>CM037589.1:144006317-145256317 GCA_021018995.1 Chloranthus sessilifolius
AGTGTGCCCTCAACCCATTTTTGCACAAATCGACACGGAGTGGCATCGCGCAACAAGCCTTATTTGCGGCTTTCGAGGACCGTTGGTTCTCAGTTACTGATTTGGTTCTTGATGGCATGATCAATGCCAAAGAAATGATGTCAGAGAAGACCAAGGCTGCTTCAAAGAAGCAGATACCTTACGCTCGCTTGATCACTAAAATGGTCGAGCAATATGTAGCGTTGAGAGATGAGTATAGCTTGGCTCCTGGCGAGTGGTGTATTTTAATTTTAACCCTTGCAAGTGCACAAGATCTATTGTAGAATGGTAAGAACATGGGTGTCGAACTCACAGGGAAAACGTGAAATTTATCTAATTCTTTCAGAGACTTTGACACACCCAAGGAATTACCAAGGGAGAAATTCAATTTTACCACACAAATACCAAACAATTTTCAATGCAATAAAAGAAACTAATTAAACTAGGACTGAACAAATTATGATAGAAGAGAAACTTAACAGTTTATAAATTGATCAAGGAGTTACCTAACCATCGATTAGTAACTTTTCTACCATTCAATCTCACAAATTCAATTTAAGTCAAAACACCAACATTTATTAGGAAAACAAATGAATCGAGAAGAACGCAACTATGGATCCGGCATACCCTATCTAAACACTATGACTCAGCCTATCATTGCGGTATGAGTCATGTGAAAAGAATAGCATATCTCAAACTCCTAAGTCACTACAATGATAAATCAATCATTCCGCAGCCTAGATCGGCCTGCAGGAACGGATCTAGATGGAGTGCTTCTTTTACGATCGTTGATAACCACGATTAATGACTGTAAACGAAGACTTGAAAATATTCAATCAAGCACACACTTGTAACAGAATAATTCAATGACAAAACCATGAAATTGTAGAGACAATCATAAGACAGTTACTTATCTCCGGTTCACTTCTCCCTTGAGCAAATTACTTTAGCCGCTCATCCTCGGTATACAAACCCGTTGTAGATCCGAAGATATCATATTAACAATGCTCTTTTATTTCTCAAAAATCTCCTTACAATACTCTTGTTCTCACGATTATCAACGAGAATTAAAAATAAACCCTAATACAATCTACTGAGAAAAAGAAGAAAGAACCCAGAAGAACTCCCAATAACAATTAAATTCCTCCTCAAAATAATTAAAAGAAGGATCCCTTTCCAATGAGTCGTGGCTTTCTTTATATAGGGTCGAGCAAATCTTATCTCTAATGGCCTCAATCGATTGAGAGTCAAATCTCAATCGATTGAGTTTTGATTTGGAGTAAGTGTAGTTGGACTTCTCTTCTCATGTCAATCGAATGACACTTATCCCTCAATCGATTGACATCCAGGGGTGGATTCTCCCTCTCTTGGTGGATGTTGATCTGCTTTATGGATTTCGATGCTTCTTTTGACATTTTTGTCTATAGCCCTTGTGTATCCTTTAATTACCCTCTTTTATGCTCTTCTACGATCCAACGGTCAGAAACACTTGTAATCATTAAAACCTCACAACAACCATCAGATGCTTTCATTAGATAGCTAAGTGTAGGAATTAAGGTGCGAAATATAGTCACATTTCGGCACTGATCACACCCCCAAACCTACACTTTGCTAGTCCTCGAGCAAAGAGAATGAAAAATATGTTAAAGCAAATAAGTCTAACATCCTAAAAATTTAAATGCCACTTTCGTAGGGAACACGATTGCATTTAGCCTATGCAATAAGCCTTTAAACCCCTAGGTGATCCCTAGTGGAGGAGTTGTGTCTCCTGAAGGTTTCCAGCGAAGATACCTACAAACTTCAAAGCTTATGAATTTCAAAATTTCTTAGTCATGCTCTTAAGTAGTTAAATGCTTATGAAAAATCCTTTAAAACGCTTCTTACCATGTTCAATTTATTAGTGCTCACTTAATTCATTGTTTTTCAGTGCTCATTATTTATGCCTAACAGTGTTATGCAATTACCGCTGCTAAAATTCTTTTATCTGAGAATGAGTTTGAATTAGGAATCTCAAGATCACATGTCTAGACTCGATCCTTACTATGAGTATACACTCAGAATGAACTCACTTCGATGAATAGTTTTACTTTTCCCTCACATGTGATATGGAATTTTAACACAAATTAAAAAAAATCTCACATGTTATAAGAAGAACGGTGTACCAAGGAATTTGAAGAGAAATCTCGTTGGAGGAAGATATTTGTATCCTAATCATGCATATACCAAGCACTATAGACATTGCATAATCACTCTCCGCAAGGGCATTTACCACTCATAATTTGATCAAAAAGATCTTTTCTAAGGTTGTAATGGGGCTCGGGTCAATGGTTAAGAAATAAAGGGAAGATTGGATTCAAATTCTCTGAGAAATTGGAACAAGAAACACACTTGCTTTTCTGATTTTTCCAACTTTCTTTTTCACAGTTTCTATGACCTTTTTCTTTTCAAAAACACTTTTCTCCTTCTTTTCTTTGTCTTATTGACACCACTTTAATATATTTTTTAATACTGAATTTTCTTTTTCTCTCCCTCTTTTTATGTTTTTCTGCTTTGTATTCCTTACAGCTATAACTACCATAGCTCTCAATTTCCTTCATTGGTCTCATCCCTAATTTCTCAGAGATAACAAGGTAAGGCTTTTTCACATTGGTGTGGGGTATGGCTAATATAGCTTAAAAGGACTAATTAAGGCAAAATCTTTCAGTTGAGGCTCAAAGGGGGTGCAAGAAGATAAATTCGATATAAGGTGGGGCCTTTTGGGCACAAATGAGCCAATAATGGCCTTAGATCATTTCCTTTTACGATGGTAATAATGACTATTTGCCTTGAGTTTTTACACACTGGTTTCTAGTGTAATGGTATAATTCATGTGAAGGCAACAAATCAAAGTCAGAAAATACAAGATTTCAACAATTTAACAAGGAAATTCAAAGATACTCCGAATTTTTATTTTAGCACTCATAAAAAACGAGGATAAAGATTTTATAAAGCTCACTAGGTTTTGGTCTTTCTTTGTGATCTTAAGATTCCAAGTCATATACTTATTTCTCAGATTTGGAATTGCAGCAGAGTGATAGTACAAAATATTTTTCAGGCATCGATCATGAACATTATTATTCAAATTTGAAACTTTATGAGCATTCATAAAACAATCATGGCATGATAACAATCTTCCAGGAATTTCCGGTCATCACAATTAAAGATTATGCGTAAAATTTGAGATTCATAAGTATAATGGTCATCAGTCAATCGATTGAGACAATGGTGTCAATCGATTGACCGATACAGATTTTCCAAGTCGGCTTATGGCATCAGTCAATCGATTGAGACCACTGTCTCAATCGATTGACTGATAAGCTTTAAAGATTCGAAAAACAACCTATTTAATATGAATCGAAAATACCCCCCCCCAAACTTGATTCGAACAATGTCCTCATTGGCTTTGAAGGATAGAAAGGAAGGGAGGCCTCCCCCCAAACCTGTTTTATGCAATCGAGGACCATGAAAGTAGACCAAGTGAAAGGTATTGTGATAAAAAATGCAAACCACAAATATATAACTAAACTAAACTTTAATGAAACTGAGCAAATTATGACATTGATTGAAAATGTAGAGAAAAAGAACCTATTCTAAAACAAAGTCGATAAGAACCGAAATGAAAAGATGAAAATCAAATAAAAATAGAAAGGACTCCTAAAACTAGACCCTAAAACTGACAGTCCTAAGCCCGCCAATCATTCATGATGGATCTTCCTCCCTTCAGCTTCGAAAATGCGTAAGTCCACATCTCCTCCGAGAGGTCGCCTTCGCGCGATGGTGGAATAAGTGCATGTGGTGGAGAAGATGGTGGGGTCGAAGATGGCAGCTCTAAATAAATTACATCATGCGTTGCCAAATCGAACGGTGGTGTGTGTGTATGAAGGCGTGGACGTTTCCTAGCTGGTTCCATCAATTTCTTCAATGCCGAGCGGGTACGATATTTGATGGAAGCCATAGCAAAAGCTTGGGGGAAAGAATAAACATTTGAGTATTGGAACTAACCTAAACAGGCTTTTAAATAGAGAAAAATAGCTAACAGCCGGACTACAATGAAAGTTCTAAATTAAGGGCTCAAAGAGGGATTCAAACTGTGAAGTTCGGAATGGAAGAGGTATTCTTTCGGAAGTATAACTCAGTTAATCGATTGACATGGCAATGTCAATCGATTGAAACTGCAATTGCATGCACGGTTCAAATTCGATTTATTTGTCGAAGCATTAATTTTTAAATAGTTTCTGTTCTGACAGATGTAGACAGATTTGCCCAGCAAGGGTCAATCGATTGAGAGTAGTATCTCAATCGATTGACTATTGAAGCATACTTTCTGCTTGATTGATAAGGTAATGCTCAATCGATTGAGAGAGACATCTCAATCGATTAACTGATGCACAAATGCACCAATCCGAGAATACAGAGAAAAATAAACCATGCTAAAAACATTTCGATTCCATTGATTTTTCTTTTAAGAGCTGATGACAATCATATGATCCCTTACTACAAGAAACGATTAATCCTACCTAAAAAGTAAAATGCAAAACACACCTAACAAATTAACACTAACCACTAAACACGGAACAAACACAAACACTAAACACTTAAACATCATCATCATCAAATTTAGGGTCTCCCTCCTCAATCATCGCCGCTCGCGCTCTTGCGATGAATTCGTCAGCACGCTCTGGGAATGATTCCCTGGCCATCAGCATAAGGAGAGAAGTTTGAAATCTAGACCGTCGATCAATACCTCCCACAGTGGTACTCAACCCATCCATCCGCGCCTCGAGGCAAGCGACTGCTGCCTCGGAGTTAAAATCGGGTACCTCTTCAGGACGAGGCCGTCTAATGCCGCCGCGTTGGCGTTGTGCGGGTTTGATCGGGGAGGAGGAGGTATTTCATCAACTTCAATTGGAGGAGGCGTCACACGCAAAATGGCCTTGATGCTCTTGTCCCAAACGTTGGTGCCGTAGTGATAGAATTGCATATCACCCATCTCTTCATCATTGTAAATCAGGCACCCAAGCTGGTCTAAGAGATCAATCACATAATGCGGGACGTGAAGAAGGATAGCCTCTCGCTTCTTTGGTGCAGCGGTGGTAGCGATGTCCTGGTGACAGCGATACATCTCCTCTAGCATCAACCCCAGAGCATCAAACCACGTATTAGTGTGTGCTGCATACAGTGCTAGCATCCTATTCTTCGTGCGCTCACTCTTCGTGCCATGCGGTAACAAATTAGTTAACATCACAATGTCCCAAAACAAGATGTCCATAGGTAGGACTGCTCTTTTCATTGCCAACCCGGTCCTGCGCCGTCCTCCACACATATTGTTGATCATGTCATTCTGGCTCAGATCAACGGCGGGATCGATGTGATGGTTCAAGGGGCGAACCACGAAAAAGTTGAAAGCCCGCGCGAGATCAGCCGCATGAAGGTTGTATCGCCAATTATCGATCTCGAGGCTAATGAAGGGCATTCCCGTTGGCGAGAGTGTCGCAGTTACCCACTCCATTTTCTGGTAAAACAGGCGAATAATACGCAGAGAGACATCAATAGGTGGAGGGGCGAGCAACATTTCTAAGTGCAGCGCTTCGATGATTTCGATCGAACGGGCGCATTCTGTAATGCCACGGTATTTAGCGAGATCGAAGAAATTCTCCGTTTGAAATTGGCGATCGATATACACTTCATTGGGAATGCGCATAGGATTGTTTGCAGGACGAGGTGGTCGGTAGATTGGTGGGCCAGGAGCTGCCATTTCGATCAGACGAAGTGAAAGATATCGTGGAAGCTCGTCTCGGATTAGGGGATTTTTAGATGTAGGGGACCACGGGTGTCCCCATTATATAATCTAGATGTCAATCGATTGAGGATGGATCCTCAATCGATTGAAAACGTTTAGTCTCCACACGTCGCTAGTATTTGAAATGACAACAGGCATGCAGATGTGACGTGGCGTGATCCACTCATCCACGCTTAAGGTCAATCGATTGACACAGTGATGTCAATCGATTGAGAATGACCTTTTTGCTAAAAGGTGCACCAATTGGGTGCCTCGGGAACCGGCGGAGTAAATAGCAATCAAGTTAATCGATTGAGAGGTTGGTCTCAATCGATTGACATAGGCGTGTCCAAAAAGTTTAGCCGCCATGACAAGATGTGTCGATTGGCGCTTTGATTCTCGAAGATTGGCCATGATTTCGGAGTAATGTCAATCGATTGAGAATGGATCCTTAATCGATTGACAAAAGAGGGGGGTGAAAGCTGATGATGATGGACATCAATCGATTGACAGGATAAGTGTCAATCGATTGAGTGCAAAAGGTCAATCGATTGACTGTTTTGACAGTCAATCGATTGAAAAAGACTTTTCTCAATTAAAAACACAATCAAAGTAGAAAACACACTGGGATGCCTCCCAGGAAGCGCTGAGTTTAAATGTCGACAGTTCGACCTCATTATCGTTCAATTGCTCGGGTCACTGAGGTACATCGCCTCAATTCTCATTTCGGTCATTGGCTCGATCATCTGCTTGAGTCGTTGCCCATTCACTTTGAGAATTTGATTGTCCGTAAGGCTTCTGATTTCAATCACCTCGTGCACGGAAGTAGAGATGACCTGGAATGGTCCTTCCCATAACGATTTCAATTTCCCCGGATGAAGTTTTAGTTGGGAGTTGAACAGCCAAACTTTTTGCCCAATGTAAAAATCTTTCCACAAATTGACTGATCGTGCAACTTTTTGTATTTTTCCTTATACAACTTTGAATTCTCATACGCATCGTAGCGTAGCTCTTCTAATTCATTCAACTGAAAACGTCGATGGGACCCAGCCTCTTTCATATCAAAATTAAATCATTTGATGGCCCAGAATGCCTTATGCTCCAGTTCCACTGGGAGGTGGCATGCCTTCCCATAGACAATTCGAAATGGCAACATTCCAATCGGGGTCTTAAATGCCGTGCGATAAGCCCAAAGAGCATCAGATAGGCGATTCGACTAATCTTGTCTGTCTAGTCGCACTGTCTTCTCTAAAACTCTTTTGATTTTCTGATTGGACACTTCCACCAGACCACTAGTTTGTGGGTGATACGGCGTTGCCACCTTGTGGGTGACGCCATATTTCTTCATTAAAGTAGCAAAATGGCGGTTGCAGAAGTGCGAGCCGCCATCACTAATGATTGCTCGTGGAATCCCAAATCTGTTAAAGACATTTTCTATCAAAAATTTGACCACGACCTTGTGGTTATTCGAGCAGGTTGCCACAGCTTCAATCCATTTGGAAACATAGTCAACATCTACAAGAATATATGAATACCCGAACGACGGGGGGAAAGGACCCATGAAGTCGATCCCCCATACATCGAAAATTTCAACAATCAGAATCGGGTTCAGCGGCATCATATTTCGTCGTGAAACATTTCCAAGCTGTTGACATCTTTGGCATTCTTTACAAAATTTGGCAGTGTCCTGAAAGATGGAGGGCCAATAGAATCCGCTTTGAAGAATCTTGTGCACGGTCTTTTGTCCTCCAAAATGGCCTCCACAGGCCCCAGCATGGTAAAAGTTAATAACACTCAATTGTTCTTCTTCAGGCACACATCTCCTGATAACCTGATCTGAATAGAATTTAAACAGTTGTGGCTCATCCCAAAAATAATATTTTATTTGCGAGAAGAATAGATTTTTATCAGTTTTACCCCATTGGATAGGGATTCTGTCGGTTACCAGATAATTTACAATATTAGAGTACCAAGGAACTTTTGTAGCTGGTGCACCTATTGCCATCAATTGCTCATCCGAAAAGGTGTCACGGATAGTCTCAGAGATCGATGATTCTTCAGACATAATTCTGGACAGATGATCGGCCACAACATTTTTGACTCCCTTTTTATCTTTGATGTCAAAATTGAATTCTTGAAGAAGTAAGATCCATCAGATCAACCTTGGTTTGGTGTCCTTCTTCGCTAGCAGCTATTTCAACGCAGAGTGGTCTGAAAAGACCGCTATTTTTGATCCAAGCAGATAGGAGCGAAACTTATCCAGAGCATACACCACGGCTAATAACTCCTTCTCAGTGGTGGTGTAATTTAACTGGGCATCAATCAATGTCTTACTGGCATAATAGATCACATGAGGTACTTTGTTTACCCTTTGCCCTAAGACTGCTCCAATAGCATAATCAGATGCATCACACATGAGTTCAAACGGTATAGAATAATCCGAGGGTTGGATTATCGGTGCATTAGATAATAACTCACGTAATTTCAGAAATGCTTTCATGCAACCTTCATCAAAGTCAAAAGGAACATCTTTTCCAAGCAAGTTGCATAATGGCTTAGCGACCTTGCTAAAATCCTTGGTGAATCTTCGATAAAATCTTGCATGACCTAAAAATGATCGAATTTGTCGAACACTCTTTGGTGGTGGCAAATTAGCGATTAAATCGACTTTTGCCTTGTCGACTTTGATTCCTTTCTTTGAAACAATATGTCCCAACACAATTCCTTGCTGCACCATGAAATGGCTTTTCTCCCAGCTAAGAACAAGTTTGGATTCGACACATCGTTGCAATACCTATGTAAGGTATTGCAAACACAGTTCAAAGGTCTTTTCGAAAACAGAAAAGTCATCCATGAAGACTTCGATGAATTTGTCAATCATATCTGAGAATATGGCCAACATACATCTTTGAAAAGTGGCAGGTGCATTATACAAGCCAAAAGGCATTCTTCGATATGCAAACGTTCCGTACGGACACGTGAACGTTGTCTTCTCTTGATCTGCAGGAAATACCGGTACTTGATTGTAGCCCGAATATCCATCGAGAAAACAATAAAACTCCTGCCCTGCTAACTTCTCGAGAATTTGGTCAATGAATGGCAAGGGAAAATGATTTTTTTTGGTAGCCGTGTTCAATTTCTGATAATCGATGCACACGCGCCACCCTGTAGTTTCGCGAGTCGGTACCAATTCTCCTTCAGTAGTTTCTTTCACAGTGATTCCCGACTTTTTCGAAATAATTTGAACTGGACTGACCCAAGGGCTATCAGAGATTGGATAGATGATTCCAGCATCGAGTAATTTTATGATTTCCTTTAAAACGACTTCTTGCATGTTTGGATTAAGTCGCCTTTGTGGTTCCCTCGATGGTTTACTATCATCTTCCAAATATATTTTGTGCATACATACCGATGGGTCAATCCCTTTTAGATCGGCTAAAGTCCATCCGATGGCTTCTTTATTTTCTTTCAACACTTTCAACAACTTATACTCTTGTTCTTCCGACAATGTCGATGAAATTATTACTGGCAATGTTTCTCGAGGTCCCAAAAATGCGTACTTAAGTGACTCAACAGTTGTTTTAATTCCACAGCTGATGGCTGCTCAATCGATGAAGTTAGCTCACCCTTTACCTCGAGAGGTAACGGTTCTACCTTAGTCACAACTTCACACAACTTATCCTCTTGACATGATGAACTCATCCTTTCTTCCTCTGATTATTTCCTTTCGGATCCTGTTTCCTCGTAGATGGCTAACAAAGCAGTTTTAAATTCTTCTTTGGTAAGCATTGACGGTAACGCTTCATCCACTACGTCATCCACCTGATCGATGTAGAAACAACCAACCTCATCTTCATTGGGAAAATGGTTTATTGCATGAAAGATATTGAGTCTAACTTTCATATTTCCAAAAGAAACATCCATGACTCATGCTCGACAATTGATGCAGGCATTTGCGGTCGCGAGAAACGGACGCCCAAGAATGATTGGGACTTGATTATTGGATTTAACTGGAGGTTCCATGTCCAACACAACAAAGTCCACTAGGAAAACAAATTTATCTATTCCAACCCAAACGTCCTCGATGACACCCCTAGGTCTTCTTTCTGACCTATCAGCAAGTTGCAGTGTAACTGTCGTGGGTTTCAATTCGCCCAATCCTAATTTTTCCTACACTGAGTAGGGGATTAGATTGACACTTGCTCTCAAATCCAATAACGCCTTTCCAATTGGTTGCCCACCAATGACACATGGAACAGTTGGGACTCCAGGGTCTTTAAGTTTTCGTGGGGCATCCAATTGCAGTATCGAGCTGACTTAATTTGTCAGGAACACTTTCTTTGAAACATGAGTACGCGCTTTTCTTTTTCGAGTGCATAGATCTTTAAAAAAATTACGTACTCAAGGACTTGCTTGATTGTCTCAAGTAATGGAAGGTTTATCTTCACCTGTTTGAATGTTTCGTAGATTTCTTCCATTTTTGACGCTCCCTTCCCCATTCTAGATGGAGGTGTTAGACACTCTGGGAATGGTGCCTTTGGGGTATAGGGACGAGATTCATTCTCTGATTCATCTGCAGGTGCTGGTTGAACAATTTGAGGATCTTCCTTCTCTTTCCCTTTACCTAGTCCTTTGTCTTTCCTGCTTCTTCTTCTCCTTCCTTGTGAGGCTCCATTGGCATTTTCACTTGATTATCAATAGCTCTCCCACTTCTCAGCACCGTAACAGCTTTCAACTGTTGACTGTTTGATGGTCCTTCATCAGATGATGCTTGGCCTCGAGGATAGTTGATGGGTTGGCTAGGAAGCCTACCTTCCTCTCGTTGACTCAACTGATTTGTCAATTGGCTAAATTGGTCTATCATCATCTGCTGAAAAGCTTCAATATTTCGCATAATCTTTTTCTTCAAATCAGAATCTTTCGAAACGGTGGCCTGAGATTGATTAAAATTCTGATTTTTTTGGTAGCCATAATTTGGATGATAATAAGGAGGGTTCTGTTGAAAATTCAAATTCTAATGGAAATTAGAATTCTGTTGTGGACGAATATTCTGATGCCCACTCATTACGTTGGATCTGAACTGCTGATTCACTTGTCCAGTTTGGTTTGATCCTTCCCATCCTAAGTTGGGGTGATTTTTCCATTCCAAATTGTAGGTGTTTGAGTACATGTTCCTACCTTGTCGCTGATATGATTGAGTCATATTCACCTGCTCTTGAGGAGTAGGTTCATTAGGAAAAAATGACAAGGTAGTTGGGCAATCGTTAGCCATGTGATAGGGGTGGTCATAGATTGAACAGGCGGTGGGGTTGCTGGAACTTTTAGCTTGCTTAGTTGCAGCTAACAGCAGGTTCATTTGCTTGGACAACATGTCAACCTTTGTTGAAAGATCTGAGGTGTTATTATTGACATCAAATAGTCTATTTCTGGTCAACACATGTGATTTTGCTGCCACATCCAAATTAGTTCGCTCCATTGTCGCATTTTGGATTGAAGTTTGATATAACTTCTCAAACAATGCCCACAGCACGTCAGTCTCTTTCGTGGCACACGA
Source organism: Chloranthus sessilifolius (assembly GCA_021018995.1). Lineage (NCBI taxonomy): Eukaryota > Viridiplantae > Streptophyta > Magnoliopsida > Chloranthales > Chloranthaceae > Chloranthus > Chloranthus sessilifolius. The sequence goes on from CM037589.1 coordinate 144,017,708, forward strand.
TCCTCCACAAGATGCATCAACCATGCGTCTCTCTTCGAGAATTAGGCCATTGTAAAAACTTTGGACCTGTTGCCACCTTAGTAGTTGATGATTTGGACAACTCTTAATCAATTCCTTAAAGCGTTCCCAACATTCGTGAAATATTTCTGTAGGTTGTTGGGGAAAGAACTAGATCTTCTGACGCAACTCGATGGTTTTGGTCATGGGAAAATATTTTTTTAAAAACTGACGGTGTAACTATGCCCAACTCTGAATAGATTGTGGTTCTAAGGAGTAGAATCAAGTTTTTGCCTTATCTCTTAAAGTGAAAGGAAAGAGTCGTAGCTTAGCTATCTCGTCGGTCATATTATGCACACGGAACATTTTACACACTGCAATGAATTCATTCAAATGAACATGTGAATTTTCGTTTGACAAGCCATGATAAATTGGTAACATTTGAATCATTGCGGATTTGAATTCATAATGGTTCCCTGGGATGAGGGCATGCATGATACTATCTTGATCCTCGTAAAAATCAGGATCATTATAATATTCCAATGTTCGTGGGCCCTCATCCTGATTATTGTTCCTATTATTCCTATCATTAATGTTCTGATTATTTCCATTCCTTTGATCTGCCATAGTATCAGTATGATGATACTGATTCCTTTGGATTCTGCGATTCTCTCTACAAAATCGTTCGATCTCAAGATTAAACGGTTGCAGATGTGGGTGATGAGAACGAGTAAAGCTCATACACCACACTCACAAAAAGGGTTGATGATTCCACAACAAACCACAAGTGTTAACTTCAATTGATTGAAGTAATGCACATGACAAAATTTCCAACAAAGACTTTATCAGTCAATCAATTGAACCAGTGGTCTCAATCGATTGATCTTCAAAGTCAACAGAGTCAGCACAGATTTATTTATTTTTTTTTAATTTTAATTTTTTTTTACTAATTAAAAATTAAATTCGAAAATTGAAAATTTTTAAAACTTAAAGCAATTCACACAATCCTACAAAATCTTAACTAAAGGAGAAAGAGGAAGAAAGGAAAGGGACTCCTACAAAATAAGAAATCTTAAAAATCTCTACTTCTTAAAACAAATCTTTATTTCCTAAAAATCTGAAATTAGCAATTCGGGTTTTACACAAAATAGTCAATCGATTGATGCTTTTGGCTCAATCGATTGACAATTCAACACTGAAACCACACAGAACATAGTCGATCGATTGAGGAACAGATCTCAATCGATTGACTATCAACTAAAAACACAAATCTCTTTCCGAATTAATCAAAATTTCGTCGATACTCCTCAGCAGCGACGCCAAAAACTTGGTGTATTTTAATTTTAACCCTTGCAAGTGCACAAGATCTATTGTAGAACGGTAAGAACAGGGGTGTCGAACCCACAGGAAAAACGTGAAATTTATCTAATTCTTTCAGAGACTTTAATATACCCAAGGAATTACCAAGGGAGAAATTCAATTTTACCACACAAATACCAAACGGTTTTCAATACAATAAAAGAAACTAATTAAACTAGGACTGAACAAATTATGATAGAAGAGAAAATTAACAGTTTATGAATTGATCAAGGAGTTAGCTAACCATTGATTCGTAACTTTTCTACCATTCAATCTCACAAATTCAATTTCAGTCAAAACACCATCATTTATTAGGAAAACAAATGAATCGAGAAGAACGCAACTATGGATCCGGCATATCCTATCTAAACACTATGACTCAGCCTATCATTGCGGTATGAGTCATATGAAAAGAATAGCATATCTCAAACTCCTAAGTCACTACAATGATAAATCAATCATTCCGCAGCCTAGATGGGCCTGCAGGAATGGATCTAGATGGAGTGCTTCTTTTACGATCGTTGATAACCACGATCAATGACTGTAAACGAAGACTCGAAAATATTCAATCAAGCACACACTTGTAACAGAATGATTCAATGACAAAACCATAAAATTGTAGAGACAATAATAAAACAATTACTTATCTCCGGTTCACTTCCCCCTTGAGCAAATTACTTTAGCTGCTCATCCTCGGTATACAAACCCGTTGTAGATCCGAAGATATTATATTAACAATGCTCTTTTATTTCTCAAAAATCTCCTTACAATACTCTTGTTCTCACGATTATCAACAAAAATTAAAAATAAACCCTAATACAATCTACTGAGAAAAAGAAGAAAGAACCTAGAAGAACTCCCAATAACAATTAAATTCCTCCTCAAAATAATTAAAAGAAGGATCCCTTTCCAATGAGTCGTGGCTTTCTTTATATAGGGTCGAGCAAACCTTATCTCTAATGGCCGCAATCGATTGAGAGTCAAATCTCAATCGATTGAGTTTTGATTCGGAGTAAGTGTAGTTGGACTTCTCTTCTCATGTCAATCGATTGACACTTATCCCTCAATCGATTGACATCTAGGGGTAGATTCTCCCTCTCTTGGTGGATGTTGATCTGCTTCACGGATTTTGATGCTTCTTTTGATATTTTTGTCCATAGCCCTTGTGTATCCTTTAATTATGCTCTTCTACGATCCAACGGTCAGAAACACTAGTAATTATTAAAACCTCACAACAACCATCAGATGCTTTCATTAGATAGCTAAGTGTAGGGATTAAGGTATGAAATATAGTCACATTTCGGCACTGACCAACGAGCCTAGATTGACCAACAACACTAAGGTGTTTAAGTTAAAAGACTGGACCAAGAGTTATAGCCTTTTGGTCAAAAGGTTACCTGAAGAAGAGGAGGTTCCTCTAGTTGCAGAGGGTACAGTGCCGGCCCAGCTTGCCGTTAAGGAGGGCACTGAGTCGACAGAGAGAGTTCCTGGTGAGGGGGAGGCCTAGCCTGACCAGCCACCTCAGCCTGCGGTGTCTACTCGACCTGCCCCTACCATTACACGTCGACCTGCCCGTGCCTCTACATCGCGCAGACCCGCCTCGTCCACCCTGACCCTCGAAGTGGTGCTTGAGGCGGTCATCGAGGGCAACAAGCGCATACATGAATGGCTAGATGGAATGGAGGAGTTTCATTGTCAGGTTCATCGCGATTGGATTACCATGAGGGCATGCTTGAGCTCCTGATGCAGCACTTGTATGCTACTACGTCGACGCCGATGATAGCTCATGCCCGTCAGCACACCGTCGACCCATGACTACCATATATCGAGCCACCTCGCCCCAAAGAGGGCTCAAGACTTGATGAGGCCGACCTATGCTATTATGTGTTCTTTTAATTATTATATCTGTATATCTATTATTCTGTTTTCCATATATTTCTGTTATGCATGCCTACTTATTTTCGCATGATAGATTTACCTGTTTGTTCTGGTTTGTTCTGCTCGTTAGACTTAGGATCCACCTTCGACCTGTTTGCGACTCCCTGACATTTTCGAGGACGAAAATTCCTAAGGGACGGATAATGTAATGACCCTAAAATTTTGAACAGAACTTGACTGTTTCGATAAGCATGCCTGATATGAAAATTGAGACAAATTAAAATTTATAAATTAATATTATTAGAAATAATATTAATCCACAGTTAAATGAAGTCATGTGTGACTTCTTGTGTAAGTCTGAGTCGTGTAAGACCTTGGATGAAAGGTCGTGCACTGGAGAGTTGTATAGGTGCTCAACATCGGAGCCTAAGCTAAGAGAAAACTGAAATATTAAAGATATTTCATTTTCTTAGCTTATAAGAGAAGGAAGAAGGCTTGAATGCCCGCCTTGCATCTTCTTCTTCTTGTTTCCCTGAAAATCGGTGTCTAAATCATTGTGCTAAGGTGCTATTGTGTAAAACCATAGTTAGAAGAAACATAGGTTAATGATAGCTTGCTCTGATAGTGTTGAATCGACGTCGGTACGTCGTGTTTGTCTGGTGAAAATGAGTGGTATCTCAGTGTGTTAAAGCGAAGTCGAGCGTCTGCTTTTTCGAGTCGTGACGACGATGAATTCCTGATTCCGGATCTGAAGCCCTCTTTGGATCACGTTTGCCGAGAACCCAAAAGGGCCTTTAAATAGGTGAGTTTTTAGATTAAAATTATTAAGGTTTAAACCTCATAAGTGTGTGAAAGATTATGTATGTGTAGTCTGTTGGGACCATTAAAGGTTAAAGAAAAAAATAGGTCAAGGATAGTGATCGCCATTAATGACAGAAACTGTCATCCTTGATCGATTAAATTAGTGAATTGATCGATCCAGCTTGGGATCGATTGGTCAATGTAAAGGATTGATCGATCAATTCGTATAAATCAGTTAATGAGAATAGTAGGTATGTTTGTTGGAAGTTCGATGCCCGATGGGCATTGATCGATCAAATTGGTATTTGATCGATCAATTCTGAAGGTTGATCGATCAATTTGAGAATTGATCAATCAATCTAAGAGGTTGATCGATCACAATGAGGTGATCGATCAAAGGTTAGAATGATCGATCAAATTTTATAAAATAAATGTGTAAACAGGAGGCAGGAAATTTGAGTTTGACATGATTGATCGATCAATGGGGAGATTGATCGATCAAATTTGTGGATTGATCGATCAAACAGGGATGTTGATCGATCAAATCCCCCCTGTCACATATGAGTTAAATTGAAGGATTGATTGATCAATGGGAAAGATTGATCGATCAAATTTAAGGATTGATCGATCAAACAAGGTTATTGATCGATTAATCACCCATGTTTTCTGCTGTTTTAGTTTTGTGAATAAAACACTACTAGACACTGTGTCAGTTGATGTTCTGACATTAAACGTACTATGTATATTGTCTAGGATCAGACCGTGATGCTTTGAAAAGCTTTAGATTTGCTAAGAAAGGTCTGATCTGAGGCAGGAGAATTCAATTGTAATTGCATTTATTCTTGATCTCATGGTTCCAAATCTTCTGTGTTCTGCTGCATTGTTCTGAGTTATTTTCAAATCATGTATGGCATATGCATGATAATTCCATTTCTTCTGATTCCTGTCATTTGATATCTGTCACCTAATTCCTGTTATATTATAAGTATGCATGTGATTTCAAGTTTACTAATCTGACGAATCCCACTGACTCGGCAGTATATCTGTGCCTAGCACAATCGTGCATCTGCTTTGGAAATCCTCGATACAATTGCACTCCTTAGATGAGACATTGTTGCAATTCCTGAAATTGTTCATTGAACGACGATAGTCGGGATTACCCATAGGCCCAAATCTGGCTACTACGTGCTATACTCACGAGAGTTACTTAAGTTTATTAATTTAAGTCATTAAATACTGTATGCATAATATCCTGCAAACTCTGAGATTCATCTGGTAGTCTTGCTAGTTACATGTCGCCCGATAAATTTCAGATATCCGATCATCTCTGTCGCATCTGCTCATATTCTATCCATATTCTATAATCTTAAATATCTTCTGCAACCATGTTTTATAATTAAGATGTAACTTTAAATGAAATTCTTCTATTGAGCTTAGATGGTTAGCTCACTCCTGACTTTGTGTCATAGGTTCTAAGGTTAGAGCACCGGGTACTGAGAGGAACCCAGACTATCAGCCAAAGGCAGAGACTGAGGTTGAGGACTAGGAGACGGATATCCAGGTAGACGAGTTTTACCCTTAGCCTGGGTATATTGGTGTTGTGTTTTTGAGTTTGTGTACTATACTCCGGATTATTTGTGCGCCTGGTGGCCACCGTCTGTATTTATTACTATGGATGTTTTTACTTGTATTATTATACATTCTATAAGAACTACTATTAGGAACTATTGTTTTGAATGATGGATGTCCATCACCAGTGGTTCTTCTTAGTTCCTTTTTGTGGATGTATATTCTTTTGTTTTTATAGATATGCATTGTTTCATTTATTTCTCTCTTTTTAAATGTCATATATGATGACTCAATATGCTACTATTGGATTGTGTCTGCTCTAATTTCCGCTATACGAGCAAACACTCTGTGATTTGTCCTGGGGATTATCCAGAGCATGATCCTGATGGCACGGATTTTTGGGTACAAAAATTCGGGACTGTCACACTATAAAAAGATGAAACTAGTCAGCTACATGTAAGGGATCATCCTCCAAACTATTATAAGATAAATGATAAGAGTGCCTAACCCATTCCGCCGCATCGGGTAGCAAATCTTTTGCAGGCAGCATAGTCTCCCTGTGCTGCCGGTTGACGACATACATATGACTTATTTGGTTATACCATTCTATGTATCCTTGAACACAATCTCCAGGGTACTTAAGCAATGGCCCACAATCTTCAATCGACAGTTGATGGTTTTGACCCAATTCTAGTGGGAGTCTCCATAGTCTACTTTATATCTTTTCGCAGTTGAGCCACATACACTCCATTGGCTTAGGGCTATAGGTGCAAGTTGAATAGATTGGATGTGGCCAAATTTCCTTAATACTCTCTGTGGCATGTACGACTCCATAATGCCGAAACAAAATAAGCATTCGAAATAGAATATTGTAGCCGATAGTGGATAGTGATTTCTAATGTTTTGACAGGGAATCAGGGATCCCAAGTAACCTATATGACAGCAGGAAATTAATAATACATCACACCTCCTGCATGCAAGTCATCTAATCGATCTCGCAGTAACACCAACTTTGACTCATGCATTGCTTGACTTCTTGGTTGAAGCCAACAACGTGAAAGTGTGTCCCCCAACCTCCAATCTGGGTTCAATGTAGGTCTCTCAAAGTTAAAATGGTCATAACTTCAAACTTGTAATGAAAAAAGGGAGTAGAACAAGTTTAGTAACTAGAGAAATGATACCAAATAATGAAATAAATGTGCGGAAAGGTATTACATCAATCAAAGAAAAAAATCGCAAATTTGTTTCTCAATTTTCTTAATGCAATGCTCAAGTGACGATAAAGGTATGAAAGTGCAATCGCACCCCATGCGTCTCAGAAATCTTTGGAAAGTCCAACAACAATTTAAGATATTGTGCAAGTACCTTAGTCCCAGATTTATTAGAAAATAAAGTACACCCCAACACATATAAGATGAACTCCCTAACAGTACAGTCCATGATGGCTTCAGATGTGTCATGGTAATGCCACTAAATCTTGACCACAACCACTCAAGCCGGACTGACTTTCCCTCATAGGCCTTGCTCCTCAACTCATCAGCAACATCGGCTTTAGTTATACTCAGAGCATTCGAACACAAGGTGATCAATTCCGCTGTGCTCTTGTCATCCGCAACAACAACTCCAACTACATGCAAACATGTCAATTGAAAGATATCATTCAAAGTGATGGTGAACTCCCCAATCATCAAGTGAAAACTGTTAGTTTCCGGGTACCACCTCTTTGCAAATGCGGAAACCAAAACTTGATGTGCAACATAGAATTTCCACTTTACAAGGTGCATGAAATCGACTCTTCTTATCCTGAACCTAAGTCTTCGTGATCCATCCTTAAGATCTCAAGCCTCCAGTGTGGCAGTATGTTGTATGCACCATTGTGAACCTCGGTCCTTTATAAGCATATATAATTCAATAGTAATAAATGACAACTGCATAATAAGTGAAGAACAATGAAATGATCAAAGGAACATTACTTTTCCAACTCCATAAATTAAACGCGACATGATTTCTGTACCATATCAACAAATTCATGTCTGATGGACCACAGGGGAATGGTTCGTCCTCTTCATCATGTCTGACTTTATCCAGTGTAACCTCCTCCCGCTGCTCTTCATCCTCCTCTATCTCGTCCTGTACATGACCTCCATCATCTACCTCATCCTATATATAACCTTCATCATCTCCATCACTTTGTTTCTCTTTTGTATCGTTACCCTCAACTGACACCTCATCAGACTCCTCTGCTTCTCCCTCTACTAATTGATTTACATCTTCCTCTACCCGTTCGCCTTCCGCTACACCTTCCACTTCCACTAATCATTTTACTAGTCCTTCCCCTTTCACTTCAACTACCCCTTCACCTTCCCCTACGCCCTCCACTTCCATACTCCTTTCCCTTCTCCTTGCATTTCTACTACCCCTTCCCCTTGCACTTCTACTACCCTTTCTATATGTTTACTTTTTTCTCTATTTCCGGTTCACCAATAGAAAGACAAGCTGCCTCCACTACTACAACTTAACCTCTTCAATATTACACGTACTCTTTCATCTCTTCCTAAAGTTTCAGTATTGTTACAGCCTCGACAACTACAACAGTAGCTGCTTCTGTAACTTTGGCTATTGTACACTTTCTCCAATTTGAAGTTGTCAGTCGTTTGCATTCATTGGGGGAGGGGGGGGGGGGGGGAGAAGTTTGGTACACTGCATAATCTCAGTGAATTTTTATTTACAACAGTGACTTCTCATCATATTCAATGATTTTTGTGAACTCTAATACTAACCTAACATGGTTGGTAAAAGAATCATTAATTGCTCCAATAACAGTGAAAAATTTAGGTAAAAGAATAATCAATTTAAAGAATAAAAAATCCTATAACATTGTCAGATTCTTTAGGGTTTGAGAAGTGTAAACAACCCAAAAAATATAAATAAGTTGCACCCATAGAAAATGTCTTATGAAACATTAAACCTAGCAACAAACAATTATAAAAAATTAACCTAGTGCAAAAAAAATTGACCCACCATTGTTGGATTTACTGAGTTTGAGAAAAGTAGAAAAAGTTGAAAATAAATAAGGGAGTTGAATTTCATTTACGTATTAGAAATTGAACGAATATTGGATGTAAGCCCGAGTGCACGAGAATGAAGGTAGGAGTCGAATCAGGCAATTGCTGAGGTCCCGAGGAAGGGAATGAAGGAAGGAAACTGTAATGCCCCAGAAAATTCTGACCTTTAAAATAGTTACCTCAGGATGCATGCCCGTCAGAGCACGTGCCTGACCCAGTGAAAAGTTGACAAGTCAAGTAAGTCATGAGTAAGTGAAACTAGAGGGGTGTAAGGTTGTGTATAAGCTTTAAGTAAGTTAGGTACACCCAGTATGGGTGTATGTGTCTTACACCTAAAACAAAACTAATATAAAAGGGGGAAAAACAAAAGGGAGTTATTGCTATAATCCTAGGTTGGTGATTGCTGAGTTAATGAGAGTAAATTATTGAGAGAGAGAAAGGGACGTAAAGAGGAGAGGATTTATGATGGCGGGATGAGTGTATATGGGGATTTGAACGTTTAATTCGGTGTTGAATCTCGTGAAATCCAAAGGTTCTAGTTGCCAAACCCTAGCTTGCAGTGTGGAGCTTTGGATTGACGAATTGGTTGATTCGAAGGTATGATTTTCATGAGAATTTGAAAATGAATATGTAGAGTATAGTTGCAGTTTAGTTGTGTAAGTGAAAGAGGAAAATGGGAGAAAATTGATGAAAGTGGGTTTGGGAAGAACAGGCCTTGACTGGGTGAAGGTTGGCGAAAATCAACCGATCGAATTGTGAACCGACCAGTCAATTTTTGCCAAGTGATGGAATTATAGCACCCAAGAACGATTCCGAACGGTCGAATGAAATTCGACTAATCAATTTTGAAAACCAACCGATCGAAATAGATTTGACCGATTGATTTCCACGAAACGGGAGGTTAAAAATTTATAGTTTTGAGGTCTCGACCAGTCGAACCAAAACCGACTGGTCGATTTTGGAGATCCGACCAGTCGATTTTGGAAATCGATTGGTCAGTTTAAGTGTGAAATGAGGGTCTGGGTTTCCTGAGCGAAACCGACCGATCGATTTGGGATTCGATCGGTCGATTCTTGACAAGTAGAGTTGTCTTCTGTTTTGATGTTAGGGACCTGGGGATATGGAATATCTCTCTGTTTTACGTCAATTCTGACGTTCCGATCATAAACTTGTGTATATTAGGCAACCCGAGCTTTACGTGATCGTGAGGTAAGCTTGAGCTATGGAAGCCAAAAGGCTTAGCCCGAGGTAAGGAAAACTATCTAACATGCGTAATTAAATTCAGTGAACATGTGCGTAGTGATGTGTTGTGCATATGACTCATGAATACGTTTTATTATGAATTTGCTATGCTTTTAAATACGTACGATTCGCCATGTGTGTGTGTTCATTAAGATAAATCATGTGTGTGTTGCGGATTTTGATAAGCATGTTTGTGCTCTCGGCAAGTAACTCTGATATATGTATGTGAATGTGACATCTGGTTGATGTGAAAATATATATGTGAGTGTAAACTTCAAAAACCTCAAAACTATTATGTTTATCACAATCTACACGGTGAATAACTATATGTAGTTTTAGCACTTTGGTTTAATGCTTTATGTGAATACCTGATCGACGTAGCGGTATAACCGTGACCAACGCGGCGGGATATCAGCGACCGGTACGGCGGGCTATCCGTACAACTTGTTCTTTAGTCCGGCGGGATATCCAGTCTTCGATTTTCAGTTGTGAAAATATTTCGTCCGACAAGTCACTCCATTTTCGAGGGCTTGTAATTATGTGAAAAAGGGTTCAATTGAACGACGATGGTGGGTATTTCATCGGGGCTTGATGCTATATTACTCAGGGATTATTTAAGTGAATGTTTAAGTGTGTGAGTTGAGAAAAGCATTTTGAATAATGATAAACGAAATTCTAAAATGTACATCTTTTATTAGTCTTCATAAATTTACAAATATATTTAAATCATGTGTTTTCTCTCCTGTAAAATATGAAATGGGCACTATCATGAAAGATATATTTATGTTGAAAATACGGATGTTATATCCGTTTTCCTTATTGAGCTATGATGTAGCTCACTCTTCCTACTATACGTCACAGGTACAAGTAAAGACTCGGTAGCTTAGAACCAAGATCGATTGGATTTCGATTACGTGCTTCTTGAGGAGAACAAGCCTCCTCCGGAGGACTTCTTCTAGTGGACTCTTCTGCGCCATTCTGATATTATTTTGTAAGGCTTGGTACTTCCAGCCATTTAAAATTTAAAAGCTATGTAATATATAGATGTGGTATTCTTTTTGGCGAACCATCGAGGGTGACTAGTGGATGTCACCGATGGCTCGGTTCGGTTCTTTGCTCATGCATTTGGCATGGGACTAGAACTATCTTTTGGATTAGATTTTTGTTAGTTATATGATTGTTAAATAGATCTTTTCTTGTGATCTCTTTTTATATTATAAAACGTATGCTTTGCTCCGCTTTGTGGGTGGATGTATCAAGTGTTCCACGAGTAAATATGGGGCACGACCTTAGAGATCGATGCGGGTTTCGGGCCACCGAAACTCGGGCTATCACAATTGGTATCAGAGCAATTTCTTTATAATTTTCTGACAAGTTTTGATTTCGTCAGAATATAGGGACCTTCTGCTAATGAGACCTTGGTTTCATGTGCAGAGTGTCAATGTCCACTAGGGGAAGGGGCCGACCAAAAGGCGACCATAGAAGAAATTTACGAAGTCTAGATGAGATTCCCACCAAATCAGACTCCGATAAGAGATAGGGTCATTCCTGAGACAAGTAATCCGGAATTTAGAAATCCCGTAATTTTGGAGACGAGTAATTCGGAGATAAGAAACCTCAAAATTCCGGAGACAAGTGGTCCGGAAAGGAGAAATACGGAAAGAAATGCAGAAGGAAATTCGGAAAGGAATGAGGAAAGGGAAGAGAGGAGGAGAATGATGCAGACGTTGGAGGCCATGGCAACTACTATGAACCAACTAGCAGCTTTGTAAATGACGTTGATGACCACTAACTCCAACCATCAACAATAAGTGCATCCTCCTACACCACCACCACTGACCCCCTCAATGTTTATGGAGTTTCGGAGGATGCGTCCTCCGACTTTTTCAGGGCAAGCCGAGCCAATGGAAGCGGAGAATTGGCTAGATGAGATAGAGAAAATATTCAGTGTGCTTACGTGCACTGAGGATGAGAGAGTCCAATGGGCTGCTTTCATGTTGGATAGCGAGGCGAGTCCGTGGTGGAAGTCAGTTTCAAGGACCAAGGCGCAAGAGACTCCAGGTGTATTGTGGACCTGGGATGAGTTTGTGGAGGAATTTAATAAGCAATACTTCCCTAAAGTTATGTGGAATCAAATGAAGGTTCAATTCCTTCAACTAGTGCAAGGGAAGATGGCGGTCAAAGAATATGGGGTAGAGTTCATGTGACTGTCACGCTCTGCTCTTGAGTTTATGGCCACGGATTTAATGAAGGCCAAAAAGTTTCAAAGTGGCCTAAGGTCGGATATCAGAGGGAAAGTGGCAGCTTTTGAATTAAAAACTTACGGGACAGTCATGAGCAAGGCCCTCATCATAGGGGAAGACGTAGAAGAGATGTACCGACAAAGGCAGCAACAAGGAAAGGGAAGCAACTACGAGTCGGTGAATAAAAAGCGGAGATTCGTAGCGCCTACTTCGAATTAACCAACTCATAACAGTTTCCTTGGGCCGGTGCAAACAAATTTTGCTCGACCATCTATGCTTATTACTGTGAGGTTGATTCGCTATGAGAGCCCTGCGACCACCATTGAATCATCAGTTGCCCAGGGATTCTCTCGGGTGATGTCTTCTACACTGGTTGAGACTTGTGCCCGGTGCGGCAAGTCTCATAAGACGTCGGACTGTAGGCAAGGCATGGGAGGGTGCTTCAAATGTGGAAAAGTCGGGCACATAATAAGAGATTGCCCAGAGATGCATAAAGAAGGGACGACTTTGGTTCCCACAGGTCGACAAGGAAGAACGACTTCTACTCCGGTGAGCAGACAAATACAAGCAAAGAAGCTGATTGTTCAAGGGCGAGCTTATGCGGTGACTGCCGAGGATGCTCAGAACGCTAATGGCATTATACAAGGTAAAATTTTATTTCAAGAATTGATTTATTAGTTTGAAATTTTAAATTTTAGATAGAGAAGGTGTATCTATATAGGAAACTGTGTAATCTAGTTCTTTAATTGTTTTGACTTGATGCACGAGTAGACTGCTAAAAGGCATGTGCTATATAGGTACATTACAAATATATGGGAAGGAAGTGATGTGAGTTATGAAGCGAGAGTGTTGATAGACCCAGGGTCTACCCACTCTTTAATTACGCCTCGATTCGCAAAGAAGATGAAAGTTATTCCAGAGACATTAGATTTTGTCTTGGCTGTATCTATTATAACTAGAGAATCGATTGATACAGACTTGATTTGTAAGTCGGTGATAGTAGCCATCAGAGATAGGGGCGTCTATGAACTGGCAGCGAATTTAGTCTTGTTGGATATGCAAGGATTCAACGTAATCCTTGGCATGGATTGGTTGTTAGCGCATTGTGCAACGGTCGATTGTCAAAACAAGGTTGTTATCTTTAGACCGAACACGAGGAGATCATTCTGATTTTTAGGGATGAGATCAAAGTTTATGCCACTGGTGTCCGTCAGAGCTGAGCGCATGATCAAGAAAGGATGCAGTTGTTACTTGGAATTTTTGAAGGACGACAAGGAAGGGAAGAACATCATTTTCGAGATTTCGGTTGTGTGTGAGTTTGAAGATGTTTTTTCGGAGGAATTGCCAGGGTTACCTCCTGAGAGAGAGGTGGAGTTCGCTATTGACTTAGCATCTGGAACAAAGCTTGTTTCCAAAGCATCATACAGAATGACTCCTGTTGAGTTGAAGGAGTAGTTGCAAGAGCTCTTGGATAAAGGGTTTGTAAGACCTAGTGTGTCTCCTTGGGGAGCACCGGCCTTATTTGTAAAGAAGATTGACATGTCGATGAGGCTATGCATCGACTACCGTCAACTAAACAAACTCACCATAAAGAATCGATACCCTTTGTCTAGGATTGACGATTTATTTGACCAGCTGCAAGGAACGAGATATTTTTCCAAGATCGATATGAGATCTGGATACCATCAGCTGAGAGTTAATGCAGAGGACATCCAGAAGACGGTATTTAGGACGCGATACAGATACTACGAGTTTTGGTGATGCCGTTTGGTTTGACGAATGCATCGACGTCGTTTATGGACTAGGTGTTTAAACCACACCTAGACACTTGCGTCATAGTATTCGTCGATGATATTCTGATATACTCGAAGTCGAAGAAGGACCATGGAGAGCATTTGAGAATCGCACTACAAACGTTGCGTGAGCACCAATTATATGCCAAGCTCAGTAAGTGCGAATTTTGGTTAGAGACAGTCAACTTTTTGGGACATGTCATCTCAAAAGATGGTGTCACGGTAGATTCGGCTAAGATCAAAGCAGTAGTGTAATGGAAACAATCGGTAACAGATATCTGTAGCTTCTTTGGTCTAACTGGGTACTACCGACATTTTGTGGAAGGATTTTCGAAAATATCAGGGCTGCTTACGAGACTCACCAAGAAAGATGTGAGTTTGAGTGGACTGAAGCGTGTGAGAAGAGTTTTCAAGAACTCAAGAAGAGATTCATTCAGCTCTACTGCTAGCGATTCCTTCAGGCAGTGGAGGGTTTACAGTGTATAGTGCTACATCACATAGTGGTTTAGGCTATGTGCTTAACCAGAATAGAAAAGTTATTGCTTATGGGTCGAGGCAGCTGAAAGATCACAAGAGGAATTACCCGACACATGACCTGGAACTATCAGCGATCATATTTGCACTAAAAATTTAGAGACATTATTTGTATGGTAAGACCTTTGAGATATTCACCGACCATAAAAGTCTCAGATACTATTTATATAGAAGGAATTGAATATAAGGCAGCACAGATGGATGGAATTTCTCAAAGACTATGATTGCCCTATACAGTACCACCCAGGCAAGGCAAATGTTATAACAGATGCCTTGAGTCGTAAGAGTTTGGCTCAGTTAGCTAGCCTTGTTATGAGGATGTGTAGATGGAAATTATTTGAAGACCTTTCCTTGTATGACACAAAGATCGAGGTGCAAGCTTCAGGGGCCTTCTTGGCTAACATTACAGTGAGACCGTCGATCTTTAAGCACATTCACAAGTTACAGATGAAAGATCCGGTGTTAGTCAAGGTTAGACAGGGTGTGATTGAGGGAACCAGATCGGATTTCTCTATTAAGGAAGATAATTCTTTACTATTTAGGGGACTTCTTTGTATTCTAGTTGATGCCGATCTGCGGCGAACCATTTTAGACGAGGCTCATAAATCAATGTATGCTATACACTCTGGTAGCACAAAAATGTATCAAGATCTGAGGAAAAGTTATTGATGGAGAGGTTTATAGCAGGACGTAGCCGAATATGTATCAAGGTGTTTGACGTGCCAGCAAGTAAAGATAGACCATAGACACCCTGTTGGATTGCTACAACCTCTACCTATACTAGAGTGGAAGTGGGAGTCAATTTCAATGGATTTCATAGTGGGGTTACCCTGGACTGCAAAGCGACACAACGCCATTTGGGTAATTATAGATAGATTGACTAAGTCAGCCCACTTTCTGCCATACAATATTACGTATACACCTGGAAGACTCGCAGAGTTATATATGAAGGAGATACTATGACTGCACGACATTCCAGTTAGTATAGTTTCAGATCGTGACCCTCTTTACACTTCAAAAATTTGGCATAAGTTCCAAGAAGGGATGGGTATGCGATTGGAGTCCAGTTTGACATTTCACCCGCAAACAGACGGACGGACAAACAGAACGGGTGAACCAAGTAATCGAAGATATGCTAAGAGCATGTATGCTCAGTTTTCAAGGATCATGGGATCATCACCTACCGTTGATCAAATTTGTATACAATAATATCTTTCAAACGAGTATCAGTATGACACCGTATGAAGTGCTTTATGGACGACGATGTAGATCGCCGATCAACTGGGAAGAGACTGGCGAAAAGTTCATATTAGGTCCAGAAGTACTCAAAGACAATGCTGATATCATTAGTATGATAAGAGAGAGAATCAAATCAGCTCAGAGCAAACAAAAGAGCTACACCAATATGAAGAGAACAAGTGTGGATTTTTAAGTTGGCGATCATGTATTTGTAAAAATATCACCCATGAAGGGTGTCATGCGATTTGGAAGGAGAGGTAAACTAAGCCCAAGATATTTTAGATCCTTTTGAGGTGTTGGGTAGAGTGGGTGAGGTTGCCTATAGGATAGAGTTACCGCCTCTGTTTGATCGAGTACATAACGTATCTCATGTGTCCATGCTTCAAAAATAAGTTGGAGATCCTACACATATCCTGGAGGATCAGTTGATTGAGATGCTTGAGGATATAACGATGATAGAGGAGCCGGTATAAATTCTCGATCGAAAGGAACAAATTTTACCTACTAAAAGTATTCCTTTAGTACTCGTCAAATGGGGACATCATCCTCCTGAAGAGGCTACGTGGGAGCGTGAGGCGGAAGTTAGAGCTCAATATCCTCAATTGCTCTAAGAGAGTTGAGTGAGCTTTGTTTAATGTAATCAAGATTCATAAGTGTTATGATCTGTGCTTAATTTTGTAAGTAGTCGTGTAATGATCCATGATTAAGTAATATAGGAAAGAAATTTTGTGCAATAAGAGTCTTAAATAGTGTGTAAATGCCTAAAGATAGAAAAAAATTTTAAGTTCATAAGAATTAAAATGAAAGACACAGAAATCAGATTGCTGTCACAAACCGACCGATCGAATTTTTAATCGACTGGTCAAAGTTTAAAACCGACTGGTCGAATAAGGAATCGACCAGTCGATTTTCACAAACAGAACATGTTAAAGGGTATATAAAACCGATCGGTCGAAACACAAAACCGACCAGTCGATTTATAAGTTCGACCAGTCGATTCAATAATCGACCAATCAAAATCGTAAGGCAGGGTTTAAATAGGAAAAATCGACCGGTTGATTTTCAAAATTTGACCGATCGATTTGTTCAGACGGGTTTAAATTCGGTTTTCTTGCTGATTCGGTATTTTCAAATTTGGGGTTTTATTTCGGGCTTTGTTAGGGTTCTGGGAGGAGAAGAGGAAGAAGGGTTTGGGAGTTGATTTTGCTCTGATTCTTCGCGAGCTTCGGTCCAAGGCTGATCGAGAAGGTAAACCCTAGCTTTAAATCTTTAAAATTTTGGAGTTTTGCATTTCAATTGGATCCCTAGTTTGTATCTTGTGCAAAAACCTTAGCCATGCCACCCAAAACGACGCAAGCTTCGAAACCTTTGGCTTCGAAGTTACCGATGCGACGCCCCAGTGCGTCGGGACCGCCACCACCTGCGGCAACACAAATGTCGGCACCACGCACAGCCCCACAACCTGCGTCGTCTTCGCGTGAGCCTTCACCACCACCACCACCACCACCTTTAGACCAGCCCAATGAGTGGTGGGCAAGCAAGAAGATTGAGACTGAATTTATAATTGATCGGGCCCTATTTGAGGACACGGATGTACAAGAAAATACCGTATGGGCTCGAGGCTATCTTGAGAAGGCTGGTTTGGCCAATATTTTAGAACCATTACATGGTTATTACTATCCGAGGTTGGTGCGTCTGTTTTATCAAAACCTCAAATTGAATGCCTCTTCAGTGATTGAGACTAAAGTCGATGGTCGTGATTATCAATTCACATGAGAACACGCATCCAAAGCCCTCGAGTTTTATGATGAGTATTCAGACAACATTGAGCTTTTGCCCCCTTTTGCAGAGGAAGTGGACTATATGGAAATTAGGAACGAGATGACCCAGGGTTGACACGGTTCCGATTATGCCATTCGGAAGATTGATTTACCTTCCCATTTATGGATGTTGGACGCCATAATTAAATGCAACCTCTACCCTATGCAACACAATACCGAGAGGGTAGGGGAGGTGCAACAAGCCTTATATGCGGCATTCAGGGGCCGTTGGTTCAATGCACCCAAGATGGTGTTTGAGGGTATGATTTATATACATGAAAAGTTATTGAAGGGTGGACTAAAACCAAAGGAGTGTATTTCATATGCCTGTTGTATCTCCTCTATGTTTGAGGAGTACGCAGACAAGGGAGACTATAGGCTTTCTCCTTACGAACCAAGGTTGAATGATCTCGTCGAGCCATATTCCTTTGCGGATTGGAACCGAACCTACAACCAATTGAAGAAAGTCCTACCTCCCACGAGGGAGCAAGCACTACCTCCTCCACCCGAAGCTGAGCAAGGACAAGGAGAACAAATTCCACAGCCAGAGTAGCCTGTGACCTTAGTACCTGAGCCTCCAATTCAACAACAAGTCCACTATCAGATGCGTCCACCACCACAGTCGGACTCCGCAATTTTACACGACATTCTTGCTCGCATGATTCAAGTTGAGGAGTGCAACCAACTACTACATCGTAGGATGGACCATCACTAGGGTGTCTTTACATAGTGGATGCAGTATGCATACCCCCACGATTACATGACGCACCTTGCAGACACCCATGCAGTTGTACCTGATCCATGGTAGTACCACACTGGAGCGTCTACATCAGGCGGTGTTCCCGATGACGATGTGGCGGACGTGGAACCTACTGATGAGGCGGGACCTTCCGGTGTGCCACCGGGGGATGTGGAGGCTTGAGTTGAGGTTTACCTTATGAATTTATGATTTGGGGTTATGCTAGGGAGTTTTTGGGATATTCTTTTTGAAAAATGGTTGTAATTAACACAGGTTGGGTACAAATGTTTGAACTATTGTGACATGGTTGCTACGTTTGACAGCTTTTGTAGTTTTTTGGAACTCCTATGATGCCAAGTTTAACAGGTTTTATAGTTATTTTGGAGAAGTTATATATACATAACTTTTTGGATGTGTATACATATAATTTGACTTGGTTATGCAATGTGTCTCATGGTTGTGGTTTGCATATGCGACTGTGAATAGATTTTATGCAGGTACTTCAATTGGAGAGGTTTAACCTTATGAGTTAGTAGAGGAGGATATATGTGTGATGTGATTGGTCTAGTGTTGGCTAGCCTTGGCTAGCTGTTTTAGTTTAAGTTAGGACTTGTTCAGTCCTTGTTAACGGATTGGATTCTCTGAGGCTGAACACTTTGATTGCTCTCCCTACGCTCTCCGAGTGCGCGGGAGGGGGGGGGGGTGTGTGCTTCCCACAGAAATCTTAGTCAATTTTCGGGGACGAAAATTCCTAAGGAGGGGAGAATATAACACCCCAGAAAATTTTGACCTTTAAAATAGTTACCTCAGGATGTGTGCCCATTAGAGCACGTGCCTGACCAAGTGAAAAGTTGACAAGTCAAGTAGGTCATGAGTAAGTGAAACTAGAGGGGTGTAAGGCTGTGTATAAGCTTTAAGTAAGTTAGGTACACCCAACATGGGAGTATGTGTCTACACCTAGAACAAAACTGATATAAAAGGGGGGAAAAACAAAAGGGAGTTATTGCTATAATCCTAGGTTGGTGATTGTGGAGTTAATGAGAGTAAATTATTGAGAGAGGGAAAGGGAAGTAAAGAGGAGAGGATTTATGATGGCGGGATGAGTGTATACGGGGATTTGAACGTTTAATTCGGCATTGAATCTCGTGAGATCCGGAGGTTCTAGCTTCCAAACCCTAGCTTGGAGTGTAGAGCGTTTAATTGACGAATCGGTCGATTCAAAGGTATGATTTTCATGAAAATTTGAAAATTAATATGTAGAGTATAATTTTAGTTTAGTTGTGTAAGTGAAAGAGGAAAATGGAAAAGAAATGGGAGAAAATTGATGAAAGTGGGTTTGGGAAGAACCTGGCTGGGTGAAGGTTGGTGAAAACCGACTGGTCGAATTGTGAACCGACCGGTCGATTTTTGCTAAGTGATGGAATTGCAGCACCCAAGAACGATTTTGACTGGTCGAATGAAATTCGACCAGTCGATTTTGAAAACCGACCGGCCGAAATAGATTCGACCGGTCGATTTCCACGAAACAGGAGGTTAAAAATTTATACTTTTGAGGTGTCGACCAGTCGAACCAAAACTGACCGATCAATTTTGGAGATCCGACCAATCAATTTTGGAAATTGACTAGTCGGTTTAGGTGTGAAATGAGGGTCTGGATTTCCTGAGCGAAATTGACTGGTCGAATTCTCAATTTGACCGGTCGAATTTGGAAACCGACTGGTCGATTTGGGATTCGACCGGTCAATTCTTGACAGTTAGAGTTGTCTTCTTTTTTGATGTTAAGGACCATGGGGATATGGAATATCTCTCTGTTTTACGTCAATTTTGACGTTCCGATCATAAACTTGTGTATATTAGGTAACCCGAGCTTTGCGTGATCGTGAGGCAAGTTTGAGCTATGGAAGCCTAAAGGCTTAGCCCGAGGTAAGGAAAACTATCTAACATGCGTAATTGAATTCAGTGAACATGTGCGTAGTGATGTGTTGTGCATATGACTCATGAGTACGTTTTATTATGAATTTGCTATGCTTTTGAATATGTATGATTCGCCATGTTTGTGTGTGTTGCGGATTTTGATAACCACATTTATGCTCTCAGCAAGTAACTCTGATATATGTATGTGAATATGACATCTGGTTGATGTGAAAGTATGTGTGAACTTCAAAACCATCAAAACTATTATGTTTATCACAATTTACACGGTGAATAGCTATATATAGTTTTAGCACTTTGGCTTAAGGTTTTATGTGAATATTCGGCCGACGCGGCGGTATAATCGTGACTGGCGCGGCAGATATCCGCGACCGGTACGGCGGATTATCCGGTCTTCGATTTTCAGTTGTGGAAATATTTCGTCCGACAAGTCACTCCATTTTCGAGGGCTTGTAATTATGTGAAAAAGGATTTAATTGAATGGCAATGGTGGGTATTTCATCGAGGCTCGATGCTATATTACTCGAGGATTATTTAAGTGAATCTTTAAGTGTGTGAGTTGAGAAAAGTATTTTGAATAATGATAAGCGAAATTCTGAAATGTACATCTTTTATCAGTCTTCGTAAATTTACAAATGCATTTAAATCATATGTTTTCTCTCCTGGAAGATATGAAATGGGCACTATCATGAAAGATATGTTTAAGTTGAAAATACACATGTTATATCTGTTCTTCTTATTGAGCTATGATGTAGCTCACTCTTCCTACTATACGTTACAGGTACAGGTGAAGACTCGGTAGCTGAGAACCAAGATCGATTGGATTCCAATTATGTGCCTCTTAAGGAGAACGAGCCTCCTCCGAAGGACTTCTTCTAGTGGACTCTTCTGTGCTATTCTGATATTATTTTGTAAGGCTTGGTATGTCCAGCCGTTTAAAATTTGAAAGCGATATAATATACAGATGTGGTATTCTTTTTGGCGAACCATCGAGGGTGACTAGTGGATGTCATTGATGGTTCGGTTTGGTTCTTTGCTCATGTATTTAGCATGAGACTAGAACCGTCTTTTGGATTAGATTTTTGTTGGTTATATGATGGTTAAAGAGATATTTTCTTGTGATATCTTTTTATATTGTAAAGCATACGCTTTGCTCCAATTTGTGAGTGGATGTATTAAGTGTTCTGCGAGTAAATATGGGGCACGACCTTGCAGATCTTGCCGACGGCATGGGTTTCGGGGCACCGAAACTCGGGCTGTCACAGAAACATTTAGATTGGTGGGTGGCCCTGATTGCGAGATTAGTTGGGCACGTTGAAAAAAGACATTTCATTAACTGGGCGCTTTCAGAGAATAACTATTTCCACTGTGCGTACTTTCAAAGATTTGGTGGGTGCGCAATGAGGTATCCAAAAAAATTAGCAAATTTAAAATATCTTAACCACTTTGAAGAAGTAAACAATTAGATATTTTACCCGACTTGTAGTAAGGGCTGCAATAAGGTTGACATTTTGAACTCTAGAAGCAATAGGATGGTCAATTTAACAACTTATATAGGATACTATTTAATAAATTTTTATATCCTTGTAAAGAGATTCCAGACCCATAACTCTAAATTTGTACAAAGTCCTGACAATTAAACCCCCCTGATAAAATCAAAATATAACACTAAATTTGTACAAAGTCATGACAATTAAACCCTATGATAAAATCAAAATAAGAGTGAAAAAAGTATTAACAACTATGAGAATTGTAAAAGGTCTGTAACTTATTGCGAGAAAAAAAATCCATCTCTGGATATAATTTAAACTAGTCAAATCGTTTAAAATTATTCCATGACCTTGTGTTTCGGTATCTATAACATTTTTAGCTGTTCATTTCTAGGAAATGAGTGTCACGTAATACAAATATTTCTCATCCCAATCGTATCCTCAATCTCTCACACAGGTAATAGAAATAGAGTTTATTTCTAATGAACGCCAACATGTCAATGAAATCATAAACTCTAAAATGATCATAAATATACATAACACAACAAAAACCCTAAACAATGACGTATTAGAATGAAATTTGCATTGAAAAAAAAATAAAAAACCTCAATAATGAGGCTTGCATTGAAACAAATTAAATGCGAGAAAGCCAAGTACATTTGGAAACCCTAAATCATAAAATACAATAAACGAAATCCATATATGCATTGAACGAGAATAGAAAACCTAAACCCAAATCAAAATCTAGAATGCGAAGAACATTAGAAAAATATAATCCCAAAACCTAACCCTAAAACGAGATTTAATTGGTTTTAAAGTAAATGCCTTCATAGTCTACAATGAGTTGGGCACAAAATCCATTGAATCTGCATTCGGTAGTGATTCGTGAACCATTGTATTATCAGAATCCATCATATCCCACCATGGATCATCGGGAATCCATCAGAAATCGCTGGAGATGAAGGATCAAGGTATAAAAAACCGGCCGATACCGATACGTATCGGTATCCAACTCGGTATCGGCCGATACATATCATGTATTGGCCAATACGTCTCCGTTTCGAGCGAGACTTATTTATTTATTTTTTTCGGTATTGGCAGATTCGTATCGGCTACAAGCAAACCAATACCCGAGATCCATGGTGGGAAGGATATACGTAGAGAGTCGTCGGATAAGAAAGATATATACAGAGAGTCGCCAGAGGAACGTAAGTGTTGACAGAGAGTTGCCTGAGAGTAGCAGAGAAGAATGGGGTTTAAAGTTATTGACTCTCTTTCGCTCTATGTAACGGTTCAAAGGGGCAGCAAAAAATAAAAATAAAAGACTTTATATGAGGGCACTCATCTAGAAAAACGATGGGTACCTGATTTTGTGTCCTTGGCCAAAAAATGAGCCTTCAATTCTTTTCCCACGTGAGAACGTGGCCGCTGTCAGAAATTTGGTGGGCGTGAAAAGAGGTACCCTAGTTCTTTATTTGGAGCTAAAACTTGTATACGATATTTGTATCGTGGCATGTGGTTAAAAAAAAGACTTCATTATTTTTGGGATCTATGTCACATGGAACGCAATCTAAGTCGTTTGATTTGAAGACCATGATGTAAGGATCTTTGAGGCAAAAGATTGGCACGAAATATGATCTCTACCATCTAATTTGTCAGAGTCAATCATTTAATCAGATGATGGACTTTGACTGTATTGAATCAGATGATAGAGATTGTGTTTCGTGTCAATCTTTGGCCTCAAAGAAACATCATGTTCTTGGACAGCTTAGATGGCATTCAACATGACACAAATCCTAAAATAAGAAAGTGTTTCTTTTTAATCATGTGCCAAGGTACAGAAAGTGCAAGTTTTATCTCCTTTATTCATTGGAGGAGACTTCGTAATGCCATGGAGTTTGGCTTTTCATTGAGGAAGCTTTGGATTTATATAGTGCAGTATATTTTCGTTGGACATATAGGCTGTGTTTGGGATTGCTCTTTGGAGGCAAAGAGCAGCTCTCTAATCTGGGGTAGAGCACTTTAATATGGAACTGTGTTTGGTTGTAAGTGCTCTTACCTCTTTTGAAGAGTGAAAGCTGAATTTGATTCTTTACTTGCTGCTAGTTTAAGTGTGCTGCTCTTTGGCTCCAAAGAGTAATCCCAAACACAACTATAAGGAGATCGACTAGTGAGGCTGCAGATTGTGATAAGTAGAAAGTGTATTCCAAAAGAATAAAAAATTACAGTTTTGTTTAATGAATTTAAGCAAAAGAACACAGTAGAAGATTTCTTAAGTAGAAGAAAACATATTTTGTGTTAACATCATGTAAACGATGCTGAAATTCAGCTTGTTTAGCTTCTCTTCTCTCACCCCTTAGTTGTTAGCATTTGCTGCTGAATTTAACCACAAGATGAAGAAAACAAAAATAAGTTTGGCTTTTGACTACAAACATATTCTATATTACAAAAGTAATTACATACTAGTCATAGTTTCTCAATTTGAACCTACCAAATAAAAATAGAATTTCAGACTGTTAGATAGAAGGCTGAGTTACATCTCCTACCACCCAAGGTTGCTTCTTCCTGTTTTTTCTCTTCCATTAGGCAGT
This sequence comes from Chloranthus sessilifolius, assembly GCA_021018995.1. Lineage (NCBI taxonomy): Eukaryota > Viridiplantae > Streptophyta > Magnoliopsida > Chloranthales > Chloranthaceae > Chloranthus > Chloranthus sessilifolius. The sequence goes on from CM037589.1 coordinate 144,042,000, forward strand.
TCCAGGTACATTTGAGCATCCAGGAGCTATAAAGAGTAATTGTGCCAATTTATGCAACTGAAAAGCTTTAAATCATTTACCACATGTTGTCGATTGGACAACCGATGGTAGCGGATGCAGAAGATTCATATACGTATCTCCCGTTTCTAGATCAAGTAAATTAATTTCATTCTTTTTGTTAATTCAATCTGTTGATCGAGAGAATGAGGCCTCCCTCTGCGGTTCCACCTTGTAGTTGAACAGGTTCTATTTTATGGGTCAGGGTGTTTGAGGGATCCATCTACGTAAAGTACATCATCGATCCAAGAAACAATGTTGAATGCCAAACTTTCCAAGACTCTTGAGTAGCTTTCTAGGATCGATTGACCGACATCCTGTGAAAAATGATGCACATTATTATTACACCATTTCTTACATTTCTTCCAAACACACATGAGGAAAACCAATTATTGGTAAATTAGAGATCATATAATACTAAATTTGTATTGTATTGCATAAATTTAAGATTATATGGCATTTTTACCGGCACAAATTTGCATATCTATAATACTAAATCTTCCAAGGTCGGATTACAACCTGCACATATTGACATTGGCATATTCTGAGAACATATTCACCTACTTAATATCTTGTGTAAATTTGAGTGAGTATTTGATGACAGGCCAAAAGTGTTTATCCATATTAATTATATAAAAAAGTGTATAACCCTTGAATTATAGTATAAAAGTGTATAACCCTTGAGAACATTAAGCTTCCAACAATTATCAACCATGGAGGAGGTGTTAGAGAAAGAATTTTGATATCGAGGAAATCAGGAAGTGCAGGGTTTTTCTATTGAGTAGATTCACTTGGCCTATGTGAATGCAGACCAAGAAGGGCTGGATAACTGTGGGGTTTGGGATAATCTCACCATGTAAACCTTTTTCCTCTCGCGATGGGCTGTGGTTTCGGATGTGTTAGTCTCTGGGTGGGCCTGATTTCTCATTGGGTGTCTTCTCTCATCAGCTTCTCGCTATTGTTGTTGATTTTATTTATTAATAAATTCCTTTTGCCAATAAAAAATAAAAATAAATCAGGAAGGCTATATTTGAATCGTAGGGGGAACAACTCCTGCTCCAGACTGTTTCACTACACAAATATATCAAAAAAATTTGGGATATGCTGAAGGAAGAGCTTTTGGAAATTTTTTGTGACTGGTTTAATTGGGTTTTGATCTCTAAATGTATAAATAACACTTCTCTGACTTACATCCCAAAGAAGGCAGGTATGTAAAGACTTTATTATTTTTTGATTGAATAAATGATTAATAAAATTTATAAGTTTTGCTTTGTGCAAATTCTAGAGAACTTGAGATGAGCTTTTATTAGAAGAATGATTCTTCTCTCGCGTGCTGTTTGGTGTGAGGCCAACTTTACTTCCTTGGAGCGATTCCTTGGATCTTCTTCTACCTCTATTTCCCTTTTAATTATACTTTAATTAACGAGCGAGAACCTTAACCCCTATCATGCAGGATTTATGCTATTTTGGGGTTAGCGTGCGATTTTCCTGTATCAAATTAGTATAAAAGCAAGTTCAACACTTGACACGTGGAGTCCATCATGAGTAAAGAACAATTTATCAACACCCTTAGAGAGTTGAATGATCAGATAACTAGTATGGGATAGTTCGTGGATTGGCGAAACAGACTTGATGTGTATAAGACGATTACTATGATTGGACAAGTATGGGAGGCAATGAAAGTTGGATTGCAGAGTCTGAGGTATTTGAATTTAACAACTCAATATGAGTCTGTTTTAGAAAATCGAGCATTTACTATTGAGATTCTACGTGAGTTAAAAATTTCACGTCGGATAGCAGAGGCGCTAAGCTGGAGTTTCATTTAACAATTTCTTAAGGATTTTCTTCTCAAACTACAAGAAGAAATTATATCGGTGAGACTTGAAGCTTTGAGATTTAAGCTTTCAAATTTCGTGCCTGTCAATCCAACCCCATCGCAAACCCGCCCGTTTTAATCTCATAACCGTTGTTCACCCCATAATCGTCGTAACACTTACACTTGTTACGGATTTCATTATCGATGTAAAATATATGCCAGTTGCAGCTTGCATAACAGCTTACAACCCAGAGCCCGTTCAAGAAACCAAGCCCGTATCCGTAATTACCCTAGCCAACCTCATCTCACTCAAAATTATTATTAATCCTTTACCCGAACCAATGATAACACCAAAATCGGTTGAAGATTCCATATCGGTTGATGAAAACTCTCTTACGGTCAATATCCGTATTAATCCTGACACGATTGAAGAGCCCGAGTCCTTTGAAGATCTCGAAGCCACTGAAAATATCGAGATTGTTGAAAAGCAATTATCCGCGATAAAGCCTACCGATCCCATAACCCACAGATCCCAGGATCATATTGGTCGTGTGTCTATGCCGATTCAGATCAGAGTATCAAGGATAAATCGGATCTCGCCTGAGTCAAATCTGATTTATTTGTTCAAGATGTGTCCGATCAAGATTTCTAACATAGTGTTATTAACCCCCCACTCATAAGATTAATTTCGGTCAAAGTTTGAGGTCAAACTTTTTTAAAATAGAAGGGGATGATGCAAAATTTAGATTTGCATGTTTAGATCATGGCCGTGTTAAACAAATAAAGTCAACAAGGAAGAACTAAATCCATAAATGGGCTTTTAAACGACCCGTAGAAAAGAACCCCTCCGCAAAAATAAGCCTTTCTGAAATGTATTGTAAGGACCACCGTGATAAAATCAAGGACCTCCGTGAAATAAAGTAGTTCTGAAAATTAAGGCAAGGATTTCCGTGTGAGTTTCGTGTCTAATGACGGACCTCTGTGGTCACATGACAGACTTTCGTGAAAGGGCCACTAACACGAAATTTAGGTAAAAACTTGTCATTTTGAATTTTATTTGTTTTAGGATTTCCTTATTTGAATTTTATGTTTAGTTAGAGTTTTCTTATCCTATATAAAGGCATGGAAAGACTTTATTATTTTTTGATTGAATAAATGACTAATAAAATTTATGAATTTTGCTTTGTGCAAATTCTAGAGAACTTGAGATAGTTTTATTAGAAGAATGATTCTTCTCTCACGTGCGGTTTGGAGAGAGGCCAACTTTTCTTTTTTGGAACGATTTCTTAGATCTTCTTCTACCCTTATTTTCCTTTTCAATTTTATTTTAATTGACGACCGAAAACACTAACCTCTATCATGCGGGATTTATACTATTTTAGAGTTAGTGTGCGATTTTTCTGCATCAAAGTGTATACGAGATAATAGCAAAAGTGTTGGCAAATAGGCTACGAAAGGTGATGGGGGACCTCATATTGGTCAACCAATGTGTGTTTGTGGATAGTAGGCAGATTCCAAATGGGGTGGTGGTAGCGCATGAGTGTGGGGATTCAAGGTATAGGTCAAGCATCCGTGCTAATCTATAAGCTTAATAGCAAAAAGCCTATGATAGGGTAAGTTGGGATTTTCTAGACTATATGTTGGGATGAAAGGGTTTGGGCAACGATTATGATTGTGCATATTTTCGACCGAACCGACCAAATCGATTGAACCGGACCGAACCACTGGGTTTGGTCCAGTTTGGATGGGTATCGGTTTGAATTTGATTTGGACAAAAGGAAAACCGCAAAGTTTGGTTTGATTTTGGTTCCAATACTCCCCAAGCCGAAACCAAACTAAACCGAACCGAATGTAGTTTGTAAGTATGTATGTATATATATATATATATATATATATATATATATATATATATATATATATATATATATATATATATATATAGGCAGAGGTTTTGATTAATTTTAAAGGACATTTAAGTAAAATGCATATTTTTATATATAACTCTACCCTTGTCTTTAACCTATTCCTAAATCCTAAAGCGGTCAAGTAGAACTTATAGGAAAACCAGTTGAGAAGTTGAGAAAATTTTGATATGCAAGTAGAACTTATAGGAAAACCGAAACCGACTGAACCAAATTAAACCGAATTGAATCGGGTTGGTTTGGTTTAAGAGTTGGACGGTTTGAAAATCTAGAAACCGATTAGGACCGGTTTGGTTTATGGTTTTGATCCAAAACCGACCAAACCGAACCGAATACACCCCTAGCAACGATGGAGTACTTGGATCCAAAGTTGTATATCAACTCCAAGATTCTTTGTTAGGATCAATGGCGCTCGGAAGGGTTTTTTGGGCGTTCAAGAGGTTTGAGGCAGGGTGCCCACTTTTTCTTTTTGATATTGTTGGTAGGCCTCTCAGCGAGCCGAGCCAGCTCAGGAGCTCGCTCATGTCGGCTCCAAAAAATGAGATCGTAAGTAACTTGAGCTAGACGTCGTGAGCTGAGCTGGGCAATGATTTAATATAGCTCGTTTGTAATTGAGCCAACCACGAGCTGGGTAGTCTATAGCTTGGCTTGGCTCGGCTCGACTCGATATATAATATTTATTTTTAAATATAGTATATATATATAACTTAAATTACTAAAAAAATAAATATTAGGGTATTTTAGTATACTGACAAAAAAAATAATTCTAATCTACGTATAAATACCTCAATCTATCGGCTCAAACCCTATTTGCTAACTCCCATCACCTGTGTATGACTCTCGTCATTCTAATTTGCTATAAAATTGAAATTCTTTGATTAGATACTTTAGATTATAAGCCCGAAATTTAACTATTTAGATATAGATAAATTAAAATGTAACAAAAAAAGAAAGATAAAAGAAATATATCCCAATAATAAAAAGGGAAATTTACAAAAACAGGATTGGGAAAAAAAAGTTTCTCACTATTATATTGGAATCAAAAGTTTCTCATAATCAGGATACACCATATTTCAGGGACCTCAAAATCCGTGAAATATACTGTTTAGTGATTAGTGAAATGACCTTGATACCTTGCTTTTTCAAATTTTCGCACCAAGAAAATCCGTGCAGTCCTGATTATGAGAAACTTTCCCTTTCAGTATAATGGTGAGAAACTTTATCAATATGAGTCCTCTTTTTGAAAAGTGCCCTTATATTGATAAAGTTTCTCACTATTATAAAGGGCACTTTTCAAAAAGAGGACTCATATTGATAAAGTTTCTCACCATTATACCGAAAGGGAAAGTTTTTCATAATCAAGACTGCACAGATTTTCTTGGTGCGAAAATTTGAAAAAGCAGGGTATCAAGGTCATTTCACTAATTACTAAACAGTATAATTCACGGATTTTGAGGACTCTGAAATACGATTTATCCTGATTATGAGAAACTTTTGATTTCAGTATAATAGTGAGAAACTTTTTTTTTCTAATCCTGTTTCTGTAAATTTCTCATAGTTTTACTATTGAATATATAAGAGCTCGGCTTGAATATAAAAGAGCCCATCTCAAGCTGACCTTGGCTCGACTCAAACCCCGTTCGTTGAGAGCTTTACTTGTTGGAGAAGCCTCGTCAAAGATGCTCAATCTAGCAAGCGAATTGCACCTGTTTACCGGCTTTGAGATAGGTTTCCCCCCCCCCCCACCCCCCCAACACTACAAACCTTTTGTATGCAGATGATACAGTAATATTTTGTGGTGCCAATGACGGAGAAATTGGTAATGTAAAAGCTATAAACCAATGCTATGAGGTAGTGTCGGGTCAAAGAATGAATATAGCTAAAACCACCCTATGTGGAATTAGAACCACTGAGCTAGCAATCAATAGGCTTGCGGGTACCATGGGGTGTGGTTGGGGTTGTTTACCGGCTCCTATCTTGGGATCCCACTGTACATTGGGAAACAATGGTCTCAATGTGGGACCCAGTTGTAGAACTGTTCGAAAGAAAATTATCCGGATGGAAAGGGCTTTATTGTCGAAAGGTGGGAGATTTACTCTACCCTATCTAATCTGCCCATCTACTTTATGTGCATGTTTGAGTGCCCAAAAGCGATTAGGAAGAGACCGAAAGGATTGAAAGAAATATCCTATGGAGTGGATGGGTGTCCAAACAGAAAATTCATATGATCATTTGGGATGTAGCTAGATTGGAACCAAGGGAGATGCTTGGTGGATCAGAGGCTTAGCGAAAGGCCCTAGAGGTAGACTTGGATCAGGATGGTGGAAAGGTGTACACAAAATGAGGTCAAGGTTTGAGGAAGGTAATAGTTTCTCCCCGGGTGTGGGGGACTCTATCAGCTTCTGGAAAGATGGATGGTGTGGGGATACTCAATTTATATTGAGATTTCCTTTGATTTATAACCTTGTGGGGAACAAAAATGTGAAGGTGAGAGATGCCATGAGGAGGATAGTAATGTGTTTCGGAATATCTCCGTTTGCCGTAACCTTAAAGAGGAAGAGGAGGAAGAACTAGTTGCCCTTTTAGAGGTGCTTAGTAGGGTGAGTTTGGGGGTCAGTAGGGAGGATAGTCGATTTTGGTGTTGGAACCGAAGTGTTAAATCCACTGTCAAGTCTGTGTACATGTTCCGTACTAGAAGATCCCTTATCGATCAACCTTGGGTCCTGTCGTGGAAAGTGGAGGCCCCTCTGAAAGTTAAATTTTTTGCTCAGGAAGTGGCATGGGGTAGAGTCTTAGGCCTCGTTTGGGTGTTTCCTGATTTTTCCCAGAAAAGCTCAGATTTTGCTCAGATTTTGGACACTCAGATTCCTGACAGATTCTTAGCAAACTCAGATTCCTGGTTTTCACCATATGCGTTCTTTAACCACTCAGATTCCTGACAGATTCTTACAAAACTCAAAATTCTTTGTTCTTAAACCACTCAGATTCCTCTCAGAAAATCCTCAGAATAGCTTCAATCAGTGGTTATACTACGACCGTAGAAACGTGATCTTAATCATCGGTTTATATGCCGTACTCGAATTTCTCTCAAAATTTACGGGCAACCAATCGAGATGAAATATTGAACATATTTGAGTCTTTTTGAATTTGATTTAATTACTATTATTTTTAAAATGGGTCCCTAACACTACCATTGCGATTATGCAGCGTCGTCACCATAAGAAATTGAATGAGTATGACAACCCTGCGACGGTGACCCTCACCTCGAGAAGAGTCATTTGGGATACGATACACAACCCATATGATTTGCTTACACGAGAAATAATAAAATATGAAAAGAGACAAGCTTCATATTGAGAATTATAAAGAAATCAGATGCGCCATACATAAATAACCAAAGTGGATAGGAGAACAATAAACATAAAAAAGCCAAACACTCATTTAAGAAACGAGATCTATGCCGTCAGATTTGAAGACTATAATATAAAATCGATAATTCTAAAGATAGATATGAGAAAAAGGGGATATCGACTCTGTACACAGTCGGTACCGATCATTTTAAGAGTCGTCATCGATTCTGTACAAAATCGTCATTGACTCTATACAGAGTCGCCATCGATTATATTAAAAAATAAAATAAAATTATGTAATCGATAACGATTCTATACCGAGTCGATGCCGATTCTGTACTGAGTCGTTATCGATTACATAAAAATAAAAAAAAAAAATAAAAAAAAAAATTAATTTTGTTTTTTTTTTTTTTTTTTTTATGTAATCGATAACGATTACATCAAAAGTCGATCGATTACATCTTTGAGTAGTCATCGATTACATAAAATAAAAAAAATAAAAAATAAAAATATTAATTTTTTTTTTATGTAATCGATAACGATTACATGCAGTCGATGCCGATTACATCTTGAGTCGTCATCGATTACATAAAAAAAAAAATTAAAAAAAAAAAAATAATTTTTTTTTTTATGTCGATAGCGATTACATGTAGAGTCGATGCCGACTCATCTTGAGTCGTCATCGATTCTGAAACCATGTGAATGCACCTGCAAAGGGAATCGGAGGCGAGAGATGGAGCGGTGTTTTTGAATCGGTGGCTACCTATCGCCATGGATGGTTGGGAAGGCGATCGATAAGCTTCAAAGAAGCTACTGCGTAGCTGGGGAGGACACATAGTTTTGATCAGCTGCATAGATGGATGAGGAGTATACTTCACCAACCCAGATTCTGAGCTCAGAATCTGAGCTAATCCGAGAGGTTTGGTCGGACGACCAAACGTCGTTTTCACTCAGAAAACACTCAGATTCCCGCTTCCCAAAATTGGCTCTCGAACGTGGGCTTTGCTCAGATCTTGCAAAAAAACTCAGAATCTGCCCAGATTATGAGTATTTTGGGTTACCGAACGAGGCCTTAAAATGTGCCCAACTTTGCAAAAGAGGCATGTGAGTACCTAGTTCCTATGTGCTTTGTGGGGAAGGGGTATAATCGGTCTTCACATCTATTTCTTGATTTCCCTTTCGCACAACAGGTTTGGAGTTGGTTCCTTTCGGCCTTAGCGGTATCCATGTCTTGGGTAGTCGGCTTCTCATGTTTTGGCAGAGTAGACTTATTTTCCTTTCTTGGAAATATCGCTATTTTGTGGAGATTGCTTCCGATGGCAATCCGTTGGCAAATTTGGAAAGAACGAAATAGAAGAATCATTGACAAGAAATTTGGCACCTGCAATGGGGTCATTGATGTGATTTTAGATGATATTCTCAGGTGTGGTGCTTGGTGTCACCCAAATGCTCAGCCACTTCGATGGAGGAGATTACCCTAGAGTGGGAGCTGCTTAGACCTCCTTAGACTCTATACTTTCTCTTCGCATGTGTTGAGCCATTTGTATTTTGGATCATTTTGCCCTTTTTTTAGTTCTTTTTGTTTGTTTTTTCCTTTTTTTTTTCGGCTGAGTCCCTTGCTCAGCTTGATTTGCTGTATTCTTCATTTTCATTAATGATAATATAGCATATTTACCGAATTAAAAAGGCTGGTGTTACTACCACACCACTTTATGTTACAACCACCTCACTTAAACAAAGAAAAAATACGTTGGCTGCTTTAAATTAGATGATGGAGATCAATTTTCATATAGATGTTGAGCTCATAGTCCTACTATTCAGATGGTCGGATGTTGATTATACATAACACACATCCTAAAAAGTGAACTTCAAGCATGGTTCACATTTACTTTTTGGAATTTGTATCATGTGGAATCAACATCTGACTGTCTGATAATAGGCCCATGATGTCAATGCCTATTGTGTGGAAGATTGGGACGAAAAAATGATCTCCATCATCCGATTTAAAGCAGTCAACAGATTTTTTACTTTGTTAAAGTGTGGTAGCTGTAACATAAAGTGGTGTGGTAGTAACACGAGCCTATAAAAAGAGAGTATTGAACTTCTATTTTAAAATTCGTATAGTTAGAATTTTGAAATAGTTGGAATTTTGAAATAGTTGGCATAATATTAATGAATAAGTTGATGATGATCGCGATAAATTTGACCTCACATTTCGTGAAATTTGAATTTTGGTATAAATTCTATAAAAAATGTTGCAATCTTATAGACAATTCGAACATCTATGATAATCTTACCTTATTATATTGGATCTTGCATGTATCCAAGGTTGTTTGTGATAGCTCAGGGTACCTTTGCTTCAAGCATAATAGCAAACTCTCAGCTCTACCCGAAAGCACCTCATTTTTATCTCCATCAGCCATCAAATCTTTGACCATCCCCCCCCACGAGGATTTCAAATTGCTCATGGCTGCTTTCCGGCGCCATATGTACATCGAAGCCTCGACACGGTCTGCAATCTCAAGAGCTTCGTGTTCGGATGTTATGTTGAGGCAATCGAGAAGATGCTCAGGAGAGAACTGATCCGTGATAGAAATGTACCGATATAATGAATCTCCGAGACTCGCTTTTCCGCTCTGAAAATAAAATCACTAATTTTCAGCTACTCCTTGACTACTTTGGTATTAAATTGTTACTGGTTGAGAATTTTTTTGGAAAAATAGCTGCAAAATTGTTGTCTCCTGAAGAACAGTGACATGGATTTTTGGGGTTGCCTCACCTTTGGAAGAGCCCCCAAGTACGTTTCTGGGACTTCCATCTCACCAAGGACACTACTGTTTATGGTCACAGCCGCTTTGAGAATTTGATTTGCACACTCTCGTTTATGCCGCAACTGTTTCCTTGATTTATCAGAAAGGCCACATGGAGGAACATAAGGTACAGGCAACCACCATTTCTCCTCTTTACGTTGAATCACACGTCGGAATGACCCTGATTTATGTGAAATTGATGATAGACATCCCTGATCTACGTACCAGAACTCGGGATCTCTAAAACTGTCCAATATTTCCTGTTCAACAAAACTTCCGATAATTAGAGCTGGTCATGTTCTTTTTGTTTTGAGGAATCTATGTAATGTTCCATGATAGGAAATAATTGTTAGAAGGGACGCAATTTCTGAGGGCGCCTACGTTTGAAATCAATGCAACCCCTTGATTCTTTGCAATTAGACGATGGAGATTGTTTTTCACCCCAATCTTCCACATGATGGATCTTGAGACCATGAGCTTACCCTCAGATGATCTGTTTTTATTCCACATGGCACATATCCCAAAAAATGACCCTAAAGTACTGTTTGAGCGTGATGTGTGCCATGGTGATTTTAGGGCCATTTTTTGGGGATCTGTGCCTCATGGACTAAAAAACTGACTGTCTGATGGTAGGCTCATGATCTCAAGATCCTCGTGTGGAAGATTGGGGTGAAAAAAGATCTCCATCATCTGAATCCAAGCTGTCCATTGGTTTCAATGGAACGTAGACATGAAAAGAGGCTCCCCTTGTTAGAAGCTTTTTTTTTCTTGTGATAATTAGGAATTGTTAGAAGATTGAAAGAAGAAAAAGAAGAGAAGCATGCTTTTTCTTCGTAGAAATAACGGGTCGAACATGACCAAAAACTTGAAATCTTACCAGCAGCATAGTGTCTAGCTTATATAGTGCAGGGAGATTAATGTAGATATCTGATCTGGGTTTATTTGTCATCACCTGAAACTGAGATATGGATTTTAGAACACCGAGAATATGTGATTGAATTTTCGGGAAATAGAGGGTTAGATTTTGTGGGTCTCTCATTTCTCACCTCCAGAATTTTCCCATCTGGGTAGTTTTGGCTAGAGGGAACAAAATCCACTATGTAATCACAAACAGATAGAAGACACTCCATCTCTCTTCTCCACATAGATTTCTTCTCAGGAGCTAGAGGTTCTAACCGCCGAAACTGACCAAAAATTGTTGCTGCAGGGAAACGGAAAAAATACAAAATCGAGTGTGAGATGGATGATTGATCTTACACCAAGAAATTTCATGACTGTTTTTTGAATTTTTTTTTTACATTGTTATCTGTTAGCAGTAAGCAGATTACATTGATCATTGGTTTCGGTAAAAAACCGAACCGTAATGTTCATTAATATCAACTTTTACTACCCTGGAAACTGTGAATCAAGGTGTCAATATTGGTATCGGTCTCCGGTATTGGTCCACCTTGGACCGATACGGATACTGTATCGGTGATATATAAATTTGACAAAAAAGGAAAAAATAATATGAAAAACTGGTTGTATCAGTCAGTATCGGCTGATACTGAGACAGTTTCAGCTGACACTGACCAGTGTTGGTCGGATACCACCCCGATACTCTTGAAGAAATCGATACGTATCACTGATACATATCAGTATCGGCTGAGTTTTGATACCATGCCGTGAATCATCTTGGTATATATGTAAAGTTAGGGTTGTAAAGAAGTAATCTTGCCGTAGAGGTTTGTAATAGCATTTGAAATTGCGACTGCGGAGCAAACGCCTTTCCCACTTCCAGACATGTCTTCACCCAGTAACAGCTTTGAAAACTTTTCCTTCATCATTTCGAGCTCTGAAAGTTTCCAAACCATTCAAATCTTTATTCATCAAACATGAAACCTGATTAGAAAAAATAAGTATAGAACATGGGGCTTAAACTTACCAGAATTAGTTACTTCTTCATCATACTTGTCATATTGATCATCAGAACTCTGTTTGATTCCTAATTTGGAAAGAATCTCCTTATCGCAAACCTCTGATTTCGCAATCGGCCATCCCACGGGTTCATCAGAAGTACTGTTTCTGTCATTAGCAGTTGAAAAGTTTGAAGCTTCCGAGCTCGTTCGGCTGTACCAGAAGGAATCTGTGCTTAAGGTAGATAATCCTGTATCGGTAGTTGATCTATCGATCCGGTCATTGTAACTCGAACTAGAGTTTGAATATTTATCCATATTCAAATTTCAGTACAGGGCTTTGTTTGATGAATCTGGTTAGGCCTGTAAATGGTGATCAGATATAGTTTATGAGCCTTTGTCACAGAATTTACTATGGGTTTTTCAGAAAAGGGAAGAAAAAAACAAGAAGATCTACAAAGCTTGTAAATGCATCTATAACCTTGAAATTTAAATTCTTGTCTGGCTTTTATGAAAATTCCCATAAACCGAATTCAAAATCGAAGAAGGAGAAGGATGACACTGGGGACTTAATAGATAAAGAAATTTGACATGTAAAAACACATATTTCCAGGTTCTGCAAGCTAAGAAAAATATGAAAACTTAAAAGACAGCAACTGACAAAGAAAAAAGAGAAGAAACTTGAACAAAGAATTTTCATTCATTACTCTCAGAAAACAATTTTCATTTTAGATGTTGGAATTGTCTCTTTCATGGGTGCTTTCATTCTTCAGAAAGGAAAAAAAATATTAAAAAAATTCAGTGTATACTCTAAAGTTATATGGTTGAATGCTTTCTTAGTCCAAAAGCTGAAGAATTGAAAATTTAAAATTTTGAAAATCCAACCGTTGTAGAAAAAGCAACGGTCCCCCTCTATAGCTTCATACCTTTTTATGCAGAATCGGATTCAAGCTGCCAACCAAAGCTCAAGGTTTAAGACACTTCCCTCCAATGTCTTTTTTTCTCCAAAAGCTTTCATACAACCTCTTCTGGCTTAATGATCACAGAGAAGCAGAAATCCTGACCATTAATTTGTGGGTTTTCGAATTAAGGCCGGGAAATCTAGACCGTCGAAATATTTGATGATCAGAAGAGAGCCATCTGAAATTGCAAAAATAAGCCATGGATTGATGGAGTTTTATGTCTGTTGAAACTGAAACGTTTTTGTTTTGATTAATTGTGTGAGACCCACTTCTGATTTTATTTTAATTTTAGGATTAAGATTTTGAACATGGTAGCGTAGTGACATATTAAAAAAAAAAAAAAAAAAACACAAATGTAAGGAATGATAGCATGCTGAAGTGCACAACCAAAGTGTATGGTGCATTCACTTGCTGCCCACAATCAAATAAATTGACGGTAGGATTACACAATTTTTTATGGAAGAAAATCATTGACTAATTTGAATCAGACGATTGAGATTGTTTTTTCTATCTCAATCTTCCAAAATATGATCTTAAGATCATGTAGCAACTATTAGACGGTTAGATGTTGATTCCATATAGCACCCATCCACAAAAGTGACCTAGATCATGGGCAAAGGAGGTGACCATTACTTTTAGGGACGTGTGCCTTGTGGAATTAACATCTGACCATCTGATAGAGGCGCCATGATCTTAAGATCTATTGTGGGGAAGATTGGAACAAAAAACAATTTAGGTCATGTGATTCAAATAAGTCAATGGTTTTCTTCCTTGAAATAAGGTATGGTCCGGACTCCGAAAACGATAATGAATTATTTCATGAGTTAATATTGATATCCAGAGTGGATCACCAACACCCGAACATGGGTCTTAGTGTGATAAACACCACAAAAAACAAATCTTTGACTAAGAAAGTCAAATAGTCATCAAGGTTTTATTTTGATCGTAAGAGATTCCTTGGGGTTCATTGCTCTGAGACCGCAAGAACTCTTAGTGGGAAACACCTAATATTTACTCCTTGGAAAAGGATAATTTTATCGTTTATCATCTTAAAATTTGATATATATATATATATATATTTTTTTTTTTATTATTTTTTTTTTTTCTGTTTTTGAAAGGTTAAAATTTGATATTGTTAACATAAATTTGCAACAATAAATAAACTAAGGGTCTGGTTGGCAATTTTTCGGAAAACATAGGAAAAGATTTTATAAATCCAATGAATTCTAGCTCTTTGGGAATTCATAGGAATTCATTGTTTTTCGGTGTTTGGATTGTGTAATTGGCACATAGAAAATAGAAAATGACCATTATCGATAGTATATCTCATACACCCAATAAATTTAATTTTCTATTATGAAGAAAATTTTGTGAGAGAGAGGAAAATTATGAAAGGGAAAAAGTGAGTTTAAGAAAGAAAAATTTGAGGAGAGAGGAAAAAATTAAGAAAGAGAAATTAAAAGAAATATGTAAAGAGAGAAACTTTAGGAGAGAGAGACTCAGAGAAAGAAACATCTAAAAAGAAGAATAATAATAGAGAGCTAAGAAAGAGAGAGATTTAATTTTTATTTATTTATTATTATTTTTTATTTTTTTTATTTTTATATTTAATTTAATTTTTATTATTTTTTTGCTTTATTTTTAAAATAAAAAAATAAAAATTAAATAAAAAATAAAAAAATAAAAAATTAAATCACTCTTTCTCTCTCTCTCTCTTTCTTTTGATAAAATAAATAAATAAATAAATTAAATTAAAATAAATAATAAAAATAAAAAATAAAAAAATTATTTTATTTATATTATTTTATTTTATTATTTAATTTATTATTATTATTTATATATTATTATTATTTATTTATTTTATTTTATTATTTAACTATTTTATATATTTTTAAAAAAAATTAATTTAATATTTGTTTATTTATTATTTATTATTTATTTTATTAACGATTGCCCTAAAAAATCCCCTATTATCCTGATTTATCCCAATCGAACCTCTTAAGTTAGAAATACCATAGCAAGGTTTTTTTTATTTTTTTAGCCTAAAATGCCCTTCATATATAAAGGGTTTAAACCTACACTATTCCCTTTTTCCCTTCTCTTTCTTTCTCACCCTGGTTCCCCTTCTTCTTCATGCAAACCTCGTCGACTTCGGGCCAACTTCCCCGACGAAGAAAACGGTAAGGTTTCTCTCTATCACTGTAAGTCTCTCTATCTCTCTCAATGATTCTTCTTTCTCTTATTTTTCTTCTTTATTTCTCTACATCAAAATCAAAAATGGGTTAGATAAGATGCCCTAGGTCATTTTTTTCATGTCATGGTTGGATCACTTGGTGCAGTATTCTCTGTAAACTGACTTAGGGTGGCGCAAACTGACCTAGAGTGGCGTAAACCGACCTAGGGCAGTTTGAAAATAGAGAAATGAGTGAGATAAACTACCCTAGGTCAGTTTAAAACGGCTTAGGTCAGTTTTGGTCATCACCTAGTGCATTCTATTCTGCAAATTGATCTAGGATGGCGCAAACTGACATAGAGTGGCGCAAACTGACCTAGGGCAGTTTCAAACTAATAAATGGGTGAGATAAACTACCCTGGGTCAGTTTGCAACTATCCTAGGTCAGTTTGAAACTACCCTAGGTCAGTTTTGGAGATCACCTGATACAGTCTACTCTATAAACTGACCTAGGGTGGCGCAAACTGACCTAGAGTTGCGCAAACTGACCTAGGGCAGTTTCAAACTGATAAATGGGTGAGCTAAACTACCATAGGTCAGTTTGAAACTACCCTGGGTCAGTTTAAAATGCCCTAGGTCAGTTTTGGTGATCACTTAGTACAATCTACTCTATAAACGGGCCTAGGGTGGCGCAAACTGACCTAGAGTGGTGCAAACTGACCTAAGGCATTTTAAAACTGATAAATGGGTGAGATAAACTACACAGGTGGGTTTAAAACTACCTAGGGTTTAAAATGCCTAGGTGATTTTAGTGATCACGACAGTCTACTCAGAAGCCCGGACCTGGTGGCAAATGACCTAGGCGGGTTTCAAGCAGAATAAATGGGTGAGATAAACTACCCTGGGTGAGTTTGAAACTATCCTGGGTCAGTTTAAAATGCCCTAAGTCAATTTTGGTGATCACCTGATACAGTCTTCTCTGTAAACTGACCTAGGGTGGCGCAAACTAACCTAGAGTGGCACAAACCGACCTAGGGCAGTTTGAAAATAGAGAAATAAGTGAGATAAACTATCCTAGGTCAGTTTGAAACTACCCTAGGTCAGTTTAAAATGTCCTAGGTTAGTTTTGGCCATCACCTAGTGCATTCTACTCTGTAAACTGACCTAGGGTGGCGCAAACTGACCTAGAGTGGCGCAAACTGACCTAGGGCAGTTTTAAACTGATAAATGGGTGAGATAAACTATCCTGTGTCAGTTTGAAACTACCCTAGGTCAGTTAAAAATGCCCTAGGTCAGTTTTGGTGATCACTTAGTGCAGTCTACTTTGTAAACGATGCAGTCTACACTATATGGTTCAGTAGTTATACCAGTTAATTTATGATATTAATCTGTTTCCCCTTCTTTTTAGGTCTTCATAATCCAAGGACTAAAGCAATGGTAATATAGTTTAATATTATTTAAATTTTTTTCAATCATGATATCTCTTTCATATATGTGAGCATAACCTTCTGCTTTTATTTTTGCTTCTGATAGGCTCATCGTCGTGCCAGATGTACTCCAAAATCAACCGTCTCTCGCCTTGAGAGATGCCTAAAATATTTGCGCCCCGATTGTGAAGAAAGTATTTCTAATTCTTGCTTTGGTCAATTTGTAGGTGTTAGTGCATTCAGATTTTCAAGTTCCATTTTTACATGCGTATTAAGGAGATATAGTGTTTCGAATTTAGTAACAATTGGTGAAATTATCCACCAAATCGATCCCATAGACATTGCGTTGATTATGGGATTAAGAGTTATCGGGGACACTTCAATTGAGTTTGACCTACAAGCCATAGAACCCACGTCTCTTATTAGGAGATTTTTTTTCGGGCATGCGACCTCGGTTAACGCTGATGACATAGAGGCTCTTTTTGACCGAGAACTTGGGATAGAGGACTATGTGAAATTAAAACTCTGCCTCGTTCTTGTAGTTTTTTTGCTTTCTAATTCATTTAATTCATTAGATAAAAAATACATACATCTCGTAGACGACTTAGATAGATTTAATAAGTATTCTTGGGGGCTAGTCGTCTACAACACACTCCTCTCAGAGATGCAAAAGGCCAGTAAATTCAACTTGGAGGCCTTCTACAATATGTATGGATGTGCCATTGTTGTACAGGTTAGCCTTATATCCTTTAATGTTTGCCAAATTGAGAGTTTTGTCATATTATCAAATTGAAAGTTTTAATTATTTTACCTTTTGTAGTTGTGGGCGTATGAACATCTAAACTTTACTGCCCCGTCTGTAAGAGATGGGTCACAGTTTCCGCGATTCAAGCGATGGGAGCACTATCCATTTCCTCCACACATGAGGCAAATGGAGTTAAATTTTGAGAAATACAAACTGGTATTAAGACTTATTACAATTCTTGATTTCAAGAATGCAAATTTGTGCTCTAGCATAATTTACTTCCCATTTGATTTTGTCTGTGTTAGGCGTCCTTCCAACTCACCCCTACCTAGGAGGAGTTTAAAATTGAGTTCATTCGTGAGGCTTGGGACAATAGACATCTCATGGTAATTTAATTTTCTTTTAATATCTTTAATTTGACTATTTAACGCACATATATTTTATCATGTGTTAAAAGCTCATAAGAAGGTCTTCTAGGTTCCTTCGGAGACGGCCGCCCCACTTCTTCCTCTTTCACCGGCCTCTTCACCGGCTCGTTTGTTGGGGCATAATGTAAGTAACCGTTTAAGTGATATTTTGTTTGTTGTGTTAGCTATAAGTTATAATATATTATGCTTACTGTCATTGGTAGGTGGAAGTTAGAGGTTTAAAAAGAAAAGAGAGGAAAGAAGAGGAAAAAAAATTTGAGGGAGAGGGGGAGGAAGGGAAGCAAAAGGGACACCACTCCAGAAGAAAGAAAAGACAAAAGAGAATGAGAAGTCAAGTAGCTCAATTGTTCGCTGAAAATGTTTCGCTTAAGCAAACTCAAAAATCTTATGATGAAATCTTACGAAAAAATGAGGTAGAAATCAGAGAGCTGCGGGAAACAGTACGAAAAAATGATGTGAACATAAGAGAGCTGTGAGAAATTGTACAAAAAAATTATGTGGAAATGAGAGAGTTGCGTGACAGGCTCACTACGTTGGAGCAAGCAAGGAGTGTCAAATCGATTACCATGCCTACAGATAAGAGCCCCGAGACTGAACATATGGTAGGTCTAAAGGTTATAATCTTTTCACATAAATTTTTTGCTACTTGGAATTCTATTTGGATGTATTCATCTGTTCGAAAATAATGATATTTTATTTTTCTTAATTTTGCGAAGTTGGACCCGGTCGTGTAGAGCATGTTAGATTTGAGTGCTCCTATTACGGTAAGACATATTCACATAGTTGATTCTTTTATATAATGTCATCAATTATGTTACAGCTTTTTATGTTATACTTTTGATTTCATTAGTATCCAGCCCCTATGACATCGATAGTGACGCCTCATGTGCTGGCAAAGGGGCACAAAGTTGTTGTGATTACTGACTCGAGCACGCAACCATCAAAGAAGGTTAGATGTTCTTTTATGGCCTATTCTAGTATAATTTATTTTTTACGCATCATTCTCATCTAGAAGATAGTAATAAATAATATTTTCGCATCGATTTTAGACCGATGGAGAAGTTCTAAAGGAAATTGAGAAACGGGTTAGGCCACCGTCAAAATATTTGAGGCCTCCTTTTGTGAGCGTCGACGGTAGAGGGAGGATTGTGGAGGAGCCAACATCGACTTCCACCCTTGCTGACCACACCCCCCTTCGGCCTTTGACAGATGAGGAGGAGGTCTTTCTATCAAGCTTGATTAATATACCACACCCTCCAACGTAAGTAGCACGATATCGTTAAGAAAGTTATTTCTACCCTTAAGAAAGTCATGCCTAACATAAGATCCCAATCATTGTAGGAAAGGATGCATACGTATTGGGGGCCATAGAGTTCAGTATGCGGACTTGCAGTGTACTGTTGGGGAAAATTGGTTGAGCAGTGATGTAAGTCTCCCTCTTTGTAACGTATTCCTCCTCTTAGTAGCATCTATTAAAACTTATATGTGTATATGAACTAATTAATAATGTTGACTGATATAAGTTCTAAACCCACTTTTGATATTAATGAAAAATCGAGAGTGTGAACATCCAAATCTCTTCAAAAGATGTTACTTTATGGAATCATACTTTGTGGTAATGGGCACACTATCGACACATTTTTCCTTTTCTTCCACCTATTTTACTTTGTATGTTAGTAATGTTTAAGAATTTATCGTAATGCAGAATATGCTACAATCAGAGTTACATTCATTTAGAAAGTGGGCAAAGAAACAAGCAGCCGGTGCTACAAATCTAGACCCGGTTACACTCCTAGAAGCTTATGCCTGGTCTACTAACCTTTGGGCACTACTAGAAGATATTGAGTTTCTAGAGAGCGATATGATAACTTTTTCCATTATATGTATGATTTGATCCTGACGTTTCACATACCCTAACTTCTAGAGAATAACTTGAGCTACAAATATGTCTAGGTATTCATATGCCTTAATAAGCATGCTGTGCATTGAGCTCTAGCTATTTGTAGACCTCGCTCCCACACGATCGAAGTTCTCGATAGCATGGAAAACAATGTCTTACAGTATTGGAGAACCGAGCTAAAGTGTTTGGTAATCCTACAATCTTTGATTAACTAAACTTTCCTACTACATACGTCCATAATGATTAATATTTCATATTTTGGTATGTTATATTATATGTAGAAGGACGGTCTCTCCAAGCTATTATTTATGTCAAAGCGAGAAGAATTTCCTGACCCATCGCCTGATTGGTGGGAGGTGAGTCAGATAAAAGATCGGCTCATGCAGAGCATCCGTAATAAGCATGATTGTGGATATTCCATGATCACGTACATGGACTACCTATGTAGGGGTTTACCTTTCACATTTTCTCAAGTAAATTCAATAATTATTATAAACGAATTAAAATTACGGAACTTCATCATTGAACCTTATATTCATTTCTCTGCATACAGGATGACATGCAATATGTTAGGAAGAGGGTTGCAGTTCAGATTGGAAAGGGTGTGGCGTTGCAATAGAGGTACCCAATCCCTAATCGAAACCAATATTTTTGTTTCTTTTGAGAACGATGGTTCTAACCTTAATATTAACATGATTTTTGAGCCCTTGCTGCCTGCTGAAGGTTTTTCATCCTCTTTTGGCTATGAAAGTAGTCTTTTGAGACTGCTATTAGTTCTTAACAATTTATTATAATTTTATACTGATTTCTCTGATGTTCTCTTGTATTTAAACTGCTATGTTCTGATCGTGAAAGACCACAAAACTGATGCTGATCATTGCACCTCATGGTGCTGAGTTTCTGATCTTGTGGTCTGTCTTTGTTAGGTGTTTACTGGTTAATGCACTTATTTTTTGAGATTGAAATAGCAGGTTTTCATATAGTTAATATAGAGAAATAGTAGGAACTGGGCAGTATTCTTGTATGGAAATTTGGAACAGTTCAGTAATATGTACCACTGTTAAAGATATTGATTTCTGAGAAGACATGTAGGATATAGTTGTTATTCATCTATATACCTACACTGATTTAAGGGCAGATATATTGTAGTTATACTGTGGATAATAACAATTCTTGTGAGCGGAAATCTGCACTTAATATTATTAAACTGGGATTTAAAATTGAATACCCGATGTGGACTACATTTCAAAAAAATTGCCTAAAAGAGGTATATGAATGTAAAATTGGATTCCCATTGCATTTGAACAAGAGATAGTAAAATTCCTCATGTCTTTCCCAAGTTTTTTAAAAATTGTGATTGATCTAATATTGTGGAAGGGAACACCAAAAATACCATTGAAAAATGTCTAAGAAAGGTGATGCTTTGTGTAGATTTTTGTTGCTCCTCAATGGGGCATTGGATGATATTGCTACTTTAGATATCTCATTTAAACACATTCGAAGAGAGGAAAATATTTTAGTATCTCCGTTTATTATAACATCATTTTGTAAAAAAAATCTGCTAATTCTTTAGCTACGGTATATAAATTAGTGATGAAATGGGGGATAGTGTTGAAGAACACTGGATGGAGTATGGAAAAGCTAGATATTGGCAATATATTCTTTATAAATGTGATTAGAAAACTTTGGATTCAATGTACTTACATAGTCATAGGGTCCATTGAATAGCCAAAGATGTGATATTTATGGTTGCTTTCTCTTCTTTTATGCCGCCAAATGACATCTTGGTACACATTAAGGTCATCAACATCAACCAGACAGTTGTGTTGTTCTATATTCATCATGTAACTTATCAATCATCATTCATACTTAAGCGCCACGGGTAAATTTTCTTCATGCAGGTGCATATTGATGTTGTTAATAATATGAGCAGAGTCATTAATTTTCTGCCAAGCCTTGTAGAACAATCTAGAGCAATTAAACCTCTACTTCTCGACTCTGATGGTGGATTATCAAATTATAAATTGAAGAATATTGACCATAGAAAAGGCTCAAATGGAAGAAAGAACTTCATCAACTCTCCCAAACAGATGGAGCAATTAAGAAAAAATGAGAAGTCTATCTCCAAGAAACAGAAGGTAAAGCGAAGCCGTAACTAGCATGGGGCTACTAATGAAAACAAGGCAGATTTTACATTGAAAACTCCGAAGGTAAAGTTCTATTGGAGGAATGGAAGTTGTGTGCCTTATTTGAGTGTACAGTAACTACACTTCTACTTTAAGATGAGCTTTATGATTTTAGATCTACTTACAGAACCATTTGGAGCCAAGAACACTACCAAACTTCGAATCTTTCATCATTGGGGATGAAGAAGGTTCAGGTATTGACGCATCATTTTCTATTGATTTTTTGCCAGGTTCCATTAACCTATGATGGTAATCATCTTGTCTTAAATTCAACTTCAACCAGTTTGATGAAAACCCTACACAAGTTTTTCTACTCGTAAACAATGAAAAGTAGGTTCATTAGTATTGAGGATTCTAAAGTTTGTTTGATATTTTAGCATTTTTACTACACATAAATTTATAGTACAACATAAAAAATCATGCATATTGGAATTTGGTTTACTACACATTCAATGCTTTTTAGGCCTTAGCATTCATTTGGGGTCTCCGCCTAATGGCTTTCTAGTGTTCCAATTTTGATCACCCAAAGACACATTTCAAAAAGATTTAAAAAATTTCCGTTCTAAAATATCATTGCTTAAGAAATGAATTAATGCGTATGTTATTCTCATACTCCGTCTTGGTGACTATGCACACAACTAAATAGACATTGGTGATTTTGTTCAGGTCTTATTCAAATCTCTGCATCAAGGCACCAAGGTTGACATATGGTCTGCGGGTGTGACCTTCCTTTACTTGATCATAGGAAGAACGCCATTTGTTGGCGATCCCGAACAGTAAGTGTACTCTTTATGTAGAAGTGATTAGCCTCATTAATTTTTGTCCCTGTTTCTATCCACTGACATGGCAAAGTATTACTATTTTTGGCAGAAACATCAAAGACATCGCAAAGTTGAGGGGGAGTGAAGATCTATGGGAAGTGGCAAATTTAATTATGATAAATAAAGATGCTGTGTTAAGTAAATAACTTCTTGTCTCCTTCTTTACATGGCATAGATTTGAAAGTGGTGGGAGTCAAAGAGGAAATGTGTTTTCAACTTTCTCCTCATTATTTTTGCTTATTGATTTACATTTCTGTGCATGCTATCTGATGTTCATGAGAACCTAATAAGTTGAATTAAAAACCTTTTAGGCACTAGAACCTGTCAAAGGCTTATTGTTACAGATTTACATGAAAAAATTAGCTTTTAGTAGGATTGATGGAGTGATACTAGGGATAGGGCAGTCAAAGAGCCAAGCCAGCTTGAAAGCCCAATCCGGCTCTGCCAGAGAAAAATGAAGCTTTAATCAGTTTGAAAGTTGAACCCAACTAACTTTTGAAAGCTCAAGTAGAGCCGAGTTTGGATTGAGGCACCTTAAAGGCTTAAACATGGCTCGGCTTGACTTTATAAAAAGCATTATTTCTAATTTGTAACTTATTATGATATATATTTACATATTTTTATTTCTAATTTGTAACTAATTTTCCTCCTTCTAGCTCAGAATTGTCTTTACTTTTCCTCTTTTTAGAGCAATCTTTCGTTGCGTATTAACACATCAGGAGTTGTCAGGTTCTCTGCAAAGCTGAAGCAAATTATCTGGGGATGTTCCTACCAGCTCTCCGAGTGAAGTAAGCCAATATTAGAGAATAGTTGAAATGTTGACTATTCTTTTTCCCGTGTGGGTATGTATAACTTGCACACGTTAAAATCTTGGTGTGGAAATCTGCACTTGTATATTTGGCAATTTAAAATCATTCAAGTTTAAATATCATTCAGCCGAAATAATTTTTCTGAATGTTCACTTGTATATTTGGCAGGTCATGCTGAGCACACTTATTGGAATATACAAGCCATCTGCTGTAATGATTGGGCACACTTATTGGAATTCAAAAAGAAGAAGTTGGGGTGAAAGGGATTAGAGGGAGGCTTTGATTTGTTTGCGGATTTGTATATTCTCTTTTGTATTGTTGTAGTGGCCAACATGTAAGACATGAAATCTTATAGACACCAAATGAATCGATAAAGTTATTTTGAACGGAAAGCCTGTCAAAATGTCTTGCTCTCCCCATACTTTATTTATTTTTATTGTTTGTGGTCACTGTATGCTGATTACCATGCCACAAAGTAAGATGTCATTATCATTGAATGAGATGGCCGGTGTCATTAGTTGACTATAATTGTGGAGAATTCAGTGAGTATAAGGGCATAGCTAAAGTTTAGTAGACTGCTAGTGGAGGAACAAAATTTAAGGGTACTTAATCGATTCTTTTTCTTTTTCTTTTTTTGGATAATTAATGTATGAGGTTTAAGGGTCCTCACCCTTTCATTGAAAAAAAAAAAAATTGAGGTTACAAAGAACAAAACGAAAGTGATAAGAAGGGAGCTTCGGCAATACCATCACTCTCGAAACAAAATATCACTTAAACGACCCTAACCCCGAAAAGCTGCCCAACCGAAATTGAACGGCAGAACATGGCATCTTGTTGGTTGATGGAAAGGGATGCCATTGAATTTCTTGACTTGATAATGTGACAACCGAGAGGATACAACATAGATAATGCCAACCTCGTATCGGTTAATTGATTTTTGATTTTTTAATGAATTTGGTGTTCACCAAAATAAAATTTGAGCCAAGTGGCTTTAGCTATGCCCTTGTCAGCTATGCCCTTGTGATCACATTTTCTTTTTAATTCTCTCATTATATTTCCTAATTAGTTGGGATAAATTTGCTTTAGATTCCATTTCATTTATCATGTATTATATTATTTCCTGATGTCATGAACGACAAAAACAATGGATCTATGATAAAAACTTGAAATTTTGAGTGTGATGGTTGATTAATACAAAGGAAATTGCTTAACTCATTGTTTGGTGGTATATATGGCGTGCATTGAATTGCCAAAAATGTTCAAATTTCTTATGGCCAAAATTAAAGTACTCGAATCGGATGGTTCAAATCCTGCAATACATCAACTTTTTGATTGGGACCAGGATGTCCAGGGCGCAGATTTTGATCTGCCTATCAGAGGATTCAAACTATCCGATCAAAGCACTTTTGATCTGTTAATGTGGACCACTGTTCAGACATTTCAATTATAGTATCTTGCAGGCTCTTGATCAGACTACCCTGAGATAACTATGGTAGTAGATGGTGAATTGTATTTTCCATTGTTTAGCAGCTGGAGATTTTTTATTTTTTTTTATCGATAACAGAGGGAAATTTATTAGAAAAAATAAATAAAAAGGTAGCTGGAGATGTTACCCCAAGCTTCTAACTATTGGGCCGTGTGCTCTGTGTTATGTGTGATAATACCCAGATTTGACTGAGGATATGACAAGTACAAGGGGGATATTAAAACATCTCCAAATGGAGCTATTCATTTTTTTTATTTATGTGGATGAAAGGTGATTTCTATAATACCATTAGCGGAATCTAACCACCAAACAGATATTTTCTATCAATAATGCCCATTAATCTGTTACTATAGTTGGTTCTCTTTTGCAACAAAAGAAAACGACAAGAAAATAAATCATTGGAGAGATATATTTGGATCCTACGATTGGATCTTCTGGATAAATATTATAAATCCATGTTTAATTGGAGTTCAGTTCACCATGTGTTCTTTAGATCGCATTGTGATCATCAGATGTTACTGAAGCTTCTTTTGAAGTCTAAAATGGTTCACAACGAAACACCCATACCTGCAGCAATCCTAGATAGCAACGACTAAGTACAAAGACCTGCAGCAGTCCTAGATAGCAACAATTACATACGAAGACCTGCAGCAGTCCTAGATAGCAACAACTAAGCATTAAACTGCCACCAATCACATTCATATGTAAAAATTCTTCCATAAGAATTCAAATTAACAAAATACTAATTTATCATCAACAACACAACTAAAAAGCATCAGGTGGACTGCAAACCTAGCTAAACATGAAATTCAGTTCAATCAGATGGACACGACCATCTTAACAAGACATATAAAAGGGACTCGACCATTATAAAAGGACATATAACCTGCAGTACACATGCGCTATACCTGCAGAGAACATGTCAACATTTTCAATATGCATGCTATCTGCACAAAATATATGCGTAAATCTACCAATTACCACGATTACAAATTTCATAATAATTTTTTACAACCCTCATAAACTTAGTGTCCTTACTAAAACATGTTCCATCTGCATACAATCGTATCACAAAAACAGGTAGAAATGATTCATAGAGGCTAGCAGTGTAGCTAAAATGACGCCGCGTACAAGATGCTTTAATGTGACCCTGCAAGCCTGCACACCAAAATATAATGTTTACTTAGTGCATTACTTATAACTCCACACAAAATATAAGATAGTAGAAATTTTATTTCTATGAAAAGAGATGTACATAACCAAATAATGCATTACATAATGTTTCCACTACATTAGTTTCAGGAGTTTGCACTAACGGCATATGTTTGAAACCGATTAGCCTGTGAGACCTCAAAGCCCACGTGACACTGTTGCATCTGACAGTGGAACCTCTAAACAAATAAATAATAGAAAACATTAAATTGTTATAGGTTATTCTAGATAAACGAATGAGAGATAAAATGCATAACAAATAGTGGAAGCAAATAAGAGTCCGTCAAGAAGCTTTTAAAGTGACTATATAGGCAATGTGTACTTCTGTAGGAAAAATGTTACCTTTAGAGGGTCTTCTGCAACTCTTTCGGTAGTGACCAACCTCCCTACAATTGGCGCATCGCCGACATATGACCACCTCACCGACACTCTTTCTTCTCAATTTTTTAGGTCGTCCTGTTGGTACCCTAGGAACTGGTGGCATAACTATTCTTTTCTCCTTAGGTTCGACCCACTTATCACTACTCAGAGTGGCATGAATAACAGGCTCGTAAGTCTTGCGGTACCTGTCCACCGTGAACTAATCTTGAACGTATAAATAGGGACTTGTGCAACGATTATTTATGGCTGCCAATGCATGTTTACATGAGACGCCCAAAATTTCAAATTGCCGATAAGAGCACGTGCGTTTTCCCAGATGCACGGTATTTCTAGTATCTCTAATAATTAAAAATTCATCAAAATCAGAGGGAAATGTAGTATACGTGAACGCCGCTCTATCATTTTCTTTAAGAAACTCTTCGGTCTTTGGCGTCATAATTGTGGTCCACTTTTCAGCCTCATTCCATCTATTATAAAAATATTCCATCACCTTCTTATGCGTACTTTCTATTAGACCAATGATCGGTAGCTCCCTAGCATCTTTCAGTACATTATTGAGACATTCAGACCGTGATGTGGTCGTGTGTTCGTATCTCCCAATAGGAAAATGTGCTCTAGCCCAATGTTATTTTCCAATCTGAACAATGTAGTCATACGCTTCTTCAGATATCTTATGAATTTCACTCATTTCTTTATCAAATTCAATTTCAGTATACGCGTAACATGCTTTCTTTGTGTGTTCTATTACAAGTTCATTCTTGTACATATTCCTCAAATTTTTCTCAATGTGATATAAACAATACCCATGCGAAGCATACCGAAAGACTTTTGGCACTGCTTGAGTAAGACCTTTTTGTCGATCACTTAGGATTACTGCGCATGAATCGTATCCTATGATCTCTGCCAATCCATGTAAAAAATATTCCCAAGAACTACTATTCTCTGATTCCACTACGGCAAAACACAATGAAAATATCCTCTTATTCCCATCAATGCCGGTGGCTATGAGGAGTGAAGCTCTATACCTTCCAAATAAATGTGTACCATCAACCGAAATAAGTGGTCATAAGTACTTCCTAAATGAATCAATGCATGGCCCAAATGCCCAAAAGATTCTCAAGAATGCATCGTCTTCCTTCGTCTGTAGGTATATAAGACATTGAGGATCCACACGTTTCAGTTCCACCATACATGATGGGAGCAATTTATAAGATTCCTTTCAACTACCTCTAATATCATTGAGGGCGATCTCTTTTGCACGCCAAGCCCTCCGATATCCTGTATTGGTTTCAAATCGCGTTCTCACGTCACACATTATCTGCTTGGGAGTATAGTTGCTATTTTCTTTTAGCTGGTCCTTCGCAATTGACGCCATCTAAAAACTTGTAGCTTGACGATAGCTCTGTTGTCTATCTTGTGGCAACCCACAAGTATGCTCTGGAGTAAATCTTTTAATTTTAAAATAATCGGAGTCTCTCATCTTCGAAGCACGTATACGCCAAGAGCATCCATCTTCACGACATCTGGCAGCAACAACCTTCCGATTAGTTTTGGTCGATTTAATTTCAAAGTTCCCATGCATTGCAAATTCCCGCAAAGCATTATGGAATGATATCTTCCCAGTGAATATTTGGTTTAAATTAAGAACGCCGTCTACGCCAGGAACACCGCTCACTTGTTGTGCCTCATCCACCACATATATGTCTTCAATAATAGGAAGCATGTCGTTTGTGTTACAAACGTGAGATTCTGTAATATCAGTCACTCGATCATTGTGCATTGGTTCGCTATTAGGAGGTGTACCTCTACTTTCTCTTCCGTCAAGTTCACCCTCCCTACACTCACTACAGTTCTTTGCATTGACGGTCCATATGCTGGCATTTATACTACTGTGCAGTAGCTTTCTCATTCCCAACTGTACCAATATTATATGCATTGCCCTCGAACACACCTCTTAGAGATGCGTTTATATTTTCGTTGGCTGGATCGATGGGGACATGCACTAAAGGAGGGTCGACTTCATTTTCACTATCTGAAACACATGTCACACCAACATGCCTATTGAAGGACAGATAATCAATTATCAACTTAATAAATTTAATTTACGAGATAATCTCAATACTATCGACTTAGTAGATTGAATTAACCTTCCATGTGAGGAGAAGTAGTAGTGGGCCGAGTAGTTACTATTGCGATGAATGAGGATGAAAAAGTATGCTCTTTGTTCCTACATCAATGCAAATAAAATATATTAATTCAACAAACACAATCCAACAAAGACATAAGTATATAAGCGAACTAATCAATACCGATCATAAATATATTACGCACCTTCTAATATAAAGATTATTCAGGTGGGTGACGTGAGTTTGACATACAGTAGTCGATGCACTTACAACTGTGTTATGTTGAGTCTCAAACCCCTCTGATAGGCATGTAATGGGAAGGGACTCGGTGCGTGTTAAGCCGTTAGAGAAATTAGTCAAAGGATAAGTATGGCAATCATTGTCATGTTCGAAAGGAACTTTTTATACGTATATACATATACTATACTCGACAAACTATGAATAATGAATCATCTCATGCACGTCATTGTCGTCATCAAGGTCTATCACATACTTTTCTCCCCCTACTTGTGGCATTACGTAGCTAAGTTTCAGTATTGTATCTTTGATCCGAATTTTTGTTACCTCAAATATTTTGACAGTTAAATCCTCTAAACTTATCTCTCTCTCTACAACCAATACTTTCCTTTTTCCGGCCTCGTACACCGGTTTCATAGAGTCGGAATCATTTAACCGTCCATCATAAAAGCATAATAAGTAAACTTTATCTTCGGATGTAGCCATCGTTGATATCTACTAACAATGATTGTGACCAAAATAAAATTAAGTTTGACTAATCACTAGAGAGAGTCTAACTACATTAGAAATTATCAACAAGGATAACCAAACTTACAACGCAGACTGCACTAGGTGACCGCCAACTCCATAGAAAGTATATTTTTCAACTCATAATACATTAAGGAATACTCAAGAATAGGTAGAACACTTCTAGGTCAGTTTACGGTCACTTTAGGATAGTTTGCGCCACTTTAGGTCAGTTTGCGCCACTCTAGGTCATTTTAAACTAACCCAGGGTAGACCTAGGACATTTTAAACTGACCCAGGGTAGTTTCAAATTGACCTATGGTAGTTTATCTCACCCATTTATCGATTTGAAGCGCCTGGCGCCACTCTAGGTCGGGTTTAGCCATCGTAGGTCAATTCTGAGTAGTATGATCGGTGATCACCAAAACTGACCTAGGGCATTTTAAACTGACCCAGGGTAGTTTCAAACTGACCTATGATAGTTTATCTCACCCATTTATCAGTTTGAAATCGCCTATGATGTCGCCACTCTAGGTGGGTTTAGCCACCTAGGTGGGTTCTGAGTAGGTATGTCGGTGATCACCAAAACTGACCTAGGACATTTTAAACTGACCTAGGGTAGTTTCAAACTAACCCAAGGTAGTTTATCTCACCCATTTATTAGTTTTAAAATGTCTTAGGCCAGTTTACACTACTCTAGGTCAGTTTGCGCCACCCTAGGCCCGTTTATAGAGTAGACTGCACTAAGTGATCACCAAAATTGACCTAGGATATTTTAAACTGACCTAGGGTAGTTTCAAACTGACCCAGGGTAGTGTATCTCACCAATTTATCTATTTTCAAGCGCCTAGGTGGGTTTGCCACTCTAGGTGGGTTGCACCACCCTAGTGATTCTGAGTAGGCATGTCGGTGATCTCCAAAATTGACCTAGGGTAGTTTCAAACTGACCTAGGATAGTTGCAAACTGACCCAACATAGTTTATCTCACCCATTTATCAGTTTTTAACTGCCCTAGGTCAGTTTGCGCCACTCTAGGTCAGTTTGTGCCATCCTAGATTAGTTTACAGAGTAAAATGCACTAGGTGATAACTAAAACTGACCTAGGACGTTTTAAACTGACCTAGGGTAGTTTCAAACTGACCCAGGATAGTTTATCTCACTCATTTCTCTATTTTCAAACAGCTCTAGGTCAGTTTGCGCCACTCTAGGTCAGTTTGCGCCACCATAAGTCGATTCTGAGAGAAGCTGTCGGTGATCACCATGACCTAGGGCATTTTAAAGCGACCAGTGATTGTTTCAAGCTGACCCGAGGTAGTTTATCTCACCCATTTATCTTTTAAGCGCCTAGGTGGGTTTAGCCACTCTAGGTCAGTTTGTGCCACCCTAGGCCCGTTTACAGAGTAGACTGCACTAAGTGATCACCAAAACTGACCTAGGGCATTTTAAACTGACCCAGGATTGTTTCAAATTGACCCAGGGTAGTTTCAAACTGACCTATGGTAGTTTAGCTCACCCATTTATAGGTCGATTGTGCCACTCTAAGTCGATTGCCACCTTAGGTGGGTTCTGAGTGGCATGTCGGTGATCACCAAAACTGACCTAGGGCATTTTAAACTGACCTAGGGTAGTTTTAAACTGACCTAGGGTAATTTATCTCACCCATTTATCAGTTTTAAAATGGCTTAGGTCAGTTTGCACCACTCTAAGTCAGTTTGCGCCACCGTAGGCCCGTTTACAGAGTAGACTGCACTAAGTGATTACCAAAACTGACCTAGGGCATTTTAAACTGACCTAGGGTAGTTTTAAATTGACCCAAGGTAGTTTATCTCACCCATTTATCTATTTTCAGCCACTCTAAATGGGTTTGTGCCACCTAGGTGGGTTTCAGTATACTGTATTAGGTGATCTCCAAAACTGACCTAGGATAGTTTCAAACTGACCTAGGATAGTTACAAACTGACCCAGTATAGTTTATCTCACCCATTTATCAGTTTTAAACTGTCCCAGGTCAGTTTGTGCCACTTTAGGTCAGTTTGCGCCATCCTAGATCAGTTTGCAGAGTAGAATACACTAGGTGATGATCAAAACTGACCTAAGACGTTTTAAACTGACCTAGGGTAGTTTATCTCACTTATTTCTCTATTTTAAAACTGTCCTAGGTCGGTTTGTGCCACTCTAGGTCAGTTTGCGCCACCCTAAGTCAGTTTACAGAGAAGACTGCACCAGGTGATCCAACCAAGACATGAAAAAAATGACCTAGGGCATCTTATCTAACCCGTTTCTGATTTTGATGTAGAGAAATAAAGAAGAAAAATAAGAGAAAGAAGAATCATTAAGAGAGATATAGAGACTTACAGTGAGAGAGAAACCTTACTGTTTTCTTCGTCAGGGAGGTTGGCACGAAGTCGAGGAGGTTTGCACGAAGAAGAAGGGGAACCAGCGTGAGAAAAAGAGAGGGGAAAAAGGGAATAGTGTAGGTTTAATACCCTTTATATATGAAGGGCATTTTAGTCTAAAAAAATAAAAGAGGCCTTGCTATGGTATTTCTAACTTAATGGGTTCGATTGGGATAAATCAGGATAATGGGAGATTTTTTAGGGCAATTGGCCAAATTTTTTATTTTTGTATTTTTCTTTTATTTTTTAAAATTTTATATTTAAATTTATATTTTATATTTTAATTTATTTTATTAAAAAAATATTTTTTATTTTTATTTTTTTAATTTTTAATTTTTAATTTTTTAATTTTTAATTTTTTAATTTTTAATTTTTTAATTTTTTAATTTTAATTTCTGTATTTTTATTTAAAATTTTTTAATTTTAATTTATTTTTAAATTTTTACATTTTTATTTTTTATTTTAATTTATTTTTTATTTTTTATTTTTTTATAAAAAATTTTAATTTTTTAATTTTATTTTTAATTTTTGTATTTTTATTTTATTTTTTAAAATTTTAAATTTTTTGAAAAATTTATATTATTATTATTTTTTATTTTAATTTGTTATTTATTTATTTTATTAAAAAAAATTATTTTTAATTTTTTAATTTTTTTAAATTTTAAATTTTAAATTTAAATTTAAATTTTTTATTTTTTAATTTTAATTTTTAATTTTTTAATTTTAATTTTAATTTTTTAATGTTTTATTTTTGTATTTTTATTTTATTTATTTTTGAATCTTAGTTTATTTATTTTTTATTTTTTGTATTTTTAATATTTTAAAATTTTAAAATTTTAAATTTTAAATTTTAAAATTTTTGTATTTTTGTTTTTAATTTTAATTTATTTTTAATTTTTTATTTATTTTATAAAAAAAATATTTTATATATTTTAATTATTTAATTATTTTTTACTTTTAAATTTTTATTTTATTTTATTTTTTAATTTTTTAATATTTATTTATTTATTTTTAAAATTATTATTATTATTATTTTATTTTTAAAAAAATAATAATTATTATTTTTTTAAGTCTTGTTTTATTTGTTATTTTTATTCTTGTTTTTTTAATTTCATCTTTATTTTATTTTTCTTTAAATTTTTTTTATTTATTTATTATTTTAGTTTAATTTTTGTAATTTTTTCAATATTTGATTTTGTTTCAATTTATTCATTAAAAAAGAGAGTGAGAGATAGAGGACAGAGAAAGAGACAAATCGGCAAAAGCTTTTGGATAAAATCCTCCTATTTTAGAGGGATTTGTCAGTTTTCAATGGAAAAGAAAATTTTAAATTTTCCTATGATTTCCAGTGACACAACTTTGTTGTCAAGCGTAAAAAAGTATCACATTTCCTTTCCTTTCCCATGATTTCTTTTCCTTTCCCTTTATCCAAACAGGCTTTAAATAAAAAAGATTTATTTCAAATTTGTTACAGGATACCTCTACTGGCACCTCTAAAACTCTTTGAATAAGATGATAGGATAAATCAGGATAATGGCAGATTTTTTAGGACAATTGGCCAAATTTTTTATTTTTGTATTTTTGTATTTTTTTTTTAAAATTTTATATTTATATTTATATTTTATATTTTAATTTATTTTATTAAAAAAATATTTTTTATTTTTATTTTTTTAATTTTTAATTTTTAAATTTTAATTTCTGTATTTTTATTTAAAATTTTTTAATTTTAATTTATTTTTAAAATTTTAATTTTAATTTTAATTTATTTTTTATTTTTTATTTATTTTTTATAAAATTTTTTAATTTTTTAATTTTATTTTTTATTTTTGTATTTTTATTTTATTTTTTAAAATTTTAAAATTTTTTAAAAATTTATATTATTATTATTATTTATTTTAATTTGTTATTTATTTATTTTATTAAAAAAAATTATTTTTAATTTTTAAATTTTTTAAAATTTTAAAATTAAAATTAAAATTAAAATTTTAAATTTTAAATTTAAATTTAAATTTTTTATTTTTTAATTTAAATTTTAAAATTTTTAATTTTAATTTTAATTTTTTAATGTTTTATTTTTGTATTTTTATTTTATTTATTTTTGAATCTTATTTTATTTATTTTTTATTTGTTATTTTTTGTATTTTTAATATTTTAAAAATTTAAAAATTTAAAATTTAAAAATTTAAAATTTTTGTATTTTTGTTTTTAATTTTAATTTATTATTTATTATTTATTTATTTTATAAAAAAAATATTTTATATATTTTTATTATTTTATTATTTTTTACTTTTAAAATTTTATTTTATTTTAATTTTTAAATTTTTTAATATTTATTTATTTATTTTTAAAATTATTATTATTATTATTTTATTTTTAAAAAAATAATAATTATTATTTTTTTAACTCTTGTTTTATTTGTTATTTTTATTCTTGTTTTTTTTATTTCATCTTTATTTTATTTTTCTTTTAAATTTTTTTTTTTTTTAGTTTAATTTTTGTAATTTTTTCAATACTTGATTTTGTTTCAATTTATTCATTAAAAAAGAGCGTGAGAGATAGAGGACAGAGAAAGAGATAAATCGGTAAAAGCTTTTGGATAAAATCCTCCTATTTTAGAGGGATTTGTTAGTTTTCAATGGAAAAGAAAATTTTAAATTTTCCTATGATTTCCAGTGACACAACTTTGTTGCCAAGCATAAAAAAGTATCACATTTCCTTTCCTTTTCCATGATTTCTTTTCCTTTCCCTTTATCTAAACAGGCTCTAAATAAAAAAGGTTTATTTCAAATTTGTTACAGGATACCTCTACTGGCACCTCTAAAACTCTTTGAATAAGATGATTGAGATTATTTTTTGGTCTCAAATCTTCCACACAATGGATATTACAATTGTAGGAGCAACAACAGATGGTCAGATTTTGATTCAATGTGGCACCCACATTGAAAAGTGATCTTAGAATCATGTTTGATGTACACCCATGATCACATTCACTTTTTGGTATTTGTGTCATACGGAATTAAAATTTGACTGTCTGATGGTATGCCAAGCAAGGTAGCAAATCGAGACTCGATCCATGGAGGACCGACACGTGTGCAATAAAATATATGATACATGCTGTCTGATAAGCCGAGAACTTATTTTTTGAAAAATAAAATATATGATTGCTATATAGACTTATAGTTGTAAAACTATTGTTTAGGCTTATAACGTAAACAATTGGATGTTTTTTTTAATAAAAAAGAAATATTCTGAAAAAAAATCAAAATTGGTAGGTATCGACTGATACCCGTTTCATTGCGGCTAATACCCGATACGTATATACTGCACAGTATGGGCCCATACCGATACTTGAGCTTAAGATTATTTAGAGGAACAACACAACAACTTAATGGGAAAATGAGTGGAGCTCCGTTAATTTGGCTCTTGTAAAGGCAAGGTGGTATCTGTGTCGATATCAGTTGGATAAAGTATCAAAAATACCGATAGCTATCGGTATACCATGATGCCGAGATCTATTGTCTGTGATTTCATCGTCTGATTCAAAATAGTCAGTGATTTTAGGTGTTGGTGCCCATAGGAGTTTTGGTGGGTGCAAATACATGTACTCATTTCCAGACATGGAATACCGCAACCAGAATTTTGTTTCGTTTTTTTTTTTTTTTTGAATCTGGAATTTTGTTTAGTTAATAAAATAATAGTAAAGCTAGTCAATTAAAGAAAATAATAAAAAAATTAATTAAGATTTCCACATTGTTATTATTATTATTAAGAAGGACGGATTAATGCATTACTTTCCACTAATATGCATACTCTTTTTTTTTTTTTTTTTTTGATTTTGATTATTTTTTTAATAGAATTTCTACCATTTTATTCAAAGGCTCAAAATTTCAGTCTTTGTTATAGCAAAGACGAGATTCCATAGAACAGACTGCAGTGCACCGTTTGTAAGCATGGCCATCAATCTCAGCCATCCAATTAACCAGCCATGACTTGGATTGGCCATAGCAAAACATGCACCAGTTGGATGATCCTAACCATTTAAATAAATTGACTTTTTTATGCACATCATCGATCTTCCAAAAGCAGGTGTTTGATCAGACGGCTATGATGCACCTATGAGGTGGCTATTCTATTTGAGGGTCCAGATTAATTAACTTGTTCATTGATAAAGGTTATAGATGGTGTGTAGAAGTTTCTTAGTTGTAGTAGATGAATATTACCTACAAATTTCAAAGACATTGTATAGGGTAACCAACCCGTTCCTATGGTGACTTGGAGCGGATGACTGAATTTGGACACGTGGCATTTAGTTTATCAATTGTAGGTGTGATTCACTGGACCTAATATAAAGATTTGGTGGGTTGAAACTTATATCAGAAAAAAATGTTTCTGTCATGTGAACCAACAAAAGTCGGCCATTCGATTGCATACGAGATCATTCGTCCCACATGAAACCGATCAGTCCTATATGAGACCCGGCTAATCCATTATAAGACCGAGTCTCATATGAGATCGACACCATCAGTACTATAGCGGACTGATCGGTCTCATATGAGTCGATTGATTGGTCTCATACAACGTATCCAAAATCGACCGATACCGATATGCATTTATTTTTGTAAAGGTCCGATCTGTATTTGTATCGGCCGATATATGTTGGCTGATTCGTATTGATCCTCCATGGACCGATACCCAATACCGAAATAAATTTTGATACCTTGGTCTCATATGGGTTCGAATTGCTTGGTCTCATACGGGACCATAGGGGCATTTTCGTCCAACTCATTCACTATAAGTTGAATTGCAGGGCACGTCAATTAAAAACCTCACACCAACTTTCTTTGAAACAAAACAAAGGAAAAGTTGAGGGTCTCGGTCCTTTCGGACTCCATCGCGTAATAAGCGAAACGCCGGACCCTGCCTGGTAAATATGGTATACGTGGAGACCCTTTCGGGTTAAAAACTCTTCTTTAAATACAATTGAGAACGTGGAGAGAGCAAGAGAGCGTAGTAGAGGTTCATGAAACCAAAGACCTTCGATAAACTATAATATAATACGACTTTAATATTAAATCTTTTAAAATTTAGGTGTGTGATTATATAATTGAGAAGAAGGGAAATAATTCAGAGGTGGTTGTGTGTAGTAATCGTGCTGCCATGTCCTTGGCATGTCATTGCAATACCTTACAAATGACATTTTTTAATAGGGTTAGTATAAGTACTTTTTAATAGAAAAAAAAATTTAATCTACCCAACAAATTTGTTTATGAATAATTTTGCCTATGAACTATTTTGTCAATTATTTAGCTAACATATGAGCTTTCTAGTAACTGATAAATAGTTTTTGTCTGAAATATTTTATCTATTGTTTAGATAACATCAGGGATTTCTAGTGACTAATATGTTTGTTGTTTAAGTAATTATTATAACTTCGGATAACTCATCCTTTTATTTTTGCCATAATAGAGAAGGTGATAGTGATGTGATGGTATGGCAGTGGGGAGAAGGAGGTGAGGGTGGAGAGAAGATTGTAGTTGTGGTGCCGTGTTGGTCATAGTTGTCGTGGTGGTGGGATGTTGGTAATATTTGGTTTGAGTCGGACGATGGAGATGACTTTTTGCACCCAATCTTCTACATAATCGAGAGATCATGGTAATTCCATCGAACGATCAGATTTTGATTTCACATGACACACATTCCAAAAAGCGAAAATGTGGCATACATTCCAAAAAATCCCTATCGTCCGATCAACGGTTTGCGAGTTGAGAGAGAAGAATCTAGGGTTGCAAATGAAGTTATCCTATTGAAAATAGTTTTATAGTAGGAAAGTTTATTTTGTTTTTTAATAAGAAGGAATGATACAGGGGAACATGCACTTAGAAGCACATACTCCAACTCTATTACTTCTTTGGATGCTTCAATTTGGGCCTACTAGTTTATTTGTTGCCGCCTACACGGAGAGCCATTGAATGCAATGA
This sequence comes from Chloranthus sessilifolius, assembly GCA_021018995.1. Taxonomy (NCBI): domain Eukaryota; kingdom Viridiplantae; phylum Streptophyta; class Magnoliopsida; order Chloranthales; family Chloranthaceae; genus Chloranthus; species Chloranthus sessilifolius. Next base: position 144,079,624 of record CM037589.1, read on the forward strand.
ATCAGAAGATGAATATTATTTTTGTCACGACCTGAAATTTTATCCCATCTCGACGGCCTAAAATTTTGAATTATGACCTGCACACATTCCAGATACATTAAGAAGATATACACATAATCAGAGTTCTCACACTTATAAGATTTCACTAATTGCGTGAATCCAATAATAAAAGGATGAAACATAAGTGCAACTATAAATAAATGAATAACGGCGATAAAATCTATGAGATGTCTTATAATCAATGCCGAAATAAAAATCATACATAAATGGAAAGTATGAGGTTATAAATAAACAATAACTTGTTGTGATATGAAATTTATTTCTTTGATATACCTAAATTATGTGTATGTGCTTAATAACGTATACACCGCACGCTTTAATTTTTCAAAACGTTTTAACTAAAAATCCATGTTTTGATTTTCAACGCTCTTATATTTATTTATGTCATTATTTGACACAAGTTATGTGATAGCCTACTATTTAGAGGCTTGAGTTAGAGATAAGAGGTTAGAGGATCGAACCTTAGTATGTGGGTTTTAAATATTTATGTTAGACCTTGAAGTAAAAGCCTATACATCATTCTTTGGTGTGTTAGCTTAACACCGAGTGATTCCCATTAAGTTATAAAGATGTGTGTTACGGACAACCCTAAATCGTAATCTCTTCGAGAGTTCTTATGAATAGCCGTTAGAAAATCTTAGAGACATTAGAGAAGAGATTCTAAATCTTCATTTTCTAGAACTTTTTTTTATGAAAGATTGACGAAACGTTTGTTTATATTCTCAAGCGGCCTTCACTTCCTTCAAGAGTCATCGTCATAGTATAAATCTCGATCGAACCGCGGGAATCGATCGATCTAGGAATAGAGAAATCATGTTTTCTCTTAAACATAAAATATTAATTTAAAAATAAGTCTTTATGCAAATTAGTTATTTTATTTCATGAATAATGAATGAGTGATTAAATGGGATGAATGCTATGATTGATGATTATAATATTGATGTTGTTGGTTAAAAGAAGTTGGGTAAAATCCCACTATGTGATTTGAAACACTTGTTGAGGCGTGCTCATGGATCGTAATCAATTGATCGAGTTTGGGTGTCGATCGATCGATTTTGGATGATAAATTAATGTATACTTGCGAGTTGAAATCGATCGATCGAGTTTGAGGAATTGATTGATCGATTTTTGAATGATAATATATTTGATAAATATATGGTATACTCTCGGGCTGAGATCGATCGATCGATTTCTGGGCGATATATTTATATAAGGATATGCTCTCAGGTTGGGATCGATCGATTGAGTCTGACAAATGAAAATGTTTTAAAAACTCTCGGGCTGAGATCGATCGATCGAGCAAAGGAATCGATCGATCGATTCTAGGCAGACATGTCTTATGTTCAGTTCTTTTCACAAAAGTTTGATTAAATGTTGATATTTATGTACATGATCCTATTCATATTCACTTTAAATGTTTTGTTATGATCTACGCAATACATGATTAAGACATGTAAAACATGATGAAAGGTTAAACAATGATTAATAAAGTATTAGACCCAACGTCTTAAGCGGTACAGAGTCTAAGAAGGTATTAGACCCAATGTCTTGAGCAGGATGGAGTCTAACTAAATATGAATGAGAAGCATTAGACCCAACGTCTTTAGTGGGACACAGTTTTAGAAGGTATTAGACCCAACGTCTTGAGCAAGACGAAGTCTAGCTGAACGTAAATAAGAAGTATTAGACTCAACGTCTTGAGCCGGACGAAATCAAAGAGGGCATTAGACCCAATGTCTTGAGCATGACAGAGTCAAACTAAATAAATGATGAGCATGATTAAACCCAACCTCTTGAGCGAGATGAAGTTTAACGTGCAATATATGATATGAATGATTAGACCCAATGTTTTGAGTGGGATAGAGTCTAACGTGCATTAAATGATAAGAAAGATGAGCATAAAAGAAAGGATAAATTCATGCAACATTATTATCATGTTATATTCTATTCATTTCAGTTCATTGAGATTATGCATATCACAAGCACACACTCATGAATTATAGAAATATCCATATACAATGATTGATATCTTATGCTTTAATGGAGTGCATGTCTGGTCCATACAAGTGTAAACTTACACCCCTTGTTGATGTGGGCTATCAGATAAGACATGTGTAGCTGAGGATAGTGTGTGGGCTTATGGTGATGAGACTACACATGGTGTTCAGGAACTTGAGATGAATAGCGATGAAGGCTTAGTAACCTAGCTATTCATTCTCTTTTATTATTATTGGTTTTAATTGAATCAAGACAATGATTAGCTAAAAGTTTTATTAAGAATGTTTTAAATTTTAATCATGTTGGACTTTGTAATTAGAATAAAAAAATTATCATGGGTTTTTATTATGATTCATGAATGTTTTTGAAAATTTTCCTTCTGCTGTTTAAGGTGCCCTTTGTACCTTATTATATTTTTGTGGTTCATGATATATGAAGGTACTACCTAAGATCTTACAATCAGCCTTTGTGAGATTTCGAGTTGCTACAGTTGATATCAAAGTCTAAGGTTGATTCTTATGTCGGAAATATGTGAAACTAGAGTCTAATGTGAGTTTGATTGGTTGTAGATGACGAATAAATATATTGATGCGTTGATCGAGGCGATTGTGAATGCCATCAATATAATCAAAGCTCCAAATTCTTATCATACTCCTACTCTTAGGTCGGAATTGGACGAATTTAGGAAGAGCTGACCATGCCACTTCAATGGGACAGGAGATAGCATTGAGGCTATGAAATGGGCGCAACAAATGGAGTAGATCTTCGATCTGATGGAATGCAGGGAGACGACAAAGGTGAGATTGGTAACCTATAAATTGGAAGGGGATGCTAAGAACTGGTGGAGACAATTGAAAGAGGCGACTCGTGTTGAAGAGCCCTGATATGTTTGGGATTGGGACTAATTCGTGAGAGATTTTTATGATAAGTACTACCCTCAAAGCGTCCAGGAAGCGAAAATTGATGAACTCTTGAGCCTGCAGCAGGGAGAGATGATCGTAGATGCTTACGCCAAGCTCCTTACGGAACCGAGTCAATTTATACCGACCCTAGTTTCTGATGAGAACTTTCGACTTAGGAGGTTTGAGAAGGGTTTAAGCCCCTAGATTAGGAAATTGGTGGTTGAACACCATGCGAATCATATAAGGATCTGATGGATAGGTGCTACACCATCGAGAGAGAACTGAAGGTGACTCCTTCGATAGGTAATATGAGAGAAAGGTCATCTCGGAAGTTTCAATCTGGCCGCAGAGATCAATTGTTATTGAAATCGAACACAAGATCGGAGAGTAGGACCACACCTTACACAAGACCGCCATTCCCTTAGCAAAGCAAGACTGTTTTTGTAGTGGCAAGAATTATTATGGCGCCTGCCTGAGAGGATCAAGTGCTTGTTTCAACTGTGGGTTGCAGGGGCATAGAGCAGCCGAGTGTAGGATGCCTAGGAAGTTGTTTAGATCAAGGACTATGCCTCTGACAACGATCACGGCTAATGGGCACGTGTATATTGTATCTGGCGCTGACGCAACAGCTTTAGATGATGTCATCCAGGGTATGCTTATTTATTTAAAATTTATGATTAAATTATTTCACACCTGTTTACGTAGTAATACCATGCAAGTTAATTTAAATAAAATGAACAGTTTTTCACCTGTGGTCTATGGGACCTTTCGACGCCTTGACGACGGCTTTCTCTCGAACCTATGTGCCGACGTGGATAAATAGGCACACATCTCTGCTGAAGCAGCCTGGGTCCCTCCTCCTGAGGTGGTTCCAGGGGTAAGCCCTCTTACGAACGTTCCTCCTTTATCTTGGTTCCTTTGATAAATACATGCATTTGTTTCTAGTTCTTGCAACTGACGTTCTCTCCCTCTGAATGTAGAACTTTGACTCGGCCATGAAACACGCTGCATATTACCGCAACATCACGAAGCTTCGGGATGTGGAGGTGGTAAAGATTCTGCTGCTAAGCTTTTCTCATTGGTTTACCATCCTTTGCTCCTCAATTGATCCTGACTTCTAATTTTGACTTTGACTTGTAGCGCGCACGTGCCAAGGAGTCGCGCTCTTTGCTCAGCCAACTTTCGCAGGTGTGGTCCCGTGTAGGAGACATGCGGACCTTCCAAAGCTCCTTGCGTCGGAGGAAGAAGTCGAAGGGAGCCAACAAGGATTAGGCCTTAGCTTCTGCATTTCGAATAATTCAATCAATTTGGGATGATTTTGTTGGGATTTTTATAAGTTTGTAACAAATATTTGTGGCATTTTCTTTGGATGATTTTTTTGTTTAGAAATGTTTGGTGCTATTCCTTTGATTTGCATGTTATCATTCCCTTGCATATATCCGACTGCTTGCAGGATGGTTTTGATGATTGCTCGCAAAAGTGACCCTTAAAGTCGCATGCCTTGGTGCGGGTTTCTCCTGTACAAACAGTCAAATGTTAGGAGCTCTTTAGTTTTAATGTTCGAATATCTTCATAGTATAAAGCAGGTGAATCAGGCTAATTGGCTAAGGGGGCTAGCAAAGGCTCACAAAAATTCCCAAAAAGTCCCAGAATGGCATAGAAGGGAGGAGTTTGTGCTGGCACAACTATTAGTTATGCTAGGCTTAATCTGATGAAATTTGCACTAGCGCAACTATTAGTTGCGCCAGTTTGAGCCTGGGGGGCTGTGGGTCCATGCCTTTTCAACTGATGGAAAGAGGGTCCATGGAAAGCGGGTCCATGCCCGAGTTAGTCCAAATTCTCCTTCTTTTCTTTTTGACTTGGCCTTTTCAACTAATTTTTCCTCTCCTTATTTTTCTAAGGGTGGATCCATCAATATACATTAAATTTTATATTTTTGAAAGATCTTTGTATGTTTATGGACCCGCTTTCCAACCCTCCCTTACATGGAGGGCTCGAAACCAATTTACTCCTTTCTTTGGGCTTGGGGCCCAATTTTCTAAAAAATTAGCTTGAGAGCTTGAATGAGAGCAAGCTCGTTGAATTGAAGAGGCTTGGACTATCACGTCTTCCCCTCTTTCTTGAGGTTCCTCCATGGTGGGACCTACTTCATGCGGCAACCTCTTTTTGGGATACAAATGCCCATGTGTTCCATTTTGGGAAGCGGGAGCTAACCCCAACTCTTGAAGAGTTATCCAACTTGTTTGACCTGAAGCTCCACAGAGGCCTTGCAAAAGTTACACCAAAGTCAGGTTATTCAAAATTGGTTCACCTTACCCTCAGTTTAAAGAAATTTGAGTGTGAGAAAAGTCTCATTAGGGGGCCCACAAGATGTTCGATCAAATTCCTCAAAGAACTTTTCGGTGATAAAAGTTTTTGAAAATTGCCGATTAGGAATATCTTCAATGTGAAAGCCTTTGCTCTCGGTCTCATCTCGGAAGTCCTTTTCTTTACTGGGGGAGAGAGCTTCTCTCTGACTCTTTGTGACATTTTGATCGAGTTGGTAGAGGGCCGATCAGTGATGTATTTGGTCCTTGCCGAACTATACCGATGCCTTGATGCATTTGCTCTGGGCAAGGTGGAGAGCCTTAAGGGATGTCCTTTGCTGTTTCAGGTCTGGTTAGGTGAGCACCTTGCTATCTTAGGACGGGGTTAAATGGGTTACCCCATTTCGGTCGATCTTTACAACCCCAACACTTATGAATGAATTTCTGATATGAGGCCTGAGACATGGTTTGTCCTCGATGTGAATCCCCCTAGCTCTTGCAGCTGCCGTTGCACGGGCTTTCTCCTTAGCCTCTCGTACTTCTTCTTCCGTGGGCTTGTAACCTAGCCCAAATTTGACTTTTTGGTCCCACCTTAGCTGTGACAGGCTCCTTCCTACCTTGTAGTCTGGGCCCAAGTCCCCTTCCTTTTTGATAGCCCCACGTTTGGAGCATGGCCATTGCTGCTACCATTTCACCTCTAGTTATTAGAATGACGCCCTCGATGGGCTCCGAGATTACTGTCACCACCTCGTATTCGAAGCTGTGAAGGTGAACATCCTTAGCGGTGTGCGGCACATCCAACACTTTGGGCTTTTCAACTCTGTTGGTGGCTTTTTCTTTCTCACTGTGCCCCTCACTGATGATAGTAATAATCTTATGCCCGGATGCGAACTTGAGCTTTTGGTGCAACGTGGATGGGATCACTCAACTTTATGCAACCAGGGGCGTCCCAATAATAGATTAAACGAGGATTTGATGTCCATTGATGTGATTTTTAATTGTGATATTTTACTCGCAAGTGCACGAATCGGATTGTATATAGTGGGTGCGGAGTACGAGATCGTTCCCACGAGGACTAATTTTGAAAGATCTAAAAAGACAAGCAATTCCAGAAATCTACTAAGATCTAACAGTATTCTACCAGTCTTATGATTTAGGTGGTTTGATGAGATGATAATTACTGACTACAAACTAAAACTTAACTGATAATTCAAAAATAAAGATAAAGATGAAGATACTAAATCCTCCCATCTTTGGTCCGTTCTTCCCATAATACAAATCTACGAATTAAACTATGAGATATACCATTGAGAATAAATATCTTTTATGGAAGATAAATGGTCAACACCCCAATAGGTTCCACATTGCATCCCTGCAATCAGGATTTAGATGATTTTCATATATAGATCTGGGATAAAGGGCATGGCTCGGCACACTTGATCTCAGGTTCAAATAAAAATCATCCCCAAAGTGGGTGAAAATTCTAACAAGAATACTACCATAGATCTGAAATCAAGGGCATGGCTCGGCACACTCGATTTCAGATTAGGGAGTAATTAAGATAAAATTATTATTATAGATCCAAGATCCAGGGCATGGCTCGGCACACTCGATCCCGGATCATAATCGTAATTAGATCCACACGATGAAAGTAAAAAGACCATAACAATAATAGGATAAAATTACCGTCATAGATCTGAGATCCCGGGCATGGCTCGGCACACGCGATCCCGGTTAGTGGCGGGGATTTCATCCGTTCATGATAGCACAATAACCATAAAATAAGATCTCATATTTTAATCCTAAATTTATATTATTAAAAGTACATCCCTCAGATGGGAATCATTAGATCCCCATCCCTATGAATTTAGCCATACATATTGTAATTAAATGTCATAAATAAATAAGGAAGAGAAAATAACATAAATTTAATAAATTAAAAATACCTCAAACTTCAACAGAAATTACTTTAATCCAAAAGTACGATGGTCTTCAGAAACGAGAATAATGCAGGAATAAACTTGAGCAAAAATATAATAAACTGGAGGAATGAGTACTGGAAATTAAAGGAACAAAGCTCTAAAAAAGGAATAAATAAAAACTCTCTATTTCTATGTCTAACTATGAAAAAGAAAAGCAAAAAACTAAAACTCTAATATTCTATCTCCCTAATTTCTCATTCTCCCTCGAAGTGTTTGAGTCGCTTTAAATAGATTCCCGGTCGTAGAAGTCTCCCCCAGCCGCCAATTTAGGGTCGATTAATCGACCCAATGGGTCGATGCATCGACCCTACAAAAGAGGCTCAAAATCAGCTTTAAAGTAGTCAATTTCGTGTCAGACTCTCCTTCTCCTCGCTTAATCGACCCCTAGAAATCCGTGAATTTCAGCACACTTTTTGTATCAGACACTGCTTCGGTATTTCAGCCATAACTTTTTGTTCCGAACTCAGATTGAGGAGATTCATACGCCGTTAGAAAGAAGACGAAAATATCTACAACTTGTGTGTTTTGACAATTTCATAATTCGGCCATCTTGAAGGTCCAAATTTACCCGCATGTCGCACCAAGTTCTCGATGACCCAAAGTTACAGTGTTTTGACATTATTTTCAGAATTCTTGGACTGTTTTCCACACTTGGCTTGTATTTACCTGAAACACTTCAAATCTAATAATTCTCATCAGATAGCCTTCATCGAACAACTAAATATAGGTATTTAGGGGTGAAATATCATCATATTTCAGTACTCATCATCCATCACTTGAAATAATATGGAGAAGGTCATTGGCCAAATTAATAGCTTAAGGTCAACTTCTCCCATTATCTCTCTTCGTGTGTTATCGAAGCCTCTGGCACTAGTTCTGGTGGGTCTCAACATGCACGGATCTACCCCAATCTTGGTGGTGGTTTTCAATGGGCATATATTTAGTGCAGACCCATTATCGATTAGAACTAAGGGAATTATCATATTTCTAGACTCAACAGTTATATTTAAGGATTTTGAATGACTACCTCCCTCCTCGGGTAAATCGGAATCAGAAAATGAAGGACATTTGGAGCCATTACTTGACCAATTGTTTGTCCGACTTCATCTGGGCTAACCTGGAGTGATACATGTGTATTCTTTAACGCCCCCATTAAAGCTTTGAAATGGAGTGGGGACATCATCAATAGATCCCATACAGTAATATGGGCAGACATTCTTCTCAGCTGAGTTTTCAGTATATGTTCTCGACTCATTTTCTCAAAAGGATTCACGACGCTATCCTTCTTTTCCTCTGGTTGGGCTAGTGTTGTTGCTAGTGTTTCTGGCTGCTTTGAAATCTTCCTAGATCTAGTAACAAAGTCAACCGCCCCTTCTCTGTTGTTACCAGCATTAATATTTGTTTGTTTATAACTCAGAGGGACCTGATGTGGATTGTAGGTTGGTCCCAGAATCTGAAATGGTATAACTGCTGATATTGGATGCACTTGTACTGTGAGCTCCAGAGGTATGGGTAACACTTGGTTCACTTCGATGATAGACGGTTGTGTGGAAAAATTGGTCTAGATCGGGGTGTGAAGCTTGTGAGTGGTGGTACCAGGGGAAAAGGGGTAGGGGTAGGCCATTGGTGGCTGATAGGTGCTAGCGGAGGATTAGGGGTATGATGGGCTATCGGGTAATTGACGGGGGTGGTGGTGTATCATTGATATATATTTATATACACATAATTGATGGGTATGGGTGATGGGAAAGCCCTAGGATCTAAGGGTTCAACTCATGGTGCTGGGCTGGGAAAATAGTTTGATAAATTTAAGGGTTCAATCACCTTAATTTTCCTTCCTTCATAATTTTTCGCCAATGGTGCTACATAATTCTCTCGATCACAGATATAATTCGACGAATCAAATTTAAATTCCTCCTCACATTCCTCTATCATCCTGATGGTGGGTCTGGGACCTGCTCCTCCGGTAGGACATGGGGGTAACGACACTTGATGGATGTTTGCGTGTTGGTTTACTTGAGAAGGTGCTGGTGGAATGATTTTCCTGGTATCTACTAAATCTTGGATCGCGCGCTTCAATAGAACACAGCGATCAGTTGGGTGACCGGGACCCTGATGATAATTACAGTGAGTATTAGGGTCATAATTCTTTAGGATCGGGTGAGGAGGAGGTTGCGATTGATGAACATTGATTAATCCCTTTTCTATTAGTAAAGGTAAAAGTACACTTAAAAATTTCCCTAGGGGTATGAACACTCGATCGTAGTGGTGTGTTATGCACTAAAAAGTATCACTTTTCATCTCTTAACCTAGCCTTTGATGGACCTTGAAGCCCACTAATAATCATTTGTTAAGTATATTTTGCAATTAGTAATAAAATGTGTAGCTTAATATAAAATCCTGGATTTTTGGCCCATGGAAGAGAGAGAATACAAGCAAAGATGACAGCTGAGCCAAAGCCTAATGGAACATCTTGGTAGTTTTCACCATGGTGACTCACTGTTGCTGATCATCATTGACCTAAAGTCTAGCAGATGACTAAAGTCAGCTGAGAAGGAAGGATGCTGCAATAGCAGCAAGTGTAGTGCAACAGAGTGTCAAGAAACAAACCTCGCAGAGTTGAGGAGCCTCCTCCCATTAATTAACAGTGCCACGTCTGCTAGAAAAATTAGGGTTAATCTCTTTAGAGCCAAGGCCGTTTTGATAGAGTATATAAGCTGTACTTAGAGTTTATTATTTTTATCTTTCCTTCATCCTCTGCCGACTGAGAGCTCTAGCAGGCTAGGGTTAGGGTTTGATCACCTTTTTTTCCTATTTTTCTTCTCTCTTAGCGTAGCACTTGCTGGCTAATCCCCCTGTACGTAGTTAGGTTTAGTTTTATTTTAGTCTTGTAATAGATTTTATATAAATTAGAATCGTGGATGAGCAGTTGTGTATAGGCTACAGCCAGGGGACAGTTCATTATAAGTTTTGCTGTTATAAATGAACTGCTGTTTTAATACTTAATCAAATCTATAGATCTTATGGTTTCTTTAGATGTCTATAGGATCCATGTATTTGGGACTAGCCCATTCAGTTTCTAGTAGATTTATTACTTACTATCTTATTTCTCTTGGTTTGATAGCCCCATGGAAAGCAATGCTGGATCTATAGTGAGATCCAGGGAGCTCAGAGGCCTGTGGACCATGGTGGCTACAGTAGTTTTCATATTCTTTCTCAGGCCTCTGTGGGATAGATAGGCCAATGGGATACCTTGTGACCATTCAAGTGGACAGAGTATAGCCCTAAGGTTGTGTCCATTCACATGTTTGAGAAGCATTCTTCTCCTCTACACATAAGCTTCTAGAGCCTTGTGAGAAGGTTTGTACAGGAACTGGCGTCCCTCTGTTTTACCTAATCGATATCAAATGTTAGATCTGGTCTCTTTGTAGTAATTACAGCTTGAGACTGAGTCATTGCAGGCCGTTTGTAGTAATGACTAGCTGAATCTAAATCCTTATTCAACCTATTGCATGGTCCTTTTTGTGGGCACTAGTGAGCAGTTAGCCTTAGCAAAGCACTTAGGATCTTATGAGTTGAAATACCTATGAATGTCAGCCAGGTCTGTGCGCAGATCTGGGGAGCTTGTAGTACTGGCATTACATAGTGCTATAATAGTATTCATGGCTAGAGCTGGTCCAGTGGCTGTGAAAATGATCGATCAACTCTTCTGGATTAGACTAGCAAATTTTTAGTTTAATTAATGGGATTTGACAAACTCTATCGGATACCTTGTGACCATTAGAGTGGACAGAGTATAGCCCTAAGAGCGCCCCAAATGGCATGGGTTAAACTGGGAGCTTATACCTTGTTGAGGCTTTTAATAGCGTCTCAACAAGGAGCACTGCAGAGACAGACTAAATCTGAGTTATATTACTGTATCATGAACTCTAGCTCAACCTGCTTCTCATAATTTTTATATTTTATTTTGGCATACACTACCACCATCCTCCTCTTAACCCCTTTATTTAGGATAGGGCTATATTTTATTTCTCTGCTCTTAGGATTAATTTAGTGTAATCGTGACACCCAACTCCCTTCCTTTAGGATTGTCAGATCTGTAGCCAGATCTGGAGGCTTACTATTATAGCCCATTTTGGGTTCTAGATAAATTTCTCTGTGGGACAAACTTTTACTTATCAAAATTTGCTATAATGGACCCTGTATCTTATAGGACTGTGTGTATTTCAGACTTACTGTGCTGACCCATCTCCAATTCCCCACTCTTGATTTATTCTCTCCACTGTTCTTAATAAAACATGCAGCAAGAGTCTAGAAATAACGATAACAAGTTTTTGGCGCCGCTGCCGGGGATATTGATCTTTTTAGTAGACCTGAGTTGTACTATAACTTAGACTAACAAATTCTTTGTAGTTGTGTTTAATCTAGAATTAAAGTACTACTGATTCTTTATGAAATTTTGCAGAAATGGACAACAGAAGAAGGGAAAAGCTAGAGCTGTAAGTGGAGTGTAGCTAGCTCTGTTTGCACCACTTTCTTTTCCCTAAATCTCATGTCATTTATGTTGAATCTCCCGTTATTTTATTTAATGCAAATCTGTGTAGTTATTACTTTTTTTTTTTATTTAAAATTCTTTCTGTGTGCTTGTAAGCATTTTCATTACTGTTGGTGAGTGTATGCTCGGTAGAAGATCCTTAAACCCTGACTTGGAACCCCCAAATCCAGACGTGGAAAGGATCCTTAGACCTAGACACACCACCGAGGGCCCTGCTATTGAGACTGAACCAACTACCATGGCTGAGAGGCAGAGGACATTGAAAGAATACAATACACCTGGGGGGTACACCTCTCCCTTCTGCATTTAGTTTCCCTCTGTTGAGGGGAACTATGAAATTAAATCCTCTACCATTAGTATGTTGCCTTCATTTCATGGGCTGAGTAAAAAAGATCCCTACAAGCATATTGACTAGTTTTTAGCACTTTGCACTACCTTTAACATTAATGGCTTGGGGCCTGAGGCCACTAAATTAAGGCTTTTTCCTTTTTCATTAAAGGACAAAGCCAGCACATGGCTATCAAAGCTCCATGTCAATAGCATACAATCATGGAGTGACCTTCAAACTAAATTCCTAGCAAAGTTTTTCCCTATGAACAAAACAAGCCAGATGAGGACAAATATTTTGTCATTCACTCAGTCCTTAACTGAGAATTTTAATGAAGCTTGAGAAAGATTCCAAGAGATGTTAAAATAATGCCCCCACCCCCAAATCCCAATGTGGCAGCTTATCCAAGTATTTTATCAAAGAATTAATGCCAAGAGCAGGGATATGGTGGATGCTTCCTATGGTGGTAGCTACCTCCACAAGACAGCTGAGGAAGCTTGGGAGCTGTTTGACATAATAGGGGAAAATTCCATGCAGCAGGAGTCTCTGTCACGTAATAACAGTCAGATTTCAGCTAAGATGGTGAAAGAGGCCACCCTTAGAGGTAGAATATATGAAGTGAAGGTGCAAGGTGATCTGGAGAGGAAGGTGGACCACCTGAGCTTGAAGTTTGACAAATTGATGAATGTGATGCAGCCTCAGATGTTTGCACAGGTAGAGGAGGCATGTCTGATATGCCAATCCTCCACACATTCTATTCATGATTGTCCATCTGCCAACCAATTTCTGGATTTTGTTATGGAGCATGCCAATGCTGCTCAAACTTTTAGGCAGTAGCTTGCTAGATATTCTTGGAGGAACCACCCAAATTTGAGGTGGAGACAAGACCCATATCCTTAACCCCAGTAGCAGCAGATGGTAGCTCCTTACAGACCCCAGCACTAGGTTAATCAAGGTTACCCACCAAGGCAAAATTTCCTGTCACCTGCCCCACAGTCTAACCAGTTGGCTCTGCCCCCACAATAGCCCAGATCCTCTTTATTTGAAGAGCAGATGCTAACTTCAATGCAGAACTTGAGGAGCTTGGTGCATACTGTCAATTCTTATGGACAGAGCATCAAGAAGATTGAGGACCAGATGGGACAGATTTGCATTGCTCTAAACATGAGGAAGAAAAATTGCCCAGTCAGCCCCTAGCCAATTCAAATGGGTAGCTCTTGCTTGGAGAAACACCCTTGACCCATGAGGATGCTGATGCCATAACTACCCTTAGGAGTGGTAGGATGGTTGACAATTTAGTGGGCAGTGAATAGGAGGAGGTCACAGAAAATAAAACTGAAAATGAAAAGATTGTTAGTGTCAAGGAGCCGAGGCTTGTGTTCCTTGCTGTGGATTAGCTAGGGCAAAATAATGGGGCTAATGTTGAGCCCCAACATAAAGAAATAAATTAAGATAAAAGAAAAAAATATGACCATGATGACAGTAGGCAAGCAGAAATGGCACCAGTAGTGCCACAACTGCCATTTCCTCAAGCTCTTGCTGGCCCAACCCCTTTATCAGGGAATGCTCAGATTGAGGAAATGCTGAAGACTTTCAAGCAGATTCGGATGAACTTGCCCCTGCTTGATGCCATAAAGCAAGTCTCTGCCTATGTTAAATTTTTAAAGGACCTCTGCACTCAAAATAGGAAAGCTAGGGTATAATTATCTAAAAGATTTTTTGCTCTTGAGCATGTTAAATCAGTTCTGTCCATCGCCACACCTGAAAAATTATAAGACCCAGGGGTACCTACTATCCCCTGTATAATCGGAAACCACACCATTGGAAAAGCCCTCTTGGATTTAGGGGCCAGTGTAAACTTACTCCCTTATTCAGTGTATGAGGAGCTAGGTTTGGGGGAGCTTAAACCTACTTCAGTTGTGCTCCAACTGGCTGACAAGTCTGAGAGGAGGCCTGTGGGTGTGGTAGAGGATGTCTTAGTTGGGGTGGACAGATTCTGTTATCCAGCTGATTTTCTTGTTTTAGACATAGACCCTTGCAAAAGTAAAACCCCAATTCTTGTTATCCTTGGCAGACCATTCTTGGCTACTGCAAATGCTTGCATACAATACAGGTAAGGGGTAATGGAGGTTACCTTTGGGAACATGAAGGCCCATTTAAATGTGTATCATGCTGCTACAGTGCCTTAGATTGACATTGAGGACTGCTGTGCAGTAGAGGTACTAGATGGCCTGGTAGAAGAAGTATTATCCAATCTGTTGGATTGGGATAATCTGACTAAAAGCCTGGAAAGTGTTTGGAGTTTGTTTGAGAGGGAGGCCCAAATTCCTATGATAAAAGATGACACAAACACTGAGTCTTCTGTAGGCCTAGTGCAGCACATATTGTTGTCCCTTCCTCAAGCCACTAAGGCACCTCTGTTGCCTTTAATTGAATGTCCCCTTGATCTGGAGCTGAAGCAAATCCCAGCCACATTAAAATATGCCTTCTTGGGGCAGAACAGTAAGCTTCCCGTGATTATCTCCTCCTCTCTCACTAGTGAGCAAGAGGAGGAATTGCTGAATGTCCTTTTGAAGCATAAGAAAGCAATTGGGTGGATAATAGCTGACCTTAGAGGCATTGATACCTCAATTTGCATGCACAAGATTCACCTGGATGAGTGTGCAAAACCCTTAAGGGAGATGTAGAGGAAATTAAATCCTCACATGTAGGAGGTGGTGCTTAAAGAAATAGTGAAACTATTGGATGCAGGGGTGATTTACCCCATTTCAGATTTCAAATGGGTGTCACCTATCCAGGTGGTACCTAAAAAGTCAGGCATCACAATGGTTGCTTCTGATTATGGGGAGTTGATGCCAGCTAGAGAGACCACTGGCTGGAGGGTGTGCATTGATTATAGGAAACTCAACTTCAAAACCAGAAAAGGCCATTTCCCCCTCCCTTTTATTGACCAAATTCTAGATAAGCTGGCTAGGAAGACATATTACTGTTTTCTTGCTGGATACTCAGGGTATAACCAAATCCCTGTGGATCCTCAAGATCAGGAGAAGGATATCTTTTGGATTGTGCAATGCCCCAACCACTTTTCAGAGGTGCATGTATTCAATTGTTTCTGATATGATTGACAAATTTCTGAAAATTTTCATGGATGATTTCTCGGTATTTGGGGACAACTTTAGCCAATGTCTAGTCCACCTTGAAAAAGTTTTGCAAAGATGTGAGGAGACCCACTTGGTCCTAAGCTGGAAAAAGAGTCACTTCATGGTAACCCAAGGTATTGTACTAGGCCATGTGGTCTCCCACAAAGGAATTGAGGTGGACAATACTAAAGTAGACTTGATTTCACATCTGCCCCTACCCAGGACTATCAAGCAAATTAGATCATTTCTTGGACATGCTGGATTTTACCGAAGGTTCATAAAGGACTTCAGCAAGATTGCCAAACCATTGTGCCACCTGCTTTGCCAGGATGTGCCATTCATATTTTTTGCTGAATGCCTTAAGGCCTTTGAGGCTTTGAAAAAGTGCCTCACCACTACCCCTATAATTCAGGCCTCAGATTACTCACTCCCCTTTGAGCTGATGTGTGATGCATCAGACTTGGCCATAGGTGCTGTCTTAGGATAGAGGAAAGATAAGTTGCCTGTAGTGACCTATTATGCCAACAGAACACTAGCTGAAGCTCAGCTGAACTACACTACAACTGAGAAGGAGCTACGTGCAGTAGTGTTTATTGTGGACAAATTTAGACCCTAGTTGTTGGGGTGCAAGATTGTAGTTTTTACAGATCACTCAGCCCTAAAATACCTATTGGCTAAGAAGGATGCAAAGCCTAAGTTGATCAGATGGATTCTCCTCTTGCAGGAGTTTAATATTGAGATCAAAGACAAGAAAGGAGTTGAGAATGTGATGGCTGACCACCTCTCTAGGATTATCTTGGAAGAATGTGCAACAACACCAGTTAATGAGTTGTTCCCGGATGAGCAGCTTTTTGCTGTGCAGTCTAGTGTGTCCTGGTTTGCACACATTGTCAATTTTCTTGCTACTGGTAGGATTCCTCCACACTGGTCTAAAGTGGACAAAGACCTGTTCTTCTCTCAGGTTAGACAATTTCTGTGGGAGGATCCATACGTTTATAAGCATTGGGCAGACCAGGTCATTAGGAGATGTGTGCCTGAAAATGACTTCCTTGACATTTTTTTAATGTGCCATGAGCAAGCTTGTGGAGGTCATTTCAGTGGCAAAAAGACTGCAGTAAAAGTGCTCCAATGTGGCTTGTATTGGCCTTCTTTGTTCATAGATGCAAACTTGCATTGCAAGGCCTGTGAGAGATGTCAAAGAATGGGAGGCATTTCTAAGAGAGACTCCATGCCATTGTAGCCCATCCTAGTTGTAGAACTTTTTGACATATGGGGTATTGATTTTATGGGCCCCTTTCCTTTCTCAATGGGATTTCACTTCATACTTGTGGCAGTGGACTATGTGTCTAAATGGGTGGAAGCCATTGCCACAAGGACCAATGACTACACAGTTGTCCTTAAATTCTTGAAGGACAATATCTTCTCACAATTTGACATCCCCAAAGCTATTATCAGTGATGGGGGGGAGCCACTTCTGTAACAAACCTTTTAAGAAACTTGCTCAAAAGGTATTTTGTTACACACAAATTGCAACTCCCTACCACCCGCAGACCAGTGGGCAAGTTAAAAAATCCAATAGGGAGATTAAGCATATTCTGGAGAAGATTGTGAGGACTGATAGGAAGGATTGGGCACCAAAGCTGAATGATGCTTTGTGGGCTTATAGGACTGCCTATAAGACCCCCATTGGTATGTTCCCATTTAGGCTGGTGTATGGAAAGGCCTACCACCTACCTGTGGAGTTAGAACATAAAGCCTATTGAGCTATCAAAGCAATGAGTACAGATCTAACTTCTGCTGATTCTCACAGGAAGTTGCAAATGGTAGAGCTCGATGAAATGAGGCTAGAAGCCTATGCAAATGCTCGAATATATAAGGAGAGATCAAAAGCATTCTTTGACAAGAAGTTGTTACGGAAGGACGCCATTGCAGGCACCAAGGTTTGGCTTTTTAACTCCAGACTTAAATTCTTTTCAGGGAAGTTGAAATCCAGATGGGATGGACCTTACACTGTCATCAAAGCCTCCCCATCTGGTGCTGTGGAGATCTTGGATCCAAAGTTAGGGCAGAGCATGAAAGTAAATGGTCAGAGGTTCAAGATTTGTGTAGAATAACCATTGGAGCTTACTTAGACCATTCACTTATATGAACCTCCCATTGTTCAGTGATCCACATCTTTGTATTATGTAGTGGGCTCTCCTCTGCTCTAGAGTCATCTACATTCCTTGCCCGTTCCCTACTCTTTGCATCTGCTCAGTTCTGATTGGTGATGGTTGGGCGGCTTGAAATTGGAATGGGGCTATATTATTATTGGGCATGGTGTTGGCAATGTTCTGGACATCGACCCCAGTTCTCTTCTCATTTCTCTGTTCTAAAACCCTTCTAACCCCACTGGCTCTAGTCGGTGCACTCTTGTTCAGGCGATCCTCCTTGATATCATCTTCATAGTGATTGGCGTTCCACACCAGATCAGCAAAGCTGGACTGCTGTTGGTACACCAAAAAGTCTGAGATCACTAGCAGAGTATTCTTGAAAATCATTTCGATATGTTCATTGTCAGGTATCCTATTTTTGACTTGAGCTACTAGTGCTCTCCATCACCCTAAATAATCGCTGAAGATCTCATTCGGGTTCTGCCTCAAACGGGCCAAGTCTGACTTACGCGGTTTAATGTCTATGTTGTAGACATATTGTTCCTGAAGCAAGTGCGTCAAATCCTTTCATGTTTTCATCATAGATGGTTCTAAAGATGTAAACCACCTCAAGGCCGGACGAGTCAAACTTTTTTGAAAGACCTTTATTAATAGTTTTTCATCTCGTCCATACTGGCACATGTCCCCACAATAGGACTTGAGGTGTGCTATGGGATTGTTGATGCCGTTGTACTTGTCAAAAGCCAGAATTTTAAATTTTGGAGGTAAGGGGACATCAGCAAATAAACACAAATCTGTGAAGTCCGTGGCATGGATTTCAGCACCACCAATCTTCAACAGCTACTTCTAAATTTTATCCAACTGTTCTTTCAACTGCTCTGACTCTTTGGATATAGGGGCCACTTTCTCAGCAATTGGTTGGACTTCTCTCTGGGATACCAGGGAGTGGGCAATTATAGGAGGAGGGTTTAGGCTGGTCCAGGCCCCAGCATAGGCTCCACTGTTTCTAATCTCATCCTCTTCATACTGCTGGTCTATATAAGGTGCAGTGAGGGAGGGGTTCTCATACTGGTGCTGCATCGATTGGATGGGAATGGCATGAACGGGGGTTGGGTGAGTCCATTGGATATGAGGGAAGGTTTGTTGGGTGATGGGATGAGTGGAAATCAGATTTTAGGGTTGAGCCTGATGAGGCCAATGGGCATGGGGAAAGGCTTAAAACTGACTTTGGGATGTTGGGATATGGGCGAATTGGGGTAGATGTAAGGCATGGGTTTGAGCTGAGTATGAGGGTTGTGAATGGGTGAAATTTTACAGGAATTGTGAAGGGTATGTGTTGGTTACTTTTAGGTGCTGTTTTGTTATTGGTGAGAAAACAGTGGTGAATAAAAATAAATCAAAAGTGAAGAGATGGAAATTGGTTCAAACAGCAAATCTGAAATACACAGCCTGCAAGATATAGGGTTATTGTAGCAAGTTTTGAGTAAGTAAGAGTTTGTCCCACAGAAAAATTGATCTAGAACCCAAAATAGGTTATAATAGTAGGCCTCCAGATCTAGCTACAGATCTGACAATCTTAAAGAAAGGGAGTTAGGTGTCACAACTATACTAAACTACCACTAAAAGAAGGAAAATAAAGTACAGTCCTATCTTAAAGAAAGGGTTAGGAAGAAAGTGGTGATGGTGTGTGTTATGATAAAGATAAAATGATGGAAAGTAGGCAATTAAGCTAATGTTAATTCAACTATATAACTCAGATTTAGGGCTATCTTTGTAGCAAACCCCCAGATGGCTACAAGCACATCTGCAGGGAAGAGGTATCTAACTCAATTCCTATGGTTTGACCTGATCTCTTATGATCTTAAGGTTATAACCTGCCTACTTAAATGCTCACAGATTATCCAATAGATGTCCTCCACCTAATAGCTCAAATCAGATCATTAAAACCATTGCAAACACCATATTTGTCAGGCTACAAGCTTAGGCATCCATGGGAGCAAATAGCTCTTGAAAAATTAGTGAAAATCACAGTTGTTTAAAGGCTATTTGGGGGAATTAAATGCAGCCGATCATTGCTACAAAAGGGCTTGCAATGACTCAGCTCACAAGCCTGCAATTACAATAGAGAAATCATATCTAACATCTGATATTGGTCAAGTAAAATAGAGGAGAGCTAGTTCCTGCAATAACCTCTCACAAGGCTAGAAGCTCAAGTGCAGAGGAGAAGAATCCTTCTCAGGTCTGTGGCTTGGAATCACCCTAGGGCTATAACCTGTCCACTTAAATGGTCACAGACTATCCTCAGAGGTTATCCTCACCACAGAGGGCTGAGATGGAACATGTAAATTACTGCTACCACCATGGTCCCAAGGCTACAAGCTCAAGCTTTCATGGGCAATTCAACTAAGCTCAAATCCTAAATACATGGCATAGATTGAACAAAACTATGGGCAAATAGGAAAATAACAGATTGAATACACATTTAAAATATAAATTCCATTGATCAACAATACTTACAATGCAAATTCTCAAGGCAGTAGCCTTGTGCACAACAGCTCTTCACAAAATCCCAAAGGTCACAAGACCCATTACAAAAATTGAATAAAACCAAACCTAATGGTTACAGAGGATTTAGCCAGTAAGTGCTAGGCTAAGAGAGAAGAAAAATGAGAAAAAGAGGTGATCAAACCCTAACCCTAGGTTGCTCGAGCTCATAGCTGCCATAGGTTTAAGGAGAGATAAAAATTCTAAGTTAAAATTACAACTTAAATACTCGGTCCAAATGCCTTAGCTAATAGAAGATTAAACTCTAATTTTTAGGGTAGATGTGGCACTGTTACAACCCTTGGATGCCTTGGGATGTGTGCCTCGAGATCAAGGCCTTGGGATGTGTGCCCTAGACCTAGGGAAATCTCCAAAAGGTCCCTGGATAAAGTATGAGAAGTGAAGAGCCCGAGCTTCGCAGGGTTGGCTCTGGTTCATTAATCCATTCACATGGTTTGCAAGCTACTCACGAGGTAGCATTTGGCTTTAAGAGTTCCTTTCTCGCGCAAAAGATTTTTACTTGTCGCATAGTTTCTCTGCCTGGTAATGTTGTCGCGAGGTAGAGTTTGCATGCTTGAGCTTTGCTGGCGTAGCATGGCTTCAGGTATCTGTTGGCGGATTTCTGAGTTGCTGATTGCTTTATTGGTTGATGGTAAAAGTCATTTAAAAATCAAAGAAAGAGTAAAACGGGGGATGGAATTAGCACAACTAAGGAATCCTAGATCTGCAAGATACAGGGTCCATTGTAGCAAGTTTTGATAAGTAAGAGCTTGTCCCACAGGGAAAGGTGATCTACAGCTCCAAAGGAGCCATCTCTAGTAGTCCCTCCAGATCTGACTACAGATCTGGCAGTCCTAAGAGGAGGGGAGTTTAAGGTCACTTATTCTAAGTATTCTATGGTACTCTAATGTCTAAACTACAGAAAGGGTTGAGAGGATGGATGGAGTGTGAGAAATAAATATAAAAGGGTGAGAAGTATGTTATTGAGCCCAGATCAGAGGAGTTTTGCAACTCAGATTCAGATCAGATGTTATAAAAATCCTGTCCAATGGCTATATTATCACCACTGAGGAGAAAGGATTCAACCCATCACTTTGCCATGATTCCACCCTTAAGGTTATAACCTATCCACTCAAATGGTCACAGACTATCCCATAGGGGAACCACAATCCAGGGATGGGTCAAAATATAACAAGTAAATCATTGCAAGCACTATTTCATCCAGGCTACCAGCTCAAGAATCCATAGGGAACCTCAACCTTTAAAGCTCTATGATAGCCCAGACACCTAGAACCAGCAAGAGATTGAGTACAACCTTCGATCTAGCTGTCCATTGCTTGAGTGAGGCTGCAATGGTCCAGTCACAAGCCTACAATCTCTATAACTAGATCAGATCCAACATCTGATGGCGGATCTATACAAATATAGGGGAGTCTACCTCTATACAATCTCCCACCAGGCTTCTACAAGCTCAGGTGTAAAGAAGAAGGATCCATCTTGGATCGCTGGGTTAGAATCACCCTAAGGCTATAACCTGTCTACTTAAATGGTCATAGACTATCCCAGAGGCTATCCTCCTCACGGAGCCCAAGACAAAATAAGAATATCGCTGCTACCACCATGGTCACAAGGCTACCAGCTCAAGCTCCCATAGGAATTTCAGATCTAGTGGGTCCTGTGGTGGGGCTAAGGCTGTATAGGACCATGATAGCCCAGACACACAGGTCACTTAGATTTGAGTGGCCCTTAGAATCAGTCTTCCATTGCTTTGAAACACAGCCAAAGCAATGGCGGATCACAAGGCAGCAGCCTTGCACAGAGCATCTCACATTAAAACACAAATCCCATAAAGCACAAATCCTATTACAGAACTTCCATTAATCTAGTTCAAAATGCATACAAAGACATAGCCAGCAAGTGCTGGACTATGGAGAGAAGGAAAAAGAAAAAGAAAACTACTTACAACTACAAAAAGAAAAACAAAACGATCTCAGATCAAGTCTCCAAGAAATGAGATGTGTTCCCAGCTATTCCAGGATGTAGAAAGAAAAGAAAAACTAAGCTCCTAAACCTAAGCTAAGTGTGGGTATTTATAGCAGCGGTGTGGCGGCACATTAGGGTTAGAAAACCCTAATTTTAATGATGCCACATGGACAAATAGTGATCCTTCGATGCCTTGGGGTGTGTGCATAAAAATTTAAGCATGGGAGTGCGTGCCCTAATCACTGGAAATTCCTAGAAAGTCCTTTGTTGAAGAGATGAGAGTTTGAGGTTCAGAGCTTCGCTAGGTAGCCATTGTTTCCTAGACTTGTTGCATGGTAGCTTTTGCTCTTCGCTAGGATGATTTGGAATTAAAGCTTCAGCCTTCGCGAGGTTGGCTTGATTTGCTCTTCAGGCAGTCGCGAGGTTGAGTAGACATCAGAGCCTCAGATGTCGCAGGGTTGGAGCTTAAGCAGTCGCGAGGTTGATCTTCGCGAGGATAGATTTGAATAGCACGAGAACTTCGCGAGCACCTCTCTTCACTAGACTTCGTGAGGTTTTTAATGGGTTTTGAACTTCGCGAGGTTCCATGTCTTATAACTGATCTTCGTGAGGATGGCATTGCCTTCACAAGGATGCTTTCTTCTTGAATGGTGCGAGAACTGTGCGAGGAGTTCTCTTCTGATAACTGCATCCCGCGGCCACTGCGCAAGGGATCTCCTGAAGCTCTTTCTCCTTAGCCGTTCAGAGCGAACTGCGTGAGGTTGAGAGGGGTCTGCTTTGAACTGCGCGAGACTGCACGATGTGTTCTACTCATGAGCTTTGCAAGAGCTGCGCGAGTTTATGTTTCTGAAGCTCTTCAGTCAATCATCTGCGCGAGAAGTTGTTGTAGCGTCTTGGGAAGCTCAGCTGGACTATGCGAGGCTCATTTCAGGTCTGGATTTAGAGTCCATCCTTCTGAGGGACTTCTGGTGCCAAAATAGGCTCTTTAGCAGGATTCCTGGCCTTATTTCACTGTTGGTTATTACCTACATGAAACACTTAACAAGGGCTTATTAGATGGCTGAGGATCTAATCAAAGGTTAAGTTAAGGGGTGAAAAGTGGTACTTTTTAGGTCTTAACAGTATCACCTGTCATAGGGTTCTCACGAGGAAGGATTTCAATCTCGCTCGGCTTCTTGTCAAATTGGAGAACATAGCTCGCTCGGTAGAGGGTTGATCTTTTAAACGCTCGAGAAATGCACGAGGAAATTCTGGAGCTCTCTCTCCTCTTCAGCCATGCGAGAAGTTTGCGAATCTTTTATGCATATTAGTCTCACGAGACTACATGCACGACTGCTATAAGATTTGTTCCTTGTGAGAGCTTCGCGAGCTAGATTTCTGAAGGCTTAGTGCGTGAGAGCTTTGCGAGGATCCTAAGTGTTGATTGCAGTTGAAGTGCGCGACTGCTGCGTGAGAGACTTCTCTGGGATAATGCCTTCATTGATCTGCGCAAATTGCTCGTGAGCTTCCTTGTGCTACATGTGTCAGCTGTACGAGATAACTCTGCTACGGACTTCAACAACGCTAGGGACATTTTGACTACACGAGATAATGGCATTATTCCTCTGCTGCAATGCAACTATTGCTATTGCAGCTCTCTCCACTCACATCTATGCTTCTCTCATCTGTTGGACTTCTTTGGTCCACTTTTACATGTAAAATAGTCACTATGGTGTGTACCACCATGGTGTTCCATCAGTCTTTGGCTCAGCTATCATCCCTTGCTTAAATTCTCCCTCTTCTTGGCACCAAAGGCATGGACTTTGTGTTAAGCTGTACAAATTATTACTAACTACAAAACATACTAAACAAAGGATTATTAGACAACTACAAGGTGTAGCAAAGGCTAGGTTAAGAGGTTAAAAGTGGTACTTTCCAGTGAATAACAGTGTGTGAGGCTCCAAGGTTTTGCTGGGCTTGGGTTTGGGTTATGAAGCCTTGGGAGGGTTGGGCTATGAAGGTTTGGCCCATGGGTCCTTGGGAAGCTTGGGCCATAAAGCCTTGGTCATGATAGGTGTAGCCCATGGGGCCTTGGTGGGTTTGAGCCATGGGCCATTGATGGCTTTGGGCCATGGGCCCTTGGTGGTTTTGGGCGATGGTCCCTTGGTGGGTCTGACCCATTGGGCCTTGATGGGTCTGGGCCATGGGCCCTTGATGGGTATGGGTCTTGGGGTTTTGGTCCATAGGGCCTTAGGGTATGAGGGTAAGGGGAGGCTAGGCTATTGGGCCTTGAGGTATGTGGGTAAGGGGGGATTGGGCCATTGGGCCTTAGGGCATGTGGGTAGTGGGGGCTTGGATAGTGTGGATGATGAGGGGTTGATGGGGGTCTTGGGGGAATGAGGCATGGAGGCTTGATAGGGTATGGGATGGATCCATAGATGTGTGGTGTGGATGAGAAGGGGTGTGTTGGGAGGCCTTCCACTTGTTGTAAGTTTGGAACATCTCCTCCATCATGGTCATGGTAGAGGGATCGGATGGAGATGAGTTATTTGATGGTTGGAGGGGTATGGATGGGGTGTGTGAAGAGGAAAAATTGGGCATGACCCCAATGAAATCGATCATGGCCTGGGTGAGGGGTGGGATATGGGGTGGATTGGAGAAATGAGGTGGGGCATTGGTGGAGGGAATGGGCATATATGGGGAAGATGTATGGGGGATGGAGGTGGAGAATGAGGGAGGAAAATTGGCCATGACTTGGGTAAATGGAGGGATATGTGGGGGATCGGATGTGGCATGGATGGATGTGGGTGGATTGGGTAGGGCGGATGAAAAATAGGGTCTGTTGGTTAAAGTGGAGGATGGGTTTTGACCGGGTGTGGAAGGAAGGTGAGATGGGTTGGAGATGGCCATGGATGAAGGCATGACATGGGAAAATGATGGGAAATTTGGATTTTGGGTATTTTGGGAAGTGGTGGAAGGGAAAATAGGGGCACCGAACGGGCCGGTTATGGTGAGGGTTGATTGGGCAAGGGGGTGGAAGTAAAGGCTTCTTCGGTATGGGAATGGGTTGGAGAATGTGGCGGGGATGAGTCAGGATCGACATAAGTCGGGTCCACAGCCCACGACATATCTCGGTATCGGGTCGGGTACGGGTGCCTCGGATGGGGCCCGTAAAGCTTCCTCCTTCTTCCCCTATGGGATGATAGAGGGTAGATGATGCCGTTGTGCCGGCACCAATTAAGACTCTATTTTTGGGTTTTTTATATTTAATTTTTTTATATTTTTCCAAGTGAAAAGAAATGAGGATTTTGGCGCTTTTTGAATTCTCTTCTTGGGTGGCTCTCGTACCTTAAATAGGTCTCGTGGCAAAGGTTTCGAAGCGCTTCAGAAGAATCAAAGGAGAACCCCTTGATCTAATGAAGGCATGAAATTCGATGCAAACAACCCGATCCCCCAAAACAAATAAAAAACAAGTCACCTTCTTTTGGCCGGTGAGGGCGTATTAGATGTCGGAAGTTGCGAGGCCTAGATAGAGGCACTAAAGGCACTGAACGGGGAGTCCGGGTTGTGAAATAGGCCACAGATCCGAACTGATGCTGCTCAAAACCAACCTGGTGCAACTAATAGTGGTTCCAGAGTAAAAATTCCCAGTTTAAAGCTGACACAACTAATAGTTGCACCAGTGTTTTTTTAGGGATTTTTGCATTGGCGCAACTAATAGTGGCGCCAGACTAAAAGTAGTCTCCAGGTTGTTTGACAGTAGCAACCTTAGTCCAAAATGAGTCTCCAAACTGGCATTTTGTGGAAGTTAGGCTTCCGGGGACTGACTGATTATATGAATTGGTTCTCTTCCTCACCGAACCTAAGGGTTTAAGGCCAAATTGGGTTCACTATCGCTCTCTTTTTCTCAGATTTTAAGCTTGGTAACGAGAAGGTTACCCACTGTTAATTAGTGAAAAGTACCACTTTTCACCCCTTGATAGACATATGAGTTGACTAATAAGTGCTTGCTAAGCATGTTTTGTAGATAGCAGTAATAAGCAGTTATAGTATAGAAATCCACCCTAAAGTGCTCTACAAGAAGGTCCATCTCTCACCACAACTCTGACCTAGCTATGGCACACAAAAGGGCCCCACACCAATGACCACTTGGGGCATGCAGCAACAACAAAGCAGAGTTGAAAAAAGAAAAACAGGCTAGGAACAACCTGTCAATAGGTTACTTTAACCTATCAATAGGATCTGAAGGCTGAAAAGGAAGAAGTCGTGGAGATCAGAGTATTTCGATAGGATCTGGAACCTATCGAACAGTTGAAAGCAAGCAGGAAGCATCCTATCTAAAGGTCCCCTAGAACTTAAAGTGATCCTGTTCACAGG
Organism: Chloranthus sessilifolius; assembly: GCA_021018995.1. Lineage (NCBI taxonomy): Eukaryota > Viridiplantae > Streptophyta > Magnoliopsida > Chloranthales > Chloranthaceae > Chloranthus > Chloranthus sessilifolius. The sequence goes on from CM037589.1 coordinate 144,105,931, forward strand.
ATCCTGGAACCTATCGCGAAAATGCCACCTATCGAATGGTTGCTACAAATCAGTGGGTGAACTTATCGAAAGCTTCTGGAACCTGTCGATAGGAGCCAGAAGAGAACCTATCGAAAGAAATTATGCAAGAGCTCAACCTGTTGAAAGGATTGCTCAACATGTCGAAAACATCAAATGGAGGCTGCAGATGTTGAAGCTCTAACTGCAAGATGCAACCTATCGAAACCTTTTGATAGGATCCTGAATCCTAGCAAAAGGACTAAAGTATTGGATTTCAACCTATCGAAAGCTTCTTCAACCTATCAAAATCGATCTAAACACTTCTCAGAAAAGCTACTGTGCACACACCGTGAGTTGGTGACCCATTGCACGCAAATCGAGGCACCTTAGTGATCGGGGCAAGGAATCTAGAAGTGCCCTGGGAAACCCTAACCGACCCACGTGCTCTCCCCCAACTCTAACAAACTGAAAGAGCCTTTTAGAAGGGGAATAAAAGAGGGAATAACAGAATCATTCTAGAAGCTGTAATTGGCGGGAAAAATAGATCTGAGGCTGAAGGAGAAAGCTATAAGAAGGTAGGAAGCCGTCAGAAAAGGGGGGATCGATTCCGAAAACCAGAGCTTGCAGCGAAATTCTTTAATTCTTTCATTTAGTCCAACTATGGTTGGCTAAATTCTTGAGAGCAGTAAAGAGAGAGGTCAAATCTGTAATTAGGGAGAGCTGAGAGTGTTGTTGAGGGTTAGATGATGTAGAGACTGCAAATCTGAGGACATTTCATTGTATGGCCAGTTTAATTAAATGTAATGTTGGTTTAATTGTTGTAATTAGATATATAGTTCTTTTGGTTTCATTTGGTTCTCGATCGGCTTTGTGTAGATGAGAATAGCTCACCCACTTAACTGGTAGACCTCTTGGATGCCATTTGATCTCCCTGGATCTAATGCTCCTGCAATTGCCTGTATCTGCGGCCTAGTAATTTCAGCATTCGTAGTGATTTTAATGCTCTAATTGAACCTTTTGGTTTGGAGGAAATCCCTAGGATGATCCGTGACCATTGAAGTGGATAGATCATAGCCTTAAGATCAATTCAAACCTCTGGTCTAAATTGGATTTTTCTACCTTAATCCTTTGATTTGGAGGAAGTCTATAGGATGATTTGTGACCATTAAAGTGGACAGATCATACCCTTAAGATCAGTTCAAGCCTTTGGTGTAGAGTAGATTCTTCTACCCTGCAGCTGTGCCTATGGCCAGATGAGGGATTGGTGTACTCTAAACTCTCTGTAACCCTAGCAACTCAACCTAATTGCAGCAAGACCAAACTCCAAGCTGCTTCTCCCCATTTTTTGTGTTTAATTCTCCCTCTCTGCAAGATCTGTACTCTGGATCTGATCCTACCATCCATCTTTGCAATCTTACTTGTTTTTAGTTTAGTTTAGAAGTGACAACTCTTTAAACCTCTCCTCTTTCTTTTACTATTTTAGCATTAGGAAGGGTGCCAGATCTACCACAGATATGGAGATTTACCTGATTTTAACTCACATTTTCTTGTGGACATTCCCTTACTTACCTTTTAAAACTTGCTACAACAGGCCCTGAATACTTACATGACTGTGTGTGAGCCTGCCTTGGTGTGTGCTATCCATAGACCTTTAATTGTGCGATTTTAAACTCCTTTTTGAACACAAGGCATATTCCCAATAAGTTTTTGGGGCCGTTGCCGGGGAAATGTGTGCTTGAAATTGGTAGATCTAAGTTTATTTTAGCATAGATTGTAGATTTGCAATAGATTATTTTGTTTTCCACTAATTGCTCTTGAAATTTCAGCTGCTTTGTAGTAGTTTTGGTTATTTTAACAGATTGGAAGCTGTGTTTACGGAGGAACATTGTGCTAGAGGCTATGCTAAAGTTTGCATTCCTCTACTCTTTTTATTTTTCTGATCTGTGGATTTGTATTGTGTTGATTCCTGATTGTTGTGATAATTTGGCTTTGCATTGTGTGTGCATTAAGGTTGTGAGTGGTGTATGTTTGGAAGGAAAACTCTCAATCCTCAGATTGTTCCATTAAATCTAGAGGTTGAAAGAATCCTTAGGACTAAACAAATTTCACCCACATTTACTACACCTGGATTCGTTGAAATGGGTAAGTAACAGCAACCTAGAACCTTGAAGGAATTCAATGCATCAGGGGTTTACAATTCTCCCTTCTGCATTCAATTCCCTGCTGCTCAAGGGAACTATGAGATCAAGTCATCCATAATTCAAATGCTACCCTCATTCCATGGCCTGACCAAAGAAGACCCATATAAGCACATTGATGAATTTCTAGGACTGTGCACTACATTCAATATCACAAGTTTGGGGGAGGAAGCAACTAGGATGAGACTCTTTCCTTTTTCACTAAAGGATAGGGCCAGGACTTGGTTGTCAATGCTCCCAACCAACAACATTCAGCCCTGGAGTGACCTTCAATGTCAGTTTTTGGCCAAATTTTTTCCCATGTTCAAGACAAGCCAGTTGAGGAAGGGCATTATCTCATTTACTCAAGACCCAACTGAGGACTTCCACCAAGCTTGAGAGAGATTCAAAGAACTCTTGAAGAAATGTCCCCATCATCAAATCCCTGAATGACAACTTGTCTAAAGTTTTTATCAAGGGATTGACCCTAAAAGCAGGGATATGGTCGATGCCTCTTGTGGTGGTGCTTACCTCCATAAAACTGTTGAGGAGGCTTGGGAATTGTTTGACATTATCAGTGAGAACTCCATGCAGAGAGATACATTGTCCAGGGATTGGGACACTCCTAAACTGGTGAAAGAAAATACCACAAAAGGAAAATTGTATGAGGTAAGTGGACACAATGATTTGGAAAGGAAAGTGGACAGTTTGACCTAGAAATTTGACAAGCTCATGGGAGCAATTCAGTCACCCATGGCTGCTAAAGTGGAGGCATGTGTTATATGCCAGTCCCCCACTCACTCCCTTGAGGAATGCCCCTCAGCTGTCCAATTTTCAGACTTTGTGATGGAGCATGTGGCTGCCACCCAATCTTTTGGGCAACAACCTACTGCTGGTTACCATTGGAGAAACCACCCCAACTTGAGGTGGAGACAAGATGGTTTTCAAAACTAGCAGCAGTAGCCACAACAGCCCATGCCTTACAAGAATGCTCAGCCATACCACTAGAATTACTTCTCAAGGCCTTAATACCAACAACCTATGGCCTAACCTATGGCTCAGCCTGTGCAACAATCTGCACCCCCTTCAGTTGCTAGATCCCTTTCTTTTGAGGAACAAATTCTGGCTTCATTACAGAACTTAGGACCCTTGTCTCAAACAGTACACTCTCATAGCTAAAGCATTAAAAAGATAGAAGACCATCTTGGTCAGCTATCTAATGCTTTAGTCAAGAGAGAGGAAGGGAGGCTACCTAGCCAACCCATGGATAACCCAAGGAGACAATATGTGATAGGTGAAGTTTCCTCTTCCCATGAGGAAGCCAAATCTGTCACCACATTGAGAAGTAGAAGGTTGGTAGATAATCAAGTAGGCTGTGGGCCTTTGAGAAATTCAGAAAAAGAGAAAGAGGTGGTTAAAGAGAAAGTGCAATAGGAGCAACCCATGATGAATAAAAAGGATAGTGATGATCCTCAAGAAAAAAATAAAATAAAATAAAGAGATGATGAGTTGGCAAAGGCTGCAAATGAGGGAGTAGTCCCACATTTGCCATTTCCTAGGGCAATGCAAGCACCTTCCCCTTTTGATAAAGGGCATGCCATAATAGAGGAAATGATGGAAACCTTTAAGCAAGTGAAGATTAACTTGCCTCTCCTTGATGCAATCAAGTAGGTTCCAGCCTATGCCAAGTTTTTAAAAGACCTGTGCACCCACAAAAGACAATCAAGGTTACATTTATCCAAGAAAGTCTTTTCAGCAAAAAAAGTGAAACAGATATTGACTATTTACACCCTAGCCAAACTCTAAGACCCTGGAGTCCCCACTATCCCCTGCATCATTGGGGATCATACCATTGAAAAGGCCTTGTTAGATCTGGGAGCTAGTGTAAATTTGCTTCCATATTCAATATATGAAAAGCTGAGCTTAGGAGAGTTGAAGCCCACACATGTGGTCTTGCAACTAGCTGATAGATCTGAAAGGAAGCCTGTGGGGATCATTCAAGATATTTTGGTTGGGGTTGAAAAATTCTTTTATCCTGCTGATTTTCTGGTGCTAGATATGGAGCCAAGTAGGAGTGCTACTTCTATCCCTGTGATCTTAGGCAGACCCTTTTTGGCCACTGCAAATGCTTGCATATAATATAGATCAGGGATCATGGAAGTAACTTTTGGCAATATGAAAGTCAAGCTGAATCTGTATCATGCAGTTCATCAACCCCACTTAGAGAGTGAGGACTGTTTCTCCATTAAAACATTAAATACTGACTTAACCACTGCTGGTGTGAACAGGAGATTGCCAATATCTGAGCTTGAAGAGTTAAGGATGGATGCCTATTCAAATGCAAGGATCTATAAAGACAAAACCAAGGCCTTTCTTGACAAGCACTTGCTGTGGAGAGAATTCAAAACAGGTGCCAAGGTATGGTTGTTCAAGTCAAGATTAAAACTCTTTTCAGGCAAATTGCAGTCCAGATGGGATGGGCCTTACATAGTCTTATATGTTTTCCCATCTGGAATTGTAGAAATCAGGGACCCTAAAGATGGTAGGGTCATGAAAGGCAATGGCCAGAGGTTAAAAAGTTATGTTGAAAAAATCCGTGTATGTGAGGAGACCATTGATCTTCAGGACCCTCCAATTTCTACCTGCTTTCAGTGTGTATCATAGGTACCATATTTTCGTTCTATTACTTTATGTATTAAGGCTTTGCTCACAATAAAATTGCCATTCCAGCATTGGGTCATCACATTGGTCTTGCCCGTAATTCAGGGACTATGGGAGTGTGTACATAATGAAAAACATTTTGAATGGAAGCACAACAAAAGAGTTTGCTGAGTGCTGAGGCTGAGCACTGCACGAAGATGCTATTTTTATGGGCATATGAGACCTTTCGATAGGTCATTTGACGATTTCGATAGGTCCTTGGAGGATTTCGATAGGCACTGAGATTGGTCGATAGGTGAAAACAACTTTTCGATAAGTTCAAAAGGGCAGAAAGAAGCTTTCGATAGGTTCTGGGTACTTATCGGGAACCTATCGAAAGGATAAATCATACGCTACACGAACCTATTGATTAGAAGGATTGACCTATCGAAGTTTACCATCTGCATGCTGTACTTCTATAGCATTTGACAGGACGCCTTAACCTATCAAAATCATTCAATTCATCCTATCGAAATCAATTCTTCCTCTTTATATACCTATCGGTAGGTCATTTTCGCCCATTTCACACTTTCTGCAAAACCCTAGCTCTCTCTTCCTCATTTGTCGCTGCTCTCTTTCTGCCACATACTCTCAGGACTCTTGAACATTAGGTTTGTCATTCTCCAAGATCATTCAGCCTGCACTAAGGAGCATTTTGCACCAGATTTTTGTGAAATTGGAAGTGTGCAGCACAGTTTCTGCAAAGCCCTAGGAATTCTAGGTAAGTTGTCTCTCTGCATCCCTTTTATTGTTTTCGTAATTGTGTACCTCAGCATTTCAATTCAAATTGGTGAGTGAGTTTTAAGAGATTTATTTCTTAGAGCAAAATGGCCGATTCTGAAGAAACCTTAGCTGACCTATTCCGGCATCCAGCTGCTTCCACCCCCAATTCCTCCAAGAAATCCAAGCCTGCCACCAAACCACCTACCAAAAGGAAGCTCCCTGAGGGGACACCAAAGAAGGCTCCTAAAGCTAAGAGGGATAAGTCTGTAGCACTTCCAGAGCCTGCTGTAGAAATACCTATGGAAAAATTTGTTCAAACTGGGAAAGCACCTTTGCCCACCCCTAAAATACAGCCTGTGGAGCTTCCCGCTGAATTAACCACTCCTAACAAGTTTGTGGATTGTTTGAGCCTGGTCCCTGAGACCGAGTTTGATCAAGCGTACTTTGCCAACATTGAGGAGTGCCAGGGGATACTATTGTATCTGAAAAAGGAGGGATTGCTACCCCTACTTACACCATTGAAGGAGACTGTGCACCCCAGGCTAGTTAAGCTGTGGTACCATAATTTGAAAAAGAAGGTGGTGCCTGGGAAAGAGGCTGTGCTGGAAATTTTGATTGATGATTGGAAAATCACCATGGGTTGTAAGGATATTGGGATGGCTTTGGGAGTTCCACACAAATTTGACTCCACTAGGTTTGAGGGAGCACCCAAATGGATTACATTCAAAGAAATGGCTAAGGAGCTCACCAATGGAATTGTGGGCTCTAGTAAATCTTTGATGAGAAGAGACCTCCAACCTAGTCTTAGATTCATTGATGCTATTTTGAAGAAAAATGTTTATGTCACTGGGCACCTGCAGGAGAGAAGGCCCCCAATTATAGATGCCTTATATTACTGTTCAAAAGGACAATTTTTGAATGCACCTCAGTTGATTTTTGAGACAATGGTAGATATTAATGACAAAGTGCTTAAAAGACAAGGGAATGGTCCACTAGCCTAACCTTGTTTAAGAACAGTAAGCTAGTTGAGATGGAGGAGGTTGAGGAGGTGCCCACGACCATAGCAGCAGATCTTCCTACTGAGATACCCTCATCCATCCCTTCACCTACCTTACCTATCCAGTTACCCACACCTCCACCCATGTTGCTTTTTTCCTTTGTATTAGTCCCTCTTCCAACAGACCCCTTTCCTCCCACCTATGAACTAGTTTTACCTTCACCCACCACTCAGGTCTTCCAACCTGAAGTCCTTGAACCTCCTACATTATCAGAGCCTACCCCTACCCTGTCTTCTCTACCCACTGACCAACTCATTTCTGACTTCCCCCCTCCTCAACCCCTTCTGCATACACAGGGTGTGGACCAGTTCACCACTACTGGGTTCACTGCCCTCATGACATCCATTGTGGAGGATGTTGCTCATGAATTCACCCCACTTCCTGACTCCCCACATCCCACTCCTCATTTTAACCATGCACCCTCCTCTCATTTCCATCCCATCCAAACACTTATCCCCTCTACCCCCACCATGCCTGACACCTTCACCCAAATTCTCTCCCTCTTACAGTCCATTCAGACTCAATTGACCACCAACACCAAAAACCAAGCCCTTATGAGCTCCTACCTTCAATCCATTCAGTCCACCCTTACTCCATCGTCCCTAGCTCCCCAACCTTCTCTCACACTTCTCCTCTCTCCCCTGTTCCTCCACATCTCCATTTATCTCCTCCACCTTCCCCCATTGCTTCACCGTCCACAGCTGCTACCCAGTCTGTGGAGGTAGCAACTCCATCTGTCCCCATAACTTCCTCACCACCATCTGCTCTTCCTTCATCTCCAGCTATAATTCCTTCTGCAGTTGCTGAGTCACCCATCACCCACTCCCCCACTCGCTCTCCACCTATTTTCAAAGATGCCTCCACCCAAATTGATCCATGTGAGGATCTCATTTTCTCCACCCCCTCCTCTTCATCCACTCCACCCCTTTCCTTGCCCATTGTCCTCAGACAAAACATGTACATCCCCCCTTACCTCATCCTGCTGTATGCCATGAGGGACAACCCTTACATCCAAAGGGATGTCCTGAGAGGTATGGCTGCACTCCGAGCTTCCCTTAAAGCTCCTTATGAGGAGAGGATTGCCAACATGGAATTGGAGCACAGAATCAAGCTCCGAGATATCTCTCAAGGGTGGAAAGAAATCCTGACTCGCTATGAGTCAGCAAAATAATTGGCTGCTGTTGAGAGTCTCATTGCCAAATATGAGAAGAAGAATTCTGAGCTTCTCACGAAAAAATTAGCCAATGCTCATGAGATACTCAAGGCCACCAAGGAACTCTCTGATACCAACTTGCTCTATGCCACAAAAAAAATTGAAATATTGAAGAAAAAGGTTGCTTCCTTGACCTCTCAGACCTTCCAACCTACCCCTCTAGCTACAACTCCTCCTACTGACCCTCCCTCCTCCCATACCACTCCTCCCCAACCTGTGGCTGTTCCCCCCCTTCCAGCCCAAGATCCTCCTTCCACTCAACCCTCCCCACCAAAATCCAAGAGGTCTTCCACTTCAAGAAAAGTCACTTCTAAGAGGCCTGTTTCATCTAGTGCCTCTGCTTCGAAAGGGAAGAAGCCTGCTCCCCATTCTGAAGAGGTAGCCCCTATCAAGCCCCCTCCACCTACTGATACCTCCCCCACCTTACTCTCCCAAGAACAAAGAAGAAAAGCTACAACTGCCCTACTGACCTCTTCCCTTCTGATTCTAATTCAGATGGTGGGTCCATTCCTCTTGCTGCTTCTGCAAAGAAAGACAAGAAACCTACTGCCTAGTCTGAGGAGGCACCTAAGCAGTCCACTGTTAAGTGGTGAAAAATGCCACATTTCACCCTATAACCTGACTATTGATAGACCCATGAGCACACTAATAAGCTTTTATCAAGTGCATTTTGTAGACAACAATAAAAGAAGATACTAATGCAGAAAAGCACTCAAGAATGCCCAAAAAGGAGCTATCTCTCAGCACAGGACAAACCCAGCAACAACACACCAGAGGGTAGCACTTCACTGGACCCTTGGAGTGCGTGGCTACAACAAGGCAAGGTGAAGGAAGTGAAAATATGCTAAGAACATCCTATCGATTGGTCACCAGAAGACTTTGATAGGAGTTGAAAGCAAAGAAAGGAAGAATTCGTACAGTTGAAGAGGTCTTTGATAGGATCTGAAGGTAGAAGAAGGATGAATTCGTGTGGATTGGAGTTCAATAGGATCTCATAACCTATCGAGCAGCTGAAAGGAAAGAAGAAACCATCCTATCGAAAACTTGCCTGAAGTGTCAAAGGAACCTATCGAATGGTTTCTTAAACCTATCGAGATGAAAATGCTGGAACGGAACCTATCGAAGGGTGATTGAGCCTTTCGATAAGACTGAAAGCAAACCTATCGAAATGGCTGAATGCAGAGCGGAACCTGTCGAAATGGTTTTCCAACCTGTCGAAGAGTTTCTCCAACCTGTCGAATACTCCAAATCAAGGACTGAGAAGGCTGGAACTCTAAGAGAAGATTCATCCTATCGAAACCTATCGAACGGATCTGAGAACCTAGCGAAAGGACCAAAATGCTCGACTCCAACCTGCCGAAAGCTTCCTGAACCTGTTGAAATCGTGTGCAGAACCATCCTATCGAACGGATCTGAAGGTAGAAGAAGGATGAATTCGTGTGGATTGGAGTTTAATAGGATCTCATAACCTATCGAGCAGTTAAAAGGAAAGAAGAAACCATCCTATCAAAAACTTGCCTGAAGTGTCAAAGGAACCTATCGAATGGTTTCTTAAACCTATCGAGATGAAAATATTGGAACAGAACCTATCGAAGGGTGATTGAGCCTTTCGATAAGACTAAAAGCAAACCTATTGAAATGGCAGAATGTAGAGCGAAACTTGTCGAAATGGTTTTCCAACCTGTCAAAGAGTTTCTCCAACCTGTCGAATACTCCAAACCAAGGACTGAGAAGGCTAAAACTCTAAGCGAAGATTCATCCTATCGAAACCTATCGAACGAATCTGAGAACCTAGCGAAAGGACCAAAATGCTCAACTCCAACCTGTCGAAAGCTTCCTGAACCTGTTGAAATCGTGTGCAGAACCATCCTATCGAACGGATCTGAAGGTAGAAGAAGGATGAATTCATGTGGATTGGAGTTCAATAGGATCTCATAACCTATCGAGTAGCTGAAAGGAAAGAAGAAACCATCCTATCGAAAACTTGCCTGAAGTGTCAAAGGAACCTATCGAATGGTTTCTTAAACCTATCGAAATGAAAATGCTGGAACATAACCTATCGAAGGGTGATTGAGCCTTTCGATAAGACTGAAAGCAAACCTATCGAAATGGTAGAATGCAGAGCAGAACTTGTCGAAATGGTTTTCCAACATGTCGAAGAGTTTCTCCAACCTGTCGAATACTCCAAACCAAGGACTGAGAAGGTTGGAACTCTAAGCGAAGATTCATCCTATCGAAACCTATCGAACGGATCTGACAACCTAGCGAAAGGACCAAAATGCTCGACTCCAACCTGCCGAAAGCTTCCTGAACCTATTGAAATCGTGTGCAGAACTTCTCAGAAATTCAGCTGTGCACACGTTGTGATTCAGTGACCTGTTGCACGCAACCCGAGGCACTTTGTGACCGACACGATAGTTCAAGAAGATACCCTAGAAAGCCCTAACCGACCTACGTGCTTTAACAGAACTCTAACAAACTCTGATGACCTTCTAGAAGGGATTTTTGGCGAAAAAAATAGAGGAGAAAGCTATATATAAAGACCCCCAATTGTAATTAAAGGGGGATCGAGATCTGAGCCAAATTCTGGAGATTAGAGCTTGTAGAGAAATTCCATTTCCCTCCTTTATCCTAACCATGGTTGGCTAAGTCCCTTGGAGTAGCGAGGAGCGAAGTTAGATTTGTAATTGGGTAAGGTTAAGAGTTCTATTGTAGGTTCCTAGCTGCACAGACTACAGATCTGAGAGTATTTCCATTGTAGTGTGACCTTGTTTGCAATGATAATGCTGTTTTTAATGCTTTAATTAGATTTAAATTTCCTTTGGTTTCATTTGGTGATCGATCGAATCTGTGTGGAGGAGTCTGTATATCAGCTCACCCACTTAACTGGTAGACCTCTTGGATACCATCTGATCTCCCTGGATCTGATGCTCCTGTGATTCCTTGAGTCTGTGACCTGGGAATTGCAGCATCTGTAGTGGTTTTAATTATTCTAATTGATGCTCTGGCCTTGAAGGATATCCTTAGGATGGTCTATGACCATTAAAGTGGACAGATCATAACCTTAAGATGAATCTAAGCTCAGGCTCCAATTGGATTCATCTGTTGCAATCCATGGATTCGATAAAGTCTATAGGATGGTCTGTGACCATTAAAGTGGATAGATAATAGCCTTAAGACTAGGTGGATCCTGTGATTTGGAGTGAAATTTATACCTTGCAGTTGTGCTTATAGTCAGTTGAGGGAATTGTGTGCTCTGAACCTCTGTAGCATGATTAATCGAATTCGATTTCAGTGAAAACCAACCTCCAAGCTACTCTTCTCCATTTTCTTCTTTTTACTCTCTTCCCCTGCAAGATCTCCTCCTAAACTCGATCCAATTTAGCTTATATTTAATTTTAGCTTAGTTTAAGTGACAATCCATTTCAAACCTCTCCCCTATCTTTTAGCTAAATCAGTAATAGTTAGGGTGCCAGATTTGACACAGATCTGGAGATTTATCATATATCTAACCAACCTTCCTATGGACATTCCCTTACTCACTATTCTTTTAAAGCTCGCTACAACAGATCCTGAATACTTGCAGGTCTGTATGAGTGTGTCTGCCTAGTTTTATTGATGATTTCAGACCCTCATTTGAGGTAAGGCAAATACGCCAACAAGTTTTTGGCGCCGCTGCCGGGGAGGCATATTTAAAAATTGATAGATCTAAGTTTTGATCATAGATCTGTAGTTTTTGTTTGATTTTACTAACTGCATTTGCAAGTTGTGTTGTCTTTTAGTGTTTTGTGTGCATTTCATCAAATCTAAGGCTATCAGTGAGAGGAGAATCGTGCTGGAGACTGCTCTGTAGTTTGCATCCCTCTACTCCCCTGTTATTTTTCAGATCTGTTGATAATTTGTGTTAGAGTAGTTAGAAAATTTGGTTGATTCTGCTTGTTGTCTTGAGGATCGGTTCTGCATTCAAATCTGAGTGTTGTATGTTTGGAAGGAGAACTCTGCAACCTCAGATTATACCACTAAATCCAGAGGTTGAAAGACTTTTCAGATCAAGACCAACTACACCCACTTCTGTTGCATTTGATTATGTAGAAATGTGTGAGCAACAGCAGCCGAGAACCCTTAAGGAGTTTAATGCACCAGTGGTTTATAATTCTCCCTTCTGCATTTAATTCCCAGCTGCTCAGGGAAACAATGAGATAAAATTATCCATCATTCAAATGCTGCCCTCATTTCATGGCCTGACCAAAGAAGACCCCTATAAGCACATTGATGAGTTCTTGGGACTGTGCACTACACTTAATATCACAGGTTTGGGGGAGGAGGCCACCAGGATGAGACTCTTTCCTTTTTCATTGAAGGACAAAGCCAGGACCTGGTTTTCCTTGCTTCCACCCAACAATATTCAATCCTTGAGTGATCTCCAATGTCAGTTTCTGGCCAAATTCTTTCCTATGTCAAAGACCAGCCAGTTGAGGAAGGGTATCATCTCTTTTACCCAAGATCCAACTGAAGACTTTCATCAATCCTGGGGGAGAGATTTAAGGAACTCCTCAAGAAATGCCTCCACCATCAAATCCCTGAATGGCAATTGGTTCAAAGCTTTTATCAGGGAATTGATGCTAAAAGCAGAGATATGATAGATGCCTCCTGTGGTGGCACCTATCTCCATAAAACTGCTGAGGAGGCATGGGAGCTCTTTGACATCATTAATGAGAACTCTATGCAAAGGAAAACCTTAGCAAGAGATCTAGAGCCTCCTAGATTGATGAAGGAGAACACCTATAGGGGAAAGATATATGAAGTGAGTGTGCCAAGTGAGTTGGAAAGGAAAGTGGACAGCTTAACTCTGAAATTTGATAGGCTGATGGGAGAAATGCAGTCACTAGTGGCTGCTAGAGTGGAGGAGGTATGTGCCATATGCCAGTCCCCTGCTCATCCCTTGGAAGAATGCCCATCTGCTAACCAATTTCTTGATTTTATAACAGAGCATGTGGCTGCAGCTCAGTCTTATGGGCAGCAGCCTGCTGTTGGGTATCAATGGAGGAACCACCCCAATCTGAGGTGGAGACAAGATGCATACCCCAACCCACAGCAGCAACAACCCCATCAGCCCATGCCTTACAGAAATGCTCAACCCTATCGAGAAGGTTATGCCCCAAGGCCTCAGTATCAGCAACCCATGGCCCAACCTGTAGCTCCTCTTGTGCAGTAAACTGCACATCCTCCAACTGTGAGAACACCATCCTTTGAGGAACAAGTTCTATCTTCACTGCAGAACTTAAACACCTTAACCCAAACTGTGCACTGTCACAACCAGAGCATAAAAAAGATAGAGAACCAACTTGGTCAGCTTCTGATGCTCTGACTAGGAGAGAGGGAGGAAGGTTGCTTAGCCAACCACAGGACAATCCATGAAGGTAGTTTGTAGTGGATAAAATTTCCTCCACCTATGAGGAAGCCAAATCTATTACAACTTTGAGAAGTGGTAAGTTAGTGGACAACCAAGTGGGCTGTGAGCCTGTGAGGAACTTGGAGGAAGAAAATGAAGTAATTTCTACCAGCACACAACAAAGACCACCAATGGTGGACTTGAAGGAACAATCGGCTGTGAATAAAGAGGATAATGAGGATCCTCAAGAAAAGAAAAAACCTAAAAAAAAAAGAGGCCCCATTGGCTAAGGCTGCAAGTGAGGGAGCAATTCCACACTTGCCATTTCCTAAGGCATTATAAGCACTTTTCCCTTTTGATAAAGGGCAAGGAAAAATTGAAGAAATGATGGAGACTTTCAAGCAAGTAAAGATCAATTTGCCTTTACTTGATGCCATTAAACAAGTCCCAGCCTATGCCAAGTTTTTAAAAGACATGTGCACCCATAAAAGACAGTCTAGGATACACCTATCTAAGAAAGTCTTTTCAGCAGAAAAAGTTAAGCATGTCCTGTCCATTGCAACTCCTCCCAAACTTCAAGACCCTGGACTCCCCACCATCCCCTACATCATTGGGGATCATACCATTGACAAAGCCCTATTAGATTTGGGAGTCAGTGTAAATTTGCTTCCATATTCAGTATATGAGAAGTTGGGCTTAGGCAAATTAAAGCCCACACATGTGGTTCTCCAGCTGGCTGACAGATTTGAAAGGAAACGTGTGGGGGATAATCGAGGATGTTTTGGTTGGAGTTATCAAATTCTTTTATCCTGCTGACTTTTTGGTGCTGGATATGGAACCAGGTAGGAACGCCACTTCCATACGTGTGATTCTAGGCATACCCTTTTTGGCCACAACTAATGCTTGTATTTAATGCAGGTTTGGAATCATGGAAGTGTCATTTGGAAATATGAAGGTAAAATTGAATGTGTACAATGCAGCAAATCAACCTTATCCTGATGAGGATTATTTTTCTCTTGATGTAATAGATGAGGTTGTCCAGGAAAAGGTGAATATGTTGCTACATGGTAAGGAATGGTGTAATAAATTAGCCGAAGTATGGAAGGAAGTAGAGGTACAGCAGGGTCTCACCTCTGAGATCGAGCATGTGAAACTTGTCTCTTCTGAAGCTCCACCAGCACAACACCATCCATGGAGGCCTACTTTGTTACCCCTACCACCCCCCTCCCAGACACCCCTATTGCCCTCCCTCATCAGTCCCCCAGAGGTGGAGTTAAAGTAACTCCCAAAATCATTGAAATATGCCTTTTTAGGAGACAACACCAAACTGCCTGTGATAATCTCTTCTTCCCTCACTCTCAAGCAGGAAAAAGAACTACTGTGTGTACTAAAAAGGCATAAGAAGGCAATAGGATGGATCATTACAGACCTTGGAAGAATAAATCCTGCTGTGTGCATGCATAAAATTCATGTCAATGAAGGATAACCTTCCAGAGATACAGAGATAACTCAACCCACACATGCAGGAGGTTGTGATGAAGGAGGTGGTCAAACTCCTAGATGCTGGGATAATTTATCCCATCTCGGATTCACAATGGGTAGCACCTACCCAGGTAATACCCAAGAAATCTGGCATTACAGTTGTTGAAACAGATTTAAGAGAGCTGATCCCAACCAGACAGACCACTGGTTGGAGGGTATGCATAGACTACCAAAAACTCAATGAAAAGACCAGCAAGGATCACTTCCCACTGCCCTTCATAGACCAAATCTTGGACAAGCTGGCAGGCAAGGCCTATTACTATTTTCTTGATGGATATTCAGGGTACAATCAGATCCCTATATACGCCCAGGACCAAGAAAAAACCACATTCACTTGCCATTTGGAACCTTTGCATACAGAAGGATGCCATTTGGGTTGTGTAATGCACTTGCCACGTTCTAAATATGCATGTATGCTATCTTCTTTGACATGATTGATAAGTTTTTAGAGATCTTTATGGATGATTTCTCCATTTATGGAGATGATTTTAGCTAATGCCTAC
The DNA here is from genome assembly GCA_021018995.1 of Chloranthus sessilifolius. NCBI lineage: Eukaryota > Viridiplantae > Streptophyta > Magnoliopsida > Chloranthales > Chloranthaceae > Chloranthus > Chloranthus sessilifolius. Next base: position 144,121,239 of record CM037589.1, read on the forward strand.
ACCACCTCAGCTCCGTACTGTAAAGGTGTGAGGAGACCAATCTAGTTCTGAGTTGGGAGAAAAGTCACTTTATGGTGACTCAAGGCACTGTTCTAGGACATGTTGTCTCTCACAAAGGAATCAAGGTTGATCAAGCTAAGATCGATTTAATTTCCCACTTGCCCCCTCTGAAAACTGTCAAACAAGTTAGGTCATTTCTAGGTCATGCTGGCTTCTACAGAAGGTTCATCAAGGATTTTAGCAAAATCTCCAAACCCCTTTGCCACCTGTTGTGCCAGGATGTCCCTTTTGACTTTAATGCTGAATGTCAAGTTGCTTTTGAACTATTAAAAACTTGTCTAACCATAGCTCCCATCTTGCAATCCCTTGATTTTTCCCTGCCATTTGAGCTGATGTGTGATGCATCAGATTTTGCCATTGGAGCAGTGTTGGGGCAAAGAAAAGACAAGACACCTTCTGTGGTTGCATATGCCAGTAAATCAATGGTGGATGCTCAATTGAATTACACTACAACTTAGAAAGAGCTATTAGCCATTGTTTTTGCCTTAGAAAAATTCAGGTCTTATGTGCTGGAATAAAAAATTATTGTGTTCACTGACCACTCATCCTTGAAATACCTCTTGTCCAAAAAAGAAGCTAAAGCACGACTAATTAGATGGATTCTTCTCTTGCAGAAATTCAATTTAGAGATTAAGGATAAGAAGGGAGTTGAGAACGTGGTGGCTGACCATCTGTCAAGGATCCAAATAACTAACACAGCAAGCTTGCCCATCAATGACTCCTTCCCAGATGAGCAGCTTCTGACTATCCAGATAAGTATGCCCTGGTTTGCCAATATTGTCAACTACCTTGCTGTAGGTAGGATCCCCCCACATTGGAGCAAGGATGACAAAAATCTATTCTTTGCATAGATTCAACATTACATGTGGGAGGAACCTTACCTTTTTAAGCATTGTGCATACCAGGTGATCAGACGTTGTATATCTGAAACTGAGTTTCACAACATCCTAACCATGTGTCATGAACAGGCTTGCGGGGGCCACTTTAGTGGTAACAAGACTGCTGCCAAGGTCCTTCAAAGTGGTTTTTACTATCCTACCCTATTCAAGGATGCCTGATAGCACTGTAAAGCTTGTCATTGATGCCAGTAAATGGGCAGTATTACAAGGAGAAACTCTATGCCTTTGCAACCTATACTTGTTATTGAACTGTTTGATGTTTGGGGAATCGACTTCATGGGACCTTTTCCCCCTTCTGCTGGATGCAATTTCATCCTTGTCGCTGTGGATTACGTCTCCAAATGAGTAGAAGCCATAGTTGCAAGAACAAATGATCACAAAGTTATCATTCAATTCCTGAAAGACAACATCTTCTCCATATTTGGCTTTCCTAAAGCTATTATTAGTGATGGGTAAAGCCACTTCTGTAATAAACCTTTCGACAAACTGATGGAACGATACTCTGTTACCCATAGAGTAGCCACTCCTTACCACCCACAAACCAGTGGGCAGGTAGAGATTTCCAATAGGGAAATCAAACATATTCTCGAGAAGACTGTGAGATCCGACAGAAGAGATTGGTCCAACAAGTTGACTGATGCCCTATGGGCATCCAGAACAACCTATAAAACCCCCATAGGCATGTCCCCATTAAGATTAGTCTATGGCAAGGCATGTCATTTGCCTGTTGAATTGCAACACAAGGTATATTGGGCCATTAAAGTAGTGAACTCTGACTTACACGCTGTTGGAATTCACAGGAAACTCCAGTTATCTAAGCTGGATGAACTGCAAATAGAGGCTTATGCAAATGCTCGGAGTTACAAGGAGAGAACCAAAGCTTTCCACGATAGACATTTGCTCCACAAAGAGTTCAAGCCCAATGACAAGGTATGGTTGTTCAACTCCAGAATGAACTTCTTTCCAGGGAAGCTACAGTCCAGATGGGATGGACCTTTCACGGTGGTACACGTTTCCCCATTTGGAGCTATCGAAGTCATGCATCCTACAGATGGCAGAACCCTTAAGGTCAATGGCCAGAGGCTGAAACTTTGCGTTGATAATATTTGTGAGCCTGAAGAGACCGTTGATCTTTAGGATCCTCCAGGTTAATACCTGACTTCGATTTGTATCATATGTATTTTATTTAATTTATACCTCAATTCGTCCCAATAGTATTCTTTGTAATAAAATGACAAAGGGCATAAGGTCAGTGGCCAATTTGCTAACTGGTAGCACAGCAGAGTAGTTGCTGGGTACTGAGGCTCAATGCTCTGCACACACCGGCCATATTATTAAGCTCATTGAACCTCTCGATAGGTCATTTGGACCTTTTGCTAGGTCAGCCGTTGATGTTGATAGGATTGGTGAGGATTTCGATAGGTGTTGTGACCTCTCGATAGGTGAGAACAACTTTGCGATAGGTTCTGGACTCTTGCTTGGAACCTATCGACAAGAGTGCAAATGTAATACCCCACCTATCGAAAGGTTGTTCGCACCCATCAACATCCTAAAGAAGTGAAAGTTCTCTCCACCCTCTGTTTGACAGGACACCGACCTATCGCAAGCAGCGAACCAAGCCTATCAAATGTATATTTATTCTGTTCGATAGGGAGGGTTAAACCTATCGAGAGCTTTTAACTGCCAGTCCCATACTTGTTCGACTTCGATAGGAAGCCTTAACATGTAGACACTCTATACTCATCCTATCGAAATCGACTTTCCTCCCCTCACTCCTTCCATGCTTACTGTGCAGTTGCACTACGCGGAAATTTTACCACGTGTACCATGTACAACTGCGCACAGCACGAGCCTTAAACTCCCCGTGCTAAATATAGGCTGCCTGTTAATGCACGTTTTTGTTCCCCATGCTGATTGTTCAAATTCACCATTCATTCCTGGACATCGATGGCGGCGATATTGAATGCACCGTTTCATATTCCCTCACACTTCCACCTTAAATAGATGCAGATAGCTCGATTTCGAGCCATCCCTTCCCTTCTACCCTCTGCCCTCTTCCTCATAACTATGGCAGATGGCAAGCCCACGCACCCCTGCACAACTCTACCTCTTCTGGCTGGAGCCATTACCGCCCAAGGAATCAGACCCGTTGTAATTCCTCTGGGATGAATATGAGGAGGTCCAGTGGATCCTTGCTAAGGAGGAAAAGGACAAAGTTAGGAAGGAGAAGAAGAGGCTGAGAACCGCGCCACCGGTGTCTCTGCCACCATCCTCCTCCACCAACCATCCCCCTGCCCCCTAACCTTCTTCTTTTTCCTTTTCTTCCTCCCCTCTTGGCTTATAGTTCCTCTTCCACCAGATGCAGGCTGAGGATTTCTCTGAGCCAGGGGGGCAATTTCTTGAATTGTCTGGGCTTTATTAATAATAATTTTTTTTCTCTTACTAGCTTCTGTTTTTGCTCTGTAAAAAAAATTGCTCCACCCCTTATGATGGAAACGGTGAGGACACTGTTTAGTTTAGGTTTGGGTGTATGACATGTATGTATGCCAATAAATTAGTTACTTTTAGTACAACTAGGCTAAAATGAAGTATTTGGAATTAATTAGAGTAAATTCTCACTGGATTTTTTGTAAAAAGAGGATATTAAGAAAACAACTTTTTAAAATTGAAATGAGCTGTAGTTTTAACATTTTTCATGAAGCAAATGTCAAGAATTTAAAATAAAATAAAATTGATGTTTAGTGAACCTGAAATGAGAGAAAACTGTGAGGATACCCCTCAGAAATTTTGATGGAAGACCATACCCAGTGAGATTTGGGCCTGAAATTTTTTTTTTTATTTCTTTGATGAGTGCCTGGGCAATTCTTTTGCGCTATGGACTGATTGGATCTAATTCTAATAACTAGAAGTTAGGCAATTCTAAGTTGAAATAGCTTGACAACATTCATGACATTTAAGACATGAAGTAAGGCCATCCCTTTCGATAGTTTGAGCTTAAAATGTCCCACCTTTGAACCGCCCTCGATGCACACCACTTGAGCCTCAAAAGTCCCAACTTTCTTTGAGGAAAATCATAAATGTTAAACCCAAAACCTTTTGACCTATTTCAGTTCGCCCCCAATATGAGAAATTAGGAAGAGGAAGGAGAAGTGAGATTAGAGGAAGATGTTAAATTTGGTTGAAAGAAAGGAGAACACATTCTGTGGTGTTGTGGTATTCCATATAAAAAAAAAAAAAAAACAGTGCAAAAAGGATGAGAAAGAGAAATCACCTCATTTGAAAATCTACAAGAAGATAAGAAGCTGATCACTTCAAGTCTGAAAATTCAAAAAGAAAGTGAAAAGGTTCTGAAATGAAGAAGAAGTTGTCTAGAGCACCTCCTTACCTTCACTGATTTCTCAATTTGAACCCCTTTAACCTTTCATTTTGTTACAAACCTCATCCCTAAACCACTTCACAACCCAATAAAAAGGCCTTACTGATCTGAAATAGATTAAGCTGTCATGTGGAGATAAGGATCTGTCTAATCTATGGTGAAAAGAGTCAGAAAATTTCAGAAATTAGAGCAATGCCTATGCTCATGCTTACAACCCTATTTGAGGATTGTAACTGCTCTTGAGCCGTGTGAAATTCTACACCCTTCATTGTTGTTGTGAGTTAACAGCCCGGGTGAGACTTGGGCTTGAAATCCAATTTGATGGGGGTAGTATCAAAACAGAATTCTCAAATGAAAGGTGAGCCATGCATCGATCTTCAGACACAATGCCTTGACATAAACTGATTGATGATGAAGGAATTACTGCAAAATGTCATGTTTTAAGCTGGTAATTTTTCTACTGAAAACCCTCTAGAACCGAAAAGACATGATGAGAATTTATCCTAGTTTACTGAAACTCTGTTTAGCAAGATGCACTATGATTAACTAACTTTATTGGGGAAGTTTGTGGGTACCTTCACTGAAAACCCTCAGGAGACTTCACTCTTCCACTAGGGATCACCTAGGGCTTTAAAAGCCTTGGTGCATATGCTAAATGCATCCGTGCTCCCTACGAAAGTGGCATTTTTAATTTCTTTGAATTCTCCTTTGCTCAGGGACTAGAAAAGCTTAGGTTTGGGGGTGTGTTAAGTGGTGAAAAATGCCACTTTTCACCCTATAACCTGACCATTGATAGACCTGCGAGCACACTAATAAGCTTTTGTCAAGTGCATTTTGTAGACAACAACAAAAGAAGATACTAATATAGAAAAGCACTCAAGAATGCCCAAAAAGGATAAACCCAGCAACAGCACACCAGAGGGTAGCACATCACTGGACCCTTGGAGCGTGTGGCTACAGCAGGGCAAGGAGAAGGAAGTGAAAATAGGCTAAGAACGTCCTATCGATTGGTCACCTGAAGACTTTGATAGGAGCTAAAAGCAAAGAAAGGAAGAATTCATGCAGTTGAAGAGGTCTTCGATAGGATCTGAAGGCAGAAGAAGGATGAATTCATGTGGATTAAGGAGTTCGATAGGATCTCAAAACCTATCGAGCAGCTGAAAGGAAAGAAGAAACTATCCTATCGAAAACTTGCCTGAAGTGTCAAAGGAACCTATCGAATGGTTTCTTGAACCTATCGAGATGAAAATGCTGGAACAGAACCTATCGAAGAGTGATTGAGCCTTTCGATAAGACTGAAAGCAAACCTATCAAAATGGCAGAATGCAGAGCAGAACCTGTCGAAATGATTTTCCAACCTGTCGAAGAGTTTCTCCAACCTATCGAATACTCCAAACCAAGGACTGAGAAGGCTGGAACTCTAAGCGAAGATTCATCCAATCAGAACCTATCGAATAGATATGAGAACCTAGCGAGAGGACCAAAATGCTCGACTCTAACCTGTCGAACGCTTCCTGAACCTGTCGAAATTGTGTGCAGAACTTCTCAGAAATTCAGCTGTGTACACATTGTGATTCAGTGACCTGCTGCACGCAACTCGAGGCACTTGGTGACCGACACAACGGTTCTAGAAGATGCCCTAGAAAGCCCTAACCGATCCACGTGCTTTAACAAAACTCTAACAAACTCTGACGACCTTCTAGAAGGGATTTTTGGCAGGAAAAATAGAGGAGAAAGCTATATATAGAGACCCCCAATTGCAATTGAAGGGGGATCGAGATCTAAACCAAATTCTAGAGATTAGAGCTTGCAGAGAAATTCCATTTCCCTCCTTTAGCCCAACCATGGTTGGCTAAGTACCTTAGAGTAGCGAGGAGCGAAGTTAGATCTGTAATTGGGTAAGGTTAAGAGTAGTATTATAGGTTCCTAGCTGCACAGACTACAGATCTGAGAGTATTTCCATTGTAGAGTGACCTTGTTTGTAACGATAATGTTGTTTTTAATGCTTTAATTAGATTTAAATTTCCTTTGGTTCCATTTGGTGATCGATTAGATCTATGTAGAGGAGTCTGTATATCAGCTCACCCACTTAACTGGTAGACCTCTTGGATACCATCTGATCTCCCTGGATCTGATGCTCTTGTGACTCCTTGAGTCTGTGACCTGGGAATTGCAGCATCTATAGTGGTTTTAATTGTTCTAATTGATGCTCTGGCTTTGAAGGAGATGCCTAGGATGGTCTGTGACCATTAAAGTGAACAGATCATAACTTTAAGATGAATCTAAGCTCTGGCTCCAATTGGATTCATCTGCTGCAATCTATGGATTCTATAAAGTCTATAGGATGGTCTATGACCATTAAAGTGGACAGATCATAGCCTTAAGACCAGGTGGATCCTATGATTTGGAGTGGAATTTATACCCTGTAGCTATGCTTATAGCTAGTTGAGGGAATTGTGTGCTCTGAACCTCTATAGCATAATTAATCGAATCCGATTTCAGTGAAAACCAACCTCCAAGCTACTCCTCCATTTTCTGCTTTTTACTCTCTTCCCCTGCAAGATCTAAGCTCCTAAACACGATCCAATTTAGCTTATGTTTAATTTTAGCTTAGTTTAAGTGACAATCCATTTCAAACCTCTCTCCTGTCTTTTAGCTAAATTAGTAATAGTTAGGGTGCCAGATCTGACACAGATCTGGATTTATCATATTTCTAACCAACCTTCCTGTGGACATTCCCGTACCATTCTTTCAAAGCTTGCTACAACAGATCCTGAATACTTACAGGTCTGTATGAGTGTGTCTTCCTAGTTTTATTGATGATTTTAGACCCTCATTTGAGGCAAGGCAAACACGCCAACATCCACCAAGAAGTCCCAACCAAAAAGAAAAACTCCTTTATCAAAGGATAATTTGAAAAATTTGCAAGATTTATATGATTGGCCTAATGATGCTTGTAAATAAATGTGGTTTAGTTTTTTTTTTTATTATTTCTCTTTTTGTTTTGCCTCTTGCAAATATTTTTGCTAATTAAATAGTAATTTCTTTTTGTGTTATACCTTTCTTTGTGCTTATTCTTTTTCTTTCTTCATATGCACTGCTTCATACTATCATGTTCCCAACAGTGAGGACACTATTTAGTTTAGGTTTTGGGGTGTGGCAGGTGTGCCAATGAAATGAGTTAATGCTAGTACAACTATGTTATATTGGAAATTTTTTTGAAAATAAAGTGATTTCCCACCTTAGTTTTGGAAAAGAGGAAATTTAAAAAAAAAAAAAAAACTTTTCGAAAATGAAATGAGCTGTAGTCTAACATACTTCATGAAGCAAATGTTAAGCATTTTCAGAAAAATTGATGTTTAGTGAACTTGAAATGAGAGAAAACTGTAAGGATACACCCCAAAAAATTTGATGGAAGGCCATACCCAGTGAGATTTGGGCCCGAAAATTTTTCTTTTGAAGAGTGTCTTGGCAATTTTTCTGCTTTAAGGACTGATTGGATCTCCTTTTGATCACTAGAATTTAGGAAAATCCGAGTTGAAACAGCTTGACAGCACTCATGACATTGAGGACATGAAGTAAGGCCATTCCTTGGACAGTTTGGGCTTAAAATGTCCCACCTTTGAACTGCCCTTGATACACACCACTTGAGCCTTAAAAGTCCCAATTTTCTTTGATGAAAACCAGAAAATTTGAACCCAAAACCTTTTGACCTATTTCAGCTCACCCTCAATCTGAGAAATCAGGAGATAAAATGAGAAGTGAGGATAGAGGAGCAAGGTTTAAAATTTTGGTTGAAAAAGAAGGAAGCACATTTGATGGTATTGTGACATTCCAACCCATAAAAAGAAAAAATGAAAAAAAAAACATTAAAATATATATATATATATATATATATATATATATATATATATAAACAGGAAAATCAAACAAAAAGAATGTGAAAGAGAAGTTATTTCATTGAAAGACTAAAAAGAGGATTAGAAACTGGCCATTTAAAATCTGGAAATTCAAGAAGTAGATAAAATTGTGCTGAAATGAAGAAGGTTGAGTTGCAAATCACCTCCTTACCTTTACTGATGTCTCAATGTTGAATCACATTCCACCCTTTCATTCTTTATAAACCTCACCCATAAGCCACATTACAACCCAATAAAAAGACCTTACTAATCTGAAATAAATTGAGCTATCATGTGGAGATGAGAATTTGTCTGATCTATGGTGAAAAGAGTTAGAAAATTTCAGAAATTAGAGCAATGCCTATGCTCATACTTGCAGTCCTATTTGAGGGCTGTAACTACTCTTGAGCTGTGTGAAATGATGCACCCTTCTATTTTTGTTATGAGTGAACAGCCCTGGTAAGATTTGGGTCTGAAATCAAAGAATTGGGAGTATTATCAGAGCAAAATTCTTAAATTAAAGGTGAGCTATGCATTAATTTTCAAACACAATGCCTTGACATGAATGATTGATGATGAAGGAATTACAGCAGAATTTCATGTTTTGAACTGATAATTTTTATGCTGAAAATCCTCTAAAATTGAATGGAAATGGTGTGAAATTCATTTTATTTACTTAAACTCTGTTTTAGCATGCTGCATGAGTATTTACTTATTTTATTGGAGAAGTTTGTGGGTACCATCACTGAAAACCCTCAGGAGACTTCACTCCTCCACTAGGGATCACCTAGGGGTTTAAAAGACTTGATGCATATGCTAAATGTATCAGTGCTCCCTATAAAAGTGGCATTTTAGTTTTCTTTATCTCTCCTTTGCTCAGGGACTAGCAAAGCTTAGGTTTGGGGATGTGTTAATCAGTGAAAAGTATCATTTTTCACCCCTTAACATGAGCTTTGATAGACCTATGAGTTGACTAATAAGTGCTTGTTGAACATGTTTTGTAGATAGCAGTAATATGCAGTCATAGTGCAGAAATCCACCATAAAGTGCTCTACAAGAAGGTCCATCTCTCACCACAGCTCTGACCCAACTATGGCACACAAAAGGGCCCCACACCAATGACCACTTGGGGCATGCAACAACAGCAAAGCAGCGTTGAAAAAGGAAAAAGAGGCTGAGAACAACCTGCCGATAGGTTACTTCAACCTATCGATAGGATCTGAAGGTTGAAAAGGAAGAAGTCGTGGAGATTAGAGTATTTCAATAGGATCTGAAACCTATCAGGCAGTTCAAAGCAAGCAGGAAGTATCCTATCGAACGGTCCCCTGGAACTTAAAGTGATCCTGTCGACAGGATCCTGGAACCTATCGTGAAAATGCCACCTATCGAATGATTGCTACAGATCAGTGGGTGAACTTATCGAAAGCTTCTGAAACCTGTCGATAGGAGCTAGAAGAGAAACTATCGAAAGTAGTTATGCAAGAGCTCAACCTGTCGAAAGGATCGCTCAACTTGTCGAAAACATCAAATGGAGGTTGCAGATGCTGAAGCTCTAACTACAGGATGCAACATATCGGAACCTTTTGATAGGATCCTGAATCCTAGCGAAAGGACTAAAGTATTAGATTTCAACCTATCGAAAGCTTCTTCAACCTACCGAAATTGATCTAAACACTTCCCCAGAAAAGCTGCTATGCACACACCGCGAGTTGGTGACCTGCTACACACAAACCGAGACACCTTGGTGACCGACGTGAGGATTCTAGAAGTGCCTTGGGAAACCCTAACCGACCCACGTGCTCTTCCTCAGCTCTAACAAACTGAAAGAGCCTTCTAGAAGGGGAATAAAAGAGCGAATAATAGAATCATTCTAGAAGCTGCAATTGACGGGAAAAACAGATCTGAGACTGAAGGAGAAAGCTATAAGAAGGAAGGAAGCCATCACAAAAGGGGGGATCAATTTTGAAAACCAGATCTTGCAGCGAAATTCTTTAATTCTTTCCTTTAGTCCAACTATGGTTGGCTAAATTCTTGAGAGCAGCAAAGAGAGAGGTCGAATCTGTAATTAGGGAGAGCTGAGAGTGTTGTTGAGGGTTAGATGATGTACAAACTGTAAATCTGAGGACATTTCATTGTATGGTCAGTTTAATTCAAAGTAATGTTGGTTTAATTGTTGTAATTAGATCTATAGTTCCTTTGGTTTCATTTGGTGCTCGATCGACTTTGTGTAGATGAGAATAGCTCACCCACTTAACTGGTAGACCTCTTGGATGCCATTTGATCTCCCTGGATCTGATGCTCTTGCAATTACCTATGTCTATGGCCTGGTAATTGCAGCATTCACAGTGATTTTAATGCTCTAATTGAACCCTTTGGTTTGGAGGAAATTCATAGGATGATCTGTAACCATTGAAGTGGACAGATCATAGCCTTAAGATCAATTCAAACCTCTGGTCTAAATTGGATTCTTCTACCTTAATCATTTGATTTGGAGGAAGTCTATAGGATGATCTGTGACCATTAAAGTGGACAGATCATACCCTTAAGATTAGTTCAAGCCTTTGGTGTAGAGTAGATTCTTCTACCTTGCAGCTGTGGCTATGGCCAGATGAGGGATTGGTGTACTCTAAACTCTCCGTAACCCTAGCAGCTCAACCTAATTACAGCAAGACCAAACTCCAAGCTGCTTCTCCCCATTTTCTATGTTTAATTGTCCCTCTCTGCAAGATCTGTACTCTAAATCTGATCCTACCATCCATCTTTGCAATCTTTCTTGTTTTTAGTTTAGTTTAGAAGTGACAATCCCTTAAAACCTCTCCTCTTTCTTTTACTATTTTACCATTAGGAAGGGTGCCAGATCTATCACAGATCTGGAGATTTACTTGATTTTAACTCATATTTTCCTGTGGACATTTCTTTACTTACTTACCTTTTAAAACTTGCTACAATAGGCCCTGAATACTTGCAGGACTGTGTGTGAGCCTGCCTTGGTGTGTGCTATCCATAGACCCTTTAATTGTGCGATTTTAAACTCCTTTTTGAACACAAGGCAGATTCCCAACAACCACCCGATATACCTCAAGTGCAAGCACTTTTCTTAGATACTAGGTGGGTTGTGACATTTTCGGATCATCACCACTAGGGGTTGTCGCCATACTAAGACCTGTGTGATTGTATGTGTGCCTAAATAACTCAACCCTTAAAAATCTACCCCGTAAAAAATTGATTTAAATCCCCTTTGTTGGTTCAAATTTATTTTTTACTTTTAAGAGAATTTTCTTAATTTCAAAGACCGGGGGTGATGATCCCGTGCCGCCTCTACGGGCCGGCGTTCACTAGTGGAATATGTTTGCGGAATTAAAAGCGCAAGTAGGCCCGTCAAACAGTAAGACACTTAAAATGATGAAAATGTAAAGAAATTTAAATAATAATACACAAGTAGACCTGTCGATCGGCTAAGGTGCTTGAAATGACAAAAATATAAAGAAATTGAATGACGGTGCGCAAGTAGGCCCGCCAAACGGCTAAGGCTCGTAAATGAAGTAAAAGTAGGGGTAAGTAAAGTGACGTACTCGGAGGGGTGAGTAAAAGAAATAAAATAAAATAACAGCAATAAAAAGGTTAGTAAATCAAAAAAGAAAGAGGCCAAATTCAAGGGGAAGTTCTTCTAGCTACTCCCCAGCAGAGTCTCCATCTGTGCAACTGTGGGATTTTTTGATGATCCCGTAGCAATAATGCGCTCACTAATGAAATATTTAGAGTCGCCACCTGAAGCTTTTAGTGTCTCGGGAAATCTAGATCAAATTTGATAAGCATCAAAGTGCCACTAATATGACTCTGAATCCGGTCTATGCCAAAGGCTCTTGGGTAGGGGCTTCGGTTATCGATTGGGAAGGTGTTAGGCACCCAATCAACCTACTAAATACGATCTCTATTTATGACCAAAACAAGAATAATAAAAAAAAAAATGAAAAAGGCTTCCTCTTGCCCAAAGGGTCTTAAGATCCTATTTGTGTCCCTTCGTTTCTACCAAATATTTGGCGGCGTAACGGCACAAATGAGAGGATAGAGGAATAATTGAGAAGGTAGAGGAATAGAGGGGAGAGCCGGAGCTCTCGAGACCTTGTTGCACCACTATGGAGCCTTGCATTGGCTTGCTTTGGTGAGCTTTTGAAGGCTTGTAGTGGGAAATGAGGTTCTAACTCCTAGGTCTTTATAGCTAAGAGGTAGAGAGGGAGGTTTAGGGGGTAACACACACCTAACCTAGAGATTTTGGGTGAAATGCTAAGGTCTAAAGGTATTTTTAAAGTTTTGGAATTTGTATGGGAATAGTGCATTAGAGGAGAGAGAGAGAAGGGATTCCTTAATCTCTTAATTGCAAATTTTTTCAAGCCTTTGTAAAGGGAGGGGTGCCTCTCTATTTATAGGAAAAAGAGAGGTTAGGAGGGTATTTAAAAGATAATTTTGATTAGCAATTAGGTAATGGAGAATCTAAGGTTTCCTAGGATTTTTGGAGCCTTGAAAAGTGTGAAGAGTTGCTCCAATGGTGGATGATAGGATGAGGCTTTAAACCACTTACAGAGTTGCACATAGATAGTAAATGGGTGTAACAGAACTAGCAAAACACACCCCAAAGGTCAAGATGGTAAACAAGTCAAACCCTATTCTTTAAAATTAAGGCAAAAACCTAGGGTTACTGTTCATAAGCCTGGCGCAACTAATAGTTGCGTCAGGCTTAGGAACTGTAAAACAGTGTTCCTACAGTGGCTTGGAAGTTGGCTCCTCGAGGTGGGGTCCACCTTATAACTGGCTCAACTATTAGTTGTACCAAGCCATTTCTAGGGAGAAATGGCTTGGCACAAGTAATACTTGCACCAAATCCCTAGGGGGGCCCATAGTATATTTACCATTTTGCCCCTGAGCTTCGGAACGCGATATCTTTGTGTACACAGCTCTGATTGGGGTGATTCTTGACTTGTTGGAAAGCTGAGGACTTTTACTTTTTAATGGTGTGAGATTCAATTATAGTGAAAGGTTACAGCTAATCCTGGTATACCACTCTTCATTCATTGCTCGGAAAAGCTAGGTTTATGTTTAGAATTGGTTTTTAGGGTCGGGATGGGTTTATAAGGGTTCGAGAAGGTTTCTAAGGGATCTAGGGTGATTCCTAAGGGTTTGGTTGAAATTTTACGGTGGGGGTACGTTATTGTAGCTCTGCGTGAGGGCCAGTCGATTCTGTGCTGTGTTTTGGTTCTAGTAAGTGTTGGGGTATTGGCATCTGTTCTGGTATTAACCCTGATTTTGGTTCTGGCCTTGATTCTGATTCACATATCTTTTCTGATTCGCGCTTTGATTTTGGTTCGCGTATCATTGCTATTTTTAATTCTGCCCAAAATTTCTCGGCTGGAAGTTTCTATTCCTGGAGTTCTGTCCTTGATTGACAACGGTGTTGACCTGCTCGATTCCTGAGGCTTTCTTGCTATTTTTTTACTTTAATTTACTGGAAGAGCCCGCTCTCAATATGACTATGGATAGGGCGAGGTCTCTGCCTTTGATGTGTCGCATTAGTCGAGATGCCTGGGAGTGGAGTGCAGTGAAGCCGGGACAGTCACTTATGACGAGCGCACTCTTTAATGGTTCTCTAGTGTTATCGATGATAATATCGACTGAGTCCTTCTCTTTCATCAAAGTGCCGGTCCTAGCAACGAGTTTCCTCCATTTGGCGATGAAGTCGACAAACTCTTCATCGAGTCCTTGCTTTGTCACCATTAGATCACTGAGATTGACTGTTTCTTGGATCAAGTGCTTATATTGGTTCAGGAATTGACCGACTAAATCGTCGAATGTATCTATCTTATACTGCGGGAGTCCTGCAAACTAATTTAGAGCTTCTCCTTCTAATGAGCGTTAGAAGTAGTGGATGAGAAGTCCTTGATTATCGCGTATGGGTCGACAATCGTTGCAAAAGAGGGTGAAGTGATGGTTTGGATTTCCCATGCCGTTGTACTTAGTAAATTTTGGCAGTTTGAATCTCGTCGGTAAGTTAAATTCAGCATCCCGGTAGAACTTGTCAAATCTGAATGAGTGACTAGGGTGCTTCCTCTTGACCATGTATTCATCGAGCATCTTGGGGAGATCTTCGATCTTGATGGTGCTATATTTTGGAGTAACTTGTGAGCAAACCTTGTCTAGAGAATCATTGTTGAAGAATGTGTGAGCAGGTTATCTCAATGGTGAGGCATAGGCTGACACTATGCTCGGCGTAGGTGGCAACCTCTCCTGTCATTCTTGATCCTCTGAATTTTATCGTTCTTTGACTGTCTCATATGTGGCGGCCAATCCTCGAAGTAGCTCTTCATCGCCATTATCTCCTTTTTGTATTCTCTGGATGCTGAGTTCTATAATTTGTCGGGCAGTGAGGTTCTGTCCAACACTGCTATCTCTCCCATTATTGTTATTGCTAGCATTTGGAGTAGAGAAGGGATTCTCTTGGTCCCCAGCCATGTTAATCTCAGGATGTCGTGGGTTTAAATCATAGGATGACTCTTCCTCATATATGGGATTTTCATGGAATCCCCATAATGGGGGATCTCCCAACTTAAGTCTTCGTATTCCGTACATCTCTAGTCTCTGGTGTAGATTCATGTATTTAAGGGAATTTGGAATGACGCGATGAAAAAAAAAGAAAAAGAAAGAGAGAGAATGAAAGAAAAAAACTAACTACCTAGGCAAGGAAAAGTTTGGCAAGAAAGAGTCCCATCGCGATCACCAGTCTGTTGGTGAGCGCTTTTTCTGGGTTCCTTTCGGTCCCTGAGAATTAGTGGCCCAATTCTGTCCTAAGTGGACTCTGGCAATGCGGTGTTTTGAATACTGAAAATAAAGGGAGATTTCTAAAAAGATTCCTAGTTTGTTGCGATCGCCAGCTACAGATATTTAACGACGCTGCAACACGTCAATGATCACTCTTTGGAGCGGGTGTGGGTTACTTCTTTACTGAATCATCGGCTTGCCAACGTCGACAGCACTGGCTCTCTTTGAAGTTTAGGTAGTTTATCTTTCTTACTATTGCTATAATTCTAATGGACTCAAGTTTTCTAGTTCTACTATGAGTCTAACTACATGAACTTGTTGTGGTGAATTAATCTAATATTCTAGTATCCCAATCCTAGTTGTGCAACCGTGGGATTTTTTGACGATCCCGTCGCGACGATGCACTCACTAATGAAATATTTAGAGTCGCCACCCAGAGCTTTCGGTGTCTCGAGAAACCTAGATCACTTTTATAAGCATCGAAGTAACACAAATATGACTATGAATCTGGTCTATGCCAAAGGCTCTTGGGTAGGTGCTTCGGTTATCGATTGGGAAGGTGTTAGGCACTCAATCAACCCGCTTAATGCGGTCTCTACTTATGGCCAAAATAAAAATAATATAAAATAAAAGAAAAAGGATTCCTCTTGGCCAAAGGGTCTTAAAATCCAATTTGTGCCCCTCCGTTCCTACCAAATATTCGGCGACGTAACAACACAAATGGGAGGATAGAGGAATAACCGAGAAGGTAAAAGAATAGAGGGGAGAGCCAGAGCTCTCAGGCCCTTGTTGCACAGCTGTGGAGCCTTGCGTTAGCTTGCTTCGGTGAGCTTTTGAAGGCTTGTATGGTAGGAAATGAGTTTCTAACTCCTAAGGCTTGATAGTTAAGTGGTAGAGAAGGAAGGTTAGGGGGTAACACACACGTAACCTAGAGCTTTTGAGTGAAATGCTAAAGTCTAAAGAGATTTTTAAAGTTTTGGAATTGGTATGGGAATGGTGCACTAGAGAAGAGAAAGAGAAGGGATCCTTAATCTCTTAATTGTAAATTTTTTCAAGCTTTTGTAAAGGAAGGAGTGCCTCTCTATTTATAGGAAAAAGAGAGGTTAGGAGGGTGCTTAGAGGCTACGATTAGGTAATGGGCCATCTAAGGTTTCCTAGAGTTTTTGGAGCCTTGAAAAATATGAAGAGTTGCTCCAATGGTGCATGATAGGGTGGAGCTTTAAACCACTTAAGAGGTTGCACATAGATAGTAAATGGGTGCAACAGAACTAGCAAAACACACCCCAAGGGTCAAGATGGTCAACAAGTCAAACCCTAATCTCAAAATTTGAGGCAAAAACTCAGAGTTACTGTTCATATGCCTGGTGAAACTATTAGTTGTGCCAAACATATGTACAATAAAATAGTAGTGCACAGTAATTTTGGGAAGTCGACTGCCCGCGGGGGGACCCCTGAGCTTCAGAACGTGATATCTTTGCGTACACAGCTCCGATTGGGGTGATCCTTGGCTTGTTGGAAAGATGAAGACTTATACTTTTTAATGGTATAAGATTTGATCATAATAGAAGGTCATAGCTAGTACTAGTGCATCCCTCTTCATACATTGCTCAAAAAAGCTAGGTTTAGGTCCTGAATGGGTTCTAAGGGCCGGGATGGGTTTCTAAGAGTTCGGGAAGGTTCCTAAGGGATATGGGGTGATTCCTAAGGGTTTAAAATGGCTCCTAAGGTATTGAAAAGGTTCCTAAGGGTTCCATACATGCCTTCAAAAGCTTGGAGAAGTGCCTCTCTCAAAATGTGTCTCGATCGGGCCTTGGGCCAAATTTAGGTGTCTATAGATGCCCCTCTTTGGTATCCGAACACTAATGATCGAATGCCAAAGAAAAGACATATTCAAAGAGTCCTGAGGCATTACTGACAAGTTCGCTGCATTCAGAACGAACTTCAAACATCAGATGAGTAACATGGTGAGAAAATGAAAGCTCGATATGTCGGGAAAAATGGTCATCTCTCAAGGTAATCGGTCCCCAAGCGCTTAGCAACATTACTGGGCATTACCAAGGTAGAAAATGAGTTGTGAAAGCCCAATAGCTGGGATAAATGGTCGCTTCTTTATATGATTTGAAAGAGTTTGATGTTCAAGATTCATTCTGATACAATAGCTTCATAAGTAAGGAGGGTGATCGACCCACATTCAGAGATAGGCGTAATGCAAGTACGCGAAGCTTCACAGTTTGTGTCCAATCATATGAGGTATTGATCACCTCATCTGACTGGTCACGGGTGTCCCTACTTGAAGCAGGGTTCAAGGTCTTTAGGTGAACCCAATGATCTCGAAGTTTATTTAGCACGACTACTAAGCAGAGCAAATAGATGTCGCAACGCTTTTTAGGAGTACGTGCTGCTTTTCCAACATGCCCTGGATCATCATGACCTAGAGCATCTAACCTTGAATAAAACTAAACAAATGTAGCCAAATTTGGGTGCCCACCGAAGGGGACACCTAATCCTAGTCTCTGCCGATAATGATCTTACGAATCATTTAACTATGCATAAATATGCACCCATTAGGGAGGATAAGCAATAAAGGCGATGGAAGTGTCGACCCATATCTGGTATGAGTATAATTTACGAGAACAAATGACCATCCTACGGATACTCAAATGCAAGGCGTATACTTTATAGGGATACTGCGCTAATACAAGTTTTAAGCTTGCAAAAATAAGGGAAGTGAACCCTTCTGCATGCATGTTTATACATAGTTGATTGATACGTAGTTCCATTTTCAACAGGTTGGTTTTAACCAACGATTGACCTCTTTCATAACGGAGTTACTCGGACCTCAAACCCCGTAGGGTGCACGCCTGGACAGCACAGACCGAGAGTCCACACCTTCGAAATAGCTCATGATGAATCTCAAGTTAGACACTCATGTTCCTATGAATCCATAAATAAAGCGCTCATCACAAAGATTTAACAGTAGAGTCGACCCGATCGAAACATTGACCATTTGACCGGGATTGACACCATTGCTCCCACTTTAAAGTAGGATCCAAAAATCCAAGGCGTACCTTAAACTTAGGACATTGATATAGCACAACTGTATTGTCGATAAAATATTGACATTTTACCGCTTTAGAACACGCATGTGCGTCCAATCATATGAGGCATAGACCACCTCATTCAACTAGCCGTGGGTACTCCTGCCTAAAGCAGGGTTCGAGGTCTTTGGGAGAACCCAATGATCCCAAAGTTTATTTACCACGACTGCCCGAGCGGAGCGAATAGATATTTCAATGTTTTTTGAGAGTACGTGCTGTCTTTTCAGAACATATTTTTGTTATTTTATGTGGGGAATTTTTGACCTTTTTTATGTGATTTTTAGGTTTTGAGTTATTTATTTTATGTGTGTTTTTTTTGGACTTTATTTCATATGATTTTTTGGATTTTCAAGTCATTATTTTATGTGATTTTTGGTTTTTCAAAACTATTATTTTATGTGAATTTTTTAGATTTTAAGTTGTGATTTTTTTGGTTTTTCAAAACTATTATTTTATGTGATTTTTTGGATTTTAAAGTTATTATTTTATGTGATTTTTGGTTTTTCAAAACTATTATTTTATGTGAATTTTTTAAATTTTAAGTTATTATTTTATGTGATTTTTTTGGTTTTTCAAAACTATTATTTTATGTGAATTATCCTATCATTTTATGTGAATTATTTTATTATTTTATGTGGGTTATTTTTGGCTTTTTACTTGGGATTTTCTTCATCATTATTTTGGACTCTTTTCACATTTTTCTGTGTAGGATCGGGATGTCTATTGATCTCAACCCGTTTTATTCTAGCACTACTTCTCGGGCAAGCCGAATGAGGATCGACATACCTTTTGGGAGCACGCGCATCGGCCAGGAGTAATAAAATGAAGAAAGGGGGGACCGAATTATGCATCTGATCTGCACCAGGACCAAAGACCCGTTCATAAGTGGCTGGCGCAACTATTAGTTGTGCCAAGCCAAAAGAGAGCCCAAAATAGCATGGCACAACTATTAGTTACGCCAAGCATGGCTGGGTTTCAAATTTAAGCAGCCTGAGTTCGGGCAGTCATCGTGTGTTTTCAAAATTGCTCTCTTCCCCCTCTCTAAACAAAAAAATAGAGCCTCCCTAGGGTTCCTTTACATCGCCTCTACGCGTGCCTCATTACCGGCATTCGCTCGCGCCGATATCGTCTGCATCGCGTTTGAACAAAGACCCCTCTTTCTTAAAAGGTAACCATTTAAAACCCATTTTCTTTGATTTTTCTTGCTTTTTCTTACAAATATGATCATGGTCTTATATTCTTAGAGGAGTATTGGTTTATTTTTATTGTAAGCATGTTTGGCTGCTCTCAGCAGGTGCCTTGCGAGACAAAACCCCCTCTATGTGAATTGATCTTTTCTAGGGGGTCCTTTAGGGACGTGGATCGAATTGCTGCTCTTTGGGAGACGCGTCAGTCAACGCTGATGCGTGACATGATGCAGGGAGATTCAGTTCAGTCTTCCCCTGAGTACGAGGCTTGGCTATTGGCTGAGCAGCCTATTGCTGATCATCTGGATCAGATGGAGAGTATTGATATGGGAGGTCCCTGGCCGAAGAAGGAGACAGCGCTTCAAGCTCCCATTGAGTTGTTGGTTGATGAGAAGAGGGTCCTATAAGAGCTTTTAGTACAAGAGAAAGTTAGAGCAAAAGTAGCAGAGACCAAATCTGGCGTAGCTGAGAGCGAGGTCCTTCGTCTGGAAGGATCCTGAAATGTTGCTCATGGGGCTACTGATGCTTCTAGGAAGAGGTACAAGAGTTTGCATGGTCGTTGGTTGACCGAGCGAAATATTCGGGAGGATAGTTTTCACGTTTAGATTAGTGCCATAAAGCGCGGGCAAGGCTGGCGATTCCTTCCTGCACATACATCTTTTTCCACATATCAAATACATAGAAAAGGGGCGTAAGAAACCCTTTTACAGATACACACTTTTTGGTATACATATTTCCTTTATGTTTTAATTTTTTCTGCTTTTATAAAGAAAGAGAAAAAGACAGAAAGAAAGCTAGACATCACACCAACTATTATTTTAGGATGTGGTGTAAGTGATGCAGTTGTAAATGGAAAAGGAAAATCTATTATATTTACAAAAGACTTCTCTTTTTTTTTTTGTGTTTTTCTGGGTGTGGTGCCTTAATCACTTGGTGAGATCTCAGGTCCCGCTTTAAGCATGGTCGAACCTCCTTTTAAGTGGTCGGCCTGGGTGAGTTTTATCATCTTGACCAAGACTGGAACGTCAATCTCTTTGGATTGATTCAAGCCTTTCTCCTTACCTTGGGTCATACGTTTGACAAAGCAATTTCACAAAGACAATTCTGGTCAGGGCTTGATTTGAACTAACAAGAGTGGCCCAGCTGAAAAAAGGGGATCAGGGAGAGTAACCAAGAGGGTTCCTCCAACATCAATGTTATCGATCAGTTCAAACCTTTTCTTTTTCAATCCTTTTTTTCTTAATCCTTTTTTACTCACAACGCCCAAGGTGGGTTCGTCATGCCCGTTTTGCCCTATTTTTATCTGCAGTGCCCTTTCGAGTTTTCACCGCGTCCATGGGTTTTAGCTCTCTTACCCCAAGCGCCCTTTCGGAATTTTACATGGCCCGCACAAACTTGCTGTTTTTACCAGTAGTGCCCTTTCGGGTTTTCACCACGTCCATCTTGCTTTGAGCTTGTATTTTTTTATTTTATTTTTATTTTTATTTTTATTTTTCAGAAGCCACGACATAGACGTCGATTCCGTCATAGCCGGCTAGATGGGGTTCTGGTGTCATGTCACAACTCGGCTCGTGTTGATTTAACAGATACTATTACTGCTTGTGAACCTAAAAAGAGGGCTTTCTTCAGGGTGTAGCTTGGCCATGGGTTAGGTTAGGATTCGAAGGTATGCTTGGCTAAAAGGGTTTCCTTGATATGGCTTTAGTTTTTTTCACAACATACTTTTTTCGTTGGGGGCTTTACTGTACATGCCCCATGATTCTTCTATTTTTTTTTCTTTTTTTTTTCTTTTATTTCAGACAATCTCTTTTTGGGGTTTTACTTTTCTGATTTTTTTATTGTTTTTAGGAGGGGTTTAGTGAAGGAAAGGCCCAGGCTCAAATGGGGTAGTAAAGGATATCATCATTTTTAGGGATACTTTTTGGCTACTGTGCTTAGAATGATGGCCTCTTTTGGATGGTTCTTAAGCAGTCACGTATCTATTGTACAAATACTTACCTTATCGTGATAGACCAAGAGTAGAACCGTCGGACATATCCAACATTGATGGGCTTAGGAAGATGATCTCCGTCTATGGTGGCGAGGCGGATGGCGTATCTCGACAGCACCTCTTGGACGACGTAAGGTCCTTACCAGTTTAGCTTGAACTTCCCACTCGGATTGGCGTGAAGGGATGAGAAAATCTTCTTCAACACAGTGTCTCCTATCATTAAATCTCAATTGCAGACACGTTTGTTGTAAGCGCTTGCGATTCGCCCCTGGTAGAATTGAGTATGGCACAAGGCTAGGAGTCTCTTTTCGTCCAATAAGTTTAATTGTTCAAAGCGGGATCTCTCTCTCTGTGCTTTGGGTAAGCCTGATTCCATGAGGATTCGATGCAAGGGTACTTCAACCTCTACTGGCAAGACGACCTCGGTTCTATACACAAGGGAGAATAGGTTGCCCCTGTAGCGGTACAGATCGACATTCTATAGGCCCATAAAGTAAATGGTAGCATTTCGCTCCAATCTTGATAAGTGATGACCATTTTCTCAAGGATGCAGATGACTATTTTGTTCATAGCTTCCATGGCTCTATAGTTTGAGGCCGATAAGTGGATGAGTGTTGGTGCTTGATCTTGTACTACTCGCAGAAGGCTCGGATGAGCTTATTCGCAAAATTAGTGTCGTTGTCTATCCTTGGGTACTCCAAATCGACATACAATGTTGCTCTTGAGAAACTTCTCGACGTGGCTGGCTGTGATGTTGGCATACGATGCTGCTTCTACCCACTTGGTGAAGTATTCAATGGCGATGAGGATGAATCGATATCCATTTAATGCCTTTGGTTTAATTATTCCGATAACGTCAAGGCCCTAGGTAGCAAATGGCCAAGGAGTGGTCATGCAGTGAAGATCGATGGCAGGAGTGTGTATCAGACTGGAGTGCTTCTGACACTTGTAGAATTTTTGAATATGTTTGCAGCAATCCGATTCCATAGTGGTCTAAAAGTATCCTTGTCGCAGAATTTTCTTGGTGAGCATGTGGCCGCTGACGTGGGCTCCGCATACTCCCTCGTGGATCTCTTTCATGATGTTGATTACTTCACTTTCTGTAAGGTACCTGTTAAGACCTGAAAAGTACCACTTTTCACCCTTAACTTAGCCTTTGGTTGGACCCTTAGCCCTTTAATAAATGTTTGTTAAGCTATTTTTGTAGGTAATAAACAGCAGTACAATAAGGCCATAAATCCTGTTAAGGAGCCTGTTTTGACCCCAGAAGTCTCTCAGAAGAATGTGCCCTGAATCCATACCTAAAATCAGCCTCGTGCAGCTTCCATAAAGCTTCAAAGGATTCAGAAAACTATGCATCGCGCAGTCCTCGCGAGCTTCCCAAGACTTCCCAACAAGTGCTCGCGCAGATTGAGTAACTGAAGAGCTTCAGAAGCACAACCTCGCGTAGCTCTTGAGAACTTCAGGAGTAAATGGTCGCGCAGTCTCGCGCTGTTCAAGAAGACCTGAAATCAACCTTGCGCAGTTCGCTTAGAACAACTAAGGAGAGAGAGCTTCAGAATCCTGCCTCGCGCAGCTGTCGTGCAGTAGCCGCGGGATGCAAATGTCAAGAGAACCTATCACACAGTTCAGAAATGCCTCAAAGCCATCGCAAGGATCCTCGCGAAGATCTATCAAGAAAAGAAGCTGTCGCGTGATTCAGGAAGAAAGCAGCCTCGTGAAGCCAGAGTTAGCCTCGCGAAGTGAAATGGAATGCTCACACAGTTCTCGCGCTATTCACAAGCAACCATCCAACCGCGCGAAGCCCAATCCAGCGAGAGCGCACCAACCTCGCGATAGCGAAAGCTTCAGAGTTAAGCTCAACCACGCGAAGAGCAGAGCTACCACGCGACAAGTCTGGGAATCAACTGCAACCTGGCGAAGCTCTGAACTCCAACTTCCATCATTCTACAAAGGACTTTTTGGGAATTTCCAAGGATTAGGGCACGCACTCCCATGCTTAAATCTTCATGCCCGTGCCCCGAGGCATCCAAGGACCATTAATGTGCCACGTGGCATCGCTAAAATTAGGGTTTCCTAACCCTAATGCACCGCCACACCCACTGCTATATAAACCTAAGCCTGGTTTAGGTTTAGGGAGGATCCATCCATCGATCTTGAGATCAATCTTTCTTTTGGGAACTTCTTAGACTTTTTGATCTGAGATCATTTTCTTTTCTATTTCTCTGTAGCTATAAGTAGTTTTCCTTTTTCTTTCTCTTCTCTCCATGGCCCAGCAGTTGCTGGCCATGCCTATGTATGTTTATTGAGATTAGATTAATGGAATTTGTGATTGGGTGTTGTACTTTTATGGGATTCGTGTGTTTGTGAGCTATTCTGTGCAAGGCTGCTGCCTTGTGATCCGCCATTGCTTTGGCTGTGTTTCAAAGCAATGAAGGACTGTTTCTAAGGATCCATTCAGATCCAAGTGACCTGTGTGTCTGGGCTATCATGGTCCTTTACAGCCTTAGCCCCACCACAGGACCCACTAGATCTGAAATCCCCATGGAAGCCTGAGCTGGTAGCCTTGTGACCATGGTGGTGGCAGCAATATTCTTATTTTGTTTTGGCTCTGTGAGGAGGATAGCCTCTGGGATAGTCTGTGACCATTCAAGTGGACAGGTTATGGCCTTAGGGTGAATCCAATCCGCCGATCCACAATGGATCCTTCTTCTCCGAGCCTGAGCTTGTAGCCTGGTAGGAGATTGTACAGAGACAGACTCTCCTATATTTGTATAGATCCGTCATCAGATGTTAGATATGATCTGGTTATGGAGATTGTAGGCTTGTGACTGGACCATTGTAGTCCCACTCAAGCAATGGACAACTAGATCTAAGGTGGTACTCAATCTCTTGCTGGTTCTATGTGTCTGGGCTATCATGGTCCTTTACAGTCTTAGCCCCACACATAGAGCTTTAGAGGTTGAGGTTCCCTATGGATTCCTGAGCTTGTAGACTGGATGAAGTAGTGCCTACAATGATTAACTTGTTTTGACCCATCTCTGGATTGTGGTTCCCCTATGGGATAGTCTGTGACCATTTAAGTGGACATGTTATAACCTTAAGGGATTGGATCATGGCACAGGGATGAGTTGGATTCTTTCTCCTCTTTGGTGATAATGTAGCCATTGGGAGAGTTTCTATACCGGCGGACACGGATGGATCTCATAAATTCTAGCAGATCTGAACCCAATAGCATACTTCTCACCCTTTTATATTTATTTTCCCTCACTCCATCCATTTTCTCAACCCCTTTCTGTAGTTAATTCATTAGGCTACCTTAGGATACTTAGAATAAGTGACCCTAAACTCCCCTCCTTTTAGGACTGCCAGATCTGTAGCCAGATCTGGAGGGACTACTAGAGATGGCTCCCTTGGAGCCGTAGATCAATCTTTTCCCTATGGGACAAACTCTTACTTATCAAAACTTGCTACATATGGACCCTGTATCTTGCAGGTCTAGGATTTCTCAGTTGTGCTGATTCCATCCACTGTTTTATTTTGATTTTAAATTGCATTTACCACCAACACATAAAGCAAGCACACTAGAAATTCACAACAGCACCTGAGTAAAATGTTATTGTATGATCACTTGTAAAGGCATTCCCTGCAAATGACGTAGCCTGCTGCTAAATGTTGAATGGTTCGTCGGTCCATCTTGGACGTACCCTCAAGGAAAGTTAGTGTCTCGAGAAAATTCTTGATATCTGAGAACCAAGGTGGCTCATCATCAGGCTTTGTAGGTTCCTCAATCTGGAGGCAGAAGGCTAGCTTATTCCTTTGCTCGATCATGATCGGCTTCATCTTAGTATCATACGGGATTTCTATCATTGATGCCAACATCGCTAGTGTGTCGGAGAAGCGATTCCTTATCTGGGGGACATATGAGAACATCAAGTCCTTGAAGCAAGCTATTAGATCCTTAAGGTGCTCATGGTAAGGGATCAGTTTCTCATCTTTCATCCTCCAATCTCCATTCGTCTGGATAGGATTAACTGTGAATTGCCAAACACTCGAAGGTGAGTTATATTCAGATCGAGAGCCGCCTATAGGCCAGCAGCACAAGCTTCATACTCGGCCATGTTATTAGTGCAAGGGAAGTTGAGCTTGATAGAGACGGGTACGTGGGATCCTTTCAGCAAAATCAGAATGGCACCAACTCCTTGTTGTTGTTCTAAGTGTGCATGATTTATTTGTGTTTTGAAAACAGATTTGCAAATGCTAAGTTATACTGAATCTGGAAAATTAAAAAGAGTAAAGAAATATCAGCACAGAGAGAAGTGAATTAGCCTGCAAGATCAGGGCCAATTGTAGCAAGTTTTAAATGTAAGTGAGTAAAAGATCGTCCACAGAGAATTTGTTTAAAATGTAAGATAAACCTCCAGATGTGAGCTACCAGATCTGGCCTCTTATCCTATCTACAAAGCACATAAGATGGGAGGTTGAATTTGTCACGTTAACTAAATGATAAAAGTAAAAGTTAAACTAAATGATCCAGATCTGAGTTGGGGGGATTTTGATGTAAACTTATAAAAATGGAGAAATAATATCTAACTTTGATTTGGTCCTTGAAACAGAATGAGAATGACTGCAGATCAAATGAGAGATGATCCAATCTTCATCTGGCTACAAGCACAGATGTAAGAGAAATAAATCTAACTCAAGGATTAATTTAGGCTTATGGCTATGGTCTGTCCACTTCAATGGCCACAGACCATCCAATAGTCTTTAATCTAAACCCTTAATTCAGAATAAGAAATATCACTACAAATGCTGTGAGAGATTAGGTTACAAACAGTAATTCCCACAGGGTTAATGAATCAAGGGAAGTTGCATGAAAAACAGTAAATCTAAGGAGTCTAGTACAATAAGGAGATCAGAGGGAACCCTTAACACGAATCCAATTGAGAACGTACGGTTTATAGCAACCTTTTCAAATTCACATTTACAATTATAGAGCACAACTTAAACAGCTCTCAGATTTGTAGTCTTGAATACAATCCTCTTTTGAATTACAGAGGTATCTCATAGCTCTCAATTGCAAGTAAAAGTTAGGCTATTACAAGGGTTTCAGACAGGCTAGCTGATCTGGAAATGGGGGAATAGAAATGAAACTCAAAATCTGGATGCCCAAATTGGGCAAATGGTTCATCTATTTATAGTTTTCCCCAGGTCTAGCTCAGATGCGTATCGACCAATTAGAAGTGCTCAGATCTGTATCAACCAATGGTAGTCGAGCACAAGGATCCAGATCTATTCTGGCCAATCAGAATTGCTCGATCTGGTTCAGCCAATCAGGCGACATAAGCATCAATTCTGTTATGCAATTTGAAAATCTGTTAGAGCTTCTAGAAGTTCCCGCCAAGTGATTTCATCTTCGGGTGCTCACATGGGGTGGAATATGCCTTCGCTTCGTGCTTAGAATCTTCTGGAATGTCCCTAGGTTTTTAAATGCATTGGGATGCGTGCAAAAGATTACTGAATTACCCTTGCAGAAGCTAGGAATCTCCAGAATACCATTTCGCATAGTTTAGGAAACTTTTCGAATCTTGTGACTCTGAAGCTCTTTTGCAAAGTTCGAGTTACATTCACAAGGAGTTCTCTTCTTTTCGAATAGGTCAATCATCCTTTCGAAGAGTTCAGGTGCTCTTCGAAAACTAAGCCTGGAGCTTTTAGTTCTTTTCGCAGAGTTCAGGTTCTTTTCGAAAAACACTTTGTAGTGTATTCTTCTGTTCGAATTGCTCCACATTTCTTTTCTGGGTTGAGACCAGGTCTTTGCCTCTTCAGTTCAGGCATTTTGACAGCTAGTGAGGTTGTCCCTTCTCTTTCTTCCTTTGGATCAACATGGATTATCATCTTTTTGGCACTTTTAGGCTGCTTTCATGGTTAAGCCTGTCTTTATTGTTAGCTGTAACACAAGCACTTAAAACACTTATTTAGTTCTCTCAAGGGTCTATCAAGGCCCAGGTTAAAGGGTGGAAAATGGTATTTTCTAGTTCTCAACACTCCTTGACCTTCCACATTTGCTGCCCCGTCAAAGCGCATTACCCAAGATTCTTCTGCTTCTTCTGTATCGTCTTCCATCATAAACAGGATGTCCTCATAGGAGAATTTGGTTCTCAAAGGTTCATAATCTAGCAAAGGATTGTCAGCAAGATGATCTGTGAGTGCCTGCCCCTTAATCAATTTCTGAGTGACATACGTGATGTCAAACTCAAACAGTAAAAGCTGCCATCGTGCAGTCCGCTCGGTGAGGGCTGGCTTCTCGGAAAGGTACTTTTACAAGTCCATTTGGGCCAAAAGTAGAACGGCTTGGGATAGTAAGTCATGGCAGAGCCTCTAAGTAGCCCATACAAGTGTCAGACATGCTTTCTCTAGATGAGAATAGCGCATCTCATAATCAGTAAACTTCTTGCTCAGATAGTAAATGGCCAGCTCTCTTCTACTCGCCTCGTCATGTTGCCCTAAGACACATCCCATCGAGACTTCTGTCGTGGAGAGATATATCACGAGTGGTCTCCTCGACTCAGGTGGTACCAAAACAGGTGGGTTAAGGAGGTAGCTTTTGATTTTATCAAAGGCTGCCTGACAATCGTCGTTCCATTCAACGGGTGAGTTCTTCCTTAGTAGCTTGAAGATCGGTGTGTAGATTGGAGTTAGCTGTGTAATGAATCGACTGATATATTTTATTCTGCCCAAGAATTCTCTAACTTCTTTCTCAGTAGATGGCGTGGCATTTTGGTGATAGCTTTGACTTTGACTGGGTCGACCTCGATCCCTCTCCTATTGATGATGAATCCTAACAACTTTCTGGACATAGCACCAAATGCACACTTCTGTGAATTTAGACGTAATCTATACTTTCTTAACCTCTCAAACAACTTCTGAAGGTTTACCAAGTGATCGCCTCGCTCCGATGACTTGGCTATGATATCATCGACATACACTTCAATTTCTTGGTGCATCATGTCGTGAAACAGCGCAGTCATAGCTCTCTAGTACGTTGCACTGGCATTCTTCAGCCCAAATGGCATGGCTCGATAGTAAAAGGTTCCCCAGGGAGTAATGAACATTATCTTCTCACGATCAACCTCTTCCATCTTGATCTGATTGTATCCGGAGAATCCATCCATAAATGAAAACATCCTGTGCTTAGAGGTGTTATCAACCAAGATGTCGATGTACGACAATGGGAAGTCATCCTTTGGGCTTGCTTTGTTCAAATTATGAAAATCGATACACATGTGGACATTTCCATCCTTCTTTAGCACAGACACGATATTGGCTAGCCACTGTGGGTATTTGGATACCATGAGAAACCCCGCATCATACTGCTTAATGACCTCGACTTTTACTTTCAGCATCCACTCAGATTGGAGACGTCTCAGCTTCTGCTTAACCGACTTCATATCAGGGTAGAGAGGCAACTCATGCTCGACCAAATTGGTGTACAGACTAGGCATGTCCTCATATGACCAGGCAAAAATGTCTTGGTATGATCGAAGGAAGTCGATCATGCTTTTTCTTTCTTTGAGAGATAGCGACATTCCGATTTTGGTAATTCGGGGAATCTCCTCAGTCCCTAGATTGATGTCCGCGATTTCTTTGACAATGGGGGTAGGGCCGTGCTCAAATTCGACAAACCAATTGAGGAGCTCCTTCAAAGGGATATCCTCGTCCAGACTCGTAACTCCTACCTCTTCTTGCATTTCTACAAGAAAGGGGTCGATTTTACCTGGGACGGGTCTATGTATATATCATTGGGGAGCTTCTTCAATGTTTTTGAGATTTTGTAATTTTTCAATGTTTTTGAGATTTTTATTTTCATAGGAGACGGACCCTTGGCAGCACGAGTCTATGCATATACAAGGTATTGTCAGCCAGGGGCTTATCTCACTTTTTATAGGTTGTTTTTTTTGGGAAATGGGTGCCAAATGTTAGGCCACTCCTTGCTTCCAAGGTTTGGGACAAAGATGCCTAGTTGCGAACCTGACAGGCCGCTCCTTTACCTGTTTAGATGGAGGGTGCTGACTGATATGGCTCTTCGGAGTCAGCCTCCATCATGTTGATCTCCATTTCATCTGAGATGATATCCTCAAACGTTAACACAGTTTTGTGGTGATTTATCACTGGGAAAGTTTGTTTAGCTATGGGCCGTCATTCCTTAAAGAGGGATAGCGTGACCAAGTCTATCTCCAGGCTGGGAAGGGTGATGTAGGGATTGGTGGGGTGAACCGGTGCTGTAGGCTTATGTGAGGACTTATGAATGAATTCCTAATGTGAGGACTGGGACCGGGTTTCCCAGTCCTCACATCCCCATTCCGATCAATCTTCACAACCCCATTTCGGTCAATCTTCACAACCCCGACACTAATGAATGAATTCTTGATGTGAAGACTGGGATGGGGTTTTTCCTCTTTGTGTATCCCCCTGACTTTTGTAGCTGTCATTATGCGGGCTTTTTCTTTAGCCTCTCGCACTTCTTCTGTGGGCTTGTAACCTAGCCCAAACTTGACTTTCTGCCCCCCTTAGCTATGACGGGCTCTTTTCTGCCTTGTAGCCTAGGCCCCAGTCCCCTTCCTTTTTGGTAGCCCCATTTTTGGAGCATGGCCACTACTGCTACCATTCCTCCTCCAGTTCTCGACACGATGCCCTCGATGGGTTCCGGGAATACCGTCGATACTTTGTACTCGAAACTGTGAAGGTCGACGTCCTCAACGATGTGTGGCACATCCAGCACATTGAACTTTTCAACGTTGTTGGTGGCTTTTTCTTTCTCACTGTGCCCTTCACCAATTATAGTGATAATCTTATGCCCTGATGCGAACTTGAGCTTTTGGTGCAGGGTGGAGGGGACAAATCCAACTTCATGCAGCCACGGGCGTCCTAATAATAGATTAAAAGAGAATTTGATGTCCATCACTTGAAACAATATGGAGAAGGTCATTGGCCCAATTAACATCTCAAGGTCAGCTTCTCCCATTATCTCTCTTCGTGTGTTATAGAAACCTCGAGCACTGGCCCTCGTGGGTTTCAGCATGCATGGATCTACCCTAATCTTGGTGGCGGTTCTCAGTGGGCATATCTTCAACACAGACCAATTATCGATTAAGACCAAGGGAATTACCATATTTTCGGACTCAATAGTTATATTAAGGGATTTGCCTTTATTAGGTAAATCGGCATCTGAAAACAAAATGGCATTTGGGGCCATCACTTGACCAATTATTTGCTCGACTACATCTGGGCTAACCTGAAGTGATACATGCGTGTTCTTTAACGCCCCCATTAATACTTGAAAATGGAGTGGGGATGTCATTAACAGATCCATATAGTGATATGGGCAGGCATTCTTCTCAACTGAGTCTCCAGTATATGTTCTCGACTCATTTTCTCAAAAGGATTCACGACGCTATCCTTCTTTTCCTCTAGTTGGGCTTGTGTTGCTGCTGGTGTTTCGGACTGCTTCGAGATCTTCCCGGATCTCGTGACAAAGTCCACTGCCCCTTCTCTATTGCTGCTAGCATTGATATCCATTTGTTCATAACTTAGCGAGACCTGATGTGGGTTGTAGGCTAGTCCCAAAATTTGAAATGGTATAGCTGCTGGTACCGGGTGCACTTGCATTGCAGGCTCTGGGGGTGTGGGTAACACATGATTCACTTCGGTGATAGCTAGTTGGGTGACAAAATTAGGCCAGATAGGGGTGGTGAAGCTTGTGAGTGGTGGCACTAGGGGAAAAGGGGTAGGGGTATGCCATTGGTAGTTGATAGGTGCTGGGAGATTGGGGGTATGATGGTGTTGTGCAGCTTACCTTACAATTATTAAACGGTTAAAACAACAATTTAAATACACAAATTACAGCAAGGTGGAATTAAGGTAAGCAGCCAGTCCTATAAGAACCAGGGCTATTGCAGCAACCTTTAATAGGTAAGTTAGGATGTGTCCATAGGGAAATGTGATTAAACTATAGTAAATCTCCAGATCTATGATAGATCTGGCACCCTATCCTAATTTAAACTAAATCAAAATAAGAAAGAGGAGAGGTTTCTAAGATTTGCCACTTTACTAAAAACTATAAAATTAAATGCAATTGATCCAGATTTGATTAGACACAGAGTTGAAGGAAAATAAAAAGATTAAAATCAAAAGGTGGAGAGCAACAGTTAGGGATTTTGGTCTTTACTGAAAATCAATTGAATCAAAGGCAGTGCATAGGACAGATTTGCAATAATCCTTCATCTGGCTACAAGCTCAGATACAAGGTATAAGAATCTAATTTCAACCAAAGAATTGAAGCAATCCTAAGGTTATGATCTGTCTACTTGAATGGACACAGATCATCTCAGAGATTGTTCCAATTCAAGGATCTTGATTGAAGCAGGTAAGCTATTGTAAATGATGTGAAAGCTAGGCTACAAGCTCAAGCATCCACAGGAATATCTAATACAGGGAAATCAAATACGAAAAAGTAAAATTTAAATCAAAATTACCTTTAAAAATCATAATTACATTATAATAATACAACTTACAATCCTATTGTGCTTAGATCTGTAATCTGTGCAACATACAATCTATCTATAAAGCCTCTGAAACTCTCAATTTATAGTTCTCAACCTCACCCTAGCTACTGAAAGGGGTTTAGCCAACCATAATTGGCTAAGGAGAAAATGGAGGAAGAAGGAAGAGATTTGGAGGGAAATCAAATTTGGCTCTGGTTCTTTTAATTTCTGGATGTCTTGCTTTGTAAATTCTTCAGGCTTTTATATTCTCCCTCTCTGTCTTCAGATCCGTTTCAGCCGATCAGAACTCAAGAGAATAATTCAATTATGCTGATGTGGCTGATTTCTTTTCTAAAAGCTCTTCTCCCATTGGTCCACAACTGGTAAGTACATGTGAGGCAGTTAGGGTTCTCATTCATGCCCAGTTATGTACCAAAAATACCCCCAAGGGTCATTAACACGCCTTGGGACTCGTGGACAAAATTCTGAAGTTGGCAGCTACTGTGAAAGGAACTGAGAAGTTCCTAATTCGAGTGTCAGGAGGTTCAAGGAACCACTCGATAGGTTCTGAGTCTGCTGGGCATTCATTTCGACAAGATGGAGTAGATCTCGACAGGTTCTGAAGACTTCTCGATAGGATTGGAGTGGGTCTCGCTAGGTTCCGCTGACTAGTCGACAGGATTGGAGTCCATTTTTCACCTTCTGTCTAGTTCCTCATTGATCCTCTCAATGGGTTATAGAAAATCCTGTCGACATCTTTGTAAAGCTGCCATTGAGCTTTCGACAGGTTGCTTGAACCTCACGAGGATGGGCGTGGCTTCTAGTGAGTTGTTGACAGGTTCCTTGCACTGCTTGACAGGTTGGCTAGAACTAGTCGACAGGATTGACAGGGAAATCTTAACTTCTGCTCGAGCTTCCTCAATCCTCTCGACATCTTATACAAAATCTTGTTGACTGGTTGCTGGATCCTCACGAGCTCCCCTACATCTCCAGGTAAGACTTCGATAGGTTCTCTTCTGATGCACCTCCAACCTCTCGATAAGTAAGCATGTACTCCCAGAACCTCTCGACTGGTTCTTTTTTGTGCTTCCACAGCTGGCACACATCTTGGGTGTATTGTTCTTCATTTGTTCAACCCTCAGCAGTCTCTAGGTTGGTTCAATCTTCAATCCTTGCAACTGCACTTGGTCCCAAGAATCCCTAGTTGGGCCCATGACCTTCTCATGAACTTCTAAAGCTCTATGGACTATTTGATTGGCTGGCCTTTGGGTTGTTTGAGCACATGTTGAGTAGTAGATTGCTTCTTTGGCCTTTTTAGATGGATGTCTGCACTAAGGCTCCAATTTATTGCTTATCTATAAAACATACTTATAACACCTTATTAGTCAGCTCAAGGGTCCATCAAAGGTCAGGTTAGGAGGTGAAAAATGGTATTTTTTACTGCTTAACAAATGGGCTATCGGGTAATTGACGGGGGTGGTGGTGTATGGTTGATATGCATTTATATGCACATAATTGACAGGAGTGGGTAATGGAAAATAAGCCTTAAGATCTAACGGCTCAACTCGTGGTGCTGGGCTGGGAAAGTAGTTTGATAAATTCAAGGGTTCAATCACCCCAATATTCCTTTCTTCACAATTTCTAGGCAATTGTGCTACATAATTCTCCCAATCACTGATGTAATCCTATGGGTCAAATTCAAACTCTTCCTCACATTCTATCATCCCGATGGTGGGTCTGGGACCTGCTCTTCTGGTAGGGTGTGGGGGTAATGGCGCCTGATGAATATTCGCATGCTGGTTCACTTGAGAAGGTGCATGTGGAATGATTTTCTCGGCATCTATTAAATCCTGGATCGCGTGCTTCAATGGAAAACAACAATCAGTCAAGTGAACCGTACCCTGATGAAAATTATAGTGAGTATTAGGGTCATAAGTCTTTGGGATTGGGTGAGGAGAAGGTTGCAGTTGATGAATAGTGACTAATATCTTTTCTATTAGTAAAGGCAAAAGTACACTTAAAGATTGCCTGGGGTATAAACACTCGATCATAGTAGGCTCTCCTCTACTTCGGAGTCATCCCCATTCCTTGTCCATTCCCTGCTCTCTGTATTTGTTCAGTTCTGACTAGTGCTAGTTGGGCTGCTTGAAATTGGAATGGGCTTATATTATTATTAGGCCTGGTGTTGGCAATGTTCTGGACATCGACCCTTGTTCTCTTATCATTCCTCTGTTCTGAAAACCTTCTAACCCCCCTAGCTCTAGTCGGCACATTCTTGTTCAGGTGACCCTCCCTGATGGCATCTTCACAGCGATTGGCGTTCCTCACTAGATCAGCAAAGCTGGACTGCTGCTGGTACACCAAAAAGTCTGAGATCACTGGCAAAGGATTCTTAGAAATCATTTTGATCTGTTCATCATCAGGTATCTTATTTCAAACTTGAGCTGTCAATGCTCTCCAATGCCCTAAATAATTGCTAAAAGCCTCATTCGAGTTCTACCTCAAACGGGCCAAGTTTGACTTACGTGGTTTAATGTCAATATTGTAGACATATTGTTCCTGAAACAAGTGCATAAAGTCCTTTCATGTTTTCATCATAGATGGTTCCAAAGATGTAAACCATCTCAAGGTTGGACCGATCAAACTTTTTTGAAAGACCTTTATTAGTAGTCTTTTGTCCCCTTCATACTGGCACATGTCCCTATAATAAAACTTGAGGTGTGCTATGGGATTGCTGGTGCTGTTGTATTTGTCACAAGCTGATATTCTAAATTTTGGAGGCAAGGGAACCTCAGCAAACAGACATAAATTTGTGAAGTCTATGGCGTGGATTTCAGCACCACCCATTTTTAACTTCTGAATTTTGTCCAATTGTTCTTTCAACTGCTCTGACTCCTTGGATATGGGGGCCACTTTCTTTGTAGTTGGTTGGACTTCACTTTGGGCTGCCCGGGGGTGGGCAATTATAGGAGGATTTAGGCCGGTCAAGGCCCCAGCATAGGCTCCACTATTTCTGATCTCGTCCTCTTCATACTGCTGGTCTATAGAAGGTGTAATGAGGGCGGGGTTCTATTATTGGTGCTGCATGGACTAAATGGGAATGGCATGAATGAGGGCTGGGTGAGGCCAATGGGGATGAGGGAAGGTTTATTGGATGATGGGATGAGTGAAAGTCAGATTTTGGGGTGGGGCCTGATGAGGCCATTTGGCATGGGGAAAGGCTTGAAACTGACTTTAGGATGTTGGGATATGGGTGAATTGGAGTTGATGTAAGGCATGGGTTTGAGCTGGATACGAGGGTTGTGAATGGGTGAAATTTTGGAGAAATTGTGAAGGGTATGGGTGTGAGGCTCCAAGGTTTTGCTGGGCTTGGGTTTGGGCTATGAAGCCTTGGGAGGGTTGGGATATGAAGGTTTGGTCCATAGGTCCTTGGGAAGCTTGGGCCACAAAGCCTTGGTCATGATCGGTGTGGCCCAGGGGGCCATGGTGGGTTTGGGTCATGGGCCATTGAAGGGTTTGGGCCATGGACCCTTTTATGGGTCTGGGCCATGGGCCCTTGGTGGGTCTGGGCCATTGGGGTTTGATGGGTATGACCCATTGGGCCTTGATGGGTCTGGGTCATGGTCCCTTGGTGGGTCTGGGCCATGAGCCCTTGATGAGTATGGGTCGTGGGGTTTTGGGCCATTGGGCCTTGGGGCATGTGGGAAATGGGGGTGTGGGCTATTGGGCCTTGGGGCATGTGGGAAATGGGGGTTTGGATGGTATGAATTATGGGGGGTTGATGGGGGTCATGGGGGAGTGAGATATGGAGGCTTGATAGGGTATGGGATGGAAATGGATGTATGGTGTGGATGAGCAGGGATGTGTTGGGAGGCCTTCCACTTATTATATGTTTGGAACATCTCCTCCATCATGGCCATGGAAGGGGGATTAGATGGCAATGGGCTACATGATGGTTGGAGGGGTATGGATGGGGTGTGAAGAGGAAAAATTGGCCATGGCCCGAGTGAGGGGTGGGATATGGGGTTTATTGGAGAATTGTGGTGGGGCATTGGTGGAGGGAATGGGCATATATGGGGAAGATGTATGGGGCATGGAGGCGGAGAATGGGAGAGGAAAATTGGCCATGGCTTCGGAAAAGGTGGGCATGACATGGGTAAATGGAGGAATGTGTGGGAGACTAGATGTGGTATGGATAGATGTGGGTGGATTGGGTTGGGCAGATGAAAAATAGGGTATGTTGGTTAAGGTAGAGGGTGGGTTTTGAATGGGTGTGGAAGGGAGGTGAGATGGGTTGGAGATGGCCATGGATGAAGACATGGCTTGGGTAAATGATGGGAAATGGGGATTTTGAGTAATTTGTGAAGCGGTGGAAGGTAAAATAAGGGCACCGAACGGGCCAGTTATGGTGAGGGTTGAATGGATGAGCGGGGTGGAATTAAAGGCTTCTTCGGTATGGGAATGGGTTGTAGAATGTGGCGGGGATGAGTCGGGATCGGCGTAAGCCGGGTCCACAACCCCCGACATTTCTTAGTATCGGGTCGAGTATGGGTGCCTTGGATGGGGCCCGTAAAGCTTCCTCCTTCTTCTCGTATGGAATGACAGAGGGTACGATGATGCCGTTGTGTCGGCACCAATCAAGACTATTTTTGAGTTTTTTATATTTAATTTATTTTGGATTTTTATAAGTTAAAAGAAATGAGGATTCCTGAGCCTTTTGAATTCCCTTCTCGAGTGGCTCTCGTATCCTAAATAGGTCCTGCGACAAAGGTTCTGAAGTGCTTTGGAAGAATCAAAGGGAAATCCCTTGATCTATTGAAGGCACAGAATCCAATGCAAACAACCCGATCCCCCGAAACGAATAAAAAAGAAGTCACCTTCTTTTGACTGGCGAGGGCGTATTGGGTGTCGAAAGTTGCGGGGCCTAAACAAAGACACTAAACACACTGATCGGGGAGTCCGGGATGTGAAGTAGGCTACCAGATTTGGGCTGCTGCTGTGTACCCAAAGTTGGCACAACTATTAGATGTGCCAAACCAAAAAGTCCCCCTTTTTATGCTGGCGCATCTAATAGATGCGCCAGTGTAAATTTGAGGGTTTTTTGCATTGGCGCAACTAATAGTGGCGCCAGACTAAAAGTGGTCTCCAAGTTGTTTGACAGTAGCAACCTCAGTCCGAAATGAGTCTCCAAACTGGCTTTTTGTGGAAGTTGGGCTTTCGAGGGTTGACTGATTATATGAATCGGTTCTCTTCCTCACTGAACCTAAGGGTTTAAGGCCAAATTGGGTTCACTATCGCTCTCTTTTTCTCAGCTTTTAAGCTTGGTAACAAGAAGGTTACCCATCCGATATACCTCAAGTGCAAGTACTTTTCTTAAGTACTAGGTGGGTTAGGACTTTTCCGGATCATCACCACTAGGGGCTACCGCCGTACTAAGACCCGGGTGATTGTATGTGTGCCTAAATAACCCAACCATTGAAAATCTACACCGCAAAAAATTGATTTAAATCCCCTTTGTTGGTTCAAATTTATTTTTCACTTTTAAGGGAATTTTCTTAAGTTCAAAGACCGGGAGTGATGATCCCGTGCCGCCTCTACGGGCTGGCATTCACTAGCGGAATATATTTGCGGAATTAAAAGCGCAAGTAGGCCCACCAAACGGCTAAGGCTCTTAAAATGACGGAAATGTAAAGAAATTTAAATGATAATATATAAGTAGACCCGTTGATCGGCTAAGGTGCTTGAAAAGAAGGAAATGTAAAGAAATTGAATGACGATGCGCAAGTAGGCCAGCAAAATGGCTAAGGCTCGTAAATGGCGTAAAAGTAGGGGTAAGTAAAGTGACGTAATCGGAGGGGTGAGTCAAAAAATAAAAATAAATAAACAGCAATAAAAGGTTAGTAAATCAAAAAACAAAGAGGCCAAATTCAAGGGGAAGCTCTACTAGCTACTCCCCAGCAGAGTTGCCATCTGTGCAATCGTGGGATTTTTTGACGACCTCGTCGCGACGATGCACTCACTAATAAAACATTTAGAGTCGCCACCCGGAGCTTTTGGTGTCCTGAGAAACCTAGATCACTTTTATAAGCATCGAAGTGCCACAAATATAACTCTGAATTCGGTCTACGCCAAAGGCTCTTGGGTAGGGGCTTCAGTTATCGATTGGGAAGGTGTTAGGCACCCAATCAACCCGCTTAATGCGGTCTCTACTTATGACCAAAACAAAAATAATATAAAAGAAAAAAAAAGGCTTCCTCTTGCCCAAAGGGTCTTAAAATCTTATTGTAGCCCTCTGTACCTACTGAAAATTCAATGACGTAATGACACAAATGGGAGGATAGAGGGATAACCGAGAAGGTAGAGGAATAGAGCGGAGAGCCGAAGCTCTCGGATCCGCGTTGCACTGCCATAGAGCCTTGCGTTGGCTTGCTTCGGTAAGCTTTTGAAGGCTTGTATGGTGGGAAATGAGGTTCTAACTCAAGCGCTTGATAGCTAATATGTAGAGAAGGAAGACTAGGGGGTAACACACACCTAATCTAGAGCTTTGGGGTGAAATTCTAAGGTCTAAAGGGAATTTTAAAGTTCTGGAATTTGTATGGGAATGGTGCACTAGAGAAGAGAGAGAAGAGATTCCTTAATTTCTTAATTGTAAATTTTTTCAAGACTTTGTAAAGGGGGGGGTGCCTCTCTATTGATAGGAAAAAGAGAGGTTAGGAGGGTGTTTAGAGGCTAATTGAGATTAGAAATTAGGTAATGGGCCATCTAAGGTTTCCTAGGGTTTTTGGAGCCTTAAAAAATGTGAAGAGTTGCTCCAATGGTGGATGATTGGGTGAAGCTTTAAACCACTTAAGAGGTTGCACATAGATAGTAAATGGGTGTAACAAAACTAGCAAAATACACTCCAAAGATCAAGATGGTCAACAAGTCAAACCTTACCTCGAATTTTGAGATTAAGGGATCTAGGGTAATTCCTAAGGGTTTGGAATGGCTCCTAAGGTTTCGAAAAGGTTCCTAAGCGTTCCATACATGCCTTCAAAACCTCGGAGTTGCACCTCTCTCGAAATGTGTCTCGATCGGGCCTTGGGAAAAATTTGGGTGTCTGCACTAGTGTAAGTCTACTTGGTTTAAATATTCTAATACTATCAGAAATCCAACTAGTTAGGAGTCTAATTACTTTTGAGCGTCCTACCTTCATTAGAATTCTACTGTGATGAAGTGTCTTAATTCTACTGTGATTTTAAAAGGGAATGCTATTAGAAGTCTAATTGGATTTAGTATCCTAATCCTACTAGGAGTCTAATTAGAAAAAGGGGGGGTCCTACTTCTACTAGGAGTCTAATTGATCTAAATATCCTAATCTTATTAGAAATCTAATTAATCAAGTCTCCTAATCCTACTAGAAGTCTAATTAATATTAGTCTCCTAATCCTACTAGGAATGCAACTATTCAAATTCTACTAGGACTGATTAGAACTGTACTAATTTGAATAAATCTCTAACTAAATTAAATATGCCGATTCTATAGAGACTCTAATTTAAAATAAGCATGCTAATTTTATTCAAATAAAATTAAACAAAATAAATAAGAGAAGAAGAAGGAGGGTGGCCCGTTATACTAAGGAGGATTGACCTCATTCCCGAGTACCCTCCGTAAGCTCCCTTGGACAAATCGGATGGCTAGGATTGAAATAAATTGAATTTGAATTTAAGAACAATGTTTTTATGGGTAAGAAAGGGGTCAATGATTTTCGATTATAATTATAGACTGAAATTTTAAGATTGAAAATTAAGAATTAGAACTGTAAATCAGAATTTAAAATCTAAAACTATAAGAGAATATGAATTAAGACTAAAATTTAAGATCTACGGGCTGAATTTGGGGTCGTAATCAGAAAATCAGTCCGTATGATTAAGGACTGGTTCTAGATACTAGGAACTAGAATCAGAGATTAATGATAGGACTATAAGTTATGATAACGGAGTAAAAAAATATAAGGTTTGGAATCATAAATTTAATGATCGAACTAAGGACTGGTCCTAAAAACTAAGAACTAGAACCAGAACCAGAAATTTGAACTACTAATTAATTAAAACCTAATAATTAAAACCTAAGATTTAAATCTAGAACTAATAATTAAAACCTAATATTTAAATTTAGGAAATAAAGGCTAGAACTAGAGATTAGAAACTAACACCTAGGACTAGAAATCAGAGCCTAAGATCTAAAATCGGAAATTAAAACTAGAAAATAAATCATACCTAAGGCCTGGGCTGTAGAGAGAAATCTAGAAATCCTAAGCTTGGAGATGAAGTACTCAAAACTTGGCTCTCAAAGTTGTTGGGTTGGGGGTTTTGGGTCATAATGGAGAGGTCTTTTTATAGGTATTTTACTAATTATGTGCCCTGTGGGGTGTGCTTAATTGGTCGATCAACTTCA
The DNA here is from genome assembly GCA_021018995.1 of Chloranthus sessilifolius. NCBI lineage: Eukaryota > Viridiplantae > Streptophyta > Magnoliopsida > Chloranthales > Chloranthaceae > Chloranthus > Chloranthus sessilifolius. Next base: position 144,161,536 of record CM037589.1, read on the forward strand.
ATTGCGCCCCCTTTCCGGGGCGTTTAATTGAATTGCGCGCTCGACTACAGGCGTATAATCATTTTGAGTCGGTCATGGACTTAGTGAGCGATCGGCTGACTGGCTCAGCTGGGCTTCCTAGTTCTAATCACGTTAGGACTAATTGTGCGCTTACTTTGGAGTGCGCAATCTGGTTAAGCGCTTCAAATCTTACGCTTAATCGTGGAATTTTGGCGGTCAAGGACTGAAAGATTAGGCCAGGCATAGACCAATTGCGCGCCTATGATGGAGCACTCAATCCGATTGCGCGTGCTGATTAGGGCAATTGAGTCTTAAAGCAATTTGAAGAAAGGAGGTTTGGTTTAAAATGGGAGTAATTGCGCATTTGTGAGTCGGCGTGCAATCTAATTACACACGTGGTTTTAGGCGCATAATTCGGGGTTGTCCGGGTTCGGGTCGGGTCTGAAATGCAAGACTATTGTTTCAGTCGACATTTCAACTATATGCTATTGCTTCAGTATATAGTCCCCCATGTTGGGAATCTCAGCCAAAGAGATATTGTTTCAACCTGCGTTCAACCATTTACTATTGTTTCAGTGCATGATTCCCACATTAGGGTTATGGGGCTGAGCCATAGAGCTATTGTTTCAGCCTGTGTTCAGCCATATAATATTGTTTTAGTATATGGTCTCAATATTAGAGTTGTAAAACTTTCGGAGAAGGTAAGTATTTTCTGAAAAGTCATGGGCAAGGTCAAAGGTTGATTGAATGACTTTATATATTCCAGGAGGGCAAAATGGGAGTGTACACCACCGAGGCCCAATGGCCAAGACCATCCAAGGCCCAATGGCCTAAACCCATCCAAGCTCCATACTCTATACCCAAACCCAACTAGGTCCAAACCTTGGATCTTCATACCCATACCCTCCACAACTCCCTCAATATTTCATCCACCCACAACCCTCCTACCCGGCCCAAGGCAGGAACCTGGCACCTACCCCTCATCAACCCCAATTCACCCATCCCCATGCACCTCAAGGCCATCCCCAAGTATCCCTCCAAGCATAGTGGCCTCATCAGGCCCTAACCCAAAACCTAACCTCCACTCATCCTATCACTCCACATAACTTCCCTGGCATACAATGGTCCCACCCAGCACCCATTCAGTCCATTCAAAATCAGCAGGAAAATCTCACCCTCACTCCACCATATGTAGACCCATAATATGAGGAAGATGAGATTAGAAATAGCGGAGCTTATACAGGACCACTCACTAGCATCAATCCTCCACCCGTAGTCTCCAACCCCCCGGCGGCACAAAGTGAATGGAGACCGACTGTTGAAAAGGTGACCCAACCGTCTAAAGAATCGGAGCAGTTGAAAGAACAACAGGACATGCATGGTTTGGACACCGATTTGGTCGAGCATGAGCTGCCACTCTACCCAGATATCAAGCCAGTCAAGCAGAAGTTGAGACGTCTTAGGCCGGAGTGGATGCCAAAAGTAAAAGACGAGGTCATCAAGCAATATGACGCATAATTTCTCATGGTCTCCAAATACCCTTAGTGGCTAGCCAACATCGTCCCAGTGCCGAAGAAGGATGGTGAGGCCCACATGTGCATTGATTTCAAAAACCTGAACAAGACGAGCCCGAAAGACGACTTCCCATTGCCACACATCGATATCTTGGTCGATAACACTGCCAAGCATGGGATGCTCTCATTTATAGATGGATTCTCTAGATACAATCAGATCGAGATGATAGAAGCAGACCGAGAGAAGACAATGTTCATCACTCCTTGGGGAACCTTCTGCTACCGAGTCATGCCATTCGGATTAAAGAATGCCAACACAACCTACCAAAGAGCTATGCCGACACTGTTCCATGACATGATGCATCGAGAAATTGAGGTGTACGTCAATGACATGATTGCCAAGTCAGCAGAGAGAAGTGACCATCTTATAAACCTCCAAAAGCTATTTGAGAGGATGAGAAAATACAGGTTGTGTCTGAATTCTCAGAAATGCGCATTCGGCTCCATGTTAGGGAAACTATTGGGTTTCATTATTACCAGGAGAAGTATCAAGGTTGACCCAGTCAAGGTAAAAGCCATCACAGAAATGTCACCACTGTCTACCGAGAAAGAGGTCAGAGGGTTCTTGGGCAGGATATAATACATTTGTCAGGTCATTACACAGCTAACTCCTATCTGCACACCGATTTTCAAATTACTAAGAAAATATTCACCTGTTGAATGAAACGACAACTGTTAAGCAGCATTTGAGAAGATCAAGGGCTACCTTCTCAACCCGCCAGTCTTAGTATCACCCAAGCCAGGGAGACCACTCTTAATGTATCTCTCCACAACAGAAGTTTCGATGGGATGTGTCCTAGGGCAGCATAATGAACCAGGAAGAAGGGAACATGCCAACTACTATCTCAGCAAGAAGTTCACTGACTACGAGACGTGCTATTCTCATATGGAGAAAGCATGTCTAGCTCTTGTATGGGCTACCCAAAGGCTCTGCCATTACTTTCTATCCCAAGCTGTTCTACTACTAGCATGAATGGATCCTTTGAAGTACCTGTTCGAAAAAATGGCTCTCCTATTATCCGAATTCGACTTCATGTACATCACTCAGAAGTCAATCAAATGACAGGCACTTCCTGATCATCTTGCTGAGAACCCTTTACCCAATTATGAGCCTTTGAGAACAAAGTTCCTAGATGAGGATATTTTATTTATGATAGAGGATGATATGACAGAAGTAGAGGATTCATGGGTGATACACTTTGACGGGGCAGCCAATGCCAAAGGTCAAGGAATCACCACTATTCTGATTTCACCAAAAGGATCCCATGTACCAGTCTCCATCAAGCTCAACTTCCCATGCATAAATAACATGACCGAATATGAAGCCTATGCAACAGGACTACAGGCAACACTTGACCTGAAGGTAACTCACCTCAGAGTGTTTGGTGGTTCACAATTGATCATATGCCAAACAAACAGAGATTAGAAGACAAAGGATGAGAAGTTGATCCCCTACCACGAGCACCTCTAAGATCTGATAGCATGCTTCGAAGATGTCACATTCTCCTACGTCTCATGAGTAAGAAATCACTTTGTCGACACTTTAGCAACTTTGGCATCAATGGTAGAAATCCCCTATGGTGTCGAGATGAAGCCAATCATGATTGAATAAAGGAATGAGCCGGCTTTTTACCTCCTGATTGAGGAACCAACAAGGTTAGACGATGAGCCCCCATGGTTCTCAGATATCAAGAATTTTCTCAAAACACGAGCTTTCCCTAAAGGTACATCCAAGACTGACAGGTGAACCATCCAATGTTTGATGACAAACTATGTCATCTGCGGTGAGTGCCTCTATAAGCGATCATATAACAACATCCTGCTTAGATACTTAACTGAAAGCGAGGTAGCCAATGTCATAAAGGAAATCCATGATGGAGTATATGGTGCCCACATTAACGACCACATGCTCGCTAAAAAGATTCTAAGAAAAGGGCACTTCTGGACCACCATGGAATCTGATTATTGTAAAGCACGTTCAGAGGTGCTATAAATTTCAAGAACACTCCAGTCTGATACTTGCTCTAGTCATAGATCTACACAGCATGACCACTCTATGGCCATTTTCCACATGGGGCCTCAATGTCGTCAGAAAGGTTAATTCAAAGGCTTCCAACTAACATCAGTTCATCCTTGTCGCTATTGAGTACTTCACCAAATGGGTAGAAGCAGCATCCTACACAAATATCACGGCCAGTCATATTGAAAAATTCATCAAGAATAACATTATTTACCAATTTGGCATACCCAAGGACATTATCGCGGACAACGGTACAAACTTTGCAAACAAATGCATCAGGGCCTTCTGTGAGCAGTACAAAATCAAGCACCATCGCTCGTCGCCTTATCGACTACGAACCAATGGGGCTGTGGAAGCTGCTAATAAGACAGTCGTCTGCATCCTTGAGAAAATGGTCATCACCTATCGAGATTGGAGTGAAATGTTACCGTTTGCATTATGGGCCTATAGAACGTCGATCCATACCGCTATAGGGTTAACACCATTCTCCCTTAGGTATGGAACTGAGGCCATTCTGCCAGTAGAAGTTGAAGTACCTTCGCTCTGTATCCTCATGGAGTCAGGCCTATCTGAAGCTGAAAAGGGAAGATCTCACTTTGAGCAACTAAACCTGCTAGATGAGAAAAGGCTCCTAGCCTTGTGCCATACCAAAGTTTATCAAGGGCAAATCGTACGCGCTTACAACAAATGTGTTCGCGGTCAAGATCTGAAAGTGGGAGACACCGTACTCAAGAAAATCTTCCCATCCCTCCACACTGATCCGAGAGGAAAATTCAAGCCTAACTGGCGAGGGCCCTTCGTCATCCGAGAAATACTTTTGGGATACGTGATCCACCTCGCCACCATGGATGGAGATCACTTTCCTGAGCCATCAATGCTAGATACGTCCGATGGTTCTACTCATAGTCTCCCACGGCAAGGTAAGTATTGATAAAATGAATACGTGATTGCTTAAGGACTCCTCAAAAGAGGCCATCATTTCAAAGCCAAGTAGCTAAAAAGCATCCCTAAATGATCATACCCTTTGCTACACCCGTTCAGTCATTGGCCTTTCTTTCATACCCCCTCTCAAAAAAAGGCAAAATGTGTGTATACACCAGAGGGAAGAGGAAAGAGTTACCCTCAAAAATAAAAATAAAAATCAGAAAAGTGAAATCCCAAAAAGAGGATGTCTGAAAAAAAAAGAAAAGCAAAAAGAATAAAAAAATAAAAAAATAAATAGAGTGGGGCATGTACAGTCAAAATCCTCCATGAAAGCAGTGTATTACGGCAGCTGGAACCCAATCAAGGAAACATTTTTGACCCAAGAATACCTTCAAAATTCCTAACCTATCCCATGGCCAAGATACATCTTTGAAGAAAGCCCTCTTTAAGGTCTACGAGAAATCATAGTATTTGTTGAGTCAACACGAGCTAGGTTGAGAGACAACAAAAGAACTCCATCCAGCTAGATAGGACGGAGTCGATGTCCATGTCGTGGCCTTTGAAATAAAGAAAAAGAAAAGAAAATAAAAATATACAAGCTCAAAGTAAGATGGACGTGGTGAAAACCTGAAAGGGCGCTATGGGAAAAAAGAGTGAGTTTTTACGGACCAGGTGAAAACCCGAAAGGGCACCTGGGGTGCAAACCCATGGATGTAGTGAAAATCCGAGAGGGCGCTACGGGTAAAAAGAGGGCGATAACGGGCACTACGAAAACCCACCTTGGGCGTTGTGAGTAAGAAAGTTGGAAAAAGAAAAAGAAAGAGGAAAGAGGAGAAATAATCCTTCGGTCACCCTCCCGTGCTACCTAATTCCCGACTGGGCCACTCATGTTAGTTCAAATCAGGTCCCGACTAAGAATGCCTTCACAACGACACCGTCACACGTATGACCCATTGTAAGGAGAAAAGGTTGATTCAATCCAGAAGGGATTGATATTCTGGCTTTGGTAAAATTATTAAACGTCACTTAGATCCAACCACGTGAAGAGGTTCGATTACGCTCAAACGAGGGACCCGTCATCTTACCCTGCAATTAAGGCATCAAACTAAAAAAGGGGGGAAAAAAGAAAGAGGAAGGAAAGAGAAACACAGGATAAAGATGCCACTTTTGAAAGAGATAATAATTTACCTTTCCGAAGTTGATACCCACACTATGTGCACTACCACTGGGCAAGGAGGCCACTTTTATAAAAGATAATAAATTTCCCTTTCCCATGTTCACACCCACACTAGGTGCACCACCACCGGGCAAGAAGGTCATTTTGCAAAGGATAATAGATTTCTTTTTCCCATTTATGTGCCCGTACTATACACTTTCTATCTCAAAATAAATTCACCAATCAAAAGAGAGGAGAAATAATGTTTTTTGTAAAATAATAGATTTCCCTTTTTCCATTTACAAACATGTATTTTGCTTACACCACATCCCAAAAAATAATTGGTGTGATGTCTAGCTTCCCTTTTCCTTTTTTACAAAAGTATAAAAACAACAAAAAATGAAGAAAATATCTTTACCAAAAAGATGTATCTGAACAGGAGTTTCTTATGCGCCTTTCTATGGTTTTGATCTATGCAAAAGATATGTGCAAGATGGAATCAATGATCCAACTCACGCTTTAGGGCACGAATCTCTGCACATAAAGTGTCCTCCAGAACATCCCGCTCGGTCATCTAGCGACCATGAAGACTCCTATACCACTTTTCAGAAGCATCGGTAGCCCTAAGAGCGTCCCCCAAGGCCCCTTCCAGACGAAGGACCTCACACTCGGCTACATCGGCTCTGGCTTCTGCCACCTCAGCTCTAACTTTCTATTTCTCTAAATGCTCTTGCAGAATTCGCTTTTCATTCGTCAATAGCTCAATACGGGTTTGAAGCATTGACTCCTTCTTCTGCCAAGGTCCCCCTACATCACTGCTCTCTACCTAATCAAGTGACAAGCAGAAGACCCCTCAGACAGTAGCCAAGCCTCATACTCTGGGGAGAACAAAATCAAATTTCACTGCTCTAGATCGCACATGAGCGTTGACTGATGTATTTCCTAAAGAGCAACTATCCTATCCATATCCCCAGAGGACCCTCGAGAAAAAATCAAGTCACATAGACGTGGTTTTGTCGCACAGGGCACCTGCTGAGAGCAACCGAACTGGCACAACACCCGAAATGGGAAATAGTAAGTGCTACCGGTCAAACCAAGGAGAGTGATGCCCTCGTAATCTCTAAAGCAAACCACTGGGAAATTCCTGTCTAACCAGGGAAGCCTCCACACCAACTCAACTTTAGCCAGCCAAAGCTTGAGCCCTTGTATATCCCCCTGAGGAAGCATGTGGCATCTACCCAAAAAGTAGCCGGCCACCTCACCACAAACAACATAGAAGCGGGGCATGGGTCCCAAAATGGCAAGGTGCTCCCCCAGCAAGACTTGGAATAGAAATAGATATCCCCTGAGGCACTCCACCTTGCCCAAGGTAAAGGCATCGAGGCAGCGATAGAGTTCTGCTAAAATCAGATGCATCACGGAATGACCTCCCTCTAATTCTTCCAAGACGTTGCAGAGTGCAAACGAGAAACTCTCTCCCCCAGTGTAGAAGAGAACCTCAGAGATAAGACAGAGAGCAAAAGCCTTCACATTATGAACATTTCTAATTGGCAATTTCCGCATGCTCTCATCGCCAAAAAGTTCTCTCAGGAATTTCATCGAACACCTGGTGGGCCCACCAATGAGACTTTTCTCATAATCAACTTTTTTCAAATCCAAAGCCGTGTGGATGGCTTTAGCATAGCCTGGCTTCAGTGTTACTCTGGCAAGGCCTCTATGCACCTTCAAACTTGATAAGCTGGAGAGTTCCTCAAGTGTAGGGGTCAACTCACGGTCCTTTAAACGAAGGACATGGGTGTCCACTTCCCAAAACGAGGTCGCCACATGTATAAGATCCTAAAAAGGAGGGACTTCAAGGAAAGACAAGAGACGGGTCAATCCAAGCCGATCCAAACCCACGAGCTCGCTCTCATTCAAAGTCTTAAGCTACTTCTTTAAAAACTGGGCCCCATGACCAAAGAGGGAAGTATAGTGGTCTCGGACCCCCCACGGGAGGCGGGGTCGAAAAGCGGGTCCATTGTCATACAAAGATGTTCCCAAGATATAATTCAATGTAGGACGATGGACCCACCCTTGGGCAAACAAAGAGAAAAAATGACAGCAAAAAACACCAAGTGTAAATCAAAAGAGGGAGAAATGAGTGCATTCTCAGGCTTAAAAAGCCCCATATTCCTCAGAAGGCACCTGGCGTGTGTATTACACATGCCAGAGCAAATTTTCCCAGTGTTTGGCCAATTCTCCCCTAGAATTGCCTGGTGTGTATATTACACACGCTAGACCACTAATGCCACCGAAAGAGAAAAAAGAGAAGGATGGGGAGGTCATTTTTTTTGGTCCCCTAGTCAGCCTACCTGCATTTCCTGCTGTTTGCCTAAAGAACACCCTAGATCACATGCTGGGATACAAGGGATTAAACATCTAACTGCTATGTAACTTTCTTCTTTTAGGAACAATCCGCACATAGATGAAAGTGTTGCCTAGAATTAATCAAGGCACGGCCCATAGACCATTTTTTTTGTAAATCGAGCCCATCCTACAAGTAATCCAGTATGCTACAACAAGCAAAAGGGGGATAGAACATACAATCAAAAGGAGGGCACTAACATTCATTCTAAAAACCATCTAAAACCTAGTGTCATATCATCCATTACATTTGACCAAAACAATATATATATATATATATATATATATATATAATAATGTCTCAAGAGTCTCAAATATGCAAATAAAAAAAGAGAGCCTAATCTTTATCAGCTCCCTTGGACTTCTTGCACCGGCGCGAGGGACTGTGCTATGTCCGAACCTCCCCCACCCGAGTCCACTCCTGAGATAGCCGGCCGAGCAATGAACGCGACTCCTTCTCACAAGCACGCTGCAAGAATCATATTGGGAGGTCAGTTTGGGTTAGGATAAGGGCAGCAAAGCAAAAGGTCAGAGCCAATCAATAAAGCACTTACCACTTCCACGTCCCGAAGACCAACAATATTACGATAATACTCAGCCTGGTTCATAGCCGACTCGTAGTTTTGCACAAAAGAGAAAAAAAGAGATGTCAGCTACCGCAGTGCAAAAGCAAGGATTTTGTTGGAAAAGAAGTATACAGGAAAGAAAAACTCACCCCTTGGACCAGCTCAGGAGGAGGAACTCGGACCGCTTTGATAGATATGCGGGCCTGCTTGGTCACTTTCGCACACAAACTTGTAAGAAGGGCATCATCAAAGTACCTAAAAGTCCTTGTGTCCCAGCAGTCGAACTCTCAGAAGCACCCATACCAGAGGGGTCTGAGAGACTAGCACTCGGAGCCTCAGTAGGAACAACCGTTGCATCATCATCATCAGAATCGTCTCCCCCATTGAACTAAGGAAGGAAGCAAAGGTCCAGTCAGTCAAAGCAAAATTGAATCAAAACCACCAGGAGCTTGCATGAAAAGGATAATTACTTGAGATCACAAACCGTTGAGGATAAAAAAGTTAGCGCCGGGTATGAAACACGGAAGGAGGGACCGATAGGGCAGGGACTCGTACCACATTTGATATCCCCCAAGCAAGTGAAGATCATCAATGGGGACCCCATGATGGAGAAATTCAGCTGAGAACTCCTCGATCGTACCCACAGGAGACGTCTGCAGGAGGAGCTTGCGGCATGACGAAATAATCTCAGTACTGATGAACCACCTCTCCCCCAGGTAATATGCCCTAGCCTAACTTTGGGATTAGCAAATCAAATTGGGACCTCAGGCCCAACTCTAAATGCTTCATTCTGACATCCCTGCGGCGGTTCTTGTGCCAATTGCTCATAAGCAGATATGTGTAAACATCAGAGAAAAGGAGAGGGCGGTCGGGCTAGAAGTGTAAGTATCCCCAAACCTGAAAAGAGGAGTAAAAGCATAAAAGATGTGTTAGAGGCAGGATGAATGACTAGCTAATAAACCAAGGAAAGTGAGAGAGCCAAGGGTCACCTCAATCGCAGGCCAAAAATTGACAACTGAACCCAGGTCCCCAACCGAGGCTCGAGCCAGGCTAGACATCAGCATGGCGTATCTAGCCCCTCCCCAGTCATATCAATGCACATTGTCCCAATTTCCCATGAGACTAAGCAAGGACAATGAAACCCGACCTCCGCTGGTATTGGTAAAAAGAGTCTTGCCCAGGAGGAAAAGGAGCGAGATGCGAGCCAACATCAAGGCACACTCAGGCTCAATAGGGATACCCGCATCTGGCTGGCCTAGATCCACCAATTTGTTCTCATTAAACAAACCGGCCAGCCAAGATAACTTATTCTCAAAGTCATGCATATTCCAGGAAGAGGGATAATCCCCGATTATTTAGACCACCTTGTCCTGACCTGGTACGTGAAGGCTAGTCACTGGTGTGCCCCCAATCCTAATCCTCGTAATCATCAACCAATCAATCGGGGTGATGGTCATTTCAGCCACCGACGTGTGGAAAGTCATGGTTTCATGCCAAAAGTGTTCAATTAGGCCTTCAAATAGGCCGAATCACCCCTCATGGCAGGGAAGGAGAGAAAATCCCCGAAATCGGCCTGGGTGAGGAGAAACTTCACAACCGGAGGGAGGTAGCAGCAAAGGCGCTGGAGGTCGAACCAACCTCCACAGAACATGATTGAGGGCAAGTCCTGCATCAAAATAAAGAAGTGTTAGATCCTAAAGATAAAGCAAGCTCGCACAAATAAAAACATCAAAGCTTATTCATTACCTTGTCGTTAATTCCAAAGTTTGAGATATGAACATGTTGTTGATGGAGAAGACCAACACAGGCTGCCTCACCCTGCATCTCATACCAAAGACGGGAAGAGCGTTGCACTGCAAAAAATTACTCTCGCCGGGGACCATAGACCACCTCTGGCCCCTCCTCTTGCCCTTGCTCCTCCTCACTCGACATTCTGAGGGAGACACAAGCAACAACATCAAGATATGTCAGTAGTGAGAAACCAATTGCTACGAGCCAAAAGAAGGTAAGTATGCCCCCTTTCATTTTCCATCAATCATAATCATAATCATGTTTAATAAATACATCAAAAAGGGGGGGGGGGAAATCCCCCCACATTTCAAAAAAAAAAAGAAAAAAGAAGAAAGTTAAAAAAAAAAAGAAAAAAGAAGAAAGTTAAAAAAAAAAAGAAGAAAAAAAAAGTTTCAAATATATATATATATATATATATACATAAGCAAAAAAAAAGAAGAAAATGAAAAAGTTTCAAAAAAATCAGGCATAACACAAAAAAAAAAATCAAATCATCTAGTTTCAAAGAAAAGAAGAGAGGGCCCTAATCATATCAAATGCCTAAAGAAAATCCAATAGAAGAAGGAAAAAAGAAGAATAGGGCATCATTCAAAATCATCAAAGCCAATAGAATAAAATTAAACGGGTCATGAATAATCACACTTACAAAAAAAATCTTTCATTCATCATCCAAAAAAGCAAGAATCCTAACCACATTGCAAATAATTCAAGAAGAAACAAAGGAAATGAGGTAAAACAATGATTACCTTCAAGAAAATAGATCCTTGATCCAGTGTAGAACATGAGGTTGATCGGCGAGAGCGAACGCCGACAATGAAATGAGGTTTAAATAGATTCAAAGGAACCCTAGGAGGAGGTTCCGTTTTGGTTTAGAGGGGGGGGGAGGAAAGGATTTTGAAAATAGCCCCATTTGGCTCGAGCTAGACTGTTTTAACCCCCCTCCCCCAGTTTTGGTTTAGCGTGTATAATATACACGCTAGGCTATTCCTAGCCTAATTTGGCTTGGCATGTATAATGTACACGCTAGGCTATTCATGGCCAAGTTTGGCTTAGCGTGAATATTATACATGCTGAGCCTGATCCACCTTAGCCCCAAAAAGGTGCACACGCCCCCAAGAAGCGCGTCAACTTCCATTGATCCGCTCAAGGAGCTGTGCTAAAATAAATGGTCCGGGATCGATAAACATCTCGAGCAAACATAAAAAAAAACAACAAACAAAAATAATAACTGAAAAATAATAAAGTAGAAAAAATACATAACGTAGCCAATAAAAATACATAAAAAAAAAAAAAAATAATAATAATAATATGCATAAAATAATAAATATATATATGCATATTTGAAATAAGTGGCACGTACTCCCAAAAAGTGCTACGACAACAATTCGCTCTACTCGGATAGTCGTGCTAAATTAACTTCGAGATCGTTGGATTTGCCCAAAGACCTCGGACCCTGCTTCAAGCAGGGGCACCCGTGACCAGTCAAATGGGGCAGGCAATACCTCATGGGATTGGACGCAAATTGTGGATCTTCACATATTTATCTCGTGCCTATCTTTAAGTATGAGTCAATCACCCTCTTACTTATAGAGTTGTTATATTCAGAATGAAACTCGAACATCAAACATTCTCAATCACCTCGAGCAGTAGATATTTTTCCCAGTATATTGGGCTTTCGCAACTCGCTTCATCTCGGTTATGCCCAGTAATGTCGCTAAGCAGTTGGGGACCGATAACCTTGAGGAACAGACATTTTTTCTGACATACAGGGCTTCTGTTTACTCACCATGTTACTCACCCGATGTTTGAGGTTTGTTTTGAATACAACGAACCTGTCAGTGATGCCTTGAGCCTCTTTGGATGTCACTTGTCTTTGGCATTTGATCATTAGTGATCGGATACCAAAGATGGGCATTTGTAGATATGCAAATTTGGCCCAAGGCCCGATCGAAACATACTTTGAGAGAGACACACCCTCGAGCTTTCGATAGCACCTTCCTAAACCCTTAGGGACCTTCCCAAACCATTAAGAACCTTCCCCAACTGTTAGGAACCTCCCCAAACCCATAGTTGACCCTCTCGGGCAATGGTTAGAGAGAGATATACCATGGATGGAAGGGACCTCTACTGAGACTAAATCTTATACCATTGAAAAGTAGAGGTTCCTAGCTTTCCAATAAGCTAAGAATCACCTCAATCAGAGTTGTACTCCAAAAGTTACAGTAATCCGAAAAGACTCGAAAGCTACCTGGCTAGACCTCAAGAGAACCTCTCGAGGAGGTGGGCATGCCTGGCGTGTGTAATACACACGCCATGCCATTTTTGGAGAAATGTTGCTTGGTGTGTATATTATACACGCTAGACCATTTTCTCCCAGAAATGGCTTGGTGTGTATATTATACACGCCAAACATAGATAGGCCACACGGCGGGCTCTGGAGTTCCTAGACACTGTACATATGCCTGGCGTGGATAATAAACACGCCAGGCTTAGCTACAGTAAACCTTGGATTTTGCCTAAATTTCACTTTTAGAGTTTGACTTGTTGACCATCCCAATATTTAGGGTGGGTTTCATTAGGACTGTTGCACCCCTATTTACCCTATTTGTAATCCTCTAGTCATTTGAAACCTCACCCTATCGTCTACCATTGAACCCATTCTCACACATATCCACAACCTTAAGATCCTAGGAAACCTTAGATGTTAGGATTACCTAATTGCTAACCCTAATTAGCTTTTAAGTATCCTCTAACCCTCTCTTTTCTTATAAATAGAGAGGTACCCTCTTGCAAATGGCTTGAAAAATTTCCAAGAGAGAGAAAAAGATTAAGAGATCCCTTTCTCCCTTTGGTGCACCAAAACCCATACAAATTCTAAAATTCAAAACCACCTTAGAAACTCCATCTTTCATAAAAAAACCCTTGAGTCTAGGAGAGAACTACCCCCTAGCCTTCTTCCTCTACCCCTTAGTTATCAAGCTTTAGAGGTTAGAACCCACTCTTCAACCACTCAAGCTATTGGAAGCTTATCAAGTGCACCTACGTGAAGTCCACAATTGTGCTATAAGGGCCTGAGAGCTCTGGTTCTCCCCTCTACTCCTCTCCCTTCTTAGCTTTTCCTTTATCCTTGAATTTGTTCCGTTACGCTGTCGAAATCTCGGTAATTGTGGAGGGGCACAAATAGGATCAAAGTGCCTTTGGGCAAGAGGAAGTGTTCTTTTCCTCTTTATTTTTATTTTATTTGGACCATAAGTAGAGACTGTTGTTACTTCTTAGTGTGCATGATTTATTTGTATTTTGAAAACATACTTGCAAATGATCCATTGTACTGAATATTAAAAAGAATAAGAAAATATCAGCATAGAGAGAACATAATTAGCCTGCAAGATCAGGGCCAATTGTAGCAAGTTTTAAATGTAAGTGAGTAAAAGATCGTCCACAGGGAATTGATTTAAAATTTAAGATAAACCTCCAGATCTGAGCTACCAGATCTGACCTCTGATCCTATCTACGAGGTACATAAGATGGGAGATTGAATTTGTCACGTTAACTAAATGATAAAAGTAAAAATTAAACTAAATGATCCAAATCCGAGTTGGGGAGATTTGATGTAAATTAATAAGAATGGAGAAATAATATCTAACTTCGATTTAGTACTTGATTGCAAAATGAGAATAAATGTAGAACAAATGAGATATTATCCAATCTTCATCTGGCTACCAGCACAGATGCAAGAGAAAGTAATCTAACTCAAGGATTAGAGTAAAACTTATGGTTATGGTCTGTCCACTTCAATGGCCACAAACCATCCAATAGTCTTTAATCTGAACCCTTAATTCAGAATGAGAAACACCACTACAAATGCTGTGAGAGATTAGGTTACAAACACAAATTCTCACAGGGATAATGAATTAAGGGAAATTGCTTAAAAACAGTAAATCTAAAGGAGTCTAGTGCAATAAGGAGATCACAGGGAACCCTCAACACGAATCCAATTGAGAACGTACGGTTCACAGCAACCTTTTCAAATTCACCATTACAATTACAGAGCACAGCTTAAACAACTCTCGGATTTGTAGTCTTGAATACACTTCTCTTTTGAATTACAAAAGTATCTCACAGCTCTCAAGTACAAATAAAAGTTAGGCTATTACAGGAATTTCAGACAAGCTATCTGAATTGGAAATGGAGCAACAGAAATGAAACTCGAAATCTGGATACCCAAATTGGGCAAATGGTTCGTCTATTTATAGTTTTCCCTAAGCCAGCTCAGATGTGTATCAACCAATCAGAATTGGATAGATCTGTATCAACCAATAGGAGTCGAGCACAAGGATCCAGATCTATTTTGGCCAATCGGCGCTTGATCCGGTTCGATCAATGCGGTGATAAAGCATCAATTACGTATGTAATTCAAAAATCTGTTTGAGCTTCTGAAGTTCCAAGTAATTTCATCTTTGGGTGTTCACATGGGGTGGAATATGCCTTTGGTTCGTGCTCGAGAATCTTCCGGAATGTCCTACAGGCTTTTAAATGCATTGGGCGCGTGCGATTCTTGAATTGCCCTTGCGAATCTTGAGAATCTTTAGGATATCATTTCGCACAGTTTGGAGAACTTTTCGCAAGGTACTGTGACTTCTGAAGCTCTTTTCGCACAGATTGGAAACCTTTTCGAAAAGAACTGTAGCTTCTGGAGATCTATTCGCAAAGATTGGGGACCTTTTCGAAAAGAACTGTAACTTCTGGAGATCTATTCGCAAAGATTGGAGACCTTTTCGCAGAGCTTGGGGACCTTTTCGCAAAGATTGGGGACCTTTACGAATAACATTCTGTAGTGCATTCTTCTTTTCGAATAGCTCCAAACCTCTTTCCAGGTTGAAACCATGCCTTTGTCCTCTTTATTTTAGGCATTTTGACAGCCAGTGAGGTTGTCCTTTCTCCTTCTTCCTCCGGATCAAGATGGGTCATCATCTTTTTGGCACTTTTAAGCTACTTTCAAGGTTAAGTCTGCCTTTATTGTTAGCTGTAAAACAAACACTTAAAACACTTATTTAGTTCTCTCAAGGGTCTATCAAGGCCCAGATTAAGGGGTGAAAAATGGTATTTTCCAGTTCTCAACACACCCCCAAACCTAAGCTTTGCTAGTCCCTGAGCAAAGACAAAATTTAAAAATAGAATGAAAAGCCATTTTTGTAGGGAGCACAGTTGCATTTAGCATATGCAACAAGCCTTTTAAACCCCTAGGTGATCCCTAGTGGAGGAGTGAAGTCTCCTGCGGGTTTTCAGTGAAGGTACCCACAAACTTCTCCAATAAATCAGTTAAGATCAATGCAGTTCCGTTAAAGCAAACTTTCATCCAATCAGATTATTCACACCTGCATCAGTCAGGTTGTAAGAAGATTTTCAAGAAAATATCGTTCAAAACTAAAATTCTTTGTAATTCCTTTAGCATTCACTCAGTTGGTGTCAAAAGGTTTTTACAAGAAAAATTAATAAAAAGCTTGCCTTCTATTTGAGAATTCAGTTTTGATGTTACCCCAAATAATTTGATTTCAAACTCAACTCTCACCAGGGTTTTCACTCACCATGCAAATATGAGGGTTGCACTATTTCACACAGCTCAAGAGCAATTACAGTCCTCAAATAGGATTGTAAGCAAGAGCATAGGCATTGCTTTCAGTTCTGAATTTACTACTTTTTTCACCATAGATTACACAAATCCTTATCTCCATGTGATGACTCAATCCATCATTGATCGATGAAGGACTTTAACTTGGGTTATAATGTGGCGTATGGGTGCAATTTAGCAAGAACAAAGGGGTGGAATGGAGTTGAAAATTGAGAAGTCAGCTAAGGTAAGGAGGTGATAGCGACACCTTCTTCAAAACAGCACAATTTCATCTTCATCATTGAATTTTCAGAGCCAAAGTGACCATCTTTTCTCTTTCTTTTCAAACTTCCAATGAAATGCCTTCTTTTTTTTTTTTTCAAAGCAACATTGACTGAATGCCACATTTCTTCCGTTGATGCCTTCAATTATTTTATTTTTTTACCAAACTGTTACCCAACTCACCTTTCTTCAGCTTTCTTTTCTTTACCTTCTGAATTCTCAGAGTGAGGGTTAGGCTAAATGAGGTTGATGAGGTTTCAAAGAAATCTTGGATTTATAAAGCTCAATTGGTGTGTATCAAGGGCAGTTTCAAAAGGTTGGGCTTTTTGAAGTTCAAACTGTCCAAAAGGAGGCCTTACATCATGTCTTTAATATCATGATTGCTGTCAAGATATTTTTACTTGGATATGTGTAACTTCTAGTGATAACAAGCAGGTTCAAACAGTCCCTAGAGCAGAAAATTTTTCAATTTATACCTCCAAAGAATACATTTCAGGTCCAAATCTCACTGGGTGTGGTTTTCTATCAAATTCCTGAAGTATATCATCACTGCTTTCTCTCTTTTTAGGTTTACTAAAACATCAATTTTCTTTTGAAAATTTTCTGACATTCACTTCATGAAAGTATTAGAATTACACTAGAAATTAATTTTAAAAAGTTTTAACTTCCTCATTTTTCAAAAAAATAGGTGTGAGATTACTTCATTTTTAAAAATTCTGCTGATCATAAGCTGCACCAAGCATTAACTTATTTTATTGGCATCTCTGCCACACCCCCAAACCTAAGATGAACATTGTCCTCAATGTTCTAGACAGTGAGAAACTAGGGGCAGTAGGGTGAAATGAGAAAGAAGAAAAAAGGAAAATATGAGCAGAAAAATCTTAACTATGGAGCAGAAAATACAAATGCAAAACTAAATACATGAATAGGGAAAATGGAAAAAATGATATACAAACGCAGGAAATTACTGCTAAACCAGAAAAAATAGCAAAACAAATCTAGAAAAACTGAATGTATGAACAGAAAAAAGAAGAGTACTCTGAAGAAAATGAAAGGAAACTAACGCTAATAATAGAAAAAAAAAAAAAAAATTCAGATCCAAAAATAGAATTAAAAAATCAGGGGAAAAAAAAAAAAAATTAGGAACCGAGTACTAAACTACCAAAATGCAAAAAATTAGTAAATTTAAGACCTAAAAAAGAAAAATCAGCGATCTAAAAATAAAATTTTAAACTAAAATTCCTAAAATAAAAAAAATCCTAAAAGAAACTCTAAACCACCTGCGGCAAAAGAACTGCTGCTTGTGTGAGTATGAATCAATATGAATTTGAAATTGATGAAGCATGGGAGTACACAGTTAAAAATAGGATTCATACATAGCTGAGACCTATTTATGGAGCAGAAATCTTGTAGGAAAATAAAGTCAGTGACTCCATTGAATACTCAAAAGAGCCTATGAGCCACTGCTCATTATCCTACATGATGAAAAAATTAAAAAAAAAACATGATCTCAGTAGGTCCAAATGGGAAAATTGGATACAAACAAAGAAAAACAGCCCATCTAGAAGATATATATTTTTTTATGCTTTTATAATTTTTTATTTTATTTTATTTTATTTATTTGTTTTGGGTCAGCCCAGGGTCAATAAGAGCCCTTATTTACTACTACTGAAAAAATAATAAGAAACAACTCAAAAAAATTCTAATTGTGTTTTCATTTTCTTTTATTTTTGTATTTGGTTTTATATAAAAAAAATCAGCATGCCTAAAAGACAGCAGAAATTATAATCAAAACAAACATTAAACAAAGCAGAACTGCTGGTTCTCAAGAATTTAAAAATAGAAAATGAATGCAAAGGAGAAGGGGATGCAAACTCAAGCAGATCTGCTCCAGCTTTAGTCCAGATGCTCCTTGTTGGACGGCTGCTTCTGATCTGCAAAAATCCAAAAATTGCGGTACCTTATTCAAGTATATTGACAAAATAAAAACAAAAACTCAAAGCACGCCCAAATTTGACAAAAAGACAAAAGAGTGGCAAGAACATTTATTCAAATAACTAGAAGGCAAAGAATAAAACTCGTAAAAATAAAAAATTTCATGAAACAGGTTTTCTATACAAAACTGCAGTAGACATTTAATCAAGCACTTGGAATGCAAAGTGCAGTTTTGAAGCAAAAATTAAAATGAAAATCAAATCTACAAAATTGAAAAACTTAGGTCTACCAATTTTAAAATCTATTCCCCGGCAACGGCGCCAAAAACTTGTTGCTTCTTAGTGTGCATGATTTATTTGTGTTTTGAAAACATACTTGCAAATGATGCATTGTACTGAATATTAAAAAGAATAAGAAAATATCAGCACAGAGAGAACATAATTAGCCTGCAAGATCAGGGCCAATTGTAGCAAGTTTTAAATGTAAGTGAGTAAAAGATCGTCCACAGGGAATTGATTTAAAATTTAAGATAAACCTCCAGATCTGAGCTATCAGATTTGACCTCTGATCCTATCTACGAGGTACATAAGATGGGAGGTTGAATTTGTCACGTTAACTAAATGATAAAAGTAAAAATTAAACTAAATGATCCAGATCCGAGTTGGGGAGATTTGATGTAAATTAATAAGAATGGAGAAATAATATCTAACTTCGATTTAGTACTTGATTGCAAAATGAGAATAAATGCAGAACAAATGATATATTATCCAATCTTCATCTGGCTACCAGCACAGATGCAAGAGAAAGTAATCTAACTCAAGGATTAGATTTAAACTTATGGCTATGGTCTGTCCACTTCAATGGCCACAGACCATCCAATAGTCTTTAATCTGAACCCTTAATTGAGCGAAACACCACTACAAATCTTTGTGAGAGATTAGGTTACAAACACAAATTCTCACGGGGATAATGAATTAAGGAAATTGCTTAAAAGCGATAAATCTAAAGGAGTCTAGTGCAATAAGGAGATCACAGGAACCCTCAACACGAATCCAATTGAGAACGCATTTCCACAAAGAACCTTTTCAAATTCACCATTACAATTCTGAGCCGACTTAAATACTCTCGGATTTGTAGTCTTGAATACACTTCTCTTTTGAATTACAAAAGTATCTCACAGCTCTCAAGTACAAATAAAAGTTAGGCTATTACAGGAATTTCAGACAAGCTATCTGAATTGGAAATGGAGCAACAGAAATGAAACTCGAAATCTGGATATCCAAATTGGGCAAATGGTTCGTCTATTTATAGTTTTCCCTAAGCCAGCTCAGATGTGTATCAACCAATCAGAATTGGATAGATCTGTATCAACCAATAGGAGTCGAGCACAAGGATCTAGATCTATTTTGGCCAATCAGAACTGCTTGATCTGGTTTAGCCAATCAGGTGATAGAAGCATCAATTCTGTTATGTAATTCAAAAATCTGTTTGAGCTTCTAGAAGTTCCCGCCAAGTAATTTCATCTTTGGGTGTTCACATGGGGTGGAATATGCCTTTGGTTCGTGCTCAGAATCTTTCGAAATGTCCCTGGGCTTTTAAATGCATTGGGGCGCGTGTAGAGATTACTGAATTGCCCTTGCAGATGTTGAGAATCTTCAGGATATCATTTCGCACAGTTTGGAGAACTTTTCGCAAGGTACTGTGACTTCTGAAGCTCTTTTCGCACAGATTGGAAACCTTTTCGAAAAGAACTGTAACTTCTGGAGATCTATTCGCAAAGATTGGGAACCTTTTCGAAAAGAACTGTAACTTCTGGAGATCTATTTGCAAAGATTGGAGACCTTTTCGCAGAGCTTGGGGACCTTTTCGCAAAGATTGGGGCCCTTTACGAATAGCATTCTGTAGTGCATTCTTCTTTTCGAATAGCTCCAAACCTCTTTCCAGGTTGAAACCATGCCTTTGTCCTCTTTATTTTAGGCATTTTGACAGCCAGTGAGGTTGTCCTTTCTCCTTCTTCCTCCAGATCAAGATGGGTCATCATCTTTTTGGCACTTTTAAGCTACTTTCAAGGTTAAGCCTGCCTTTATTGTTAGCTGTAAAACAAACACTTAAAACACTTATTTAGTTCTCTCAAGGGTCTATCAAGGCCCAGATTAAGGGGTGAAAAATGGTATTTTCCAATTCTCAACAGAGACAGCATTTGAGCGGGTTGATCGGATGCCTAACACCTTTCCGATCAATAACCGAAGCCCCTACCCGAGCCTTTGGCTTGAATCGGTAAATCAGAGTCATATTTGGCACTTCAGTGCATTTAATATTGATTTGAGGTTTCTCGGGACACAAAAAGCTCTAGGTGATGACTCTAGTTTTTTATTAAACGAACGCATCATCGCGATGGACTCGCGAGAGCCCACGGTTGCACAAAGTCCAAGCCAGTTCAGTTGATCCGAGAACAAATGCGGACCTCACAGAAAGGATCAAAATTTTGGTTTCAGGCATGACCGAAACCAAAACCAAAACCAAAATCCGATAATTTGATCGAAATCCAAAAATTTGGCTTAAATTTGGTCCCAATTTTCATTTCGGTGGGGACCAAAACCGATAATTTGGATTGAAATTTTAGTCATTTCGGCTGAAATTTTGATCCTTGCCTCGCAGAGCGGACAGAAGAGCTACACTGATTTGAAGCATAGGAATTGGGATCTTATCGAAGGGGACAAAGTCTTCGTGAAGATCCCACCTACAAAATGTGTGATGAGATTCAGGCTGAAAGGAAAGCTTAGTCTGAGATTCATGGGATTGTTTGAAGTCTTGAAGAGAATCGGAGAAACAACATATCAAGTATGTGGCAGCCCCTGGTCATGTTATCGACTGAGAACCCTTAGAGGTTAATAAGGACATGTCCATTGTCAAGGAGACAACTTAGATTGTTGATCAAAAAAAGCAAACCTTGAGAAATAAAGTTATACCGTTGGTCCTTGTGATTTGGCAGCACCACTCTCTTAAAGAGGCCACTTGGGAACGCGAGGATGCTATTAGGAGGGACTACCCCCATCTCTTCAAATAAAGGTATGACTCAATTTCAAGGATAAAATTTTTATAAGTAGGGAAGATTGTTGTGATTCGAATTTCATATCTTTGATATAGCTAAATTATGTGTATGTACTTAATAACGTATACACCACATGCCTTGACTTTTGAAAATGTTTTAACTAAAAACACATGTTTTGATTTTTAAAGCTCTTATATTTATTTGTCACTATTTGACACAAGTTATGTGATAGCCTACTAGTTAGAGACTTGAGTTAGAGACGAAGTCAGAGGATCGATGTAATAACCCAAAAATTTTGAAAACGTTGAATCGTTGACCTTTGACGAAAATGTGACCTTTTGACTAATTTGACCCGAGTCAAATGTTTGACCTAGATAGCGTTGTCTCAAACCCCACTTGTTATAATTGGGGGTATGCGCCAAGCGCATTAAAACCCAACTCGTACACTATGTAGAGTGTACACGTGCTTGTGCATGTGGCACACGAACTCAAGCCTAGTAAACCAACTTATCACGTGGCACCCATTTAAATTTACGTGTTCGACATGTCGCACAATGGAACCCTAAATTTTTAAGGTAAATAATTAATAAGAATGAATTTTCATGTGAATAGTGAGGCTAAAATCGTATGTTTTGGCCTTTGGAGAAGAGCCTGTACACCAACTTACGGTGTGCCGACCTAATGCTGAATTGACCTCGTAGACCCCAAAGTTATGACCCTTAAGCACCAACGGTTAAGAGGTTTAGGGATTTAAAACTGATTGGGTATGATTTGGACTCATTTCGAGTCTTTTGGAAGAGTTAATATACATTAGTTCAGTGTGCTTAATTAATGTCAAAACCAAACTCTATTTGTGGATAAGAACAAATACATTTGTTTGGTGTACTCGCTTCGCACCAAAATGAACCCTTAACTTAAAAGTGAAACCTCACATGGGTTTCTCATTATTTGCAAAAAAAATTTTGAGGAGAGAAAGAGAGGAGAGAAGAGAAAGAAGGAGAGAAGGAGGAGAAGATTTGCTCCTCACGTGAGCACCTCGCACGCCGAAACCTCAGATTCTTCATAGAGCTTTCGCACGATTTCTTCTTCTCCGATTCACCGCAAGAAATCTTGTCGCGATCACGATTGAAGAATGTGAGAGAAATCTACTCTCTACCAAACCCTCTTTTTAATTTTTAGCCCAAACCCCATTGATATCTCTCTAGATCCTTCTATTCCACTCAAGAGAGTCTTTGAAGGGATTCGATCTCCACCGCTACGATTGAAGGAATCAAAGGTTTCAAGGCTTTCCAAACAATCGAGTGAATACCAAGTAAAGAGAGCCGATTTCTCACACGATCTAAGGAGGTAAATGCATATTTGATTCATGATTAAATGGTATAGATTAAGTATAGTTTTAATTGTGGATGATTTGGAATGAGTGTATGATTTTTTGAGATTTTTATGGAATTTGTGGGAGAAAAATGGGTTTTTAAAAGGGGAAAACACGCAAGATCGTGCACAGTCGCGCGCGCAAGTTGAAAACTTGCGCAAGTGAAGTTCCCTCAGAAAATAGGCCAAAAGAGATTGTGCAAGTTGAAAACTCGCGCAAGTAAGTTCCCTCAGAAAATAGGCCAAAAAATGTTGAAATAGTAGCTCGCGCGAGTTTGAAAAGTCGCTTGCACGAACTTTAAAGTTACTCACGTGACTGTGAAAGTAGGACTGACGCTGTCTTGGTATTTTGGCTGTAACTTTAAACTTGGATTGATGCGATTATTATAGCGTTGGAAAGATGACAACCAGTTCTATAACTTTTGTGAATTAGAAAATTAATGAATCAAAATATTTAAAGGTCAAAATAGAGCAGGAAGTTGGGTCAAATATAAGTTAGCACGAACTTGCTCATTTCCACATCGGTTTTGAGAAAACACTTAAATATGTCTAAGTTATTAGTGATTAGAGTCAATCCTTGATGCATTATCATATACTTACTGTGACAGCCCGGATTTCGGCACCCCGAAACCCATGTCATCAACATGATCCTCTAGACCGTACCCCATAGATACGTACGGAACATTGGCATAACAAGCAATAAAAAAGAGAATGAAATGCATAAGAACTGACACTGAAATAAATCTCCAGTTCTATACATATATACTCTAAATATCTATGATCCAAAAGATGGTTCTAAACTCATGCCTCTGCATGAGTAAAAGAACCCACCCGAACCATTAGTGACATCACTTAATCACCCTAGATGGTTCGCCAGAAGAATATATCCATTTAATTACATTATTTCTCAAAATAAAGGCTTGACATACCAAGCCGCACAATATGCTCTCAAAACTCTCTCTATCAAGGTACACAGCAGAGTCTCCTAGAAGAAGTCCTCGGGAGGAGACTCTAACTCGTCTCCGGACGCGTAGTTTGAATCCCCCGGATCAGCGTCTCCCGAAGCCTCTACGGCAGTAAGCAAAGGACCTACGACGTATAGTCTAAATGGTGAGCTACATCCTAGCTCAATAGGGAACAACACAATGAACATATAAGTCAAATCCTCACATATATTCTATGATATTCTTAGCATGATATATTTATGAACTTAATGGAAAACAGTTTAGAGAGTACATATGCATTAAAGTTTACTGGTGGTTTACATGTTACATTTATTATCAAATGTTCATGAACTACACTGAATAGGCCTAAAGAAACTTAAATCTTCAACTTAAGTAGTCCCCGAGCAATATAGCATTGAGCCCCGATGGAATACCCTTCATCGTCGTCTAAATAGACAGTTGTTATAAATATATCACTTTAAATACTACTCAGGTCCCTTTCTCGTAGGCGACGAGGTCTAATCTCATCTCAACATCCCTGGGATGTGATACTATGTACGGATAGACCGCCATACCGGTGTACGGATTGGCCGTCGTGCTAGTCACGGATATCCTGCCAAGTCAGTGGTGGGTATCCCGCCACGTCGGTGGGGTATTCTGTTCAAACCTTAAATAACAAAAATATCAGTGCTTTACATATAGTTATTCACCGTGTAAATGTGCTACTTTATAGCAATTAGGCCTTATCAGTCTTTGTTCAATCTTACTTTATAATCTCACTTACGTCCCTGGGACGTCTAAATTACTCACATCACACTGATGCCTTTATCACTTTCTCATCCCCTGGGGATGTCTCATTTTCATATGCGTACTTGGTGTCACACACACACATATTGAAAGGATTATATGATTAAGCATGTTCATTTCATTGGTGTATCACACACACACACACATGGAGATTTTATAATTCATTTCACTTCTATATCACTACATACATGATTTTGTAATCAAAGTACATGTTCAAGGTGTTCCCTACCTCAAATGTCTGACTGTCCAAGCATCAAGGTCCCACACGGCTCCTCATGCTTGCCTTAGCTCGTACCACCTATGGTACATCATAACACATGCACAATATCAATAATGATGCAATAGAGAAGGTCTAAGACCCTCCATGAACCTCAATGTTCAACTAAGAAATCAACTCAAACTGTCAAAATCGATTAATCGATCTCTAAAATCGATTAATCGAAACCCTAAATCGATTAATCGATTCCCAAATCGATTAATCGAAATCCAAAATTGATTAATCGATCTCAAATCGATTAATTGAAAGTCCTCAATTGATTAATCAATTCCCAAATCGATTAATTGAAATCCACAATCGATTAATCGATTCTCAAATCGATTAATCGGTTCTTCCCAAGCTTTAGCTCTCTGGCCAGTGGAGGTACTCAATCGATTAGCCAATTTCTAATCGATTAATCTAATTTCAAAATCGATCAATTGATTTCAAGATCGATTAATCGAACTCTGGCATTTTTTTCCTTTTCAACTTTCAGACCAAAATCGATTAATCGATTTGGCCAGAACTCAGCCCCTTTTCGGGTTGTTCTTCCAAATCTTTTGCTATTTTTTTCTATTATTTTAATTCATCATTTAGCCCATCTATTGATTGAATTTAATCATCAAAACTCATGCATTTAAATCTAACAAAGCTCACCTCAAATCAATCTCTTAAATGATGGAATGGTTGATTTCTTGGCTAGGGTTCCAAGCTTTTGCTTTAATGGTTCTTCACGGATCGAATCCGGCATTCAATGCTCAAATCCAAACCATAATAACTCTCCTTGCCATTAACTCCTTTACTCTCCCTCTCTCTCTCTCTCCTCTTAACTCTCTCACCAACCAAACAAAGGAATGACTTCCCTTTAGATTATTAAACCCTTATAACCCTCCTTCAATTTTGGTGTTAAGCACATATATCAGAGATAGGTGTATGTGACCCTTAACTAACACCCATACCCCATACTTAGGGTACACTTACATCACATGAATACGTTAACTATAGAAGTCCACTGTTTGACCATCACTCGATCAAACCTACGACCCATTGAGCATGGATCCCGAGGTCACTGTTTAAGGTCAAAATTTTCAGGATGTTACACTTGTAATGTAGATTGAGGGTAGGAAGCCATCAATAAGACCTTGCTTGGCTTCACGTAACTTTGAGGTTAGGGTAGGAGAAATTTAACACACAATTTCATTTTTGTCTTTGATTCATAGACTCTCATGATATGATTTGAATATATTAAAACTTGTGACTGACCGTATTTGAAAATTTGAAATCTTTGAATAATTAGTGTGCATTAAAACTTTTGAAATAATGAACCTTTTGAAATGAAAATGAACTCTGAATATGAACTTCGAAAATGAACTTTGAATGTAAATTAGAATATGAACTCGTAAGAAGAACTATGTATGTTTCATCGAAATTGAACTTTGAATGTGATCTTTGAAGACTAATCCGAGACATTAAGACATTAATTATGGTACCATTGAATCTTTGAACAAGAAACTTCGAAACTAAGAACTTTGAATTCAAATCGGTACGGTGGTTTATCGTAATTTGAACCTTCTGAATTTAGAATCTAAACTTTGAACATAAGAACTGTAATTTGACCGGTACGACGCATTATCCGTAATTTGAATCGTTACGGCAGGATATCCGTAATTTGAATTGGTACGGTGGGATATCCGTAATTTGAACTGGTACGGCAGTTTATTTGAAATCCGCACTTGAAACTTTGAACTCTTGAATATGAAACTTTGAATCTGAAACCTTGAAATACGAACATTGAATCTGAAAGTCATGTAAGAAAATTGAATTCAGAAGTTAAATTTGAACCGAATAATAAGTCTTGCCATTAAGTGGACCACTATGGGCGGATTATAAGTACATTGTGGACCGCTATGGGCAGATTATCAGTACACATATCCGTGAATCAAACTGGTGTGACAGTCTCCGTGAATCGAACCGACACGACAGAATATCCGTGAATTGAATATGTAAACTATGTAAGTGAATGTGAATCGACCTCAGTAAATCAAGGACAAGACATGTCAGTGAATGTGAATTAAACTTAGTAAAACAAAGATAAGACATGCAAGTGAATCAAATTCAGTAAAGTGCTTTCCATTTTGACATGACAAGATACCCTGTTTTGATACGAAGTTTTTTTTAGTGCGAAAAGACTTTGATATTAGCTTCTATTTTGTTACGAAGTTTTCTGCTTTAGTATAAAAAGATATTCTATTTGATACGAAGTTTTCTTTGATAAGAAAAGGTTTAGAAACATTGTTTGATGTTAAATGCCTTTGAAATCAGTTTCAGTTTTGATAGGAAAATGCCTTTGAAATCAGTTTCTAATCTGAATAGGAAAATGTCATCAATTTTAAAATGAAAATGTTTTGATCCTTGTCCTTGAATCTATACATGATTGATGAGATGTATTTTGGTATCCATTTCCCTCCACTGAGCCTAGACTGTTAGCTCACCCCGACTATATGATCAGTCACATAATTTATCAATTTATTACCCTTAACTTAGTGATTCTAAGACTTAGTTTGCTACTAATAAGTTAATGGTGTGCATATATTAAAGATAACCAATAAAAGAGAGCCCTAGTATTAATCTTTGCTAAAGTAAACCTAAAAGAGCATTAAAAAGACGATTAAGCGTAAAAGACAATTCGTCGCCTACTAAAAGAACAAAATCGTAAAAGACAATTGAGCGCAACAATAAGAGATAAACTGAGAAAATTGTGATTTATGATTCTCTAAAGAAGAAACGTTCAAGAGGCTGAAGCGATACTATGAAGTGCAGAATCGTCCTAAGAGTGAACTGTATGAGAAGATAGAAAATCGTGATTTATGATTTTCCAGAGAAAGCTACATATAAAGAGAATAATTGTGATTTGCGATTCTCTAAGAATAAAAACTTCTCAGAAATGCTGCTACTGATCACGTGAGAATTTCTACCGCCATATACAAAATTAGAAAAATTCTACAATTAGAAGTTCTACTGATCACAGATCTGGGAGATTGATGAAGAAGATTATTAGACGGAATCTGTTACTGAAAAAAGTGAAGAACATTCTAGAAGCATATCAATCGTTTGAAGCAAGGAGTTATAAAATTAGAAGTAGATTTATATTTTAATTTCTTTTATTAGAATTAGAAGCTTTGTAAATCGACCCCTTATGATCTATAAATAAAAGGGATTGGTGTAGGAATAAAGTATCGAGAAGAATTAATCAGCATCAATTGACAACTGAGGTCTGTTTGTTCTTCTGATCAAAGTAGTTAGGATTTATAAAGTAACATCATCCACAGTTCTCTAAGGTCTTGCCTGACATCCAAGGCTGAGGAAGCTGAAGGGTCGACCCCATGGATGGTTCTACTTTTTCTTTCTAGTTTAGATTTTTATTTTTTGTTATTTATTGCTTTGTAAACATCTTCAAGTTTTGGTTTGAATTGATGACTTAGGTTGGAATTTGCAGATTAGTGTAATGGTTTTTACTTTTCCATCTTTAATTTTCTAGAGTTTAATTGACGCCCAAATTTCTGGTTGATTGTTAATTGGATTAAATCTGTATTGATAGGATTTTAGTATTGATTGACGTGCAATGCTAGGAGACTTGATATATAGTGTAACGGTACTGTTTACTTTTATAAATATCCAATAACAAAGATTGTGATTGACTACCATAATATGAATTTTGAGGATGAGGATTTACTTTTATGCACTTTAGATTAAAAAACAATTCTTTATTCATATTTCTCTAGTAGTTTAGGAATTTTAAAAAATAAATATAAGTTTTCAGAAAATTAGATTAAACATAAGAAAACTATCTTCTTGGGAACGATCCTATACTAGCTCTACAATTTTTATGGTGCACTCGTAATAGGTTAAGACTTAATTAGATACACATATAAGTAGCGATCAAGTTTTTGGTGCCATTGCCGGGGATAGTTCTAATTTTGTTTAGTTGAAGAAAACAAGTATTTATTTTTCTCCTTTTAAATTTCGTTATATTTTTATTTTCTTTGATCACTTCTTTAGGCTTTTGCAGGTTTATTCGGAGTCGGCAAATTAAGGTTCCAATTTCTGTTGGCCACAGACGTTAGAGGCTTAGATTTGTTTCCTCTCCCCGCTCTTCTAAAATATATATATATATATATATATATATATATAATAATAATAATAAATATATATATATATATATATAATTATAATTTATTAAAAATGCAAGGCCAATATATTTTGGCCAAATTTTTATATGACTTACCCCTCAGTGGAATTCCCTACCACACCTATGTACCCACCTCAGCTGGATACAGGCAGGCCCTTGCCTCTCAATGGTGCAATATGGAAGACTCCTATAATTCTCAGTGGGATAACCCTTATGGTTTTCCGAGGGTAATTCAGCAAGAAATACCTTGCTCTTACCCACAATATTTTTCAAACTTTCAGCAGCCATACCAATCTTATATGCAACTGCCATATTCTCAGGTAATAACAATAGTATTACTATGATGCATATCCTTCAGGACTTGCAACAACATGCACACCATCGTTCTAGGGAATTAGCTCAGTTGTCCTAGATCTCCCAAAACTTACAATCTTGTACCCAGTCTATCACAAATCTAGATACCCAACTAAAGCAATTAGTTTCACTATGGGAAGAGAAAGAGAGTAACCAAACACCAATTCCCACAATTTAGGCTGTTCAAACCTTAATAAGTGGTCGAACTATTGATAATGGAGTAAAGATGCCTACACCAGTAGAAATCTCTACAACCAAAGACATGGAGAATAAAGCCGAAGAAGAAACCCACTCACAAAAAAGACCAAAAAAATTAGAAAATGAAAAACAGAAAAATATAGAAAAAACTGAGAGGACTCCCATCTCTGCAACTGAAGTTGTTAATCAGTGAAAAATACAATTTTTCACCTCCTAACTTGACCTTTGATGGACCCTTGAGCTGACTAATAAGGTGTTTTAAGTGCGTTTTATAGATAAGTAATAAATTGCAGTCTTAGTGCAGACATTCACCTAAAATGGCCAAAGAAGCAATCTACTGCTCACCATGTGCTACCCAAAGGCCAGCCAATCAAATAGTCCACAGAGCTTTAGAAGTTCATGAGAAGGTCATGGGCCCAACTGGGGTTGCTTGGGACCAAGTGTAGTTGCAAGGAATAAAGATTGAACCCACCAAGACGCTGCTGAGTGTTGAATAAATGAAGACAACACACCAAAGATGTGTGCCAGCTGTGGAAACTCAAGGCAGAACATCTCGAGAGGACACTCCAAGCTGTCAAGAGGTTGGGTTGCTCAAATACCAAACTGTCGAGAGGTTCCCAGTACTTGTCGAGAGGTTAGTTTTAGCTGTCGAGAGGTCCTGAGGCTCAAAAGCTAACTTATCAAGAGGTTCCATCAACCTGTCATAAGGTTCTGAAAGTATATGCCTACCTATCAAGAGGTTGGAGGCACAGCAGAAGCTCTTGTTGAGAGGTTCCCCTGAACCTATCGAGCAGCGCAAGCCATCTTGTCGACAACTTACTTGAAGCTGCATTCATTTGCGTGAGGTTTAGGCATCCTGTCGAGAAGCAGACCAACCTGTCGTAAGCTCAACTGGAGCTTTACAAAGAGGTCGACAAGATTTTGTATAGCTTGTCAAGTGGATTGAATGGTGACTGAACAAAAGGAGAAAATTCACGTCAATCTTGTCGTGAACTTATCCCAACCTGTCGAGAAGTCACAGATCCTGTCGAGAGCATCATAGAACTTGTCGAAATACACAACAAAGCAGATTCAGAACCTATCGTGAGGTTCCCTGAACCTCTCGACACTCAAATTGGGAACTTCCCAGTTCCTTTCACAGCAGTTGCCAACTTTAGGATTCTGTGCACATGTTCCAAACCACGTCAGCAACCCCTGGGGGTATTTTTGGTACACAACTGGGCACGAATGGAAACTCTAATTACCTCACATGTATTTACCAGTTATGGACCAATGGGAGAAGAGCTTCTAGAAGAGAAATCAGCCATATCAGTATAACTAAATTATTCTCTTAAGCTCTGATTGGCTGAAACAGATCTGAGGACAGAGAGGAAGAGTATAAAAGCCTGAAGAATTTATAGAGCTAGACATCCAGAAATTGGGAGAACCAGAGCCAAACTCGATCTTCATTTTCCCTCCAAAACATTCCCTCTCTCTTTCTTCTTCCCCCATTCTCTCCTTAGCCAATTATGGTTGGCTAAACCCCTTCAGTAGCTAGGGTGAGGTTGAGAGTTGTAAAATCGATAGTTTCAGAGGCTTTGTAGATGGATTGTATGTTGCACAGATCTCAGATCTGAGCACAATAGGTTTGTAAGTTGTATTATTTCATTGTAATTGTAGAATTTAAAGTTGATTATGATCTATAGATCACTTTTTCATATTTGATTTTCCTGGGTTAGATATACCTGTAGATGCTTGAGCTTGTAGCCTGACACCCACAACATCTACAATAGCTTACCTGTTCCAATCAAGATCCTTGAATTGGAACAATCTCTGGGATGATCTGTGGCCACTCAAATGGACAGATCATAACTTTAGGATTACTTCAATTCTTTGATTGAGATTATATTCTTATACCTTGCATCTGAGCTTGTAGCCAGATGAAAGATTGTTGCAAATCTGCCCTATGCCTTGCCTTTGATTCAATTGATTTTTAGTAAAGACCAAAATTCCTAGCTACTGCTCTCCTTCTTTTGATTTTAATCTTTTCTTCATTTTCTCTTAGCTCTGTATTTAATCAAATTTGGATCATTTGCATTTGATTTTTATAGTTTTCAGTAAAGTGACAAATCTTAGAACCTCTCCTTTTTTCTATTTTGATTTAGTTTAAAGTAGGATAGAGTGGCAGATCTATCCTAGATCTGGAGATTTACCATAGTTTAAATCACATGTCCCTGTGGACATACCCTGACATACCTATTAATGCTTGCTGCAACAGCCTTGGTTCTTACAGGACTGGCTGCTTACCTTAGTTCCACTTTGCTATGATTTGTTATTTTAATTTGCTGTTTTAACCATTTAATAATTGTGAGGTAAGTAGCAACAACAGAAGTACCATGTATACCGAAGTTACCATTCCCTAATGCTTTTGGTGCACCCTCTCCTTTTGAAAAAAATTCAAAAAAATTAGAAGAAATTATCGAGATCTTCAAAGAAGTGAAGATCAATTTGCCCCTCTTAGAGGCCACCAAACAAGTTCTAGCCTACGTGCAGTTTTTGAAGAAATGTGTACACAAGAATGAAAACGATGGAATAACATCTTGCAATTTTTATTTTAAGCAAGCAAGTAAGCTTAGTCTTACAAGCTAGGACTCCGCCTAAGCTTAGAGATCCTGGAGTGCCCATGATTCCATGTTTTATCGAAAATCATGAAATAAACAAGGCACTCCTAGATCTAGGAGCTAGTGTAAATTTGCTACCATTCTCGGTCTATGAAAAGCTAGGACTTGGAGAAATGAGATCCATGTCGATAACTCTTCAGTTAGCCGATAGATCAGAGAGGAGGCCAGTAGGAATCATTGAAGATGTAATGGTTGAGGTTGATAAATTTGTCTTCCCTGTTGATTTCTTGGTATTGGACATGGAACACAGTTCAAAATCTCCAACACAAATTCCTGTCATACTCGGTAGACCATTTTTTACCACGGCAAATGCTTGCATTAATTGTAAAATCGAGGTTATGGAAGTTTCTTTTAGGGATATGCAAATTTAGTTAAATGTCTTTTCAGCCGCCAACCAAATGACTTCAATAGATGACGAGAAATGTTTCTGTGTTGAGGAAATTGAAGAACTGGTAGAAGAAGCACTACCCCTCATCCTATCCAAAGACGTGCTGCTAGTTGTGCTATGGTACCCAAACTTGGAAGGAATCAATTTTCCATTTGAAGAAACGACTTATCTATTAAACTCCTCTCTTCATGATTCCAAATCACGAAGTTGGAAACCATGGATAGAGCTCCTTCCCGATATTCAAGTAAACCACTGCCACCGTCCACTGAGATAGCACCAACTTTGGAATTGAAATTACTTCCTGACGCCCTTAAGTATGTTTTTCTTAGGCCTAATAAGACTCTCCCAGTAATCATCTCATCCACTCTTAACGAGGAACAAGAGAGTAAATTATTGGCCACACTCGTAAAGTATAAACATGCGATAGGGTGGACTGTTGCAGACCTAGAAGGACTTGATCCCTCAATTTGTATGCACCGTATTCATTTGGAGGATAATGCCAAGACCTCATGGAAAAGTCAGTGACAGTTAATCCAAATATGAGGGAAGTTGTTCAAAAGGAAATCATGAAACTCCTTGACGTAGGTATCATTTACCCAATTTTCGATAGAGAGTGGGTTGGTCCCATTCAAATAGTCCCAAAGAAATCTGGGATTATAGTTAAAGAAAATATAGCTAGTGAGCTGGTACCCTTACGTGAAACTACAGGTTGGCGCTATGTATTGACTATAGAAAACTTAACTCAATGACCCGTAAAGATCATTTCCCGTTACCATTCATTGACCAAAATTTGGAAAATTAGCGGGTCAAGAATATTTTTGCTTTCTGGATGGATATTCTGGGTACAATCAAGTCCCTGTATACCCAGAAGATCAAGAAAAGACTACCTTTACGTGCCCCTTTGGAACATTTTCATATTGTCGTTTGCCCTTTGGTTTATGCAACGCACCAACAATATTTCAAAGGTGCATGATGGCCATCTTTTCTGATATGATAGACAGGTTTTTGAAAGTATTTATGGACAATTTTTTGATATTCGGCCAAACCTTTGATTCTTGTCTTGATCGCCTAGCTCTTGTCTTAGAAAGATGTGAAGAAACCAATTTAGTGCTAAGTTGGGAGAAGAGTCATTTTATGGTTTAGGAGGGCATAGTTTTGGGGCATATTGTATCCAAAAGGGAATAGAAGTTGATAGGGATAAAATCGATATAATCGCAAATCTACCACCACCTACTTTGGTACGGCAGATTCGTTCCTTTCTTGGCCATGATGGTTTCTATCGTCATTTTATTAAAGATTTCTTTAAAATCTCTAGACCTCTGTGCCACTTGTTAGCTAAAGACATACCTTTTGATTTTAACGATGCCTGTCTTGATGCATTTAATAAGCTTAAAGCACTTCTCTCAACTGCACCAATCATTCAATCACTTGATCATTCCTTGCCTTTCGAAGTAATGTGTGACGCTTCTGATTATGCAATAGGTGCTGTCTTGGGACAATGAAAAGACAAGATCCCTCACGTAATTTATTATGCTAGCCGGACCTTGATCGAAGCTCAAGGTAATTATACTACTACTGAAAAGGAGCTTCTTATTGTTGTCTTTGCTCTGGATAAATTCTGACCATACCTATTGGGATGTCATCTTCTCAGACCATTCTGCACTGAAGTATTTGTTGGCTAAAAAAGATGCCAAACCAAGGTTCATAAGATGGATTCTTCTTTTGCAGGAATTTAATTTTATAATCAAGGATAAGAAGGGAGTTGAAAATGTGGTGGCTGATCATCTCTCTAGAATTGAACTTAATAAAATCAACAGTACAGAATCTCTGCATGATACCTTCCCTGGCGAGCAACTTTTTACCGTCCAAACTATCGTACCATGGTATGCAAACATTGTCAATTATTTGGCCATAGGTAAGATCCCTCCAAACTGGTCTAACCAAGATAGGTATATTTTCTTTTCAAATGTTAAATACTATATCTGTGAAGACCCTGATTTATTTAAAATATGTCCTGACCAAATAATTAGAAAGTACGTCCTTGATAGTGACACCCACAATATTTTATAATTCTCTCGTACTTACTCTTGTGGGGGCCACTTCGGAGGAAAGAAAATAGCTGCCAAGGTACTACAATGCGGATTTTATTAGCCTTCATTATTTAAAGATGGCCAACACTTTTTCCAAGCCTGTGAACGCTGTCAAAAGTCGGGAGCTCTGCCCCGAAGAAATCTGATGCCCCTGCAACCAATCTTGGTTGCAGAACCTTTCGACTAGATTTCATGGGGCCATTTCCGCCTTCATTCGGATTCATATATATACTCATAGCTGTAGATTATGTTTCGAAAAGGGTCGAGGCAACAGCCATGAGGACAAATGATTATAAGGTGGTAGTCTCATTTATCAGAGAAAATATATTTGCTCGATTTGGAACCCCACGCGCTATTATAAGTGATGGAGGCAGCCATTTCTGTAATACGTATTTCGAAAGTTTACTTAAGAAATACTATATTACGCACAAAATCGCGACCCCCTACCATTCACAAACTAGTGGCCAAGTTGAGTTTCTAACGGAGAAATAAAGAAAATCTTAGAAAGGATTGTTCACCCTGATAGGAAAGACTGGTCCATAAGATTAACTGATGCTCTATGGGCATACAGAAAAGCTTCTAAAACTCCCATTGGTATGTCACCTGTCCGCTTGGTGTATGATAAAGCTTGTCACTTACCTATGGAATTAGAACATAGAGCCCTTTGGGCTATCAAAACGTTAAATTTTGAGTTAACTACATCATGAGAGCAACAAAAACTCGAACTCAATGAGCTTGAGGAAATTCGAAATGATGCATATCAAAGTACTCGAATCTATAAGGCCAAAACCAAAGCATTCCATGATAAACATATTCTGTGAAAGAGTTTTGAGCCAGGTCAACAAGTTTGGCTATATAATTCAAGGTTAAAGTTATTTCCAAGAAAATTATGAAGTCGTTGGGATGGTCCCTACTCGGTTATAGAAACATTCCCTCATGGGACTGTCGCTATCAGAGATCCCAAGGACAATCATACTTTTAATGGACAGAGACTTAAACTGATGGTATCATTAGAAGAAAAAGATATGGTGACAACACTGGCACTAAAAGATCCAGACCATTACTGAAAGCTCAGAAGCACCGTTGAGCTACCGACTCATTTGTAGAAAATGTAAATGTAAATGTATTATAGTAAGGTATATAAATAATTAATAGTAGAGAATCGTAACAATCACGATTTATTGCAGCCTGCGTTTTCTATTCATAGAAAAATCGTAGTGATTACGATCTCTGAGAGATTGTCTTGTCCAGAAAACGCAGCGGTTAGAAAATGGCACAACTTCCAATACCTAAAGTGTCACCTAGATTTAAGTCACACAGACATGCCCCTTTGCATTTATTAGGACTTGCAACCGACTTGAATGATTCAATGCACTACCATAATGTCTATTTATGACAACTCTTCAAATTCTCGGTTTGGAATGGTTATAAAAAGTAATTACCGCCTAAGTCAATTCATTCCAACCCTCTCACCATGACAAAACCACTGAGTTTTGCAGAAGTTTATGAGGTGTTTGATAGGCTCCTCCGACGAGAAACTGAAGAAATCTCCACCCTTTTGGAGGAGAAGAGGCAGCTAATCGACAAACTCATTTCTCTTCTTCCCAAACCAGAAGATGCTGAAGATACACCACCTCCTTCTCCTCAGCGACAAAAAGCTTCGCCATCCTCACCTCCTCCATCCTCTTAAGTTTTTCTCTTCTATTGGATACACCCATCTAGGAAGATTTTGCAAGGAAAACTTTTATCATCTATGTAATTAGTGAAAAGTTTTTAGTAGTTTTCTTTTTCTCTCTGTATATATCTAGGAAAAAATATATAAATTTTCTTTTTAATTTTCTTGTTACTAACTAAATTTTATTTGTTACTAACTTTACTAACATTTTTGTTATTGATCCTCCGAGAATAAGTCGTGGATATTTTTCTCTCAAGTTTGGGGGAGGATATATATCTGGTAACGAATTTTTTTTTGGTAATTAATCAGTCTATCAATAATTTTTAGGAAATAATTTTTGTATCCCCTATTTTTGTGCCAATGAGGTTGTCCGATTTAAGTTTGGGGGGGATATACACCTGCATAAATATTAGTTTAGTTTAGCTTATTTTGCAGAGAATTTTTTTTTTTTTTGTTCTTTTTCTATTTTTCAGTAGTAATTAAAATTTTTTTAAAAAATTTTAACCATCACATGTGAATATGATAAGAAAATTTTGAATCTAAAATTTCTATGATCCATCGTAGTAAAAGTTCAACAATCATAACAATAGAGCAGTTGCAATTCAAGTATAAGCTCTTTTGAACACTGTATCAAGAATGAATGTTTGAAACTATAAATTAATTTAAACT
Organism: Chloranthus sessilifolius; assembly: GCA_021018995.1. Lineage (NCBI taxonomy): Eukaryota > Viridiplantae > Streptophyta > Magnoliopsida > Chloranthales > Chloranthaceae > Chloranthus > Chloranthus sessilifolius. The sequence goes on from CM037589.1 coordinate 144,198,448, forward strand.
GCAAAATTTAGAATACAGTTTCAAAAGTATTAACTAGTGAGCTTTTGAGTCTTATATCATGTTTTATTTAGAGATACTGCTAACAATTCCAATTAAATTCTTTGAACTTTTTGATTTTTTTGAGAAATCTCATATTGTAGAAATTAGAATCAAAATATTATGTGATTATGAATATTTATTTATTTTAGAACTATCTATTAAATATATCAAAACAATATAACATTCATTCTAGTAAATCATAAAAATGATCAAAGGCCATCTTTTGTATAAATCAAAGCCAAAAAGCCAAAATCCCAGAAAATTGTATCCTTTGAACCCATATTAGAAGCCTAAACCAAAAATTTCTTTGTACCAAAATTTTATAAACCCTGAACCATATATGCTACCAAAAGTTTTTAAACTTTAACCCTTATAATTTTCTAAGAGTTTAATATGAAAGAAAAGGGTATAAGAGGGAGTTAAAGGAGTATGAGTTGAAAAGAAATAAGGGATATGCAGAATAAGGGTACAACAGAAGAAATTATGGGAATGAAATAAAAAGAGTGAAAGCCGTAAAAAGACGATTTGAAAGAAAAGAATATGGGTAAAGAATGAAAAATCGTGAAATACGATTATGAAGAAAAAGAACAATTCTTGAGCAAAGAGCTTTTGAGAAAAAAATATATAATATGAGGAGAATCATAAAAGGATAATTCTAGAAAAAAAGAAAGAAAAAAGTGGGATTTATAAAAAAAACATATAGGAAGAAGTTATTCAACTTTTTGGATACTTACTGATATTGAAAAAAAGAGAAGGAGGAGCTAAATTCTCAGAAAACTTTTGAATCTTATCTACCTTTGAAACCTTGAAACCCAAAGCCCCATTACAAGCCTGAGGAAAAGACCTTTGTGATTTATGAATTACAAAAGATTGAGTCTAGTAGAGATATATGTTATAGATACTATGAATAAACAGAGAAATCATATAAATAGGATTGATTATCCATTCTATGAAATTTATCTTTCAGTCAAATATCCTTTGAATTTATTATATATATATAACAATATTGAGAGAACCCAAAATTTTGATATTTTTTTTTTAGAGTATGCCAATAGTGAGAGTTTGGATGAAAATATTTTCTAAATCTGTAGGTTAGAAAAATTTATGAAGAATAAATTGTTCACTGATACGCACAAACTCCACGCTTTACAGAATTGAAATTGTTGAGTTCTAATCAAGGATAATTGCTAAGATGGAAAGTAAAAATTAAAAGATTTGAAAATTTTGAAAGATCGTAACAACTATGTGGTGATTAAATTAGTTAGTTTTTATTTAAATTTTTACCTTTTGAAGTTTCGAAAATATTTTGAAAAATCAAAAAAATATTTGAAATTTATAGGTAACTTCACTGAAAATCATCAGGAGACTACAACTCTTCCACTAGGAATCCCCTAGGGGTTTAAAGGCTTGTTGCATCCACTAAATGCTATCATGCTCCCTACGAAAGTGACATTTAATTTAAGTTCTTAGTTTATATTTCCTTATTTGCTAGGGACTAGCAAAGCTTAAGTTTGGAGGTGTGATCAGCCACATAATTTACCAATTTATTACCTTTAACTTAGTGATGCTAGGACTTAGTTTGCTACTAATAAGTTAATGATGTACAGATATTAAAAATAATCAGAAAAAGAGAGCCCTACTATTAATCTTTGTCAAAGTGAACCTAAAAGAGCATTAAAAAGATGATTAAGCGTAAAAGAGAATTCGCTGCCTACTGAAAGAAGAAAATCGTAATAGACGATTGAGCGCAATAATAAGAGATAAACTGAGAAAATCATGATTTATGATTCTTCAAAGAAGAAACGTTCAAGAGGCTGAAGTGATACTATGAAGTGAAGAATCGTCTTAAGAGTGAACTGTATGAGAAGATAGAAAATCATGATTTACGATTTTCTAGAGAAAGCTACATATAAAGAAAATAATTGTGATTTTCGACTCTCTAAGAACAGAAACTTCTCAGAAATACTGTTGCTGATCACGTGAGAATTTCTACCACCATATACAAAATTAGAAGAATTCTACAATTAGAAGTTCCACTGATCACAGATCTGGGAGATCGATGAAGAAGATTATTAGACGGACTCTGTTACTGAAAAAAGTGAAGAACATTCTAGAAGCATATCAATTGTTTGAAGCAAGGAGTTATAAAATTAGAAGTAGAGTTATATTAGGATAGTTTAATTTCTTTTATTAGAATTAGAAGTTTTGTAAATCGATCCCTTATGATCTATAAATAAGAGGGATTAGTGTAAGAATAAAGTATCGGAAAGAATTACTCAGCAACAATTGATAACTGAGGTCTGTTTGTTCTTTCAATCAAAGTAGCTAGGATTTATAAAGTAACATCATGCACAGTTCTCTAAGGTCTTGCTTGACAACCAAGACTGGGGAAGTTGAAGGATCGACCCCATGGATGGTTCTATTTTTGCTTTCTAGTTTAGATTTTTATTTTCTTTTATTTATTGCTTTGTAAACATCTTTAAGTTTTGATTTGAATTGACGACTCAGGTTGAAATTTACAGATTAGTGTAACAGTTTTTACTTTTCAATATTCAATTTTCTAGAGTTTGATTGATGCCCAAATTTCAGATTGATTGTTGATTAGATTAAATCTGTATTGATAAGATTTTAGTATTGATTGACGCGTAATGTTAGGAGACTTGATATATAGTGTAACGGTACTATTTAATTTTATAAATATCCAATAGCAAAAGATTGTGATTGACGATCATAATCTGAAGTTTGAGGATTAGGATTTACTTTTATGCACTTTAGATTAAAAAATAATTCTTTATTCATATTTTTCTAGTAGTTTAGGAGTCTTAAAAGATAAATATAAGTTTTCAGAAAATTAGATTAAACATAAGAAGACTATCTTCGTGGGAACAATCCTATATTAGCTCTATAATTTCCATTATGCGCTTATAATAGGTTAAGACTTAATTAGATATACATATAAGTAGAGATCACTATACGTCATAGGTGTAGGTGTTGATTGGGATCTTGGCTTTGAGAAAGATCCAGACTACGTATCGGAAGAAAAGGATCTTCCGCCTGAGAATTTGTACACCTAGTTCAAGGATCATAGATTAGTATATTGTGGATTTTGGTAAGTTTGGGCTTGGTACATTCGTGCTATTATATACATATTGTACACCACTGTTAGGTGATGGTCGGACACCACTGGTGGATATTAGAATTAGAGATTTTAATTATGCCATATGTATTATCTACTTTGATTTTCGCATTGTGTGTGGATGTATCAATTACTCTATATTAGATTGTGATTTACGATCTGGTGGTCCGATTTTCCCAGAGACCCGTACAAAAAAAAAATGTGTAGGGAAAATCGGGTTGTCACAATCAAACTTTAGTATGTGGGTTTTAAACCTTTAGTTTGAACCTTGAATTAAAAGCCTATACATCATTCTTTGGTGTGTTAGCCTAACATCGGATGATTCCCATTAAGTTATAAAAGTGTGTGTTATGGAGAAGCCTAAATCGTAATCTCTTCGAGAGTTCTTCTTAAGAATAGAGCCATAAGAAAACCTTAGAGACCTTAGAGAATAGATTCTAGATCCACCTTTTCTAGAACTTTTTTTTTAGAAGATTGATGAGAAGTTTGCTTATATTCTCAAGCGGCCTTTGCTTCCTTCAAGTGCCATCATCATAGTGTGGATCTCTATCGAACAACGGGAATCGATCGATCTAGGTATGGAGAAATCATACTTTCCTTTAAACATAAAATATTGATTTAAAAATTATTTTTTATACAAATTAGTGCTTTTATTTTATGAATAATGAATGGGTGATTAAATAGGACGCATGCTATGATTGATGATTTTAATATTAATATTTTTAGTTAAAAGAAGTTGGGTTAAAATCCCACCATGTGATTTGAAGCACTTGTTAAGGCATGTATTATCCACTGAAAAGTACCACTTTTTCACCTCTTAACCTAGCCTTTGATAAACCTTGATGCTGACTAATAACTGTTATTTAATTGTGTGTTGTAGTTAGTAATAAGTTTTGCAGCTTAACATAAAATTCATGCTTTTGGTGCTAAGAAGAGAGAGAATTCAAGCCAAAGATGACAGTTGAGCCAAAGACTGATAGAAAACCATGGTAGTGCTCACCATGGTGACTATTTTACATGGCATAATGGACCAAGCAAGTCTAACAGGTGAAAGAAGTGCAGATGAGAGTGGAGAAAGCTGCAACAGCAGCATGTGCATTACAGTAGAGGAATAAAAGACTCATCTCGCATAGTTGAGGAGCTTGCTCGCGTGGCTAAGGCTGCAGTAAAAGCTACCCTCGCGCAGATAAGATGTGCAGCATAAGAGAGCAATAAAGAACTCGCGCCTTAAAACCTTCAAAAACATTATTTGCGAATCTCTCGCGGAGATCAAGCCCTAAAGCAGCCACGTGCAAAACCTCGCGAGCCCATATGCACAAAGAACAACAAGTTACCTCGCAAAGTTCTCGCATGGCTCTGGAGGAGAGAGACGCCCAGAAATCTCCTCGTGCTACTGTCGCACACCTTGAAGTTCAACCCTTTACCAAGCGAGAGAAAACTTCTGAAGCTCTACTGCACGAGCAAACGAAGCACTGCAACTCATCCTCGCGATATCAATGCAGTGCAAAGTAGCTGCACGACCATTTGAAGATCTACCGCACAAGTGCACAACACTCCCAAGCTAAATGCAACCTCGTGAGGACTCTGCAATTGTGCGAGTGAATTAAAATGTAGATGCCAGCCCCACGAAGCTCGAGCTCTCCACTTCTCAATCTTAACTCAAGGACCTTTTGGGATTTTCCTTAGGTTAGGGCACACTTCCTGAGGCACTGATCTCGAGGCGCATATGCCAAAGCATCAAAGGGTTGTAATAGTGTCACATCTATTAGAAAAATTAGGGTTCTTCTCTTTTGAGCCAAGGCCTTATGGACAGAGTATTTAAGCTGTATTTAGAGCTTAGAAATTTTATCTTTCCTTCAACCTCTATCGACTGAGAGCTCCAGTAGGCTAGGGTTAGGGCTTGATCATTTCTTTTTCTCATTTTTCTTCTCTCTTAGCCCAGCACTTGCTGGCTAATCCTTTTGTAAGCATTTAGGTGTAGTTTTCTTTGGTTTTGTAATATATCTTGTAAACATTGGGATTTTGGGATGAGTAGTTGTGTAATGGTCGTTGCCTAGAGGGTTTTCATTATAAGTAGTATTGATCAATGGAATTTGTGCCTTAATTGTACACTCAATCTGTTATTTTCCTATTTGCCCATAGTTCTGTTAGGCTGTAGCATGCATTTAGGATTTGAGCTTTTTAAAATGCCCATGGAAGCAGGCTGGATCTGTAGCAGATCTAGGGAGCTTGTAGCCCTGGGACCATGGTGGCAATAGTAGTTTACTTGTTTTTTATCAGATCGTTGTGGTGTGGAAAGACCTATTAGATAGCCTATGACCATTTAAGTGGCCAGGGTATAGCCTTAGGGTGTGTCCAGGCCACAAACCTCAGAAGGATTCTTCTCCTCTATACATGAGCTTGTAGAGTCTTGTGAGAGGTTGTTGCAGGAACTGGCTCCCCTCTATTTTACTTGACCGACATCAGATGATAGATTTGATTTCTCTGTAGTGATTGCAGACTATAGGGCTGAGTCATTGCAGGCCTTTTATAGCAATGATCAGCTGATTCTAAGTCCCTATTCAACCTGTTGCTTTTCTTATGTGTCCAAGCATTGTGCTGATGGCCTTTGACACACACAGGATTTTATGGGTTGGAACTCCTATGAATGTCTGCCAGATCTGTAAGCAGATCTGGGGTGCTTGTAGAATGGCAAACATAGTGTCTGTAATGGTATTCATGGCCTGATTTAGTCCATTGGTTGGGAGAAATGATCTGTCCGCTCCTTTGGATTAGGTTAGCTGTCGAATTTAATCAATGGGATTTGACAGACGTTATCGGATAGTCTGTGACCATTTAAGTGGACAGAGTATAGCCCTAAGAGCAGCCCAAATGGCATGGGTTAAGTTGGACTCTTCTTCCTTGCTGAGGTAATTAATAGCACATCAGTAAGAATTTGCTGCAGAGAAGTCTAAATTTGAGTTATATAGCTGAATTAACTTTATCCTAAACTGCTTACTTCCCATCATTTTTTCTTTTCTTTTGGCACACACCATCACCACCTTCTTCATAACCCTTTCTCTAGGATAGGACTGCCCTTTATTTCTCTTCTTTTAGTATTAATTTAGTGTAGTTGTGACACCCAACTCCCTTTCTTTAGGATTGTCAGATCTATAGCCAGATCTGGAGGCCTACTATTATAGCTCACTTTGGGTTCTTGATCAATTTCTCTGTGAGACAAACTCTTACTTATCAAAACTTGCTACAACAACCTTGTATCTTGTAGGCCTGAGTTTGGTTTTGTGCTATGTTCAATCCATTTTGTTTTGTATGGAGAAATCATACTTTCCTTTAAACATACAATATTAATTTAAAAATCAGTTTTTATATAAATTAGTGCTTTTATTTCATGAATAATGAATGGGTGATTAAATAGGATGCATGCTATGATTGATATTTTAATATTAATACTTTTGGTTAAAAGAAGTTGGGTTAAAATCCCACCATATGATTTGAAGCACTTGTTAAGGCGTGCTCATGGATTGTAATCGATCGATCAACTTTGGGTGTCGATCGATTGATTTTGGACAATAATTAATATATACTTGCGAGTTAAAATCAATTGATCTAGTTCGAGGAATGAATCGATTGATTTTCGAATGATAATATATTTGATAAATATATGTTATACTCTCGGGCTAAGATCGATCGATCGATTTCTGGGCGATATATTTATATAAGGATGTGCTCTTCGGTTGGGATCGATCGATTCAGGAAATCAATCATTCGAGCCTAACAAATGAAAATGTTTTAAAAGCTCAAGGTCTGAGATCGATCGATCGAGCAAAGGAATTGATCAATTGATTCTAGGCAGACAAGTCTTATGTTTAGTTCTTTTCACAAAAGTTTAATTAAATGTTGATATTTATGTACATGATCCTATTCATATGCACTTTAAATGTTTTGTTATTATCTACACAATGCATAATTAAGACACGTAAAACATGATGAAAGGTTAACCAATGATTAATGAAAAATTACACTCAATGTCCTGAGCGGGACAGAGTCTAAGAAGATATTAGACCCAACATCTTGAGTAGGACGGAGTCTAACTAAACATGAATAAGAAACATGATTAAACCTAACGTCTTGAGCGGGACAATGTTTAATGTACAATAAATGATATGAATGATTAGACCCAACATCTAGAGCGGGACGGAGTATAACTAAACATGTGATAGACATGATTAGACCCATCGTCTTGAGCGGGACAGAGTCTAACGTGCATTAAATGATAAGAAAGATGAGCTTAAATGTGACAGCCCGGATTTCCTAACCGCAAAACCCGGACCGTCGGATCGCAGCTAAGGACAATCGCCGAACGGAACACTTGGTACATCCACACACAAAGTGGAACAAAGTGGATAACTCAAACTAAGTAGATAGAGTCATCATATTCAGCAACAAAGATGTCTATTTCTATAATCAAAGTATATCAAAATGACGGTTCTAATCCCATGTGCAACCACATGGACAGAAAGAACCAAAACGAACCACCGGTGATGGCCGACCATCACCGAAACATGGTTCACAAAATAATATTCCTTGAATTTACTCACATGTTCAGAATCTAAAACAGAAGGGCTGGACGTACCAATCCCTAATCTCACACTCTCAAAATAGACAACCAAATCCCCTAAGGGAAATACTCCTCAGGCGGAGGCTCTGACCCCTCCTGCGGAACGTACTCAAGATCCTCAAGCTAAAGATCCTTGGTATGGGTATCTACTCCTGTGCCTGTGACGTATAGTTGAAGGGTGAGCTAACAGTCTAAGCTCAATAGGGAAAACATCCATAGTATGCTTATCATCACATCACACATATATATCTCATGACATATCGAACATGTTCATAATTGAAAGACTTGCAATTAATAAGGTATTTGAGTTAAAATAAAATTGATTTAGATGTAGGTTTCAAAGTTATTCACACAATTTTCAAAGCTTTTCATGTAACACAAGAAGAACTTAAACTGCTCACTTAAATACAATCTCGAGCATATATAGGATCGAGAGCCACACATATATGTTATATTGCTTACCTTACAATTATTAAATATTTAAAAACAGAAAGTATAGGCAAAATCATAGTGAAATGAGATCAAGGTAAAAAACCAGTCCTGCAAGAACCAGGGCTGTTGCAACAAGCTTTAAGGGGTAAGTCAGGGTATGTCCACAAGGAAATATATTTTAAACTATGGTAAATCTCTAGATCTATACCAGATTTGGCACTCTATCCTAAACTAATACAAGGAAAGGAAAGAGGAGAGGTTTCAAGGGTTGCCACTTTACTAAAAACTATAGAAATCAAGTGCAAATGATCCAGAATTGATTACACATAGATTTAAGAGAAATGGAGAAAAGGATTAAAATCAAAAGGGAGAGAATAGTAGCTAGGGATTTTGGTCTATACTGAAAATCAATTGGTTCAAAGGCAATGCATAGAACTGATTTGCAACAATCCTTCATCTGGCTACAAGCTCAGATGCAAGGTCTAAGAATTTAATATAGACCAAAGAATTGGAGTAATCCTAAGGCTATGATCTGTCCACTTGAATGGTCACAGATCATCTCAGAGATTCCTCTACTTCAAGGATCTTAATTAAAACAATTAAGCTATTGCAGATGCTGTGAATGCAAGGCTACAAGCTCAAGCATCCACAGGGGGATTTAATCTAGGGAAATCAAATGCAAACAAAAGATTTATAGATCCAAATCAACTCTAAAATCCATAATGTATTGAGTTCATTCAAACTTACAATATAATGTGCTCAGATCTGCAATCTGTGCAAAATTCCAATCCCATACAATGCCTTGAGCCTCTCAATTTGCAGCTCTCAACCTCACCCTAGCTACTAAAAGGGGTTTAGCCAACTATGGTTGGTTTAAAGAATGAATGGGGAAGAAGAAAGAGGGAAGGAATTTGGGAATTCGAATTTGGCTATGGTTCTATCAATTTCTCAATCGCTAGCTCTGTAAATTCTTCAAGCTTTTATACTCTTCCCCTCTGTCCTCAGATCTGTTTTAGCCAATCAGAGTTCAAGGGAATAATTCTATTATTCTAAGCTGTTGATGTGGCTGATTTCTCTTCTAAAAACCCATTGGTCCAAACTGGACAAGTGTATGTGAGGTAGCTAGGAGGCTCCCATTTATGCCCATTTATTTTCTAAAAAATACCCCCAAGGGTTGGTGACGTGCCTTGGAATGTGTGCATAAAGCACTAAAGTTGACAACTGCTATGAAAGGAATTGAAAAGTTCCCAATTCGAGTGTCGAGAGGTTCAGGGAACCTTTTGACAGGTTGAGTTCTGCTTCGCACAGTTGAGTGCAGCTTTAGGTAAGTCATCGATAGGTTGCTTGACTTCTCGATAGGTTCATTTAAACTAGTCGATAGGATTGACAGAAAAATCTTAACTTCTGTCTGAGCTCCTTCAATCCTCTCGATATGTTATAAAACCAACCTGTCGACTTGCTATACATTCTCCAGGCATCCTCTCGATAGGTTGCTGGAACCTCACGAGCTCCCCTGCATCTCCAGGTAAGGCTTCGACAGGTTCCACTGTTGCACCTCAAACCCTTCGATAGGTTCCGTCAATCTCTCGACATATTCATTTCTCTTAATCAGAACTTGTCAATAGGTTATAATTCAGATTCAGTTCCTCTTGATAGGTTGATCCATTCAGTCTCAACTACTCGACAAGTATTGGGAACCTCTCGATAGCTTGGAGTGACCAATTGACAGGTCCTATCCTTTGCTTCCATAGTTGGCACACCTCCTTGTGATGCTTTCCTTCATCTGTCAGTACATAGTAGCCTCTTGGTGGGTTCAATCCTCATCAGATGCAGCTGATATTGCCCCCATGTGTGCCCATGTGGACACATGTTATTGTCATGGAGCTCTGTGGCTATGTGGACTGCTTAATGGCTGGCCTTTTGGGCTACATAAGCACGTGTTGAGGCAGCAGGTCTATTCCTTGGCATTTGTAGGTGAATGTCTGCACTAAGACTGTAATTTATTACTTATCTACAAAACACACTCAAAACACATTATTAGTCAACTCAAAAGTCCATAAAAGGTCAGGTTAGGAGGTGAAAAAATGATATTTTTCACTTATTAACACACCCCCAAACCTAAGGTTTGCTTGTCCTTGAGCAAAGGAGAAATTGAAAACAATTATTGAAAATAGAAAAATGCCACTTTTGTAGGGAGCATAGATGCATTTAGCACATGCATCAAGCCTTTTAAACCCCTAGGTGATCCCTAGTGGAGGAGTGAAGTCTCCTGAGGGTTTTCAGTGAAGTGACCCACAAACTTCTCCAATGAATCAGTTAATATCAGTGCAATATGTTAAAATAAAGTTCAAACAAAATAAAATTTATTCCACACCTTCTTCATTTAATTTCTCAGAGGATTCTCAGTAGTAAAACAACAGTTTAATACTGAAATTATGCTGTAATTCTTTTACAATCAATCAGCTTATGTCAAGGCATTGTGTATGAAAATTAATGCAAAGCTTACCATCGATTTGAGAATTCTGTTTTGATAATGCCCTACACAAATTCAATTTCAAGCCCTAGTCTCACCAGGGCTGTCACTCAAGATAAAATGGAAGGGTGTATCATTTCACACAGCTCAAGAGCAGTTACAGCCCTCAAATAGACGGCAATCATGAGCATAGGCAATGCTCTAACTCCTAAAATCTTCTAACTCTTTTTCATCATTGATTACACAAATCCTCATCTCCACATGACAACTCAATCAATTTCAGATCAGTAGGGACTTTTTATTGGGTTGTAATGTGGCTTATGGGTGAGGTTTATAAAGAATAAAAGGGTAAGGAAGGATTCAAAAATTGAGAAATCAGTAAGGTAAGGAGGTGATTCATGACTTCACCTTCTTCATTTTAGCATAATTCCATCTTCTTTTTGAATTTTCAGAGCCAAAGTGGCCAGCTTCTTCTCTTCTTTTTTAAAATATCCAATGAAATGACTTCTCTTTCACATTCTTTTGTTTTGCTTTTTTTTTTTTTTTTTTTTTTCCTTTTTGTATGCTTTTGTTTTGTATTTTTCTGATCAATTTTTTTTATAGGCTGGAATGCCACAAATATACATCTAGTATATAGTTGCCTTCAACTGTGCTTTCTTCTCCTTCCACCAATTGTCAAACCAGCTCTACCTTCTTCAACTCTTTCACCTTTTCCTTCTGAAATCTCAGGATAAGGGTCAGGCTGTATCAGGTCACTAAGTTTTGGGTTCAAATTTTCTACTTTTTATCAAAGAAAAGCTTGGATTTTTACGGCTCAAATAGTGTGTATCAAGGGCAGTTCAAAGGTGGGGATCTTTTAGGCTCAAACTATCCTAAGGATGGCCTTACATCATGTTCTTAATGTCCTGAGTGCTGTCAAGCTATTTTAACTTGGATTTTCCTAGCTTCTAGTGAGCAAGAATAGACTCAATCAGTCCTTAGAGCAGAAAAATAGCCAAAACACTATTCAAAGAAAATTTTTCAGGCCCAAATCTCACTGGGTATGGTCTTCCATCAAATTCCTGGGGTATATCCTCACTATTTTCTCTCCATTGAGGGTCACTAAGCACCAATTTTGAAAAATTCTTGACCTTTGCTTTATGACAATGTTAGAGCTACAGTGATTTTTAGTCTTAAATTTTTTTTAATTTCCTCTTTTTCAAAAATCAGGTGGGAATTCACTTTATTTTCAAAAAAAAATTTATCCAACATTGTTGCACTAACATTAACTATTCCATTGGCACACTTTGGCTGCCATGCCCCCAAACCTATGAGGAGCAGTGTCCTCACTGCTTGGGAAATATAATAAAAGGAAATAGCAGGGACAAGTAAAATAAAACTCCATACAGTATATAAAAGATATGGACAATTTGCAAAGAAAAGGAACATTGCATTTTAATGAACTGTATACGAAAAATAGTACAAAGATAGAGAATGCACAATTAAAACTATATACAAACAGACTACCTAAGACACAGTATGACAGACTCTAAAAACACTAACTACTCTACACCTAATCAGAGTCAGAGCAAGAAATGGTCATTGGCTCCCATCCTTTTGGTGCAGCAAGTTTGTCATACTCCTCCTTGAGATTCTCCTTCCTCTTCAATTTCTCAGTGTTGGCAACACCTTCTTTAGTTCTTCTAGCAGCTGGTTTCTGAGGCCTGGTGCTACCTGGGCCATGGTGGGCTCCCTGATGGAAAGGCTTGTGGATTCAGAGGGGCTAAGGGCTGAGTATAGGGAGAGGGTCTCTACTAGCCTAGCTAGCATGTCAGATATGTTCTTGTTCATCTTGTAGAAATCTAGGCAGTTGAGGACCATTTTCCATAACTTTCACTCCTCAACCCTATGAGTTTCTACAATAGGGTCAATCTCCTCCTGATGGGCCTGCTGCAGCAACACCATGACTGCATCCACCAAAAATTTCACATCCTCCTTAACATATGGGCTGGACTCTATGGCTTTGGTGAGGGATGGCAAAGGAGAAAGGGTGTTGGTGCCATAGGGGACAATGGCCCAATGATGAGGGTCATCCACGGAGGAGGGGATAATGGGCAGCTCAGGGGGTGGTGGTGGTGATGGTACAATGAGGGTAAGTGACAGGTCCTCCTCCACAGCTATAGACTCAGGTGGGGTGGAAGGATAGGTAAAAGGTAGAGAAGGCAGAGCTGCTTCCTCAGAGTCAGTTTGGGTGGAGGAATCTCTGGTAGAGGGTTTAGGGATTGGTTCTTCCACCTCAACAGGGGAAACTAGGACTATAGGGGACAACTGAGGGGATGGAGGTGAAGTGGGTGTAGGGGTGGGTGTAGGAGTGGGAATTGGAAGGGTTTGGGAGGTTGGGGTAGCTGGAAATAAAGTGGCTTGAATGGCATGGAGACAGGTGGTCATGGCAGCTTGGTTGGGTGTGCTGGTTTGAAGATGGGCTAGGATGGTGGTGAGAAGAGAAAGAATCTGAGTGGAGGCCTCTAGAAGGATTTGGGCTTGGGTAGTAGGTGAAATGGGTATAATAGGCTGGAAAGGAGATGTGGGGGCATGTTGGAAAGGTGGGGTGAGAGTAGGCTGGAATTGGGTAGGCTGTGGAGAGGTGCGTTGTGGAGAGTCGAGTAATGGGGAGTACGCATGCCCAATATTGTCCACAATGGACTTTATCAGGGATGAATACCCCACAGTGGTCAAATGGTCTACATCTTGGGGATATGGAGGTGACATGGAGATGGTGGGGTCAATGTCAAAGGATATGGATGGGGGGGAAGAAATGACTAGGTTAGCTGATGTAGATGGTGTAGGGCTCAAAGGTTCATCAGCTGGGATGGATGGGCTAGCTGGAGGGGTAGGCTTTGACTTTCTTTGGTAGGTGGATGTGATGAGGAGTTAAGGTAAGGTAGGGATGGGGTCTGTGGTAGGGGGAGCTGACAAAGGTATGGATATGGTGATGGTGGAAAGGATGGCTGAGTTGCTGGGAGGGATGGAAACTGAAATGGATGGTAGAGAAATTGAGATGGATGGTAGAGAGGGTGATGGAATGGAGCTGCTGACAACAGCAGGGCTAACTGTTAAGTGGTGAAAAATGCCACTTTTCACCCTTTAACCTGACCATTGATAGACCTGTGAGCACACTAATAAGCCTTTGTCAAGTGTATTTTGTAGACAACAATAAAAGATGATACTAATACAGGAAACCACTCAAGAATACCCATAAAGGGGCCATCTCTCAGCACAGGATAGACCCAGCAAGAGCACACCAGAGGGTAGCACATCACTGGACCCTTAGAGTGCTTGGTTACAGCAGAACAAGGCGAAGGAAGTGAAGACAGGCCAAAAACATCCTACCGAGAGGACAGCTGAAGATTTTGATAGGATTAGAGAGTTAAATTAAAGGAATTCATGCAGATTGGCGAGGATTCGATAGGATCTAAAGGCAGAAAGAAGAAATCGTGAGGATTGTGAAATTCAATAGGATCTAAGAACCTATCGAACAAATGAGAGAAAGACAGATTTCGTCCTGACAAAATCTACCTAAGGAGAAAAGGGAACCTATCGAAGGGTTCCTGAACCTATCGAAAGGTCTCTAGAACCTAACAAAATGGAGGTGCTGGAATAACACCTATCGAAGGATGTTTGAGCCTTTCGATAGGAGTGAGAGCCATCCTATCAAAGTGATGGAATGCAAAGCTACAACCTGGTGAAACGGTCCCCCAACCTATCGAACTACTCCTCCAACCTGTCGAATGCTCCAGGTAAAGTGCAGTGAAGATAAAGCCTCAAAGCTCATCCTATCGGAATCTATCGAAGGGATTGGAGAACCTGGCGAAAGGTTTAAAAAGCTTTACCAGAACCTGTCAGAAGCTTCCCCAACCTATCGAAATCATGTGCAGAACTTCTCAGAAACTCAGCTATGCACACGCTGTGACTTGGTAACCTACTGCATGCAACCCGAGGCACTTGGTGATCGACATGATGGTTCTAGAAGATGCCCTAGGAAGCCGTAACTGACCCACATGCTCTAACAGAACCCTAACAAACTCTAAGGACCTTCTAGAAAAGAGTTTTGGCAGGAAAAACAGCGGAGAAAGCTATATATAGAGACTCCCAATTGCAATTTGGGGAGGGGTCGAGATCTGAGCAAAATTTTGGAGATTAAAGCTTGCAGAGAAATTCCATTTTCCCTCCTTTAGCCCAACAATGGTTGGCTAATTCCCCTGAAGTAGCGAGGAGAGAGGTTAGATCTGTAATTGGGTAAGGTTGAGAGTGCTATTGTGGGTTCACTACAGCACAGACTACAGATCTGAGAGCATCTCCATTGTAGAGTGAGTTTGATTGCAATGTAAATATTGTTTTTAATGCTATAATTAGATCTAAAGTTCCTTTGGTTTCATTTGGTGCTCGATCGAATTTGTGTAGAGGAGTCTATAGATCGGCTCACCCGCTTAACTGGTAGACCTCTTGGATACTATCTAATCTCCCTGGATCTGATACTCCTGTAATTCCCTGAGTCTGTGACCTTGGAATTACAGCATCTATAGTAGTTTTAATTGTTTTGATTGATGCTTTTGCTTTGGAGGAGATCCCTAGGATGATCTGTGACCATTAAAGTGGACAGATCATAGCCTTAAGATTAGTCCAAGCTCAGGTTCCAATTGGATTTGTCAGCTGTAAATCCTTGATCAGATAAAGTCTATAGGATGGTCTATGACCATTCAAGTGGACAGATCATAGCCTTAAGACCAGTAGATCCTGTGATTTGGAGTGGAGTCTTCTACCCTGCAGCTCTGCTTATAGCCAGTTGAGGGAATTGTGTGCCCTGAACCTCTGTGGCGTGATTAACCTAATCTGAATTTAGTAAGACCAATCTCCATGCTACTCTTCTCCATTTTTGGTTTTTAACCCCTTTGCCCTACAAGATCTAGATTCCTAAACTCGATCCAAGTTAGTTTTTGTTTAATTTTGGTATAGCTTAAGTGACAACCCCTTTTAAACCTCTCCCCTATCTTTTAGCTAACTTAGCATTAGTTAGGGTGCCAGATCTCTTACAGATCTGGAGATTGACCCCATTTTTAATCTAACCTCCCTGTGGACATTCCCTTACCATCTTTTTAAAACTTGCAACAACAGACCTTGATTACTTGCAGGTCTGTGTGAGTGTGTTTTGTCTAGTTTTATGAATGATTTTAGCCCCTATTTGAAGGGAAGGCAGAATTCCCAACAAGTTTTTGGAGCCGCTTTCGGGGAGGTGTATTTAGAAATTGGGAAATCTAAGTTTTGATCATAGATCTGTAGTTTTTTGTTTGATTTTACTAACTGCATTTGTGAGTTTTGTTATTTTTCTGTATTTTGTGTGCATTTCATCAGATCTGAGGTTACAGTGTGAGAGGAGAATTGTGCTGGAGGCTGCTCTGTAGTTTGCATCCCTCTACTCCCCTTTTATATTTTAGATCTGTTGATTTTTGGTTGATTCTACTTGTTGTGTTGAGGATTTGTTCTGCATTCAGATTCTGAGTGTTGTATGTTTGGTAGGAGAACTCTCAAACCTCATATTATTCCACTAAATCTAGAGGTTGAAAGACTTCTCAGATCAAGACCAACTACACCCACATCTGTTGCAATTGACTCTGTAGAAATGGGTGAGCAATAGCAGCCGAGAACCCTCAAGGAGTTTAATGCACCAGGGGTCTATAATTTCCCCTTCTGTATTCAATTCCCAACTGCTCAAGGAAACTATGAGATAAAATCTTCCATAATTCAAATGCTACCCTCATTTTATGGCCTGACTAAAGAAGACCCCTACAAGCACATTGATGAGTTCTTGGGACTGTCCACTACATTTAACATCACAGGTTTGGGGGAGGAGGTCACCAGGGTGAGACTCTTTCCTTTTTCATTAAAGGACAGAGCCAGGACCTGGTTGTCCTTGCTTCCACCCAACAACATTCAGTCCTGGAGTGACCTCCAATGTTAATTTTTGGCTAAGTTCTTTCCTATGTCAAAAACCAGCCAGTTGAGAAAGGGTATCATCTCTTTTACCCAAGATCCAACTGAAGATTTTCATCAATCCTGGGCGAGACTTAAGGAACTCCTAAAGAAATGCCCCCACCATCAAATCCCTAAATGACAATTGGTTCAAAGCTTTTATCAGGGAATTGATTCTAAAAGTAGAGATATGATAGATGCTTCTTGTGGAGGCACCTACCTTCATAAAACTACTGAGGAGGCATGGGAGCTCTTTGATATTATTAGTGAGAACTCTATGCAAAGGGAAACCTTGGCTAGAGATCTAGAGCCTCCTAGGTTGGTGAAGGAGAATACTTCAAGAGGGAAGTTATATGAAGTGAGTGTGCCAAGTGATTTGGAAAGGAAAGTGGACAACCTAGCCCTGAAATTTGATAGGCTGATGGGAGCAATGCAGTCACCTGTGGCTGCTAGGGTGGAGGAGGCATGTACCATATGCCAGTCCCTTGCTCACTCCCTTGAAGAATGCCCATCTGCTGGCTAGTTTCTTGATTTTATAACAGAGCATGTGGCTGTAGCTCAATCTTATGAGCAGCAGCCTGCTGCTGGATATCAATGGAGGAACCACCCGAATCTGAGGTGGAGACAAGATGCATACCCCAGCCAGCAGCAGCAGTCCCAGCAGCCCATGCCCTATAGAAATGCTCAGCCCTATCGAGAAGGTTATGTCCTAAGACCTCAATATCAGCAACCCATGGCCCAACCTGTAGCTCCTCTTATGCAGTAATCTGCACCTCCTCCAGTTGCGAGAGCATCTTCCTTTGAGTAAAAAGTTCTATCTTCACTACAGAACTTGAACTCCTTATCCCAAACTGTGCACTCTCACAACCAGAGCATTAAAAAGATAGAGGATCAACTTGGTCAGCTGTCTGATTCCTTGACTAGAAGAGAAGGAGGGAGGCTGCCTAGCCAACCACAGGACAACCCACGAAGATAGTTTGTAGTGGGTGAAGTTTCCTCCACCCATGAGGAAGCCAAATCTGTTACAACATTGAGAAGTGGTAGGCTAATGGACAACTAAGTGGGCTGTGAGCCCGTGAGGAGCTTGGAGGAAGAAAATGAAGTGATTTCTATAAGAACACAACAAAGGCCACCAGTGGTGGACTTGAAGGAACAACCTACAGTCAATAAAGAGGATAATGAGGATCCTTAAGAAAAGAAAAAAATAAAAAAGAAAGAGACCCCATTGGCTAAGACTGCAATTGAGGGAGCAATCCCACATTTGCCATTTCCTAAGGCACTGCAAGCACCTTCCCCTTTTGATAAAGGGCAAGGTAAAATTGAGAAAATGATGGAGACTTTCAAGCAAGTAAAGATCAATCTGCCTTTACTTGATGCCATTAAACAAGTCCTAGCCTATGCCAAGTTTTTGAAAGACTTGTGCACCCATAAAAGGCAATCTAGGGTACACCTATCCAAGAAGGTCTTTGCAGCAGAAAAAGTGAAGCAAATCCCGTCTATTGCAACTCTCCCAAAACTTCAAGACCCTAGCCTCCACACTATCTCCTGCATCATTGGGGATCACACCATTGACAAGGCCCTATTAGATCTAGGAGCCAGTGTAAATTTGCTTCCATATTCAATATATGAGAAGCTGGGCCTAGGAGAATTAAAGCCCACACATGTGGTCCTATAGTTGGCTGACAGATCTAAAAGGAAACCTGTGGGGATAATTGAAGATGTTTTGGTTGGAGTTGACAAATTCTTCTATCCTGCTGACTTTTTGGTGCTAGATATGGAGTCAGGTAGAAGTGTCACTTCCATACCTGTAATACTAGGTAGGCCCCTTTTAGCTACAGCTAATGCTTGTATTCAATGTAGGTCTGGAATCATGGAAGTGTCATTTGGAAACATGAAGGTCAAATTGAATGTGTACAACACAGCAAATCAACCTCATCTCGATGAGGACTGTTTTTATTTTGATGTGATAAATGAGGTTGTGCAAGAAAATTTGAATATGCTGCTGCATGGTAAGGAATGTTTTAATGAGCTAGCTGAAGTATAGAAGGAAACAGAGGTAGAGAAGGTTCCCACCTTTGAGATTGAGCATGTGAAACTTGTCTCTTCTGAAGCAGAACCAGCAAAGCACCATCCATGGAAGCCTGCTTTGTTGCCTGTCCCACCCCCCGCCAAGGCACCCCTATTGCCCTCCCTCATCAATCCCCTAGAGTTGGAGTTAAAGCAACTCCCAAAAGCTTTGAAATATGCCTTTTTAGGAGACAACAACAAATTGCCTGTGATAATCTCTTCTTCCCTCACTTTTGAGCAGGAAGAAGAACTACTTTGTATCCTAAAAAGGCATAAGAAGGCAATAGGATGGACCATTGCAGACTTAGGGGGAATCAACCCTACTGTGTGCATGCATAAAATTTATCTTGAGGATGGCTCCAAACCCTCCAGAGAGATGCAAAGAAAACTCAACCCACACATGCAGGAGGTTGTGATGAAGGAGGTAGTCAAAATCCTAGATGCTGGGATAATTTACCCCATCTCAGATTCTCAATGGGTAGCACCTACCCAGGTAGTACTCAAGAAATCCGGCATTACAGTTGTTGAAACAAATTCAGGTGAGCTGATTCTAACCAGACAGACCACTGGTTGGAGGGTATGCATAGATTACTGAAAGCTTAATGAAAAAACTAGCAAGGATCACTTCCCATTGCCCTTCATAGATCAAATTTTGGACAAGTTGGCAGGCAAGGCCTATTACTATTTTCTTGATGGATATTCAGGGTACAATCAGATCCCTGTATACCCCCAGGACCAAGAAAAAACCACATTCACTTGCCCATTTGGAACCTTTGCATACAAAAGGATGCCATTTGGGTTGTGTAATGCACCTGCCACGTTCCAAAGATGCATGTATGCTATCTTCTCTGACATGATTGATAAGTTTTTGGAGATCTTTATAGATGATTTTAGCCAATGCCTACACCATCTCAGCTCTGTGCTGCAAAGGTGTGAGGAGACCAACCTAGTGCTAAGTTGGGAGAAGAGTCACTTCATGGTGACTCAAGGCATTGTTCTAGGACATGTTGTCTCTCACAGAGGAATCAAGGTTGATCAAGCTAAGATTGATTTAGTTGCTCATTTGCCCCCTCTCAAAACTGTCAAACAAGTTAGGTCATTTCTGGGCCATGCTGGGTCTTATAGGAGGTTCATCAAGGACTTCAGTAAAATCTCCAAACCCCTTTATCACCTGTTATGCCAGGATGTTCCTTTTGACTGTAATGATGAATGTCGATCTACTTTTGAACTATTAAAGACTTGTTTGACTACAGCTCCCATCTTGCAAGCCCCTGACTTCTCTCTGCCATTTGAGCTGATGTGCGATGCATCAGATTTTTCCATTGGGGCAGTTTTGGGTTAAAGAAAAGACAAAGCACCTTCTGTGGTAGCATATGCTAGCAAATCAATGGATGATGCTCAATTGAATTACACTACAACTGAGAAAGAGCTCTTAGCCATTGTATTTTCTTTAGAAAAATTCAGGTCTTATGTGTTGGGATAAAAAATCATTGTCTTCACTGACCACTCGGCTTTGAAATACCTCTTGTCCAAAAAGGAAGCCAAAGGAAGACTAATAAGATGAATTCTTCTCTTGCAGGAATTCAATTTGGAGATTAAAGACAAGAAGGGAGTTGAGAATGTGGTGGTTGATCATCTGTCAAGGATCCCCGCAGCTGAAACAGAGAGCTTGCCCATTAATGACTCCTTCCCAAATGAGAAGCTCTTTACTGTGCAGATAAGTATGCCCTAGTTTGCCAATATAGTTAATTACCTTGCTGTGGGAAGGATCCCTCCACATTGGAACAAGGATGATCGAAGTCTGTTTTTCTCACAGATTCGACACTACATGTGGGAGGACCCTTACGTCTTTAAGCATTGCGCCGACCAGGTGATAAGACGTTGTGTACCTGAAACAGAGTTTCAAAACATTCTAACCATGTGCCATGAACAAGCTTGTGGGGGCCACTTCAATGGTAATAAGACTACGGCGAAAGTGCTTCAAAGTGGCTTTTATTGGCCTACTCTATTCAAAGATGCCCGACAACATTATAAAGCTTGTCCTCGATGTCAGCAAATGGGTAGCATTACAAAGAGAAATTTCATGCCTTTACAACCTATACTTGTTGTCGAACTGTTTGATATTTGGGGAATCAATTTTATGGGACCTTTCCCCCTTCATATGGATATAATTTCATCCTTGTAGCTGTGAACTATGTGTCCAAATGGGTAGAGGCCATAGCTACAAGAACAAATGACCACAAGGTTGTCATCAACTTTCTGAAAGACAACATATTCTCGAGGTTTAGCATCCCTAAAGCTATTATTAGTGATGGGGGAAGCCACTTCTGTAATAAACCTTTTGCTAAGCTGATGGAAAGATACTATGTGATCTACAGAGTAGCCACTCCCTACCACCCACAAACCAGTGGGCAAGTAGAGATTTCCAACAGGGAAATCAAACACATTTTAGAGAAGACTGTGAGAACTGACAGAAAGGACTGGTCTATAAAATTGATAGATGCTTTATGGGCTTACAGGACTGCCTATAAAACCTTTATAGGTATGTCCACATTCAGACTAGTATATGGCAAAGCATGCAACTTGCCTGTTGAGTTGGAAAACAAAGCATACTAGGCTATCAGAGTAATACATTCTGACTTGAACTCTGCTGGTATACACAGGAAACTCCAGTTATCCGAGCTGAATGAGTTGAGATTAGGAGCATATGCCAATGCTCCGATCTACAAGGAGAAGACCAAAGCCTTCCATGACAGATACTTACTACGGAAAGATTTCAAGATAAATGATAAGGTATGGATGTTCAACTCTAGATTGAAATTCTTTCCAGGAAAATTGCAGTCTAGATGGGATGGACCTTTCACAATTGTACACGTATCTCCATCTGGAGCTGTCGAAGTCATGGACCCTACAGATGGCAGAATCATGAAGGTCAATGGCTAGAGGCTGAAACTTTGTGTCAACAATAATTGTGAGCCTGAGGAGATCATTGATCTCTAGGATCCTCCAGGCTAATACCTGACTTCGATTTGTATCCTATGTACAATATTTGGTTTCTATTTTGATTATTTCCAATGTTATTCTTCCGCAATAAAATGACCTGCAGTCGAGGGACCTTGGGAACAGAGTCAGAAGAAAAATGAACTGAATGGTAGCACAGCAAAAGCGTTGCTGGGCGCTAAGGCTAAAGCACCGCACACACAGGCTATGTTCCTAAGCTTATAGGACCTCTCGATAGGTCATTTGGACCTTTCGCTAGGTCAGTTGTTGACGTCGATAGGATTGGTGAGGATTTCGATAGGTGCTGAGACTTATCGATAGGTGAGCTCAACTGTGCGATAGATTCTGGACTCCTATCTGGAACCTATCGACAGGATGAAGAATGTATTATCCAACCTATCGAAAGAATGTTTCGACCTATCGGCTTCCTATCGAGTTGAATGCTTTATCCTATCGAAAGCGATGATCATTCATTTCAATAGGATGGAGTGAACCTATCGGAGCATTCCACTGCAAGCTGCATACTGGTAAGAATTTGATAGGAAGCCTTAACCTGTCTACATCTTAAAAACTCAGCCTATCGACAACGTGTTCACTCTTTACATGCTTATGGTGCATCTATGCTTATGGTGCATCTTTACACTCTTAACCCTCCTAGGTTTCTGCATTACGCCGTAACTCCGAGCACTAAATATAGGCTGCCAGTCAATGCAAGACTTCGTTCCCCATAATGAATGGTGGAATTAACCATTCAATCCTTGTCTTGGAAGGCAGCGATATTTAATACGCCGCTTCATATTCCAGCATCTGCCCACCTTAAATTGAAACAGATGGCTCGACTTCTTCCCATTCCTCCCCCTCTAACCTAAGCAATCCCTCTCATAACCATGGCAGATGACAAGCCCACCTTGACTCCAGCCCAACTCTCCCTCTTGTGGCTGGAGCCACCACCGCCCAAGGAACCAGACCTGTTGCAATTCCTCTGGGATGAATATGAGAAGGTACAGTGGATCCTCGCCAAGGAGGAAAAGAAAATAGAAAAGAGGGAGAAGAAAAGGCAAAAGACCGAGCCACCGGCTTCTCTGCCCCCATCCTCCTCCGCCACCCCTCCCCCTGCCCCTTGATCCTGCTCTTTTTCCTTTTCTTCCTCCCCTCCAGGCTTGCAGTTCCTCTTCCACCTGACGCAGCATAAGGATATCCCTAAGCTAGGGCGAATGCTTTTAGTTTGCCAAGGATATTTTGTCCACATGAATGTCTTACCTTTCGCATCCTTGTGCTTGACCATTGTACTGGCTATCTGCTTAGTTTATTTTTAATAAAATGCTGTGTTTATTCCATTTTTTTTCTGCTTGTCTAATTGTTTTTTTTCTTTCTCTGGATGTCTGCACGGCTACACCCACTATGCAATAAACAATGAGGACACTATTTAATTTAGGTTTGGGGGTGTGGCATGTATGCCAATAAATTAGTTAATTTTAGTACAGTCAGGTGTAAAAAGGAGTTTGAGGAAATAAAGTGAACTCTCACCTAATTCAGAATTTTTTTTTTTTGAAATAAACTGCAGTTTTAACATTGTTCATGAAGTGAATGTCAACAAATGTTGAAAATAAAAAATTAATGTTTAGTGAACCTGAAAGGAGAGAAAACTGTGAGGATACCCCCCAGAAAATTTGATAGAAGGCCATACCCAGTGAGACTTGGGCTTGAAAATTTTTCTTTGAAGAGTGTTGTGGCAAATTTTTTCTGCTCTGAGGACTAACGGGACCTAATCTTGACCACTAGAAGTTAGGCACATCCAAGTTGAAACAACTTGACAGCACTCATGACATGGAGGACATGAAGTAAGGCCATCCCTTGGACAGTTTGAGCTTAAAATCTCTCACCTTTGAACTGCCCTTGATACACACCATTTGAGCCTTAAAAATCCTAAATTTTCTTTGCAAAAAACCAGGAAATTTTGAACCCAAAATCCCTTGGCCTATTTCAGTTCACCCTTGATATGAGAAATCAAGAAAAAGAAGGAGAAGTGAGGTTAGAGGAGTAAGGTTTGACTTTTGGTTGAAAGAGAAGAAAGCTCATTTGGTGGCCATCGTGGCATTCCTGCCCATAAAAAAAAATAAAAATAAAAATAAATAAATAAATAAATAAAATAGAGCAAAAGGATGAGAAAGAGAAGTCACTTCATTTGAAAATCTACAAGAAGCTGATGAAGCTGATCACTTCAAGTCTAAAAATTCAAAAAGAAAGTGAAGAGGTGTTGAAATGAAGAAGGTGTTGTCTAGACCACCTCCTTACCTTTACTAATCTCTCAATTTTGAATCCCATTCCACCTATTCATTCTTTATGAACCTCACCCATAAGCCACATTACAACCCAATAAAAATTTCTTATTGATCTAAAATGGATTGAGCTGTAATGTGGAGATGAGGATCTGTTTAATCTATGGTGTAAGGAGCTGGAGAAGTCAGAAATCAGAGCAATGCCTATGCTCATGCTTGCAGTCCTATTTGAGGGCTGTGACTGTTCTTGAGCTGAGTGATATGATGCACCCCTCTTCCTTATATTAATGAGTGAACAACCTTGGTGAGAATTGGGCATACAATCCAATTTGACAGGGGTAGTATCAGCACAGAAAGCTTAAATGAATGGTGAGCTCTGCATCAAAATTTTGAAAGAAAGGCCTTGACATGAATTGAGTGATGATGAAGAAATTGCAGCAGACTTTCATGATCCAAAGGGATGCTCTCCCTATTGAAATTCCTCTAATGGTGCATGGTGTGAATCCATTTTATTTACTCAAACTCTACTTTAACCGGTTGCACTATGATTAACTAAATTTAATTGGAGAAGTTTATGGGTACCTTCATTGAAAACCCTCAGGAGATTTCACTCGTCCACTAGGGATCACCTAGGGGTTTAAAAGGCTTGGTGCATAAGCTAAATGCATCTGTGTTCCCTATGAAAGTGGTATTTTAAATTCTTTTTAATTCTCCTTTGCTCAGGGACTAGCAAAACTTAGGTTTGGGGGTGTATTAAGTGGTGAAAAATGTCACTTTTCACCCTTTAACCTGACCATTGATAGACCTGTGAGGACACTAATAAGCCTCAATCAAGTGTATTTTGTAGATAGTAATAAAAGATGATACTAATGCAGAAAACCACTCAAGAATGCCCATAAAGGAGCCATCTCTCAGCATAGGATAGACCCAATAAGAGCACACCAGAGGGTAGCACATCACTGGACCCTTAGAGTGCTTGGCTGTAGCAGAACAAGGCGAAGGAAGTGAAGACAGGCCAAAATCATCCTATTGAGAGGACAACTGAAGATTTCGATAGAAGCTGAGTTAAATTAGAGGAATTCGTGCAGATTGGTGAGGTTTCGATAGGATCATAAGGCAGAAAGAAGAACTCGTGAGGATTGTGAAATTCAATAGGATCCAAGAACCTATCGAACAGATGAGAGAAAGACAGATTTCGTCCTGACGAAATCTACCTAAGGAGAAAAGGGAACCTATCGAAGGGTTCCTGAACCTATCAAAAGGTCTCCAGAACCTAACGAAATGGAGGTGCTAGAACAGCACCTATCGAAGGATGCTTGAGCCTTTCGATAGGAGTGAGAGCCATCCTATCGAAGTGATGGAATGTAAACCTACAACCTGACAAAATGGTCCCCCAACCTATCGAACTACTCCTCCAACCTGTCGAATGCTCCAGGTAAAGTGTAGTGAAGATAAAGCCTCAAAGCTCATCCTATCGAAATCTATCGAAGGGATTGGAAAACCTGGCGAAAGGTTTAAAAAGCTTTACCAGAACCTGTCAGAAGCTTCCCCAACCTATCGAAATCCTGTGCAAAACTTCTCAGAAACTCAGCTATGCAGACGCTGTGACTTGGTGACCTGTTGCACGTAACCCGAGGCACTTGGTGACCAGCACGACGGTTCTAGAAGATGCCTTAGGAAACCCTAACCAACCCACGTGCTCTAGCAGAACCCTAACAAACTCTGAGGACCTTCTAGAAAGGAGTTTTGGCGAGAAAAATAGAGGAGAAAGCTATATAGAGACCCCCAATTGCAATTTGGGGGGATCGAGATCTGAGCAAAATTTTGGAGATTAGAGCTTGCAGAGAAATTCCATTTTCCCTCCTTTAGCCCAACAATGGGTGGCTAATTCCCCTAGAGTAGCGAGGAGAGAGGTTAGACCTGTAATTGGGTAAGGTTGAGAGTGCTATTGTGGGTTCACTGCTGCACAGACTACAAATCTGAGAGCATCTCCATTGTAGAGTGAGTTTGACTGCAATGTAAATGTTGTTTTTAATGCTATAATTAGATCTAAAGTTCCTTTACTTTCATTTGGTGCTCGATCAGATTTGTGTAGAGGAGTCTATAGATCAGCTCACCCGCTTAACTGGTAGACCTCTTGGATTCCATCTAATCTCCCTGGATCTGATACTCCTGTAATTCCCTGAGTCTGTGACCTTGGAATTGTAGCATTTGTAGTGGTTTTAATTATTCTGATTGATGCTTTTGCTTTGGAGGAGATCCCTAGGATGATCTGTGACCATTAAAGTGGATAGATCATAGCCTTAAGATTAGCCCAAGATCAGGCTCCAATTGGATTTGTCTGCTATAAATCCCTAATCAGATAAAGTCTATAGGATGATCTGTGACCATTCAAGTGGACAGATCATAGCCTTAAGACTAGTAGATCCTGTGATTTGGAGTGGAGTCTTCTACCTTGTAGCTGTGCTTATAGCCAGTTGAGGGAATTGCGCGCCCTGAAGTCTGTGGCATGAATAACCTAATCTGATTTCAGTAAGACCAATCTCCAAGCTACTCTTCTCCATTTTCGGTTTTTAACCCCTTTGCGCTGCAAGATCTAGATTCCTAAACTCGATCCAAGTTAGTTTTTGTTTAATTTTGGTATAGCTTAAGTGACAAGCCCTTTTAAACCTCTCCCCTCTCTTTTAGCTAACTTAACATTAGTTAGGGTGCCAGATCTCTTACAGATCTGGAGATTTACCACATTTTTAACCTAACCTTCCTTGTGGACATTCCCTTACTCACCATCTTTTTAAAACTTACAACAATAGACCCTGATTACTTGTAGGTCTGTGTGAGTGTGTTCTGCCTAGTTTTATGAATAATTTTAGCCCCTATTTGAAGGGAAGGCAGAATTCCCAACACTAACCATAGGCAAAGTCTCAGCAGTGGAAGGGAGAAGTATAGGTGCATAGTTCATGGGTGGAGGTGCTAAGCTATGACCAACTGAGGTGGGTAGAGGCTCAGATCTAGCTAAAGTAGATGACCAAGCTACAGTTGCTGAGCTGGTTGATGGGGATGTGGGTATAGCAGGTGCCGCTACGGATGTGGCTACCTGAGATGCTTCCATTTCAGGAACCTCCATTGATTTCTTCTTAATTTTCCCAATCAAGGTCCTACTAGCTTACCAAGCCCTCTTCCCAAACACCTTTGGCTTCAGTCTCTCCACTGGCTCATCATTTTGAATAGCAAACTTCCCTTTCCTTAGCAGAGCAGTGATAAGTCTGCTGTAAGGGAACCCTGGCAAGGCCTGCCCCTTTTTTATTTTTTCATTCCCATCCACCATAGCCTCAAAGATTAGCTTAGAGGCATTCAAAAACTGGCCCTTGGAGAAAAAGTACAGGGAATCCACTATAGGGGTCCTCCTCTCCTGCTGAAGTCCACTGACATAAATGTTTTTCCTCATAATTGAATCTATGAACAACATGCTAGGGTGTAGATCTCTTCTCATCAATGACTCCCTAGAACTCATAATGCCTTGGGTCATGTGTCTAGCCATAGCTCTAAAGGACACACTATTAGGTGCTCCTAAACCATAAGCTGTATAAAAAACATATGGGACCCCTAATGCTAACCCAATATCACTGTAATCTACAAGCAACTCCCAGTTATCAATCAACACAAGTGTAGGCTCAGTTGACCTTGGCTTCATCTTCTTTCTGATGTTCTGATACCACAGTTTGACCAGCCTAGGATAAGATTTTTCTTACAATGGGATCAATAAGGGTGTCAGGCCTGCCTTCACCAAATAATCCAATGTGTCCTTACACTCCTCTACCTTAGAGAAAGAAGGTAGGTCAAAACTGGTCTCAGGGATCAGGCCTAAAGCATTCACAAACTCATTGGGAGTAGATAGGTTCATAGGGACTTCAGGTTCAGCCTCTGGGTTAGGTTCAGGCACAGGGTTAGGTTTAGGCATAGGGTCAGATTCAGGGATATCCTCCACAATTTCCTCAGCAGTGTCCTCAACAATTTTGGTCTTCTTAGCTTTCGTGGTTTTCTTAGGTTTCTCAGATTTATCCATGATGAGCTTCCTCTTAGCAGTTGGGTTCTCCTTGGGCTGTGTGGTTAGCCTACTAGATTTCCTAGTGGTTTTTGTGGCAAATTTGGAGGGGGCTTTCAAAAGGTTAGCTAGGGTATCCTCACAGTCAGTCATTGGTCACAAAAATCTATATAATTACTGTCAACAACCACAATAGACTTCTTTTCTCAATCAAAGTAACCACACACACTAAAAGAAATGGAATGGCAATGCTGAAAAATCACAGAGTGGTGCTTGAGGAAGAGCTTATCTAGAAAACCTAGGATTGATCAGATCTTGCAGTACACGTCACCAAACCAGTCTCAAATAGGTGCAAAATGTAGCCCTTGTAAAATTAAAACACTTGGAGCAACGACAAGGTGAGTGGAGTTGGAATCAGTGAGGTGGAGGAGGATGAAGAAAATTGGAAATCAGTAGGGAAGGAACACAGAAGCACACAGAAGCTGTCGAATTGATGGACAAACCTCTCGATAGGTTTAAAATAACCTAAAATTGTATTTCGACAGGATTGAAGAGATGATTTTGGTAGGTTGGTGCAACCTGTCGAATGGTTAAAATCATATGGAGATGTAGACTTCTTAGGCTGAATGTGTTGAGAGGTTGGCTGAACCTCTCGAAAGGTATAACGCTTCAGAAAAAATCAAATCGATAGGTTCAGTCATCCTATCGACAGGTTCATGGGCTTCAGATTTTTCAAGTCGAGAGGTGCAGACATCCTCTCGACGAGTTTAAAAATCTCAGTACTTAACTTCTTGACAGGTATCAAAACCTGTCGAGAACACAACATACACCTTCAGAACCAGTCGATTTTCTCGTTCAACATCTCGACAGGTTCAAGGATTCTATTGAAACTCATTGGTACACCTTCAGAACCTGTCGAGAATCAACTCAAACCTCACGACAGGTCCCAGTACTTGTCGAAATGCACACCGGGAACCATTAGAACCTGTCGAAATATTCTCTACACCGCTTGACAGGTTGTTTTTTAGTACAAACAGATTTTTTCATCAGTTCCTAGTCCATCTGTCACACAAATTTATCAATTCTCCTCTACTCCCATTCATTTCTCTTGCCTTGGAGTTGATGACTCATGCTTCTAACCTACTTGCTAATGACTCATGATTTGTAAATGCAAACATTAATCAAAATGGCAACATATATATACACTGCCAGACTCATTTTCAAATAGCAACAGACATAAAACTAACAAAAACAACAGTTATGGTACATAGTGTACATTGTTGAAAATCAGTCACACTTTGGAGGATCTTGAATGTGAATGATCACCACAGGCTCTACTACATTTTCTACAAAGAGTTTGAGCCTTTGACCATTAACTTTCATGATCCTACCATCTTTTGGACCCATGATTTCAACAGCTCCAGATGAGGATCCATGCATTACAATGTAAGGTCCCTCCCATCTAGATCTCAACTTGCCTGGAAAAATTTTCAATTTAGAATTGAAAAGCCATTCTTTGTTGCCAGCCACAAACTCCTTCCTCAGCAAATGCTTGTCATAGAAAGCTTTGGTTTTCTCTTTGTAGATTCTTGCGTTATTTTAGACTTCCAATCTCAGTTCTTCCAGCTCTGGCAACTGGAGCCTCCTGTGCATGCCAGCAGAAGTTAGATCAATATTCAATGATTTAATAGTCCAATAGACTTTATGTTCTAGCTCTACTGGTAAATGGTATGCTTTGCCATACACCAACTTGAAGGGAGACATCCCTATTGGGGTCTTATAAATAGTTCTATAAGCCCAAAGAGCATCAGTCAACCTCTGGGACTAATCCTTCCTATCTCCTCTCACAGTTTTATCTAAAATGTGTTTGATTTCTCTTTTAGAAATTTTCACCGCCCACTGGTTTGTTGGTGGTATGGGGTGGCAACTCTGTGTGTCACAAAGTACTTTCTAAGCAAGTTATCAAACTGTCTATTGTAGAAATAGCTTTCCCCATCACTAATGATAGCCCTGGGGGTGCCAAACCTAGAGAAAATATTGTCCTTTAAGAAGTTGAGGATAACTCTGTGATCATTGGTTCTTGTGGCTATGGCCTCAACCCATTTGGACACATAGTCCACAGCCACAAGAATAAAATTGTATCCATAGGAAGGAGGGAAAGGACCCATGAAGTTAATCCCCCAAGTGTCAAAGAGTTCAACAACAAGTATAGGCTGTAAAGGCATGGAATTTCTTTTAGAGATACTTCCCATTTTTCGGCATCTTTCACAAGCTGTAAAGGCATGGAATTTCTTTTAGAGATACTTCCCATTTTTCGGCATCTTTCACAAGCTTTACAATGCAACCATGCATCCTTGAAGATAGTGGGCCAATAAAATCCACTTTGAAGTGTCTTGGCAGCAGTCTTGTTCCCACTGAAATGGCTTCTACAAGCCTGTTCATGACACATGGTTAGTATATTATGGAATTCATCATCAGGGACACACCTCCTCACAACTTGGTCTGCACAATGCTTGAAAAGATATGGATCCTCCCACATGTAATGTATGATCTGAGAAAAGAACAACTCCTTATCTATTTTGTTCCAATGTGGGGGAATCCTACCCACAACCAAATAATTCACTATGTTCGCAAACCAAGGTGCAGAAGTGCTGATAGTAAACAACTGTTCGTTAAGAAATGAATCATTAATTGGTAGTCTATCAAACTCAGTAGCTAGGATCCTGGATAGGTGGTCAGCAACCAAATTTTCAACTCCTTTTTGGTCCTTAATCTCATGATCAAACTCTCGTAATAGGAGGATCCATCTGATTAATCTTTACTTAGCATCCTTTTTAGACAAAAGGTACTTCAGGGCTGAGTGGTCTATGAACACCACAATCCTAGATCCCAACTCATAAGACCTGAATTTTCCAAAACATAGATAATGGCCAACAATTCCTTCTCAATTGTGGTGTAGTTTAACTGAGCCTCAATCATTGTCTTGCTTCTATAAGCAATCACATAAGGTAACTTGTCATTCCTTTGTCTCAAAACTGCACCAATAGCAAAATCTGATGCATCACACATCAGCTCAAATGGCAAAGAGTAATCAGGTGCTTGAAGGATAGGTGCAGAGGTTAAACAACCTTTCAAAAGCTCAAAAGCAGTGAGACACTCATCATTAAATTCAAAAGGAACCTCTTGCCACAACAGGTGACAAAGAGGTTTTGTGAATTTACTGAAATCTTTGATGAATCTCCTATAAAAACCAGCATGCCCCAAGAAAGATCTGACTTGTTTGATAGTTTTAGGTGGGGGAAAATGTGTAATCAAATCAATTTTATCCTAGTCTACCTCTATGCCCCAATGGGAAATAACATGGCCAAGGACAATGCCTTGATTGACCATAAAATGACTCTTTTCTCAACTTAAAACCAGGTTGGTTTTCTCACATCTCTGCAACACAAGGCTGAGATGGTGTAGACATTGGCTAAAACTATCCCCAAAGACACTAAAATCATCTATGAATATCTCTAAAAATTGATCAATCATGTCAGAGAAGATGGCATACATACACCTTTGGAAAGTTGCAGGGGCATTGCACAATCCAAATGACATCCTTCTATAGGCAAAGCTGCCAAATGGACATGTGAAAGTTATCTTTTCTTGGTCTTGTGGATAAACAGGGATTTGGTTATACCCAGAATATCTATCAAGAAATCAATAGAAAGCTTTGCCTGCCAACTTGTCCAAAATCTAGTCTATGAATGGCAAAGGAAAGTGGTCTTTTCTGATTTTCAAGTTGAGCTTTCAATAATCCATGCACACCATCCAACCTGTGGTTTCCATAGTTGGAATTAGCTCACCAGAATTAGTTTTTACCACAGTGATTCCAGATTTCTTAGGTACCACCTGAGGAGGTGCCACCCATTCAGAATCTGAAATGGGATAAATGACTCCTGCATCTAACAATTTGACCACCTCCTTCATCACCACTTCTTACACGTGGGGGTTTAACTTTCTATGCATCTCTCTAGAGGGTTTGGAACCCTCTTCCAAGTGAATTTTATGCATACAAATAGCAGGGCTAATGCCCCCAAGACCAGTAATAGTCCAACCTATTACTCTCTTATGTTTTTTTAGCACATCCAACAGTTCTTCTTCTTGCTCATCAGTGAGGGAAGAAGAGATTATCATGGGCAATTTTTGATTTACCCCCAAAAAAGCATACTTCAATGACTTGGGCAGCTGTTTCAATTCCACATTAGGTGAACTTATGAGTGAAGGCAACAAAGGTGCCTTTGATGGTGGTGGAAGAGGCAACACAATTGGTTTCCAAGGAGGATGCCTTGTTGCTGGCCCCACTTCAGAATTTAAGGCTTTCACCTCTTGAACCACAGGTGTGTGGGCCTTTTCTTCCACAATTTTACTCCACACATTCTCAAAAACATCACATAAATCATCACAATGTAGCAGCTTGAGTAAAGTCTCTTCCGCAAGCTCATCCAACACATTAATCAAAAAGCAATCCTCACTATCCAAGTGAGGCTGACTTGCTGTATTGTAAACATTCAATTTTACTTTCATATTGACAAAAGATACCTCCATTATAACTGATCTACATTGTATACAAGCATTGGTAGTGGCCAAGAAAGGCCTACCCAAAATTATAGGAATAGAGGTAGTGCACTTGCATGGCTCCATGTCAAGAGCCAGAAAATCTGCTGGATAGAAAAACTTGTCAACCCCAACTAACACATCTTCTATCATTCCCACAGGCCTCCTTTCAGATCTGTCAGCCAGCTATAGCACCACATGTGTGGGCTTCAATTCTCCCAAACCTAACTTCTCATAAATTGAATATAGAAGTAGGTTCATACTAGCTCCCAGATCTAACAATACTTTTTCAATGGTGTGATCCCCAATGATGCAAGGGATTGTGGGAACTTCAGGGTCTTGAAGTTTTGTTGGGGACAACACTTGGTTCACTTTCTCAGCACAAAAGACCTTCTTGGATAGGTGTATCCTATATTGTCTTTTGTGTGTGCACAAATCTTTCAAAAACTTTGCATAGGCTGGAACTTGCTTGATTGCATCAAGTAAAGGCAAGTGGATCTTTACTTGTTTAAATATTTCCATCATCTCCTCAACTTTAGTATTCCCCTTATCAAAAGGAGAAGGTGCTTGAAGTGCATTAAGAAATGGCAAATGGGGGACTAATCTCCCATTTGCTGCCTTAGCAATCTCATCAGATTTTTCTTTATTTTTGTTTTCATTTTTTTATTGAGGCTCATCAACCTCCCCTCCCCTTATTTCTCATATGCTACTCTTGCTGCATATCAACATGGTTTGTTCTTTCATTTCTTTCACTCTTCTCAGGCTCAACACCAACCTTGTTATCAACCAGCCTTCCACTCCTCAAGGTGGTGATAGATTTGGCTTCTTCATGTGAAAAAGTCTCACCCACCATGTATTGTCCTTTTGGATTGTTCATAGGCTGATTAGGCAGTCTTCCCTCCTCTCTCCTAGTCAAAGTATTGGATAGTTGACCAAGGTAGTCCTCTATCTTCTTAATACTTTGGCTATGGGAGTTAACAATTTGAGACAAAGAGCCTAAATTCTGCAGTGAAGCCAAAACTTGTTCTTCAAATGTGAGGGATCTAGAGGGTGCTGGGATTGGTGTACTTTAATGCACAAGTTGTTCCATTGGTTGGGCCATAAGCTGCTGGTATTGGGGCCTTGGGAAGTAATTCTACTAGTATGGGTAGGCATTCCTAAAAGGCATGGGCTGCTGTGTTTGCTGCTGCTATTAACTTGGAAAGGTATCTTGCCTCCACCTCAAATTGAGGTGGTTTCTCTAATGATAACCAGCAGTTGGCTATTGTCCAAAGGACTGAGCAACATTCACATGTTCCATAACAAGGTCTGGAAATTGGGCAGCAGAAGGACATTCCTCAAGGGAGTGAGTGGGGGACTGGCATATCACACATGCCTCCTCCACTTTGGCAGCCATTAGAGACTGTATTGCTCCCATGAGCTTATCAAAATTTTGAGTAAAGCTATCCACTTTTCTTTCCAAATCATTGTAACCACTGACCTCATACATTTTCCCTCTTGTAGTGTTCTCTCTCACCAATCTACCAGGGGTCTCAATGTCCCTTGACAAAGTCTCCCTTTGCATGGAGTTTTCACTAATGATATCAAACAACTCCCAAGCCTCATCAGCTATTTTGTGGAGGTAAGTACCACCACATGAGGCATCAACCATATCCCTGCTCTTGGGATCAACTCCTTGATAGAAACTTTGAACAAGTTGTCATTAAGGAATTTGGTGATGGGGACATTGCTTTAAGAGTTCCTTAAATCTCTCCCATGCTTGGTGAAAGTCTTCAGTTGGCGCTTGAGCAAATGAAATTATGCTCTTTCTCAACTGACTTGTTTTGGACATAGGGAAAAACTTAACTAAGAATTGACATTGAAGGTCATTCCAGAACTGAATACTATTGGTTGGAAGCATAGACAATTAAGTTCTGACTCTGTCCTTTAGTGAAAAAGGAAAGAGTCACAACCTGGTTGCTTCCTCCCCCAAACTTGCAATGTTGAAAGTAGTGCACAGTCCTAGAAATTCATCAATGTGCTTATATGAGTCTTCTTTGCTCAAGTCATGATATGAAGGCTGTATGATGAAAGATTTAATCTCATAGTTCCCTTGGACAGCAGGGAATTGAATGTAAAAGGGAGATGTGTATGCCCCTGGTGCATTGAATTCCTTCAAGGTCTTCATTTGCTCACCCATTACAAATGAAAGACAATTATATACACAGCAGTATAGATTTCAGCAAACACAAGAAAAAAAGCAAAAAATACAGCAAAAAATAAGAACAAAACAAACAGAAAACACAGTAGAACTACTGGTTTTCAAGAATTAAAAATTGAAAATGCAAACAAGGGAGAAGGAAATACAAACTCAAGCAGATCTGCTCTAGCTGCAATCCACAAGCTCCACTTGTGGCTACTGCTCCAGATCTACAAAAATCTAAAAACTGCTGCTATATTTTATTAAAACATCTACAAGGCAATGAAAAATTCAGAAAAATCAGACATACTACAGTATTAAAATAGATTTTCTATACAAAAACTGCAGTAGGCATTTATTCAAACAGGTTGAATGCAATATAAAAATAACATTAAAAACTAAAGAAAAAAGTAGATCTATAAAATAAAAAACTCAGATCTACTAACTAGATCAAAACTCCCCGGCAGCGGCGCCAAAAACTTGTTACATTGCTTACCTTACAATTATTAAAGGGTTAAAAATAGTAAACTATAGGCAAAATCACAGAGAAATGGGATCAAGGTAAACAACCAATCCTGCAAGAACCAGGGCTGTTGCATCAAGCTTTAAGGGGTAAGTCAGGGTATGTCCACAGGAAAATGTGCTTTAAACTATGGTAAATCTCCATATCTTAACCAAATCTGACACTCTATCCTAAACTAATACAAGGGAAGGAAAGAGGAGAGGTTTCAAGGGTTGTCACTTCATTAAAAACTATAGAAATCAAGTGCAAATGATCCAGAATTGATTAAACACAGATTTAAGAGAAATGGAGAAAAGGATTAAAATCAAAAGGGACAAAGTAGCAGATAGGGATTTTGGTCTACACTGAAAATCAATGGGTTCAAAGGCAATGCATAGAACTGATTTGCAACAATCCTTCATCTGGCTACAAGGTCAGATGTAAGGTATAAGAATCTAATCTAGAACAAAGAATTGGAGTAATCATAAGCCTATGATCTTTCCACTTGAATGATCACAGATCATCCCAGAGATTCCTCTACTTTGAGGATCTTAATTCTAACAATTAAGCCATTGCAGATGCTGTGAATGCAAGGCTACAAGCTCAAGCATCCACAGGGGTATTTAATCTAGGCAAATCAAATACAAATAAAAGATTTATAGATCTAAATCAACTCTAAAATCCATAATGTACTGATTTCATTCAAACTTACAATACAATGTGCTCAAATCTATAATTTGTGCAATAATCCAATCCCAAACAATGCCTTGAACCTCTCAATTTACAGCTCTCAACCTCACCCTAGCTACTAAAAGGGGTTTAGCCAACAATGGTTGGTCTAAAGAATGAATGGGGAAGAAGAAAGAGGGAAGGAATTTAGGAATTATTATTTGGCTCTGGTTCTCTCAATTTCTCAATCGCTAGCTCTGTATATTCTTCAAGTTTTTATACTCTTCCCCTCTTTCCTCAGATATGTTTTAGCCAATCAGAGCTCAAGGAAATAATTACGTTATTCTGAGCTATTGATGTGGCTGATTTCTCTTCTAGAAGTTATTCGCCCATTAGTCCAAACTGGACAAGTACATGTGAGGTAGCTAGGAGGCTCCCATTTGTGCTCATTTATGTTCCAAAAAATACCCCCAAGGTATACTGACGTGCCTTGGAATGCATGCACAAAGGACTAAAGTTAGCAACTGCTTTGAAAGGAATTGAGAAGTTCCCAATTCGAGTGTCAAGAGGTTCAGGGAACCTCTCACAGGTTGAGTTCTGCTTCGTGCAATTGAGTGCAGCTTCAGGTAAGTCATCGATAGGTTGCTTGACTTCTCGACAGGTTCATTTGAACTAGTCGACAGGATTGATAGAAAAATCTTAACTTCTGTCTGAGCTCCTTCAATCCTCTCGACATGTTATAAAACAACTTGTCGACTTGCTATACAGTCTCCAGGCATCCTCTTGACAGGTTGCTAGAACCTCACAAGTTCCCTTGCATCTCCAGGTAAGGCTTTGACATGTTCCACTGCTGCACCTCAGACCCTTCGATAGGTTCCGTCAACCTCTCGACATACTCATTTCTCTTTATCAGAACCTAGCGATAGGTTATAATTCAGATTCAATTCCTCTCAATAGGTTGATCCATTCAGTTTCAACTACTCGACAAGTACTGGGAACCTCTCGACAACTTTATGTTTGAACACCTTAACCTCTCGATAGCTTGGAGTGACCAATCGACAGGTCCTATCCTTTGCTTCCACAGCTGGCACACCTCCTTGAGGTGGTTTCCTTCATCTGTCAGTACACAATAGCCTCTTAGTGGGTTCAATCCTCATCAGATGCAGCTGGTCTTGCCCCCATGTGTGCCCATGTGGACACATATTATTGCCATGAAGCTCTGAGGCTATGTGGAATGCTTGATGGCTGGCCTTTTGGGCTGCATAAGCACATGTTGAGGCAGCAGGTCTATTCCTTGGCACTTTTAGGTGAATGTCAGCACTAAGACTGTAATTTATTGCTTATCTACAAAATACACTCAAAACACATTATTAGTCAAGTGAAGGGTCCATCAAAGGTCAGGTTAGGAGGTGAAAAAATGATATTTTTCACTGATTAAAAATATACCGATGAGAATTCCAACCATCGCCGTTCAATGAACAATTTTCATGATGCTCGAGCCCCTTCATATGAGATATACTTGTGCCAAATGAAGTTTCACCGTAATCGGTAAGAAAATGAACAGGTATCCTACCGTCCCAAAGCATAAGGGATTCATTTTACATGAACCTTAAATCAAAGTGCGAAGTCTAACTTATAGTTTATCACCGTGAGTTGTGATAATTTATAACTAGGTTTGGAGTTGGAAATTTGAAGTTCACACACACACACATATTCACATCTTGTGTAATTCACACACACATACACACACACACACATATTTTCATATTGGAATCCGTGTACAAAGCTCATGTATGTTTAAATAATGAAGTTCATTATTTTTCACACACATATTCAGCATATCACAATATCATGCTAGTTGTGTCAAATGCACATGTTATAAGATTTTCCCTACTTCAACTCGAAGTCAAAATGAAGGCCTTTCCTTCTCAAGGGGAACCTTCACGTCACGTGTTCTTGATCCTATTCTAAAACACATGAAATTTATGTTTCACCCGTCAAAAGTGACGAAAACGGAAGTCCCAAAGTCTCCCTAAGTCTCTTTCTTCAAAAATTGACAAATGCCAGAATCTGGCCAAATCGATCGATCAAATCCCAATTTGATCGATTGATTTCCAAAATTGATCGATCAAAACCTAATTCAAACGATCAGTTTCCCGAATCGATCGATCGCAACCCAATTTGATTGATCTGTTTCTCCAGAAAAACATACACATCCCTGTTTCTATAATTGGTCACACTCGATTGATCGGTTCATAAACCGATCGATCGGTTTCAAAATTGATCGATCAATTCTCAAATCGATCAATCTATTCACTCAGAAACCAACACATCTTCACATCACTTTCCGATCAATCGGTTCTCAAATCGATCGATCAGTTTCACAAATCGATCGTTTGAATTCCAATACGATCGATCGATTTCCTTCAGAAAATCAACCTTTTTCTATTCTGCCAAAATCGATCGATCAATTCTAATTTTGATTGATCAGTTTTGATAAATTCTTAGCCCTACAGGCTTCTTCTTCCCAGCTTTGTTTTTCTCTAAACTTTCGATGAATCATTTTTCACACACATTAACACACAAGAGTCTAAAAATGCGTAATCACTTTACAATCCTATCGATCGCAAAAATGATCAATCAATTCTCAAATCGATCAATTTGTTCACTCAGAAACTAACACATCTTCACATCACTTTCCGATCAATCAGTTCTCAAATCGATCGATCAGTTTCACAAATCGATCGTTCGAATACCATTTCGATCGATCGATTTCCTTCAAAAAATCAACCTTTTTCTATTCTGCCAAAATCGATCGATCAATTCTAATTTTAATCGATCAGTTTTGATAAATTCTTAGCCCTACAGGCTTCTTCCCAGCTTTGTTTTTCTCCAAACTTTCGATGAATCGTTTTTCACACACATTAACACACAAGAGTCTAAAAATGCATAATCGCTTTACAAACCTAATTATGCTCACCTTATTGAAGTCGTCGTTCTATGAGAGTTTTGCCCAAGAGACAGTTTCTAGGTCAGAAATTAGGGTTTCACGTCAATTGCAATCCACGCTGCAGGCTAATGCACCAATCTTGCACACACACACACACCTCACTTACTAGGAGTTGTATAAGAGGAAAGGTTAGAGCTCTCTTCCTCTCTTCTCTCTTAACAAAGCAACCAAGCAAGAGAAATGGGATTTTTTATCCCATTGACTTTTATACCATGTGGTCATTTTTTAGTGTTAAGCCAATACACTACTTACCATGTGGTCATTTTTTAGTGTCAAGCCAATACACCGCATGTCGGTGTACGATCACACATCTAGTGGTCACATGTTATTTATTTCCTCTTTTTTCACTTTTGATTCATTCTTATCCTTTGAAAACTTATACTGTCAGTGGCATGACCTGTTGGACACGCACATCTAGTTAGACCGGTTCAGAAATCAAAATTTTTAGGTACGTCACATTCTCTCGTCCTTAGGAATTTTTGTCGACAGATAAGGAAATTTTTTTTTTCACATGCAAGAGAATCTGATTCTTTAACTGGGCTTTTAACCCCGTCACATTTCTACAAAAATTTTCCTAGGCAATGCTAGGCCATACTTTCAACTAAGCCATTAAACCGTTCACATACCGAATCACACTATCGAAGTTAAGAAGACATTCACAATCACATTCACATAATGCATGAATTTATAATAAAAATGCTAAATTTAAAGCATATATACAACCAGGACAAAAACAAATTCCGAAGGTCTTCCAAGACCTAATAGTTCTCACATTAAATCAAACATTTTAGTGGCAAAAATAAGTTTAAAAGTTTATCAATAAACCATGCCACTCCTCTCAATGATCCTGCTGCTCATCTGAAGGTCCAGCCTCGTCATCAGCTACATCTCTACTGTCGAAAGTGGACGCTCCAATGGTGTAGTACCAAGGGTCAAGTACATAGGCACCAGCATCGGCGAGCTACAACTCATAATCTATAGGATATGCGTGCTGCATCAAACATGTAAATATGCCCTCGTGATAATCCAGGTGATGGTGTAACTGACGATTGTTCTCAGCCATGAGAGCAAGAACATCATAGATTGTCGCAACTGATGGGTGCTAAGGTGCGGGCACACGGCATCAAATGCGCTACTGAGTCTGAGCCGCTGGTGCCGACTGTGCAGGTCCCTAAGCCGCAAGTGCAGGCTGCTCCTAACCTCCTGCTCTCTCACTCTTTACTAGATGATTAAAGCTCTTCATCTAGTCTTTCAGTGAGTAGCGCTTTACATTATCGGTCAACTTCAGCTCAATTTCTGGGATCTCATAGTCCTCCCCTCTAGGATAATCCTCAATCATGCTTGAGATCAGACGAGCATAGGGTATACTTTCTGAGGGATTCGCTCCGCCCTCCATCATTTTCCCATGGGCATATATGATGTCGTCACGAACCACTTTCATGGCGTTAAACCATTGCCCCCAAAAAGCTGAAAACAATGCTTGCTGCACTACACCCACTCTTTCGGTCTTATGCTTGAGTGGGTAGAGGTTGTTCTTAAAGATCACATCTAACATCCATAGATGATGGGGTAGTTGGGCTCTTGTCTAGTATTGGCTCAATCCGTGCCTACCCCCGGTCATTCTCTCGGTCACAATGTGGAAGCCTACGGGCTCAACATTCGGTTCCATCAATTTGATGTTATCGTTGTACTTGACATAGCACTCTAAAGCATCGACGATACTCTCATGATTAAATTTATTGACTCAATTGTCTATTTTCGTATAGATCGTGTTTGCTTCCTCACCGGTGTACATGTTTTGGTAAAATAGGCATACCAAATGAGGGTAGTAATACTCGGTGAGGGGATTAAGTAAGCTATCTAATCCAACCTTTCCAAGATACTCAAACAATTCCAGGTCGAAGGCCCATTCAGTGGTGAATTCCTTCGCCGCCCACCACACATTGGGTCTTTCTAATGGTGGTGGTCTATGCGAAGAACCAGCTTGTGTCGTGGGTTGCTTCAAAGTCAAAGAATTTGTAG
Organism: Chloranthus sessilifolius; assembly: GCA_021018995.1. Lineage (NCBI taxonomy): Eukaryota > Viridiplantae > Streptophyta > Magnoliopsida > Chloranthales > Chloranthaceae > Chloranthus > Chloranthus sessilifolius. The sequence goes on from CM037589.1 coordinate 144,239,521, forward strand.
CTTGTTTGTTCTTGGGTGCCATTAGGTTTCAAGAAAAATCTCAGAAACTAGGGCTTGAATCTTGAAATAAACAAATTTTATCTCAAGAAGGTTAGGGTTTACCTTTTGAAAGGGATTTAGATTCAATTCGTCAAAGAATCCGAGCTCCAATCGAAGGTTGGCAATCTCCCAAAAGCAAGCAAAAAAGAAAACTCAAAATTTTTTGTGCAAATGAAAAAATAAAACCCGATTTCCTTTTATAATGTCAAAATCGATCGATCAATTTCAAAAATCAATCGATCGATTTTCTCTTAAAACTATGCCGGTCGAAAATTTCGATCGATCGATTGCTTATTTTGATTGATCGGTTTCCAATTCAATCGATCGATTTCTAACTAAAATTGCCCTATTCTTTGTTCTGAATTCGAACGATTGGTTTCAATTTTGATCAATCAATTTTCAAATCGATCAATCGATTTTCAACCAAAAACCATCACTTCTCTGTCCTGTTTGTTCTATCAGATCGATTGATCAGTTTTTAATTTTGATCGATCGATTCTCAAATCGAATGATCGATTTGGCTTTGGATCGATCGATTTTGATAGAAAATCACATGTTTCTCTGTTATGTCTTATCTAACCAATCAAATGATCAGTTTTAAATTTTGATCGTTCGACTTGCAAATCGATTGATTGGTTTTGACATAAACCTTGAATTTGTTGAACAAATCCTTCCTTACTTGTTTTGGTGACTTTGAGTCCTCGATTTCAACTAAACACTATCATTTCAACCCCATCAAAATGTTCTTTATACATTAAACAAGCTACACTCTAGCTCGGACATGGAGTGTGTAACCAAATTAATATTTTCAATTCAAATATTTTATCGAATCTCATTAAAACAAAAGTGGGTATTGATTGCGAATCTCAGCTTCGCATTCCCAAGTGGTTTCTTCTATTGGGTGATTCCTCCACTTTACAAGCACTAAGGGAATACTCTTAGTGCGCAACACTTGTTCCTTTTGATCGAGTATTTGAACACGCTCTTCTCTCACAGTCAAATCTTTGTAATTTTCAATCGGTTGATCGTCAAAAATGTGAGTAGGGTCCTTCATGTACTTCCTTAGCATCGATACGTGAAACACATTGTATACTCTATTGAGTTGCGAGGGTAAAGTGACCCTATGTGACTTCACCAACCCGTCCCAAAACATCAAATGGTCCTATTTAGTGTGGGCTTAGCTTGCCATGTTTTTTGAAGCACATCACACCTTTCATCAGTGAAATCTTAACGAACACATGATCTCCAACTTGAATATCCATGCTCATTCTTTTCAAATCAGCATAACTTTTCTGTCTATTCTGAGCGGCCTTGATCCTCCCATGAATCAGACAAATCGCTATGGCATTACTCTCGATAACTTTCAGACCCAATATAAATTTTTCGCCGATTTCTTCCCAATTAATCAGAGATCTGCATCTCCGTCAATACCAATGCTCGACTGATAGATATTATTGTACACAAATTTGATCAATGGTAGGTGTTGATCCCATGATCCTCGAAAGTCGATTATACAAGCTTTGAGCATATCTTCAATAATCTGATTCACCCATTCTGTTTGACCATCTGTTTGTGGATGAAACGCTAAACTGAAATTCAATCACATACCCTTTCCTTCTGAAACTTTTACCAAAATGAGAGGTATATAACAGGTCATGATCTAAGACAATGCTCATCGAAATACCCTACAATCAGACAACCTCTGTCATATACAGATCTACCAATCTACTTGCTATATAAGTCGTGTTGTATGGCAACAAGTGAGCTGATTTGGTTAGTCTATCAACGACCAGCCAAATAGCATTATGTTATTTTACTGTTTGTGGTAATCCCAAAATGAAGTCTATGGAGATTGACTCCCATTTCCACTTTATATCAACAAAGGTTGTAATAAACCTGATGAATGTCTGTGATCCACCTTCACTTATTAACACACCTTGAGACGTACTTAGCTACGTCTTTCTTTAAACCTCTCCACCAGTAATTCTCTTTAAATCTTGGTACATCTTTATACCACCAGGATGACTAGCATATCTCAATTTGTGGGCTTCGTCTAAAATGGTTTGTCGGAGATCGACATCGGTCAGTATAAATAGACATCCTCTGAACAATAGCGATCCATCCTCTCTTATGGAGAAATCTAAATTTGTGCCCTCTGTCACCCCTTGTCTGATCTTCAACAACTCTGCATCTTTCATCTGCAACTCATAAAATTGATCAAAAATCGTTGGTCGGATAGTGATGTTTGTCAATAAGGCACCTGAATCTTGCACCTCGATCTTCATGTCATATAGAGAAAGATCTTCTAGTAGTTTCCACCTATGAAGTCCCGTGATAAGGCTAGATAGTTGAGCTAAACTCTTCTGACTCAAAGCATCAGCTACGATGTTAGCCTTGCCTGGGTGATACTGAATGAAGTAATCGTAATCCTTGAAAAACTTGATCCATCTTCGTTGCCTCATATTCAATTCCTTCTGTGTAAATAGGTACATGAGGCTCTTGTGATATGTGAAGATTTCAAAGGTTTCTCCATACAAGTAGTGGCTCCATATCTTCAACGCAAAGATTACTGCCGCTAGTTCTAAATCGTGCATTGGATAATTCTTCTCGTGGTCCTTCAGTTGTCTAGACCCATATGCAATGACCTTCCGATGTTGGTTAAGCACACAGCCTAATCTACTATATGAAGCATCATTATATATGACAAATCCTCCACTACCTGATGGAATAGCTAACACTGGTGCGGAGGTAAGTCTCTTCTTGAGTTCTTGGAAACTCTTCTCACACGCTTCAGTCCACTCAAATTTAACGTCTTTCCTTGTGAGTCTTGTGAGTGGTCCTGATATCTTGGAGAATCCCTCCACAAACCTTCTGTAATACCCAACTAAATCGAGGAAACTATGAATATCAATCACAGTCGTTGGTTGCTTCCATTCTACTACTGCCTCAACCTTTGCTGGATCCACCGTGACACCAGCTTTAGACATAATTTGTCCCAAGAAGCTCACTTGCTCTAGCCAAAACTCACACTTGTTGAGCTTCGCATAAAGCTGGTGTTCATGTAGCGTCTGTAGGGAAATCATGAGATGTTGCTCGTCTTCTTCTATGGACTTTGAGTAGACAAGAATGTCGTCCATGAACATGACCACACAAGTGTCGAGATGTGATTTGAACACTCTATTCATGAGGTCCATAGATGGCGCTGGCACATTGGTCAAACCAAACGGCATCACTAAGAACTCGTAGTGCCCATATATGGTTCTGAATGCTATCTTCTGAATATCCTTTGCTTTGACCTTTAGTTGATGGTAACCTGATCTTAGGTGAATCTTGGAAAAGAATCTTGCCCTTGCAACTAATCAAAGAGATCATCTATTCTGGATAAAGGGTATCGATTCTTGATGATCAATTTATTCAACTGATGATAGTCGACGCACAACCTCATCGACCCGTCATTCTTTACAAATAAGATCGATGCTCCCCAAGGAGACACACTGGGTCTTATGAACCCTTTATCTAAGACTTCCTATAACTAGTCCTTCAACTCCTTCAACTCAACTGGAGCCATCCGATAGGGTGCATACTAGCTCTGTGCCCGATGCTAAGTCGATGGCGAACTCCACCGCTCTTTTTGGTGGCAATCCTAGCAACTCATATGGAAACACATCCTCAAACTTGCAAGCCATCAGAATATCGGTTATGATATTCTTATCTTCCTTTTGCTCTTACAGAAAAGCGACGTATCCACTGCATCCATTCTTCATCAAGCATTCTGTTCGGATCGCGAATATAAATGGTATGATAGTCGATCGCATACCAAAGAATTTGAATGATCTATCCCCATTGGGGCGAAACATGACTATCTTTCTTCGGCAATCAACACTCATGTTATGAGTGGATAACCAATCCAAGCCAAGGATCATGTCGAATCCTTGCATATCAAATAGAATCAGGTCAACCGCTGCCTCATAATCTATATAATCCCTGATAGAGACGATAACTGACCTACACATCATGTTGGTGTTAACGGAGTTTCCCGTCAGAAGTGACACTGCCAAGATAAAATCTAATTGTACGGGAACAACTTTCATCTTTACTGCAAATGGTGGTGTCACAAATGAGTTGATAGACCCTGGGTCTATCAACACTCGAGCTTCATAGCAACAGTAGTCACTTTCTTTATACATTTGTAGAGTACCTAATTTCATACATACAGTCTTTTTAAACGGATATTCTTAGATGATATAGAAAATAAATCAAGTAAATTCTAAAGTAGTAATGTCAAGGACTATATAAATTTTCATGCACCTTCTTCATCTAAAATCTAATAAAATAGATTAACATTATATATAAAGTCACACCTTGGATCACATCATTAGTATTTTGAGCATCCTGTGCATTAACTGCATATGCACGACCCTGAATCGTAGGCCTCATGGTCCGTATAGGCCGAGCAATTTTCTCTTTTCTCAGCTCTGGATAATCCTTGATCATATGCCCCATCTTGCCACACTTGAAGCATCCTCCGGTACCCCGTCTACAATTTGCAGTCTTGTGTGCCTTGCAACATCAAGCACATGTCTCTTGAGGAGTGGATGATGCAGCCCTTGACAGTCCGCATAGGTGGCCTAGAGAAATTTGTTTGTGCAAGTGGTCTTGAAACGGGAGCTATAAATCTCAACCTTTTATTCACTGATTCATAGTTGCCTTGTCTCCCTTGACCTGCCTTGTTCTTGTTCTGCTGGTCTCTTCTTTTATATAGATCATCTATATCCTTCTCGGCTACCGGTGCCTTTCCCATTACTACTTCGTACGTCTCTAACTCTAATACGGAGATCTTATCTCGTATATTCAGCCTTAAGCTGCATTCAAATTTGTTGGCCTTCATCAATTCTGTGGCCGTGTACTCAAGAGCAAATCTTGATAATCTTGTGAACTTCGTACCATATTCTCGTACGGTCATTCCCCCTTTTTCTAAAGTTATAAACCTCACTGCCATTTGGTTCCTCACTTATTTTGGAAAGTACTCCTTGTTGAATACTTCAACAAACTCGTCCCATGCCCATAACCCATCTGGGTTTTCATGTTCTCTCATTTTCAACACTGATTTCCACCAAGGATCGGCGTCTCCCTCTAGCTGGAAGGAAGCCTAGCTCACCTTCTCTACATCGGTACACGGTAGTCTCTGTAGAAGCTTCTCTATCTGATTCAACCATTTTTCTACTTCTAACGGATCCATCTGACCATAGAAATTGGGAGGTCTCAATCTCCTAAACTCCACAAATGCTAATGGAGTAGGTGGAATTGGAGGTGGTGGTGGTGGCTACTGATGGTTATTTGCATTATTCGCTACCAACAACTATGTCTGCTGAGCCATGGCATTAGCCACGGCTACCACATGGCCTGAGCCATTCTCTCATTCTCATTCCTTCTCTAATCCTCTTCCTCTTCAGGTGGGTTCCCATCACCAAGAGGAACACGGTTTGAACTAGTTGAGATATCTTCTACACATCTTGTAGCTCTTCCTCGACCACCTCTAGGTCTTCCTCAACTCTTAGTAAATATCCTTATATGTTAACATGAAACAAAAGTTTCATTAACAGACGGCCCCTATACTCTGACAACAATCTCAAACACGTAACACGTCTAAAATTTATCAAAATTGTCTAAAGGTGTTACTTTGATACCAACTGTGATAGTCTGAATTTCCTAATCGTGAAATCCAGACCGTCGGATCGCCCGTAAGGACAATCCCTGAACGAAACACTTGGTACATCCACACACAAAGTGGAACAAAGCGGATATCTCTAACTAAGCATATAGAGTCATCATATGCACCAATAAAGATCTCCATTTATATAATCAAAGTAAATCAAAATGACGGTTCTAATCCCATGTGCAACCACATGGACAAAAAGAACCGAAACGAACCACCGGTGATGGCCGACCATCACCGAAATATGGTTCACAAAATAATATTCCCTTAATTTAATCACATGTTCAGAATCTAAAACAGAAGGGTAGGACGTACCAAGCCTTAATCTCACACTCTCAAAATACACAACCAAATCCCCTAACGGAAATACTCCTCGAGCGGAGGCTCTGACTCCTGCAAAACATACTCAGGATCCTCAAGCTCAAGATCCTCGGTACCGGTATCTACTCCTGTGCCTCTGACGTATGGTCGAAGGGTGAGCTAATAGTCTAAGCTCAATAGGGAAAACATCCATAGCATGCTTTTCAACACATCACACATATATATCTCATGACATATCGAACATGTTCATAATTGAAAGACTTGCAATTAAAAATGTATTTGAGTCAAAATAAAACTGATTAAGATGTAGGTTTCAAAGTTAATCAGATGATTTTCAAATCTTTCATATAACACAAGATGAACTTAAACTGCTCACTTAAATACAATCTTGAGCATATATAGCATCGAGAGACACACATATACCGATGGGAATCCCAACCATCGCCGTTCAATGAACCATTTTTATGATATCCCAGCCCCTTCGTATGAGGGATACTTGTGTCGAACGAAGTTTTACCGCAATCGGTAAGGAAATGAACAGATATCCCGCCGTCCCGAAGCACAAGGGATTCATTCCACATGAACCTTAAATCAAAGTGTGAAGTTTAACTTATAGTTTATCACCATGAGTTGTGGTAATTTATAATTAGGTTTGGAGTTGGAAATCAGAAGTTTACACACACACACATTCACATCTTGCGTAATTCACACACACACACACACACACATTTTCATGTTGGAATTCATGTACAAAGCTCATGTATGTTTAAATAACAAAGTTCATGATTTTTCGCACACATATTCATCATATCACAATATCATGCTAGTTGTGTCAAATGCACATGTTATAGGATTTTCCATACCTCAACTCGAAGTCAAAATGAAGGTCTTTCATTCTCAAGGGAACCTTCATGTCATGTGTTCTTGATGTTAACCTAGAACACATCAAATTTATGTTTCACACATCAAAAGTGAGGAAAAAGGAAGTCCCAAAGTCTCCCTAAGTCTCTTTCTTCAAAAATTGACAAATTCTAGAATCTGGCCAAATCGATCGATCGAATCCCAATTTGATCGATCGATTGATTTCCCGAATCAATCAATCAAAATTAAGTTCGATCGATTGGTTTCTCCAAAAAAACATACACATCCCTGTTTGTATAATTGGTCACACTCGATTGATTGGTTCACAAACTGATCGATCGATTCTCAAATCGATCGATCGGTTCACTCAGAAGCCAACACATCTTCACATCACATTCCGATCGATCGGTTCTCAAATTGATCGATCGATCTCCAAATTGATTGATTGATTCACAAATTGATCGATTTCCCAAATTGATCGATCGAATTCCAATTCGATCGATTGATTTCCTTAAGAAAACCAATCTATTTCTGTTCTGCCAAAATTGATCGATCGATTTTAATTTTGATCGATCAATTTTGACAGATTCTTAGCCCTGCGGGCTTCTTCTTCCTAGCTTCGTTTTTCTCCAAACTTTAGATGAATCTCATTGTTTTTCACACACATTAACACACAAGGTTCTAAAAATGCATAATCACTTTACAAACCTAATTATACTCACCTTATTGAAGTCGTATCCTCATTCTATGAGAGTTTTGTCCAAGAGAGAGTTTCTAGGTCGGAAATTGGGGTTTCACGCCGATTGCGATCCACGCTTCAAGCTAACGCACCAATCTTGCACACACACACCTCACTTACTAGGAGTTGTATAAGAGGAAAGGTGAGAGCTCTCTTCTCTCTTCACAAAGCTACCAAGCAAGAAAAATGGGATTTCTTATCCCATTAACTTTTATACCAAGTGGTCATTTTGAGTGATAAGCCAATACACAACACGTCAGTGTACGGTCACATATCTAGTGGTCACATCATTATTTTTTTCCTATTTTTCACTCATGATTCATTCTTATCCTTTGAAAACTTATACTGTCAGTGGTGTAACCTGTCGAACACACATCGAGTCAGACCGGTTCGGAAATCAAAATTTTTTGGGATGTCACATTAAAAGATAGGATAAACTCATGCAACATTGTTATCATGTTATGTTCAGTTCATTTCAGTTTATTGAGATTATACATGCCACAAGCACACACTCATGAATTATAGAAATGTCCATATTATAATGATTGATATCTTATGCTTTAATGGATTGCATGTCTGGTTCATAGAAGTGTTAACTTACACCTCTTGTTGACGTGAGCTTATGGTGATGAGATTGCATATAGTGTTTAGGAACCTGAGATGATTGGCGATGAAGGCTTCGTAGCCTAGCTATTCATTCCCTTTTATTATTATTGGCTTTAATTGAATCAAGACAATGCTTAGCTAGAAGTTTTATTAAGAATGTTTTAAGTTTTAGTCATGTTGGACTTTGTAATTGGAACAAGAAAATTGTCATGGGTTTTTGTTATGATTAATTAATGCTTTTGAAAAATTTTCTTCTGCTGTTTAAGGTGCCCTTTGTGTCTTATTATGTTTTTGTGGTTCATAGTATTTGAAGGTATGACCTAAGATCTTATAATCAACCTTTGTGGGATTTCCGATCGCTACATAACTATACAGAACTATTCTCAGTACCAAAACTACAACTATCAATAGTCTGCACTCGGATCAAAATCAGCACAAAAGTCCTTCTGGTACTCAGCGGCATTGCCCTCCCAAGGCTCCTGATACTTTGTGTCTATCAGGTCAATGAAGTCAGCGCCACTAGGATCATAATAGCCAACATCCACTCCGTCGATAAAGCCACCTGAAATAAATGAATGCCATGAGGGCCGAGTTGCTAAACAACATGCAGCTCTGTGGATACAGCACTAATCCACCGTACACTACTCAGGTGCATTGTGGGTGCATCTCGTGATTAACAAAATAATATAGTAATATAATCTAAAAGAAGGAAATACCACATGTCTATATATCACAGGGTGGGGTGATATATCATATCATAAATGCAAGATCATGTTCTAGACACACTTCAGTCCTAACATACGTCACCATATCTCATAACATATCTTATTTTATCGTCACATGCATCTGTATATCGCATAGGTGTACATACATACTCGTAATCCTAATATAACCTGTGCCAGAGTTTCTACTCGAGCCTACCATGTGAGGGTCATCATAGTCGCTTACTGTTGGTTTATTAAAAGATGACAGTGGAAAAAATATGGGAGAAAATTTAAATCAAAAGGTGGAGTGAAAAGGAGTGAAACAGCTACAAAAATAATAATCTAAAACACACAGTCCTGCAAGATCCAGGGTATGTTGTAGCAAGTTTTAATAAGCAAGAGTTTGTCCCACAAGGAGTGATGATCTAAACCATAAGGGTTGTATAGTAAATCTCCAGATCTAGCTACATATCTGGCAACTCTAAACCTACACTAGAAAGCAAGGTAAAGAGAGGGTGTTTAAATGTCACAAAGCTAAACTTAAACTAAAAACAGACATAAACTACAGCTAAAGAAAAGAGGTGAAGAAGGGTAATGATGGTGTGGTAAAATAAAGATAAAAGATGGAGAAGTATATAACTATGAGTAAATCAGCAATACAAATCAGGTCTAAAACTGAATCTGCAGTAGCCCTTCAGATGGCAACAAGCACATTTGCAAGGTACAATAATCCAATCTAACCCAGAGGTATGAACTGATCTTAGGGTTGTATTTTGTCCACTTAAATGGTCACAGAATACCTCAGGCATTTAATCCAGTCAATGGGTTAAGCTAGAACAGGAAACCCATTGCAGACACCATGGTTGTATGGCTGCAAGCTCAAGCAACCATAGGAGAAACCAGTCCTCAAAAATCAAGTGGAAATCATAAGAAATCTCAGATTGAATGGGGACTTAAACTTAGCTGGTCATTGCTACAAAAAGACCTACAATGACCCAGCTCACAAGTCTGTGATCTATATAAAATATCAGATCTAATCACTGAAAATGGTGATGTAAAACAGAGGAGAAGTTGGCTCTGTAACTATCTCTCACTTGGCTACAAGCTCAAGTGCGGAGGAATAGAATCCATCTCAACCCTATGATCTAGACCAGCCTTAGGACTATACCTTGCCACTAGAATGGTCACAGGCTATCCCAGAGGTTATCCTAATCACAAATGATGGAGATAGAACATGAATACTACTACTGTCACCATGGTTGCAAAGCTACAAGCTCAAGCAACCATAAGAGCTAAAATCTATAAAAATCTATATAAAAAATATAGAGAAAATATAGATTTAATGGAGCTTTAAAGATGACATTTTATTAATTAAAAAGAACTTACAATGATTGCCCACAAGGCAGCAACCCTTGCAAAAACCCAAAACAGCTCACTATGTTTATACAAAATCGATTACAAAAACTGAAATAAACTAGCTTCTACACAGAACATTAATCCAACCTTGCAGCTGAGCTAAGGAAGAAGAAGGGGGAAAATGAAAGGGAAAAAAGGTAGGCTCGAAACCCTAGAAAAAGATAAATGAGCTCAGATTATTCCTGGCTCGAAACCTTAGAAAAATAAATGCTAATGAGCTCAGGCTAATCCTGGCTCCCTAAACAAAATTGCTTAATGTTGTATTTATACAATCCTTAAAATAGGTATATGCCTTAGCCAATCAGAAAATAGAATAGAAAAGTCACATTTGGAGCTACTATTGTGGCTTATTTTCAGCCATTGGATGCTTTAGGATTTGTGGGACATTGGGATGTGTGCCCTAGAAGTATGATATCCCTAAAATATCCTTGAAATTTAAAGACAGCAGCTGGAACTCATGCCTCGAGTGGATAGAACTTCAGATTTGCATTCTCGAGCAGTTCTCATGAGGATCTCATGAGGCTACAGCTTCAGGTAGCTTCAGAATGTTTACATCGACATGATCTCGTGAGGATTTCGTGAGGCAACTTCTTGAGAGAATGCTTCACCCCAGAACAGCTCGACAGCATGCTTTCAACACATACCAGCTTGTGGGGTTCAAACAACCACTCGAGAGGTTGGATTTTAAGCCTCTAAACTACTCGAGAGTGTGCTTTTACAGTTGTTGGTCTGCTTGAGGGCCTAGCTTCATTAATGAACTACTCGGATCCTTCAAGTATGTAGCTTGTGTGGTTGCAGTAGCAGCAATTGCAGCTCGACATGATAGATTTCAGCTTCTCGAGTGGTACATTTTCAAGGTTATGAACTACTTGAGTTCACTTTTAACATCAGATTGCAGTAGCTCGAGTTATGTACAACAGCTGCTGGATTCAGCTCTATGATGCGAGTGATTCAATGCAGCTGCCTGACAGCATATATATGTTGTTGTGGACTTCATAGTGCAGCTGCTTGAGAGTTCTGGTGGTGTCACTGCCGCAGCTCGAGAGGCTCCATTCCCAGCTACTTGATAGCTTCAAGGTATGCCAACTCTAGTTCATAAAATGTAGTATGTCTGTGCTGCTTGAGATATATGGTGCTGAGGTTGCTGCAGCGTCTAGTTTCAACTTGATAGATTTAATGTTTAGCATTGTAGCTACTCGAGTGTGCACAACAACTTTAATGGCTGATTTCAATGCTAAAAAGTGTTGCTTAAATGGATGGAAATCTAGCTGCTTGGCAGGTGCAAGTCACCAGCTGCTCGAGAGGCTTAAAGTTTCAGACAACTTTAGATTGTTGCCCTCTACAAGATCTTGTGAGGATGAAATGTGTTGCTTTTAACTACTCGAGCAGTTTAAATGGAACTGCTCGAGTGCTTCTTGAAGTGCTCGAGTGCATAAATTGCGGCACTTTGAAGTGCTCGATAGGTTCAAGGGAACCACTCGAGATCTGCTCGAGTTCTTTTTCTGAAGCTGTAATGTAGCTGCTCCTCCACTCGACAAGATGCTGAACTGCACAAGTATATTAACTGCAGCTAGTCTGCAGCCATTGCATCTCGACAGGTTCGTTGCTGAACCACTCGAGTGACGAATCGCTTCCGACTTTCTTTTGCCGCCGAGAGGCTGATGTAGGCTAAGGGCTCGAGAGGCTGACTTTAACTGGGTTTTGGATCTGCATGAGTAGATTAAATGGGGTTCGACAGGTTCCATGAACTGCTCGAGATCCATAAGGGTTTCAACTCTCCAGGTCGACAGGCTCAATGAACTGCTCGACTACCTAAAAGCCAGTACCTTAAAGTGCTCGAGTGGTTGCTCTTAAGCCCCATGAACTGTTCAAGTTCATCAATGGCTGCATTGCAGCTGAGTTTTTGAGCTTCTCGAATGGATTAAAGCAGCTTGAACTACTCGACAGCCCTCATGGTTCAGTGCTGCACTCTATGGAATCTCGAGTGTGTGCATTTGCTTCAGGCATCAGTATTGGTGCCGTATCTGTTGTAGCTGCTGGTTTGCTTGAATTGCAGCAATAGACTGATCACACCCTTGATGGTTTCAACCACTGCTCGAGATGCTTTATTTCAGCAGCAACAGCAGGATCTTCTAGGCAGCAATGCATGTTGTCTTTGGAGCTGCAGCTTGACAAGCTATTTCAGCAATGGTGTGTTCAAAAATTTATTGTTGGAGATTGAAGATGTTGCTGCTATTGGGCTGCTTGAGTGTGCATTTGCTGCAGCATGGATGTGCAATTTGGATATATTAAAGCAACAACAGCTCTACTAGCTTGCTGGTCTCAGGTCAGTGCTTGAGAGGTTTGGGTGCAGCAAGTCTTGTGTTGCATGAGCTGCTCACAGCAGCTACTAGTTGTCTTTAGGCTTGACTGGTTGTTGCAGCTCTTGTGTGATTTCAGCAGCAACTCATGTGGTTGGTTGAGTGTGCTTGATTTACATCAGCACACAGCTTGAGTAGATGGATTTAAAGCTACTGCACAACAGTTTACTTTAGCTTTCAGCTCATGGGGATTGATTCTTCAACTAGCAACTCAAGACCTTGGTCTCCTCAGCACTATAGCAGTAGGTTTTAGTTCAGCAACTCTATGGACTACTTGAGTGTTTGGTGCTGCTTTAGTAGTTGCTTCAGCAGGTCTTGAAGATGAAGTCTTGTAGATGCAACTTACTTGAGTGATTACAACAGTAGCTCTACAAGTGAAATGTAAAGTGTGTATCTACCATAGATCCACTCAAGATGAGAGTGCTGATGGTGCAAGATGCTTGAAATGGAAGAACTGGTGGCGTAATGTGACACTTGAACTGCTCTATTCATTGATGTGCTCTATGGCTGCTCCATTTAATCCTCTGTAGCAGTAGTCCATAAAGCTTGGGCTTCTTCTCTCTCTCAGCAGGGCTTCTAGGACTCCAAGGCATTCAACATAGTCTCAATGGTGTAAACCACCATGGTACACTCTCAATGAATTCATCAGCTCCATAGTTTGGCTAAAAATCCTTTCTTCGTGGCTCTGAAATGTTGGATTGCCGCATTAAGCTATATTTTCCTGTTATCTACACAAACACACTTAAAAAACATTATTAACTAGCTCAAAGGTCTATTAAAGGCCATGTTAAGGGGTGAAAAGTGGTATATTTCAGTGCTCAATACTTACCACCATAATATAATGCCCTCCATAACATACTCATACACCCCATTAAGCCTAATGGGGAGACTTGGCCAACGTAACTCATAGCATACTCATATTGTCTTCTCCGAGTCCCGTCTTGACTATAGATGTTGTAACCCTTACAGTGGCTACATAAGGAACGACATGTATAGACTTAACTTCTTAATCTTATGTTGGCCTACATAGTGGTGTCTTATTATTATACTCGTATCTTATCTTAACTTATTGACTCATATTTTAACACCTAACTTAACCTGAGCTTAACCTTAAACAAATCCTACACTTAATCTATCATATTTAAGGCTCATGGCTGATAGGATTACCATATATGATACCGTGTATGAGATTACACGGAATTCGCACTCACCACACTTGTCATGATGTCCCATACCACCATGAGTTGTGAGGCATGTTAATACAGTGTAATCCCTGCTTCAATATCATTTCAATGAATCATCACGCTCAAGCGTAGGCATGATCTCACACACTCACGTACATGATCTATCTTATCCTTAACTCGTAATCATAACAAAGGTGGAAGCATAGAACTATATTACGCAATGGATAGATTTATATTTAGGATTATGTTATTTTTATATGTATATACATTTATATAATACACTAATAAAAATATAAGGTAAGGCAGCTATTAGTGTGTATGACATCAAGAATGTGAAGGTTAGAGTTTGATTTCACGAGGGCATCGAATTTCTAACTCCTCATGCTATCGCGGAGATCACGTTGAATTGATAGAATTAATATATAGGTTACTATAATCGAATAATAAACAAGAAATAAATCGCAGTACGAAGTTGGGTGAATCACGACCATCAATTGAAACCTACTTGTGATTAAAATGCCTTAGAGCTTTGGGCGTGATAAGGTGAAATTGCTGTCAGTTTGGATGAGAATTGTCGATCGGTCACAATTAAATGTGAATGAGGAAAGCGATTCTGTCTAGAATTGATCGATCGAAATTAATGAGTAAGACGTCATTTGATTTAGTTCGAAATCGACCGATTGGTCTTGGATTCGTTAGATTGAAATTGATAAAAATAAATAATTTGATTTGGTACAGATTCAATCGATCACACATAAGAATCGATCGATCGAAATTAATAAAAAGAATAGGTAAAATAGTTCGGTCCCGAACTGATCTATCACAATATAGAATCGATCGATCAAATTTATAATATAAAAATAATATTTCAATTCAGTCCAAAATCGATCAATCGCAACATAGAATCGATCGATCGACTTTGGGATTTTCGAAATAATTAGGGTTTCGAAAATAAGGCCCAAAAGGAAAAGAACACAATTAAAATAAATAAAATGAACAAAAATTATAGCTAGGGTTAGTCATTTCATTTTTTTTATATCAATATTTATAACAAAAATAAATGGGTTCATTTTATTGATCCTATCGATGCATGATCGAACACGCCCTACATGACGGGATCTAAGAAGAATAGAGTGGATTGATGGGTAGCCCCACCTGTTGAAGCGTGAACGATAGATCTACGGCAATTAGGGTTGAAGAGATTGACATCCAAAACGTCGGTTCGACCAAGCTTTCTCCTTCTTCCTCCTTGATCTTGATGGTTGAAATGGATCGCGATGGTTCTTGTGGAATAACACACGAAAGTTTTGAGAGAAGAGATAAGAGAGTTTTGTGAAGAGATGAGTTGAGGAAGAAAAGTTGTGCGGCTACGGTTTCTTAAGAGAAAAGAAGAAGAGAATAAGAAATTAGGGTACGGCTAGGTTTTCTTAAAATATTAGAATAAGAAAAAAAAGAGAGAGTTACTTAAATAGAGTTTTCTAAAATAGGATAGGTTCCGGTGTGGAACGTTAACACTATGTATAGTGTGGAAATACATCTAACACTACTAAAAAGATTTAAGAAAATCTGAGTTGTTACAGTTTTCATCTCAATCTTCCACATAATGGATCGTCACACTATGGCGTACCATCAAATAGAAAAGTTTTGTTTACACATGACACTGATCCATAGAAAGGACCCTAAAATCACAAGGCACTCATCACACTTGAAAGTTGCTTTAGGGGCATAGTTTAGGGATTTGAGCCATGTGAAAACAAAAAATAGACAGTATGATGGTACAAGAATGGTGTTAAGATCCATTTTGTATAAGATTGCAATGAAAAATGATATCCACCGTTTGATTCAAAGCAATCAATGGTTCTCAGCATAGGCCCTGATCAATCACATAATTTACCAATTTATCACCCTTAACTTAGTGCTGGTAGACCCCAGTTTGCTATTAACAAGTTGATGATGTGCAGATATTAAGGAAAATTAGTAAAAGAGAACCAAAGTGGTAATCTTTGTCAAAATGAACTCAAAAAGCAATAAGAAAAATGATTGAACGTGAAAGATGATTTGACGCTTGCTGAAAGCTAAACAATCACACTTTACGATTGAGAGAAGTTATAGAAGAAAATGAGAAATCGTAATTTACAATTCTCCTGAAGATGCTTCAGAAAGAAAGGTGATAAAAAGAGAAAAGAGATCGATCGTAACGAAGAATCCTCCATAGAGAAAGTTGTGCTGAAAAGAGAAAATCATAATTTACGATTCTACAAAATGAAGCTCTTACGCTACTGATCACATAAAGATTCACACCGCCATGTACTAAAATAAAAGAACTCTTGAATTATAAGTTTGGTGAGTCACTGTGATGTCCCAAAAAAATTCTTATTTTCGAACTGGTTCGACTCGGGGTGTGTGCCCCACAGGTCACGCAGTCGACAGTATAAAATTTTAGAAGCAAGTTAAATGATAAGAATGTGTTTTCAAGTGAAAAAGATAGAATGAATGTTAATGTTAACCGTTAGATGAGATACCATACATCGACATGTGGTGTATTGGCTTAACACCCTAATATGATTTATAATATAAAGACAAATGGATAAGAAATCCATTTTATTTTATTTAGTTTACTTTTGAAGAGAGACGAGAAGAAGAGGACTCCAACTTTCCTACTTCCCGATTGATTGTGAGAGAGGTGTGTGTGTGTGCAAGCTTGGGGCGTTGATTTGAAACGCAGATCATGATCGACGTGAAAACCCCAAATTTCCAACCTATAAACTCTCTTGTGGATAAAAGCTCATAGATCGAGGAATCGACTTTGAAAAGGTGAGCATAATTGTGTTTTAAAATTCAATAAGCATGGTTAGAACTTCGTGTGTTTGTGTGCATGAAAATCGATGAGTTTCATCGATTTTTAAAGAAAATGAAGCTAGGAAGAAGAAGCCGCAGGGCTAAGAATCTGTCAAAACTGATTGATAGAAATTAGTAACCGATCGATCGATTGTGATAGGACAAAAATAGATAGGTTTTCTGAAGAAAACTGATCGATCGAATTCAATTTGGAAAATTGATCAATTTGGAGACCAATAAATTGATTTGAGAATCGATCGATCGGAATGTGATGTGATGATGGGTTGGTTTCTCAGTAAACTGATCGATCGATTTGGAAATCGCTCAATCGGTTTATGAACCGATCTATCTAGTGTGTGACTGAATATTGAAACAGAGATGTGCGTGTTTTTTGAAAGAAATTGAACGATTGAAATGGGTTTTGATTGATCAATTTGGCAATCGATCGATCGATTTAGGATTCGATCGATCGATTTGGCAGATTCTGGCATTTGTCTGTTTTGAGAAAGGAGACTTTGGGACTTCCTTTTCTTCATTATTTTTGACATGTAAAACATATATTTGATGTGTTCTGGGTTAAGATTAAGTGTGCGTGATGAGAGGATCACTTTGAGAAGGAAGGATCCTCGTTTGGCTTCGAGTTGAGGTAGGGAAAATCCTATAACGTGTGCATTTGATACAACTATCATAGATGTTGTGATATAATGAATATGAGTATGCGTGAAGCATGAATTTAGTTTTCTAACATGCATGAGCTTTGTACACGGATTCAAATATGAAAATATGTGTGTGTGAACTAAGCAAGATGTGTACGTGTGTGTGAACTTTTGATTTTTAAACTCTAAACCTAGCTATAAATTACCATATTTCACGGTGATAAACTATAAGTTAGACTTTGCACTTTGATTTAAGGTTCATGTGGAATGAATCCCTTGTGCTCCGGGACGACAGGATATCCATTCATTTCCTTATCGATTGCGATAAAAGTTCATTCGACAAGTACCCCTCATACAAAGGGGCTTGGGCATCATAAAAATGGTTCATTAAATGACGATGGCTGGGATTCCCATTGGTATATGTGTAGCTCTCGATACTAAATATGCTTGAGATTGTATTTAAGTGAGTAGTTTAAGTTCTTGTGTTATGTGAAAAGCTTTGGAAATCATGTGATCAACTTTGAAACTTGCATCTAAATCAGTTTTATTGACTCAAATACTTATTTAAAAATACCTTTTAACTACAAGTCGTTCAATTATAAGCATGTTCACTATATGTCCTGGAATATATGTGTGATGTGATGATAAACATGTTATGGATGTTTTCCCTACTGAGCTTAGACTGTTAGCTCACCCTTTGACTATATGTCACAGGCACAGGTGTAGACACTAGTACGAGGGCCCTGAGCTTGAGGACTCGGAGTACGTTCCGGAGGAGGAGTCAGAGCCTCCGCCCGAGGAGTACTTACCTTAGGGAATTTTGGTTATTCATTTTGAGTTTTGTGTGAGACAAAGACTTGGTACATCCAGACATTGTATTTTAGACTGTGAACATGTAATTAAGTCTTGGATAAATATTTTTTGTGAACCATTGTGTTGATGATGATTATCCATCATCGATGGTTCTTTTTGGTTCTTTGTTCATGTGTTGGCATGGATTTAGAACCATTATTTTGGCATATTTTGGAATTAGAAATGAAGTTTCTTTTGCTATATATGATGACCCTATCTGCTTGTTAGAGATATTCGCTTTGTGTGTGGATATACCAAGTGTTCCATTCGGGGATCGTCCTTAGTGGCGATCTGACGGTCTGCGTTACATGGGTAGGAAATCCGGGTTGTCACAGTCAAGGATCTAAAAAGATTAATGAAGGTAAACTCCTAATGATCTTGGTTGCTGAAATTAAGGAGAAAGTCTAGAAGCGCATCAACCACTGAAAGCAAGGACGATTAAAATTAGGAATTAGAGTTATAGTAGGAATCTTTTCTTTCTTTTATTAGAACTAGATCACTGTAAACTGACCCCTTATGATATATAAATAAGAGGGCTCGGCATAGGAAAAACATATCGAAGGAATTCTCAGAATCAATTGATAACTGAGGTTGGGTTTTCTTCCGATCAAAACTAGTTTAGAGTAGTTTAGATATCCATGGTTCCTTGATCACAATTGATGTAACGTCCCAAAAATTTTGAACCTTGAACAGTGCACCTGGGGAGTGTGCCCGACTAGTCGCCTGTTGAACCGGGTCAATGTTGACTTGGTTGACTTACTTGGTTAACTTAAGTTAGATAGGTCATGTGTGAAATGTGGAATGTGTGTGTAATAAGAGTTAGTTTGATTGAGTCATATATACCAAGTTAGGTATGTATGCTTTGCACCCAAGAAATGAAGGGGATTAGAAAGAATAGGGAGAATTTATTTCTGATTAGCTTTGGGTTGTTGACAATTTAAGAGGGGATGAATGAGAGGAGGATGATTATGCTTGTGTCTTAAATGTGTGTGATTGAGGGTGGATCAGAAAGATTCACGAATTTAAGGCTTTGAATCGATAAGGGATCAGAGATCTCGAGTTTGTGAAACCCTTGTGATGAATGAGAGCTTGGGATCAAGAGATTTGACCAAGTAGAAAGGTAAGCTTAAATTCTTTTATGAAATTATAGCAGTTGTAGATGAATTTAGCTCACTATGTATGAAGAATGAGTTCTAGAAGTTGAAGAATGAGTTCTAGATGTTGAAGAATGAGTTCTAGGAATTAGAACATGATTCTGATCTGAAGATGGAAAAATCGATCGAACGGAATTAGTGATCATTCGATCGATTTTGCCAAAGAAGAAAGAACTATAGTGCCGTGTTTCTGAGGGAATCGTTCAAATGATTTAAAGTCGTTCGATCAATTTGGAAAACCGTTAGAACGAAATTAGAGATCGTTCGATCGGTTTTGCCAAAGGGTGAATGTAGGTGTGAAAGATTTCTGAGGAAATCGATCGAACGAAATAAAACCGTTCAATCGATTTTGAGAAATCGTTTGAACGATTTAGAATTGTTCAATCGATTTAAAAATCGTTCGATCGATTTGGGTTGATTCAGGTTTTGGTTGAGTTTTATGTTTGTGAACTACGAATAGGCTTCCAAACTCCATGTTTTACACCATTTATGATACGTTGCATGTATTTTGGCCATGCCTAGGTTGAGCCATACCTTGGGTGGTTAGGGATGACCTGGATTGAGGAATCCATGGAATGAATTGCATGTGAGGTAGGGAATACTTTGAACATATACACTTGATTACAAAAGCATGTATGTAGTTATGTTATATGTATGCAAGTGTATTTAAAGCATAGTTATGTACTGGTGTTTCAAAATGGATTTAAGCATGTGAAATTAAGATGTGTGTGTGTGTACACTAAGTAAGAAACCAGTAAGCATATGAGGTGTAACATCCCAGGGATGTATATGTGATGTGAGCATCTAAGTGATGCATATGAGTATGTGACATCCCAGGATGTATAGCCAATGTGAATATCCATGTGATGTGAAAGTATGTGAATGAGCCTTGAATAAACCTTGAATATTATATTTAGCACAATTACACGGTGAATAACTATATGTAGTTGCACAATTGATTTAAGGTTTGGAGAACAATACCCCACCGACGTGGCAGTATACCCGCGACAAACTCAACAGGATATTCGAGATCGGTACGACGGGATATCCGTACACTAGTTGACATCCCAGGGATGTATGTGAATTTTGTGCCTGTCGCCTATGTGAAAGGGACTTGGGTTATGGTACATGAAGAATAGTCTGATTGGACAACGATGGAGGGTATTCCATCGGGGCTCGATGCTATATTGCTCGAGGATTATTTAAGTTACTTGATTTAAGTCTTGAGACTAGTTTTTGTATAATGTGAACAAGTTGAGAATGAGATAACATGTGTGGTGTAACAAATGCATTCAATTCATACTTTCAATGACTTAAACTATTTTCTAACTATTTTCTAATGATAGATCATGCTTTATTTATGTCATGAAATATATGTAAGTAAGATAGCTTTACATGTTCAGATATTTTTCCCTATTGAGCCAGGATGTAGCTCTCCCTTTCGACTATACTTGACAGGTTCTGATATAGCGGCTACTTCTGGAGACGTTGATCCAGAGGATTCGGATTATGTTCCTATGGAGGAGTCGGAGCCCCCTTCTGAGGAGTTCTTTTAGAAGACCCTCTACGTACTTTGATTTATTTTGAGAGAGTGATTATACGGCTTGATATGTCCAGCCTTAATTTTGAGAGTGTATGTATTGTGGGATATTCTTTTGGCGAACCATCCGGGGTGACCATTGTATCGTCACCGATGGTTCAGGTTGGTTCTTTTGCTCATGCAGTGGCCTAGGATTAGAACTATCTTTTGGGTTATATATTTTTTTGACATTATCTTATAGAACTGGAGATTTAGTTCAGTGTTAGTTCTTTTGTACATGCTTTACTTTGGTATCGTGTGGATATATCAAGTGTTTCGTGTAAGTATATGGGGCACGACCTTGAGGGTGGTCGTGTCGATGGCACGGGTTTAGGGGTGCCAAAATCCGGGCTGTCACAGTTGGTATCAGAGCATTTTCTTTAGAATTTTTGACAAGCTTTGAGTTTTGTCAAAGTATAGGGATCTTTTTCTAATGAAACTTTAGTTCTATGCTGTAGAGCGTAATGTCTTCTAGAGGAAGGGGTTAACCTAGAGGTAGCCGTAGTAGAAATTTGCAAAGTGAGGATGAATTCCATGAGGGGTCTAGTAGAGAAGGAAAGAACCATCACGATGGGGGAGATAGGAGAAGTGAGGCAACGGATCGGATGGCGTTGGCCATGGAAGCCGTGGCCACTACAATGGCCCAACAGACATAGCAGACCTCATTATTGGCTGAGCAGACTGCCCTATTGGTTGCTAATAATGTAAATCATCAGCAGCCACCACCACCACCTCCTCCAGCATTGTTGCCCTCATCTTTCATTGATTTTAGGACATTGAGACCTCCTAGTTTCTATGGGCAGACAGATCTGTTAGAGGCTGAGAAATGGCTAAATCAGATAAAGAAGCTTCTGGAGAGACTTCGTAGTATAGAGGATGAGAAGGTAGGCTGGGCTTCCTTCCAGCTTGATGGTGATGTCGATCCCTAGTGGAAATCGGTATTGAGAAAAAGAGAAATTGAGGACCCTCACCGTTTGTGGACCTGGGCAGAATTTGTTATGGAGTTCAACAAGGAATACTTCCCTAAGCAGGTGAGAGTTCAGATAAAAGAGATTTTGCGAATCTAGGGTAGGGAAGTATGACCGTGAAAGAGTATGGTGTTGAGTTTATGCGTTTATCACAATTCGCACCTGAGTTAGTGGCCACTGAATTAATGAAGGCTAGTAAGCTTGAGGAAGGTCTGAGGCAGAACGTCCGAGATAGAGTTTCTATATTCGAACTTGAAAACTTTGCAGACATTATGAGAAAAGTGATTGTGGCCGAAAGGGATATCAATAATATGTATAAAAGGAGGGATCAGCAGGACAAAGGTAGAGCAGTTCAAGGGAGAGTGGGCGATTATGACTTGGGGAATAAAAAGCCGAGATTTACGGAACCAGCTCCAATTCCTAGACAACTTGCCTACACGAGTTACCCCAGGCCACCTATATCTACCTTGGCGAGACCGATCCGATATGAGAGCCTTACTGGCATCACCGGAGTATTAGTTACTCAGGGTTTCTCGTGGGCAACTTCTTCTACACCAAATGAGACTTGTGCCAAGTGTGGCAAGTCTCATAAAACAGCAGATTGTAGACGTGGTACTCGGGGGTGTTACAAGTGTGGGAAGATAGGCCACATGATTCGAGATTATCCTGAAATGAGCAAAGGGAGAATGACTTCTTCTTCCATACCGAGATCGATACAAGTAAAGAAGTCGGTCGTGCAAGGAAGAGCCTACGCAGTTACTACCCAAGATGCACAAAATACCAATGATATCATACAAGGTGAGATTTTATTTGAAATGATTGATACATTGCATTGAATGAATTGAATTTTTAATTTTAGATAGACAAGGTGTATCTATATAGAGTATCTATATAGAAATTGTTGATCTAGTTAATTGCATGTCTTGATTTGATGCATGAGTAGGCTATTAAAATTCATGTGCTCTATAGGTACTTTACAAATGTATGGGAAGGGAAGTGGCGTAGCATATGTGGCTAGAGTATTGATAGACCCAGCGTCTACCCATTCATTTATTAGTCCTCGATTTACAAAGAAGATGAAGGTTAACCCAGAGACATTGGATTTTATCTTGGCTGTATCTATTCTGACTGGAGAATCGATTGATACGGACTTGGTCTGTAGGTCGGTGATAGTAGCCATCAGAGATGGGGATGTCTTTGAACTGGCAGCAAATTTAGTTATGTTAAATATGCAAGGATTCGACGAGATCCTTGGCATGGATTGGTTGTCAGTTCATTGTACAACGATCAATTCTAGGAATAAAGTGGTTATCTTTAGACCGAACATGAGGAGATCATTCCGATTCTTAGGGATGAGAGCAAAGTTTATGCCACTTGTGTCCGCCGTCAGAGCCGAGCGCTTGATAAAAAATAAATGCAGTGGTTACTTGGCATTTTTGAAGGAAGACAAGGAAGGGAAGAACGTCATTTCTAAGATTACAGCTGCATGTGAGTTTGAAGATGTCCTTCCGAAAGAATTACCAGGATTACCTCCTGATAAAGAGGTGGAGTTCGCTATCGACTTAGCACCTAGAACAGAGCCTGTTTCCAAAGCACTATACCAACTGACTCCTGCTGAATTGAAGGAGTTGAAAGAGCAATTACAAGAGCTCTTAGATAAGGGGTTTGTAATACCGAGTGTGTCTCTTTGGGGAGCATCGGTCTTGTTTGTAAAGAAGAAGGATGGGTCGATGAGACTATGCATCGACTACCGATAGCTAAACAAACTAACCATAAAGAATCGATATCCTTGCCTAGGATTGACTATTGATTTGATTAGCTGCAAGGAGCAAGATATTTCTCCAAGATCAATCTGAAATCTGAATACCATCAGCTGAGAGTCAAGGCAGAGGACATCCAGAAGAGGCATTCAGGATGCAGTATGGACACTACGAGTTTTTAGTGATGCCGTTTGGTTTGACGAATGCACCGGTGTCATTTATGGACTTGATGAATCGGATGTTTAAACCTCACCTGGACACTTGCGTCATGGTACTCGTCGATGACATTCTGATATATATTCAAAGTCGAAGAAGGAGCATAGAGAACATTTGAGAATCACTCTACAAACTCTATATGAATACCAACTGTATGCCAAGCTCAATAAGTGCGAGTTTTGGTTGGAGAAAGTCAGCTTTTTGGGGCATGTCATCTCAAAGGATGGGGTCACAGTAGATCCGGCTAAGATCAAAGCATTGGTACAATGGGAATAACCAAAGACGGTAACAAATATTCATAGTTTCCTTGGTCTAGCTAGATACTATAAATGGTTTGTGGAAGGATTTTTAAAGATATCAGGACCGCTTATGAGGCTCACAAGGAAGGATGTGAGATTTGAGTAGACTGAAGCGTGTGAAAAGAGTTTTCAAGAACTCAAGAAGAGACTCACTTTAGCTCCAGTGCTAGCGATTCCATCAGGCAGTAGAGGGTTTGCGGTATATAGCGATGCTTCTCATAATGGTTTAGGCTTGTGCTCAACCAACACAAGAAAGTGATTGCTTATGGGTCAAGGCAGCTAAGAGATCACGGGAAGAACTACCCGACAAATGACCTGGAACTAGTAGTGGTCATCTTTGCATTAAAAATTTGGAGACATTATTTATATGATGAGACCTTTGAGATATTCACCGACCATAAGAGCCTCAGGTACCTATTTATACAAAAGGAATTAAATATGTGGCAGCGAAAGTGGATGGAGTTTCTCAAGGACTATGATTGCTCCATACAATATCACCCAGGCAAGGCTAATGTGGTAGCGGATGCCTTGAGTCGTAAGAGTTTGGCTCAGTTAGCTAGCCTTGTGATGGAGATGCACAGGTGGAAATTGTTTGAAGATTTTTCATTATATGATGCAAAGATCGAGGTGTAAGCTTCAGGGGCTTTCTTAGCCAACATTACAGTAAGACCGATGATCTTTGAGCATATTCACGAGTTATAGATAAAAAACCTAGAGTTAGTCAAGATTCGACAAGGTGTGATTGAGGGCACTAGACTGGATTTCTCTATAGAGGAAGATGGTTCCTTGCTATTCAGGAGACACCTTTGTATTCTAGTTGATGTCGATCTGTGGCAAACTATTTTAGACGAGGCTCATAAATCTAGATATGTGATTCACCTCGGTAGCACCAAAATGTATCAAGATATGAGGAAGAGTTACTAGTGGAGAGGTTTAAAGCAAGATTTAGCCGAATACATATCAAGGTGTTTGACATGTTAGCATGTGAAAGTAGACCATAGACACCCTGCTGGATTGTTGCAACCTCTACCTATACCAAAGTGGAAGTGGGAATCAATCTCCATGGATTTCATCGTGGGATTGCCGCAGACAGCAAAGAGGTACAATGCTATTTGGGTTGTAGTTGATCGACTAGCCAAGTCAGCTCACTTCTTGCCCTACAACACAATGTACATGGTAGGAAGACTCGCAGATTTGTATATGAAGGAGATTTTACATTTGCACGAGATTCCCAGTGGCATCGTTTCTGATCGTCACCCATTGTATACTTCAAAATTTTGGCAAAAGTTTCAAGAAGGCATGGGTACTCGATTAGACTTCAGTTCGGCGTTCCATCCACAGACTGATGGGCAAACGGAACAGGTAAATCAAGTAATAGAAGATATGCCTAGAGCATGTACGCTTGAATTGCAAGGATCATGGGATCAACATCAACCGTTGATCGAGTTTGCATACAACAATAGCTTTCAGGTGAGCATTGGAATGGCACCTTATGAAGCTCTCTATGGAAGGCGGTGTAGATCGCCTATCAATTGGGAGGAGACCGGCAAAAAGTTTATATTGGGTCCAGAATTTCTTGAAGACAATGCCACCATTGTTCGTATGATAAGAGAGAGACTTAAATCGGCTCAGAGCAGACAGAAGAGTTATGCCGATATCAAAAGGACGAGCACGAACTTTGTTGTTGGCGATCATGTATTCATAAAGATATCGCCCATGAAAGGTGTTATGAAATTTGGGAAGAGGGGACAGCTAAGTCCTCGTTACCTTGGGCCTTTTGAAGTTTTGAGTTGAGTCGGTGAGGTAGCCTATCGAATTGGATTACCTTCTTTATTTAATCGGGTACATAATGTGTTTCATGTATCCATGCGCCGAAAGTATGTAAAGGACCCTACACATGTCTTGGGAGATCAGCCAATCATGATGCATGAAGACATGACCATGATAGAAGAAGCAGCTCAAATTTGGGATAGGAAAGAGCAAATTTTATGCATGAAGGTTATCCCTTTAGTGCTTGTCAAGTGGGAGAATCATCTGGCTGAAGAAGCGACTTGGGAGCGCAAGGTGCAAATCAAGGAGCTATACCCCCATTTTTTTTAGAAACATTAAGTGACAAGTGCAATGTGTAGTGCACATTTCAAAAGAAATTTCTTGTAATTCATATGTTGACCTCTCAAATTTTGAATGATATATGTAAGACCAAACTGATATGTATTAAAATATAGTGGTGAAATTTGATGCATAAATTGTGGAGTGTTGGGTTGGTAAATATGGAATTTGATGAACAAATTGATGGATGATTCACGTTGGTTACTCATATATGAAGTTAGCGTATGAATTAGGTACAAAAATTTGATGTCTAAGCATGCATTATAGGTACAATTAAGGGTTGTTTTATCAATGGATGTTAGAGGCATGCATATGCAGCCTTATCTCTGTTTTAAGCAAACTCGTTCGATCGAATTGCAGTAAGCTACAACTTGTGTGTCTGTCAGAAACCGTCGATCGATTTGGAAAATCGTTCAAACGAAATTCTTGGGCCAGTGAGAGTGAAATAGGCTGGTAATTTAAGTTGGAGAAACCGTTCGATCGGAATTAGTAACCGATCGAACTAAAATTTAGGGGCTGCATTTAATATTCGAAAACCGATCGAACGATTTAAAATCGTTCGATCGATTTCGCAACTTATATATAGGGCATACGATTTTTTTCATTCCACAACAAAAAAATTTCTATTTTTCTATTTCTCTTGGAGGGGCTTCTAGGGCTTAATAATAGTATGCAACATTGGCGATTTCCAGCCATTTTGAAGCTCGGATCTTCACGCAGGCAGCTCCTAGTAATATCAAGAGGTAAATACTGACCTCTTTCAAGTTTTTGACTTCTGATTAGTGTCTCATACCCTAGGATTTAGTAAATTGGGGCAAAACCCTTGCCCTACCCCCTTGCATTTGTGGTGTGGGTGTGATGGCACCAAAGACTCGCCAAACGACGACGAGTACCGCTCCTAAGAAAACCCCGACACAGGCGGGTTCCTCATCACAACCACCACTGAAGAAACCCACAACACCAATGGGTTCTTCATCACGCCCACCTACACAACCCCAACCACAACCTCAACAACCACCACAGAGATGTGAGCAGCCCACTGAGTGGTGGGCTGTTAAGGATTTTGAGCCTGAATGGTTCATTGACCTAAAGATTTTTGTAAAGCGTGAAGAGACGCTTTGGGCCTTTAACTACATTACCATGGTGGGATTGACTGGTATACTCCGACCTTGCAAAGAGAACTTTTACCCTCAGATTGTGAGGCTATTTTATCAGAATATGGAGGTTATCACTAACCCGACCATCCTTAGAACTAAGATAGATAATAGGCACTACGAGTTCACTTATGACGATGTGGCCGATGCCTTGGAGTATTTTCACACCTATAACCAAGAAGACATTGCATTGGCAGAGCCTTTTCCTGCCCCTTTGGACTACAAGTACGTAGCGGCTGAGATGACCCATGGTAGGACAGGATCCGGTCACTCAATTAAACGAGTTGACTTACCGCGCAAGTTGTGGATGCTCGATTCCATTATCCATTGCAACTTGTATCCATTGAGGCATAAGACCAAATGAGTAGGTGAAGTCCAAATGGAGCTATTTTTGGCCTTCAGTGGCTGATGGTTTAACGTGCCATGTGTCGCTCTTGAGGGAATGAAATATGCACAAAAGAAAATGTTAGAGGGGGTGTTGGGGAATTTTAGTGTGCTGATTATTGTGTAATGATAAAAGCAAAATAAAATCAAAGTAAATAGAGGATGGATTCAACACATCTAAAATATCCTAGACCTGCAAGATAAAGGGTCCTTTGTAGCAAGTTTTAATAAGAGTTTATCCCACAGGGAGTAGTGATCTAAATCTAGAGGGTGTATAGTAGACCTCTGAATCTGGCTACGATATGGAAATTCTAAGAAGAAAGAGAGCTTTTCGGGTGTCACTAGATCTAATTATACAAAACTGAAATATACAACTAAATCTAAAAGATGGAGGAAGATGGATGGAAAAATAAAGATCAAATGATGAGAAATAGATAGCTAGGGCCTGGTTTTCATTGCAAAACATATCAAGATTTGAGGATATGCAGCTATCCTTCATTTGGCTACAAGCACAAATGCAAGGTATAAGAATCTGATCTAGACCGGTGGTTTGGATTCATCTTAAGGCTATGATCTGTTCACTTCAATGGTCACAGATCATCCAATAGATTTCCTCCATCCTTGATTTGGATTGATCTTATAGCTATGATCTGTCCACTTAAATGGTCACAGATCATCCAATAGATTTCCTCCATTCAGATGGCTTCAATCAGAATAAGATAATCACTACAGATGCTATGGATGTAAGGCCACAGGCACAGACACCCACAGGCATATCAAACCCAGGGAAATCAGATGGTCATCAAGAGATCTACCAGTTAAGTGGGTGAGTTGATTAACAAACTCCTCTACACAAATCCGATCGAGAATCTAATGGAACCACAAGATCTATAGATTTAACTAAGCTTTAAAATCAACAATTTATTGCTTCAAACAAAACAACTTACAATAAACTTGTTCCCAGATTTGTAGTCTGTGCATCGATCCACATTTCCTCATGCCGAAATTATAATTACAAAACAGATATGAGCTGCTACCTAGATCTAATCCAACAGGCTGGATTAGAGAGAGAAGGGGAAAGAGAAAAGGAAAAATAAAACCTAAAACTAAATCTAGATGAGATAAGAAGAACTCAGGCTATTCCTTTGTTCCTACTTTCCTTGCTGAAGAAAAACAACAAAATAGATGGGTATTTATAAGTGTGCATCGATCCGTGTGCCTTTAGTTGCAGTCAATCAGAGAGCAGAAGACTCAGTTCTGTTATGTGCAGCTCTCAAAATGCCCCTGCCGACCACTAATATTTGCTAATGGAGCCTAAGATAAATCCCTGAGATGTGTGCAACATTGGGATGTGTGCCCTAGAAGTATTGGAATCCCCAAAATGTCCCTAATGTGTGAAATAGATGGCTGGAACCCGTGCCTCGATAGGTTGGAGCTTTAGAACATCAATCATGATAGATTCAGGCAACTGTTCAATAGGTTGGAGCTTTAGAACTTCAATCTCGATAGGTTGAATGGGCTTCAGGTGTGCATTCGACAGGATCTCGACAGGTTCATTCAACCATTCGACAGGATGCTTGATAGGTTCATTTTCAGCATCCGAACCTCTCGATAGGTTCTCGACATATTTAAACAACCATTTGATAGGTTGTGACATGTTCAAAAAACCATTTGATAGGTTACGATAGGTTCAAGCATCCATTCGATAGGTTGCGACAGGTTCAATTTTAGCCTTTTTTTTAGCACTGTAGCTTGATTTCAGCACATACCAACTCATGGGGTTAACCGACCACTTGAGAGGTTGGATATTATAATTTTAAACCACTCGAGGGGTTGGTTTTCAACATGAACCACTTGTGGGGTTCACTAAATCATGCATTTAAACCACTCACAAGGTTGCACCAACCCTCTAAACTGCTCGAATTCTTCAAGTTTGCAGCTGTGCTGCTCATGCACTTCCATCATCAGCTTGAGTAGATGAACTTCAACACTTAAAGTACTCGAGTGCATTAATGTTGTAGCTGTAATATGCCACTTGAATTGCTCAGCAGCTGTTCACATAAAATTCCTTGAGGTGCTGATTTGCTACTGTCTTCCATCCAAGGTGTTGCCTTGCTACAAACACAAAATGTTGTATCACTGTATAACACCTCATTAACCTTTGGGCTGCACCTCTCTCTCTCTCAGCAGGTCTTCAAGGCCCCCAGAGCATGCTAAAAAGCCCCAATGGTGTGAACCAGCATGGTGCCTTTTCAATAAATCCATCAGCTCCACTGCTAAACACAAAATTCCTTCTTGGCTTCAAAAGCATGGATTGCAGCATTAAGCTCTTATTTTGATGTTATCTGTAAAAACACACTTAAAAGACATTATTAACATGCTGAAAGGTTCATCATAGGTCAGGCTAAAGGGTAGAAAGTGGTATATTTCAGTGCTCAACACACCCCCCAAACCCAACCTTTGCTAGTCCTTGAGCAAAGTGAAATTTAAAACAACTAACCTATGAAATTAAATGCCACTTTCATAGGGAACACAGGTGCATTTAGCACATCCACCAAGCCTTTTAAACCCCTAGGTGATCCCTAGTGGAGGAGTGGAGTCTCCTGAGGGTTTTTAGTGAAGGTACCCCCAAACTTCTCCAATAAAATTAGTTAGTATTAATGCAACATGCTAAAACAAAGTTTAAGTAAATAAAATAAATTCCACACCATGTCCATTCAGTTTTTAGAGGATTTTTAGCATAAAAACATCAGTTTAAAACCTAAAATTCTACTGTAATTCCTTCATCATCAATCAGTTCATGTCAAGGCATTGTGCCTGAAAATTAATGCAGAGTTCACCTTTAATTTAAGAATTCTATTTTAATAATGCCCCAAACAAATTAGATTTTAGACCCAAGTCTTACCAGGGCTGTTTACTCATAACAACAATAAAAGGGTGCATCATTTCACACAACTCAAGAGCAGTTACAGCCCTCTAATAGGACTGCAAGCATGAGCATAGGTAGTGCTCTAATTTTTGAAATTTTCTAGTTCTCTTCACCATAGATCAAACAAATCCTTGTCTCCACGTGACAGCTCAATCCATTTCAGATCAGTAAGGTCTTTTTATTGGGTTGTAGTGTGGCTTATGGGTGAAATTTACAAAGGAATAAAAGGGGTAAAATGGGATTTAAAATTGAGGAATCAGCCAGGTAAGGAGGTGATTTGCAACTCAACCTTCTTCATTTCAGTACAATTCCATTTACTTCTTGAACTTTTAGATTTGAAGTACTCAGTTTCTAGTCCTCTTTTCAGTCTTTCAATGAAATGACTTCTCTTTCTCATTCTTTTTCTTTGAGCTTTTTTTTTTTTTATGGGTTGGAATGCCACAATACCACCAAATGTGATTCCTTCTCTCTCTCAACCAAAATTTTAAACCCTGCTCCTCTAACCTTACTTCTCATTTTTCCTGATTTCTCAGATTGAGGGTGGACTAAAATAGGTCAAAAGGTTTTGGGTTCAAATTTTCTGGTTTTCATCAAAGAAAACCGAGATTTTTAAGGCTCAAATGGTCTGTATCAAGGGCAGTTCAAAGGTGGGACATTTTAAGCTCAAACTGTCCAAGGAATGGCCTTACTTCATGTCCTCACTGTCATGAATGCTGTCAAGTTGTTTCAACTTGGATTTGCCTAACTTCTAGTGATTGAAACTAGATCCAATCAGTCCTTAGAGCAGAAAAATTGCCAAGACACTCTTCAAAGAAAATTGTTTAGGCGCAAATCTCACTGGGTATGGCCTTCCATCAAATTTTTTTGAGTGTATCCTTATAGTTTTCTCTCATTTCAGGTTCACTGCACATCAAAACTTTTTTGAAACTTGTTGACATTTGCTTCCTGAAGACTATTAGACTACAGCTTATTTTAGTTTTAAAAAGTTTTTAATTTCCTCTTTTTCCAAAAAAAATCAGGTGGTAAATCCCTTTATTTTCAAAAACTTTTTCAACATAGCTGCACTAACACATTTCATTGGCACACCTGCCACACCCCCAAACCTAAACTAAACAGTGTCCTCACTGTCGGGAGCATGGAAGTACACAGAAAGGGAAAACGTAAAAAGAAATGACTATTTAATCAGCAAAAATACGTACAAAGGGCAAAACAGAAAAAACTACACTACATTTATTTACACGCATCATCAGGCCAATCATATAAATCTTCCAGATTTTTCAAATCGTCCTTTGATAAAGGAGTTTTGCTTTGTGGTTGGGACTTCTTGGTTGACTGCTTGGGGGCCTCCTCAGATTGGGCCGCAGATTTCATACTTTTCTTAGCAGAGGCAACAAGAGGAATGGACCAATCATCTGAAACAGAATCAGAAGTGAAGAGGGTAGTAGGATTGAGTCCAAGGGCAGTAGCAGCCTGTCGTCTTTCATCCTTAGAGAGTAGAGTGGAGGAGGTGTCATGTGGGGTCCTGGTGGGGGCTACCTCCTCAGACTGGGTAGCAGGCTGCTTCCCTTTTTTGCGAGTAGAAGCAGGGGACACATTTTTTGTTGTAGTGACCTTCCTCTTTATAGAAGTCCTCGTAGGTTTTTGAGGGGTGGGTTGTACATGAGGAACTTGGGACGGAGGAGGGGGAACAACTATAGGTTGTGGAGGAGTAGGCTGAGTGGAAGAAGGTGGACAAGGTTGGGTGGAGGTAGGATTGTCCGGAGGGGCTGAAGCAAGAGGAGCTGGTTGATAAGGTTGAGAAGTCAACAAGGCAATCCTGCTCTCCAGCATTTCAATTTTTTTCACAGCATGAAGTTGAGTGGTCTCAGCGAGTTCCTAAGTGGCCTTAATGATGTCCCTGACATTGGCTAATTATTTCTGAAGTTTGTCAACATTCTTCTTTTCAAACTCGGCAATACGAGTCTGAGTCTCAGCAATGAGTTTGGCCGACTGATAACAAGTGGGGATTTCCTTCCATCTTTCATAAATATCACACAGCTGGATCCTCTGCTCCAATTCCAGGAGAGCAATCCTTTCATCATAAGAGACCTCCAAGGAAACACGGAGGGCTGCCATACCACTCAGGACATCTCTACGGATGAAGGGGTTGTCCCTCATTGCATACAATAGGGTGAGGTAAGGGGGAATGGGGATAATGGGCAAGGAAGGGGGTGGAGTGGAAGAAGAGGAGGGGGTGGAGGAAACCAAATCCTGACAAAGCTCTGTTTGGGTGGAGGCCTCTGTGAATACAGGAGGAACAAGAGTGGGTGAATGGGTGATGGGTGACGCAGCAGCTGCAGTAGCTACAACTGCTGGGGAGGAGGGAGTAAAGGATGGTGAGGAAGGAGGTATGGGAAGAGGTGGAACTGCTACCTTCACAGACTGGGTAGCTGTTGTGGAAGGTGAAGCAATAGGGGAAGATGAAGGAGATAAATGGAGAGGTGAAGGAACCGGGGAGAGTGGAGAAGTGTGAGAGGGTTGGGGAGCTGGAGAGGGTGGATTGAGTGTGGACTGAATGGATTGAAGGCACGAGCTCATGAAGGCTTGGTTGTCGGTATTGATTATCAATTGAGCTTGAATGGACTGTAAGAGGGAGAGAATTTGGGTGAAAGTGTCGGGCATGGTGGGGGTAGAGGGGACAGGTGTTTGGATGGGATGGAAAGGAGAAGAGGGTGCATGGTTAAAATGAGGGGGAGTGGGGTGTGGGGAGTCAGGAAGTGGGGTGTACTCATGAGCAACATCCTCCACAATTGAAGTCATGAGGGCAGTGAACCCAGTGGTGGTCAACTTGTTCACACTCTGTGTATGCAGAGGGGGTTGAGGGAGGGAGCAATCAGAAATGGGTTGGGTAATGGGTGGAGAAGACCTGGTAGGGGTGGGCTCTGAGAATGTTGGAGGTGAAAGGACTTCAGGTTGGAAGACCTGAGTGGTGGGTGAAAGTAAAACAGGTCCAGAGGTGGGTGGAAAGAGATCGGTTATACGAGGGACAAATACAAAGGGAAAAAGCAACGTGGGTGGAGGTGTGGGTAATGGGACTGGTAGGGTTGGTGAAGGGATGGATGGTGGTATCGCAGCAAGAAGATTTGCTGCCATGGTAGTGGCCACCTCCTCAGCATCCTCCATTCCAGCTGACTTACTCTTCTTAATTAAGGGGAGGCTGGTGGACCATTCCTGTTTCCCATACACTTTTGTGGTCAGCTTCTCCATGGGCTCATTCCTCTTGACCACATACTTCCCAACCTTGAGCAAGCATGTAATGAGCCTGCTAAAAGGCAGTCCACCTCCTTTAGCAAATGCCTGTCTTTTCAGCACTTTGTCATTGATGTCCACCATTATCTCAAAAATCAACTGAGGTGCACTCAAAAATTGCCCTTGTGAATAGTAGTACAAGGCATCTACAATTGGGGGACTTCTCTCCTATAGGTGCCCAGTGACATAAGCATTTTTCCTCAAAATGGTATCAATGAATCTGAGACTGGGTTGAAGATCTCTTCTCATCAAGGATTCACCAGATCCCACAATTCCATTCGTGAGCTCCTTAGCCATTTCTTTGAATGTAACCCATTTGGGTGCTCTCTCGGATCTATTGGAGTCAAATTTGTGTGGAACTGTGACAGCCCACCATTTCCCCGTCTCTAATCTAGGAAAGGTCACGCCATCGGATCACCTGATATGATCCTTTCATCAAGGGATTACTTCTTTAATTTAAAGTGATGCAAATGCGGAAGCAATGTATTTTAACTCTGACAGATGGATAATATGGCAAAATAATTGATAGATAGTCTATAAACACTATAAACAAAATAACGGTCAGATCTGATGTATAGCTTTTCACCGATGACGGCCACCCGTCATCTAAACATTGAAAAGAAAACCTCTACATCCAAGCATATGTCTAAAACCATCATATATCATTTATACATGCCATAAAATGTATTTCTCTCATTCCTCTCCTCAAACCCATATCCCCTCAGATCCCAAGCTACAAACCTATTTCGAGAAGAATTCTTCCGCGAAATCGTCCTCCTCATCGTCGTCGTCTTCTTCTTCTCCCTCTTCCTCGTCAAGCACGTAAGTAGGATCGGCTACGTGCTCCAGGTCAGGGTCTGCAGCTAAGACATTTAAGTCGTGGAATGAGCTATCATCCAAAGCTCAATAGAGAATATTGCATTGTTATTTTATATTGACAGTTTATCACTTTTTCATAGAGAAGCAAAAAATAACATATGAATAACATGCTGCAATGCTGTATTTATGCATGATATAACAAGTGTGAGAGGCAAACTAAAACTGAATACATGCTGGCGAAAACAGGGAATTAACAAGGTCAAGCTCCCGAGTTAGCGGGATCACTTGTCAAGCTCCCGAGTTAGCCGGATCACTTGGACTAGATTACTTCAAGCTCCCGAGTTAGCGGGATCACTTGTCAAGCTCCCGGTTAGCGGGATCACTTGTATCGAGAATCTCAAGCTCCCGAGTTTGCAAGATCACTTGATTTAACTAGAGCAATAATGTATCAAAAACATTGAGATTGACAAAATTCTGAGTACTGAATCACGTAGAATCATCAAGGATATGCATTTGCATGTATGCTTTATGACGCAACGTACTTAAACTGCATATCAATATATCATATTATTAATTTATAAAACTGATTTATGTTCATAGTCATGCTCATAGACTAGTAAAAGAATTTCTTTCTGATTTATGCAATGTGTACTAGATACTGTTGATGCTCATATTAACATCAGTTTAATGGCTAATCAAGTTCATTTTTTTCCTATCAAATCAAGCTTATCAGTTCAAATATAAAAAATTCAGAATTATCTTCTATTATGCTGATCAGTGCATACATGCATGCTTATCAAAGTTTCTATGAAAGTTAAGTGGCATACTTATATCATTCTAAAATACCAACACAGACTCCCTACCTGTGTATGTTGAATCTTACATGTGTTGTCGTCGATGCACTTTTAGTCATCCGATAACATCATGCGAATCCATCTCTTCAAAATTGTTTAAGTGCTCCATGTGGCACCATATCTAAGAAAATGGATTGATTTCTAATAACACTCGTAGTTTATAGATGAGCCCGTAATTTATAGATGGTTAATAGTGTGCCAAGACCCAATTAGATAAACATATGGACCCCTCTTGAATCCAAGGTCCGAATGCACAAACACGGCTCAAAATTTTGTGTTGGGGAAGGTTGCCTCGGCAACACTCAAGTGGTTGTCGCGCCAAGCCCTTCTGCTGGCCTTGTTTCCGTGGGAACCCTATAAGTGTTGCCGCGGCAAGCCTTTCAACTGGCTTTGTTGCCGCGACAACCCTATAAGGTTTGTCGCAGCAAGCCTGTATATTTTTGGCCTATGGGCTTCAGCGGGGTTTCTTCTTGGCCTTTTGATCTGTTGTTCCCTCCCTGGCTTATATATATATATGTATATATATATATATATATATATATATTTATTTATATATATATACATATAAAATTTCAGCAAATTTCTATAGATTTTAAATATATATTTTGATAGCTTTTAAAACTCCGAATTTGCACTCTGCACTCTATCAAGTCCACAGATCTACTATGCAGATTCGGAGTGCAGAAATCTGGACTCGGCTTAAATTATACTTGTTGAATTTAGGGCTCAAGTTTAACGTAGTCTCTATGATGACCCTTTATTTTAAATGAAATTGTTAGCATACCGTTTGGTGAATTTGTAGTACTCGAACATCGATTGTTGTGTTTGCTGATCTCAAAAACGGAGTAGAAATGGAGTAGAAGTGTATGAATATTACAAGCTTGTTTGTTGATCTTCACAAAAATTGCATTCGTTTGTTTACAAAAGACTCATAAACAGATTCAAGATGGCTAAAAAGTTGGCTGTGTAGAGTATAGTCACAAGGATTTTTGAAACGGGGAAGATGCATTACTTTGTCTTGGTATTTTATAATAGGTCATTTGATTTTGCGTGCATGCTCTCGCGATATGACTCATCGGAGTCGTGTACTGTTTTCTCCATGCAAGTAAGCAGCAAGTAGCTTACAATCTACTTGAGTTAAATTCCAGTAAGCCGACACTACATTAGTAGTGTATTACAGAAAAGACAAGATAAAAATAAAACAAAACTCTAGGGTCTTCTTGTTTATAACCCAGAACAAGTTATGTTTTGTGTACAAAACCAGACTTACTTGCATTTGTCTTTTACAAGTTAACCAACAAAAGTTTATCTAATAGCAACTCCTTCCTTCTTGGTTATATTAAGACCAATTAAAGCTATATGCAGCTGTTTAGTTTAAGCTACATTTTTGGACTGGGATATCATGCAACATTCACAAGGCTTTGGTCTTGTATAGGCAGATAAACAAAGGCAAGTGGTCTATTGTTTTTCTCCCGTGCACCATTGATGGGTATACATAGTTAGTGTAAAAGGCTGGAATCTATAGAGTCCAACACAACACCGATTTAACGAGTTAGTGGGAATTTGCCCAATTAAGCCTAAACAGGCTTATTATCTTAAACCTGTTCATTGAGTGTAAGTGTCTCATCCAGTTAAAGTACTCAATGTTAGTAGTGCTTAGTGTTAGTTGACGGATGTTTTCTACACCACTTGGTTTAACAATTCTAGGGATCGTTAAATTCTCCCCTATTTAAGGCATTTTCATCACCGAAAATAAATCAAGACAATAATGAGCAGTGATTGAATGTTACTTGAATGATCATGTGGTGGTTGATGACAATACATATAGTTACAGCCAGGGAAATTAGAAGAGACTGTAGATAAACAAGATAACCATCACCATTGAGTAAATAGTACCTAAATCAACAATTACTTTTAACAGATAGAACTGAAATTTTAGAAGTACTCACACTCATTAATTTTCTACTACGTGTGGCACCTGTCTTTAAGTGGCACATGACTAAGATTATAAATGTTTAATGAACAATTCTCAATTGAAATAAAACATGTAGGACGTCAATCATCAGAACAACCACAATCATTAACATCGATCATTGATATATAACTTCTAATTTGTCATAAATAGGCATGCTTATTAGAGATTAATTCAATTTAATGTAAAAATAAAATATAGGATATAAACTATGAGCTTGTGAAATCGTATTTTACCAGGCTGGGGGCTTGGCTGCTGTTGGGCCGCTGAGGAAGTACCAACTTCTTATTGTTGGAAATCTTGCTTGAACTCCGGGACCAATAACGGTGCGTTTCGAGTGTATTGGGAGACGTAGTTGCACGCCTGCCCAATGTAAGAGTTTGCAGCAGTTTGAAATGTATGCTCCATCATGATATTAGTTGCTTAATATAATCGATACGTTGATGGAGCAAGTAATGGTTTCGATATAAATTATCGAATTGCAGGAGGGTTTGCTCATGGTTTTCACGCATGAGTTAGACAAGATCCGCATTTGTAAAAGTCCCTTGTGTCGAAGGGATCGATTCAGTTTGGGGTTGTGGTTAAGGAGGAATGGAGATATCTTGGGTTGGGACAGAAGGAATTTCTTGTTGGGCTTGTGGAGGACGACGAATTTGTTTAGCTTGGCGGTTATTCACTGCTTGAAAGGTTCGTTGGTACACATTCC
The DNA here is from genome assembly GCA_021018995.1 of Chloranthus sessilifolius. Taxonomy (NCBI): domain Eukaryota; kingdom Viridiplantae; phylum Streptophyta; class Magnoliopsida; order Chloranthales; family Chloranthaceae; genus Chloranthus; species Chloranthus sessilifolius. The sequence continues at coordinate 144,278,004 of CM037589.1, forward strand.
ACCAAATAGCAGGGCTAAAGACCTGCATATTATCAGTGCGGACCTCTTCACCCGTTGGGATTTGATATGGGACTAAATTAACACTATCGAAGTGTCCTTCTAACATGCGAGAGATCAATTAGGGGTAGGGGTAGGAGGGCATGGGAGGTGAAGCATTGCTTTGTAAATGGCCATTGGCATACTTAATGCCCTCCCAGACTACCACAGGGGCATTTACCCATCGGCCTTCATGGACGGCATAGAGAGCTTGTAAGAGAGCATCTCGGCATTCTCTTTCATGCTACATGGGATATAGATTACATCGAAATACATAGTCCAAGAACCACATTTTCTGTGGTAATTGGCTGCGACGAATTGCAAGGCTGCGATCAGAAGCAGTCTGTCCATAAGTCATCTTAGTGATGATATGATGGAATTTCACATCTTGCTGCCTGGGCATTTGTAGTCCTGTAGTCACGTCAAAACCAGGACTACAATCCATATCTTGAGCTATGTGCCGCATATTGAATTTAAATTTTCTATCATTAATTTTGGTCTCTAATTGACCAACAGTTGGGGAGACTATCAAGTTTTCGTAGAACAACCAGACTAAACGAGGATAAAATTGATTGTGAAATGGCTGATACAAGGCGCCTAACTGTGCCTGTTCCATGTATCGAATAGACCATGTGGTCTGGTCATTCGGGTTTAAGAGTCGATCATCAATGATCCACTCGGGTTCCATGGCTTTCGCAGCCCACCATGGAGTGGGCTGTTCATGCTCAATGGGTGGATTGATTGGTTCGTGGGAAGGAGCATGGCCTTTGCCCTTAGCTTGAGCTGAGGCCTTTGAAGGTTTAGAGGCACCAACCTTTTTAGGAGGCATTTTACAATAAAAAAGACAAGGAAGAACAATGGAGTTAGAGTTTTGGTTGTTACCTCACAAAGGACCAAAAAATCTGCCCGAAATCATAACAAAATCAGGAAATAGAGAGGTGCTTGGAGTAGATTAGTGACATGCAGTGGTTGTGGACGTGATTTGGAGGTGTGTATGCATGGACATTTGCTTGGAAGGTTGAAGAACAAGGCTCTAACCGATTACAATAACTGAAAAATAACCAAAAGTGGGTTTCGGACCCACCAAATGCCCACAGGGTTGCCGCTGCAACACTTAAGGCTTGCCGTGGCAAGTGACTTGCCGTGGCAACACCAGTCCTTGCCGCGGCAAGGAAGTCCAGGTGTCGACTGGCCTAGATTTCGGGGCTCCTGATATGTGGTGTCAGATCTTTTGGTACTAGATGTTCTCAACAGATACAAGATCTGTATAAAAATATAGTTTGACCTTTTTGATGTATTTTTCTCTATTAAAATTTTTTATTTTCATGAAATTTTGACCCATTTTACAATATAGCTTATAAAAATATTATAAACATATTATATTTGGCCATCAATGGCCCCGAAATAATCACTTGTGATATGTGGCAGTAATTTGGGATACACCTGTGCTTAGGTGTCGCTGCTTCAAACTTTTAAAATATTTTATTATTTAGTAAATTATGGTGAATAGTCGTATAATTTTATGTGTATAATAATTTTAATGCCAAATCAAATTCTAATGCTAACTCAAATTTTGTTATTTCAATTTATTTGTATCAAGATCCATAAGGTCCATAAAATTTACTTAATATATTATATCGGATATAATTTCTTGTTTACTGGTGCAGGGTGCCTTGATAAACAATTTACAATAATATTATAATCTAAGCAATTAAAATTTATTTGACTAAGTGTAGCTATAGTGTAAATGGATTTGAAGTACGTACCTTATGTAAATAATCGAGGGTACTGAGCACGAATATTAGCTTCACGCTCCCAGGTAGCTTCATGCGACTAATGATTCTTCCATTGAATCAAAACAAGTGGAATTCATTTTGTTCTCAGAATTTGATCTCTGCGGTCCAAAATCTGACCTGGTTCTTCGGTCACCGTGAAATCTTCTTGAATGTCTAATGGTTGGTAATCTAACACATGCGTTGGATCACTGACGTAAAATCTCAGCATTGATACGTGAAATACGTCATGAATGCCTAATAGATGCGGAGGTAACACGAATCGATACGCTACTTCTCCTACTCTGCCTAGTATAGGAAATGGTCAAACGTAATGAGGACTCAACTTGCCTCGTTTCCCAAACCGTATCACACCTTTTGTCGGAGAGATTTTGAGAAAGACGTGTTCGCCAATCTGAAAATCATTTCATTAGACTGATAATGAACTTTTAGTCAATTTATAGAAGACTTATCAATGTTAATTATTACCTAAAAATCAACACTGGTTCTTGTGAGATCAGCGTAACTCTTTTGTCGACTCTGAGCACTCTTCAATCATTCCCAAATAACGTGAACAACTGCATTGGTGCTTTCTATCAGATCAGGGCCTAAAATCAACCGCTCTCCAGCTTCTTCCCAGTTAATCGAAGATTACATCGGCGTCCATACAGTGCATCGAATGGTGCCATACTGATGCTTGACTGGAAACTGTTATTGTATGCAAATTCGATCAGGGGTAAGTGTTTATCCCATGATCCTTGAAAATCGAGCATACAGGCCCTTAACATATCCTTAATCACTTGGTTCACCCTTTCTGTCTGCCCGTCAGTCTGAGGATGAAATGTTGTACTGAAGTCTAACTTGGAACCCATACCTTCTTGGAAACTTTGCCAAAATCGTGAAGTATGTAAAGGATCGCGATCTGACACGATGCTTACGGGTATCCCATGTAATCGTACAATCTCCCTCAGATAAACTTCAGCTAATTTGGATGCTGTATATCATGTACTATAGGGTAAGAAATGCGCCGATTTGGTGAGACGATCGACAATCACCCAAATGGCATTGCAACCCTTCTGAGTACGGGGCAAATCGAGAATGAAATCCATGGAAATATTTTCCCATTTCCATTCTGGAATAGGCAATGATTGTAGCAGACCAGCAGGATGTTTGTGCTCGACCTTGACTTGTTGATAGGTCAAACACTTTGCAACATATTCTGCTACATCGCGTTTTAGACCGTTCCACCAGAACATCTGTTTAAGATCCTGGTACATCTTCGTACTACCAGGGTGAATAACATATGCTGACTTGTGAGCTTCTTCGAGGATTTCTTGATGGAAGGCATGATCACCAGGTACACATACTCGTCCTCAAAATAATAACAACCCATCGTCCTTTATTGTGCATTCTGGCTGTAGCCCACTTTGTACCCCCTGTCGGATGGAAATAAGTTCTGCATCTAACATCTGGAGCTTTCTAATCCTATCAAATAGTGGAGCTCGGATCATTACTGTAGCAAGTAAACCTCCAGTTGACGTTGCTCGCAGAGTAGCACTCGATGATACAATGTCATTGAGTAGTTTCCATCTTTGTAATCGTGTGACAAGATGAGATAACTGAGCGGAGGATTTGTGGCTAAGCGCATCAGCTACAACATTGGCTTTACCGGGATGGTACTAAATAGAATAGTCGTAGTCTTTCAAAAATTCCATCCACCTTCTCTGTCTTAAATTTAACTCTTTCTGAGTGAAGAGATATTTAAGACTCTTGTGATCGGTGAAGATCTCGAAGGTTTCACCGTACAGATAGTGTCTCCAGATTTTCAACGCAAAAATGACCGCTGCTAATGCCAGGTCATGAGTGGGATAGTTCTTCTCGTGATCCTTCAACTGACGAGAACCATATGCAATTACACGTTCCCATTGGTTCAACACACATCCTAACCCACTATATGAGGCATCACTAAAGACAACAAAACCACCACTGCCAGATGGTAATGCTAGAACATGTGTTGAAGTAGGTCTCCTTTTCAATTCTTGGAAACCTTGTTCGCATGCCTCAGTCCACTTGAATTTAACATTCTTTCTTGTGAGCTGTGTGAGTGATCCAGCAAGTAGTGAAAAACCTTCAACGAAGCGTCAATAATAACCTGTAAGACCTAGAAAACTTCTGATCTCGGTTACTGTTTGTGGCTACTTCCACTCTACTACAGCTTCAATCTTTGCAGGATCAACCGTGATACCTGCTTCAAAGATAATATGCCCTAGAAAACTGACTTGATTCAACTAGAAGTCACATTTACTAAATTTAGCATAAAACTATGAATCTCTTAGTGTTTGTAATGCTAGACGTAGATGATCTTCATGCTCTGTCTTTGTCTTGGAATAAATGAGTATATCATCGATGAATACTATAATACACTGATCAAGGAAAGGTTTGAAGACTCTATTCATCAAGTCTGTAAAAGCAGCAGGTGCATTGGTCAACCCAAAGGGCATGACGAGAAACTCGTAGTGACCGTAGCGTGTACAAAAAGCTGTCTTCGAAATATCTTTAGCTTTCACCTTCATCTGGTGATAACCCGACCGTAGGTCAATTTTTGAAAAGAACCGCGCTCCTTATAACTGATCAAAGAGATCGTCGATTCGAGGAAGCGGATATCTATTCTTGATCGTCAGTTTATTGAGTTGACGATAATCAACGGAAAGACGCATTGAACTGTCCTTTTTTACAAATAACACTGGTGCGCCCCATGGAGACACACTCGGTCTGATAAAGCCTTTGTCAAGAAGCTCTTGTAATTGCTCCTTAAGCTCTTTCAACTCTGTTAGTGTCATTCTGTATGGTGCTTTCGATACTGGATTGGTACCTGGAGCTAATTCAATTGTGAATTCTACTTCCTTATCAGGTGGTAGTCCTGGCAGCTGATCAGGAAACACATCTAAAAATTCACAAATGATTGGTACTTCAGAAAGTGACATTTTATTTACTTTCTGTTCATCACTTTGTATGAAAGCAATATACCCTTGAGCACCTTCATCAAGTAATTGCCGTGCTCGAATTGGGAATATCAGCAAAAGATTAGTTGACGATACGCCATAAAATTTAGCTGATCTCTTCTTTTAGGGACGAAAAGAGACAATCTTCTTGCGACAGTCAACGTTCGTATGGTGAGTGAACAACCAATCCATGCCAAGGATCACATCGTATCTTTGCATCGGTAACAAGATCAAATCAGCTACTGCTTCATATCCCCAGTAATCCTTGATTGAAACTATAATCGATCGGTATACTTTATCAGTCGTGAGAGATTGTCCAGTCGGAAGGGTAACGTCAAGAATAAAGTCGAGAGGTTCTGGAGTACCTCCTATCTTCTTTAATTTTTCAGCAAACTGGGGTGTGACAAACGAATGTGTAGATCCGAGATCTATCATGACTCGTGCATCATAACACAGATAAGCATCTTTTGGATATAATTGTAAGATACCTAAAGCATATAGACTAATGTTAGTTATATTACCTATTTATATCAAATATTTAAAATAATAAATATGTCAATCTAGGAATTTAGGATGTAATGTTCATAGTTAACTATATGCACCTTCTCTATCTAAAATGATAATTAATTATAAACATTAATATAAAATTAATGGACAGCCATACCTTGAATGATGTCATGGCTAGTCCTCGCATCTATTGCAGTGACAGCATAAGCTCAGCCTTGTAGGCCATGCCGATCGTAACACTGGTCCTAACTTTGTCACTATTCTGACCATTTCTAGACATTCTCGGATCCGATGTCCCATTTTGCCACATCGAAAACATGCACCAAAAGCTTTACGACACTCATCGGTCTTGTGTGCCTTCCCACATTTCCCGCAAATTTCTTTGGAGGCAATTGATGACGCTGTATAAGTTCCCGTGCGAGAACCTGTCGGTCGTAGTTGAGAAAACCCAGATGTACTTTGAGCCGCTGGTGAATAAGACTGATTCGGTACACGTGGAATCCTTGATGGTGCTGAGAATACTGATGGATTGTAAGGTCGTGCATATGCTCTCGCAGCCGGTTGAAATGTTGTCTGTCCTTGGAATAGTGGTCGCTTATTAATTTGACCTGTACTATAGGACTGTGGTGGAGCTTTTCTGGCCTTCTGCTTTTCGTCTCTCCTTTTGAACATGGTGTCCACATCAGTTTCCGCTATCAATGCCAATTTCATCACGTGGGCATAAGTCGTTGCCTGAAACAACGAAATGCGCTCTTTGATCAGAGGTTTCAAAGCCCTCTCAAACTTTTGGGTTTTCATCAGCTCGGTGGCTACTAACAGCGGTGCAAAGCGAGAAAGACGAGTAAATTCTGATTCATATTCTCTAACTGTCATCTGTCCTTGTATCAATGTTGCAAACTGTACCTTGAGCTTATACCTCTCAGGCGTTGGAAAATATTTTTCATTAAAGGCCTTAGTGAATTCTACCCATGTCCATGGTACTCCAGGCATCCGTGTTCTTTCGATAGACTGCCACCATGGCTCTGCCTCACTCTTCAGTTTGTATGCTACCCAGCTCACTTTTTCTTCCTCGATACAAGTGACTCGTTGCAGTACTTTCTTATCCTACGTTAACCACTTCTCAGCCTCCATTGGGACATGCTGACCATAGAAACTTGGTGGTCGAAGTTGAATAAAGTCTGTAAAGCCCTCGCGACGTCGAACAACAAGCATGGCCATAGTGTTGACCATGGTCTCCATCAACTGCGGATGGTGTCCCGCATTTTGTTCCATACCATGAACACTTCCCATTGGTGGAGTATGTATCACTGGTAGAGTTTGCTCTGGCGGAGGATGCTCTGCAATATTCTCCATTGTCGTTTGACTTTCAGCCAGATGGGCATTATCACCAGTCCCCGAAGCAATGTCATGCTCATACCCGACTACTAGAATAGTATTCGGTCTAATGCGATGAGGCAACGGTGGTCTACCCCTGCCTCTTCCACGACGCGGAGGCATCTTAACCTAATCAGATAAAAACTTGATCAGACATACAACTCAATCTAACTCCTACCTCTATTCTATTAACAGATATTTTACCATATTTGTATATGTCAGAGTTCAGTCTCCAATGACTTAACGCCGGAGCTCTGATACAACCTGTGACAGCCCACCATTTCCCAGTCTTTAATCTGGGAAAGGTCACACCATCGGATCACCTGATATGATCCTTTCATCAAGGGATTACTTCTTTAATTTAAAGTGATGCAAATGCGGAAGCAATGTATTTTAACTCTGACAGATGGATAATATGGCAAAATAATTGATAGATAGTCTATAAACACTATAAACAAAATAACGGTCAGATCTGATGTATAGCTTTTCACCGATGACGGCCACCCGTCATCTAAACATTGAAAAGAAAACCTCTACATCCAAGCATATGCCTAAAACCATCATATATCATTTATACATGCCATAAAATGTATTTCTCTCATTCCTCTCCTCAAACCCATATCCCCTCAGATCCCAAGCTACAAACCTATTTCGAGAAGAATTCTTTCGCGAAATCGTCCTCCTCATCGTCGTCGTCTTCTTCTTCTCCCTCTTCCTCTTCAAGCACGTAAGTAGGATCGGCTACGTGCTCCAGGTCAGGGTCTGCAGCTAAGACATTTAAGTCGTGGAATGAGCTATCATCCAAAGCTCAATAGAGAATATTGCATTGTTATTTTATATTGACAGTTTATCACTTTTTCATAGAGAAGCATAAAATAACATATGAATAACATGCTGCAATGCTGTATTTATGCATGATATAACAAGTGTGAGAGGCAAACTAAAACTGAATACATGCTGGCGAAAACAGGGAATTAACAAGGTCAAGCTCCCGAGTTAACGGGATCACTTGTCAAGCTCCCGAGTTAGCCGGATCACTTGGACTAGATTACTTCAAGCTCCTGAGTTAGCGGGATCACTTGTATCAAGAATCTCAAGCTCCCGAGTTAGCGAGATCACTTGATTTAACTAGAGCAATAACGTATCAAGAACATTGAGATTGACAAAATTCTGAGTACTGAATCACGTAGAATCATCAAGGATTTGGATTTGCATGTATGCTTCATGATGTAACGTACTTAAACTGCTTATCAATATATCATATCATTAATTTATAAAATTGATTTATGTTCATAGTCATGCTCATAGACTAGTAAAAGAATTCCTTTATGATTTATACAATGTGTACTAGATACCGTTGATGCTCATATTAACATCAGTTTAATGGCTAGTCAAGTCCATTTTTTTCCTATCAAATCAAGCTTATCAGTTCAAATACAAAAAATTCAGATTTTTCTTCTATTATGCTGATCAGTGCATACATGCATACTTATCAAAGTTTCTATGAAAGTTAAGTGATATACTTATATCATTCTAAAATACCAACACAGATTCCCTACCTGTGTATGTTGAATCTTACACGTGTTGTCGTCGATGCACTTTTAGTCATCCGATAACATCATGCGAATCCATCTCTTCAAAATTGTTTAAGTGCTCCATGTGGCACCATATCTAAGAAAATGGATTGATTTCTAATAACACTCGTAGTTTATAGATGAGCCCGTAATTTATAGATGGTTAATAGTGTGCCAAGACCCAATTAGATAAACATATGGACCCCTCTTGGATCCAAGGTCCGAATGCACAAACACAGCTCAAAATTATGTGCTGGGGAAGGTTGCCTCGGCAACACTCAAGTGGTTGTCGTGGCAAGCCCTTCAGCTGGCCTTGTTGCCGCGGAAACCCTATAAGTGTTGCCGCGGCAAGCCTTTCAGCTGGCTTTGCTGCCGTGGCAACCCTATAAGGTTTGCCACGACAAGCCTGTATATTTTGGCTTGCCGGGCTACAGCTGGGTTTCTTCTTGGCCTTTTGATCTGTTGTTCCCTCCCTGGCTTATATATATTTATATATATATATATATATGTATATATATATTTATATATATATACATGTATAATTTCAGCAGATTTCTATAGATTTTAAATATATATTTGGATAGCTTTTAAAACTCCGAATTTTCACCCTGCACTCTATCAAGTCCACAGATCTACTATGCAGATTCGGAGTGCAGAAATCTACACTCGGCTTCAAGTATACTTGTTGAATTTAGGGCTCAAGTTCAACGTAGTCTCTATGTTGACCCTTTATTTTAAATGAAATCGTTAGCATACCTTTTGGTGAATTTGTAGTACTCGACCATCGATTGCTGTGTTTGCCGATCTAAAAAATGGAGCAGAAACAGAGTAGAAGTGTATGAATATTACAAGCTTGTTTGTTGATCTTAACAAAAATTGCATTCGTTTGTTTACAAAAGACTCATAAACAGACTCAAGATGGCTAAAAAGTTGGCTGTGTAGAGTATAGTCACAAGGATTTTTGAAACGGGGAAGATGCATTACTTTGTCTTGGTATTTTATAACAGGTCATTTGATTTTGCGTGCATGCTCTCGTGATATTACTCATCGGAGTTGTGTGCTGTTTTCTCCATGCAAGTAAGCAGCAAGTAGCTTACAATCTACTTGAGTTAAATTCCTGAAAGCCAACACAACATTAGTAGCGTATTACAGAAAAGACAAGATAAAAATAAAACAAAACTCCAGGGTCTTCTTGTTTATAGCCCAAAACAAGTTATGTTTTGTGTACAAAACCAGGCTTACTTGCATTTGTCTTTTACAGGTAAACCAACAAAAGTTTATCTAATAGCAACTCCTTCCTTCTTGGTTATATTAAGACCAATTAAAGCTATATGCAGCTGTTTAGTTTAAGCTACATTATTGGACTGAGATATCATGCAACATTTACAAGGCTTTGGTCTTGTATAGGTAGATAAACAAAGGCAAGTGGTCTATTGTTTTTCTCCCATGCACCATTGATGGGTGTACATAGTTAGTGTAAAAGGCTGGAATCTATAGAGTCCAACGCAACACTTATTTAACGAGTTAGTGGGAATTTGCCCAATTAAGCCTAAACAGGCTTATTATCTTAAACATGTTCATTGAGTGTAAGTGTCTCATCCAGTTAAAGTGCTCACACTTAGTAGTGCTCAGTGTTAGTTGACGGATGTTTTCTACACCACTTGGTTTAACAATTCTACGGATCGTTACAGGAACTCCCAAAGCCATCCCAATATCCTCACTATTCATTGTGATTTGCCAATCATCAATCAAATCTCCAGGATAGCCTCTTTCCCAGGCACCACCTTCTTTTTCAAATTATGGTACCACAATTTAACCAGCTTACATTCTCCTTCAAGGGCATAAGTAGGGGTAGCAAACCTTCGTTCTTCAAATATTCCAGTGTCCCCTGGCACTCCCCAATGTTGGCAAAGTGTAATAGCCCGAAGTATTTGAACGAGAATCTGACTGTTTCGATAAGTGTGCCCAACATGGGAATCGAGACAGATTTAAAATTTTGAGAGTTATATTATTAAAAATAATATTAGCATATGATTAGATGAATTCACGTGTGAATTCTCGCTTAGGTCCGAGTCGTGTAGGACGTCATTGCGGTAGTTAACCGTAGCGACTGTGTTTTGCGTTTCACACCGGAGTCTAACTTAGGGTTTAAAGTAAAATATCAGAGATATTTCATTTTGGTAGCTTATAAGGGAAGGAAGAGACCTAGAAAGATCTCTTCTCTTCTTCTTCCTCTTGTTCTTGAACTAAATTCTGTAGCTAGGTTAGGATCTGAGCGAGTTCTTCAAAGAAACAGGGTTAGAGATACCAAGGTCATGCTTCAGTCTGAGTTAGGGTATGTAGAGTTCAATAAGACGAGCTCAAGTATAATCTAAATGTGTGTGAGGCCTCTGCGTGCTGAACCGGAGCCGATAATCATTGTCGGAGTCATATCGGTGATAAACTCAGAGAGCCGGATCCGAAACCTTCTCAGATTTTGTTTGCCGAGACCCCGAAAGGGCCCAAGTAGAGGTGAGCATGTGTATTTAAATTGGGCAAGATTGAAGCCCTTATGCTTGTATTGGTGTGTGTATCAATGGTTGTTAGAAACCATTAGTGAAAATGGTTGAAAATAGGTCAAAGAAATGACCTCCATTAATGACAGAGGAGCTATCATTATTGATCGATCAATGCTAGATTGATCGATCAATGATAGGTATTGATCGATCAATGAGGGCATTGATCGATCAATTCGTATAAAGCTTAAGAAGGAATAGAGGACTTAAATTTTTGGAAGTTCAGGGCTCGAAGTGTGTTGATCGATCAATTAGTGAATTGATCGATCAATTATGAGTGTTGATCGATCAATAATGGTATTGATCGATCACTTGTGAATATTGATCGATCAATAAGGAGATTGATCGATCAATCTATATAAGAGACAAAAGGGAACAGAAAGAGGGAAATTTAAAAATTTAAGGTATTGATCGATCAATGAGGTCATTGATTGATCAATGAGACAAGTTGATCGATCAATTGATCTAGTGATCGATCAATTTTATTTTGTCAAAGAGTGAGGAGAAAGGAGCTCGATCAATTCAGGTGTTGATCGATCAATGAGGGGTGTTGATTGATCAATAAAGGCTATTAATCGATCAACTACATTTGTTGCTTGTGAAGTAAATTGAGGGTGTTGATCGATCAATGGGTACATTGATCGATCAAAGAGGAGGATTGATCGATCAATAAAGGTGTTGATCGATCAATCACCCTTATTTTTGACCTGTTTCATCTTTGTAAATTGAATACTACTGGACACCGCGCCAGTTGACATTCTAACATACCTGACACATAGTATACTATATTTATGTTCTAGGATCAGACCATGACGCTTTGAAAAGCTTTGGATTTGCTTAGAAAGAGGTCTGACCTGAGGTAGGGGAAAAACAACCTAAACAGTTTTCAACTATGATTTCATGATTCTTTCATATCTGCTCCTTGATTTCTATTTTAACAAGCATGTTAGCATATAATAAATTCCTGTTATCTCTGATTTCTATTTTCTGATTTTGTATTCTGAAACCTACTTCTGATTTCTGCTAGCTGATTGTGAGGTCTATGTGTGTATGTGATTTGATAATTTAACCAGATGATCCCCACCGACTCGGCGGTATATCCGTGCCTGGCACACTTGTGCATCTGCTTTGTAATTCCTCGGCACAATTGCACTCCAAAGATGAAGCATTATTGCACCCTAAAATTATTCATGTGAATGACGATTGGTTGGGATTTCCTATCGGTAGATTCCTGTTTGCTCCGTGTTATATATTCACGGGAGTTTCTTAAGTTAGAAAATATATACAATTTAAGTCACTGATTTTGTACTCGCATAGCATCTGTTTCTTATTTAAAAGCTCAGTATTTGATCTGATTTTGCCCTGTTTGCATGTTCTGATTTGATTTCCTGCTTTGAGATATTATGTCTTGCATATTCAATACATTTTTAGTTGGGATTATTCTATTGAGTTAGGATGTAGCTCACCCTATTTTCATTAACATTTTAGGTTCTAGGGCTAGTGCTCCCGGCACCGAGAGCGACCCTGACTACCAGCCTGATCTAGAGGCTAAGGCTGAGGATGAGGGGACTGACGTCCAGGCGGACGATTTTTATCCTTAGTCTGAGTATACGAGTCTGCTATTTTTGGATTTTGTATAAAACTTTGGATTATTGTGTGCCTGGTGGCCACTTTCTGTAATTACTTCCTGTAAATGCTTTTCTTTTTATTGTATCATTATACATGCTATTGGAACCATTATCAGGAACCATTGTTTTGGCTGATGGATGTCCATCACTAGTGGTTCTTCTTGGTTCCTTTTTGGGAATGTATATTCTTTTGAAATACATATATACATGTACTTTTTATTATTTCTTTCATTTGCAAAGCCTTACGTAATGACTGGATCTACCACTGCTGGACAGTGTCTGCTTGGTTTCCACTATACGAGCAGACACTTCGTGATTTGTCCTGGGGATCATCCAGAGTATGATCCTGATGGCACGGATTTCTGAGTGTGAAAATTCGGACTGTCACACAAAGTATGCTAGATCAAAGTCTGTCTCAGGGACAAGACTCAAATTATCTACAAACTCATTAGGGGTGGTTAACACAGCTGGAAGCTCTACTGTAGGTGGTCTGTCAAGGGTGGGAAAAGGGGCTTTCACAGCTGGAGCATCCCTCTCTAAGGGTGTTTCTACCTCAGGCTCCTGAATTTTGACAGCTTTTGCTTTCTTGGCCTTAGGAGCCTTCTTAGGCGTCTCCTCAGAGAGATTCCTCTTCACAGGTGATTTGGTAGCTGGCTTCGATTTCTTAGAGGATTTCGGGGTAGAAGCGGTTGGTCTCCGGAGTAGGTTTCCTAGGGTTTCCTTCTGCTCAGCCATTTTACTCTCACGGCTTGCTCACTCACCAACTTGTAATGAAATTTAGAGGTTAATAATTGGAACAACAATAGATTGGCGGTGGGAAGGCAACTTTCCCCAAAACTCCTAGGGTTTTACAGATATCGCAATGCACAACTCCAATTTCTCCAAAATCAGGTGCAAAATGCTCCTCTACACATGCTTAATGTACTTTCGAAATGGCAGACTGAATAACTGAAGGTTCTATGAGTGGAGAAGGAGGGAGGCGAAAGATGAGGAAGAGACCTAGGGTTTTGCAGAAGGTATCGAATGGGGCGAAAATGACCTATCGTCAGGTATATAAAGGGTGAAATACGATTTCGATAGGATGAAATGAACGGTTTTGATAGGTTAATGTGTCCTATCGAAAACTTAGCAAACAAAGCTTTCAAAAGGGATGATTCGATAGGATCTCGATAGGTGGAACTATCCTTCGTATAGGTTTAAATGGTACATAATTTATCTTTTCGATAGGTTCCCGATAGGTATCCAGAACCTATCAAAATCTTCGTATTGCCCCTGTTAACCTATCGAGAAGTTGGTTTCACCTGTCGAAAAGTCTCAGTGCCTATCGAAACCATCAAATATCCTGTCAAAATCACCATGTGATCAAATGAAGGGTGAACTCTCAGTCTCAGCACTCAGCAAGCTTTGTTGTTGTGCTGCCCTATGGTTTGTTTCCCTTGTGGACAAGCTCCCATTATCTTAGGACAGCTGGCAATATTGAAATGATGGCCTAGTATTTATCATGGCATTTTCATTGCAAAAGATCATTAATCAAAATAGAAAGTAAACACCTAAAACAAAAGCAAAATATGGTACAGATGATACATACTGAACTTAGGGGCTAGCTTGGAGGATCTGGAAGGTCAACGGTCTCCTCCGGCTCATCAAACTTGTCACCTTTTTTGGATCATTTCTGTAGTAGATGTCCATCCCCTAAGTGCTGCTTTGCCTTTGTAGACCAACCATTGCCCTGCAGCAACTGATGTGAGTTTTTAGGCACAACCTCTTCTAGTATATCAATGGAAAAACAGGCCTCATCTAGAAGGGGTTGATGGGCTGTGTTGAACACATTCAGCTGTACTTTCATGTTGCCAAAGGAGACTTCCATCACTCCTGACCTGCATTGAATGCAGGCATTAGCCGTGGCCAAAAAGGGCCTGCCTAAAATAACTGGTATGGAAGAAACACATCTGCTTGACTCCATATCTAGCACCACAAAGTCAGTAGGGTAAAAGAACTTGTCAACTCCCAGCAGGACATCTGCAATGACTCCCACAGGCTTCCTTTCAGACCTGTCAGCTAGTTGCAAGACCACATGTGTGGGCTTCAACTCTCCTAAGCCCAGCTTCTCATATACTGTATATGGCAGTAAATTCACACTGGCTCCCAGATCCAATAAGGCTTTCTCAATTTTATGATCCCCAATGATGCAGGGGATAGTGGGGACTCTAGGGTCTTGAAGTTTTGTGAGGGTTGCAATAGACAAAATTTGCTTTACCTTTTCTGCTGAAAAGACCTTCTTGGATAAATGTATCCTAAACTGTCTTTTATGGGTGCATAGCTCCTTTAGAAACTTGGCATAGGCTGGAATTTACTTGATTATATCAAGTAAAGGCAAGTTGATCTTCACTTGCTTAAAAGTTTTCATCATTTCCTCTATTTTACCTTGCCCTTTGTCGAAAGGGGAAGGTGCCTGCAATGCCTTGGGAAATGGCAAATGTGGGACTACTCCCTCATTGCAGCCTTAGCCAACTGGTCATCTTTCTTTTTAAAATTTTTATTTTCTTGAGAATCCTCATTCTCTTTCTTATTCAAACTGGGTGGTTCCTATTTGTCCACCATTGGTGCCTCCTGTTGTGTCCTTTCGAAAACCACTTCTTTTTCTTTTTCCAAATTTCTCACAGGCTCACAGCCCACTTGATTATCTACCACCGTCCATTTCTCAATGTAGTAACAGATTTAGCTTCCTCATGGGTGGAGGAAACTTCACCCACTACAAACTGTCTCCTTGGGTTATCCAATGGTTGGCTAGGCAGCCTCCCTTCCTCTCTCATAGTTAAAGCATTAGATAGCTGACCAAGATGGTCTTCTATCTTTTAATTTACGTGGGTACAGTTTGAGTTAAGGGACCCAAAATCTGCAGTGAGGCCAGAACTTGTTCCTCGAAAGAAAGTGATCTCACAGCTGGAGGGGGTGCAGGTTGTTGTACAGGCTGGGCCATGGGCTGAGTCATGGGCTGTTGGTAATGAGGCTTGGGAACATAACTTTGGTGGTAGGGTTGAGCATTTTTATAGGGCATGGGCTGTTGTGGCTGCTGGTGCTAGTTTGGGTAGGCATCTTGTCTCCACCTCAAGTTGGGGTGGTTTTTCCATTGGTACCCAGCAGTAGACTGTTGCCCATAGGACTGGGTGGCAGCCACATGCTCTAGAACAAAATCTGGAAATTGGACAGCTGAGGGGCATTCCTCAAGGGAGTGAGTGGGGAACTGGCATATAGCACATGCCTCCTCCACTCTAGCAGCCATGGGTGGTTGCATTGTTCCCATGAGCTTATCAAATCTCAATGCCAAACTGTCCACTTTCCTCTGCAAATCACTATGCACATTTACCTCATACATCTTCCCTCTAGTAGTATTCTCCTTCACCATTCTAGGAGGATCTAAATCCCTAGACAAAGTCTCCCTTTGTATGGAGTTCTCACTAATGGTATCAAACAACTCCCAAGCCTCCTCAGCAGTTTTGTGGAGGTAAGCACCACCACAAGAGACATCAATCATATCCCTGCTTTTGGAGTCAATCCCTTGATAGAAACTTTGGACAAGTTGCCATTCAGGGATTTGATGATGGGGACATTTTTTCAGGAGTTCTTTGAATCTCTCCCAAGATTGGTGAAATTCCTCAGTTGGATCTTGAGCAAATGAGATAATGCCCTTCCTCAACTGGTTTGTTTTGGACATGAGGAAAAATTTGGCCAAAAATTGACATTGAAGATTACTCCAGGACTGAATACTGTTGGGGGGAAGCATGGATAACCAGGTCCTGGCTCTATCCTTTAATGAAAAAGGAAAGAGTCTCATCCTGGTTGCTTCCTCCCCCAAACCTGTGATATTGAAAGTGGTGCACAATCTTAAGAATTCATCAATGTGCTTGTATGGATCCTCTTTGGTCAGGCCATGGAATGAGGGTAGCATCTGGATTATGGAAGACTTAATTTCATAATTTCCTTGAGCAGCAGGGAATTGAATGCAAAAGGGGTAATTGTAAACCCCTGGTGTATTAAATTCCTTAAGAGTTCTAGGCTGCTATTGCTCACCCATTTCGGCATATTCAGCTGCAACAGATGTGGGCGAAATTTGTCTAGATTTGAGAATTCTTTTAACCTCTGGATTTAATGGACAAATATGAGGGTTCAGAGTTCTCCTTCCAAACATACACCACTCACAATCTTACTGCAGGGCAAATCTTCAAACACAATAATCCGAAATAAAAACAAATGATCAATGAATCTAAAATAAAATCAACAGATCTGACAAATTAATAGGGGTAGAGGGAAGCAAACTCAAGAGGAACCTCTAGCACAATGTTCTTCCTTAGCAGCAGCTCCAAATTTGATGAAATGACAAAAAGAACTAGAAAACAACAAGACTTACAAACACAGTTAGTGAAAAATCAAACAAACTATCACAAATCTATGATCTAAACTAAAACAAACTTAGATCTACTAATTTAAAAACACACTTCCCCGACAGCAGCGCCAAAAACTTGTTGGGAAACTACCTTGCATTCAAAAAGGGGTTTAAATTCACTCAATTCAAGGTAGATCACACACAGACCTACAAGTATTCAGGGCCTGTTGTAGTAAGTTTTAACAAAGTAAGGGAATGCCCACAGGGAGGTGAGTTCCAAATATGGTAAATCTCAAGATTTGGAAGAGATCTGGCACCCTACCTAATACTAGGTTAGTAAAAGAAAGGGGAGAGGTTTTTAAAGGGTTGTCACTTAAGCTAAACTACAAATAAAATGCAGAATTAACTAGGATCGAATCCAAAGTTCAAATCTCACAATTGGAAAGAATTAGAAATAGAAAATGGAGAACAACAGCTTGGAGTTTGGACTTACTGCAAATTGGTTGAGCTGATTGTGTTACAGGGATTCAAAGCACACCAATCCCTTAGCTGGCTAAAAGCACAGCTGCAGAGTAGAAGAATCTACTATAAACCAAAGGATTTGACTGATCTTAAGGCTATGATCTGTCCACTTCAATGGTCACAGACCATCCTATAGACTTCATCCGACCCAAAAGTTTAAGGTAGAAGAATCCAAGTGAAACCAGAGATTGAACTGATCTTAAGGCTATGGTCTGTCCACTTTAATGGTCACAGACCATCCTATAGATTTCCTCCAACTCAAAGGTTTCAATCAGAGCATTTGAACCACTACAGATGCTGCAATTACTAGGTCACAGACACAAGCAATTGCAGGGATATCAGATCTAGGGAGATCAAATGGTATCTAAGAGGTCTACCTGTTAAGTGGGTGAGCTGATCAACCAACTCCTCTACACAAATCTGATTGAGCACCAAATGAAACCAAGGGAACTATAGATCTAATTAAAATAGTAAAATCAACATTTACATTGCATAAAACTCACTCTACAATGAAATGCTCTCAGATCCGTAGTCTGTGCAGTAATTGACCCACAAATAACACTCTCAACCTTACCCAATTACAGATCAGACCTCACCCCTTGCTGCTCTGAGGGAGTTAGCCAACCATCGTTGAGCTAAAGGAAGGAAAATAGAATTTGGTTGCAAGCCCTAATCTCTAGATTTTGATCTCCCCTAATTACAATTGGGGATCCCATTATATAGCTTTTCCCTCTCGTTTCTCCCACTAATATTCCCTTCTAGAAGGTCCTCAGAGTTCGTTAGAGTTCTGTCAGAGCACGTCGGGTTGGTTAGGGTTTCCTAGGGCATTTTCAGGATCATCATGCTGGTCACCAAAGTGCCTCGGGTTACGTGCAGCAGGTCACCCAGTTGTAGCATGTGAATAGCCTATTTCTGAGAAGTTCTTCACACGATTTTGACAGGTTGAGGAAGCTTTTGATAGGTTCAAATGGAGCTTTTTGGTCCTTTCGCTAGGTTCTCAGATCTCTTCGATAGGTTTTGATAGGATGAGCCTTCTCTTGACGCTTCAGCATTCTCTGGCCCTTTGTCTGGAGCATTCGACAAGTTGGGAAAGCTTTTCGACAGGTTGGGTTTCGCATGCTAGCATTTTGATAGGATTGCTCTCACTCCTGTTGAAATGTTCAAGTACCTTTCGATAGGTCTGAGCTCCCGCTTCTCTATTTCGATAGGTTCAGGCAACCATCCGATAGGTTCCCTTTACACCTCAGGCAGGCTTTTGATAGGATGATTCCTTTCTTTCTTTCAGCTGCTCGATAGGTTCTTGGATCTTATCGAACTTCTCAACCTGCACGAATTCTTCCTTTCTCTGTCATCATATCCTATCGAAACCCTTCCATCTGCATGAATTCCTCCATTTTTAGCTCTCAGCTCCTATCAAAGCCTTCAGATAACCTCTCAATAGGATATTTTTTACCTACTTTTACTTCCTTAACTCTTCCCTGTTGTTGCCACACACCCCAAGTGGACAATGGTGTGCAGCCCTCTTATGTGCCATTGCTGGGTCTGCACTGTGCTGAGAGATGGGCTTCTTTGTGTAGTATTTTTGAGTGATTTTCTACACTATTCCTGTCTTTTATTGCTATCTACAAAACAGACTCAACAGGTGTTTATTAGTGTGCTCACAGGTCTATCAAAGGTCAGGTTAAGGGGTGAAAACAGGCATTTTTCACTACTTAACAGGGGGCTAAGAAACCAATTGAGGATATGCCCTATGCTCGTCTCATCTCACTTATGGTAGAGGACTATGCCGGTGATGAGACGTACACTCTTTCGAAGAACAAACCGAAGTTGACGGGCAATGTGCAACCGTACACTATGGTTGACTGGAACCGAACGTATGTGAAATTGATAAAGAAACCACCAGTCAAGGCACAACCATAGCCCGAACCACAAGCCCAAGATCAGCCATGTCATGATACTTCCATTCCGGATGAGCTAGCTGCTACCTTTCCACTTTAGCAGCGTGCTCAGTGTCGTACGCAAACCCATGCACCACCACCACCTGAGGGTGCTCCTACACCGACCATTGCAGATCTTTATGCACTCATGGAAGCAAATGCATGTCAAATGGCTGAGAACAATCGCCTACTCAACCGCCGTTTGGACTACTATGATGCATTGCACGCCGAGGAGATGCGCTTCATGTACCCCGTCGACTATCTTAAACGCATGGCAGTAGCTCAAGCATGGTACCCTGATGCGTCGAGTTCGAGTGCGGGAGACCGTGGTGAGGACGGGGATCAACCCGGTGGCGCGGTGATTTGAGTGGTGTTTTTATGGATTTTAAATATTTGTAATGGTCAAATATAAATTTTGGATATTGTAAATGTTTATAACAGGTAATAAGGACATGTGTCCTTTTAAACAATCGTGGCATGATTGCGACAAAATATGTAATTAACTTTTTGGTGGTGCTTTCTATGTTTTCCTATATGGGTATATATGCCATGGTGTTGATATGGGTTAGTTAGTTGGGTTTCTCTATGTGATAGGTGTTGTTGTGTTTGGTTTAAATGGGTGTGCAAATATCTAGTGGTGTAGGTGATTCTATGTTGTAATAGGTGTGACTACACTGTTCTATAGTCTGATGGGTGTGAATTAAAATTGTACTGGATTTGTGGATTGTGCAGGGTTATGCAAGATGCGCATATCACTGTTTTATTATGCAGGTGCGTAAATGGGATGTTATCACCTATTTGTTGGGTAGTCCAGGTACTCAATGTTTGCTATTGTGCATGATGTCTCTGCCTTGCAGGGTTTTAATCATGGTTTTGATCGCAACTATAATGGTGGTTTTGTCATAAATATAATCTGTGATGTGTTATCAAGTGTTGCAGGTTATAGTTAGATTTATTAGGTCTCTTGAGGGTTGCAGTTTCCAACCCCCCAAATCCCTTGAAATCAGGGGAACCCTAGGCCAATTTTCGCGGATGAAAATTCCCAAGGTGGGGAGAATGCAACGTCCCAAAAATTTTGAACCTTGAACAATGCACCTCAGGAAGTGTGCCCGACTGGTCGCTTGTTGAATCGGGTCAATGTTGACTCGGTTGACTTACTTGGTTAACTTAAGTTAGATAGGTCATGTGTTAAATGTGGAGTGTGTGTGTAATATGAGTTAGTATGATTGGGTCATATATACCTAGTTAGGTATGTATGCTTTGCACCCAAGAAATGAAGGGGATTATAAAGAATAGGGAGAATTTATTTCTCATTAGCTTTGGGTTGTTGAGAATTTAAGAGGGGATGAATGAGAGGAGGGTGATTATGCTTGTGTTTTAATTGTGTGATTGAGGGTGGATCAGAAAGATTCACGAATTTAAAGCTTTAAATCGACAAGGGATCAGAGATCTCGAGTTTGTGAAACCCTTGTGATGAATAAGAGCTTGGGATCAAGAGATCTGACCAAGTTGAAAGGTAAGCTTAAATTCTTTATGAAATTATAGCTATTGTAGATGAATTTTAGCTCACTATGTATGAAGAATGAGTTATAGATATTGAAGAATGAGTTCTAGAAGTTAGAACTCGATTCTGATCTGAAGTTGGCAAAACCGATCGAACGGAATTAGTGATCGTTCGATCGATTTTGCCAAAGAAGAAAGAACTATAGTGTTGTGTTTCTGAGGAAATCGTTTGAATGATTTAAAGTCGTTCGATCGATTTGGAAAATCGTTCGAACGAAATTAGAGATCGTTCGATCAGTTTTGCCAAAGGGTGAAAGTAGGTGTGAAGGATTTATGAGGAAATCAATTGAACGAAATAAAACCGTTCGATCAATTTTGAGAAATCGTTCAAACGTTTTAGAATCATTCGATCGATTTGGCAAACCGTTTGATCGATTTAAAAATTGTTCGATCGGTTTGGGCTGATTCAGGTTTTTGTTGAGTTTTATGTTTATGAACTACGATTAGTCTTCCAAACTCCATGTTTTACACTATTTATGATACGTTGCATGTGTTTTGCCCATGCCTAGGTTGAACTGAACCTTGGGTGGTTAGGGATGACCCGGATTGAAGAATCCATGGAATGAATTGCGTGTGAGGTAGGGAATACTTTGAACATGTACACTTGATTACAAAAGCATGTATGTAGTGATGTTAGATGTATGCACATGTGTTTAAAGCATAGTTATGTACTGGTGTTTCGAAATGGATTTAAGCATGTGAAATTAAGATGTGTGTGTGTACACTAAGTAAGAAACTAGTAAGCATATGAGGT
The DNA here is from genome assembly GCA_021018995.1 of Chloranthus sessilifolius. Taxonomy (NCBI): domain Eukaryota; kingdom Viridiplantae; phylum Streptophyta; class Magnoliopsida; order Chloranthales; family Chloranthaceae; genus Chloranthus; species Chloranthus sessilifolius. The sequence goes on from CM037589.1 coordinate 144,299,612, forward strand.
GCCCAGGGATGTATATGTGATGTGAGCATCTAAGTGATGCATATGAGTATGTGACATCCCAGGGATGTATAGTCAATGTGAATATCTATGTGATATGAAAGTATGTGAATAAGACTTGAACAAACCTTGAATATTATATTTAGCACAATTACACGGTGAATAACTATATGTAGTTGCACAATTGATTTAAGGTTTGGAGAATACCCCACCGATGTGGCGGTATACCTGCAATTGACTCGGCCGGATATCCGTGACCGATACGGCGGGATATTCGTACACTAGTTGACATCCCAGGGATGTATGTGAGTTTTGTGCCCCGTTGCTATTAGATTATTTCAGGTGCTGATTATTGTTATTGGTGTGAAAACAATAGAGAATAAAAATAAATCAAAAGTGAAGAGATGGAAATGGGTTAAAACAACAATTCTGAAATATACACAGCTTGCAAGATACAGGGCTATTGTAGCATGTTTTAAGTAAGTAAGAGTTTGTCTCACAGAGATATTGATCTAGAACCCAAAATAGGTTATATTAGTAGGCCTCCAGATCTATCTACAGATCTGACAATCCTAAAGAAATAGAGTTGGGTGTCATAGCTACACTAAATTACCACTAAAAGAAGAGAAATAAAGTGCAATCCTATCTTAAAAAAAGTGTTATGAAGAAGGTGGTGATGGTGTGAGTCAAAATAAAGGTAAAAACAATGGGAAATAGACAATTAAACTAGGGTTAATTCAGCTATGTAACTCAGACTTAGGGTCGTCTCTGTAGCAGTCCCTCAGATGGCTACAAGGACATCTGCAAGGAAGAGGTATCTAAATCAATTCCTATGGTTTGACCTGGTCTCTTAAGGCTATAACTTGTCCACTTCAATGGTCAGAGGCTATCCAATAGAGAGGATCAAACCACATGAATTAAATTAGAAAATCAATCTGTTCCAATGAAATAGACTGATCTTAAGGCTATAACCTGACCACTTAAATGGTCACAGATTATCCAATAGATATCCTCCACCCAATGGCCTAAATCATAACATTAAAACTATTGCAAACCCCATGCTTGCTAGGCTACAAGCTCAGGCATCCATGGGAGAAAATAGTTCTTGAAAAACTAATGGGAACCACAATTGTTCAAGGGCTATTTGAGAACTTTAAATGCAACTGGCCATTGCTACAAAAGGCCTGTAATGACCCAACTTACAAGTCTGTAATCACTACAGAGGAATCAAATCTAACATCTGATATTGGTCAAGTAAACAGAGGGGAGCTTGTTCCTGCAACAACCTCTCACAAGGTTACAAGCTCAAGTGCAGAGGAGAAGAATCCTTCTCAGATATGTGACTTGGAATCACCCTAGGGCTATAGTCTGTCCACTTAAATGGTCATAGGCTATCCATAGAGGTTATCCACACAACAAAGGTCTGAGAAGGAACATGTAAGCTGCTGCTGCCACCATGGTCCCAGGGCTACAAGCTTAAGCTTCCATGGGCCTTTCAAATCAACTCAAATCCTAAATGCATGCATAGATTGAAAAAAACTATGGGCAAATGAAAATATAACAGATTGAATGAACAATTAAAGTAAAAATTTTATTGATAAAAATACTTACACTGAAATTTCTCAAGGCAGCAGCCTTGTGCACAACAACTCTTCACAAAATCTCAATGTTCACATGACCCATTACAAAACTAAATAAACTACACCTAATTGTTTATAAAGGATTTAGCCAGCAAGTGCTAGGCTAAGAGAGAAGAAAATTAAGAAAAAGAGGTGATCAAACCCTAACCCTAGTCTGCTTGAGCTCACCACAGACAGAGGTTGAAGGAGAGATAAAAATTCTAAGTAAAAATTATAGCTTAAATACTCAGTCCAAATGCCTTAGCCAAGAGAAGAGTAACCCTAATTTTTCTAATAGATGTGGCACTACTACAACCCTTGGATTCCTTGGGATGTGTGCCTCAAGATCTGAGCCTCGGGATGTGTGCCCTAGACTTGGGGAAATCCCTTAAAGGTCCCTGAGTTAAGGTTGAGAAGTGTAGAGCCCGAGCTTCGCGAGGCTACATTCTGCACATTAATTCTTTCACGTGGCTTGAAGAACGCTCGCGAGGTAAAATTTAGCTTGGAAGGCCCCTGGTTCGCGCAGTAGATCTTCAAATGGTCGCGCAGCTACTTTGGTCTTTAGTGCACTCACGAGGAAGAGTTTGTAGGCTTCAGTTTTGCTCTTTAATTCCTTCGCACAACTTGTAGAGTCCTTGCGAGATCAGATTTTGCTTTAAATGCTGCTTTCTCATGTTGAAGGATTTAAGCTTGTCATGCAGTTACATTAGATTGCAATGTTGTCACAAGGATGAGTTGCACTACTTGGCTTTGCTCGCGCAGGTAATGCTTCAGAATTTCTTGTCGTAAGAATGTCGCGTGGATTACTATAAATCTCACTCAGCTGCTCTTGTAATGAATATAACGGTTCGCTAGGTGGGAGCTTAAGGTGTCAAGCGCGTGCGAGCTGCACGAGATATTTTTTGGGTGTCTCTCTCTTCTTGAGCCATGTGAGAACTTCGCGAATTTATCTGCGCTCTTCATGCAAAGTGGCCTCGTAAGATTGTGCGTGCAGTTAATATGAGCCTTAATCCTCACGAGAACTTTGCGAGCTAGAATTCTGAAGGGTTAGTGCACGACTGCATTGCGAGCTCTCTTGTGCTGCACATCTTAGCTGCACGAGATAACTTTTGTAACAGACTTAGCCACGTGACGCAGCACCTCAACTGTGCGAGATAATTCATTTGCTCTTCTTATGCAATGTAGCTGCTGCTGTTGCATCTCTCTCCACTCACAACTAGGTGTCTCTCATCTGCTGAACTTCCTTGGTCCATCATGACATGCAACACAGTCACCATGGTGTGTACCACCATGGTGTTCCATCAATCTTTGGCTTAGTTGTCATCCTTGACTTGAATTCTCTCTCTTCTTAGCACCAAAGGCATGGACTTTGTGTTAAGCTGTACAAGTTATTACTAATCTACAAAACAAGCTAAACAAGAATTATTAGTCAGCTTTAAGGTGTAGCAAAGGTCTGGTTTAGAGGTGAAAAGTGATACTTTTCAGTGAATAACAGTCGCCTATGTGAAAGAGACTTGGGTTATGTTACATGAAAAATAGTCTGATTGGACAACGATGGAGGGTATTCCATCACGGCTCGATGCTATATAGCTAGGGAATTATTTAAGTTACTTGATTTAAATCTTGAGACCAGCTTTTGTATAATGTGAATAAGTTGAGAATAAGATAATATGTGTAGTGTAACAAATGCATTCAGTTCATACTTCCAATGACTTAAACTATTTTCTAACTATTTTCTAATGATAGATCATGCTTCGTTTATGGATTGAAATGTATGTGAGTAAGATAGCTTTACATGTTCAGATATTTTTCTCTATTGAGCTAGGATGTAGCTCACCCTTTCGACTATACATCACATGTTCTGAGATAACAGCTGCTTCTAGAGACGTTGATCCAGAGGATTCGAATTTCGTTCCCGTGGAGGAGTCGGAGCCCCCTCCTAAGGAGTTCTTTTAGAAGACCCTCTACGTACTTTGATTTATTTTGAGAGAGTGATTGTACGGGTTGGTATGTCCAGCCTTAATTTTGAGATAGTGAATGTATTGTGGGATATTCTTTTGGCGAACCATCCGGGGTGACCATTGTATCGTCATCGATGGTTCGGGTTGGTTCTTTTACTCATGCAGTGACATGGAATTAGAACTATCTTTTGGGTTACATATTTTTTGACATTATCTTATAGAACTAGAGATTTAGTTCAGCGTTAGTTATTTTGTACATGCTTTACTTTCATATCATGTGGATATATCAAGTGTTTCGTGTAGGTATATGGGGCATGGCCTCGAAGGTCGTGTCGATGGCACGGGTTTCGAGGTACCAAAATTTGGACTGTCACAATTGACGACTGAGATTGAGAGCTGGAAGATTAGTATAGATATCTATAGTTTCTCAGAAGCAATTGGCACATGCGGCTGAGGGATTAAAGATATATTTTTATTTCACTTTCTAGTTTAGATTTATTTTTATTGCAATTTACTGCTTTGTAAACATCTCCAAATTTTGATTTGAATTGATGACTCAGGTTGAGATTTGTAGATTAGTGTAACGATTTTACTTTTCCATCTTTGATTTTCTGGAGTTTGATTGACGCCCAAATTTCTGGTAGATTAAAGATTAGTATAAATCTATATTGAATGATACTAGTTTTTTATTAACGCCCAAATTCTTGAAGGCTACAATATAGTATAATAGTATTTTAATTTCCTAAATATCTGAAAATAGAAGGATACTGATTGACGACCAAGATCTAGAAGTTTGAAGATTGGGATTTATTTTCTTGCACTTTAGTTTAAACAAAAACCATTCTTTTTATTCATATTTCTCAAATAGTTTAGAATCTTAAAGATAAATGTAAGTTTTTCTAAATAGAAATACAAAGATAAATCACTTCCTCATAGGAACGATCCTATACTAGCATTATAATTTCCGTTGTGTGCTTGCAATAGGTTAAGACTTAACTAGAACAACATAAAGAGTACATCAAGTTTTTGGCACCATTTCCGGGGACCGATCTTTATCGAAGACATCTTTTTCTCTCAGACATTGTTGTCAATGCCGTAATTAGTGTGTGTCCAGCTTTTTCCTAGGATTTAAATTCTTATGTAACTAGTTCTACTTTTACAGCAATCTTTCTTTTTATTGTAAATATTCCATGAAAATATATATTAAATCTTCTTTTGATTAATTTTTATTATTTCCATATTGATACTCTGAGAATAAGCCGAGGGTATTTCCTCTCAAGTTTGGGGGAGAGTATATATTTGGTAATAGATTATTCCCGATACATTCACAGCACAGTCGGTAATTTTGGTAAATATTTTCGAACCCCCTATTTTTTTCAACAATGAGGACACTGTTTTGTTTATGTTTGGGGGGAGAAAGGTAACTTTTGTAATATAACAATAATTAGTTTTAATATATATTAGTTCAAATTTTTTTGTTAGAATATAAATTTTTTTCGGAAATATAATTTTTTCTGTTTCAATTTCTAGTTTAGTTTTTAACTTAATTTTTTCTGATTAACCATCATGTGTGAGTAAGATAAAAAAAAAAAGTATGAAATCAATAACGTAACGATCCATCGTAATGGAAGTTCAACAACCAAACAATAGAACAGTTACAATTCATGTTTTAGCTCTTTGAATATCAGAATGAATGTTTGAAACTATAAATTGATTTAAACTGTAATATTTAGGTTATAGTTTCAAAATTATATAAATCGGTGAGCTTTTGAGCCATAATTCCTTGTCTATTCTGAGAGAGACTGCCATCTATTCAATCTTAAATTTTCTTGAATTTCTTGACTTATTTTTATGAAAAATCTCATATTGCTGAACTTAGAATCAAATATTCTGTGATTATTTTAAATGTATCTAAATAATATGACATTCATACTAGTAAATCATGAAAATGATCAAAGGCCATCTTTTGTTAATCAAACCTAAAAGGCCAAAATCTCAGAGAAAAATTTATCCTTTGAACCCATATTAGAAGCCTCAACCGAATTTCTTTGTACCATGATTTTATAAACCCTTAACCATATATACTACCCAAAGCTTTCAACCTTTAACTCTTACAATTTCTAAGAGTTTAGAATGTAAAAGAAGGGAAGAATAGGGAATGAAAGGAGTATAAGAAAATAGATAAGGGATATGATGAACAAGGGTACGACTGAGGAAAAATAAAAAGAAAAAAATATAGGAAAAGAGTTAAAAAATGGTAATTACAATTATGAGAAAAGATAAGAGAAGCAAAGAGCTTCCAAAGTTGAAAATCAAAAGTATATTGAAGAAGAAATGAGATTTATAGAAAAAGAAAATGGGAAAAAGTTATCCAACTTTTTGGATACTTACTGAAGTAGAAAAGAAGAAGAAAATTGGAGAAGGAAGAACTAAATTCTAAGAAGCCTTTGAAACGTATCTACCTTTCTTTGAAAACTCTTTAACCAAAAGCCCCATTTCAAGCCGAAGTAAAGACCTTTTTGATTTATGATTTGCGAAAGCATGAGTCTAGTAGAGATATGTGCAATAGATACTATGAATAAACGAAAAATTATATGAATAGAAATGATTTTCTATTCCATAAGATTTATCTTTTCAGTCAATTGTCCTTCGAATTTATCATATATATCACATTGAAAGAGCCCAAAAAATTTCGACATCTTTTTGAGAGTAAGTCAATAGTGAGAATTTGGATGAAAATATTTTCTAAATCTGCAGTTGAGAAAAATTTATGAAGAATAAACTGTTCACTGATACGCACATGCTCCACGCTTTACAGAGTTAAAATTGTTGAGTTCTGATCAAGGATAACTGCTATGATGGAAAGTAAGGGTATAAGATATTTGCAACTTTTAAAAATCATAACAACCATGTGATGATTAAGCTATCTAGTTTATAGAATTAGTTTAGACTTTTAACCTTTTATTTTAAATTTTGAAAATTTTTGAAAAATCCAAAAAACTATTTGAAGTTTGTAAGTAACTTCACTGGAAACCTTCAGGAGACTACAACTCCTCAACTAGGGATCACCTAGGGGTTTAAAGGCTTGTTTCATCTGCTAAATGCAATCGTGCTCCCTACAAAAGTGGCATTTAATTTTTAGAGTAGTATTTATTTTCCTTATTTGTTAGGGACTAGCAAAGCTTAAGTTTAGGGGTGTGATCAGTCAAATAATTTACCAATTTATCACCCTTAACTTAGTGCTGCTAGACCCTAGTTTGCTACTAACAAGTTGATGTTATGCAGATATTAAGGAAAATTAGTAAAAGAGAACAAATGTGACAACCTGAATTTTCGAACCTTCAAACCCGAACCGTTGGATCACCGCAAACGATAATCCCCGAACTGAGCATGCAAGATGTCAGCTACACACAGTGGATCAAGGATGATTCACTCTAATATAGCAGATAGAGTCATCATATAGATATGACAAAAGATAAAATATTTCCATTGAAGAACACAACGACTATTAGACGAAATGACAAAAATGATAAAAATGATGGTTCTATCCTTATGTAAACCATAAGCCTGACAAAACTGAAACGAACTACTGGTGATGACCAATCATCACCCAAAATAGTGGTTCACAGTCTTAATTACAATCCATGAATTCGTTATTCTAAAACTATATACAAAGGCCGGACACACCGAGCCCTAATCAACAAAATCACAAAATATTCCTCTCAAAGTCCCCTAAGGGAAGCAATCCTCTGGTAGGAGAACCGATTCCTCCTCTGGTGTGTAATCAGGACCTTCTTCTCGGTCAGAATCTATTATTCACGAATAATACCACTTGTTACCTCTTAACCTAGCCTTTGATAGACCTTGAAGCAGACTAATAATCCTTATTTAGTGTGTTTTATAGTTAGCAATAAGTTTTGTAACTTAACACAAAGTCCACACTTTTGGTGCCAAGAAGAGAGAGAATTCAAGCCAAAGGTGACAGCTGAGCCAAAGACTGATGGAACACCATGGTGACTATTTTTGCATGTCCTGATGGACCAAGAAGTTTAGCAAATGAATGAAGTATGGATGAGAGTGGAGGAAGCTGCAACAGCAGCATGTGCATTATAGCAGAGGAACAAATGCTTTATCTCACACTGTTGAGGTGCAGCCTCATGGAGCTATGGCTGCAGCATAAGAGAGCTCGCAAAGAAGTCGTGTAGCTTAGTGGAAGGATTTACATAGAGCCAAATCTTGCACAGCAGTCGCACACTTAAACTGCAAGTAATACGTGAATGAACTCGCGAAGATCTCGCGCCCTAAACCTTCAGCAAACATTGCTCATAGAGATCAAGTCTTAAAGCAACCGCACGCAGAACCTCGTGAGTCTAACATGCACAAAGAACCAAAGCTAACTCATGAAGTTCTCACGTGGCTCAAGAGGAGAGAAATGGCAAAAATTTCCACGCGTAGCTCTTGCGCACTTAGAAGCTTTACCCTTTACCAAGCGAGAACAGAAACCTATCTACGTGAATACTCCATGAGAGGAAGTTCTGAAGCTCCACTGCGCGATTGTGTAAAGTCCACTGCGCGAGGAATCCAAGAACTGTAACTCATCTTCGCGAGAGCACTGCAGTGCAAAGCAGCTGCGTGACCATTTGAAGATCCACTGCGCGAGTGAACAACCTTCCAAAGCCAAATGCTACCTCACGAAGACTCTGTAGCTGCGCGAGAGAATTAATGTGCGAAAGCCAGCCCCGCGAAGCTCGGCTCTCTACTTCTTAGTCTTAACTCTAGGGACCTTTTGGGAATTTCCCAAGGTTAAGGCATAAATCTCGAGGCACTGATCTCAAGTCACACATCCCAAAGCATCCAAGGGTTGTAACAGTGCCGTGTCTGCTGGAAAAATTAGGGGTATTCTCTTTTGAGCCAAGGCATTGTAGACAGAGTATTTAAGCTATACTTAGGACTTAGAATTTTTATCTTATCTTCAACCTTTGTCGGCTGAGAGCTCCAGCAAGCTAGGGTTAGGGTTTGATCATCTCTTTTTCCCATTTCTCTTCTCTCTTAGCTGAGCACTTGCTGGCTAATCCTTCTGTAAGCATTTAAGTATAGTTTTCTTTGGTTTTGTAATAGGTCGTGTAATCTGAGGGATATTTGGTTGAGCAGTTGTGCACAAGTTGCTGCCTTGAGGATTTGCATTGTAAGTAGTGTTGAGCAATGAAATCTGTATTTGAATTGTACACTCAATCTATTATTTTCCTATTTACCTATAATTTTTTTCAGGCTATAGCATGCATTTAGGATTTGAGCTTATTAAAATGTCCATGGAAGCAGGCTGGATTTGTAGCAGATCTGGGGAGCTTGTAGCCCTGGGACCATGGGGGTAGCAGCAGTTTACATGTTCCTTCTCAGACCTTTGTGGTGTAGACAGACCTCTGTGGATAGTCCGTGACCATTTAAGTGGACAGAGTATACCCCTAGGGTGTGTCCAAGCCATAGACCTCAGAAGGATTCTTCTCCTCTGCACATGAGCTTGTAGAGCCTTGTGAGAGGTTGTTGCAAGAATTAGCTACCCTCTATTTTACTTGACCAACATCAATTATTAGATATGATTTCTCTGTAGTGATTGCAGACTTGTGAGCTGAGTCATTGCAGACCTTTTATAGCAATGATCAGCTAAATCTAAGTCCTCATTCAGCTTGAGATACCTTCTGGTTTCCACCTGGTATTTACAGTCTCTGTGTCCCTATGAATGCAATGTTTGATCTGTAGTAGATTTAGGGAGCTTGTAGCCATGCAAATATAGTGTCTGCAATGGTATTCATGGCTTGATTTAGTTCATTGGTTGGACGAAATCTATTGGATTAGTCCACTCCTTTGGATTAGGTCAGCTGTCTGATTTAATCAATGGGATTTGACAGACTCTATCAGATAGTCTGTGACCATTTAAGTGGACAGAGTATAGTCCTAAGAGCAGCCCAAATGGCATGGGTTAAGTTGGACTCTTCTCCCTTGCTGAGGTTATTGATAGCATTACTTCAGCAAGGATTTGCTGCAGAGACAGTCTAAATCTGAGTTACATAACTAAATTACTTTTGCTTAAACTGCTTACTTCCCATCATTTTATCTTTTTTTTCGGCACACATCATCACCACCTTCTTCATAACCCTTTCTTCAGGATAGAACTATACTTTATTTCTCTTCTTTTAGTGCTAATTTAGTATAGTTGTGACACCTAACTCCCTTTCTTTAGGATTGTCAGATCTGTAGCCAGATCTAGAGACCTACTATTATAGCCCATTTTGGGTTCTTGATCATTTTCTCTGTGGGACAAACTCTTACTTATCAAAATTTGCTACAATAGCCCTATATCTTGCAAGCCTGAGTTTGGTTTTGTGTTATGTTCAATCCATTTTGTTTTGTTTTTACTTTTCTTTATTTTTCCCATATTATTTTCCCATGTTTTTATAATAAAAAAAAACAACAAGAACCTTTACCAACAAGTTTTTTGCGTTGCTGTCGGGGATATTGATCATTTTAGTAGACCTGAGTTGTATTGTAATTTAGTCTAACAAATTCTTTATAGTTGTGCCTTAAATAGAATAAAAGGTACTATTAATTTTTTATAAAATTTTGTAGAATTGGACAACAGCAGTAGGGAAAAGCTAGAGCTGCAGCTGGAGTTTAGCTAGCTCTGTTTGCACTTCTTTGCCCTAAATCTCCGTCCATTTATGTTGAATTCCATATCATTTGTCTAATTGTAAATCTGTGTAGTTGTTAATCTTGTTTGAAATTTTTTCTATGCTGTGAGCACCTTCTTTACCTACTGATTGGTGTGTGTGTATGCTTGGAAGAAGGTCCCTTAACTCCGAGTTGGAACCTCCAAATCTAGAGGTTGAAAGGGTCCTTAGACCAAGAGACACCACACAAGGCCCTCCTGTTGAAACTGAGCCAGCTGTCATGACTGAGAGGTAGAGAATTTTGAAGGAGTACAATGCACCTGGGGAGTATACATCTCCCTCTTGCATTCAATTTCCCTCTGTTGAGGGGAATTATGAAATCAAGTCCTCCACCATTAACATGTCACCTTCTTTTAATGAGCTTAGTAAGGAAGATCCTTAGAAGCATATTGACCAATTTTTGGTACTTTGTACTACTTTCAATATTGCTGACCTGGGACCTGAAGCCACCAAACTGAGGCTTTTTCCTTTCTCCTCAAAGGACAAAGCTAGGACCTAGCTCTCTAAGCTCTCATCCAATAGCATCCAGTCATGGAGTGATCTCCAAAGTCAATTCCTGGCTAAATTATTTCCCATGAACAAAACCAGCCAGATGAGGACAAACATTTTGTCATTCACTCAGTCCTCAACTGAAGATTTTTATGAGGCTTGGGAGAGATTTCAGGAGATGATAAAACAATGCCCCCACCACCAAATTCCTCAATGGCAACTTGTGCAAGTATTTTACCAAGGAATTAATCCCAAAAACAGGGATATGGTGGATGCCTCATGTGGTGGTAGTTACCTCCACAAGACAGCTAATGAGGCTTGAGACTGTATTTTCTATTCAACATCGCGAACTCCAACCCAGCGAGAGCTCAACTCTCTACCGCGCGACTGCCTGAAGAGCAAACCAAGGCAACCTCGCGACGGCTGAAGCTTCAGTGTCAAATCTTCCTAGCGAAGAGCAATGAGCTACCACGCGACAAGTCTGGGAAACTACAGCTACCTAGCGAGGCTCTGAACCTAAACTTCCATCTCTTCAGCAGAGGGCATTCTGGAAATTTCCAATGATTAGGGCACGCATTCCCATGCTCAAATCTCCGTGCACACGCCCTGAGGCATCCAAGGATCAGTAGAAGGCCACGTGGCATCATTAAAATTAGGGTTTCCTAACCCTAATGCGCCGCCACACCACTGCTATATATACCCAGGCCTAGCTTAGGTTTAGGTATCTGGGAACCTATCTCAAATCGCTTTTCTTTTCTCTTTCTTTTTAGCAGTAAGTAGTTTTTCTTTTTCTTTTTCTTTTCTTCTCTCCATAGTTCAGCAATTGCTGGCTATGACTTTGTATATGTATTTGAGTTAGATTAATGGAAGTTTTGCAATAGGATTTATACTTTGTGGGATTGCTGTTAATTTGTGACATGCTCTGTGCAAGGCTGCTGCCTTGTGATCCTCCATTGCCTAAGCAATGGAGGACTGATTTTAAGGGCCACTCAGATCCAAGTAACCTGTGTGTATGGGCTATCATGGTCCTCTAGCCTTAGCCCCACCACAGGACCTACTAGATCTGAAATCCTCATGGGATCCTGAGCTGGTAGCCTGGTGAACATGGTGGTAGCAGCGATAATCTTGTTTTGTTTTGGGTTCCGTGAGGAGGATAACCTCTGGGATAGTCTGTGACCATTTAAATGGACAGATTATAGCCTTAGGGTGATTCTGATCCACCGATCCAAGAAGGATCCTTCTTCTTTCCACCTAAGCTTGTAGAAGCCTGGTGAGGGATTGTACAGAGGCAGACTCCCCCATATTTGTATAGATCTGCCATCAGATGTTGGATCTGATCTGGTTATAGAGATTGTAGGCTGGTGACTGGACCATTGTAGCCCCTCTCAAGCAATGGACAGCTGGATCGAAGGTTGTACTCAATCGCTTGCTGGTTCCATGTGTCTGGGCTATCATGGTTTTCAAATTTATAGGAACTTTAGAGGTTGAGGTTCCCTATGGATTCCTGAGCTGGTAGCCTGGATGAAATAGTGCCTGTAATGATTTAATTGTTATGTTCTGACCCATCCCTGGATAGTGGCTCCCCTATGGGATAGTCTGTGACCATTCAAGTGGGCAGGTTATAGCCCTAAGGGTGGAATCATGGCAGTAGAGATGGGTTGGATCCTTTCTCCTCAGAGGTGATAATGTAGCCTTTGGACAGGATTTCTATAACATCAGATCTAAATCTGAGTTACAAGAACTCCTCTAATCTTGGCTCAAAAACATATTTCTCACCTTTTTATAATTATTTTCCACACTCCATCCATCCTCTCAATCCTTTCTATAATTTAGTTATTAGAATACTTAGAATAAGTGACCTCAAACTCCCCTCCTTTTAGGACTGCCAGATCTGTAGACAGATCTGGAGGGACTACTAGAGACGGCTCCCTTGGAGCCTTAGATCACCTTTCCCTGTGGGACAAACTCTTACTTATCAAAACTTACTACAAAGGACCCTGTATGTTGCAGGTCTAGGATTTCCGAGTGGTGCTGATTCATCCCCTGTTCTATTCTATTTTTGGTTTTTAATTAATTTTCAACACCAACCAATAAGCAAAGCACACTCGAAATCTACAACAAGTTTTTGGCGCCGTTGTCGGGGAAAGATGATCTAATAGTAGACCTTTAGTTTTTGTATTCTTAGTATTTTTTATACATGTGAATAATTGATACTGCTGACATAATTGTGAATCTTTCTTGCAGATTTGGACAGCAGCAGTGAAGGATAGTTGGAATGCAATTGGAGCATAGCTACCTCTGTTTGCAAACTCTCTGACTCTAAAGCTCTGTCTATCTTCCTTTTTAAACAATTTTTCCAGCAGTATCTAGGATAGTTTAAATGTATTCTTTGATAGCTGTAAAATAGTTAGATAAATTTGTTTGCAATGTGCCTGCAAGAAGCTTTCCTTGCTGTGGGTGTGCTTGTATGCTAGGGAGGAGATCCCTCAGCCCTACTTTAGAGTCTCTAAACCCTGAGATAGAAAGGGGGAGGAGACTTAGAAGAGACAGGCACACCACAGGAGAGCCCCCAGGAAAATCTGCATCAGCAACCATGGGTGAAGAACACCCCAGAACCCTCAAGGAGTTGAATGCTCCGGATGACTACAACTCCCCTTATAGCATTCAATTCCCTGATGTTCAGGGGAATTATGAGATAAAAACTTCAATCATCCAGATGCTGCCAGCTTTCCATGGGCTTAGCAAAGAAGACCCTTACAAGCATATTGACCAGTTCTTGGCCTTGTGCACCACTTTTAATATCACTGGTTTGGGACCTGAGGCTACTAGGCTCAGACTCTTTCCCTTCTCTCTGAAGGATAGGGCCAGTACCTGGTTGGCCACTCTTCCCAACAACAGCATTGCTTCATGGAAAGACCTGCAGACCAGATTCCTAACCAAGTTCTTCCCTGAGACCAAAACTAGCCAGTTGAGGAAAGAGATTCTTGCGTTTTCTCAATCCCCAACTGAAGATTTTAACCAGTCCTGGGATAGGTTTAAAGAGATGCTCAAACAATGCCCCCACCACAAGATCCCTGAGTGGCAGCTTGTACAAAGCTTCTACAATGGGATTGATGAGAAAAACAGAGATATGGTCGATGCCTCCTGTGGTGGATCCTACATGCACAAGACTGCTGAGGAGGCATGGGAATTGTTTGAGGTGATTAGTGAGAATGCATTTCAAAAGCCATCCCTGGCAAGAACTAATCAGGAATCTGAGTCAAAGGTGGGGCCTGCTGCTGGATCCAAAGGAAAAATTTATGATGTGTCTAGGAACGATGACCTACGGCTACAGATGGCAAACCTCTCTATGAAGTTTGATAAATTGTTGACTGTGATGCAACCCAGAAGGGCTGCTCATGTGGCAGAGGCATGTCTCATATGCCAGTCCCCACAGCACACAGTGGAGGAATGTCCATCTGCAGGGCAATTTCTGAAATTAATATTGGAACATGTCACTGCTTAGCCTTATGGCCAAAGAATAACTGGGGCTACAAAATAGCAACATATGGATACCAAAGACCAAAATGCTGGTTACCAATGGAGAGACCACCCAAATCTGAGGTGGAAGCAAGATAACTACATGTAGCCCCAGCAAATGTTGGCTTTACCACAAAGGCCACAATGCTGATTCAATCAAGGCATGCCCCAAGGTCTACCTTCCAATCGGCCAAAAGTTCTACCTCCTTCTCAACCAAGAAATACTTCCTTCGAGGACCAAGTCTTGGCTTCATTGCAAAACTTGGGTTCCTTAGCTCAGACTGTGGATTCTCATGGTCAGAGCCTCCAGAAAATGGAAGAGCAACTGAGCCAAATGTCCAAAACCTTGGCTAGGAGAGATTAAGGCAGAATGTCCTGCCAGTCAATTGCTAACCACAAGGGTCAGTTTTTCATTAAGGAAGCTTCCTCAGAGTTTGAGGACACCAATGCTGTCACTACCCTAAGGTCTGGCAGGCTGGTAAATAACCAGGTGGGTAACAGACCAGCTGAGGCAATTTCCATAGATGATGCACATGATCATGAAAGAGATGTTGTTGGGCCAACAAGCCAAGAACTTCCTGCCAACTTGCAGCAGGAGAAAAATAAAGAGGCTGCAGTTGAGCCTCAGCAGGAAGATAAAATTGAAAAAAGAAAAAAATAGAAGTTTAATCGTGGGCTTGCAGCTGAGGAACCAGCAGTACCTCGACTGCCATTTCCTCAGGCTCTGAATAGTCCTGTCCCTTTTGAAAAAGGGAATGCCCAGATGGAGGATATGATGGAGACTTTCAGGCAGGTAAAAATCAATTTACCCCTGCTTGAGGCAATTAAACAAGTCCCAGCCTATGCAAAGTTCCTGAAAGACCTCTGCACCCAAAAGAGAAAGGCTAGAGGCCATGTGTCCAAGAAGATCTTTGCAACCGATACAGTGAATTCTGTATTTAACATAGCAATGCCTGAGAAGTTGCAAGATCCAGGTATACCCACTATTCCCTGTGTAATTGGCGATCATACAATTGGAAAAGCCCTTTTAGACCTTGGAGCCAGTGTTAACCTGTTGCCATACAATGTATATCTGCAACTAGGTTTGGGGGAGCTGAAGGCTACCCCCAATTGTGTTGATGATGGCTGACAAGTCTGAGAGGAAACCTTTAGGGATGGTTGAGGATGTCTTAGTAGGTGCGGATAAGTTTTTCTACCCTGCTGACTTCTTAGTTTTGGATATGGGCTGCAGCACTAGCCCAAACCCCACACCCGTTATACTGGGCAGGCCTTTCTTGGCCACTGCTAATGCTTGCATCCAATGTAGGTCTAGAGTAATGGAGGTAATCTTTGGACATATGAAAGTTGAGCTGAATGTGTACGACAGTGCAAAGTACCCTCAGATGGACTATGAGGAGAGCTTTGCAGTGGATGTACTAGAGGAAATTGTAGAAGAAGAATTGCCCACTCTGCTGGAGTGGGGCAACATTGTTAGGAATTTAGTTGACATTTGGGACATGGTGGAGGAAGAGAGCCCAGATAGGAGATCAAAAGACATGCCAATATCAGAGGCTCCTGTGGGCTCAGTGCAGCACTCCAGTTGGAGACCTACACTGCTACCTCTTCCTCCAACCTCCAATGCACCTATTTTTCCATCCACCCAACAGGCCCCTGATCTGGAACTTAAGCAGCTTCCAGAAACATTAAAATATGATTCCTTTGAGAAAGGTGAGAAGCTTCCTGTAATTATCTCTTCTTCCCTTACCAATGGGCAGGAAGAGGAATTACTCACAGTTTTAAGGAAGCACAAGAAGGCAATTGGTTGGACCATTGCCGATCTAGGAGGAATTGATGCATCAATTTGCATGCATAGGATCCATCTTGAGGAGGGAGCATTACCCTGCAGGGAAATGCAGAGGAAGCTAAATCCTCACATGCAGGAAGTGGTCCTCAAGGAAATCATTAAATTGCTAGATGCAGGGGTGATTTACCCCATCTCTGATTCTCATTGGGTGGCACCTATCCAAGTGGTGCCCAAGAAATCTGGCATAACAGTGATTGAGACTAAAACTGGTGAGTTGAGGCCAGCCAGGGCAACCACTGGCTGGAGAGTGTGCATTGATTATAGGAAGCTCAACTCTAAAACTAGAAAGGACCATTTCCCTCTCCCCTTCATTGATCAAATCCTGGACAAATTGGCTGGAAAAGCTTTTTACTATTTTCTTGATGGATACTCGGGGTACAACCAAATCCTTGTTCATCCTCAAGACCAAGAAAAAACCACCTTCACCTGTCCCTTTGGCACCTTCGCCTACAGAAGGATGCCTTTTGGACTCTGTAATGCACCAGCCACTTTTCAGAGGTGTATGTATGCCATATTCTTTGACATGATTGACAAGCTTTTTGAGATTTTTATGGATGACTTTTCTGTCTACGGAGACAGCTTTGGCCAGTGTCTATAGCACCTCAGCCTAGTTCTGCAAAGATGCGAGGAAACCAATTTGGTTTTAAGCAGGGAAAAGAGCCACTTCATGGTAACACAAGGTATTGTGTTGGGCCATGTAGTCTCTAAAGAAGGGCTTGAGGTAGACAAGGCCAAAGTGGACCTCATTGCCAATCTACCCCCTCCAAAAATAGTCAAGCAAATCAGATCATTCCTTGGGCATGCAAGATTTTACAGGAGTTTCCTTAAGGACTTCAGCAAAATTGTGAAGCCATTATGCCACCTGCTCTGTCAGGATGTCCCCTTCAACTTTTCTGCTGAATGTCTGAAGGCTTTTGAAACATTGAAAATCTGCCTCACCTCTGCTCCTATACTCCAAACACCGGACTATACCCTGCCTTTTGAGTTGATGTGTGATGCATCAGATTTGGCAATAGGTGCTGTGTTGGGCCAAAGAAAAGATAAATTGCCTATGGTCATTGCTTATAGCAGCAAATCACTTGCTGAAGCTCAGCTGAACTATACCACAACTGAGAAAGAGCTTCTAGTAGTAGTTTACACTGTTGACAAATTTAGAGCCTACCTATTAGGATCTAAAACTGTGATCTTCACTGACCATTCGCATCAAGTACCCATCGCCCAAGAGAGATGCTGTCGAGGCTGATTAGATGGATACTCCTATATGTGAGTTTGACATCGAAATCAAGGACAAAAAGGGTGTGGAGAATGTGGTGGTTGACCACTTGTCCAGAATTATCTTGGAGGAATGCCTGGATGGCCCTACAAATGATGCCTTCCCTGATGAGCAATTGTTTGCCATCCAATCGGTAGTCCCTTGGTTTGCACACATAGTTAATTATCTAGTTATAGGAAAGATTCCTCCCCACTGGACCAAAATGGATAAAGACCTGTTCTTCTCAAGGGTCAAGTATTTTTTATGGGAGGAACCTTGCCTATACAAGTACTGTGCCGACCAGATCATCCGACGATGTGTTCTCGAAAGTGATTTCCCCAGTATTTTGGCTATGTGCCATGAAAATGCCTGTGGAGGCCACTTTAGTGGGAGAAAAACTGCTGACAAGGTCCTGCAGTGTGGTTTTTACTGGCCATCCATATTCAAGGATGCACACACACACTGCAAGGCATGTGTGAGATGTCAGAAATTAGGAGGGCTGTCTAAAAGGAATTCAATGCCATTACAGCCCATCCTTGTTGTAGAACTGTTTGATATATGGGGAATCGACTTCATGGGCCCCTTTCCCCCCTCTAATGGTTACCAATTCATCTTAGTGGCAGTGGACTATGTTTCCAAATGGATTGAAGCCATTGCCACAAGAACCAATGATAACCAGGTAGTCCTCAAATTCGTTAAGCACAACATTTTCTCAAGATTTGGAACCCCTAGAGCTATTATTAGTGATGGGGGTAGCCACTCAATGTAAATTTCATGAGCTTGCTCAAGAGATATTCTGTGACCCATAGGATTGCTACTCCCTACCACCCAGAAACAAGTGGGCAAGTTGAAGTTTCCAATAGGGAGATTAAGCACATCCTTGAGAAAACAGTTAGGACTGACCGAAAAGATTGGGCGGAGAAACTGGATGATGCACTGTGGGCCTATAGGACTGCCTATAAGACCCCTATCGGAATGTCCCCATTCAGACTAGTCTATGGCAAGGCCTGCCATCTCCCAGTCGAGTTAGAACACAGGGCCTATTGGGCCATTAAGAAGTTGAACATGGATCTAACTTCTGCTGGTCAACACAGGTCATTACAACAATCGGAATTGGATGAGCTGCGGATGTATGCTTACGCCAATGCCAGGATCTACAAGGAACGGGCTAAAGCCTTCTTCGACAAAGGCTTGCTGAGGAAAAGCCTCGAACCGGGTGGTAAGGTTTGGTTATTTAACTCCAAACTAAAATTCTTTCTTGGCAAATTAAAATCTAGATGGGATGGCCCCTATATTGTCATAAATGTTTCCCCATCTGGTGCTGTGAAAGTCCAGGACTCCAAATCTTGGAGGACCTTCAAAGTGAATGGTCAAAGGCTGAAGCCTTGCATTGAACGACCTGCAGATCCTATGTGCACTGTTCATTTTCAGGGGACCCCTACATCTACCTGACCCGCAGTTCTGTCCATATTGTACTATATTGCTTTAGTTTTTACCTTAAATTTTAGGAAATTCTAGGAGATATGTGGAGTTTGATTTGGTTGTCCTTGCTAATGGTTATGGAGGATCGGTATGACTTCTTCTTCTGTGAATTGCTGATTTGGCCCTCGCGAGTTCCACGCTTTGATTTGGGAAGGCTCGCGCAATTCGCATGGCCCAATTCTTTCGCTGTCGCAAGTTTCAGTGCTGCAGAATATCACGCGCGCTTCCAGCGCTAACTCCCATAATCGCGTGATTCTGGTCTCTCGTGATTCACTTACCCAGCTGTGCGAACCTAATGCATTTGTCATTTCCCACATTGACCGCTGGGACTTGGCGTTTCCCAAGTCACTCTCATTTAATGGCGGTTCATCTTCCACAATCCCTCGCCTTTAAATACACAGGAAGGCCATGTTCATCTTCACAGCATCCTATCTCACTCTCGAGGTCCTTCCCTATTCCTCATCATGGCAGATGACAAGCCAAACGCACTGCCCAACAAGTTTTACCTGATGTGGTTGAACCCGCTGCCCCCCAAAGAGCCAGATCCCCTCCAACCCCTCTGGGATGAATTCGAGGAGGTTCTGCAAATCATTGCCAAGGAGGAGGAGGAAAAGCTCCAGCCGCAAAAGAAGAAATGCAAGACTGAGCCCTCCCCCTCCACTCCACCCCCTCCCCCACCTTCTCCACCCACCCCCCCTCCTTCTCAACCCCCGTACCCTAATCTTTCTCCCTTTCCCTCTTTCTTTTTGTACTTTTCTTTTCAGTATAATAATATCTTTCTTTTCTGCTATACTATCCTGTTTTCTATTGTTGGTTACTTTATTTCTTGTTCTTTTCTGTTATGTTGCCATAAATCTGTTGCACATAGACCTTGAACCAGTGAGGACACTGCTCCTCATAGGTTTGGGGGTATGGCAGGCAGACCCTGCCAATGGAACAGTTAACATAAGTGCAACAGACCCATCTGAGCAATATGGAAATGGACCTCCGTCCACTTAAGAATCATAAAATTAAGAAGTTTAAAATTTATGCAAACATTGAACACTATAGACTTCTAATATTCCACATTTCCATAATAATTTCACCAAGGAAACACATGTGTATCTGCACTTAGTGAATCAGTAGAGAGAGAAAAAGGTGAGGACATACTTAAAAGTTCAAAGGATGACCATAACCAGTGAGAATTGGGCCTACAAAATTTTTCTTTTGAGGAGTAACTAAGGCATTTCTTCTAGTTCTAAGGACTGGTTGAGTCTCTGTGCTCACTAAAAGTTAGGTAACTCCAAGATTGAAACAACTGACAGTACTCATGAGACCTAGGAAAGGATCAAGGCCTTCTCTTGGACAGTTTGAGCCTAAAAAGATCAATCCTAAAGCAACTGCCCTTGTCCATACCCCTTTGAGCTTTAAATCCTAAATTTCTTCAAAATACACCTGAGTACTTGAACCTGAAGCTATGAACCTGATTCAACCTATCCTCACTCTGAGAATTCAGAAGGTAAAGGAGAAAGAGTTGAAGATGGACTAGCTATGGTCAGCATTAGGTGAATGGAGAAGAAGCATCTATTCTGGCAGAATGGTAACTGAGGACATGGTGGCATTTCTGAGAAGCAAAAATAAAAAAAACAAAAAAAAAAAAGAAGAAAACTCCAGCAAAAAGAAATAAAAAAAATAATAATGAAGAGGAATAAGAGAGAAGTAAAGAGGAACCTTCATTGGAAAATCAAAATCAAGAAGAGAAACTGATCACTTCAAATCTGAAAATCTCAAAGAAGATGAAGGGAGCTGAATTCAAGAAGGTGAAGTCATGAACCACCTCCTGCACCCACTGAGTTCTCAATTTTTGAACCCCTTTTCAAACCTTCCATTCTTTTTAACCATACCCCATAAGCCACATTTCAACCCAGTTAAAAGCCCTTGTGATCCAAAGATTGAGTGAGCTGTCATGTGAAGATAAGGAATTATCCAATCTATGGTGAGAAACTGACAATGATGCCAGCACTTAAGAACTCTGCCTATGCTCATGCTTACAAACCCAGTTGGGGGATGTAACTGCTCTTGAGCTTGTGAGAAACTGAACCCCTCAACAAACCTTGATGAGAGTATGCCCTGAAAAGCTTTCTTTTGGGCCTGAACTTGAATGTATTATGTATGGCATTAACCTAATTTTCTGACATAAGGATAAGCTCAGTGCTGACATGCACTTGTGCAGTTTTCTGTGATCGCAAATTATTTGGAAATGCTGTGCTAACATGCCAATTATGCTGTCTAAGTTCCTGTGCAACCAATGAATTAAACTTCTTTTATGCTGATTCATAAGTAGACTAAATCTGATTCCTTAACTACTCATTGGAAGACATTGCACTTTAGTTAACTATTTCATTGGAGAAGTTTGTGGGTGTCTTCACTGAAAACCCTCAGGAGACTTCACTCCTCCACTAGGGATCACCTAGGGGTTTAAAAGGCTTGGTACATATGCTAAATGTATCCGTGCTCCCTACGAAAGTGGCATTTAATTTTTAGAGTAGATTTAATGTAGCTTTGCTAAGGGACTAGCAAAGATTAGGTTTGGGGGTGTGTTAAGACCTGAAAAGTACCACTTTTCACCCCTTAACTTAACCTTTGATTAGACCCTTAGCCACTTAATAAACTCGTCTTAAGTGTTTTGTTCAGGAAATAATCAGCAGTAAAATAAGGCCAAGAATCCTGTTATGGAGCCTGCTTTGGCACCAGATGCCCCTCAGCAAGAATGCACCTTGAAGCCTCGCGCAGATCAGCTGAGCTTCCCAAAGCTTTACAAGCAACCTCTCGCGCAGATGAATGACTGGGGAGCTTCAGAAACTCAACTCCGCGCAGCTCTCGCGAAGCTCAAGAGTAAAACACAGCGCTCAGTGTCACACAGTTCAAAGCAGACTTCTCTCAATCTCGCAAAGTTCGCTTAAGACGGCTGAGGAGAGAGAGATTTAGAAGATTTCTCGCGCAGCTATCGCGCAGTCGCCGCGGGATATAATTCTCAGAAGAAGAACGCCTCGCGCAGTTCGCGCGCCATTCAAGAAAGAAAGCATCCTGGCGAAGGCAAGGCCAAGCTCGCAAAGATTGAGTAAGAAAAAGAACCTCGCGCAATTCAAAACTCAAAAGAACCTTGGGAGGTAACTCGCGAAGTCCAAATAAAGAAAAGAGCTTGCGCAGTTCTCGCGCTGCTGCCCAACGAAGACTAATCTACCGCGCGACTGCTTGAATTGCAACCTCGCGACGCTTGAGACTGTGTTTTCCATTCAACCTCGTGAACTCCAACCCAGCGAGAGCTCAACTCTCTACCACGCGACTGCCTGAAGAGCAAACCAAGGCAACCTCGCGACGGCTGAAGCTTCAGTGTCAAATCTTCCTAGCGAAGAGCAATGAGCTACCACGCGACAAGTCTGGGAAACTACAGCTACCTAGCGAGGCTCTGAACCTAAACTTCCATCTCTTTAGCAGAGGGCATTCTGGAAATTTCTAATGATTAGGGCACGCATTCCCACCCTCAAATCTCCGTGCACACGCCCCGAGGCATCCAAGGATCAGTAGAAGGCCACGTGGCATCGTTAAAATTAGGGTTTCCTAACCCTAATGCGCCGCCACCCCACTATTATATATACCCAGGCCTAGCTTAGGTTTAGGTATCTGGGAACCTATCTCAGATCGCTTTTCTTTTCTCTTTCTTTTTAGCAGTAAGTAGTTCTTATTTTTCTTTTTCTTTTCTTCTCTCCATAGTCCAGCAATTGCTGGCTATGACTTTGTATATGTATTTGAGTTAGATTAATGGAAGTTTTGCAATAGGATTTATATTTTATGGGATTGCTGTTAATTTGTGAGATGCTTTGTGCAAGGCTACTTCCTTGTGATCCTCCATTGCCTAAGCAATGGAGGACTGATTTTAAGGGCCACTCAGATCCAAGTAACCTGTGTGTCTGGACTATCATGGTCTTCCAGCCTTAGCCCCACCACAGGACCTACTAGATCTGAAATTCTCATGGGATCTTGAGCTGGTAGCCTGGTGAACATGGTGGTAGCAGCGATAATCTTGTTTTGTTTTGGGCTCCGTGAGGAGGATAACCTCTGGGATAGTCTGTGACCATTTAAGTGGACAGATTATAGCCTTAAGGTGATTCTGATTCACCGATCCAAGATGGATCCTTCTTCTTTTCACCTGAGCTTGTAGAAGCCTGGTGAGGGATTGTACAGAGGCAGACTCCCCCATATTTGTATAGATCTACCATCAGATGTTGGATCTGATCTGGTTATAGAGATTGTAGGCTAGTGACTGGACCATTGTAGCCTCTCTCAAGCAATGGACAGCTGGATCGAAGGTTGTACTCAATCGCTTGCTGGTTCCATGTGTATGGGCTATCATGGTTTTCCAGCCTTAGCCCCACATATGGAACTTTAGAGGTTGAGGTTCCCTATGGATTCCTGAGCTGGTAGCCTGGATGAAATAGTGCCTGTAATGATTTAATTGTTATGTTTTGACCCATCCCTGGATAGTGGCTCCCCTATGGGATAGTCTGTGACCATTCAAGTGGACAGGTTATAGCCCTAAGGGTGGAGTCATGGCAGTAGAGATGGGTTGGATCCTTTCTCCTCAGAGGTGATAATGTAGCCTCTGGACAGGATTTCTATAACATCATATCTAAATATGAGTTACAAGAACTCCTCTGATCTTGGCTCAAAAACATATTTCTCACCTTTTTATAATTATTTTCCACACTCCATCCATCCCCTCAATCCTTTCTGTAATTTAGTTATTAGAATACTTAGAATAAGTGACCTCAAACTCCCCTCCTTTTAGGACTGCCAGATCTGTAGACAGATCTGGAGGGACTACTAGAGACGGCTCCCTTGGAGCCTTAGATCACCTTTCCCTGTGGGACAAACTCTTACTTATCAAAACTTGCTACAAAGGACCCTATATCTTGCAGGTATAGGATTTCCGAGTGGTGCTGATTCATCCCCTGTTCTATTCTGTTTTTGGTTTTTAATTAATTTTCAACACCAACCAATAAGCAAAGCACACTCGAAATCTACAACAGTTATCCAATCTGCTGGATTTGGATAATATGACTAATAACATGAAAAGTGTTTGGAGTTTGGTTGTGAAGGAGGCTCAAATTCTCATAACAGAAGATAACACTAAAATTGAGTCTTCTGTGGGCCTAGTACAGCATTCCAGCCGGAAACCTACATTGGTGCCCCTTTCTCAAACCACTAAGGCACCTTTGCTTCCTTCCACTGAATGTCCTCCTGAGCTAGAACTGAAACAACTCCCAGCCACATTAAAATATGCCTTCTTGGAGTCAAACAACAAGCTTCCAATGATTTTCTCCTCCTCTCTCGCTAGTGAGCAAGAGGAAGAATTATTGAGTGTTCTCAAGAAGCATAGAAAAGCAATAGGGTGGACAATAGCTGATCCTGGAGGCATTGATGCCTCAATTTGCATGCACAAAATTCATTTGGATGAGGGTGCAAAACCCTCAAGGGAGATGCAGAGGAAATTAAATCCTCACATGTAAGAGGTGGTCCTCAAGGAAATAGTAAAATTGTTGGATGCAGGGGTGATTTACCCCATTTCAGATTCAGAGTGGGTGTCACCTATCCAAGTGGTACCTAAAAAGTCAGGCATCACAGTTGTTACTTCTGATTTTGGGGAGTTGATGCCAGCCAGAGAGACCACTGGCTGCAGAGTGTACATTGATTACAGGAAACTCAACTCCAAAACTAGGAAAGACCACTTCTCTCTCCCTTTCATTGACCAAATTCTAGACAAGTTAGCTGGGAAGGCATATTATTATTTTCTTAATGGATATTAGGGGTATAACCAAATCCTTGTGGACCCTTAAGATTAGGAAAAAACTACTTTCACAAGTCCCTTTGGCACCTTTGCTTATAGGAGAATGCCCTTTGGACTGTTGTTAAGTGTTGAAAAATGCAACTTTTCACCTTTAACCTGACCTTTGATAAACCTGTGAACACACTAATAAACCTCTGTTAAGCTTATTTTGTAGATAGTAATAAAAAATAAAAACAATGCAAAAAACCACTCAAGAATGCCCACAAAGAAGCCATCTCTCAGCACAGTACAGACCCAGCAATAGCACACTAGAGGGCTGCACACCATTGGGCCCTTGGAGCGCGTGGCCACAGCAGAGCAAGGCACAGGAAGTGAAAACAGGCCGAAAACATCCTATCAAGAGGTCATCTGAAGACTTTGATAGGAGCAGAGAGTTAAACTGGAGGAATTCGTGCAGTTAGTGAGGTTTCGATAGGATCTGAAGGTAGAGAAAAGAAGGATTCATGAGGTTTGTGAAATTCGATTGGATCCAAGGACCTATCGAACAACTGAAAGAAAGATAGAGTTCATCCTGTCGAAAGCTGCCTGAGGAGAAAAGGGAACCTATCGGAAGGTTTCCTGAACCTATCGGAGGACAGCCTGGACCTATCGAAATGGAGATGCTGGAACAGCACCTATCAAAGGATACTTGAGCCTTTCGATAGGAGTGAGAGCCATCCTATCGAAGTGATGGCATGCAAAGCTAAAACCTGTCGAAACGGTCATCCAACCTATCGAAATGCTCCTCCAGCCTGTCGAATGCTCCAGATAAAGCACAGTGAATGCTGAAGCCTCAAGGCTCATCCTATCAGAACCTATCAAAGAGATTAGAGAACCTAGCGAAAGGACTAAAAAGTTCTACTTGAACCTGTCGAAAGCTTCTCCAACCTATCAAAATCATGTGCAGAACTTCTCAGAAAATCAACTATGCACATGCTGCAACTTGGTGACCTACTGCACGCAACTCGAGGCACTTGGTGACCGGCACAATGATTCTAGAAGATGCCCTAGGAAACCCTAACAAACCCACGTGCTCTAACAGAATCCTAACAAACTCTGAGGACCTTTGAGAAGGGAGTTTTAGCAGGAAAAATAAGACAGAAAGCTATATATAGAGATCCCCAATTGAAATTAGGGGGATCGAGATCTGAACCAAATTCTGGAGATTGGAGCTTGCAGAGAAATTCTATTTCCCTCTTTTAGCTCAACAATGGTTGGCTAATTTCCTTGGAGTAGCGAGGAGAGAGGTTAGATCTGTAATTGGGTAAGGTTGAGAGTGCTATTGTGGGTTCAATGCTACATAGACTACAGATCTGAGAGCATTTTCATTGTAGAGTGAGTTTGATTGAAATGTAAATATTGTTTTTAATGTTGTAATTAGATCTAAAGTTCCTTTAGTTTCATTTGGTGCTCGATCGAATTTGTGTAGAGGAGTCTGTAGATCAGCTCACTCACTTAACTGGTAGACCTCTTGGATACCATCTGATCTCCCTGGATCTGATATCCCTGTAATTCCCTGAGTCTGTGACTTGGAAATTACAGGATCTGTAGTGGTTTTAATGCTCTGATTGATGCCTTTGCTTTGGAGGAAATCCCTAGGATGATCTGTGACCATTGAAGTGGACAGATCATAGCCTTCAGACTAGTATACTCTCAGGTTTCAATTGGATTCTTCTGTTGTAAATCTTTAGATCGGATAAAGTCTATAGGATGGTCTGTGACCATTAAAGTGGACAGATCATAGCCTTAAGACTGATTAGATCCTTTGATTTGGAGTGGAGTCTTCTACCCTACGGCTGTGCTTGTAGCCAGTTGCAGGATTTGTGTGCTCTGAACCCCTGTGGCATTATTAACCTAACCTGATTTCAGTAAGACCAATTTCCAAGCTACTCTTCTCCATTTTCTGCTTTTAACTCTTTTCCCTTGCAAGATCTGGATTTCGAAACTCGATCCTAGCTAGTTTTCATTTTATTTTAGTATAGCTTAAGTGACAACCCTTTTTTAAACCTCTCCCCTGTCTTTTAGCTAATTTAGCATTAGTTAGGGTGCCAGATCTCTTACAGATCTGGAGATCTACCACATTTTAAACCAGCCTCCCTGTGGACATTACCTTACTCACCATCTTTTTAAAACTTGCTACAGCAGGCCCTGATTACTTGCAGGTCTGTGTAAGTGTGATCTGCCTAGATTTATGAGTGAATTTTAGACCCTTTTTGAAGGGAAGGCAGACACGCCAACAAGTTTTTGGCGCCACTGCCGGGGAGTTTTGATCTAGATAGTAGATCTGAGTTTTTCATTTTTATAGATATGATTTTTTAGTTTTTATTGTTGTTCTGTTTTAGATCTTTTATATTGCATTCCAACTATTTGATTTAAGGTTTGCTGCAGTTTTTGTATAGAAAACCAATTTTACTGCAGCAGAATTGCTGATTTTTCTGAATTTTTATTTTCTGCCTTCTAGATTTTTGAATAAATGCTACTATAGCCTTTTGCATTTTTGCAGAAATGAGGCTGCAGTTTGAGTTTTTCTTTTTATCAATATACTTGAATAAGATACTGCTGCAGTTTTTGGATTTTTGCAGATCTGGAGCAGCTGCCAAACAAGGAGCATCTGGATTGTAGCAGGAGCAGATCTGCTTGAGTTTGCATCCCCTTTCTCCTTTGCATTCATTTTCTATTTTTGAACTATTTAAAACCAGCAGTTCTGCTATGTTTAATGTTTGTTTTGATCATAATTTCTGCTATCTTTTAGGCACGCTGATTTTTTTTTTTTACAAAACCAAATACAAAAATAAAAGAAAATGAAAACACAAATAGAAAATTTCTGAATTGTTTCTTATTATTTTTCAGCAGTAGTAAGGGCTCTTATGGAGCCCAAGCTGATCTAAAACCACATAACAAAGTCAAAAATTATAAAAACATAAAATTTTCTCCATAGGGGCTGTTTTCCCTTGCCTTTATTCATTTTCCCCCATCTGGACCTGCTGAGATCATGTTTTTAATTCTGAGGAATCATGGAGGATAATGAGCAGTGGATCATATGCTGTTTTACATATTCAATGGAGCCACTAATTTTATTTTCCTTCAAAATTTCTTCACCATTAAATGGATCTCAACTGTATGAATCCTGTTTTTAATGTGTGCTCCCATGCTTAATTATTTCAAAATTCTTTTTGATTCATACACATCATCAATATATGGGTCAGTCTTATAAATCATGCTTTTCACTATATTTTATTTCTGCTGATCATTTTTATAATCAGTTAGATTCATAAGTATCTAATTGGCCCAGGTTTTTGGGGTTTTCTTTGGGCTTAGGGGATTTATCATTTGGCATTAGGATTTTCTGTTTTAGGAATTTTAGTTTAAAATTCTATTTTTAGATCGCTGATTTATCTTTCTTAGGTCTTAACTTTACTAATTTTCCGCATTTTGGTAGTTTAGTACTCAGTTCCTAATTTTCTTTTCCTGATTTTTTGTGTCTACAATTCTGAAATTTTGTTTTTGTATCTGAATTTTTCTATTTTTCTGCTATTAGCATTAGTTTCCTTTCATTTTCTTCACAATACTCTTCTTTTTTCTGTTCATGCATTCAGTTTTTCTAGATTTGTTTTGCTGTTTTTTCTGTTTTAGCAGTAATTTCCTATATTTGTATATCAAATTTTTCATTTTCTTGCTCATATATTCAGTGTTATTTTCTTTATTTTCTGCTACACATAGCTGCAAATTTTTTCTGCTTTGTTTTTCTTTCTTCTTTTACCTTGCTGCCCCTAGTTTCTCATTGTGTAGAACATTGAGGACAATGTTCATCTTAGGTTTGGGGGTATGGCAGGTGTGCCAATGAAATGAGTTAATGCTAGTGCAGCTATGTTGAAAAAAGTTTTTGAAAATAAAGTGATTTCTCACCTGATTTTTAGAAAAAGAGGAAACTAAAAACTTTTTGAACCTGAAATGAGCTATAGTCTAACATTTTTCATGAAGCAAATGCCAACAATTTTCGAAATTTTTTTTTATGTGTAGTAAACCTGAAATGAGAGAAGATTGTGAAGATACACCCCTGAAAATGTGATGGAAGGCCATATCTAGTGAGATTTGGGCCTGAGAATTGTTTTCTTTGAAGAGTGTCTTAGCAAATTCTTCTGCTCTAAGGACTGATTGAACTCAATTCTGTTCACTAGAAGTTAGGCAAATCCTAGTTGAAACAGCTTGACAGTATTCATGACATTGAAGACATGAAGTAAGGCCATCGCTAAGACAGTTTGACCCTAAAGTGTCCTACCTTTGAACTGCCCTTGATACACACCACTTGAGCCTTAAAAGTCTCAGTTTTCTTTGATAAAAAAATCAGAAAATTTGAACCCAAAACCTCAGTGATGGTTGGTTGAGAAAGAAGGTAGAGCTGGTTTGATGGTTGGTTGAGAAAGAAGAAAGCACATTTGGTGGTATTGTGGCATTCCAGTCCATAAAAAGACAAAAAATGGAGAAAAATACAAAAAGAAAAAAAAGTAAAAAAAATAGAGCAAAAGGATGAGAAAGAGAAGTCACTTCATTTGAAAATCTACAAGAAGATAAGAAGTTGATGAAGCTGATCGCTTCAAGTTTGAAAATTCAAAAAGGAAGTGAAGAGGTGCTGAAATGAAGAAGGTGTTGTCTAGACCACCTCCTTACCTTTACTGATTTCTCAATTTGAATCCCTTTTACCCTTTCATTCTTTATAAACCTCACCCATAAGCCATATTACAACCCAATAAAAAGACCTTACTGATCTGAAAATTGATTGAGCTGTCATGTGGAGATGTGGATTTGTTTAATCTATGGTAAAAAGAACTAGAAAATTTCAGAAATTTGAGCAATGCCTATGCTCATGCTTGCAGTCCTATTTGAGGGTTGTAACTGCTCTTGAGCTGTGTGAAATGATACACCCTTCTATTTTGCTGTGAGTGAACAGCCCCGGTAAGACTTGGGTCTGAAATCTAGTTTATTTAGGACATTATCAAAATAGAATTCTCAAATTGAAGGTGAGCTCTGTATTAATTTTCAGGCACAATGCCTTGACATGAACTGATTGATGATAAAGGAAATACAGCAGAATTTTAGGCTTTAAACTAATATTTTTTTGCTGAAAATCCTCTAAAATTGAATGCACAAAGTGTGGAATTTATTTTATTTCCCTTAAATTCTGTTTTAACATGTTGCATGAGTATTAACTAATTTTATTGGAGAAGTTTGGGGGTACCTTCACTGAAAACCTTCAGGAGACTTCACTCCTCCACTAGGGATCACCTAGGGGTTTAAAAGGCTTGGTGCATGTGCCAAATGCACCCGTGTTCCCAACGAAAGTGGCATTTAATTTCATAGGTTAGTTGTTTTAAAATTCACTTTGCTCGAGGACTACCAAAGGTTAGGTTTAGGGGTGTGTTAAGCATTGATTTTTGTCACTTTCTACACCTTTAAACCTGACTTTTGCTAGGACTTAGAGTATTTAATATTTATTTTTAGTATCGTTTTGCAGCAATGAGGTAATTTTATCCTTAGTACAGTTTTCAGCCAAAAAAGTGCCATGAAGAGGAGGATTTGGAATTAATCAACAGCTGAAAGAGAGAACTAGAAGGACTGGGCCACAACTTGTGCTAAGAATAAAGCCATCAAATGATTGGGTGAAAAAACTGCTGCACTTACAGCTAACCTGTTGATTTGGAGAGCATACATTCACATGGGTGCTGAAGTAGATGAAGAGCAGCCCAGAACCTAGCAGCATCTTAGGTGCAACATGCTCTAATCTTGCAAAGGAGTCGCCTTTATAGCCCAGCCAGTCGAGCACTTAATTTGCAGCTCCATGCACCTTTTAATCTATCGAAGAGTGCACTTCAAAATAGCAATGCTCTCGACTTCAGCTGATCCTCACGATAGCCAAGGCAGCAGCTCAAAGCCCCCATGCATCTTCTCCAGTTGCAGCTTTCCATCCTATCGAAGTGCATTTGCAGCTCCCATCAATCCTCACAACAAGCTGCACCAGCAAACTGCAGCTTCCAATCCTATCGAATGGTTCATATAGCTGGAAACTCATCCTATCGAATGGGTCATTAGAAGCTTGTAGCAGCCTATCGAGCTGACCTTGCTCCTATCGAACTCCCCAGCTGCAACCTCACGAATGGATTAGGATGTCACTTTTTGAACCTATTGAGTAGATTGATTCCCTGCATGCAAAGCTCCAGCTGCATGCCAGACCATAGCAACTGTTGACCGCTTAAATGTCCGAATCCGTCGAGACGCCCAACCTGCAGCACTCCTCTAACCTCTCGATGCGCATTCAAGATCCTATCCGACCATCTCGACCAGCAGAACCCTTGCTGAAATCCCACACATCCCGACACCTGGTCTTGTACCCGTCATCTTCAACCTCACGACAGCAATGGCAGCAGCCCAAACCTCTCAAAGAGCTGTTGCAGTCTTCCACTTATCCACCCTTTCGAGCACAGCAGCACCATCTTCCGTCAAGCTATCGAAGTGCAGCTCCTAAAACTCCCAAGAGATGTCGGCACCTTTGAAAATTCCACCCTCCAATCCTGTCGAAAAGCAAGTAGAAGCAGCCCATGGAACCTATCGAATGCCACCCAGCTGCAGCCTTTCATCCTATCGAATTGCAGCACTCTTGCACTTCTTGAGCAGGAGCAGCTCCAAGCCTTCCATCCTGTCTAAAGGATCCCTTAAAGCTGCAGCAATGCAGCTGCCATCCTATCGAATGGTTCAAGATTAGAGCAGCAGCTTCCTAGTTTCGCTGCATGCAGAGCTTCAGCTGCAATCCAGCCCACAGCACCCGTTGACCGTCTAAATATCTCAATCCGCTGAGAGGCCCAACCTCCAGCCTTCTTCGGACCTGTCGACGTGCATTCAAGATCCCATCCAAACCGCGGTTTCAGCTGAACCAGCCTGAAAATTCCCTTGAACCTGTCGGGGAGTCCCTTGCATGCACCAACCTCTATAGCAGCTGCCATCCTATCGAAATGTAGCCATCCTGCCGAAGGCTGCATTAAGGCCATTGCATGTGAACCTATCGAGCTTCAGCTATCATGCAGCCATTGAAGCTGTCGACATCTCCAAAGCTGCACCTTGCTCCTATCAAAATACCTTGCTGCACTTACACCTTCAATCCTATCGAATACTACAGCAGCAGCAGCCTCCTAGCAAACTTGTATGCAAATTTCAGCTGTAAAATCAGACCATAAAGCCCTTTGACCGCTTCAATATCTCAATCCTTTGAGACGCCCAACCTCCGGCCTTCTCCAGTCTGTCGAAGGGCAGTCAAGATCCTATCCAACCATCGATTTCTCATAAAGCCCCTCAAACCTGGCGTCTTGAGTGTAGCATCATGTACATTTATATATATATATATATATATATATATATATATATATATATATATATATATATATATATATATATATATATCTTGCTTCAGCCTCCCATTGCAACCTGTCGAAGGGTTCTTTGGACTGCAAATCAGAACCCATCGAATGGTTCATGTGGCTGCAACTCATCCTATCGAAATACTTCAAGCTTAATCCTTCAACCTGTCGAGCTGCAGCCATGGGATCTAACATCAGTAGTTTAGTAAAACAGGGCCCATTTGGGGCTGTTTTGGTGACAAACAGCAGGGGTATTTTGGGGCAGCGAGAATGATTATTTTATGGGCGACCACATGAGGTGTGCAACAGGAAAAAGGGGCAGCTTGGGTCCATTTTGCGGACAGCAAGTATAGAGATGTGTAGCTGAGTATTTGTGGCTAAACAAGGGCAAATTGGGAACTCCAATGCACACAAAACCCTGCACATGGGTGTGAGCTAATTTTTGGCGGGAATACAACTGAAGTACAACAGAAGAGGGATCCATCTCTGCTCTCTGATTGGCTGAAACCCAAGGCACAAGGATCAATGCAAATGCATAAATAGAACTCCTTTCTGTTATTTTTCTTCAGCAAGGAAAGTAGGAACAAAGGAATAGCCTGAGTTCTCCTTAGCTCAGTTAGGTGTAGTTTAGGTTTTTATTTTCTTTTTCTCTTCCCCCTTCTCTCTCTAATCCAACATGTTGGATTAGATCTAGATAGTAGCTCAGATTTGGTTTGTAATTATAATTTCGGCATGAGAAAATGTGGATCGATGCACAGACTACAGATTTGGTAACAAGGTTATCGTAAGTTGCTTTGTTTGAAGTAATAAATTATTGGTTTTAAAGCTTAGTTAAATCTAAAGATCTTGTAGTCCCATTAGATTCTCGATCGGATTTGTGTAGAGGGACCAAGGCCCACCCGCTTAACTGGTAGATCTCTTGATGACTATCTAATTTCCCTGGGTTTGATATGCTTGTGGGTGTTTGTGCCTGTAGCCTTGCATGCACAATATCTGTAGTGGTTTTAATGCTCTGATCGAAGCCATTGGAATGGAGGAAATCTATTGGATGATCTGTGATCATTTAAGTGGACAGATCATAGCCATAAGAGCAATTCAAAATAGGGATGGAGGAAATCTATTGGATGATATGTGACCATTTAAGTGGATAGATCATAGCCATAAGATGAATCCAAACCACCGGTCTAGATCGGATTCTTCTACCTTAATCCTTTGGATTGGATGAAGTCTATAGGATGATCTGTGACCATTCAAGTGGATAGATCATACCCTTAAGATCAGTTCAAGCCTTTGGTGTAGAGTGGATTCTTCTACCTTGCATTTGTGCTTGTAGCCAAATGAAGGAGGTTGTATATCCTCAGATCTTGATTTGTTTTGCAATAAGAACCAGGTCCTGGCTGCCTATTTCTCACCATTTGATCTTTATTTTTCCATCCATTTTCCTCCACCTTTTAGTTTAGTTTTATTTCAGTTTTGTAGAATTAGATCTAGTGACACCCGAAAAGCTCTCTTTCTTCTTAGAATTATCAGATCTGTAGCCAGATATGGAGGTTTACTATACACCTCTTAGGTTTAGATCACTACTCCCTATGAGACAAATTCTTACTTATTAAAACTTGGTACTCCTGTATCTTGCAGGTCTAGGATATTTTAGTTGTGTTGAATCCACCCTCTATTTTACTTTGATTTTATTTCCTTTCTTTTTATTACACAATAAATCAGCTGATCACTTCAAGTCTGAAAATTCACAAAGAAAGTGAAGAGGTGCTGAAATGAAGAAGGTGTTGTCTAGACCACCTCCTTACCTTTGCTGATTTCTCAATTTGAATCCCTTTTACCCTTTCATTCTTTATAAACCTCACCCATAAGCCACATTACAACCCAATAAAATGACCTTACTGATCTGAAAATTGATTGAGCTGTCAAGTGGAGATGAGGATTTGTTTAATCTATGGTAAAAAGAACTAGAAAATTTTAGAAATTAGAGCAATGCCTATGCTCATGCTTGCAGTCCAATTTGAGGGCTGTAACTGCTCTTGAGCTGTGTGAAATGATACACCCTTCTATTTTATTGTGAGTGAACAGCCCCGGTAAGACTTGGGTCTGAAATCTAGTTTGTTTGGGGCATTATCAAAATAAAATTCTCAAATTAAAGGTGAGCTCTGCATTAATTTTCAGGCACAATGCCTTGACATGAACTGATTGATGATGAAGGAATTACAGTAGAATTTTAGGCTTTACACTGATGATTTTTCTGCTAAAAATCCTTTAAAATTGAATGTACAAAGTGTAGAATTTATTTTATTTCCGTTAAATTCTGTTTTAACATGTTGCATGAGTATTAACTAATTTTATTGGAGAAGTTTGGGGGTACCTTCATTGAAAACCCTCAAGAGACTTCACTCCTCCACTAGGGATCACCTAAGGGTTTAAAAGGCTTGATGCATGGCTAAATGCATCGGTGATCCCTACGAAAGTGGTATTTTAATTTTCTTTAATTCTCCTTTGCTTAGGGACTAGCAAAGATTAGGTTTGGAGGTGTGTTAAGTGGTGAAAAATGTCACTTTTCACCCTTTAACCTGACCTTTGATAAACCTGTGAGCACACTAATAAACCTCTGTTGAGTTTATTTTGTAGATAACAATAAAAGATGAAAACAATACAGAAAACCACTCAAGAATGCCCACAAAGAAGTCATCTCTCAGCACAGTACAGACCAAGCAATAGCACACTAGAGGGCTGCACACCATTGGGCCCTTGGAGGGCGTGGCCACAGCAGAGCAAGGAAACAGGCCGAAAACATCATATCGAGAGGTCATCTGAAGACTTAGATAGGAGCTGAGAGTTAAATTGGAGGAATCCGTGCAATTAGTGAGGTTTCGATAGGATCTGAAGGTAGAGAAAAGAAGGATTCGTGAGGATTGTGAAATTCGATAGGATCCAAGGACCTATCGAATAGCTGAAAGAAAGATAGAGTTCATCATGTCAAAAGCTGCCTGAGTAGAAAAGGGAACCTATCAGAAGGTTTCCTGAACCTATTGGAGGACCGCTTGGACCTATCGAAATGGAGATGCTGGAACAGCACCTATCAAAGGATACTTGAGCCTTTCGATAGGAGTGAGAGCCATCCTATAGAAGTGATGGCATGCAAAGCTAAAACCTGTCGAAACGGTCATCCAACCTATCGAAATGCTCCTCCAGCCTGTCGAATGCTCCAGATAAAGCGCAGTGAATGCTGAAGCCTCAACGCTCATCTTATCAAAACCTATCGAAGAGATTAGAGAACCTAGTGAAAGAACTAAAAAGCTCTACTTGAACTTGTCAGAAGGTTTCCCAACCTGTCAAAATCGTGTGCCGAACTTCTCAGAAAATCAACTATGCACGCGCTGTGACTTGGTGACCTGCTGCACACAACTCGAGGCACTTGGTGACCGACACGACGATTCTAGAAGATGCCCTAGGAAACCCTAACCGACCCACGTGCTCTAGCAGAACCCTAACGGACTCTGAGGACCTTCGAGAAGGGAGTTTTGGTAGGAAAAATAAGAGAGAAAGCTATATTTAGAGATCCTCAATTGAAATTGGGGGGATCGAGATCTGAACCAAATTTTGGAGATTGGAGCTTGCAGAGGAATGCCATTTTCCCTCTTTTAGATCAACAATGGTTGGCTAATTCCCTTGGAGTAGCGAGGAGAGAGGTTAGATCTGTAATTGGGTAAGGTTGAGAGTGCTATTGTGGGTTCAATGTTGCACAGACTACAGATTTGAGAGCATTTTCATTGTAGAGTGAGTTTGATTGTAATGTAAATGTTATTTTTAATGTTGTAATTAGATCTAAAGTTTCTTTGGTTTCATTTGGTGCTCGATCGGATTTGTGTAGAGGAGTCTGTAGATCAGCTCACCCACTTAACAGGTAGACCTCTTGGATACCATCCGATCTCCCTGGATCTGATATCCCTATAACTCCTTGAGTCTGTGACCTGGAAATTACAGCATCTGTAGTGATTTTAATGCTCTGATTGATGCCTTTGCTTTGGAGGAAATCCCTAGGATGATCTGTGACCATTGAAGTGGACAGATCATAGCCTTAAGACTAGTCCACTCTCAGGTTTCAATTGGATTCTTCTACTGTAAATCTTTAGATCGAATAAAGTCTATAGGATGGTTTGTGACCATTAAAGTGGACAGATCATAGCCTTAAGACCAGTTAGATCCTTTGATTTGGAGTCGAGTCTTCTACCCTGCAGCTGTGCTTGTAGCCAGTTGAGGGATTTGTGTGCTCTGAACCCTTGTGGCATGATTAACCTAACCTGATTTCAGTAAGACCAATTTTCAAGCTACTCTTCTTCATTTTCTGCTTTTAACTCTTTTCCCCTGCAAGATCTGGATTTCTAAACTCGATCCCAGCTAGTTTTCATTTTATTTTAGTATAGCTTAAGTGACAACCCTTTTTTAAACCTCTCCCCTGTCTTTTAGCTCATTTAGCATTAGTTAGGGTGCCAAATCTCTTCTAAATCTGGAGATCTACAACATTTTAAACCAGCCTCCCTATGGACATTCCCCTACTCACCATCATTTTAAAACTTGCTACAACAGGCCCTGATTACTTGCAGGTCTGTGTAAGTGTGATCTGCCTAGATTTATGAGTAAATTTTTGACCCTTTTTGAAGGGAAGGCAGACACGCCAACAACTATGTAATGCCCCAGCCACTTTTTAGAGGTGCATGTATGTTATTTTTTTTTATATGATTGACAAATTCCTGGAAATCTTCATGAATGATTTCTCAGTGTATAGGGACAGCTTTAGCCAGTGGTTGAGTCACCTTAACATGGTTTTACATAGATGTGAGGAGACCAATTTGGTCCTAAGTTGGGAAAAGACTCACTTTATGGTGACACAAGAAATTATATTAGGTCATGTGGTCTCTCACAAGGGAATAGAGGTTGACAAGGCTAAAGTGGATTTGATTTCACATTTGCCCCCACCCAGGACTGTCAAGCATATCAGATCATTTTTAGGACATGCTGGATTTTACAGGAGGTTCATCAAGGACTTCAACAAAATTGCCAAACTATTATGCCACCTGCTTTGTCAAGATGTGCCATTTGAATTCTCTACTGAGTGCCTTGAGGCCTTTGAGGCCTTGAAAAAGTGCCTTACCACTGCCCCTATAATCCAAGCCCCATATTACTCACTCCCATTTGATCTGATGTGTGATGCATCAGATTTGTCCATAGGTGCTGTCTTAGGACAGAGGAAAGATAAGCTGCCTGCAGTGATCTATTATGCCAATAAAATACTAGCTAAAGCTCAGCTTAACTACACCACAGCTGAGAAGGAGCCGCTTGCTGTGGTGTTTGTTGTGAACAAGTTTAAACCCTACTTGTTGGGGTATAAGATTGTAGTTTTTACAGATCACTCAGCCCTGAAATACCTATTGGCTAAGAAGGATGCCAAACCAAGGTTGATCAGATGGATCTTCCTCTTGCAGGAGTTTAATCTTGAGATCAAGAATAAGAAGGGAGTTGAGAATGTGGTGGCTGACCACCTCTCTAGAATTATTTTGGAAGAATGTGCTGCAACACCTATTAATGAGTTGTTCCCTGATGAGCAACTATTTGCCTTGCAGTTTAGTGTGCCCTGGTTTGCACACATTGTCAATTTTCTTACTGTTGGTAAGATTTCCCCACATTGGTCCAAGATGGACAAAGACCTGTTCTTCTCTCAGGTCAAACACTTTACGTGGGAGGATCCATACCTTTACAAGCATTGTGCAGATCAGGTAATTAGGAGATGTGTACCTGAAAGTGATTTACACAACATTCTTTCTATGTGCCATGAGCAAGCCTGTGGAGGTCATTTTAGTGGCAAAAAGACTGCAGCAAAAGTGTTGCAATGTTGTTTTTATTGGCCTTCTTTGTTCAGAGATGCATACTCACATTGCAAAGCCTGTGAGAGATGTCAAAGGTTGGGAGGCATTTCTAAGAAAGATTCAATGCCATTGCAGCCCATCCTAGTTGTAGAACTTTTTGACATCTGGGGCATTGATTTTATGGGCCCCTTTCCTCCATCTATGGGTTTCAATTTCATACATGTGGCAGTGGACTAGGTGTCCAAATGGGTGGAAGCCATTTCCACAAGGACCAATGACCACACAGTTGTCCTTAAATTCTTGAAGGAAAATATCTTCTCAAGATTTGGTACCCCCAGAGTTATCATCAGTGATGGGGGGAGCCATATCTGTAACAGACCTTTTGAGAACCTGCTCAAAAAGTATTCTATTACACACAGAATTACAACTCCCTACCACCCATAAACCAGTGGGCAAGTTGAAATTTCCAATAGCGAGATTAAGCATATTCTGGAGAAGACTGTGAGGTTCGATAGAAAAGATTGGGCACAAAGGCTAAATGATGCTCTGTGGGCTTATAGGACTGCCTATACCCCTATTGGCATGTCCCCATTCAGGCTGGTTTATGGCAATGCCTGCCACCTACCAGTTAAGTTAGAGCATAGAGCCTATTGGGCTATCAAAAAACTGAATGTCGATCTAACTACTGCTAGTTCTCACAAGAAATTATAAATGACAGAGCTTGATGAAGTGAGGCTGGAAGCCTATGCAAATGCCAGAATTTATAAGGAGAGATCAAAGGCATTCTTTGACAGCAAATTAATGAGGAAGGACTTCAAGGCTGGTACTAAGGTTTGGCTTTTCAACTCTAAGTTAAGATTCTTTCCAGGGAAGTTGAAATCCAGATAGGATGGACCTTACACTGTTATCAATGCCTCCCCATATGGTACTGTGGAGATCTTGGATCCAATGTCAGGGAAGATCACGAAAGTGAATGGTCAAAGGCTTAAGATTTGTATAGAAAATTCAGTGGAACCTCCTCATACCATTCACCTACATGAACCTCCCACTGCTTAGTGATCCACAGCTTTGTAATATGTGTACCATATCTGTTAAAAATTTTGGTTTATTTTTGTTTGATTAGGATTATGTTATTTACTATTTTTATTATGTTGAATTGCTTGTTTGTTTTAATCTGTTTTGTTTGTTCTATTTTGAGTACTTGTGCATATTTGTAATTTGCATTGGAGATGCATGCCTATTTTTGCTGTGTGATTGAAGTACTAGCACTGTAATGATCAAGAATTTGCTTTCATAGAAATTTTTTATCATTCTAAATTTTTGATATGCATGTGCTGGTTATGGGCATGACTTTATCATGAGGAATGGAGTACATGTGAAAGGGTTGGTGCTGATGGCCACTGAATTGGTGCATGACAATGTATATACACAGGCCACGGCACAAGTTGAGAAAAGAGGGCTACGTGTTGCTTTCTCGCGAGGTTAAATGGCCTAATTCTCAAATTCGCAAGCCATTTCAAGGCTTTCTCGCAGAGTTGTGAGGGAAGCTTTACCTCGCGAGGCTCCATCCTGTCAACAACAGGGAACTGCGCGAGCTAACATTTTGAAGGCCACACCATTAAGTACCTCGCGAGGTCTCTGATACTCCAAATGGTTGTTCCTCATAAAGATCACCAGTTAAGCTGCGTGAGAAATGAGAAACTGCTTCGCGCGCTTAAGCCCAACTTTAATTCTGCGAAGTAACCTCGCGAGGCACACAAAGCCTCTAAATCTGTTCTCGCGAAGCTCTATTCTTCTGTGCGATTGCCCTTCTCGCGAGGTTGCATTTGTACTGTGTGAGAAATCTACTTCGCGAGTATCTGTAGACAGTTGCATGAAGCATAGGATTTGACCTAAATGCCCTGGCGAATTTCTTCAATTTCTTCATTTCATATCTCTTTGCCTTAACTCCCATTGCTAAAAATAGAACACATTTACTCTGCGGTATCATTCCCCATAATAAATCGCACGATGTTTTATATTTATCCCAGCTGCCATTTTTTGCCAACTAACCTTCTTTAATATCATTCTAGCAATTAACCTTGGAAGGATAAGAAAATTTAATATGACGATTCATATTTCACCACTCAAGCATTTTAAATACAAGGCTAGTTCACTTCCATCGCATTCATTCTCTTTTGACCTCTTCAATCTGTCCCTACCCACAACTATGGTGGATGACAAACCCATTGATCTGCGAACAAAATTCTGCCCAGTCTGGGAGGACCCGCCACCACCAAAGAGCCTAGCCCATTAAAATTCCTATGGGACGAGTATGAGGAAGTACAAAAGATTTTTGCCAAGGAGGAAAAGAAAAAGAATAAGAGGAAGAAGAAGAAACAGGAGATAGAACCACCTGCATCTTCTCCCCCATCCTCTTCACTCCATCCACCACATGCTCAGCATCCTTCTCCTTAATCCCCGTTATACCCCTTTTCGGGCTTGCAGTTCCTCTTCCAGATGCAACAAGTTGAGGACCTCCCGGAGACAGGAGGGCAAACCATTTTTTTTGTTGGGATATTTTGTTAGAAGCCGAGGACCGATCTTTATCAAAGACTTCTTTTCAGACGTTGTTGCCACTGTCATGTCTAACTTAGTGTGTGTCTAGATTTTTCTTAGGTTTATACTCTTTCATGTACTTAGTTAGAACGTTTTTATGACACCTTTTTGTAGTTATCACATTGTACAAATTTCTATGTTTAAATGAAAAATCTCTTTATTTTGTTTTGCTTTGTGTGATTTACAAACTGTCTTTATGCCTGTTTGTTTGTTTTTGTGTTGTGTGTTTTATTTACTTTTGTGTTGTTTATCTCTATGTTTTTATGTCCGTACTTCATTTACTTTCTCTTTTATGTCTGTTAGTACCCTGCTGCACCATGCCCTTTATCTTTGAATCAGTGAGGACACTGCTCCTCATAGGTTTGGGGGCGTGGCAAGGTCTGCCAATGATGCAGTTAACCTAAGTACAGTAGAACCAAGTGAGTGAGATAGAAATGGAGCCATGTTCACCTAAGAGACATTGAAAAATGAGATATTTAAAAATTTTGCAGACCTTTAGGCATTATAAACTTTTAAATTCTAACATTTTCATGCGGTGAACACTTAGAAAACTCACTTGTATCAGTACTTAGTGAGCCATTAAAGAGAGAAAAAGGTAAGGACATGCCTAAGAGTTCAATAGAAGACTATAACTAGTGAGATTTAGGCCTACAAAATTTTTTTCCTTTCTTCGAGGAGTGACTGAGGCAATTCTTTTTGCTCTAAGGACTGGCTGAGTCAATACCCTCACTAGAAGTTAGGCATCTCCAAGTTGAAACAACTGACAGAACTCATGACAGTTAGGAAAGGATCAAGGCCTTCTCTTGAACAGTTTGAACTCAAACATACCAAACCCTAATCAACTGCCCTTGTGCATACACCCCTTAAGCCTTAATTTCTAGTTTTCTTCAAAATACACCTGAGTACTTGTACTTGAACCTATGAACCTGATTCAAGCCTACTCTCACTCTGATTATTCAGAAGGTAAAGGAGAAGGAGTTGAAGATGGACAAGCTTGGGTCAACATTGGGAGGATGGAGAAGAAACACCAAAAAGGGGATAACAGTGTAGCAGCTGAGGAAAGAGGTGGCAATTCAGAAAAATAAAAACAAATAGAAAAATGTATCAAAAAGAAAGAAAAATAATAATGAAAAGGAATAGAGAGGAGTCAAGAGGAATTTCATTGGAAAAATAAAAAATAAGAGGAGAAGCTGGCCACTTCAAGTCTGAAAAAGCTCAAAGAAGATGAAAGGTGCTGAACTAAAAGAAGGGGAGGCTATGAATCACCTCCTTCACCTGTTGATTTCTCAATTTTGTACCCCTTTTCACCCTTCCATTCTTTATAATCTACACCCATAAGCCACATTACAACCCAATCATAAGACCTTGTGATCTTAAGCTGAATGAGCTGTTATGTAGAGATGAGAAGTTGTCCAATCTATGGTGAGAAATAGCCAATGATGTAAGAATTTAGTAGTGTTGCCTATGCTCATACTTACAGCCCCATTTGGGGTCTGTAACTGCTCTTGAGCTTGTGAGAAAATGAAAGTCCTCAAAGTTCTTTATGAGAGATTGGCCTGGTAGCATTGGGTCTGGTATTGAATGTATTGGGCATGGCCTAAAACCTAATTTTTGAATTAATGGTGAGCTCAGTACTGACATACAAGTGTTGTTTCCCTTGTTGTGAACTAATTGGAAATGATGTGCATTTATGTAAATATTGTGATGATTAAATGTTTGTGCATATCATGTGTTTAAATTCTTCACATTTTTTTTGAATCAAAGGAGAACTAATGCTCTATTTGTTGACAGCTTACTTGACAATTTTGCACTTTTGTTAACTGTGTTATTGAGAAGTTTTTGTATCTTCACTTAAAATTCTCAAGAGACTTCACTCCTCCACTAGGGATCACCTAGGGGTTTAAAAGGCTTGATGCATAAGGTAAATGCATCTGTGTTCCCTACAAAAGTAACATTTACATTCTTTGAGTAGTTATTTTAATTTTTCCTTTGCTCAGGGACTAGCAAAGATTGGGTTTACGGGTGTGTTATTCACTGAAAAGTACCACTTTTCACCTCTTAACCTAGCCTTTGATAGTCCTTAAAGCAGACTAATAATCCTTTTTTAGTGTTTTTTGTAGTTAGCAATAAGTTTTATAGCTTAACATAAAGTCCATGCTTTTGGTGCCAAGAAGAGAGAGAATTCAAGCCAAAGGTGATAGCTGAACCAAAGATAGATGGAACACCATGGTAGTGCTCACCATGGTGACTATTTTTGCATGTCATGATGGACCAAGAAGTTCAGCAGATGAATCAATTAAGGATGAGAGTGGAGGAAGCTGCAACAACAACATGTGCATTACAGCAGAGGAATAAATGCTTTATCTCACACAGCTAAGGTGCAGCCTCGCGGAGCTAAGGTTGTAGCATAAGAGAGCTTGCAAAGAAGTCGCGTAGCTCAGTGGAAGGATTTACATAGAGCCAAATCTCATGCAGCAGTCGCGCACTTTAACTATAAGCAATACTTGAATGAACTAGTGAAGATCTTGTGCCCTAAACCTTCAGCAAACATTGCTCACGGAGATCAAGTCTTAAAGCAGTCACGCGCAGAACCTCGTGAGTCCAACATGCACAAGGAACCAAAGCTAACTCGGAAAGTTCTCGCATGGCTCAAGAAGAGAGAAATGCCCAGAAACTTCCTCGAGCAGCTCTCGCACACTTAGAAGCTTTACCGTTTACCAAGCGAGAGCAGAAACCTATCTGCGCGAATACTCCGCAAGAGAAAGTTTTGAAGCTCCACTGTGCGATTATGCGAAGTCCACTGCACGAGGAATCCAAGCACTATAACTCATCTTTGCGACACCATTGCAGTGCAAACCAACTGTGCGATCGTTTCAGGATCCACTGCGTGAGTGAACAACCTTCCAAAGCCAAATGCTACCTCACGAAGACTCTACAACTGCACGAGAGAATTAATGTGCGAAAGCCAACTCAACGAAGCTCGGGCTCTCCACTTCTCAGTCTTAACTCCAGGGACCTTTTAGGAATTTCCCAAGGTCAGGATACATATCTTGAGGCGTTGATCTTAAGGCACAGATCCCAAAGCATCCAAGGGTTATAATAGTGCCATGTCTGCTAGAAAAATTAGGGTATTCTCTTTTGAGCCAAGGTATTGTGCATAGAGTATTTAAGCTGTACTTAGGACTTAGAATTTTTATCTTATCTTCAACCTCTATCGGTTGAGAGCTCCAGCAGGCTAGGGTTAGAGTTTGATCATCTCTTTTTCCCATTTCTCTTCTCTCTTAGCTCAGCACTTACTGGCTAATCTTCTGTAAGCATTTAGGTGTAGTTTTCTTTGGTTTTATAATAGGTCTTATAATCTGAGGGATATTTGGTTGAGCAATTGTGCACAAGCTATTGCCTTGAGGATTTGCATTGTAAGTAGTGTTGAGCAATGAAATTTGTATTTGAATTATACACTCAATATGTTATTTTCCTATTTGCCCGTAGTTTTGTTCAAGCTATAGCATGCATTTAGGATTTGAGCTGATTGAAATGCCCATGGAAGCAGGCTAGATCTGTAGCAGATCTGGAGAGCTTGTAGCCCTGGGAGCATGGTGGCAACAACAGTTTACATGTTCTTTCTCAGACCTCTGTGGTGTGGACAGACCTATGTGGATAGTCTATGACCATTTAAGTGGACAGAGTATAGCCCTAGGGTGTGTCCAAGCCACATACCTCAGAAGGATTCTTCTCCTCTGCACATAAGCTTGTAGAGCCTTGTGAGAGGTTGTTACAGGAACTGGCTCCCCTCTGTTTTACTTGACCAACATCAGTTGTTAGATCTGATTTCTCTGTAGTGATTGTAGACTTGTGAGCTGAGTCATTGCAGGCCTTTTGTAGCAATGATCAGCTGAACATAAATCCTCATTCAGCCTGAGATACCTTGTGGTTTCCACTTGGTATTTATAGTCTGTGTGTCCCTATGAATGCAATGTTGGATCTGTAGTAGATCTGGGGAGCTTGTAGTCATGCAAACATAGTGTCTGCAATGGTA
Organism: Chloranthus sessilifolius; assembly: GCA_021018995.1. Classification (NCBI taxonomy): domain Eukaryota; kingdom Viridiplantae; phylum Streptophyta; class Magnoliopsida; order Chloranthales; family Chloranthaceae; genus Chloranthus; species Chloranthus sessilifolius. The sequence goes on from CM037589.1 coordinate 144,344,278, forward strand.
TTCATGGCCTGATTTAGTTCATTGGTTGGAGGAAATCTATTGGATCAGTCTACTCCTTTGGATTAGGCCAGTTGTCTGATTTAATCAATGGGATTTGATAGATTCTATCGGATAGTCTGTGACAATTTAAGTGGATAGAGTATAGCCCTAAGAGCAGCCCAAATGGCATGGGTTAAGTTGGACCCTTCTCCGTTGCTGAGGTTATTGATAGCACTTCAGAAAGGATTTGCTATAGAGGCAGTCTAAATCTGAGTTACATAACTGAATTAACTTTTGCTTAAACTGCTTACTTCCCATCATTTTATCTTTTTTTTTGGCACAGACCATCACCACCTTCTTCATAATCCTTTCTTCAGGATAGGACTATACTTTATTTCTCTTCTTTAAGTGTTAATTTAGTGTAGTTGTGACACCCAACTCCCTTTCTTTAGGATTGTTAGATCTATAGCCAAATCTGGAGGCCTACTATTATAGCCCATTTTGGGTTCTTGATCAATTTCTCTATGGGTCAAACTCTTATCAAAACTTGATACAATAGCCCTATATCTTGCAGGCCTGAGTTTGGTTTTGTGCTATGTTCAATCCATTTTGTTTTGTTTTTACTTTTCTTTATTTTTCCCATATTATTTCCCCATGTTTTTATAAAAAAAAGAACAGCAAGAACCTTTACCAACATAATCCTTAACACCTATATCCGCATCTATACCTGTGACGTATAGTCGAAGGGTGAGCTAACAGTCTAAAATCAATAAGGGAATATCACTAGCATACATAACATATTTCAAAGCATAGATCTTATGACTGAATTCAAGCACATATCACAAAATTTAACTTTTAGATGCTTGAAATTGAAATAACTGATTTTGAAATACACACACACACGATTTGCTTCTTAGTTATCAAGTTCTTACTTAACTCATTTTCATATACTTCTCATGCTTCAAACTGACTTAAAAGGTTAACTTAACTAATCTCCCAAGCATATATAGCATTGGGAGCCATAGTAATACCAATGGGAATCCTCGAACCATCATCATTCATTGAACAATTTTGTAATATCTTGAAAATTTGAACCTTTGAAAAGTCTGTATCGGTATACGTGCCTGACTAGTCATGCACATGAGAATATAAAAATAATTAAGATTAAGTTAGATTAAATCTTGAGTGAAAGAGAAAGATTTACAAAGAGTTGGGCTTTTAGATGCAAGATGATACACCGAAGTACGGTATAGCGGTTTAACAACTAAGCCTAAGTGTTTTTAGTTATAAATGAGATTGAATACAAGAGCATTCATATCTCTTGCTTTTGTGGTTGAGAATTTATGAGGAGAGAGAGAGAGAAGACGAGCTATAGATTCTGTGCATGTGAGCGCAAGGTTTGATCTGTGCGTGAAGTTATGGTTTGACGATCAAAGAGAATCCCCAAATTTCCATCAAGAACCCCTAGCGTGAGCACATGGATCGAGAAAACGATCGATTAAAAGTAACCTTGTGTAAAATTGTGATTTATTGTTATGTTAGTCTTTAGTTAGTATATAGGCGGGAAAATTTAAGAAGAGAATTTATATTTGAGAAAAAATGGGTTTTTGGAAGTTAAAACCCACGTATGTGCGAAATCTGACAAAATCGATCGATCGAATTTGAATCAAATCGATCAATTTTGTTGAGTCAAAAGGATGAAGGTTTTTGGAGAAACCGATTGATCAAAATAAAATTCGATCGATCGATTTGGAAACTGATCGATCAGAATATACACTGATCGATCGATTTATGAAAACAGTGAGCGTGTTAAATGGTTTTTGGTGGAATCGACCGATCGAAATATAATTCAATCAATCGATTTAGAAACCGATCGATCAGAATTTGCATGCCAGAAGTTTATGATTTGCTGATGAAACTGACCGATTGAAAGGAATTTTGATTGATTGATTTTTGAAACCGATCAATCGGTTTGAGAATCGATCGATCGATTTAGACAGATTCAGGATTTTATTTTGTTTTATTAGGAGGACTTGGGGAAAACTTTATATCTTTCCATTTTACGTCATTTCTAATGTATGGATTGTGAACTTGTGTGTGTTAGGTATGAGAATGAGTATAAGCTAAGAGAGCTAGCTCGGATAAAGAAGCATTCATATGGACTTCGTGTGAGGTAGGGAAAACTTCGTAACATGTGCATTTGATTATAACTAGCATGAATTTAGTGATATAATAGAAATGTGTGTGATTTGTGTAGTTTTGTAATTATTCGGCCTGAATTTCATTAATGATTTTAAATATGAAAGGTGTGTGTGTGCACTCAGAGGAAACAATATGTGTGTGATAAAAAGGTTTATGTGTGTGTGAGGTGAAATCAGCAATATGTGTGTGTGTGAAATCAGCAGTGTGAATAAGTGTGTGTAACTTGTAAAACTTCAAACATATTATAAACGACCACAATACACGGTGATAAACTATAAGTTAAATTCCGCACATTGATTTAAGGTTTATGTGCTTAAATACCCTACTGACATAGCGGTATATCCATGGCTATTAAGTGGTGAAAAATACCACTTTTCACCCTTTAACCTGACCATTGATAGACCTGTGAGCACACTAATAAGCTTCTGTCAAGTGCATTTTATAGACAGTAATAAAAGAGGACACTAATTCAGAAAACCACTCAAAAATGCCCAAAAAGGGGCTATCTCTCAGCACAGGACAAACTTAGCAACAACACACCAGAGGGTAGCACATCGGACCCTTGGAGCACGTGGCTACAGCAGGGCAAGTCGAAGGAAGTGAAAACAGGGTGAAAACATCCTATCGATTGGTCACCTGAAGACTTCAATAGGAGCTGAAAGTAAAGAAAGAAAGAATTCGTGCAGTTGAAGAGGTTTTCGATCGGATCTGAAGGCAGAAGAAGGCAGGATTCGTGTGGATTGAGGAGTTCGATAGAATCTAAGAACCTATCGAGCAGCTGAAAGGAAGGAAGAAACCATCCTATCGAAAACCTGCCTGAGGCATCAAGGGAACCTATCGAATGGTTTCTTAAAACCTATCAAGATGAAGACGCTAGAACAGAACCTATCGAAGGGAACTTGAGCCTTTCGATAGGAGTGAGAGCAACCCTATCGAAATGATGGCATGCAGAGCGAAGCCTGTCGAAATGGTTCTCCAACCTGTCGAATACTCCAGGCCAAGGGTTGAGAATGTTGAAACACTAAGAGAAGGCTCATCCTATCGAAACCTATCGAAGAGATCTAAGAACCTAGCGAAAGGACCAAAAAGCTCTATTTGAACCTGTCGAAAGCTTCCTGAACCTATCGAAATCGCGTGCAGAACTTCTCAGAAATTCAGCTGTGCACACATTATGATTTGGTGACCTGCTGCACGCAACTTGAGGCACTTGGTGACCGGCATGACAGTTCCAGAAGATGCCCTAGGAAACCCTAACTGACCCACGTGCTCTAACATAACTCTAACAAACTTTGAAGACCTACTAGAAGGGATTTTTGGCGGGAAAAATAGAGGAGAAAGCTATATATAGAGACCCCCAATTGCAATTGGGGAGGGATCGAGATCTGAGCCAAATTCTGGAGATTAGCACTTACAGAGCACTTCTATTTTTCCTCCTTTAGCCCAACAATGGTTGGCTAATTCCCCTGGAATAGCGAGGAGAGAGGTTAGATTTGTAATTGGGTAAGGTTAAGATTGCTATTGTGAGTTCCCAGTTGCACATACTACAGATCTGAGAGTATTTCCATTGTAGAGTAATTTTGATTGCAATGTAAATGCTGATTTTAATGCTTTAATTAGATCTAAAGTTCCTTTGGTTTCATTTGGTGATCGATCGAACTTGTGTAGAGGAGTCTGTAGATCAGCTCACCCACTTAACTGGTAGGCCTCTTGGATACCACCCGATCTCCCTAGATCTGATACTCCTGTGATTCCTTGAGTCTGTGACCTGGAAATTGCAATATCTGTAGTGGTTTTAATTATTCTAATTGATGCTTTAGCTTTGGAGGAGATCCCTAGGATGGTTTGTGACCATTATAGTGGACAGATTATAACGTTAAGATTAGTCCAAGCTCAGGCTCCAATTGGATTTGTCTGCTGCAAATACATGGATTCGATAAAGTCTATAGGATGGTCTGTGACCATTAAAATGGACAGATCATAGCCTTAAGATCAGGTGGATCCTGCGATTTGAAGTGGAGCTTTCTACCCTTTAGCTGTGCTTATAGCCAGTTGAGGGAAATGTGTACTCTGAACCTCTGTAGCATGAATAATTAAATTTGATTCAGTGAAGACCAATCTCCAAGCTACTCTTCTCCATTTTCTGTTTTCTTCACTCTTTTTCCTTGCAAGATCTAAGTTCCTAAACTCGATCCAAGCTAGTCTATGTTTAATTTTAGCATTAGTTTAAGTGACAATCTATTTTAAACCTCTCCCCTGTCTTTTAGCTAACTTAGCAATAGTTAGGGTGCAAGATCTCATACAGATCTGGAGATTTATCATATTTTTAAACCAACCTCCCTGTGGACATTCCCTTACTCACCATTCTTGTAAAACTTGCTACAATAGACCCTGATTACTTACAGGTCTGTGTGAGTGTGTTTTGCCTAGTTTTATTGATGATTTTAGACCCTCATTTGAGGGAAGGCAAATACGCCAACAAGTTTTTGGCGCCGCTGTCGGAGAGGTGTGTTTAGAAATTGATAGATCTAAGTTTTGATCATAGATCTGTAGTTATTTGTTTAATTTTACTAACTGCATTTGTGAGTTTTGTTATTTTTCAGTAGTTTGTGTGCATTTCATCAGATCTGACGTAGCAGTGAGAGGAGAATTGTGCTGGAAGCTGCTCTGTAGTTTGCATCCCTCTACTCCCCTTTTATTTTGCAAATCTATTGGTTTTTCTTAAGGATAGTTAGAAAACTTGGTTGATTCTATTTGCTGTGTTGAGAATCTGTTTTGCATTCAGAATCTGAGTGTTGTATGTTTGGTAGGAGAACCCTCCAACCTCAGATTATTCCAGTAAATCCAGAGGTTGAAAGACTTCTCAGATCCAGACCAACTACACCCACTTCTGTTGCATTTGATTCTATATAAATGGGTGAGCAACAACAGCTGAGAACCCTTAAGGAGTTTAATGCACTAGGAGTCTATAATTCCCCCTTCTGTATTCAATTCCTAGCTGCTCAGGGAAACTATGAGATAAAATCATCCATCATTCAAATGCTGCCCTCATTTCATGGCCTGACCAAAGAAGACCCCTACACGCACATTGATGAGTTCTTGGGATTGTGCACTACATTTAATATCACAGGTTTGGGGGAGGAGGCCACCAGGATGAGACTCTTTCCTTTTTCATTAAAGGACAGAGCTAGGACCTGGTTGTCCTTGCTTCCACCCAACAACATTTAGTCCTGGAGTAATCTCCAATATCAATTTCTGGCCAAGTTCTTCCCTATGTAAAAAACCAGCCAGTTGAGGAAGGGTATCATCTCTTTTACCCAAGATCCAACTGAAGATTTTCATCAATCCTGGGAGAGATTTAAGGAACTCCTAAAGAAATGCTCCCACCATCAAATCCCTGAATGGCAATTGGTTCAAAGATTTTATTAGGGACTTGATGCTAAAAGTAGAGATATGATAGATGCTTCCTGTGGTGGCACCTATCTCCATAAAACTGCTGAGGAGGCATGGGAGCTCTTTGATATTATTAGTGAGAACTCTATGCAAAGGGAATCCTTAGTAAGAGATCTAGAGCCTCCTAAGTTGGTGAAGGAGAATACCTCAAGAGGGATAATATATGAAGAGAGTGTGCCAAGTGAGTTGGAAAGGAAAGTGGACAGCTTAGCCCTAAAATTTGATAGGCTGATGGGAGCAATGCAGTCACCTGTGGCTGCTAGGGTGAAGGAGGCATGTGCCATATGCCAGTCCCCTGCTCATCCCCTTGAACAATGCCCATCTGCTGACCAGTTTCCTGATTTTATAACAGAGCATGTAGCTGTAGCTCAGTCTTATGGGCAGCAACATGCTGCTGGGTATCAATGGAGAAACCACCCCAATCTGAGGTGGAGACAAGATGCATACCCCTGCCAGCAGCAGCAGCCCATGTCCTACAGAAATGCTCAACCCTATCGAGAAGGTTATGCCCCAAGGCCTCAGTATCAGCAACCCATGGCCCAACCTGTAGCTCCTCCTGTGCAGCAATCTGCACCCCCTTCAGCTGTGAGAGCACCATCCTTTGAGGAACAAGTTCTATCTTCACTGTAGAGCTTGAACACCTTATCCCAAATTGTGCACTCTCACAACCAGAGCATCAAAAAGATAGAGGACCAACTTGGTCAGTTGTCTGATGCCCTAACTAGGAGAGAGGGAGAAAGGTTGCCTAGCCAACCACAGGACAATCCACGAAGGCAGTTTGTAGTGGGTGAAGTTTCCTCCACCTATGAGGAAGCCAAACCTGTTACAACTTTGAGAAGTGGTAAGCTAGTGGACAACCAAGTGAGCTGTGAGCCTGTGAGGGACTTGGAAGAAGAAAATGAAGTGATTTCTGTAAAAACACAATAAAGGCCACTAGTGGTGGATTTGAAGGAGCAACCAGCTGTGAATAAAGAGGATAATGAGGATCCTCAAGAAAAAAAAAATTCAAAAAGAAAGAAGCCCCATTGGCTAAGGCTGCAAGTGAGGGAGCAATCCCACATTTGCCATTTCCTAAGGCACTACAAGCACCTGCCCCTTTTGATAAAGGCAAGGAAAAATTAAGGAAATGATGGAGACTTTCAAACAAGTAAAAATCAATTTTCCTTTACTTGATGCCATTAAACAAGTCCCAGCCTATGCCAAGTTTTTAAAAGAACTATGCACCCATAAAAGACAATCCAGGATACACCTATCCAAGAAAGTCTTTTCAGCAGAGAAAGTGAAACAAATTTTGTCGATTGCAACCCCAACCAAATTTCAAGACCCTGGAACCCCCAATATCCCCTGCATCATTGGAGATCACATCATTGATAAAGCCTTATTAGATCTGGGAGCCAGTGTAAATTTGCTTCCATATTCACTATATGAGAAGCTGGGCTTGGGAGAACTAAAGCCCACACATGTGGTCTTACAGCTGGCTGACAGATCTGAAAGAAAACCTGTGGGGATAATTGAGGATGTTTTGGTTGGAGTTGACAAATTCTTCTATCCTGCTAACTTTTTGGTATTGGACATGGAATCAAGCAAATGTGCTTCTTCCATACCTGTGATTCTAGGCAGACCCTTTTTGGCCACTGCCAATGCTCACATACAATGCAGGTATGGAATCATGGAAGTGTCATTTGGAAACATGAAGGTTAAGCTGAATGTGTATAGCACTGGCTATCAACCCTCTCCTGAAGAGGATTACTTTTTCATTAATGCCCAAAAGAAAGTGATGCATGATAATCCACATTGGCTGGTGCAGGACAATGCTTGGTTCACAGATGGAAAATTGCACCCAGGGAATGGGCACTGGCTGAGGAAAAGATCCATGAAAGGTGCTAAGTTTGATGAGCTTGAGGAGACTATGGACCTTCCAGACCCTCCAGATTAGCCCCTGAAGTCATTATGTATCATATGTACCATACTTTTCTTTTGTTTTAGGTGTATACTTTGTTGTTAATTGATTTTTTATTTTTTTTTCTTAAATAAGAAAAAAAAAAAAAAAAAGAGAGAAACAAAACTGCCATGCTTAATACTAGGCCGTCATTTCAGTATTACCAGTTGTCCTAAGATAATGGGAGCTTGGCCACAGGGAAAACAAACTGTAGAGCAGCATTGTAGACGAGCCTACTGAGTGATGAAACTGAGAGTGCCCCGAAATGCATCCTTATTTAGTTTTTAGGAGTTTTTGACAGGTCAAGTTCCTTTCGTTAGGTCACATGGTGATTTCAGCAGGTTGTTCGATGGTTTTGATAGGCACTGAACTTCTCGATAGGCGAAACTAACTTCTCGATAGGTTAAAAAGGGAAAAATGGAGATTTCGATAGGTTTTGAATACCAATCGGGAACCTATCGAAATGATGACTCATCCGCCGTTTGAACTTATCGGAAGGATAGTTCCACCTATCAGGATCCTATCGAATCATCCCCTTTTAAGGTTTTGTCTGCTATGCTTTCGACGGGACACATGAACCTATCGAAACCATCCAGTTCATCCTATCGGAATTGTATTTCACCCCTTATATACCTGTCGATAGGTCATTTGTGCCTCATTCCATACCTTCTGTAAAACCCTAGCTCTTTTCCTCTCTTTTGCCTCCCTCTTTCTCCACTAAATCCTCACAAAACCTTTAGTTGTTTAGTCTACCATTTTGTCAGTACATTTAGCTTGCACAGAGGAGCATTTTTCCCTTGACTTTGGAAAAATTGAAGCTGTCTATTGCGATTTCTGTTAAACCCTAGGAATTTCGAGGTCAGTTGCCTTCCCACCATCAATCTGTCATTTCTCTAATTTTTAACCTTCAAGCTCCACTCCAAGTTGGTGAGTGACTAATCTCCGAGAGTAAAATGGATGAGCCAGAGGAAACTCTAGCAAACATACGTCGGAGAGCAACTGCTTCCACCCCCAAATCCTCCGCGATGTCGAAGCCAGCTAACAAACCACCTGTCAAGAGCAAGCTCACTGAGATGTCACCCAAAAAGGCTCCTAAAGCTAAGAAAGCCAAAGCTATTGAGATTCAGGAGCCTGTAGTGAAAGAAACCTTAGTGAGAGCTACTCCTCCAATAGGGCTGCCAGCAGGGTTAACTACCCCCAATGAGTTTGTAGAAAAATTGAATCTTGTTCCTAAGACAGATTTTGATCTGGCATATTTTGCCAACATTGCGGAGTGTCAGGGGACATTGGAATATTTGAAGAAAGAAGGTCTACTACCCCTGCTTTCACCCTTGAAGGAAAATGTCTACCCCAGGTTGTTGAAATTGTGGTACCAAAACCTAACAAAGAAAGTGGTACCTGGGGCTGAGGATATACTAGAAATCTTGATTGATGACTGGCAGCTGACTGTCGATTGCAGAGATATTGGGATGGCTTTGAGAGTCCCAAATCAATTTGACTCCACCAGAGCTGAGGGAGCACCTACAGGGGCTACATTTCGGGAAATAGTTAAACAACTTACTAATGGAATAGTGGGCTCTGGTGAATCCTTGATGAGAAGAGACCTTCATCCTACCCTTAGACTCATTGATACCATTCTGAGGAAAAATGTCTGTCTCTGGCCATTTGAAAGAGAGAAGGGCCCCATTAGTGAATGCCCTATACTTCTGTTCAAAAGGGCAATTTGTGAATACACCTAAGTTGATTTTTGAAATAATGGTGGACATCAATGACAAGGTGCTGAAGAGGCAAGCTTTGCTAAAGGAGGAGGTCTGCCTTTCTGCAGACTCATCATATGTCTGCTCAAGACTAGAAAGTATGTGATCAAGAGAAATGAGCCAATGGAGAAGCTGACCATCAAATTGTATGGAAAAAGGGAATGGTCAACCAGCCTCACCTTAATTAAGAAGAGTCAGCCAGTTGGATGGGAGGAGGCTGAGAAGGCACCCACTACCGTGGCAGCAGAGACTCCTACAGAGATACCCTTATCCACCCCTCCACCTACCATACCTGTCCCATTACCCACACCTCCACCCACTTTGCTTTTTCCATTTGTATCAGTCCCTCTTCGAACAGATCTCTCTCCACCCACCTCTGAACCTGTTTTATCTTCACCCACCTCTCAGGTTTTCCAACCTAACATCCTGAAACCTCCCACATTCCCCGAGCTTACCACTACCATTTCTTCTCCACCCATTACCCAACCCATATCTAATTTACCCCCATCATAAACCCCTCTGCATCCACAGGGTGTGGACCTATTCACCACTACTGGATTCATGGCCCTCATGACCTCAATTGTGGAGGATGTCGCTCATGAGTACACTCAACATCCTGACTCCCCACGCCCTACTCCTCCTCATTTTTACCATGCACCCTCTTCTCCCTTCCAGCATGTCCAAACACCTGCCCCTTCTACCCCCACCATGCCTGACACCCTCACTCAAATTATATCCATCCTCCAATCCATTCAATCCCAATTAACCATTCACACCGACAACTAGACCCTCATGAGTTCATGTCTCCAATCAATTCAATCCACCCTTACCCCATCCTCTTCCGCCCCTCAACCCCCTCACATATCCCCTCCTGCTTCACCCATACCTACCCCACACCCCGCGACTGCCTAGCCTGAGGAAGTAGCTGCACCAGCTCTCCCCATACTTTCCTCACCATCGATCACTTTACCCTCATCACCAGATTTACTGGCCTCCGTAGTACTTGAATCCCCTCTACCTTTCACCACCTCCCCACCTATTTTTTCCACGATGCCTCCACCCAAACTGATCCCTGGGAGGATCTGGTTCCCTCCACCCCTCCTCTTCATCCACTACACCCCTGTCCTTGCCCATTGTCCTTAGACAAACCATGTAGATCCCCCCTTACCTCACCCTGCTGTATGCCATAAGGGACAACCCTTACATCCACAGGGATGTCCTGAGAGGTATGGCTGCACTCCGCGCTTCCATGGCGGCCCCTTATGAGGAGAGGATTGCTAGCATAGAATTGGAGCACAGAATTCAGCTCTGCGATATCTCTATAGGGTGGTCTAAAATCCTAACTTGCTACGAGTCCGCAAAATAGTTGGCAGCTGCTGAGAGTCTCATTGTCAAATATGAGAAGAAGAATTTTGAGCTTCTCAAGAAAAAATTAGCCAATGCTCAGGAGATACTCAAGGCCACCAAGGAACTCTCTCATGCCAACCTACTCTATGCCGTAAAACAAATTGACATATTGGAGAAAAAGGTTGCTTCCCTTACCTCTCAGCCATTTCAACCTACCCCTCTCGCCACCACACCTCCTCCTGCTCCTCCTTCCACTCACTCCTGCCCCCCTTCTACAACTCAACCCCCCACCACCCCCCCTGTGGATGTGCACCCTCCTCCAGCCCAGGAGCCTCCCCCTACTCAACCTGCCCCTCCAAAACCAAAAAGGGCTCCCCCCAAGAAGAAAGTTACTATAGAAAGATCTGCTCCTTCAGCTACTTCTATTAAGAAATGAAAGAAGCCTGCTGCCCGGTCTAAAGACGCTCCTCCCCCCCAGCTCCCAACCCAACCTGATGCCTCTTTCACCTTACTATCAAGGGAGGAAAGGAGGAAGGTTGCTGCGCCTCTTGACTTGGACCCCACTGCCCTTTTTCCTTCAGATTCAGATTCTGATTCTATTGCTGCTGTTGATCCCAAAGGAAAACAACCCGCTACCCAGTCTGAGGAGGCCACAAAGAAGTTGCAACCGAAGGCTAAATCTAAAGGAAAAGCTCCTTTATCCAAGGATGAGCTGAAAAACCTGGCTGACCTCTATGATTGGCCAGATGATGCCTATAAATAGCTATGGCAGTGTGTTGTTTTAGTTTCTTCCTCACTTGTCTCATGTATATATTTGGCATTTTAATACAATTTTGTCTTCATGAAGTTTTGTATTTTTTTTTCTTCTGTATCACTCTTTCCCCCCATGCCTCTCTCCTAATTTCATCAATGTCAAACAGTGAGGATACTGTTTAGTTTAGGTTTGGGGGTATGACATGTATGCTAATAAATTAGTTAATTTTAGTGCAGCTAGGCTAAAAAGGAGTGTTTGGAATTAATTAGAATAAATTCTCACTTGAATAAAAAGAGAAAATTAAAAAGAACTGTTTGAAACTGAAATAAGCTGTAGTCCAACAAACTTCATGAGGCAAATGTCAATAAGTTGTGAAAAATAATTTTGATGTGCAATAAACCTGAAATAAGAGAAGATGGTGAAAATACACCCCTGAAAAATTTGATGGAAGTTCATACCCAGTGAAATTTGGGCCTGAAAAAGTTTCTTTAAAGAGTGTCTTGGCATTTTTTTCTGCTCTAAGGGCTGATGGGATCTAATTCTAATCACTAGAAGTTAGGCAATTCCAAGTTGAAACAGCTTGACAGCATTCATGACATTGAGGACATGAAGTAAGGCCATCCCTTGGTCAGTTTGAGCTTAAAATGTCCCACCTTTGAACTGCCCTTGATGCACACCACTTGAGCCTTAAAAGTCCCAATTTTCTTTGATGAAAACTAGAAAATTTAAACCCAAAACCTCACTGACCTGATACAGATTGACCCTCACTTTGAGATTTTAGAAGGAAAAGGTGAAGGAATGGAAGAAGGTAGAGCTAGTTTGAGAAGTGGTTGAAAGAGAAGAAAAACACAGTTGGTGGTATTTGTGGCATTCCGACCCCTAAAAAAAAAATTAATAAAAATAATAAATAATAAAAATAAGAAAAAGAATGAGAAAGAGAAGTCATTTCATTGAAAAATTGAAAAGAGGATTAGAAACTGGTCACTTCAAATCTGAAAATTCAAGAAGTAGATGGAATTGTGCTGAAATGAAGAAGATGAAGGAATGAATAATCTCCTTACCTTTACTGATTTCTCAATTTGAATCCCTTTTACCCTTTCCTTCTTTTACAAACCTCATCCCTAAGCCACATTACAACCCAATAAAAAGACCTTATTGATCTGAAATGAATTGAGTTGTCATGTGGAGATAAAGAATTGTGTAATCTATGGTGAAAAGAGTTAGAAAATTTCAGAAATTAGAGCAATGCCTATGCTCATGATTACAGCCCTATTTGAGGATGTAATTGCTCTTGAGCTGTGTGAAATTCTACACTCTTCATTTTTGTTATGAGTTAACATCCCTGGTGAGACTTGGGCCTGAAATCCAATTTGATGGGGGTAGTATCAAAACAGAATTCTCAAGTGAAAGGTAAGCCATGCACCAATCTTCAGACAAAATGCCTTGACATGAACTGATCGATGATGAAGGAATTACTGTAAAATTTCATGTTTTAAGTTGGTGATTTTTCTGCCGAAAGCCCTCTAGAACTAAAAAGACATGATGAGAATTTATTCTAGTTCACTGAAACTCTATTTAGCAGGATGCACTATTATTAACTAACCTTATTGGAGAAGTTTGTGGGTACCTTCACTGAAAACCCTTAGGAGACTTCACTCCTCCACTAGGGATCACCTAGGGGTTTAAAAGGCTTGGTGCATATGCTAAATGCATCCGTGCTCCCTACGAAAGTGGCATTTTAATTCTTTTTATTCTCTTTTGCTCAGGGACTAGAAAAGCTTAGGTTTGGGGGTGTGTTAAGTAGTGAAAATGCCACTTTTCACCCTTTAACCTGACCATTGATAGACCTGTGAGCACACTAATAAGCTTATGTCAAGTGTATTTTGTAGACAATAATAAAAGAGTACACTAATGCAGAAAACTACTCAAGAATGCCCAAAAAGGGGCTATCTCTTAGCACAAGACAAACCCAGCAACAGTCCACCAGAGGGTAGCATATCACTAGACCCTTGGAGCCGTGGCTATAGCAGGGCAAGGCGAAGGAAGTGAAAACAGGCTGAAAACATCCTATCGATTGGTCACCTGAAGACTTCGATAGGAGCTAAAAGCAAAGAAAGAAAGATTTCGTGCAGTTGAAGAGGTTTTCAATAGGATCTAAAGGCAGAAGAAGGATGGATTCATGTGGATTGAGGAGTTCGATAAGATCCAAGAACCTATCGAGCAGCTGAAAGGAAGGAAGAAACCATCTTATCGAAAACCTGCTTGAGGCGTCAAGGGAACCTATCGAATGGTTTCTTAAAACCTATCGAGATGAAGACACTGGAACAGAACCTATCGAAGGGAACTTGAACCTTTCGATAGGAGTGAGAGCAACCCTATCGAAATGATGGCATGTAGAGCGGAGCCTGTCGAAATGGTTCTCCAACCTGTCGAAGAGCCCCTCCAACCTGTTGAATACTCCAGGCCAAGGGCTGAGAATGCCGAAACTCTAAGAGGAGGCTCATCCTATCAGAACCTATCGAAGATATCTGAGAACCTAGTGAAAGGACCAAAAAGCTCTATTTGAATATCTCGAAAGCTTCCTAAACCTGTCGAAATTATGTGTAGAACTTCTCAGAAATTCAGCTGTGCACACGTTGTGATTTGGTGACCTGCTGCACGCAACCCGAGGCACTTGGTGACCGACACAATAGTTCCAGAAGATGCCCTAGGAAACCCTAACCGACCCACGTGCTCTAACAGAACTCTAACAAACTTTGAGGGCCTTCTAGAAGGGATTTTTGGTGGGAAAAATAGAGGAGAAAGCTATATATAGAGACCCCCAATTACAATTGGGGGGGGATTGAGATCTGAGCCAAATTCTGAATATTAGCGCTTGCAGAGCACTTCTATTTTCCCTCCTTTAGCCTAACAATGGTTGGCTAATTCCTCTGGAGTAGCGAGAAGAGAGGTTAGATCTGTAATTGGGTAAGGTTAAGATTGCTATTGTGGGTTCCCAGTTGCACAAACTACAGATCTGAGAGTATTTCCATTGTAGAGTGATTTTGATTGCAATGTAAATGCTGATTTTAATGCTTTAATTAGATCTAAAGTTCCCTTGGTTTCATTTGGTAATCGATCGGATTTGTGTAGAGGAGTCTGTAGATCAGCTCACCCACTTAACTGGTAGGCCTCTTGGATACCACCCGATCTCCCTGGATCTAATACTCCTGTGATTCCTTGAGTCTGTAACCTGAGAATTGCAGCATCTGTAGTGGTTTTAATTGTTCTAATTGATGCTTTAGCTTTGGAGGAGATCCCTAGGATGGTCTATGACCATTAAAGTGAACAGATCATAACCTTAAGATTAGTCCAAACTCAGGCTCCAATTGGATTCATCTGCTGTAAATACATGGATTTGATAAAGTCTATAGGATGGTCTGTGGCCATTAAAGTGGACAGATTATAACCTTAAGACCAGGTGGATCCTGTGATTTGAAGTGGAGCTTTCTACCCTTCAGCTGCGCTTATAGCCAGTTGAGGGAAAAGTGTACTCTAAACCTTTGTAGCATGATTAATTAAATTTGATTTCAGTGAAGACCAATCTCCAAGCTACTCTTCTCCATTTTCTATTTTCTTTATTCTTTTCCCCTACAAGATCTAAGTTCCCAAACTCGATCCAAGCTAGTCTATGTTTAATTTTAGCATTAGTTTAAGCGACAATCCATTTTAAACCTCTCCCCTGTCTTTTAGCTAACTTAGCAATAGTTAGAGTGCCACATCTCATACAGATCTGGAGATTTATCATAGTTTTAAACCAACCTCCCTGTGGACATTCCCTTACTCACCATTCTTGTAAAACTTGCTACAACAGACCCTGATTACTTGCAGGTCTGTGTGAGTGTTTTCTGCCTAGTTTTATTGATGATTTTAGACCCTCATTTGAGGGAAGGCAAACACGCCAACAGTGACCAGTACGGTGAGATATTCATACTTGTGCTCCGCTACTATGAGATATCCGTTCTTTGATTTTCAATCTATGGAAATACTTCGTTCCGCACTAGTCACCTTAGGGGCTTGGGCAACTTTGTGAAAATTATTTATTGAAAGATGATGGTTGGTGTATTCGATCGGTAATATTTTTGGCTCTCGATGCTATATCTGCTCGAGAGAGTATTTAAGTGATTGCTTAAGTGTGTGTGTTACAAGAACAAGTTTAGTAACCATGATCAGTGTATCTTGAAATTATGTATCAATATCTGTTTTGTATCAATATAAATACTTTTAAATTGTGGTTTCAGTAAGAAAAGTATGTTTCGTATTATGCCATGAGATATATGTGTGATGTGAAAATATGCATGTTATGTATGCTTCCCTATTGAGTTTAGATGTTAGCTCACCCTTCGACTATACGTCATAGGTACATGTATAGATGCGGGTACTGAAGACATAGATCCTGAGGACCCTGAGTACTTGCCAGAGGAGGAGACTAGCCCCCTCTTGAGGAGTTCTTCTAGTGGGCAGTGCTACGTTAGCTTATTTTGAAATTTGATTTGTAAGGCTTGGTACGTCTAGCCAATTTTTGTCAAAACTTATGTAATATGTCGTACAATATTATTTTGCGAACCATGTTTTGGTGACTGTGGTTTGTCACTGGTGGTTCGATTTGGTTCTTTTGCCCATGTGATTGACATGAGATTAGAATCGTCTTTTGTAGTATTTTGGACATGTCATTATATAGAATTGGAGATTTATTTCTTTATGATGACTCTATCTTCTTAGTTAGAATGTGTGCTTTATTTCCGCTTTGTGTGTGGATGTACCAAGTGTTCGATGTGTCGGGGATCGCCTTATGGGTGGTTTTGATGGCACAAGTTTTCGGGTGCAGAAATTTGGGCTGTCATAAATTTACATGATTGCCAAACCCCTAAGCTAAGTTAACAGGGTCACTTGAGCCACATTGTTAAGCCCTTGAGCTAAGTTAACAGTGTCACTTGTGCTTCACATTGACAGTTGGCCGGTCCACATGTACGGATATCCCGCTGTACTGAATACACGATGGGGATTCATTTCACAAAAACCTTAAATTATTGTACAATTATAACTTATAGTTATTCATCGTGTAATTGATCAGTGTGATTAATTATAGCTACGTGTTTGAGTTTCACATGGTTGCTTATCACGTTCACGCACATTCATCATCTTCACACATGCTTACTTATCACATTCACACATACTTGCCAATCATACTTATTTCATTCATGCACATTTCTTATCGTGTTCACATTCATGTCATATACACACACACACACATACATGCTTCATCACATTCACATTATCTACACGATTTATATCGGAAGTCATGTTATTGAATTTCCCCTACCTCTGACAAAGTTCACACCGAAGCACATCAAAATTGAGCGAATGCCCTTAGGCCATAGTCTAATTCAACCCTACAATTTAAGGGTTCTTGATGGCCGGTTGCTTCTTAGGACCCATGGAATATACAAAAACTCAAGAACTTTCAAATATTTAAACAAACAAATTCAAGAAAAGGCAGGGCTTACCTTTTGGAGAGTTAAAATTGAGTTCTTGTAAGAGAAACTGAAGCCTTTTGGCAGATCTTGGGTGTAGTGCCTTGATTCCTCACAAGAAAAGGAAGAAAAACCGTAAGCTTGGCTCGAAAGAAGCTTGCAAATGGAGAAATAAACCCCCTGATTCCAACTTAAATCATCAAACTCGAACGTTTGATTTATATTTCGAACGTTCAATTTTCAATTCGAACGTTAGATTTCTGATTCGAACGTTCAATTTTGTCCCCAAAAATGCTCAGAAGCCTGACAAATTTGATCGATCAAATTCAATTTCAATCGTTCAATTTAAATTTTGAACATTCGATTTTGAATTCGAATGTTCGATTGTGACAGAAACTGTCAAATTTTGATTTTTTTTTTTTACTTTGGTCCCCAAACTTGATTCATATAAGTAGCCTTTATATGGTACATGCCCATACATCATCCACTTTTTATTACCGACCTCTCGGCCCTTAAATTACCTAAGTTTTTGTGACCATACAATGTATACTCATACGGTTAGTTGTATAAATGTTCACTCAAATGGAACAAACACCATAACCTGATTTATCATATCCAAAACAGAACAGAACTCTACATACATTAAGAAATCTGCATTTAATACCAGTCCTATTGATTATAATGCAAAAATCAAGGTATCATTACGTTCCTTAACTCCCATCAGTTATAAAAAAGAAAATTCTCATTTTTGCTCAAATAGGTGTGGAAATTGCTCGCGTATTTCAGCTTCATGTTCCCAAGTGGCTTCTTCGGAAGAATGATTTCGCCACTTCACAAGAACTAAAGGAATTCGCTTGGTTCGTAAGATCTGTTCTTTGCTGTCCAAGATCTGTACTAGCTCCTCGACCAATGTTAGACCGTATTGAAGCTCGATGGGCTGGTAGTCTAACACATGAGTCGGGTTTTTAATATACCTCCGTAACATGGACACGTGAAACACATTGTGCATGCTAGATAGTTGTGGCGGTAAAGCTACTCGATAGGCGACTTCATCGACTCAGCCCAATATCTCAAAAGGCCCAACATAATGCAGACTCAGCTTTCCACATTTTCCAAAACGCATCACGCCTTTCGTAGGCGAGATTCGGACAAAGATATTGTCTACAACTTAAAACGTAGGGTAAGAACTACTACATCATAAATTTAAAAGGAAAACAAAGGTGATCAATGCTAATAAGCTCACTTGAAACTCAACATGATTTCTTTTGAGGTCGGCATATCCCTTTTGGTGACTTTGAGCCACGCGTAACCTCTCACAAATTAATTGAACTGTCTCAGTCATACTCTCCATGATCTCTGGGCCTAAAATGAGCTTCTCGCCCACTTCTTCCCAATTAAGTGGAGACCTGCACCGCCGCCCATACAATGCCTTGAAAGGTGCTTTTCCGATGCTAGCCTGGTAGCTATTGTTGTAGGCGAACTCAATCAGAGGTAAGTGTTTATCCCATGACCCTTGGACATCCAACATGCAAGCACGTAGCATGTCATCTATGATCTGGTTCACCCGCTCAAGTTGCCCATCGGTCTGAGGGTGAAATGTCGAGCTGAAATCAAGCCTAGAGCCCATCCCTTCCTGAAATCGCTGCTAAAACTGAGACATATACAGCGGGCCTCTATCGGATATGATGCTAATCGATATACCATGCATCCTGACAATCTCTTTGAGGTACAACTCCCCGAGTTTGCTGGCGATATACATCATATTGCATGGCAGGAAATGAGTGGATTTTGTCAACCGATCCATAATGACCCAGATGGCATTATGTTTCCTCAGAGTTCTCGGCAATACCAGAATGAAGTCCATAGAAATGGCCTCCCATTTCCACTCAGGTATCGATAAACGTTGCAACAATCCCGCTGGATTTCAATGATCAACCTTGACCTGCTGGCAAACTAAACATCGCGATACGTACTCGGAGATATCTCTCTTTAAGCCTCTCCACCAGAAGCTCTTCTTCAAATCTTGGTACATCTTGGTACTACCAGGATGAATGGTATACCTAGATTTGGGAGCCTCTTCAAAATGGTGTCAAAAAACTCAGTATTGATTGGTACGCATACTCGGTCTCGAAACAACAAAGTCCCATCTTCTCTGATGGAGAAATCTATCTCACTTCCACCAATCACATTCCGCCTGATAGCCATAAGCTCATCATCAGTCAATTGTAGCTTCCAGATGTTCTCGAAGAGTGTAGAATGAATCACAAGAGTAGCCATTAGAGCACCCAAATCACGTGTTGCATAATCCCACCTTTAACATCAAATCACATGCTGCATAATGCCATATCTTCAAGTAAGTGCCATCGGTGCACTTTCGCAATGAGATGTGACAACTCAGCGGAGGACTTTTGGCTGAAAGCATCTGCTACCACATTAGCCTTCCCGGGGTGATACTGGATGGAACAATCATAGTCTTTCAGGAATTTCATCCATCGTCACTGCCTCATATTTAAATCCTTCTGCATGAACAAATACTTGAGGCTCTTGTGATCAATGAAGATATCAAGTCTTCCCATAAAGGTAATTCCTCCAGATCTTCAGAGCAAGGATCACTGCAGCCAACTCAAGGTCATGTGTTGGATAATTCTTTTCATGGTCCTTTAGCTGCCAAGAGTCGTAAGCAATGACTCTCTCATTCTGATTGAGCACATAGCCCAAACCACTATAGGAAGCGTCACTGTACACTACAAAACCTCCACTGCCTGATGGTATGTCAAGCACTGGTGCAGTCGTCAATCTCTTCTTAAGCTCCTGAAAGCTTTTCTCGCATGCTTCGGCCCACTCAAACCTTACACCCTTCCGTGTGAGTTGCGTAAGTGGCCCCAAAATTTTGGATAAGCCCTCCGCAAACCTCCTATAATACCTAGCTAGACCAAGAAAACTGCATATTTCGGTCACGGTCTTCAATTGTTCCCACTTCATAACCGCTTTAATCTTAGCAGAGTCAATGATGATGCCGATCTCAGAGATAACATGGCCTAAGAAACTAACCTGTTCAAGCCAAAACTCACACTTGCTGAGTTTTGCATATAGCTGGTGGTCTCTGAGTATTTAAAGAGCCACTCGTAAGTGCTGCTCATGCTCCTCTCCTGTTCTCGAGTAGATGAGGATATCATCTATGAAAATAACCACTAATTTATCGAGGTGTGGTTTGAATACTCGGTTCATCAAGTCCATGAATGATGTTGGCCCATTCATTAGCCCAAAAGGCATAACCAGGAACTCATAGTGACCATACCTCGTGCAAAACGTAGTCTTTGAAATGCCTTCCACCTTAATCTTCAACTGATGGTATCCTGACCTCAAATCGATCTTTGAAAAGAGCTTGCACCTTGCAACTGATCAAAGAGGTCATCGATTCGCGAAAGTGGATAACGATTCTTAATCATCAATTTGTTTAAGTGGCGGTAATCAATGCAAAGTCGCATCGACCCATCCTTCTTCTTCACAAATAATATTGGTGCTCCCCAAGGAGACACACTTGGTCTGATAAAGATTTTATCTAATAGCTCTTGAACTTGTTCCTTCAGTTCCTTCAACTCAGCTAACACCATATGATATGGAGCCTTTGACAATGGTTTGGTACCTGGCGCTAACTCAATCGCGAACTCGATCTCCTGGTCAGGTGGCAATCCAGGCAGATTCTAAGGAAAGACATCCAGATACTCACATGCAATCGTAATGTCAACAATGTTCTTCTCTTCCTCCTTTTAATCTTGCAAGTAACCAAGATATCCACAACACCCACTCCTCATCATACACTCTGCTCAGATAGCTGAGATGAATGATGCAACACTAGATTTTAATCTACAAAATCAAAATGATTTTCTCTTTGGAGGATGGAAAGTCATAGCATTTCGAAGGCAATCTATGCTCGCATGGAAAGTGGATAACCAACCCATTCCCAGGATTACATCGAACCCTTCCATACTTAATATAATCGGATCGGCTACCATCTCGTAGTCTTCAATCATCACAATCATTGATTGACACACGATATCTGTGTTCACTGAGCTACCTGTAGGAACTGCTATTGCCAATATGAAGTCAAGGGTCTTTGGAATGATGCCCAACTTCTAAGAGAATAGAGGAGTGATAAATGAGTGAGTAGGCTCGAGGTCTATTAATACCTATGCTATAGTTTTGCATACATCGCCGTCACGATGTATAACAGGTGTACCTTTAATTGATAAATAAGATTCAATTAACTATTCATAAGATGTGTGGTATTCATGCATGTCATAATTCAAAGAATTTTCTAGGAATAATAGTCAATAGAAACTAAAATAAAAATTAATCTCAGAAATTTAATGATACCTTGAATCACATCATTCAATGAATGGGCATCCTACGCTGTCATGGCATATGCTCGACCTTGGATAGTAGGTCGAGTAGATCTCTGTGTAGAAGTCGAAGTGGTCCTTCCCTTGTCCACCTCAGGACAATCCTAGACCATATGTCCTATCTTTCTGCACCGCAAGCATGCTCCAGTGTTCCTCCTACAGTCCTCAGTCTTGTGTGATTTCTCACACCATGTACATGAAGGGACCAGAGCGAAAGATGAAGCACGTGAAGATCCTTGTGCCATTAAGGCCCCACTCGCAGTAGTGCCTAATGGTCGAAAGGATCATACAGGCGAAGACACCAATGGTCTCTGATAAGATATCGGCCCAGAAGAAGTGGCATGTCTCGAGTACACCGGTTGCATAGGATATCTCGGCGGTCTCATAAACTTGGGTCTCTTGTTCACTTGATCATAGGCACTTGTTTGACCCTGCCCAACTCTTTCCTTATTCTGTTGATCTCTTCTCTTAAACATCCTGTTGATGTCCTCCTCAGCTATAAGGGCTTTAGTCATAACCCTCGAATAGGTTTCCAGCTCAAGGAGTGAGATCTTCTCCAGAATATTTGGCCTTAGACCCTGTGCAACCGTGGGATTTGTGACGATCCCATCGCGGCAATGCGCTCGCTTGCAAAAATATAGATTCGCCACCCAGAACTTTTGGTGTCCCGAGATACCTATATCATTTTTATAAGCACCGAAGTGCCACAAATATGACTCTGAATCTGGTCCACACTAAAGGCTCTTGGGTAGGGGCTTCAGTTATTGATCAGGAAGGTGTTAGGCACCCGATCAACCCGCTTAATGTGGTCTCTAATAATGGCCAAAATAAAAATAAAGTAAAAAAAAAAGAAAATAGCTTCCTCTTGCCCAAATGGGCCTTAAATCCTATTTGTGCCCCTCCGTTCCTACCGAAAATTTGGCGGCATAATTACACAAATGGGAGGACGGGAGGAGCCAAAGAAGAGATAGGAGAAGAAAGGGGAGAGCCAGAGCCCTCGGGCCCTTGTAGCACCATAGAGGAGCCTTGCTTGGCTTACTTTGATGAGCTTTTGAAGGCTTGTATAGTATGGAATGGGGTTGTAACTCCTAAGGCTTGAAGCTAAGAGGTAGAGAAGGAAGACTAGGGGATCACACACACCTAACCACCTAACCTAGAGGCTTTTCATGAAAGGCAAGGGTGGGGAAGAGGTTTTTGAATTCTGGTTTTTGTATGGGAAGTGTGCACCAAAGGGAGAAAGATCTTCTCACTTTAAGCTCTTTCTCTCTTAGGTAAAAATTCTCAACCTTTAAACCAAGGGGAGGGGGGCTCTATTTATAGGAAAATGGTAGGTTAGGAGGCTACTTAGATGCTAATTAGGGTTAACAATTAGGTAATCTTTAATCTAAGGTTTCCTAGGATTTTGAGAGCTTGGAGATGTGGGGGAATGGTTTTAATGGTGGATGATAGGTTAGTGTTTTAAATCACTTAAGGGTTGCAAATAGGCATTAAAAGGGTAGAACAAAGTTATCAAAACACACCCCAAGGACTGAGGTGGTCAACAAGTCAAACCCTAGCTTCAAAATTCAAGGTAAAACACCAATTGTCACTGTTCATATGCCTGGAGCAACTATTAGTTGCGCCAGACAAATGTACAGTAAAATTGTTCTGTACAGTAGCCTGAAAGTTGGCTCCGCCAGGGGTGAGGGGACCCATTTATACCTGGCGCAACTATTAGTTGCACCGGACCATTTCTAGGGAAAAAAGGCCTGGCGCAACTATTAGATGCGCCAGGCAAATTCTGAGGGAAAATGGCTTGGTGCAACTATTAGTTGTGCAGGCAAAAATCCCTCCAAAATAGCTCGATTTTCAAATGGTCATAACTTTTTATATACAACTCCGATTGAGGTGATTTTTTACTTGTTAGAAAGTCGGAGAAGTCCTCTTTCCAATGGTATATAACTTATCTCTTAAAGAAGTCTATGTAAATTTTGGTACTCCTCTTTCCAACCACTACTCGAGAGGGTTTGACACTGGTCTAGGAAATGGTTTTAATGGGTTTGGGAAGGTTAGGGCTGATTCCTAAGGGTTTGAGAAGGTTCCTAAGGGTTTCATACATACAATCAAAAGCTCAGAAGTGCACCTCTCTCGAAATGTGTTCTGATCGGGCCTTGGGCCAAATTTGGGTGTCTACAGATGCCCCTCTTTGGTATCCGATCACTAATGATCGAATGCCAAAGAAAAGAGACATCCAAAGAGGCCCAAGGCATTATTGACAGGTCCGCTACATTTAGAACGAACTTTAAACATCAGATGAGTAACATGGTGAGAAAACGAAAGCCCTGGATGCCAGGCTAAACATTCATTTCTCGAGGTAATCGGTTCCCAAGCGCTTAGCGACATTACTGGGCATAACCGAGGTGGAATGAGTTGTGAACTCCCTATAGTCGGGAAAGACATTCGCTTCTTGATATGATTTTGAAGGTATTTGATGTTTAAAATTCATTCTGAATGCAACAGCTTCGTGAGTAAGAGGGGTGATCAACCCACATTCAAAGATAGGAGCGAAGTAAACATACGCAAGGCTCCATAGTTTGCGTCCAATCCTACGAGGCATTTGATTGCCCCATCTGACTGTTCGCGGGTGCCCCTGCTGAAAGCAGGGTTCGAGGTCTTTAGGCGAACCCATCAATCCTGAAGTTTATTTAGCATGACTGCCCGAAGAAAGTGAATAGTTGCCACAACGCTTTTTGGGAGTACGTGCTATTTTTAAAAACATGCCTCATATCAACATGACCTAGAGCATCCAACTTCAACTACCTTGAACAGATCCAACCAAACATTGGGTGTCTCCCAAAAGGGACATCCAATCCTAGTTTCTGCCAACAATGATCTTAAACATCATTTAACTATGCATAAACATGCACCCATTAGGAGAGATAAGCAACAACAAAGGCGATGGAAGCCCCGACCCGGACCTGTCAAGGTACAATTTACGAGAATAAACAACCATCATACGGATACCCAGAGGCATGACGTACACTTTACAGGGATACCGCTGCCCATACAAGTTTTAAGCCTATAGAAAATAAAAGGGAAATGAACCCTTCTGAATGCATGGTTACACATAGTTTGGTTTATATGTAATCTCATTCTCAACAGGTTGGTCTCAACCAACGATTGATCTTTTCCAACGGAAAATCTGAAGCTTAAGATACTTAAGTTCATATGAATCCAAAATAGAGCGCACATCGCAAAGATTTAGCAGTGGAGCCAACTTAATCAGAACATTGACCATTTGATCGGGATTGACACTGTTGCTCCTACTTTAAAGTAGGATCCAGAATCTAAGGCGTGCCTTAGGCTTAGGACGTTACTATAGCATGGTGGTGTTGCTGATAAAATATCGACATTTTACGACATCAGAACACCCATGTGCGTAGCTCTGTGGGGAAGCACAGATTTATTCTTTCTTTTTCAAAATAATTTTCTCTCTCTTTTTTTTAATAGACCTAATGTCAGTGGTGAGATGCTTCATCTGATTTGTCCATTGCTGAGAAGTTGCCCGCTTCGAGGCTTTGGACCGTGTGATGTTCCTGCATATTCTTGAGAAAAGGTAAGTCCCTTTTTTGTTTATGCATATAAAGAAAATGCATCCTAAACAACAGAAGGAAAAGTAGATTTTTACCTATATTTTTTCATTCTCAATATATTTTTTTGGATTTTTATCTTCGGAGATTTTTTGTCATTTTTCTTCATTTTTGAGATTGAAATATGATGGTAGAAATATGAGTAGAAATATATGCTCATTTTTTGGTATTTGGATTTTTCTTGATTTTTTGTTTTTGGCCCTCTCTCTTTTTTATTTTTGATGCCTTGACAGTGAGACGGAGTAACGGGTTCCATTTTGAGCATAGTCGAACTCTTTCATGCAGTCAGACCTGAGTGAGTTTCTGGATTTTACCAAGGCCAGAACGTTGATCCCTTTGGATTGAGTAAAACCTTTCTCTTTGCCACGGGTCATACGTTTGCCGTGCAGTTTCACAAAGATAATTCTGGTCAGGACCCGATTTGAACTAGCATGAGCGGTGTAGAAAAGGGGATCAGGGAGAGTAACCAAGAGGGCTCCTCAAACATTAATCTTCTCGATCAGTCCAAACCTTTCTTTTCTAATTTTTTCTCTTTTTTTTTTTTAATTTATCTCCTTTTTTTACCCGTGGCGCTCTTTCGGGTTTTCACCACGTCCATGGTTTAGCTCTCTTACCCCAAGTGCCCTTTCGGGGTTTCACCTGGTCCGCACAAGCTCGTTATTTTTACCCGTAATGCCCTTTCGGGTTTTCACCACGTCCATCCTGCTTTGAGCTTGTATTTTTTTTTTATTTTTTTTTCTTTATTTCTTTTTTCAACAGTCACGACATAGATGCCGATTCCATCATAGCCAGCTGGATGGGGCTCTGGTGTCGTCTCACAACTCGGCTTGTTTTGACTTAACAGATGTTATAACTGCTTGTAAACCTAAAAGAGGGCTTTCTTCAGGGTGTAGCTTGGCCATGGGTTAGGTTAGGATTTGAAGGTATGCTAGGCTAAAAGGGTTTCCTTGATACGACTTCAGTTTTCCCAACATACTTTCTTCCTTGGGTTTTTTTTTTTTTTATACATGCCCCGTGATTCTTCTACATTTTTTTTGTTCTTTTTGCTCCATTTCAGGCAATCTTTTTTTAAGGTTTTGCTTTTATGATTTTTTTGGATTTTGATGGTAATTTCACTTCTCTTTTTTTTGGTGTACGTACATATATGTTTTTTGCTGCAGGGGTTATTTGAAAGAAAAATGCCCATGCTCAAATGGGGTAGCAAAGGATATCATTATTTTTAGGGATGCTTTTTGGCTACTATGCTTGAAATGATGGCCTCTTTTGAGTGATTCTTAAGCAGTCACACATCTGTTTCACCAATACTTACCTTATCATGATAGATTAAGAGTAGAACTGTCGGACGTATCCAACACTGATGGGCTCAGGAAGACGATCTCTGTCCATGGTGGCGAGGCGGATGGCGTATCCCAATAGTACTTCTCGAATGACATAAGGTCCTTCCCAGTTCGGCTTGAACTTTCCTCTCGGATCAGTATGGAGGGATGGGAAGATCTTCTTCAGCACAATATCTCCTACCTTTAGATCTCGACCGCGGACATGTTTATTGTAAGGGTGTGCGATTCTCTCCTGGTACACCTGAGTGTGATACAAGGCTAGGAGTCTCTTCTCATCCAATAGATTCAATTGTTCGAAGCGGGATCTCTCTCTCTCTGCTTCTGGTAAGCCTGATTCCATGAGGATTCGGAGTGAGGGTACTTCAACCTCTACTGGTAGGACAGCCTCAGTTCCATACACAAGGGAGAATGGTGTTGCCCCTATAGCGGTACAGATCGATGTTCTGTAGGCCCCCAAAGCGAATGGCAGCATTTCGCTCCAATCTTGATAAGTGATGACCATTTTCTCAAGGATGCAAACGACTGTCTTGTTCGCAGCCACCACAACTCCATTAGTTTGAGGCCGATAAGGTGACGAGCGATGGTGCTTGATTTTGTATTGCTCGCAGAAAGCTCGAACGCACTTTTTCGCAAAGTTTATGCCGTTGCCTGTGATGATATCTTTGGGGACTCCAAATCGACACACAATATTATTCTTGAGGAACTTCTCAACATGACCGGCTGTGATGTTCGCATATGTCGCCGCTTCCACCCATTTGATGAAGTATTCAACGGCGACGAGAACGAACTGATGCCCATTTGATGCTTTTAGATTAATCATTTTGACGACGTCAAGGCCCCAGGTAGCAAATGGCCAAGGAGTTGTCATACAGTGTAGATCGATGGCAGGAGAATGTATCAGACTGGAGTGTTCCTGACATTTGTAGCATTTCTGAACATGTTGGTAGCAATCTAATTCTATAGTGGTCCAAAAGTATCCCTGCCGCAGAATTTTCTTAGCAAGCATGTGACCGCTGACGTGGGCTCCACATACCCCCTCATGGATCTCCTTCATAATATTGACTGCTTTACTTTCAGTAAGGCACCTGAGCAAGATGTTATTATACGATCGCTTGTATAGGCAATCTCCACAAATAACGTAGCCTGCCGCTAGACGTTGAATGGTTCGTCGGTCCGTCTTGGACGTACCCTCAGGGAAAGTTAATGTCTCGAGGAAATTCTTGATATCTGAGAACTAAGGTGGCTCATCATCAGGCTTTGTTGGTTCTTCAATCTGGAGGCTGAAGGCCGGCTCATTCCTCTGCTCGATCATGATTAGTTTCATCATAGCACCGTACGGGATTTCTATCATTTACTCCAAAGTTGCTAGTGCATCGGCAAAATGGTTCCTTATCCGGGGGACATATGAGAATGTCATGTCTTAGCAGCAAGCTATCAGATCCTCGAGGTGTTCATGATAAGGGATTAGTTTCTCATCTTTCATCTTCCAGACACTGTTCGTCTGGTATATGATTAACTGTAAATCGCCAAACAATTGAAGGTGAGTTATATTCAGATCGAGAGCCGCCTGCAGACCAGTGGCACAAGCTTCATATTCAGCCATGTTGTTTGTGCAAGGGAAGTTGAGCTTGATAAAGATGGGTACGTGGGATCCTTTTGGCAAAATAAGAATGGCGCCAACTCCTTGGCCTTCGGTATTTGCTGCCTCGTCAAAGTGCATTACCCATGATTCTTCTGCTTCCTCAGTATCGTCATCCGTCATGAACAGGATGTTCACATTGGGGAACTGAGTTCTCAAAGGTTCATAATCTGGCAAAGGATTGTCGGCAAGACATTGACGAGTGCAAGATGATTAACGAGTGTCTGCCCCTTGATTGACTTCTGAGTGACGTACATGATGTCAAACTCAGATAATAAGAGCTGCCAGCGTGCAGTCCGCCCAGTGAGAGCGGGCTTCTCAAATAGGTATTTCAACGGATCCATGCAGGCCTGAAGTAGAACGGCGTAAGATAGCAAGTAATGGTGGAGCCTCTGAGTAGCCCATACAGGAGCTAGGCATGCTTTCTCCAGATGAGAATAGCGCGTTTCATAATCAGTAAACTTCTTACTCAGATAGTAAATGGCCTGCTCTCTTCTTCCTGTCTCGTCATGCTGCCCTAAGACGCATCCCATCGAGATTTCCATCGTGGAGAGGTACATTAAGAGTGGTCTCCCCAGCTTGGGTGGTACCAAAACAAGTGGGTTGAGGAGGTAGCATTTGATTTTATCGAACGCTGCCTGACAGTCATCGTTCCATTCAACGGGCGAGTTCTTCCTTAGTAGCTTGAAGATCGGCATGTAAATGGGCGTTAGCTGTGCAATGAACCGACTGATATATTATATTCTGCCCAAGAACCCTCTAACTTCCTTCTCAGTAGATGGCAGTGGCATTTCAGTGATGGCTTTTGACTTTGACTGGGTCGACCTTGATCCCTCTCCTGCTGACGAAGAATCCCAACAGCTTTCCGGACATAACACCAAATGTGTACTTCTGTGGATTCAGACGTAGCCAATACTTTCTCAACCTCTCAAACAGCTTCTGAAGGTTTACCAAGTGATCGCCTCGCTCCGGTGACTTGGCTATCATATCATCAACGTACACCTCAATCTCTCGGTGCATCATGTCGTGAAACAGCGCAATCATAGCTCTTTGGTATGTTGCACCGGCATTCTTTAGCCCAAAGGGCATGACTTTGTAGCAGAAGGTTTCCCAAGAAGTGATAAATGTTGTTTTCTCTCGATCTACCTCTGCCATCTTTATCTGGTTGTATCCTGAGAATCCATCTATAAAATAAAGCATCCCGTGCTTAGCAATGTTATTGACCAAGATGTCGATGTGTGGCAATGGGAAATCGTCTTTTGGGCTCGCTCTGTTCAAATTACGAAAATCGATGCACATGCGGACCTTTACATCTTTCTTTGGCACAAGCACAATATTGGCTAACCAGTGTGGGTATTTGGATACCATGAGAAATCCCGCATCATATTGCTTAATTACCTCATCCTTTACTTTCAGCATCCATTTGAGTCGGAGACGCCTCAGCTTCTGCTTGACTGGCTTCATATCAGGGTAGAGAGGCAACTCATGCTCAACCAAATCAGTGTCTAAACATCGCACCCATACTCCACGTGACACCCAAAATGTGTTTTAAATGCCACTTGGAGCTCCACTTGGAGCTTCATGTGTATCTGGGAGGCCGGTCATCATCCTCCATTGGAGGACTTAACCGGCTCCCATATATATATATATATGAGGGCTGGGAGTAGATAAATCTCTGCACCTACTGATAGGAGCTCGACACGTAGTGCCTCTTTGGCTGATGCAACATTCCAACCCCTTTCTCATTTAACCCCGCTTTAACCATAGTTACCACTGATAGACTAGGAAAGGAAAAGCGATGCGAAGCTCCTGGGGATATGTTCCTGATATTCGGGGTTGAAATGGCCATCAATACACTTCGAAAAGACCATTATTACCCAAATTTAATTCATTTTTTGTCCGCTTCAACTACGAAGAGCTTATGCTTCTGTATAGAAGCACAATCACTTCCTTTATGGGGTGCTAGCGCCTCTTTCATGAAGCGGTGGTGCTCCATCAAGGAATGAAAGCACCTACAAAATGATACGTAACACCTTTTTATTGTCACCTAGCACTTTTTCTGAGAAGCGACGTCTAACCTTATTATCGTTGTTAGAGCATTAAATGAGAAGCGGTGTGTGACATTGTGGTTTGCAATGACCATCATTACCATTTGAAATGATTATTTAAGGTGGCCCTTCGGGGAGACTATTTATTGCCCCAATTTTTATCATTAATGGCGCTTCTGTAAGAAGCACTAGCGTATCTTACAAGAAGCGCAATTGCTTTCTTGATGGCGCGCTAGCACGACTATCATGAAGTGTTGGTGCTCCGTCAAGGAATGGCAGGCGCCTTCTATATGACATGTAGCATCGTTAAGTTGACACGTATCACCATTTTGTGCAAAGCGACATCTAACCTTATATAATTTTTTACCATTGTTAGAATATTAAATTAGAAGTTGGGCGAAGCAGATGGAAATACGGCTCGTGACATCGCGGTTTGCAATGTGCATCATGACCATTCGAAAAAACTATTTAAGGCGGTAAATTTGTGAATTAAAATTTCACAAACTACTCTTCTTCTTTGCCCTAATATTAATCTTCTCAGAGCGTAGTAAGAAGACACTTTGAAGGGGTGAACTCTTTTTGTGACAGCCCGGATTTCGGCACCCCGAAACCCGTGCCATCAGCACGATCATCTTGACCGTGCCTCTTAACTATGCATGGAACATTGGTATATCAAGCAACGAATTTAATTGAAAAAGTAAATGAAGCTGTGGAATTAAATTACTATATGAGCATTTCTCAAAATACAGTTCTACCCTCATGCCTCTGCATGAACGGAAAACCGATCCGAACCATCGATGATAGTTAATCATCACGGATGGTTCGCCCAAAAGAATTATCCCAAATCTATGTATATATATTGTTCAATCAAAACAAGGCTTGACATACCAAGCCGTACAAAAATCTCTCAAAAACCCTCAAAGCTGCACAACGGAGTCCTCTAGAAGAAATCCTCAGGAAGTGGCTCCAACTCATCACCAGGTGCTAGGTTCGAGTCACCGGGGTCAGCGTCTCCTGAAGCCTCGGCAGTTGCTAGTAGTGGACCTGCGACGTATAGTCTATAGGGTGAGCTACATCCTAGCTCAATAGGGAACAGAACACAGTTGAACATATAAATTATCACTCACATATATTCCATGATATGCCATGCATGATGTGTCTATGCAGTTACTGATGAAAAACAGTTAAAAAGCATCACGTTTTATTGGTATCTTACTCATGTCTTTTACTTGTTCATGAATGATGCTGAAAAGGCCTAAAGCAAAACTTAAACTTTCAACTTAAGTAATCCCCGAGCAATATAGCATCGAGCCCTGATGAGATACCCATCATCGTCATCTATATAGACAGTTTTAAACGTATTCCCTGAGAATATAAATAGTACCCAAGCCCCTTTCCCCTGGGGATTGGTGGCAGGGTTTCACTTGTCTCAATCAACACCCCTGGCGTGTGCTTACTGTGTACGGATAAGCCTCCGCACTGGCCTACGGTTTCGCCGTCGTATCGGTCACGAATATCCTGCCGTGTCAGTCGTGGATATCCCGCCACGTCGGAGGGGTACCCTATCAAACCTCAAATAACAAAAGTATCAGGTGCTTTATATATAGTTATTCACCATGTAAGTGTGCTATCTTATATCAGTTAGGCCCTACCAAACATGATTCAATCTTGGATACATCCCTGGGATGTATCCATTCACTTGCATCACACCCGATGCTCTTATCTCTTTACATCCTCATCCCCTGGGGATGGCTCATTATAATTACTCTTATTGATGTCACGCACACACACACTTTTCACAATTCTTAAACAATAAAAATATTTTTTGAATTGAATCTTATATCACTACATACATGCTCTTGCAAAATAAAGTACATGTTCAAGGTGTTCCCTACCTCAAGTCTCTGTCGGATCATGCATCAAGGTCCCACATGGCTCCTTGTGCTCAAGCTCACACGTACCACCTATGGTACCACATAACGTGTGAAACACATCACTAAAGATGTAATAAAGAAGGTTCAAGACCCTCCAAGAATCTTAAAGTCAAACTCAAAAGTCAACAAAAATTGGCACAATCGATTAATCGAACTCCAAAATCGATTAATCGAAATTCAATATCGATTAATCGATTCTCAAATCGATTAATCGAGATTCCCATTCGATTAATCGAAATTCTCCATTCTATCCAGTCGATTCTCAATTCGAGTAATCGAGTTCCCAAAATCGATTAATCGATCCCAAATCGATTAATCGAAATTATAAATCGATTAATCGAACTCTCATTTCGATTAGTCGATTTCTCCATGCTCTTTTCTTTCCTCCACTGGGGTTCATCAGAGGTTCAAATGATTAATCGATACCCAAATCGATTAATCGAAATTCAAAGTCGATTAATCGAAACTCAATTCGATTAATCGAGATCGGGGTCCTCTGACTTTTCAACTTCTTGGCCAAAATTGATTAATCGAAACTCAATTTCGATTAATCAAAATGGCCAGATTCAGCCCCCTTTTGGGCTGTTCTTCCAAATCTTTCTCCATTTATTTTCTTTCTTTTTTTAAGCCTTTAATCTACGATTTTAACCATTCCTAATTACGATTAAACTCCCATAACTCATGCATTTAATTCACAAGAAATTTACCTCAATCAAATCTCAATTTGATTAGATTTAGTGGTTGGAAAGGCTAGGGTTCTAGCTTTGGCTCTAACGGATTCAAGCCGCGTCGAATCCGGCTTTTATTGCTTGAATCCCCCTTCCAATCAGCTGCAATAACTCCTCTCTTTACTCCCCTCTCTCTCTTCTTTACTTCTCTCTCAACAACCTAAGATAGAGATTTAGGGTTATTAAACCCTTTTATCTCTCTTCACACTTGTGTGTTGAGCACATACACCGCGATAGGTGTATGCGACTTCACATTCACATCACACACCACATAGTCACTCAAACTATCACATCTCATCCGTTCATCACACTCTATGCTAACTATTGAACTCCTAATTGGTCAAACCTGTAACCAATCGGGCACAGATCCCGAGGTCACTGTTTAACGTGATTTTTCGGGTTATTACACCTTTTTCCTTTT
The DNA here is from genome assembly GCA_021018995.1 of Chloranthus sessilifolius. Lineage (NCBI taxonomy): Eukaryota > Viridiplantae > Streptophyta > Magnoliopsida > Chloranthales > Chloranthaceae > Chloranthus > Chloranthus sessilifolius. The sequence continues at coordinate 144,377,358 of CM037589.1, forward strand.
TCTGAAATAAGGTGAGTGTCCTTTTATTTTCATGCTGCTTTAAATTTGCACCATCCCTTCCTTGATATAGTGTTAACGCTTCTTTTATGTTGCTTTAGCGCCACTGCACCCTATTTAGAGGAATTATGTGCACTCTGGTCCGCGTATAATTGAATTATGCGCAGTCCAAACTGCGTATAATCAGGTGGAGGTTGGTCATCGACTGGAGAGTGATCGGCTGACTGGCTCAGCCAGGATGGGAAAGCCCTAGTATACTCGAGACTAATTATGTGCATACGGGCATGTGCATAATCGAATTATGAGCATACGGGCTTGCTCATAATTCGGAGTTTGGGGGTGGTGCATGGAAAGTGTATGCCTAGTCCAAGTTGGACTAATTATGCGCACTCGAGCATGCACATAATCGAATTATGAGCATACGGGCTTGTTCATATGGTACTCAATTTTCCATAATTTTGGCCCATTTTTTCACTCCCAAAATTCCAAGTCCGTCTTTTCAATTCAAAAGGGTACCTTTATTCTCACCTCAAAATACTACTTTCTCACCCAATCTCCACCAGCTGACTGCCTTCGAATCAGATGATGGTGATTATTATTTGCCCCCATCTTTCGCACAATGGATCATATAGATCATGCGCCTACCATTAGATGACCATTTTGTTATTACATGTGGAACGCATCCCAAAAAAATTGACCCTGAAATCCTGTGGCACACATCACGCTCAAGCATAATTTTAGGGGGTTTCTTTTTGAGATGTGTGCCACATGTAATAAAAAATGACCGTCTGATGGTAGGCTCATTATCTATAGATCCATTTTGAGGGAGATTGGGGAGAAACACGAACTCCATCATTTGATTCAAAGGCGGTCAACGCATTCTGGGTGGAGGAGATGGGTGAGAATAATGGGACCCTGTTTAAAATGGGACTGACTCTCCTGACCGTCATTTAAACTCCAAATGGTGTGTAAACAATCTTATACCATTGATTGCCTTATGATCTTGAAAATCTATACAGTCAAAGTGATATATCGTCAATTGAAGGACAATGGGTCCAAAAATACACTTTTTGTGAGAATCAAATCATTTGATTTGTGCACTCTAGTATCAACAATTATTCTTAATTTTGATGGCTGCAATTAAAGTTCACCAATCGAATGATTTACATCCACACTTAGAGGCATGATCTTTTTGGCTGGGATATGTTTCAGTGATGGATTGCCACTTGGGTAATTTAGATTAATCATAGATGTGTGCTACATGGAACAATGATAAATCATGCTTTAATGTTATGAGATAATGGTCAAATGCAGGGACGGAGCCAGAAACTTTTATTAGACGGGATTAAAGTGTAAATAAAAAATGTATCAAAATAAAAGCCCCAAACTCCAAAGCATGAGTGAAAATTTTATGAAGATCACAAAAAATAAAAATAGCATTCATTAAGTATTAACAAAATATTAAAATAAAAAATAATAATAATAATCATTCTTTAATATATTTTAATTTAAACTCAATCACCTAACGAAATGGAATCTGACGTTCTTTCAGATCATGAAAATCATCTATAATTGAATCTGTACTAAATTTCACAGCAATTTCTCTTTCGATATATATCATCAAAGAATCCGTTAGAAACTCATCTTCAATTTTATTCCAAAGTCTACATTTGAAAACCTCTTCTTACCACCAAATTTCACAGAAAAACAATGAAGAATAATAAGTGATGGAAATTATTTTTTGCCGAATTCCTCTACACAAGAGATCTTGAGCTCATGGGTCTAACATCAAATTGTCATGATGTGTGCCAAGTGAGTTTAGGGCCACTCTTTTGGAATTTGTATTGTGTGGTATTAAAAACGGACCACCAAATAGTACAATCATAGTCTCAAGATCCCTTGTCTAAATATAAAATTATAATAAAATTATGGTGTACCATGCATTATACATTAAATTGAAATCATCAATGACTGATTTGAACAACTTATTTGGCAACTTACAATAAAAAATGTTTAAATATTATAATTTTGCCTTCAAACTTTTTTGGTGTGGGATCGTGGCAATCGGCTGATCCAATCCGCCGATACCAATCCGGATCGGTTTTAGGTTGACCGATCTGGTGACCAATACCGATATTTGAAATCTTGTCTCATAGCACTAATTGGCTAATACCAAAAAAATTTGGTCAACCAGATCGTTACTAGCAGCACCAAAATTTCAGCATAGGCAACTCAAAATACTAAAAGGAGATTTTTTTTTAATTACATGATTTTAAAATCATGCTTGAAGGAAATCAAAAGCCTATTTAGAAGAATTTCGGCGAAAATTTGAGAAATATCGCCAAATTTTTTCTCTATGGATCGGATAACGGTGCCTCGGTGGACGATCCAAGCGGTTGGCTTTTGTGGCGGTCGATGTCAAGCGATGGGCGCGATGACGATGGATCAATGGTGCCGAGCTAGTGAGGCTGCACTACTGCAGGACGAAAGTCGAAAGAGAGTCACATAGAGGAATTCACACTTTCAAAGTTTAGAGCAAGAATAGATAAAGAGGACGAAAAAGAGAGAGAGTGGAGAAAAAATAAGTCTCCTAGGGCATGCTTGGGGGGTGGGGGGGGTTGGTGGTGGTGGTGTGGGATTGTTAATAGTTACTTGTGATGATGCGACATTGTGGGATTGTTAATAGTGGCTTCCGATGACGGGGGAGGTAGTGGCTTGCGATGACGTGGTGGGGGGGGGGGGGTTTGTATTGACGCGACGTTAGGGGATTGTTAATAGTGGCTTGTGATGACGTGTTGGGGGATTCTTAATTAGCGGCTTGGGAACATGGGGTGGGGCCGGGGGAGGGAGATTCTTAGTATTGCCTTACAGGAACCTGCCCTCAGCAGGCCTTAAATATATTTTTTTATTTGTTGGAGGGGGGCCATGGCCCCTGTTAGCCCTCCCTAGCTTCGTCCCTGGTCAAATGACACTTTTAAAATTATGTTTAGACGCTGCCCAGGAATTCCAAAGATATATGCGTGTAGAATAGAAATTGATTGGTCAACAGACTAGACTTGGTCTCAGTCTGAAACCAACCCGGCATCAGCAACCTATAAAAGCAAGCAAAGTCGATTAATGTCGGAATCTGTGATAGGATCCAATGGATGGTGTGATGGGAGATAGGTTTTGCTTGAATTATCCAGTAGACTTGATTGTGAAGAGGAAGAAGGGTTTTCTCTCTCACGGGCGTTTTGAGGCATTCGACATCAATGAACAACCCTTGTTACATGTTGATAAGAGAACCTTCGCAAGGAGTTGGGTTATGCACGATCCCGCTGGTCTTGACATCCTATCCATTACCGAAGAGGTGATACTCTAAATCTAATCTTTTTTTCATTCCCAATTAGCAAAGAGGTGATACTCTAAATCTAATCTTGTTTCCATCCCCAACCATAGTTACCAAGTAGGAATTCGAAAAAAATGGGTTGTGATGGATGGATTTTTTAGTTCATACCCATGATCACATGTCACGGGGCACGCGATCTAAGAAAAAAGGCTTTTAGAATTTTGTTGCCCTTCAAAACTCTGGTCAAGGTTTTTCTTCCACTAGTCTTCTTACATGGGCATTAAAATTTTGCACTTTTGACCGCATATAAAACAGTAGATATACATCTTTTTAAATTTTTATTTCTAGATGGGCCTGATCATGTTAGGGCGAGTTGTCGCGGCACTTAATTCCTTGATTGATCATCTTTGGTCTAAGATAAAGCCCTTATCATCGTCAAATTGGTGTCATGCGGTACATAATTTTACAGATCTAAGTTGTCCAACTGGAAAACATAAACATCTTGTGACCTTTGAGGAGACAAACAAATATTCCCACAAGAAGATTTGTATCATCAAATCCAAGCACTTCAATATGAATCCTAAATCACTACGAAGTTGTTCCAACCTAATCTTGCCAAAAAAATGATCCATATTAAACTTCCCAGATCCATCAGTTTGAACTCCCTGATGAGCATTTTCTTTTAGCTATGTGATCTTCATATGATGTTTAGCTACAAGACAATTTGAATTGACCAAAATATCTGCCACTTAACCCCAAAAAGTCGAACATTGAGGTCTTTATATTAGGCCATTAAGTGAGCACCCATTAACCCTTTTCTAAAAATCTCAATAACATTGTTCAACTGTAATATTTGTTGGTTTATGGCTTTAAGGGCCTCATCCAATGATTATAATGACATCTTAATTAAAAGTTAATGAAATATAATAACAGATGAAACTTTTACAAATAAGGTGATCAAGAGGGGACTTAAAAGGCCATCCTAATGAAACGTCCATCGGTTAGAATTCATGTTTATATAAATATAGCACACTGTATGAAGATAATAGACTATAGATGATAAGCTTGACTGGTCGGACGAATCGGATAAACGACCATCAGTCTAGTGACATGATCACCCCATATTCTTTCAAGATCGCCATCATCAAATTCATCTCCCTCTCTCTAACATTGGGTTTTGGTCTGGTGATACATAGTTCTTTTCCTTGCCACAAAGATGGATGGTGCACAAAGGAAGCTCTCGAAGAGGAAATCTACTCTTTAATGCAGGGATATCTAGCGCAGAGATATCTACGCTTATGGTGGACATGAAGATGAATACACGCAACTTCCAAGTAAAAGGCAGTCATTCGAGTAACTCTTTCAACGTTTATGAAGACAATGATGTGTTTGCAGAGGTAATTAGTGAGCCATATTCTCTACAATGCATGCTTCTTCCTTCGCAACCTAGGTTTCATGTGCTTAAATCACTCGCTGCTTCCATCTTTATCTTCGACACAATAGATCTTGACATCATGGGTCTATCATTAGTATATTAAATTTTGAATCGACAAGACACATTCCAGAAAAATGTGAATGATCGTTGCATATATCAAGCGTATTCATCGGATCATTTTTCGGGATGTGTGCTGCGTGGAATAAAAAACTGACCATATGATGGAGGACCATGATCTCAATATCTATTGTGTTGTGAGATCAAAACCGATCTCCAACGACTAACTCAAAGCAGTCAATGGTTTAAATATGCGATATCCGGCTTGAGAAGGACGAATAGTAGGTTGAAAATAAAGGTACTCAATGCATATTTTTATTCTCCTAACCTCTCAAGTCATTATATCTAACAGGTTAAACAGTCGGATAGCACTTGGAGAGGAGAGAAGTACACTGTCAGAGTTTGTGCGGGCGTAGATTATGCTCTCATCGTCGCACTTATTGTAATCATGGACGCTCGAAGCACGAATAATGAGCAGCACCAGCATCATCATCATGATCATCCTCATGTTGGTCATCCTCATGTTGATCATCATCATCCTCATGTTGATCATCATCATGTTGATCATCATAATCATGCAACATCAGCAGCAGCTGATCATCATTATCATGCATCATCAGCAGCAGCTGATCATCATCATGCATCATCAGCAGCAGGATGCTAATTAATGAGTATGCCTATATCAAGCATTACCTACTTGTGTTTTACATGTAATATATTAACCTGATACTTGGGGCAGGTTTGACCTAGCGAGCCTCTTTTATTATAAGTTATTCACATTGTAATATGTCACCTGGGTCATTCAGATAGCACTTTTATCATCATTTGTGTTTTACCAATATATTTTTATGATTATCACTGTTTACTATTTTTTGAAATAATAATAACAACAAAAAAAAAAAAAAGGGATAATTAGAGAAACATGCCTAAAAAACAAATTTTTTAGCCAAAAAGATGCGACCTCAAACCTTTTAGAAAAAATTATGCTTTCATGGATTTTAGAATTTTTGAAAATCATGAAAGCACTATTTTTTTAATTTCTTTAAAAAACCGTGCTTTCACGATTTTCTAAAATTCTAAAATCCATGAAAGTTCATTTTTCTAAAACCTTTGAGTTCAAGTCTTTTTTGCTAAAAAGTTTGTTTTTGAGGCATTGTTTTCTAGAGTGCGTAACAAAAAATATAAGAATGGCATAGCAAAAAATATAAAGTCAGAATTTTGTTGCATTGTGCCTCCAATTGCAGACTGACCGCCACCTCGCCGATGTACCTTTTACTGTAGAGACCCTATAGCTTTACCTTTACCCAAATCGACTAGCTGGAAGACTAGCCGACTCTAAGAATAGCAAAAAGTCCAAATTACCTCATTTCTTTAACGCACAAAAACATCATCTTCTTCCTCATTTTAATCTGCTACAGTTTCTAAAAATCAGAGGTGACGAAGGTGACGGTGTCTTCTCCTCAATCCAATCTATTTCGATCTGCTATTTGGATCGACCCTGATACACTTTTATAAGGCGATGTCGCTTCTTAAAAAAAAAAAAAAAATTAATAATTTAAACAGTCAATGCCGACTCTTAACACAGTCAATGCCGACTTTTAAAATAGTCGACGACGACTCTTAACACAGTCGGTGTCGACTGTTTTAACAGTCGACATCGATTGTTTACACAATCGATGGTGACTGTGTATACAATCGTCATCGACTGTATAAACAGTCGATGTCGACTGTGAAAAAAATAAAAAATAATAAAAAATAAATAATTTTATACAATCGATGGCTTATACGACATACCATCGACAGTAAACATAAATACGACTATAAAAAATAATAATAAATAAATAAGTAAAAAAATAATTTTTTTTTTTTTTTTCATTCAATGATGTAATCGTATAAAGTTGGTCTGTAAAATAATTTTTTTTTTATACAATGATGGCAATCGTAAAAATAATTTTCTTTTATTTTTTTTATACAATCGATATATCAGATACACAATGCCATCAATTGTGTAAACAATCGATGCCGACTGTAAAAAAAAAAAACCAAAAAAAAAAAAAAAAAATTATTTATTTTTTTTATTTTTTATTTTTTATTTTTATACAGTCGATGCCAACTGTATACACAGTCGCCATCGATTGTGTAAACAGTCGATGCCAACTATATATATATAGATATTATTATTTTATTTTTTTTATACAGTCGATAGCGACTGTATACACAGTCTATGGCGACTATAGACACAGTCGCCATCGATTGTGTAAACAGTCGATGCCGACTGTAAAAAATAAATAAATATCTTTTTTTATACAGTCGATGTCGATTGTGATTTTAGCATCGAAAAAAAATAATTTCAAAATAAATACCTTAGAAAGAAGAAGAAAAAATACAAATATCATATGACATAGATCTAGGTGTATCCTCTTTTTTTTTTTGACGGTTTAGATCTAGGTGTACCTTAGAAATAGAGCTTCCTGTTGAATCTCTATGCTGAGAAAGATCCTTGGGCAGATTACAATGAGGAAGAAGACAATACTTTTGTGCGTTAAAGAAAGGTGTAATTTAGACTTTTTACTGTGGCTAGGCTTGGAGCTGGTCGATTTGGATAAAGATGAAACTATAGGGTCTCTGCAGTAAAAGGTACATCTGACAGGGTCGGTCAGGTAAATTTCCCATTTAGTAATTACCGCCACCCCTTGGAAAATTGAAATTATCGGCAGATAATTTGGAAAATCAAATTATCGACCAATATTTTAAATTTATCTGTTGATAATTACAAAATTTAGGCTGACACCCACCACAATTTTTGCGGTTTGAAATTTTTTAAGGATGTTAAAACCCAATTTTTGCAAAAAATTACCCAATTTTTGAAAAAAAAAGAAGAAAGAAGAGAAAAATCTGGATTTAGCCATTTTTTTCCCGGAAACTCAGCCAGATTTTTTCTTTACTTTCTTCTTCTTCTTCTTGTCTTCTTCTTCACTCTCTCCTCACCTCCCTGGAGACGACCTATATGTTCCTTGCATGCATCTTGGAGCTTTTTAAGGCAAATAAAAGAAAGAAAGTGGATGGGGAACATGACTTCTATGGGTGTTAAGATATTGGCGAAGTAGTATATGATAGAGTAACCGGCTGAGGCAGTTGCTTGCAAACCTTGTTGGTGTACAGCTCGAGAGCATTAAACTCATTTGGGCAACTCTATTTGTGCCCACCTATTTAGTGAAAGGGCCATCTCCTGAGACCTCTTGAAAATTGTTGATTGGGTCAGATCAGATGGAGGTTGTATTTCGCGCCGATCTTCCATGTAATAGATCTTAAGATCATTACTCACATATCAGACGGCCAGTTTTTTATTCCATATTTTACAGCTCCCCAAAATATCGCCGTAAATCATGGCATACATCTCGTTCAAACATGTTTTTTATGGCCATTTTTTCAGAATGTATGATACATGTAATTAAAAACTAATCGTCTGATTTATGCTTCATTATTTCAAGATCTATTTTGTGAAAATAAAAAGGGATCAACTCTCCTGGCCATCATTTAAATGATGTTTAAATGATCTTATACCATCAATGGATTAAGATGTGAGTGATCATAACCGTCAAAGGGAGATTTAAGTGCAACATGCCCAAAAATATTGTTTTAGGGAGATTTAAACCATTCGCTTATTGACTATAATATCAACCGTTGTTTTTTTAATTAATGGTTGATATTAAAGTTCATCAATCAGATGGTTCACATGAACCATGCCTGCCATAATTACTTTCTATACACGAAGATAGAAAGGGACTGACTCTCTGACCGTCATTTAAATGGTGTTTAAATGATCTTACACCATCAATGGTTTAAGATGTGAGTGATCAAAACAGTCAAAGGGATCATAAATTTAAGTGCAACACGCCCAAAAATAGTATTTTAGAGAGATTTAAACCATCCACTTGCTGACTATTATATCAACCATTGTTTTTTAATTTTAATGAAAGATAATAAAGTTCGTCAATCGGATGGTTCACATCCACTTATCAGCATGTTTCATCGAGCCGAGACACTTAGCAGCCCACCATTAGTGCATCTATTGGATAAAAAAATACAACTATCAAATGGGCAGAATAATCATTTTAAAATATCACTAGTATATTCGTTGGTGCTGAGCCAAACAACTAAGACTAGTCTATTAGCCTCACAAGTGTAAATATGTGTTATAATAATGTTAAAGAGTTAAAAAAAAAATCAAATAAATAAAGTACGGCAAAGTTCATTAAAGTTCGGAGCATATTTTAAAAATTCAAAATTTACCAATAATTTGACCGAAATTTGACCAATTTACGGTCTGGGTCGTGAACGAAACTGAAACATAAACCAAAATTTTGATCCATGGGATGGATTGCGTTTGAATAAGCTCCCCACGGAATTGCTCTAACTCCCCACCTGCTCCCCTTTCAAAGTAGGCTTTATCTGTTGTAGGAAGGAGCTCGCTTTTCACCTAAACAGCTTCCTGCCGGAGCAAATGGAGCGGGGAACTGATTTACCAAACGTGCTTTGGGTCTAAGGACATTGGGTTGGACCCCAACAGCCGCTCTTGGGGCTGGGGGAGGGGGTGGGTTAAGCCAAAAACACTCTAGGTAACTCAATCTAGACTGGGCTATGCTAAGGCCAAAGGCTGTTGGATTACACCAACTAGGATTGGAAGAAGATGATACTCTAAACAGAAGAAAGTTGTTCTCTTGTGTACAAAAACACCAAAAATGAAGACTAAAGTGATATACTACTTAGAACCTTTCAAATTTCATTCATATGACTTGAAAAATGAAAATACATGAGTGATTAAAATAGCCAACAATACAAAACCGGGAATAAATAAACATACACTTCCAAAGCAACTACCTAGCCTAGAAAAAGATAGAAAATTACATTCTCAAAGTATATTCCATATTCTCAAGACACTACATTAAATACACCAATTTCCTATGATAAAAAAAGAGTTCCAATATTGACCAATATAATTCCAAATGGGCCAATGACCCAAAAGACAAAATGGACTAAATGGGCCAGTCTAGCTTATAATTCTAACAGCCCCCCTTGAGCTAGACCGATCGAATGTCGAGCTTTTCTTTGATCTTGATAAAAGTTTTTTTTTTCAATGCCTTTGTAAAAATATTTGCTATTTGATCTTGTGATTTGCAAGGTTTCACATCAATTTCTCCATCATTGATCAAGTCACGGATGAAATGATACTTAATTCGAATGTGCTTACTTTTGTAGTGAAAAACGGGATTCTTGGTTAGTGCAATGGCTGAACGATTATCACAAAATAATGTTGTAGCTTCAATTGATGGATGTTTAAGTTCTTCTAGAACCCATCTTAACCAAAGTGCTTGACAACCGGCCAATGCTAATGAAATGTACTCCGCTTCGATTGTAGAGAGAGCAACAACTTGTTTCTTTGAAGTCCATGAAATTGAACCCGAACCAATATTAAAATTATAACCGAAAGTGCTTTTGCCATCATTTATACTTTCACCCCAATCACTATCACAATATCCAACCAAACATGAGTTTTGAACCCTTTGGTAATGTATACCATCATTAATGGTATCACATACATATCACAAAATTCTCTTTCCGGCATTCCAATGACTTCTTCTAGGTAATTCCATGAAACGGCTAATCATGCTAACCGCAAACATAATATCCGGTCTTATGGCGGTCAAGTACATGAGGCTACCGACAAGACTCCGATAAAGAGTTTCATTAACTCTTTTTTCATTATCATTTTTGCTAAGTTTCAAACCAACCTCCAATGGAGTGCAAATTGGATTTGCATCTTCCATTCTAAACTTTTTTAATAAATCTTTTGCATACTTCTTTTGAGATATAAAAATTTCATCTTTATTTTGCTTTACTTCAATGCCAAGAAAGAAATGTAGGAGACCCATATCGGTCATCTCAAATTCAAGCATCATGAATTTTTTAAATTCATCACATTATGCTTGAACTATTGCCGGTGAAGATTAAATCATCAACATATAAACAAACAACTAAGAACTCACCTTGAGTGTTTTCTTTAATGTAGAGAGAGTGTTTAAAAGAACACCTTTTGAAACCATTCTTTAAGAAGTACCCATCAATACGGCTATACCATGCCCTTCGTGCTTGCTTTAAACCGTAAAGTGCTTTCTTCAATATACAAACTTTGTGCTCTTTATCCTTTTCCACATACCCGGGAGGTTGATCAACATAAACTTCTTCTTCAAGAATGCCATTTAAGAATGCTGATTTAACATCCATTTGATAAACCTTCCAATTTCTTTGAGCCACTAATGCTAAGACCAATCTAATAGTCTCAAGCCGAGTAACGGGAGCAAAAACTTCATTGAAGTCTATGCCATGTCTTTGCTTATAGCCTTTCACCACTAACCGAGCTTTGTGCCTTTCAACTTCACCTTTTGCATTTAACTTGGTTTTATATATCCATTTCACACCAATGGATTTGTGCCCATTTGGAAGTTCCGTTAACTCTCAAGTCTCATTTCTTTTGATGGAGTCCATTTCTTGATTCATTGCATGTTTCCACTTTTCTTCTTGAGATGCTTCTTCAAAAGAAATTGAATCGGCATCGGCATATAGTGTAAAGTTAATCTCATCTTCATCAAAAAGTCTTCTTGATGCTTCATAAATTTCATTTATGCTTTTGGTCTTCTTTGGAGAAGAATTAAAACTTGATGATGACGATGATGAAGATGGTGAAGATGAAGATGGAGAGGAAGTTCTGTCATCTTCATGCTCACAATTTTGAGCATCTTTCAATTCTTCTTCGTTGACACAAATAGACTTTTGTGTCTTTTCTTGGAAATCCCAATCCCAAGCTTCTTCTTTATTAAATTTTACATCTCTACTTATGATAGTTTTCTTAGTGATGGGATTAAACAATTTGTATGCCTTTGAAGTTTCACTATAACCAATAAGAATACATTTTTCAGATTTATCATCCAATTTTTTTCTTCTTTCATCCGGCACATGAGAATATGCAATGCTACCAAATATCCTCAAATGCGCAACATATGGTTTGTGTCCATTCCATACTTCTTGTGGTGTCATGCCTTCAACACTTTTGGATAAGGCACGATTTAAAAGATAGTTGGCACATGCAACGGCTTCGGCCCAAAATATATTTGGCATCCCTTTGGCTTTTAACATACTTCTAGCCAATTCCATAAGGGTTCTATTTTTTCTTTCGGCAACACCATTTTGCTGAGGTGTGTACCGAGTAGTTAATTGATGCCGAATGCCATTATCTTTTAAGAAATTTTAAAAATCATGAGAAACATATTCACCACCTTGATCGGTACGCAAAGTTTTCAACATAAAACCACTTTGCTTTTCAACCAAGGCCTTAAATATTTTGAAGTGGCCGAATACCTCAGATTTTTCTTTGAGAAAATAAACCCAAGATTTACGACTATAATCGTCAATAAAAGTGAGGAAATAACGATTACCGCCAATAGAAGTTGTGTGCATAGGCCCGCATAGGTCCGAATGAACAAGCTAAAGAGGATTTGATGCCCTCCAAGCTTTCCTAATCGAAAAAGAATTTCTTTGATGCTTTCCGAGTGCGCATCCTTCACAAACTTGATCTTTGCGATCTATATTTGTCATGCCTCTCACCATGTGATTTTTGCACATGAGAGTCAACGAGCTAAAACTCAAGTGGCCATACCGAAGATGTCATAGCCATGATTTGTCTTGGATGATAGAATTGAAACAAGGAAGAACTTCATTTTGAAACTTAAGCGAAAACATCTTATTTGGAGTCATCTTTACTTTGGCAATGAGAGCATTGTTCACATCCTTGATTTCACATGCATCTCCTTTAAAATGAACATTGTGTCCTTTCAAAAGGAGTTGTCCAACACTTAGAAGATTGTGCTTGAGGCCGGGTACATAGAAAATATTTGATATGCGTTTGATGCCTTTCTTTGATTGAACAAGAATATCACCACTTCCCTTTACGGAAAGTCGTTTATCATCGCCGGTCCTTACTTCACTTTGAATAGATTCATCCAAAGTGACAAATACGCCTTTGTTGCTCATCATGTGGTTACTACAACCACTATCAAGATACTAATCTTCATTGAATGCAACATCTTGAACATTGTAAGTAAGAAAGAGAGTATCATCTTCCTTACTTTGATTGTTCTCTAGAATAAAATTTGATTCATTTTTTTCTTCTTCCGCCAATCTTTTTCTATAAAATTTTATGGTGTGACCATATTTTTAACAATGATAACATTGAACATTAGAAAGAGAAGATCGGCCTCTTCCTCTTCCCCTTCCTCTTGATGACGAAGATGACTCATCTTCATCTCTTTCTTTTGTTTGATATCTTCTTCCATTATGCCTTTCTCGTCCGCGATTAGAATGCCTTCCTCTTCCACCTCTAGAACTTTCCTTAAAGGAAATTTGAGTTTGAAAAGCTTGCTCTAGAGGAGAGGAATCAAATTGCTTCATACGAAGTTCATGGGATTGAAGCGATCCCAACAAACTTTCCAAAGACAAAGTAGATAAATCCTTAGATTCTTCAATTGTAACAACAATATATTCAAACTTACGAGTCAAACTTCTAAGATTTTTTTCTACAATTCTTTGATCTCGAAGATTTTCACCATTAATCCTTAATTGATTAACGAGAGAAATTATTCGATTGAAAAAATCTTCAACCGCTTCCGAATCCTTCATTCTTATAGAATCAAATTCACTTCGAAGAGTTTGGAGCCGCACCAATTTGACTTTATCTTCGCCTTTGTATGAAGTATTAAGAGTATCCCATGCTTGCTTTGCCGATGACACCGATGAAATTCTTTCAAAAATAACTTCATCCACATCTTGATAGATGAAGAACAAAGCCTTCTTGTCCTTCTTGCAATTTTCCTTCAACTCACTGAGTTGAGCTTGTGTGAGGGCCGCTTGATCCTCCGATTCTACATATCTGGTGTCAACAATATCCTACAAATCTTGAGACCCATATAAAACCTTTATTTGAATACTCTATTGATTGTAGTTCTTACCGGTGAAACGAGGAAGTTGAGGTTGCAACATATTGGAAGTCATGAATCTCAAGCTTTGATACCACTTTGTTGGATTACACCAACTAGGATTGGAAGAAGATGACACTCTAAAGAGAAGAAAGTTGTTCTCTTGTGTCGAAAAACACCAAAAATGAAGACTAAAGTGATATACTACTTAGAACGTTTCAAATTTCATTCATATGACTTGAAAAATGAAAATACATGAGTGATTAAAATAGCCCACAGTACAAAATCGGGAATAAATAAACATACACTTCCAAAGCAACTACCTAGCCTAGAAAAAGATAGAAAATTACATTCTCAAAGTATATTCCATATTCTCAAGACACTACATTAAATACACCAATTTCCTATGACAAAAAAAGAGTTCCAATATTGACCAATATAATTCCAAATGGGCCAATGACCTAAAAGACAAAATGGACCAAATGGGCCGGTCTAGCTTATAATTCTAACAGATGCTCTGTAGCCCAGCTCGGCTCACGTGTAATATATAATTATTTATTTGATATTTAATACATTTTATTTATTAATATATTAAGTGATTTATTTACATGAAGTTCCTTCCCTTCAAATGAGGGTATTTAAGTAATTAGACAAAAAAAAAAATATGGGAGTCATTGCTTGCACACGTATTTTAAGTGATTGCACCGCATTAATCATAACTTGTCCTTAGACATGCTTTATATGATTGCGCCAAAGTTTCTCTTTACACGTTTCTCTTTTTTTTTATTTTTTATAAGTATGTTTCTCTCTCTACCACCTCTCTCTATCTCTTCACTGTTCTCTCTACCACCTCTCTCTATCTCTTCACCGTTCTTATGTCTTTCTCCCCCGACCGCTCTCTCTCTCTTGTTTTTTCCTCCTTTCTCTCTCTCTCTCTGCCACTTTCTCTCTCTATCAGCCTCTCTCTACTCCTCTCTCACTCAACCTCTTTTTTATTTTATAAATAGAGATTTTATTTGGGGCATCAAAGCCAACACAACATAAAGTAACACCTAAAGAGCAAGAACAAGGCGCTCACAAACACAACAGAGAAAGAACCTAACAATAACCCATTTCATGTTGGAATCTTGACGAGAGTATGGGTCAATCACTTTGAAATTCTTTGAAGAATTCCAATAAGCAAGAATTGTCATGTATTGAAAAAATATGCAATTGCTTTCTTTCAATAAAATCCAAAAAGATGCATATAATGGCACAAATTTTCTTAAATATTTTTAATGGTGTTAGATGTGTTTTATACTCTCCACAGTATTAGTACTCTACACCAGAATTTATCCTATTTTAGAAAACTCTATTTAAGTACCTAGCTCTTTCTTCTTTTCTTATTCTAGTCTTTTGAGAAATCTTAACCGTCTCTGATTCTTTTCTTCTCTTAAAAAACCTTTGCCGTCACAACTCCTTCTCAACTCACCCTTCCTAAAACTCTCTAATCTTCTCAAAACTCCCGTGTGTTCTTCCACAAGAATCACCGTGACCTCTTTCTTACATTAAGATCGAAGAAGAAGGAATAGAAGAAATCTTGGATAGGCCATTGCATTGGATGTCAATCTCCTCAACTCTAATCACCGTAGATATACCATTCGCGCTTCAATAGGTGGGTACCCATCAATCTATTCTATTCTTTTCAGATCTCGTCGCGTAGGGTACGTTCAATCGAGTATCGATGAGCTAAATAAATGAACCCGTATATTTTTGTTATAAATATTAATATAAAAGGGAATGAAATGGCTAACCCTAATTATGGTTTTGTTTTAATTATTTCTTTGTTTTTCTTTTACCTGTTTAATAATTATTTTCGGAACCCTAATATTTGCTGAAATCTCTAAAAGCGATCAATCAATTTCTATTTGTGATCGATAGATTCTGGACCGAGTCAATTTTGTATATTTCTATATATATTCAATCGATCGGCTCTATACTCGTGATCGATCGATTCTTGGCCAGGTTGAATTTGCGTTTTCCGTTATATTTTCGATCGATCCTAATGTCCGATTGATTGATTTCGAACTGAGATTGATTTATATATTTCACTTCATAATTTCAGTCGGTTGATTCCAAAGTTGATCGATCAACTTCAAACCAATCTAATGATCCATTAAATTCGATCAATCTATTTCTTATATCCGATCGATCGATTATGGATAGAACCGATTTACCTATTCACTTTAAACCGATCAATCGGTTCTAATTTCTAACCGATCGATTCTCGTCCCAACAGACAGTGAAGTTTACTTCATATTTTCGAATGATCGATCCCGATACCAATCAATCGCTTTTTTCATAATGATAATTGATCAGTCACATAATCTATCAATTTACTACCCTTAACTCAGTGATACTAGACTTTAGTTTGCTACTAACAAGCTACTGATATGCAGATATTAAGGAAAACCAGTAAAAGAGACCGAAAGCGTTAATCTTTCTCGAAATGAACTTAAAAAGCAGTAAGATGACGATTTGACGAGTGTTAAAAGCCAAGAAATCGTACTTTACGATTGAGTGGAAAAGTAAAGAAGAAAATAAGAAATCGTAATTTACGATTCTTCAAGAAGATACTTCAGAAAGAAGTGCGATAAAAGAAAAGCGATCGTTCGTTATGCAAAATTGTCGAGAGAAAAGCTAAGCAGAAAAGAGAAATCGTGATTTATGATTTTACAAAAATAGAAGCTTTCTGCTGCTGATCACGTGAATATTTCCACCGCCATGTACTGAATTAGAAGAACTCTAAAATTAGAAGTCTGGTGAAGCACGGATCCGAAGAGATTGATGATGATTGATACTGAAGGACTTTACTGCCGTTAAAAGAAAGAGCAATCCAAATGCACATCAAGCATTGGAAAGCAAGGAAGAATGAAATTAGAATTAGAGTTATAGTAGGGATTCTTTATTTTAAGTAGTTTCTTTTATTAGGACTAGATCAATGTAAAACGACCCCTTATAATCTATTATAAATAAGAGGGCTTGGTATAGGAATAAACCATCGAAGAAATCCTCAGCATCAATTGACAACTGAGGTTGAATTTTCTTTCAATCAAATTTAGAGTAGATTTTTTTTGCTTTGTAGATTAGATATCCAAGGTTTCTCAAGAACAATTGACGACTACAATTGGGTGGTGAAGATTAGTGTAGATATCTGTAGTTTCTCAGAAGCAATTGACGACTGCAGTTGAGGGGTGAAAGATATAAAATTTTATTGCTTTCTAGTTAGATTTATTTTATTGCAATTTACTGCTTTGTAAACATCTTCAAGTTTTAATTTGAAATAACGACTCAGGTTGGAATTTGCATATTAGTGTAACTGTTTTACTTTTCCATCTTCAGTTTTCTAGAGTTTAATTGACGTCAAAATTTTAGGGAATTGTTTATTAGATTAAATCTATGTTAAAAAATTTTAGTTTTTGATTGACGCCTAAATTCTAGAAGACTGCAATACGGTGTACTTTAAATTTGTAAACATCTGAGACTTGAAGGATTGTGATTGACGACCATAATCTGGAAAGAGGAGGATTTAGGATTTATTTTCTAAAAAATTAGTTTAAATAAAACTATTCTTTTATTCATCTTTCTCCAATAGTTTAGGATCTTAAAAGAGAAATAGAAGTTTTTGAAATAGAAATAGAAATATAAATAACTACATAATAAGTTAATCACTTTCTCGTGGGAACGTTCCTATACTAGCTCTACAATTTTTATTGTGCGCTTGCAATAGGTTAAGACTTGAGTTTAATTTAAAATACGTAGAATAAGTCGACCAAGTTTTTGGCACCGCTGTCGGGAAAGCGGCTTAACTTTAGTTAATATTTATATTTATACTTTTACTTTAAGAACCAATATTTATCTTTCTCTTTTTTTACATTTCTTTATATTTTTATTTTCTTTGATCACTTCTTCTATCTTTTGCAAGTTTATTCAGAGCAAGCAAAGCAAAGTTTTGACTTCTCCTGACCAGAGAAGCCAGAGGCTTAGATATGTTTCTCTCTCTGCCTTCTAACATAAAAATCAGAAAAAGCTAAAACCACAAAAACATTCTCGTTTTCGGTAACATCCTTAAATTTTGAAACCACATGTGCCGACGATTTGGGTTGACGATTGGGCCGATTATATTGGGCCGACGATGTGGGCCAACTGTTTGAGCTTACTATGGACCTTTGGTAAGTGAGCTAAGACTTAACTTACGTGTATGGCTTCACACCGGAGCCAAGACATTTTAAGTGGATAGGAGCTAACACTCACATGAGTGTTTGTGTTTAATAGGGGAACTATTCCCTTTTGTTATTAAAGGCAAGCTTCCAAGGGAAGCTATACCCGTTTGCAAATGTTAGAGGTTTTTTTTTTTGGATTTCTAGAGAGAGAAAGAGAGGAGTTGAAGAGATCACTGTAGACGTCCAAAACCTGGATCGATCAGTGGACTTTAAGGTATTAACCTTGTATAAATTTGTGTGATGTGTGAGCCATTGGATTCCGATGTCGGTTTTGAGTGTGTGAGTTGAAGCTAGAGGGGGCCGACCGTTGTGATCGCAATATACGCAATAGGAAGAGTGAAGAGTAGTGCACGTTAGAGCGGAGCTTCATCGTAGGCTTCATTTCGATCCAATTGATGGAAGGATCGTCAAATTTAACTTCGAAACCCTCGTTTGAGCAAAAGCTCGTAAAATGAGGAAAACGACTTCGATAAGGTGAGCATCATGATGCTTTAACGTAATTATACATTACTTAAACTTTATATGTTAATGTGCGTGAAAATCGATGAGATTCATTGAAGATTTGAGAGAAAATGGGCTGGAGAAGCTCAAACCTGAGTTTGGGTGAAATCTGTCAAAAATCGACCGATCGATTTGGAAATCGACCGATCAATTTTCACCAAACAGTAGGTAATTTGGGTTCTGGAGAAACCGACCGGTCGAATTTTAAATCGACCGGTCGATGTTGTCTGAGCATGCTGACACTACATTGGTATTTCGACTATAACTTTCTGATCTGATTTTCGATTGCTGTGATTCTTACGGTATTGGAAAGAAACCAGAAAGCTCTACAACTTTTATGAATTGATAAACTTGTGAATCAACTATTTTAAAGGTCAAAATTTAGTATGGAGTAGATTCAAATTCTATTTTTGTCGAGATACGAAACCGATCGATCGGAATTATTTCGACCGATCGATTTGGAAAATCGACCGATCGAAAGTTGCACGACCGTTCGATTTTAACAAAATAGTGAGTATATAATTTGGGTTCTTGAGAACTCGACTGGTCGATTTGGAAATCGATTGGTCGAATTTGAAAATCGACCGGTCGAAATTGAAAATCGACTAGTCGAATTTTGACTGAGCTTGCATTATTGCTTTGGTATTTTAGGCATCAAGTTTTACTTCAAATTATGATTAATCCGATTCTTGAGGCGTTAGAAAGAGGACAACATGATCTACGACTTTTATGAATTAATAATTTTATGAATCCAAATGTTTTAAGCTCAAAATTTTGGGAGAAGTTACGTCAAATTCTAAGTTTGCAAAAAACTGACCATTTCTGCCTTGGTTTTATGAAATTATATAAATCACCAAATTTACTAGTAATTAGAATCAGTTATTGATACATCATCATATGTATAATGTAGATTGACAACGGGAGGCCGTCGAAAAAAACTTTGGTGTCACTTTAAACGGCTCCGAGCTTAAGGTAGGGAAAACTCCTTAACATGTACATTGATTACGATTAGCATGCATTTTATGAAATGATAAAATATGTGGGTTGTGTGAAACTCATCCTTTGATAGCATAAAGTTCTTTTATGGTTTTGAACATCAAAAGTGTATATGTGTGTGCACTCAGAGGTGTGTATGTGTGTGAAATGAGATATGTGTGTGTGGAAAATTTGAAGCTCCAAACCTATGGTGTGGAATGTGAATGTGTGTGTGTGGAAGCTTGAAACTCCAAACCTATGGTGTGGAAGTTTTGAAACTCTAAACTAAATATAAATTACCACAATACACGGTGATGAACTATAAGTTATTTTTACACTTTGATTTAAGGTTATGAGCGATACCCAATCAACACGACGGTATATCCGTGACCGACGCGGCGGGATATCCTTGACCGGTACGGCATGATATCGGTATAACTTGTGCTCCGATCTGACAGGATATCCGGTCTTTGATTACCATGTGCGATGATATTTCTTCCGACAAGTCACCTCCATCGAAGGGTCTTGTGTAACTTATTCAAAGGGTTCAATTGAACGACGATGGTGGGTATCCCATCGGGGCTCGATGCTATAGTGCTCGGGGATTATTTAAGTTATCAATTTAAGTTTTTCTTTTGTTATGGGAATAAGTTTTGAAAAATGTTTTGGAAAGCATGTGTTAACTTTGAAAATTTGTATTGATATCAGTTTTGGTTCAAGACAAGTGTTATTTAAATTGTGAATTATTCTTCAAATTGTGAATCTTATGTGAAAAGCATATTCGATTTTATCATAAGATATATGTGTGATGTGATAATATGCATGTTATTGATATTTCTCTACAGAGCTTAGATGTAGCTCATCCCTCGACTATACGTCACAAGTACAGGTATTGATCAGGAGCGGACCTCAGGAAAGGCTTGGATCTCTGTTGGAGGATTTTAGGTGCTGATTATTGTGTAATGATAAAAGCAAAATAAAATCAAAGTAAAACAGAAGATGGATTCAGCACATCTACAGGATACATGGTCCTTTGTAGCAAGTTTTAATAAGTAAGAGTTAGTCTCACAGGGAGTAGTGATCTAAACCTAGAAGGTGTATAGTAGACATCCAGATCTGGCATTTCTAAGAAGAAAGAGAGCTTTTCGGGTGTCACTAGATCTAATTTATGAAACTGAAATATAAAACTAAGTATAAAAAATGGAGGAAGATGGATGGTAGAATAAAGATCAAATGGTGAGAAATAGACAGCTAGGGCCTGGTTTTCTTTTACAAAATAGATCAAGGCATGTGAATTTGCAGTTGTCCTTCACTTGGCTACAAGCTCAAGTGCAAGGTAGAAGAATCCAATCTAGACCAGAGGTTTGAATTGATCTTAAGGGTATGATCTGTCCACTTTAATGGTCACAAATCATCTTAGGGATTTCCTCTAAATCAAAGGTTTTAATTAGAACATTAAAATTATTACAGATGTTGTAGATGCAAGGCTAAAAGCTTAAGCATCCACAGGGATATTAAATCAAGGGAGATCAAATGGTATTTAAGAGATCTACCAGTTAAGTGGGTGGGCTGGTCCCATCTACACAAATCCGATCGAGAACCAAGTGAAACTAGATGATCTATAGATTTAATTGGACATTAAAATCAATAATTTATTGAATCAAACAACTTACAATAACCTTGTTCTCAAATCTGTAGTTTGTGCATCGATCCACAAGACCTTCATGCCAAATTACAATTGAAAACTAGATTTGAACTACTACTTAGATCTAATCCAACAGGCTGGATTAGAGAGAGGAGGAAGAGAAAAGGGAAAAAATCTAAAACTAAACCTAAATGAGCTAAGGAGAACTCAGGCTATTCCTTTGTTCCTACTTTCCTTGCTAAAGAAAAATAGCAAAATAGATGAGTATTTATAGGTATGCATCGATCCGTGTGCCTTGAGTTGCAGCCAATCAGAGAGCATAGAACTCAATTCTGTTATGCACAGTTGAGGTGTCTTCATTTTGGCCAAGGAACATCACATGTGGACTGCTGTCCCATGTGTAGAGTATGTGCCCAGCTGATGTGTCTTTGCAGCTCTCAAAAATGCCCCTGCCGGCCACTGATATTTGCTGATGGAACCCAAAATAAATTCCTGAGATGTGTGGGACATTGGGATGTATGCCCTAGAAGCATTGGAATCTCCAAAATGTCCCTAAAGTGTGAAATAGATGGCTGGAACCCGTGTCTTGATAGGTTGGAGTTTCAGAACTTCAATCTCGACAGGTTCAGGCAACTGTTCGACAGGTTGAATGGGCTTCAGGTATGCATTCGACAGGTTCTAACAGGAGCTCGATAGGTTCATTTTCAGCATCAGAACCTCTCGACAGGATGCTCGACAGGTTCAAACAACCATTCGATAGGTTGTGACAGGTTGTGATAGGTTGCGACAGGTTCAATTTAAACACATAGCAGCTCGTGGAGTTCAAAACAACCCCACGTGGAGTCTATTTTCAGCACACAACAGCTCTATATTTCACTCGTGGGGTTGCTTTCAGCTACATAACCACTCGAGTGCTTTAGTTCCAACAAAGAGCAGCTCGTGTAGTTCATTTTAAGCTGCATTTAAACACCTTGAGTGGCTGCTCCAGCCTGCCACACTGCTCGACAGCTGGTTTCTGTACATTTTAAACACACCCGAGTGGTTCATTTTCAACACACTTCAGCACTACACTCCACATTCCAGCTTTGACATCTTCTCTAGTCCTTCAAATACAACAGCTGTGCTACTAATGTGGCTCATTTTCTAGCAATAAAACAGCCTTGAAGGTCTTGGTTTACAGCACTAAATCTGCTGAGTGCACAACTGAAATGCACAACTACTCCTCATATATTGCTGCTACAGTTTGGCGCTGCTGAAAGTGTGCAATTTCTCTAATATGCAGCTTCTGTAGTGTGCGGCTAGTGTGCAGCAAGTCCTCCTTTTTGAAACTGTTAATGTGCAGCTGCCTACCGCTTGAAGTTTTAAGTTTCTTTCAGCTGCTTAGCTGTCACTACACTTGATGCTTGAACTTGGAGTGCTGCAGCTGCTGGGAGTTCCTCTGCTGGCATATTCATAGAGCTGCATTGGTGCAGCTTCTCTTCATTTCAAGCACACTTCAAGCTGCTGTTCTGCTCTAAGATCGATCACACCATGGCCCTTCTTGCCTCAGTTCTAATAGATGGTTCCAAGTCCTCTTCTTGGCATTTTTACATAGGAAAACTGCATTATTCTATATTTCATCCCTAATTGCAAAATATACTTAAAAACTGTTATTAGCCACTCTAAGTACTTACAAAAGCCAGGTTTAAAGGTATAGAAAGTGGCAAAAATCAGTGCTTAACAATCTCCCATTTGGAGAATTTGACCTTAGGTGAGGATTTGGACTGAGCACTTTTGGGTTTGTATGGTGGATTTTGGGGCTGTAAATCTTTGGACTTGATATGTATAACGTAGAAGTTTTAGATCTTCCTGGTGATATCAAATTTTCCATTTTCATGTATGTTTGATATCTGCTTTATTTTCCATGTTGGTACGTGGATAATACCAAGTATTTCTGTATTCGAATCATGATCTGCGACTCGACGGTCCGGTTTTCCTGTTGGATTTGGTTTAAAGAAAACAAAAAAAAATATTGTTGGATTTTGTGGAAACGGGAAAATCAGGCTGTCACATTTTCGGTGTATGCATCACACCCAATCTCGTACTTTAGACTTCTTCAAGAGTGACCTAGAAATCGAATGAACTCTCTTGCGGAATCTCTCATTAAACTGACTTTCCACGAAAGAATTCGCAAATATGGTTGACGACCATTCAATCCAAGCCCATTTCAGCCCAGTTGCTCTGAATGAGCCCTCTTGTATAGTTATACCTGAGGTCCCAGCTGGGCAAAACTATGAGATCAAACCCCAAACACTCCAATCGCTATTGACCTTTCATGGGCTTGATCGAGAAGATCCCTATCAACATCTTAGGGACTTCATAAAACTTTGCACCATGTTCCAATCGTCTACAGCCAACAATGAGGTTGTTAAATTACGATTGTTCCCCTTCTCTCTCAAAGATAGGGCGAAGGCGTGGTTAATTTTATTACCCACCAGAAGTATTACCACCTGGGAAGGACTCTAATCCAAGTTCTTAAATGAGTATTTCCTAATTGGTAGGACCAATCAAATTCGCCAAGCAATCCAAGACTTCAGGCAATTGCCTGAAGAATTATTTCATGAGAGTTGGGAACAGATGAAGGATCTACTACAGAAATGTCCTCATCATGATGTTTCGAATTGGTCCATTGTGCAGAGTTTCTATCAGGGGTTGACTGAGACTAATCAGTCTACAGTCGACGTCGTAAGCGGAGGAGCCTTATGGCTCAAAATGGCCAGCGGTCCAGTAACCTATTCGAGAAACTGGCCAACTCAAAGTAAAAATAGGCTTTGCTTAAATCTGATCCAGATGAGGTCGCCACACCCCGCTCACGAGGGGTGATCTTTATGATATCAATAAGGATAGAGTAAAGAAGGAGGACAATATGAGTGCACAGGTTCTAGCTCTTGAACAACAGATAGCAACTTTAATTTCTACCAAACCTAGCACTTCAGATAGATCCTTGGCAAACTTCCAATTGCCAGATTTTGACTTATACCGAGACCCCAGCTACGCCATCTTATTAAGAGGTGGTGAAAAATGAATAAGTAATGGCCTTTCAGAGGGGAGATTTTGGGAACACATATAACCCAGCGTGGAGAAACCACCCTGGATTTAACTATGCCACAAGTGGAGCACATATAGCACCATCGGTTGTGCAACCCTGATTTTCCTAGACCCAAGTTTTCTACCAAAGAGCTCAATTGCCGGCTGCACAACCCTAATTTGGTCCACAGAGCAATGTGTCTGATGCCATAGTTGTTCAGATCCTCTGGGATTTACAGCAACAGTCACACCAACATTCAAAATATTTACACCAACTTGCTCAGTTCTCTCGGGTACTTCATTCCCATACTTAGTCCATCAGGAAGTTGGAGAGCCAGATTGGCTAGCTAGCTTCACAAGTGGCAAAAAGAGAGAGTGGCCAATTGCCGACGTAGCTTGTCAATAATCCGAGAGGCCAAGTGTTTTTGGGGGAGACATCTGCTCCCCACAATCCAAATTGAAATTCTCAAGGAATCGTCGAGCTACCGACTCACTCGTGGCAAATTTTTGTAAATTATGTACAATCATTGTTTTTCCTTTTAGGAATTACATTACGACCCAAATCATTGAAGAACGAGGGATCGTAACGTATGCCTGATTTTTGCACTTTTATGAATAATCGTATGGAATTACGGTTGTGCGTTTTTATAAATTTATCAGTTCAATCATAGCGATTACGATTTGACTGATACGAGAGTTCGTATATCACTGTTGAAAAGTTAGAATCGACCGTCGATTCTAAGTTAACAACTCGAGTGATGACCGGTTCAGCAAGTCATCACTGAAATTAAGGCCTTTATATATGTGTAAAAGAATAAGCTTGGCCCCATCTTCATACTCTTTAGCTTTCTTCTTCCATTTTCCCTCTCTTTTTCAAAAGGCTAATTCGACCATTTTTGCAACTCTATCGACCCATTTTTCTTTCTCCTACCGCCTCTTTATCTTCTGATTGATTTCAAAAGCCCTACAAGCGTTCTCGTTTCACATTCCAAAACTAGGGTTTTAGGGATTATCAAGAGGTAAGGTGACGAATTTAATCATTGAATGGAAGGGTTTTTGTAAGAAATTTCATAAATCTCATGTATTTCCGTTCACTCTTGCAGAAAAAAAATTTGAGTTGCAGCATGGCAGACCAGACGAAAAAATGACCGAGGGAGCAGGAAGAAGAGGAAGGTAACATTTCGGACTCTTCTCCAATTAAAAGGCTTTTAGAACGGGCTGCTACTTAAAAAGCTAAATCAAAAGCACCTGCCCCACCTAAAAAGAAGACAAAGACCTCAAGGGTAGTTATCCAAGAAACACCTGAGAAGAAGAAACTGAATCGATATCTGCCCCTAAAAAGGGCACAAAATTAATAAAGGCAAAAAATTAATGTCCTTTGAAAGAACACTAGATCGGGTCCAAGCCTTAATTACACACCATCTTGTGGGATCCGAGGTTGCAGTGGATGTTGCCTTTTGGGAACATTTTTTGATTAGTGGAGCTGTAATCAAATATTTCAAGGACGTCGGGCTGTAATACTTCCTTGAGCCCGGAGTAACCCAAGTCTACCCGAGATTGGTACGATAATTCTATAAAAATATGATAAATAGCAGCAAAGCTTCAGTCCCAATTCTATCCACAACCATTGAAGGATTGCCAATTCATATAAAAAAAGCAATCATTGCTGGGGTACTGAATGCACCCCTGGAAAGGCCAGACATATCCTGTGATAATCCGGCAACTAACATTCTAAGAGAACAACCTAATACTCTCCTGGATTTTGTCCACATAGCGATAGAGCTGCTAGGAAAATCCCCAAAGGACAGATCATTTTTCTTGCTCAAGGATCTGAAATCATGAGATTTACAACTCCACTTCCTAGATGTCTTGATTCACAAGACAATCCACCCAACTGCTCACGGTACACAACGCAAGGCACTCTTTGCGAGAGCTCTGTATTTAATGGCCAATCGCTATTGGTTTGATATCCCGTCATACCTGTTGGAAGTTATAGACACCGTGAGAGAGAAACTAAATTAAGAAAGATACAAAACGAAAACATTTTGTTTGCCCTTTGGAGGTCTGATTACAAACCTGTTGATAAATGTGGCATACAATATTGATCCCAAGGAAAGGACCCTACCCAGACCAGAGGATAGCCTCTCAGCCAATGGCTATAGAAGAACCTTAAGCTCTGAAAACAAGAAGCAGATTCTAATTTCCAAATGAGCAGTAGGAGTCCCTTCTATACCAGAGACCACACAGGGACTAGCAATTGATTCTGAGATAAGGGAAGAGCCAGTTGTTGAAATAATTGCAGTCCCAGAGAGATTAGTGGTAGCAGCACAGGAAGTGATGACTTCATCAGCCACTGTTGAGAGTCATAATGACCTATACGACCCGGCATTGGACTCATCAACTGGGCCTGCTTTGCCCCCTTCTATAGAGGCAACCACATTAGCAATTAGTACAGAAGCAGCAACCATAAGTCCACTAACAATAGTTGCAGAAGAAGTTCTTCCACCCACAAAG
This sequence comes from Chloranthus sessilifolius, assembly GCA_021018995.1. Lineage (NCBI taxonomy): Eukaryota > Viridiplantae > Streptophyta > Magnoliopsida > Chloranthales > Chloranthaceae > Chloranthus > Chloranthus sessilifolius. The sequence continues at coordinate 144,404,167 of CM037589.1, forward strand.
AAAATTGTTGAAAAGGCTACTTCTAGCCATGTACCTACTCCTATTGCGTCGATAGCTCCACCCACAATTCCAACTACTACAGAGTAGACTCCAATACTTCAAGCAGCAGAATCGGGACCACATTTTGATGCTCCAAGGGTGGGATTCATTGAATTAATGACCCAAGAGATGTCTCCTCAAGCCACTGTTTCAGCAAATCCAATAACTGAACAACCTAATATGGAAAGAAGATTGAGAGAAATAGAGCAATGGAAAATCACAATTACTCCAAATTTAATGCCATTGCCGGGTGCTATGAGACGAATGATGGAAGAAATTCAGATGTTGAAAAACTGAGTTCATGATAATATTCCTACTACACAGGAAAAATAGGAGCTAATTGAAAAATTGAAATGAAAGGCTGCAAGAGAACATCATGCGCATTGGGCATCTGAAACAAACAAGAAAACCCAGGAGTCTACTGCAGCCCTCCAAAGCCAAGTTGTGTAACTCCAAGATGAGAACAAGATACTGCGAGGAAACCAACAGGGGTGGGAAGAACAGAAAAAAGAATATGAAGATAAAATGGCTAGTCTGATGGAGGAGTTTGGGGAATTCATTGCAGACCCAAACATAGTGGAAACAAAGAGAGAAAAAGCTCACAAAGAATATGAGAGGTCACTCCATGCTCAGCTAACTGAAAAGAATCATCAACTGACAATAGAAAAAGGGAAAGTGCTCAAATTGCAAAATGATAAGGAGTCCCTCATGCATACTTGTCAGGAGCAGAAGGAGCATATTGACTCTCTTACAACCAAATGCTGGACAGCAGTAACAAAAGAAAAAGCTAAAAAATTGAAACTGGAGATACAATTGAAATCTGCTGTAAGCAAAAAGTTGAATGTGAACCTGAAAGGAAAAGAAAAAGTTGAAGTACAGCTGTGAGTTTTGGAAGAAAAATACGAGGCATTGATAGCTGAGAGAGAGAGTACTAATGCTCTCCCCCATTATATCGAGCATGAGCCACTTGTGGAACCAAACCTTGAAGAAGAAACTGACTGTTCTACAGATATAGTATCGGAATCAGATTCAAAAATCTCAAACAACCTTCTTGCCCTGCCAACTATAGAACCAGTGCCAACCATCTCGATTGTCCCATATCCATCGTCACCGAGTGAGTAAAAACTACAGATAATCACAAAGCCTCACAGGTACCCAAAATTTTGAGTGTCCCCTATTTTTTCACAATGACGACATTGTCCTATTTAAGTTTGGGGGGATACACAATCGTTGTATATATTAGTTTAATTTTGAATAATTTTTGTTTTTATTTAGTGTAGTTAGTTGCTTTTTGCTTAGAAATTTTTTGTAAATATTAGAATAGTTAACCATTATATGCAAAATATGATAGAAAATTTTACAAATCCAAAAACTTTACAATCCATCATAGTAGTAGTTGAACAATCATAACAATAGAGTAGTTATGATTCATGTTTAGCTCTTTTTGAACACTTTATCAGAATTGAATGTTTAAAATTATAAGTTAATTTGAACTACAACATTTAGAATATAGTTTTAAAATCATAAACCAGTGAGCTTTAGAGCCTTATTTCCTCTTTTATTCAAGAGAGACTGCTATCTATTCAAGCTTAAATTCTTTGAACTTCTTGACTTATTCATAACTAAATCTCATATTATTGAACTTAGAATCGAAATATTCTGTAATTATGATGATTTGTTTGTTTAGAACTATCCATTAAATATATCAAAATAATAAGACATCCATACTAGTAAATCGTAAAAATAACCAAAGGCCATCTTTTGATTAGTCAGAGCCAAAAAAGCTAAAATCTTAGAAAAAGAATTTATCCTTTGAACCCATATTAGAAGCCTTAAACTGAATTTTTTTATACCATGATTTTATAAACCCTTAACCATATGTGCTACCCAAAATATTTAACCTTTAACCCTTACAATTTCTCAGAGTTTAGAATGCAAAAGAATGGAAGAGAAGGAGTGAAAGGAGTATATAAAAAAATAGAAAATGGGGAATACCGAAAAGGGTACAACTAAAGAAATTATTATGAAAAAATGGGAAAAGAGATGAAAAATCGTAAAACACGATTTTTTGTTCTAAAGCATACAAAAGGATATAAAAAAAAAAAATCATAAGATACGATTCTGAAGAATCTAAAGAAAGATTGAGATCTACATAAGAAAAATGGAAAGAAGTTATCCACCTTTTTGGTGCTTACTAAAGTAGGAAAGGAGAGAAAAGAAAAGATAGAAGAACTAAATTCTCATAAATACTTTGAATCTTGGTTACCTTTCTCTGAAACCTTTTATCCTAAAGCACCATTACAAGCCGAAGGAAAGACCTTCGAGATTTACGATTAGTAAAAATATGAGTCTAATAGAGATATATGCTATAGATACTATGAATAAATTAAAAATTATATGAATAGAATTGATTATCTATTCCATGATTTATCTTTTCAGTTAATTGTCCTTCAAATTTATCATATACATCATATTGAGAGAACCCAAAATTTTGATATCTTCTTGAGAGTATGCCAATAGTGAGAGTTTGGATGAAAATATTTTCTAAATCTGCAATTTAGAAAAATTTATGAAGAATAAACTGCTCACTGGTATGCACACACTCCACGCTTTACAGAATTGAAATTGTTGAGTTCTGATCAAGGATAATTGCCATGATGGAAAGTAAGGATGAAAGAATTATAATTTTGAAAATCGTAACAACCATATGATGATTAAATTAGTTAGTGTGCAAAATTAGTTTAGATTTTTAAACTTTTGTTTTCTTTTTAATTTTAAATTTTTTTAAAAAATTCAAAAATATTTGAAACTTGTAGGTAACTTCACTGGAAACCTTTAGGAGACTACAACTGTTCTACTAGGGATCACCTAGGGGTTTAAAGGATTGTTGCATTTGCTAAACGCAATCGTGCTCCCTACGAAAGTGACATTTAAATACATAGTTAGATATTTTATGTTTCCTTGTTTGCTAGGGGATAGCAAAACTTAAGTTTATCAGTCACATAATCTACCAATTTACCACCTTAACTCAGTGATGCCAGGCTTTAGTTTGCTACTAACAAGTTACTGACGTGCAGATATTAAGGAAAATCAGTAAAAGAGACTGAAAGTGTTAACCTTTGTCGAAATGAACTTAAAAAGCAGTAAGATGACGATTGAGCGTAAAAGACGATTTGACGAGTGTTAAAAGCCAAGAAATCGTACTCTACAATTGAGCAAAAAAGTACAAAAGAAAATAAAAAATTGTAATTTACGATTCTTCAAGAAGACGCTTCCGAAAGAAGTGCGATAAAAGAAAAAGCAATAGTTCGTTATGCAAAATTGTCCAGAGAAAAGCTAAGCAGAAAAGAGAAATCGTGATTTACGATTTTACAAAAATAGAAGCTTTCTGTTGCTGATCACGTGAAGATTTCCACTACCATGCACTAAATTAGAAGAACTCTAAAATTAGAAGTCTGGTGAAGCACGGATCCGAAGAGATTGATGATGATTGATACTAAAGGACTTTACTGTCGTTAAAAGAAAGAACAATCCAGAAGCACATCAAGCATTGGAAAGCAAGGAAGAATGAAATTAGAATTAGATTTATAGTAGGGATTCTTTATTTTAAGTAGTTTCTTTTATTAGGACTAGATCAATATAAACCGACCCCTTATGATCTATAAATAAGAGGGCTTGGTGTAGGAATAAACCATCGAAGGAATTCTCAGCATCAATTGATGACTGAGGTTGAATTTTCTTTCAATCAAATTTAGAGTAGATTTTTATTGCTTTGTAGATTAGATATCTAAGGTTTCTCAAGGGCAATTGACAACTGCAATTGGGTACTGAAGATTAGTGTAGATATCTGTAGTTTCTTAGAAGTAATTGACGACTACAGCTGAGGGGTGAAAGATATAAAATTTTATTGCTTTCTAGTTAGATTTATTTTATGGCAATTTACTGTTTTGTAAACATCTTCAAGTTTTAATTTGAATTGATGACTCAAGTTGGAATTTGCATATTAGTGTAACTGTTTTACTTTTCCATCTTCAGTTTTCTAGAGTTTGATTGACGCCCAAAATTTAGAGAATTATTGATTAGATTATATCTGTGTTAAAGACTTTTAGTTCTACAATATGGTGTAACTGAACTTTAAATTTGTAAACATCCGTGACTTGAAGGATTGAGATTGATGACCATAATCTGGAAAGAGGAGGATTTAGGATTTATTTTCTGAAAAATTAGATTAAATAAAACCATTCTTTTATTCATCTTTCTCCAGTAGTTTAGGATCTTAAAAGAGAAATAGAAGTTTTTGAAATAGAAATAGAAATATAAATAACTACATAATAAGTTAATCACTTCCTCGTGGGAACGATCCTATACTAGCTCTACAATTTCCATTGTGTACTTTCAATAGGGTAAAACTTGAGTTTAATCTAAAATACATAGAATAAGCCGACCAGTAATACCCTTTTTTTTTTTTTATAATCTAGTGTATGCATCCTTTATGCTCTTTTATACAATCAATTGAGACTCGACCCATGATGTTTTGGACTCAGACTTCATACCCGACTCGAAGTCTAAGGTTCTTAAACATCGATGTTTTTTCGCAGAGTATCAAATACTCGAACCCGATTTATCACAACCAAAACTTTTAATGCATGCTAATCACAAGAACGTTTCGATCAATGGTCGCTATTTACCTCACTTTAAATTGCATTACCTTTCTATTTATACATTAAATTATAGTAATATATATATATATATATATATATATAAATTTTATCGCTTAAACGCAACCTCTTTGATAGCAGGAAGAGTTAGAAATTTGATGCCCTCGTGAAAATCGAACTCTAACCTCCACGTTCTCAATTTGATACTAGTAACTATCATATTCTATATTTGTATTGGTGTGTTATGTAAATATATATATATATATATATACATGTATAATCATAATAAATTCTTAAATGTAAATCTATTCTCTAGAAAGATAAGTTCCATGCTTCTATCTTGGTTATGTTATATGAGTTATTGTTGGGTTTCCATTATATTAAAGTATTGCTGCTATTTTTATTAGAAAACAGTGATAAAAATATAAAACAAAACAAAGGGAGTTAGAATGGATGAAAACACAACACAACAGCAAGTCTAAAATATTCATAGACCTGCAAGATACAGTGCCTTTTGTAGCAAGTTTTAATAAGTAAGAGTTTGTCCCACATGAACCAATGATCTAGAACCCAAAATGGTTGTATTAGTAGGCCTCCAGATCTGGCAATCCTAAAGGAAGGGAGTTGGGTGTCACAACTAAACTAAAACTAAAATAAGAAAAGGAAAATGCAGTCCTATACTAAAGAAAGGGTTTATGAAAAAGGTGGTGATGATGTGGTAAACTAAAGATAAAATGGTGAGAAGTAAACTGCTAAGCAAAGGTCACATCAGTCATTGCAACTCAGATCTAGAGCTGTCTCTGCAGCCTACCTTCAAATGGCTACATGCACATCCGCAAGGTAGAGGAATCCAATCCAACCCCTATGATTCAAACAGGTCTCTTAAGGCTAGAATCTGTCTACTTAAATGGTCACAGACTATCCAATAGAGAGGATCAAGCCACTTGGGTTAAATCAGAAAACCAACCTGATCTAAGGGAATGGATTGATCTGAAGGCTATAACCTATCCACTTAAATGGTCACAGACTATCCAATAGATTTCCTCCAATCAGTGGATCAAATTAGAATATGAATATCATTGTAGACACTATATTTGCAAGGCTACAAGCACATGCATTCATAGGAGCAAACAACCATTAAAATCAGGTGAAAACTACCTCAAATCAAAGACTGAATGGGGCTCTAAACTCAGCTGGTCATTACTACAAAAGGCCTGCAGTGACTCAGCTCACAAGTCTGCAATCACCACAGCAAACTGGATCTAACATCTGATGACGGAAATGTAAAACAGAGGGGGGCCTATCCCTGCAACAATCTCTCACAAGGCTACAAGCACATGTGCAGAGAAGAAGAATCCATCTCAGATATGTGGCTTGGTGTTGTGTTAATCACCTTGCAAGTATTAAATGGTTAAAACAACAGATTAACCACACAAATTATAGCAATGAGGTATCAAGGCAAGCAGCCAGTCTTGCAAGAACTAGGGCTGTTGTAGTAAGTTTCAATAGGTAAGTAAGGGTATGTCCAAAGGGAAATGTGTTTAAAAGGATGGTAAATCTTTAGATCTATGGTAGATTTGGCATCCTATCCTAATTTAAACTAAACTGAAATAGGAAAGAGGAGAGATTTCTAAGATTTTATCACTTTACTATAAACTACAAAAATTAAATGCAGGTGATCCAGATCTGATTAAACACAGAGATGAGGGAAAATAAAAAAAAGATGAAATTCAAAAACATGGAGAAGAGTAGCTAGGGATATTGGTCTTTTACTAAAAATTAAAGGGGTCAAAGATAGTGCATAGGATAGATTTGCATCAATCCTTCATCTGGCTACAAGCTCCTGCAGTTTCCTCGACAGATGCAAGGTATAAGAATCTAATCTTAACCAAAGAATTGAAGAAATCCTATGGCTATGATCTGTCCACTCAAATAGTCACGGATCATCCAAGAGATTGTTCCAATTCAAGGACCTTGATTTGAATGGGTAACCTATTACAGATGCCGTGGATGTAAGGCTATAAGCTCCCCATTTCTAGCTGGCATCCACAGGAGTATCCAATCTAGGAAAATCAAATATGAAGAAGTGAAATGTAGATTAGAATTACCTTTAAAAATCACAATTACATTGTCATAATACAACTTACAATCCTATTATGCTCAGATCTATAATCTGTGCAACATACAATCCTTTACAAGCCTCTAAAGCTCTTGATTTACAGCTCAAGACCTCACCCTAACTACTGAAAGGAGTTTAGCCAACCATCATTGGCTAAAGAGAGAATGGGAGAAGGAAAAGAGAGGAAGTTTTTGGAGGGAAAATGGATCTCGAATTAAGCTCTGGTTCTCTCTAATTCTGGATGTTTGCTCTGTAATTTCTTCAAGCTTTTATACTTTCCTCCTCTGTCGTCAGATTTGTTTCAGCCAATCAGAGCTCAAGAGAATAATTCTGTTGATTTCTCTTCTAGAAGCCTTTCTCCCATTGGTCTACAACTGGTGAGTATATGTGAGGTACTTAGGGTTTCCATTCGTGCTTCGTTGAGTACCAAAAATACCCCCAAGGGTCGTTGACATGCTTTGGGAAGTGTGCACAAAATTCGGAGGTTGGCAACTACTGAAAAAGGGCCTTGAGAAGTTCCCAGTTCGAGTGTCAAGAGGTTCAGAGAACCTCTCGACAGGTCCTTAACCTACTTGCTCTTTATTTCGATAGGTTTGGAAACCTCTCGAGGAGTTGAATTGCACTAGTCGATAGGATTTGATGACTAGTCGACAGGATCTGTGTGGCTTTCGACAGGATTGAAAACATTTCGACAGAATTTGCAACCCTTTTCACCATTCTGTCCATTGCTCCATTCATCCTCTCGACAGGCTATAATCAACCTGTCGACTTGTTATACAATCTATCATTGAGCTCTCGACAGGTTGTCTTGGGCTGCTCGACAGGTTCTGCTGAACCTCTCGAGATGCACTTGGAAGCTCTCGCCATCCCCTGCACCTTCAGGTAAGGTGTCGACAGGATCTTTTACTGCACTTCCAACCTATCGATAGCTATTGGGGAGCTCTCGACAGTTTCATGTATAGCATCCATCCTCTCGAGAGCTTCATGGAACTTCTCGACATGTTGGCTTTTGGGCATCAAATCCTCTCGGCAGCTAAAGCTAACCTCTCAACAGGTTTACTCTTGTGCTTCCACTACTGGCACACATCTCTAGTGTGTTGTTCTTCCTTTGTTCAGTACTCAGCCACCTCTTGGTGGATTCAATCCTCATTCCTTGCAACTGCCCTCAGCCTCAAGCATTCCCAGGTGGACTAAAGACAATCTCATGAACTTCTAAGGCTCTTGTGGACTGCTTGATTGGCTGGCCTTTGGCTGTAAGGTCACATGTTGAGCAGCAAATTGCTTCTTTGGCTATTTTAAGTGGATGTCTGCATTAAGCTTACAGTTTATTGCTTATCTACAAAATACACTCAAAACACATTATTAGTCAGCTCACAGGTCTACCAAAGGTCAGGTTAGGAGGTGAAAAATAGTATTTTTCACTGCTTAACACACCCCCAAGCCTAAGCTTTGTTAATCCCTGAGCAAAGGAGAAAGTAAAAATAACTATTGAAAATGAAAAATGCCACTTTTGTAGGGAACACAGATACATTTAGCATATGCATCAAGCCTTTTAAACCCCTAGGTGATCCTTAGTGGAGTGAAGTCTCCTGATGGTTTACAGTGAAGTTACCCACAAACTTCTCAAACATAGCTAGTTAATACTAATGCAGCGTGTTCAAAGCAAAAATTTTAGCAATCATAAAGTACATTCCTCACCTTGTCCAATTTATTTTAGAGGATGTTTAGAAAAAACATGGTAGTTCAAAAAATAAAATACTATTGTAATCCCTTCACAATCAATTAGCTCAAGTCAAAGCACTTTGTATGAAAAGTAATGCAAAACTTACCATCAAATTGAGAATCATATTTTGATAATGCCCCTGACAAACCTGATTTCAGACCCAAAGCTCACCAGGACTGTTACTCATAACAAAAATAGAAGGGTGTATCAATTCACACAGCTCAAGAGCAGTTACAGCCCTCAAATAGGACTGGAAGCATGAGCATATGCATTGCTCTAATTTCTAAAATTTTCTAACTCTTTTAACCATAGATCAAATAAATTCTCATCTCCGCATGACAACTCAATCCATTTTAGATGAGTAAGGACTTTTATTGGGTGGTAATGTGGCTTGTGGGAATCACAGGTTTATAAAAAAAATAAAGGACACAATAAGATTCAAATGTGAGAAATCAGTAAGGTAAGGAGGTGATTTGCAACACCTTCTTTATATCAGTATAGTTCCATCTACTTGAATTTTTAGATTTGAAGTGATCAGTTTCTAATCCTCTTTTCAATCTTTCAATGAAATGACTTCTCTTTCTTATCCTTTTGTTTTACTTTTCTGCTTTTCTTCTCTTTTTGTATGCTTTTTCTTTTGGATTTTTTTTTATGGGCTGGAATGCCACAACTGCATATCACCCTTGCCTTCAAATGTACTTCCTTCTCTTTTCAACCAAATCTCAAACCAGCTCTACCTTTTAGAACTCTTTCACCTTCACCTTCTGAAATCTCAAGAGAGGGTCAGGCTGCATCAGGTCACTGAGTTTTAGGTTCAAATTTTCTGATTTTTTATCAAGGAAAAATTGGGATTTCTAAGGCTCAAATGTTGTGTATCAAGGGCAGTTCAAAGGTGGGAAATTTTAGGCTCAAACTGTCCAAGGAATGGCCTTACATCATGTCCTCAAGGCATGAGTGTTGTCAAGCTGTTTCAACTTAGATTTGCCTAACTTCTAGTGAGCAAAAATAGATCCAATTAGTCCTTAGAGTAGAAACAATTGCCAAGACACTCTTCAAAGAAAATTTTTCTCAGGCCCAAATCTCACTGGGTATGGTCTTTCATCAGATTTCTGGGATATATCCTCACAATTTTCTCTCTTTTCAATTTCACTAAGCACTAATTTTTGAAAATTTCCTGACATTTGCTTCATGAAAATGTTAGAACTACAACATATTTCAATTTTTTAAAAAGTTATTTATGTATTTATTTATTTTTTTCCTCTTTTTTTCAAAAAATTAGGTGGGAACTCACTTTATTTTCTCAATTTCTATTAAAACCTTGCTGCACTACCATTAACTATCCATTCGCAAACCTGCCACACCCCAAACCTATGAGGAGCAGTGTCCTCACTGATTCAAAGAAAAAGGGCAAGTGCAGCATGTTATTTTGGTAACAATAAGATACAAAAGAAAGCAAGTAAAAGGAACAAACAACAAATATAATCAAGAAAATCACAAGCAAAAATAGTAGAAATAAGTACATGAATCAAAATCAGACATAAGGGGGTAGCAAAACATTCTATTTATAGACAGTAAAATTTACAATGTAGCTACAAAGAAAACTAAACAAAAACAACCTAACTATGTGCAAGTGCCAATCTAATCATCTGAATCCTCCGCTACATCCGGTGGCTCTTGGATTCCTTTAACCTTGTTTTTCTTCAAAGCAGCAGCAGTGGACTGTGACCTTTTGGAAGTAGTTTTTCTTGGCTTGGAGTAGGGTCTCTTTTTGGTAGGGGGACTCGGGCTTGGAAGTAGGCTCTTTAATTTTGATTCTAGGCTTCACTATGCTAGCCTCCTTGGGTTCAGGTGCAGTCTCCATTAGAGGGACATTAGGGTTCAATTGTTTGGAAAGAGCAACTGCTAACTCCTGGTCACTTTGTTCATTTAAGGTCTTTTGCAAACCCGCAATAGTCACACCATAATCATAGGCTTTGTCATATGCTATTCTTAGAGCTGCTTGCAGAGCCTTAATCACATCTTTCTGGCCCTCAACTCTATTCTTCTGCTGGTTGTATTGGATCATTATCTCCCTCCACCCCTGCTTGATTTTCTTCTTCTCGAACTTGTGGGCCACTTGCAGGAATTTGATTTGGTCAAGGAGAGGTTGCCTCACTGTGGCTCTTGAGTCAGCCATTCCTCTAATTACATCTCTCTTGATGTAGGCATTTTTCTTCATGGCTTGCAGGAGGGTGTAGTATGGAGGCATGGGGTTAAAGGAGGCAGGTATTAAGGGATGTTCAGCAGGGGAAATAGGACTAGCCAGTAATAGAGAAGGAATGGATAATGGCATGGGTGGTGTATCTGGTTCAGGTTCAGGGTCTGTTTGGGTGGAGGCATTGGTAAAGGTAGGGGGAGAAATTACTAGGGTAGGTGCAATGGGTGTAGTGGTAGGTGTGGGAATATGGATAGGTGCAGGGATAGGTGACTGCTGGGATGGTTGGGTGAAAGATGTTAAGGATGATTGGATGGCTTGTAAACTGTTTTGGATTGAGGTAGGATTTAGGAGGGTGGAGGTTATGGATTGAAGGTTGGCCTCAATGGATGATTAGTTTTGGGTATTGGCCATAACTTGGGCTTGAAGGGAGAGGAGGAGGTTGAGTATTTGGAGTAGGGGATCAGATATGATAGGGGCTGTGATTTGGATGGGAGGCATGGGTTGAAATGGTGACGTGTGGGCATACTGAAAAGAAGGTGTGTGTGTGTAGACTGCAATTGGGTAGGCTGTGGGGAGTTGGGTTGTGGAGAATCAGGTAAGGGAGAGTATTCATGCCCAATATTGTCCACAATGGACTTTATTAGGATTGAATACCCCTCACTGGTCAATTGGTCCTATGGGTGTGGAGGTGAGAGGGAAAAGGTGGGATCAATGTCAAAAGGAATGGATGGTGGAAAAGACATGGCTTGGTCAAATGATGTGGATGGTGAAGGGCTCAAAGGTGTAGTGGCTGATATGGATGGGCTAGCTGGAATGGTGATAGAAGGTAAGGTAGGGATGGGGTTAATGGTAAAAGGGGTTGATAGAGGTGCGGATGTTGTGATTGTTGAAATGGTGGCTGAGCTGCTGGGGGGGATGGATACTGGAATGGAGGGTAAGGAAACTGAGATGGATGGCAGAGAGGCTGATGGAATGGAAAAGCTAGGGATATATGGGCTGACCATAGGTAAGGGCATAAGAATGGAAGGGATGACTAAAGGTGCTAAGGGTACAAATGGAAGCCCCGAGCTAGGACCTGCAGATGCAAAGGCCCCAACTGCAAATGATGAACTGGCTGGAATGGCAGGGGGAATCACAGGTGCAGCTGTAGAGCTGGCCACTTGAGGTGCCTCTCTTTCAGGACTCTCCACAGATTTGCTCTTGCTCTTCCCAATTAAGGTCCTACTGGCAGACCAAACCCTTTTTCCAAACAATTTTAGAGTAACCTTCTCCACTTCCTCATCCTCTTGAAACACAAATCCTCCTCTCTTGAGCAAAGAAGTGATGAGCCTGCTGTAGCGTAGCCCTGGTAGGGTCAGTTTTTTCCTACATTTCTCATTCACATCCACCATTGCCTCAAACACCAAATGAGCAGCATTCATAAATTGGTCCTTGGAGAAAAAATATAAGGCATCCACTATGGGGACTCTCCTCTCTTGTTGATGTCCACTGACATAGATGATTTTTCTCATAATGGAATCAATGAGGTGCAAGCTGGGGTGTAGATCTCTCCTCATTATTGACTCCCTAGACCCCACAATGCCTTGAGTGAGGTGTATGGCCATGGCTTTGAAGGATACATTCTCAAGTGCTCCTAACCCATAAATTGTATCCAAAATAGCTGGGACCCCCAATCTCAATCCTATATCTTTGTAGTCCACCACAAGCTCCTGGTTATCAATTAAAATCACAAGGCAAGGCTCGGATGAACCTGGCTTGGTCTCCTTCCTCAGGTTCTGATACCACAGCTTGACAAGCCTGGGGTAAGACTTTTCATTCAATGGGGTCATCAATGGTGTCAGACCTGCCTTCACTAAATAGTCCATTGTGGCCTTACAATCCTCCTTCTTAGAAAAATAGGGCGTATCCACAGTTGTCTCTGGGATCAGGCTTAAGGCATCCACAAATTCATTGGGAATGGATCTGTGCATAGGGACCTCAGGGTTAGGCTCAGGCTCAGGAATTTCAGGCACAACATCAAGGTTAGGCTCAGGGATAGGTTCTGCTTCAGGGGCTCCCTCAATAACATCTTCACTGATTTGTGCCTTTTTAGCTTTCTTAGCCTTCCTATGTTTTACAACTTTCTCAGCTTGATCCATGACAAGCTTTCTTTTTACAGGTGGGGTTTCCTTAAGCTTTGCAGGTTGCCTACTGGATTTTTTAGTGGCCTTTGTAGCGGATTTGGAGGGTTTTTTGAAAAGGGTAGCCAGGGTGTCTTCTTGATCAGCCATTGGATAATCAATCTACTCGATTTCAATTCAAATTACCACACAGACTTCTTTGATTGCTCAAATTTCCCACACAATTTAGAAATTGAAGTGTTAAACTTCGAAATCACAAAGTAGAGCTGAAGAAAACCTAGGGTTTCTCAGATCACACTGTGCATGGTACCAAATCAACTAAGATCAGGTGCAAAATGTAGCCCTGGAGAAATTAATGCAATTGGAGTAATGGCAAGGTACTTAGACTATAAACCAGTGAGGTACAGACAGAAGAAGAAAAAATGGAAAATCACCAGAGAGGAACTAAGGCTTAGAGACAAGCTGTCGAATGGCTAAATGGAGTTGTCGGAGGAAAATCGAGTTTTGACAGGATTGGGGGGAAGGTGTTGATAGGTTTATGCAACCTGTCGAAGAGTAAAAAGTAGTTGATCCTCGCGAGCGGTTCATTCCATCCTGTCGACAGGTCCAAGGCTACAGAAAAAATTCATTTCGAGTGGTTCACAGAACCACTCGACAGGCACTTTGAGTTCAACATATAATCCTCTCGACAGGTTCCAGGCTCTAGAAAAATCACTTCGAGAGGATCCAAGAACCTCTCGATAGGTATCTTGAACCTGTCGAGAATTCAACCAAAACCTTCGGAACCCGTCGAAAATTAATTCACACCTCTCGACAGCTTCCAGATCTTGTCGAAAAATAAACTGGGAAGTCTTATAACCTGTCAACATGTTCTCTACTCCTCTCGATTGGTTTACTCAATTCAAACAGCTTTGTATCAGCTCTCACATCCATTCTACTCACAGGTTTGTCAAGTCCCAGGTCAATTGAAACAGTTCATGCCTCTAACCCACTGATGACAGATTCAAGATTTGTACATGCACACATTAAGCAAGATTGACAACTATAATTACAATGCCAAATAGTAGTAAACAAAAATAGAAGCAGCAACAAAACTACGAAAAACAACATCTATGATACATAGCATACATTGTTGAAAATCAAACAATATCAGGAGGTTCATGAAAATGCATGGTCAACACAGGCTCTACTATGCTTTCAACAAGGAGCTTGAGCCTTTAACCATTAACTTTCATGGTCCTACCATCTTTGGGATCCATGATATCAATAGCTCGAGATGGGGATACATGCTCCACTATATAAGGTCCCTCCCATCTGGAACTCAACTTACTAGGAAAAAATTTCAATTTAGAGTTGAATAACCATACCTTGCTGCCAACTGTGAACTCTTTCCTCAATAAATGCTTGTCATAAAAGGTTTTGGTTTTCTCCTTGTAGATTCTTGTATTGGAGTATGCTTCCAATTTTAGCTCATCCAATACATCAATTGAAAAATAATCCTCACTATTCAAGTGAGGTTGACCTGTTGCATTGTAAATATTTAATTTCACCTTCATGTTGTCAAAAGATACCTCCATTACTCCTTATCTACACTGAATACAAGCATTGGTAGTGGCCAAAAAAGGTCTGCCCAAAATCACAGGAATAGAGGTGGTGCACTGTTGTTACTTCTTAGTGTGCTTGATTTATGTGAGTTTTGAAAACAGATTTATAGCTGCTAAATTACAGTGGTTCTAGACTATATAAACAAATAAAGAAATATCAGCACTGTTAGAAGAGAATTAGCCTGCAAGATCAGGGCCAATTGTAGCAAGTTTTAAATGTAAGTGAGTAAAAGATCGTCCACAGGGAATTGATTTAAAATTTAAGATAAACCTCCAGATCTGAGCTACCAGATCTGGCCTCTGATCCTATCTACAAAGCACATAAGATGGGAGGTTGAATTTGTCACGTTAACTAAATGATAAAAGTAAAGATTAAACTAAATGATCCAGATCTGAGTTGGGGGAAATGTTTGAGGTAAACTTATACAAAGAATGGAGAAGTAATATCTAACTTTGATTTGGCCCTTGAAATCTAATGAGAATAATTGCAGCTCAACAGAGGTGATCCAATCTTCATCTGGCTACAAGCACAGATGTAAGAGTGATAAATCTAATTTAAGGATTAGGTTTAAGCTTATGGCTATGGTCTGTCCACTTTAATGGCCACAAACCATCCAACAGTCTTTAATCCAAAGCCTTAGTTTAGAACAAGAAGCATCACTACAAATGTCGTGAGAGATTAGGTTACCAACACTAATTCTCACAGGATTAATGAATCAAGGGAAATTGCATGCAAAACAATGAATCTAAAGGAGTCTAATGTACTGAGGAGATCAGAGGGAACCCTTGACATGAGTCCAATGGAGAATGCATAGTTTACAGCAACCTTTTATAATCCACCATTACAATTACAGAGCGCAGCTTAAACAGCTCTCAGATTTGTAGTCTTGAATATAACTCTCTTTTGAATTACAGAAATATCTCATAGCTCTCAATTGCAAGTCAAAGTGAAGCTATTACAGGGATTTCAGACAAACTGTCTGGCTGGGAAATGGGGGATTAGAAATGAAACTCAAAATCTGGATACCCAAATTGGGCAAATAATTCATCTATTTATAATTTTCCCCAAGTCCATCTCAGATGTGCATCAACCAATCAGAATTGGTTAAATCCATATCAGCCAATAGGAGTCGAGCACCAGGATCCAGATCTGTTCTGGCCAATCAGAACTGCTTGATCTGGTTCAGCCAATCAGAAAATAGAGGCATCAATTCTGTTAGGAAATTCAAAAATCTGTTGGAACTTCTAGAAGTTCCCGCCAAGTAATTTCATCTTTGGGTGTTCACATGGGGTGGAATATGCCTTTGGTTCGTGCTCAGAATCTTCCGGAATGTCCTTGGGTTTTAAAACACATTGGGACGCGTGCAACAGATTACTGAATTGCCCTTGTTAAAGCTGCGAATCTCCAGAATACCTTTTTGCAGAGCTTAAGGGCCTTTTCGCAGAGTGTTGTGACTTCTGAAGGTCTTTTCGCAATGTTCAATCTCTCTTCGAATTGTGTTTTCTCCTTTTCGCAAAGTTCAATCTTCTCTTCGAAGTGTGTTTTCTCCTTTTCGCAAAGTTCAATCTTCTCTTCGAGGAGTTCAGATGCTCTTCGAAAGCTACGCCTGGAGTTTTAGTCCTTTTCGCATAGTTCAAGGTTCTTTACGAAAAGTGCAGGTTCTTTGCGAAAAGAACTCTGTAGTGCATTTCTCTGTTCGAATTGTTCCCTGCTTTGCTTACAGGTCTTTGCCTCTTTACTTTAGGCCTTTCAACAGCTGATGAGGTTGTTTCTTCACTTCCTTTCTTTGGACTGACATGGATTGTCATCTTTTTGGCACTTTTAAGCTACTTTCAAGGTTAAGCCTGTCTTTATTGTTAGCTGCAATATAGGCACTTAAAACACTTATTTAGTTCTCTCAAGGGTCTATCAAGGCCCAGATTAAGGGGTGAAAAATGGTATTTTCCAGTTCTCAACATGCACTTGCTTGGCTCCATGTCAAGAACCAGAAAATCTGCTGGATAGAAAAATTTGTCAAACCCAACTAACACATCTTCTATCATTCCCACAAGCCTCCTTTCAGATCTGTCAGCTAGTTATAGCACCACATGTGTGGGTTTCAATTCTCCCAAGCCTAACTTCTCATAAACTGAATATAGAAGTAGGTTTACAGTAGCTCCCAGATCTAATAAAGCCTTTTCAATGGTATGATCCCCAATGATGCAAGGGATTGTGGGAACTCCAGGGGCTTGAAGCTTGGTTGGGGTTGCAATGGATAGTACTTGGTTCACTTTCTCAGCACAAAAGACCTTCTTGGATAGGTGTATCCTAGATAGTCTTTTGTGGGTGCACAACTCTTTCAAAAATTTTACATAGGCTGGAACTTGCTTGATGGCATCAATTAAAGGTAAGTTAATCTTTACTTGTTTGAAAGTTTCCATCATCTCCTCAACCTTAGCATTCCCCTTGTCAAAAGGAGAAGCTGCTTTCAATGCATTGGGAAATGGAAAATGGGGGACTGACCTCCCATTTGCAACCTTAGCAAGTTCATCAGATTTTCCTTTATTTTTGTTTTCATTTTTATGTTGGGGCACATCAACACCCCCCTTATTTATTATATGTTGCTCCTACTGCATATTCTCATGAGTTGTTCCTTCATTTTTTGCACTACTCTCATCAGCCTCAATACCCACTTGGTTATTAACCAGCCTTCCACTCCTCAAGGTGGTGACAGATTTAACTTCTTCATGGGAAGAAGTCTCACCCACCATGTACTACCCTTTTGGGTTATTCATGGGCTGACTAGGCTGTCTTCCCTCCTCTCTCCTAGTCAAAGAATTAAATAGCTGACCAAGGTGGTCCTCCATCTTCTTGATGCTTTGACTATGGGAGTTAACAATTTGAGATAAAGGGCCTAAATTCTACAATGAAGCCAGAAATTGCTCTTCAAATGTGAGGGACCTAGAGGGTCCAAGGGCTGGGGCACTTTGATGCACAAGTTGAGCCATTGGCTGAGCCAACGGCTGTTGGTATTGTTGGGCATTCCTATAAGGCATCATGTGCTATTGTGATTGCTGGTGGTGGTGGTTTGGAAAGGTATCTTGTCTCCACCTCAAATTGGGGTGGTTTCTCCATTGATAACCAGCAGTAGGCTGTTGTCCATAAGACTGAGCAGCTTTCACCTGTACCATCACAAAGTCTGGAAATTGGGTAGCAAAGGGACATTCCTCAAGGGAGTGAGTGGGGGACTGGCAGATCACACATGCCTCTTCCACTTGGACAGCCATTGGAGACTGCATTGCTCCCATGAGATTATCAAACTTTTGAGTCAAGCTGTCCACTTTCCTTTCCAAATCATTGTATCCACTCACCTCATACAATTTTCCTCTTGTAGTGGTCTCTTTCACCAATCTAGCAGCGGTCTCAAGATCTCTTGACAAGGTCTCCCTTTGCATGGAGTTTTCACTAATGATATCAAACAATTTTCAAGCCTCATCAGCTGTCCTGTGGAGGTATGTACCACCACATGAGGCATCAACCATATCCCTGCTCTTGGGATCAATTTCTTGATAGAAACTTTGGACAAGTTGCCATTCAGGAATTTGGTGATGAGGACATTACTTCAAGAGTTCTTTAAATCTCTCCCAAGCTTGGTGAAAGTCTTCAGTTGGGGATTGAGAAAATGAAATAATGCTCTTCTTCAGCTGACTTATTTTGGACATGGAAAAAAACTTGGCCAAGAGCTGACATTAAAGGTCATTCCAAGACTAAATACTATTGGTTGGGAGTATTGACAACCAAGTCCTGGCTCTATCCTTTAAGGAAAAAGGAAAGAGTCTGAACCTGATTACTTCCTCCCCCAAACCTGTAATATTGAAGGTAGTGCACAGTCCTAGAAATTCATCAATATGCTTGTATGGGTCTTCTTTGCTCAGGCCATGGTATAAGGGTAACATCTGGATGATGGAAGATTTAATCTTATAATTCCCTTGGATAGCAGGGAATTGAATGCAGAAGGGGAAATTGTAAACTCCTGGTGTATTGAATTCCTTCAATGTCCTAGGTTGCTCACCCATTGTAGAACAATCACAATCAATCACAAAAGTGTGTAAGGGATGCTTAGGTCTGAGAAGTCTTTCAACTTCAAGATCTAAAGGAGCAATCTCAGGATTAAGAGATCTCCTTCCAAGCATACACAGCATAAATACAAGCACAACATAAAAAAAATCACAGCACAGAATGCAGCAAAATAATCATAAAAATAAAACTAATGCTACCGATCTAAAAACTACAAATCTAGAAATGTAAATGGAAGTAAGCGATGCAAACTTAATCAAAGCTTGCTCCTCAAATTGGCACAATGCACCTCTCAAGACAATAGATCCAGATCTGCAATCACAAAATTAAACTACAAAACACTACAACAACAATTAGTCAAACACAAAATAGGCAATTAAAAATCTAAATGTAAAATGAGAAAAACTTATATCTACCACTTTTAAAAGCACAGATCCCCAGCAGCGACACTAAAAACTGGTTGTGCTGATCACCTTGCAAGTATTAAATGGTTAAAATAGTATATTAACTACACAAATTACAACAATGAGGTATCAAGGCAAGCAGCCAGTCCTGCAAGAACCAGGGCTATTGTAGCAAGTTTCAATAGGTAAGTAAGGGTATGTCCAGAGGGAAATGTGTTTAAAAGAATGGTAAGTCTCTAGATCTGTGGTAGATCTTGCACCCTATCCTAATTTAAACTAAATTGAAATAGGAAAGAGGAGAGGTTTCTAAGATTTTGTCACTTTACTATAAACTACAAAAATTAAATGCAAGTGATCCAGATCTGATTAAACACAGAGATGAGGGAAAATAAAAAGAAGATGAAATTTAAAAAGATGGAGAACAATAGCTAAGGATATTGGTCTTTTACTGAAAATCAAAGGGGTCAAAGGCAGTGCATAGGATAAATTTGCATCAATCCTTCATCTGGCTACAAGCTCCTCGGGTTCCCCTGATAGATGCAAGGTAGAAGAATCTAATCTTAACCAAAGAATTGAAGCAATCCTAAGGCTATAATCTGTCCACTCAAATGTTCACAGATCATCCCAGTGATTGTTCCAATTCAAGGACCTTGATTTGAACAAGTAGCCTATTGCAGATGCTGTGGATGTAAGGCTACAAGCTCCCCATTTCTGGCTAGCATCCACAGGAATATCCAATCCAGGGAAATCAAATAAGAAAGAAGTGAAATGTAGATTAGAATTATGTTTAAAAATAACAATTACATTGCAATAATAAAACTTATAATCCTATTGTGCTCAGATCTACAATCTGTGGAACATACAATCCTTTACAAGCCTCTGAAACTCTCAATTTATAGCTCAAGATGTCACCCTAACTACTGAAAGGAGTTTAGCCAACCATCATTGGCTAAAGAGAGAATGGGAGATGAAGGAAAAGAGAGGGATTTTTTGAAGGGAAAATGGATCTTGGATTAAGCTCTGGTTCTCTCCAATTCTGGATGTTTGCTATATAATTTCTTCAAGCTTTTATACTCTCCTCCTCTATCCTCAGATTTATTTCAGCCAATCAGAGCTCAAGAGAATAATTCTATTATGCTAATGTGACTAATTTCTCTTCTAGAAGCCTTTCTCCCATTGGTCTACAACTGGTGAGTACATGTGAGGTAGTTAGGGTTTCCATTCGTGCTTTGTTGAGTACCAAAAATACCCTCAGGGGTCACTGACGTGCATTGGGAAGTGTGCACAAAATTTGGAGGTTGGCAGCTACTGAAAAAGGGCCTTGAGAAATTCCCAGTTCGAGTGTCGAGAGGTTCAGAGAACCTCTCGACAGGTCCTCAGCCTACTTGCTCTTTATTTCGATAGGTTTGGAAACCTCTCAAGGAGTTGAATTGCACTAGTCGATCAGATTGGATGACTAGTCAACAAGATCTGTGTGGCTTTCGACAGGATTGAAAACATCTCGACAGGATTGGCAGCCCTTTTCACCGTTCTGTCCATTGCTCCATTCATCCTCTCGATAGGTTATAATCAACCGGTCGACTTGTTATACAATCTACCACTGAGCTCTCGACAGGTTGTCTTGTGCTGCTCAACAGGTTCTGCTGAACCTCTCGAGATGTACTTGGAAGCTCTCGACATCCCCTGCACCTTCAGGTAAGGTGTCGACAGTATATTTTACTGCACTTCCAACCTCTCGACAACTATTGGGGAGGGCTCGACAGCTTCATGTATAGCATCCATCCCCTCGAGAGCTTCATGGAACCTCTCGACATGTCGGCTTTTGGGCATCAGATCCTCTCGGCAGCTAAAGCTAACCTCACGACAGGTTTACTCTTGTGCTTCCACTATTGACACACATCTCTAGTGTGCTATTCTTCTTTTGTTCAGCACTCAGCCACCTCTTGGTGGATTCAATCCTCATTCTTTGCAACCGCCCTCAGCCTCAAGCATTCCCAGTTGGACTAAAGACAATCTCATGAACTTCTAAGGCTCTTGTGGACTGGTTCATTGGCTGGCCTTTGGCTGTAAGGTCACATGTTGAGCAGCAAATTACTTCTTTGGCTATTTTAAGTGGATGTCTACACTAAGTTTGCAGTTTATTACTTATCTACAATATACACTCAAAGCACATTATTAGTCAGCTCAAAGGTCCACCAAAGGTCATATTAGGAGGTAAAAAATGATATTTTTCACTGCTTAACACTTGGACTCACCCTTGGGCTATAGTCTGTCCACTTAAATGGTCACAGGCTATCTACAGAGGTTATCCAAATCACATAGCACTGAGATGGAACAGGAAAGCTGCTGCTGTCACCATTATTGCAAGGCTACAAGCTCAAGCAACAATAGGAGCATCAAATCTATAGAAGTCTATGTAAAGAAAACACAGAGAAAATATAGATTCAAGTTAAACTATAAAATGGCATTTCATCATAAAAGAAACTTACAATGGATGCCCTCAAGACAACAACCTTATGTAGAACAACCTAAAACAATTCCCAAAGCTTATACAAATCCTATTGCAAAACTGAATCAAACTAATCCTAACTGCTTACAGAGATCATAGCCAGCAAGTGCTGGGCTAAGGAAGAAGAAATAAAAATGGAGAAGTGACCTAATCCTAACCCTAATCTGCCTTAAGCTCTCAGCCGATTTTAGGTTGAGGAAGAGATGGTTTATTTTGGCTGAAAGCTAGCTTATTTACACAGTCGGTTGCCTTGGCCAAGAAAAGAAACTAATTGTTGTTGCTTTCGTGGTGCCTTTTCATCCCTTGGATGCCTCAAGATGTGTGGAGGTAGATCGGGGCATCGGGAAGAGTGCCCTAGAAGTGTGAAAATTCCTAAAGGATCCCTGAGTATGGACTGAGAAAGGAGAAGCCCAATTATCGCGAGGTTGAATGTTGTGTTTTAGCCTCTCGCTAGGCTGTCGCGTGGCTAAAATGGCAAGTAAAGGTGACTCGCGAGGCTAGATTTGCTGCTAGAGAGACCTCGCGAGGCTCTGACTTAGCTTGATGATGCATCTAGCATAGTTAGGCCTTTAGATATTCTGGTCGCGAGGGTGTCGCATGGCTGAAATCAATGGACTCTGCAGCTCACTTGGATACACCTTGAGCTTCGCAGGGTTGCTCGCCAGGATGGATTTGCCTCTTCACATGGCTGGGTTTGGCTCTGGGGTGCGCAAGAGCTCGCGAGAGCTGTGTGAGTGACTTGCTGAAGCTATTACCTTCGCGAGAGCTTCACGAGCAGCTGAAGTTCCTCTGTATTTGATCCTCGTGAAATCTTCGTGATGGTATTTGTCGGAGCTTGTCTGTGTGAGAGTCTCATGAACCTTCACATTCTGCATTATCTGAACCTTGCGAGATCCTCGTGAGGGAGATTTATGTAGCTGTGATCCTCGCGAGATCCTCACGAGGTACACTTTTGAGCTCTTCTCCCATGTGCTACGCGACATCTTTGCGAGTTTTTTAGCCTGCTATCTCTTGGACCTTGCGAGACCCTTGCAAGGGAGATTACTGAGTGCTTTAACTTCATGAGAGCCTTGCGACTTGAATTCCAGCTGTGCAAGGCTTGCTTTCTGCTCCCCTGCTGTAATGATCATGCTGCTACTGCAACCTTCTCTACTCAGGTCTATTTTTATCTCATCTATCAGACTCCCTGGGCCAACTTAGGCAACCAAAATGATCACTATGGTATGTACTCCCATGGTTTACTCTCTGTTCTTTACCCAGCCGCAAAGATTGGCTTAAAAATCCTCTTCTTTTGGCCTCCAAAGCATGGACTGTAATGCTAACCTGCAAATTATTCTTTAACTACAAAACAAACTCAAAAGATGATTATTAGATGGCTCCAAGGTGTAGTAAAGGCTAGGTTAGGAGATGAAAAGTGGTACTTTTCAGCGAATAACACACCCCCAAACCTAATCTTTCCTAGTCCTCGAGCAAAGAAAAATTTAAACAACTACTCTAGAAATTTAAATGCCACTTTCGTAGGGAGCATGGATGCATTTAGCTTATGCATCAAGCCTTTTAAACCCTTAGGTGATCCGTAGTGGAGGAGTGAAGTCTCCTGAGGGTTTTCAGTAAAGGTACCCACAAACTTCTCAACAAAACAATTAGCACAAGTGCACACATAATCAAATCATCTTTCAATAAATAGAGTATCGGTCCACCATTGATCTTTTAAATTTTAGGAATTTGAAAACATTGAATGCAAACAATTAACACATAAATCCTGCATGTATGCACATCACTTCCAATCAGCTGACATCATGAAAAATAGCATATGCAGATCAAACTAGGCTCATCATTAATTTAAAATAGAGGTTTAAACAATGCCCAATACATCCAATCTCAGACCCAATGCTCACTAGGGTTACCTCTCACAATTGAATTAAAAGGGTGTTTCAGTTCACTCAAGCTCAAGAATAGTTACAGCCCCTAAATGGGTCTGCAAGCATGAGCATAGGCATTTGCGCCTAATTCTAACATCATCAAGCATTCCTCACCATAGATCAGGCAGCTCCTCATCTCCACATGACAACTCATTTGACTTTGGATCACAAGGTCTTTTAATTGGGTTGGAATGTGGCTGATGGGTGAGGTGTGAAAAGAATGAAAGAGGTAAAAAGGATTCAAACTGAGAAATCAGTAGGTTTAGGAGGGGATTCATGACTTCACCTTCTTGGGTTCAGCATACTTCATCTTATATAATATTTTTCAGATTCAAAGTGGCCAACTTCTCTTCTTCATTTCAATTTTCAGATGAATTTATCCTCTTGACTTTCCTTTTTCTTTTATTTTTTTTGTTGTTATTTTTTTATTTTTATGGGATACCACACACATACCACTGTCACACTTCTATTTGTAATTTACTTCTCTTCTCCATTCACCAAATGTTGCATCCAGTTTGCTTTTCTTCAACTTCTTCTCCTTTACCTTCTGAAATATCAGAGTGAGGGTAGGGTTGAATCAAGTCTACAGGTTGAGGTGTAGGTACTCTGGTGTATCCTGAAGAAAAAATGATTTGAAGGCTCAAAAAGTGCATGCAAAAGGGCAGTTTCAATGGGTTGTAGGTTCAAACTATCCAAATGAAGGCCTTGATCATCTCCTTAGTGTTATGAGTGCTATCAGTAGTTTCAACTTGGGATGCCTAACTTCTAGAAAATTTTG
The DNA here is from genome assembly GCA_021018995.1 of Chloranthus sessilifolius. Classification (NCBI taxonomy): domain Eukaryota; kingdom Viridiplantae; phylum Streptophyta; class Magnoliopsida; order Chloranthales; family Chloranthaceae; genus Chloranthus; species Chloranthus sessilifolius. The sequence goes on from CM037589.1 coordinate 144,428,297, forward strand.
AGTCCATCAGTCCTTAGAGCTAAAAAGGTTTGCCATATACACATTTCAAGAAGAAAAATTTTGTAGGCCCTAATCTCACTAAGTATGGTCTTTAATTGAATTCATGGGCATGTTCTCACCTTTCTCTTTCCTTAATGGCTCACTAAGTGCTGATAAAAATAAATTTTTCTGATGTTTACCTTATGGAAGTGCTAAATTTTAACTGATTTTCATGTTAAAAATCTGCGTTAGTTTTTAAATTTCCTCATTCTTGAAATTTCTAGGGTGAACTTCACTCTATTTATTTCTATTCACTTAATACTATTGCACTTAGGTTAACTACTCCATTGGCATACCTTGCCACACCCCCAAACCTATGAGGGGCAGTGTCCTCACTGTGTTAAAAGAATATGTATATGGGCAGTACAGTATGGCATTAGAAAGAATAAAACTAGTAAGCATGTACAAAACAAAGTAAGACATGCAAGAGAATAAAAAGAGGCACACAAACAGGTATTTCTTTTAACAAAACACATTGACACAAGACTATAAGTTCAAAAGACCAAAATGGAAATTATATTACAAACAATCCTAGAAAATAAAATCTAAATACAGACTTAGTGAATGACAACCTAGATCTAATCTGAATCTGAATCCAAGTCTGGCACAAATTCTGGGTCCCATCCAAATTTTTTTGCCATTTCCTGATAATTCTTCTTCAACCTTTCAGTTCTGGCAGCACTAGCCTGTGATTTTTGCAATTAGCTTCTTGGCCTTGGTGCTGCCCTGCTAAGATGGTTCCTTGATTTTGACTCCAGCTGATGAAGGTGGGTGCATGCCAGTGACAGTTCTCTGGAGGGTGTCTGCTAGTCTTGCCAGACTCTCTACTTTCTGCTTCTCCCCTTCATATAGCTACAGGGCTTTCATCACCAGCTCCTCCATCCCCCTCCCTTCAATTCTTTGTTCTACCTGTAGCTGGTCTATTTGTGCTACCAGTGGCTGCTTGACCATGTGTTTAATTTCATCTATCCCCCTAATCACATCTCTCTTGATGTAGGGGTTAGTAGCTGCAGCCCTCCTCAGGGTAGAAAATGGGGGTACAGGGTTTGCGGAAGCCAGGACTATAGCTGAGGATGATGGGCTAGCTGTTGGTTGGGGAAGGGTAGGTGGGAGCTGGTCCTCAGTTGTGTCAGTTTGGGTATGGGTGGAGGTAGAGAGTAATGGAAGGGGGACTTCCTCCTCCTCAGGACCAGTTTGGATGGCAACTGAGGAAGTGTAGAGCAGCTCATCTACCTTTGTGGCGACATCTGCTATGGCCACGGTAGGTGAGGTTGGGAGGGAAGGAAGATCAGGCTCAGGTTCTTCTTCTTCAATTTGGGCAGAGGTGGAGGTAAAGGTGGGGAGTATGGTGGGTAGTTCCTCTACCTCAGGTTGGGGTTGAGGGGAGGTAGAGGCTAGGGATGGTGAGATGGGTAGCTTGATAGGTGCAGGCTCAGGCTTAGTTTCGGTTTGAGTGGCCATATCTGCTGTGAGCACTATTGGTGTGAGATGGGGTGAACTTGGAGGGGTAGTCTCAGGTAAGGGTGGGGATAAAGGTGGTTGAGTTATGGGAGCAAGGTTTTTTAGGGTTGATTGAATGGAATGAAGGCTGGATTGAATGGTTGTTTGACTTTGGGTGTTGGCCATCATTTGGGTTTGCAGGGAAAGGAGGCTAAGGATTTGGGGTAAGGGGTCAGGTTTGGCAGATGTGGATGGCTGGGAAGTTAGGATAGGTTGGAATGGTGATGTTGGGGCATGCTGAAACTGAGTTGGCTGTGGAAAATCTGGGAGGGGGGTGTACTCATACCTGATGTCACCCATGATGGATTCCATCATAGCAGAGTACCCCTCAGTGGTTAAGGTTTCGTGGTTGTGAGAGGGGGAAAAGGGAATGGAATGGAAGTTTAGACCAACCTATCGAGAGGTTGGATGTGTGTATATGAACCTGTCAAGAGCTTACCAGTACTTGTCAAGCACTTAGGATTGAAGGAAAGATCCTGTCGAGAGGTTCTGGGAGTACATGTTTACTTATCGAGAGGTTGGAGGTGCATCAGAAGAGAACCTGTCGAAGTCTTACCTGGAGATGCAGGGGAGCTCGTGAGGATCTAGCAACCAGTCGACAGGATTTTGTATAAGATGTCGAGAGGATTGAGGAAGCTCGGGCAGAAGTTAAGATTTCTCTGTCAATCTTGTCGACCAGTTGAAACCAACCTATTGAGCAGTTCAAGGCAACCTATCGACAACTTACCTGAAGCTACACTCATCCTCGCGAGGATCAGGCAACCTATCATGCTATTTCCAACCTGTTGAAAGCTCAACGGGGGCTTTATAAAGATGTCGACATGATTTTCTATAACACGTCGAGAGGATCAATGCAGTACTGGACAAAAGGTGAAAATAGTCCCCAATCCTGTCGACTAGTCAGCGGAACATAGCGAGAGCCACTCCAATCCTGTCGGGAAGTCTTCATAACCTATCGAGAGTTACTCTATCTTGTTGAAATGAATGCCCAATAGATTCAGAACCTGTCGAGAGGTTCCCTGAACCTCTCGACACTCGAATTAGGAACTTCTCAATTCCTTCACAACAACTACCAACTTCAAAATTATGTGCACGAGTTCCAAGGCGTGTTAATGACCCTTCGAGGTATTTTTGATACACAACTGGGCACGAATGGGAACTCTAACTACCTCACATGTACTTACCAGTTGTGGACCAATGAGAGAAGAACTTGTAGAAGAGAAATCACCCACATCAGTAAAACTGAATTATTCGCTTGAGTTCTGATTGGCTGAAATGAATCTGAAGACAAAGAGGGAGAGTATAAAAGTCTGAAGAATTTACACAGCAAGGGAGCCAGAAATTGGGAGAACTAGAGCCAAATTTGATTTCCCTCCAAAAATTCCCTCTCTCTTCCTTCTCCCTCCATTATCTCCTTAGCCAATCATGGTTGGCTAAACCCCTTTTAGTAGTTAGGGTGAGGTTGAGAACTATAAATTGAGAGCTTTAGAGGCTTTGTAGATGGATTATATGATGCACATATTGCAGATCTGAGCACAATGGGCTTGTAAGTTGTAGTATTACATTGTAATTGTAGAATTTAAAGTTGATTCTGATCTATAGATCACTTTTTCATATTTGATTTCCCTGAATTAGATACACCTATGGATGCTTGACCTTGTAGCCTGGCACCCACAACATCTGCAATAGTTTACCTATTCCAACCAAGATCCTTGAATTGGAACAATCTCTGGGATGATCTGTGACCATTCAAGTGGACAGATTATAGCCTTAGGATTAATTCAATTCTTTGGTTAAGATTGGATTCTTATACCTTGCATCTGAGCTTGTAGCCAAATGAAGGATTGTTGCATATCTGTCCTATACACTGCCTTTCATTCAATTAATTTTTAGTGAAGACTAAAATCCCTAGCTACTACAGTCCATCTTTTGATTTTAATCTTCTCTCCATTTCCCCTTAACTCTGTATTTAACCAAATCTGGATCACTTGCATTTGAATTTTGTAGTTTTTGTAATGTGACAAACCTTGGAAACCTCTCCTCTTTCCTATTTTGATTTAGTTTAAATTAAGAAAGAGTGCCAGATCTGTCATAGATCTGGAGATTTACCACAGTTTAAATTATATTTCCCTGTGGATATACCCTGACTTACGTATTAAAGCTTGTTGCAATAGCCCTGGTTCTTGCAGGACTGGCTGCTTACCTTAGTTCCACCTTCCTGTAATTTGTGCATTTCAATTGCTGTTTTAACCATTGGATAATTGCAAGGTAAGCTGCATAACAAGTTTTTGGCGCCGCTGTCGAGGATCTGTATTTTTTAAAGTGGTAGATCTAAGTTTTTCTCATTTTAGATTTAGATTTTTAATTGCCTATTAAGTGTTTGACTAATTGCTGCTATAGTTTTTTTTTTTTATAGTTTAATTTTGTATTTCAGATCTAGATCTGTGGTGTTGAAAGGTGCATTGTGCCAAGTGGAGGAGCAAGCTTTGCTTAAGTTTGCATTTCCTAACTCTGTTTACATTTCTAGATCTGTACTTTTGTAGATCTGTAGCATTGGTTGTGTGTTTTGTGATTATTTTTTTGCATTCCGTGCTGTGATTTTTTGTGATTGAACTTAGTTTCTATGGTGTGTATGCTTGGGAGGAGATCTCTTAATCTTGAGATTGCTCCTTTATATCTTGAGGTTGAGAGACTTCTCAGACCTAAGCATTCCTTGCACACTCCTGTAGTTGATTCTGAGATTGCTGCAATGGGTGAGCAACCTAGGACATTAAAGGAATTCAATGCACCAGGGGTGTACAATTCTCCTTTCTACATTCAATTCCTTGCTGCCCAAGGGAACTATGAGATCAAATCCTCCATCATACAAATGTTATCCTCATACCATGGCCTAAGCAAAGAAGACCCCTACAAGCATATTGATAAATTTTTAGGACTTTGTGCCACATTCAATATTGCAGGTTTGGGGGAGGAAGCAACCAGGTTGAGACTCTTTCCTTTTTGATTAAAGGATAGAGCCAAAACTTGGTTGTCAATGCTCCCAACCAATAATATTCAGTCCTGGAATGACCTTCACTGTCAATTTTTGGCCAAGTTTTTCCCCATATCTAAAATAAGTCAATTGAGGAAGAGCATTATTTTATTTCCTCAAGCCCCAACTGAGAACTTTCACCAACCATGGGAGAGATTCAAGGAGCTCCTGAAGCAATGTCCCCATCATCAAATTCCTGAATGGCAACTCGTTCAAAGTTTCTATCAAGGAATTGATCCTAAAAGTAGGGACATGGTTGATGCCTCATGTGGTAGTACCTACCTCCACAAGATAGCTGATGAGGCTTGGAAGCTGTTTGATATCATTAGTGAAAGCTCCATGCAAAGGGAGACTTGTCAAGGGACTTTGAGACCCCTGTGAGAATGGTGAGAGAAAGCATCACAAGAGGAAAAATGTATGAGGTGAGTGGATACAATGATTTGGAAAGGAAAGTGAATAGTTTAACCCAAAAATTTGATAAGCTCATGGGAGCAATGCAATCACCCATGGCTGCTAAAGTGGAGGAGGCATGTGTGATATGCCAGTCCCCCACTCACTCCCTTGAGGAATGTCCTTCAGTTGCCCAATTTCCAGACCTTGTGATGGAATATGTGAATGTTGCTCAGTCTTATGGACAACAACCTACTATATTGGTTATCATTGGAGAAACTATCCTAACTTGAGGTAGAGATAAGATACCTTTCAAAACCAGCAGCAGTAGCCACATCAGTAGTCCATGCCTTATAGGACTGCCAAGCCATACCAGCAAAACTATTTTCCAAGGCCCCAATACCAGCAGCCTATGGCCCAGTCAATTGCTCAACCTGTGCATCAACGTGCACCAGCCCCAGCCCCAGCACCCTCTAGATCCCTCACATTTGAAGAGAAAGTTCTGGCTTGACTGTAGAATTTGAGCTCTTTATCTCAAGCTGTCAACTCTCATAGCCAAAGTATCAAGAAGATAAAGGACCACCTTGGTCAGCTATCTAATACTTTGACTAGGAGAGAGGAGGGAAGACTGCCTAGTCAGTCAATGAACAATCCAAAAGAACAATACATGGTGGGAGAGACTTCTTCCCATGAAGAAGTCAAATCTGTCACCACCTTGACGAGTGAAAGGCTGGTTAATAACCAAGTTGGTGTTGAGTTTGATGAGAAAAGTGTAGAAAATATAAGAACAACCCATGATGTACAGCAGGAGCAACATATATAAAATAAGGGGGGTGTTGATGTGCCCCAACAGAAAACTGAAAATAAAAATAAAGAAAAATCTGATGAGCTTGCTAAGGCTACAAATGGGAGACCAGTCCCCCATTTGCCATTTCCCAATGTATTTCAAGCACATTCTCCTTTTGATAAAGGGAATGCTAAGGTTGAGGAAATGATGAAAATATTTAAATAAGTAAAGTTCAACTTTCCTTTACTTGATGCTATCAAGCAAGTTCCAACCTGTAAAGTTCTTGAAAGATTTATGCACACACAAAAGACAATTTAGGATACACCTATCCAAGAAGATTTTTTATGTTGAGAAAGTGAACCAAGTGTTGGCTATTATAACCCCAACCAAGCTTCAAGACCCTAAAATTCCCACAATCCCTTGCATCATTGGGGATCACACCATTGAGAAGACTTTATTAGATTTGGGAGCTACTGTAAACCTACTTCCATATTCAGTTTATGAGAAGTTAGGCTTGGGAGAATTGAAGCCCACACGTGGTGCTACAATTAGCTGACAGATCTGAAAGGAGGCCTGTGGGAATGATAGAGGATGTTTTAGTTGGGGTTGACAAATTTTTTTACCCAACAGATTTTCTAGTTCTTGACATGGAGCCAAGCAAGTGCACCACCTCTATTCCTATGATTTTGGGCAGGCCTTTCTTGGCTACTGCCAATGCTTGTATTCAATGTAGATCAGGAGTGATGGAGGTATCTTTTGGTAACATGAAGGTGAAATTGAATGTTTACAATGTAGCAAGTCAGCCTCACTTGGATAGTGAGGATTGATTTTTAATTGATGTATTGGATGAGCTTGTGGAAGGGACTTTGCCCAAGCTGCTACATTGTGATGATTTTTGTGATGATTTTGAGAGTGTGTGGAGTGAGACTGTGGAGGAGAAGGCCCCCATACCCATGATTCAAGAGGTGAAAGCCTTAATTTCTGATGTGGGTCCAGCAACAAGGTATCCTCCTTGGAAGCCAATTGTGTTGCCTCTTCCACCACCATCAAAGGCACCTTTGTTGTCTTCACTCCTATGTCCACCAAATGTGGAGTTGAAATAGCTGTCTACGAACTTGAAGTATATTTTTTTTGGGGCAAACTAGAAATTGTCAGTGATTATTTCTTCCTCTCTCACTAATGAGCAAGTGTTAGAGTTGGGTGTTTTAAAGAAGCACAAGAGAGCAATAGGCTGGACTATTACTGACCTTGGGGGCATCAGCCCTACTGTGTGCATGTATAAAATACATTTGGAAGAGGGTTTCAAACCCTCTAGAGAAATACAGAAAAAATTGAACCCCCACATGCAAGAAGTGGTGACGAAAGAAATGGTCAAATTGTTTGATGCTGGAGTCATCTATCTTATTTCAAATTCTGAATGGGTGGCGCCTACTCAGGTGGTCCCTAAGAAATATGGAATTACTGTGATTAAAATTGATTCTGGTGAGCTTGTTCAAACTAGGGAAACCACAGGTTGGAGAGTGTGTATAGACTATCGAAAGCTCAATTTGAAAACTAGAAAAGATCATTTCCCTTTGCCCTTCATTGAAGAAATTTTGGATAAGTTGGCAAGCAAGGTTTTCTATTATTTTCTTGATGGATAGTCGGGGTATAACCAAATCCCTGTTTATCCACAAGATCAAGAAAAGAAAATTTTCACATGTCCATTTGGCATCTTTTCCTATAGAAGGATGCCATTTGGATTGTGCAATGCCCCTACAACTTTTCAAAGATGCATGTATGCTATATTTTCTGACATGATTGATCAGTTTTTAGAAATATTCATGGATGATTTCTCTATCTATGGGGATAGTTTTAGCTAATATCTACACCATCTCAGCCTTGTGTTGCAGAGATGTGAGGAAACCAACTTGGTTCTGAGTTGGGAAGAGAGCCATTTTATGGTCACTAAAGGCATTATCCTTGGCCATGTGGTTTCCCACAGAGGCATTGAGGTAGACAAGGCTAAAATAGATCTGATTGCACATTTTACTCCACCAAAAACTATGAAACAAGTTAGATCTTTCTTGGAGCATGCTGGATTCTATAGGAGATTCATCAAGGACTTTAGCAAGATTTCAAAATCTCTTTGTCACCTGTTATGCCAAGAGGTTCCCTTTGAATTTACTGATGAATGTCTTATTGCCTTTGAGTTTTTGAAAAGTTGTTTGACATCTGTACCTATCCTTCAAGCACCTAATTTTTCTTTGCCATTTGTAGCATGTGAGATGCATAAGATTTTGCAATTGGTGCAATCTTGGGACAAAGGAAGGATAAGGCACCTTGTGTGATTGCTTATGCAAGCAAAACCATGATTCATGCTTAGTTAAATTATACCACAACTGAGAAAGAACTGTTGACAATTATCTATGCTCTTGAGAAATTCAGGTCTTATGTGTTGGGATCCAGATAGTGGTGTTCACAGACCACTCAACCCTGAAGTGCCTTTTGTCAAAAAAGGGTGCTAAACCAAGATTAATCCGATGGATCCTCCTATTATAGGAGTTTGATCTTGAGATTAAGGACAAGAAAGGGGTTGAAAATGTGGTTGCAGACCACTTATCTAGGATCATAACAGAGGAATTTGATAGGCTGCCCATCAATGATTTTTTCCTGATGAACAACTTTTTGCTATCAGCACTTCTACACCTTGGTTTACAAATATTGTGAACTACTTGGCAGTGGATAGGATTCCCCCACACTGGAATAAAATGGATAATGATTTGTTCTTTTCACAAATCAGACATTAAATGTGGGAGGATCCATACCTATTTAAGCATTGTGCAGACCAAGTGGTAAGGAGATGTGTCCCTGATGAGGAATTCCACAACATACTAACTATGTGTCATGAACAGTCTTGTGGAGGCCATTTCAGTGGAAACAAAACTGCTGCCAAGGTGCTCTAAAGTAGATTTTATTGGCCCACTCTCTTCAAGGATGTATGGCATCACTGTAAAGCTTGTGAAAGATGGCAAAAGATGGAGAGTATCTCCAAAAGAAACTCCATGCCTTTACAGCCTATACTTGTGGTTGAACTCTTTGACATTTGGGCGATTGACTTCATGGGCCCTTTCCCTCCTTCCTATGGATACAACTATATTCTTATGGCTGCGGACTATGTGTCTAAATGGGTTGAGGCCATAGCCACAAGAACCAATGATCACAAGATTGTCCTTAACTTCTTGAAGGACAATATTTTCTCCGGGTTTGGCACTCCCAGAGCTATCATTAGTGATGGGGGGAGCCATTTCTGTAATAGACAATTTGAGAACTTACTTAGAAAGAATTTTGTGACACACAGAATTGCCACCCCATATCACCCACAAACAGTGGATAGGTGGAAATTTCTAATAGAGAGATCAAACACATTTTGGAGAAAACTGTGAGAGTGGATAGGAAGGACTGGTTCCTGAAGTTACGTGATACTCTTTGGGCTTATGGGACTACCTATAAGACCCCAATAGGGATGTCTCCCTTCAGGCTGGTGTATGGTAAGGCATGCCATTTACTAGTAGAGCTTGAGCACAAGGCTTATTGGGCTGTTAAAGCATTGAATATTGATTTAACTTCTGCTGGCATGCACAAGAAACTCCAGCTGTCAGAGCTGGAAGAGTTGAGGTTGGAGGCCTACTCTAATGCAAGAATCTACAAGGAGAGAACCAAGACTTTCTATGACAAGCATTTGCTAAGGAAGGAGTTCATAGTTGGCAGCAAGGTATGGTGGTTCAATTCTAAATTGAAATTATTCCCAGGTAAGTTGAGATCTAGATGGGAGGGACCTTACATGGTAGAGCATGTATCCCCATCTGGAGCTGTTGAAATCAAGGATCCAAAAGATGGTGGGATCATGAAAGTGAATGGTCAAAGGCTCAAACTTTTGTTGAACATGTGGTGGAGCCTGTGGTGACCTTCCACCTTCATGAACCACCAAAATATGACTGATTCTCAACAATGTATACTATGTATCATAGCTATGATTTTTAGCTATTTTTGCTGTTGTTTCTGTTTCTATTTCTATTTCTGTTTTGCTGCTATTTCTGTAATTTTTTATTACTATTTGGCAATGTAAATATGGGTGCCAGTCTTGCTTAATGTGTGCATGTATAAATCAGCAGTCAGTAGTTAGCAGGAGAAATGAACGGGAGCTGAATAGATTTGATAAATTTGTGTGACAGATGGACTAGGAGCTGATTAGAACTCTTTTTGAACTAAATAACAACCTGTCGAGGGGTATAGAGTACATCTCGACAGTATCTGAAAGAGTAAAAATGATTGTCGATAGGATCTATGAACTTATTGACAGGTTCTGAATGCTCCTGGTTTGCATTTCGACAACTTCTACTAGTTCCCAGTGTACATTTCGCCAAGATCTGGAACCTGTCGAGAGGTTTGAGTCAATTCTCGGCAGGTTCTGAAGAGGTACAGATGGTTGTCGACAGGTTCTGAATTTTTTTTAGGTGTATTATCAACAGGTTTAGAGTACCTGTCGAGAGGTTTTGTGAACTTCTCGAAGGGATTTTTTTTCCTGAAGAATTGAACCCATCAACAGGATTGAGTGAACCTCTCGAGAGGTTTAGCTACTTTTCACTCTTCGATAGGTTGCATCAACCTATCGACACCTTTTCCCAATCCTGTCGAAACTCGATTTTCATCGTTTTAAACCTCTCAACAACCAAAATTCAGCCATTTGACAGCTTTGCCTTTTAGGCTTATTTTTTCTCTGTCGATTTCCATTTCCTTTCTTCTTCCTTTCCTTCACTGGTTCCAACTCCATTCATTGTGCCCTTGCTCCAAGTGCTTCAATTCCTCAAAAGGTACGTTTTTCACCTCTTGGAGACTGATTTGGTGTCATGCACATCGAGATCTGAGAAACCCTAGGTTTCTATTGGTAAGTCCTCTTTCACCTTCACTCTGTGATTTCCTTGCTCAGTAGTTTCATTGGTAATTTTTGTGGTAATTCTTTTGAGACAGAAGATTTTTGTGAAGTGTTGAGATACAATTTGTGGGGATTGAGTGTCTAATGGCTGACCAAGAGGATACCCTGGCCAACCTTTTTAAAGCCCCATCCAAATCCACCACCAAGTCCACTAGGAAATCTAGTAGGCTAGTCAAATAGCCCAAGGAGAACCCACCTGTCAAGAGGAAGCTCAACATGGACCAATCCGAGAAACCTAAGAAAGCCAAGAAGGCTAAGAAGGCCAAAATTACCGAGGAAATTGTAAAGGAGGCCCTTGACCCTAAAATTCCTAACCCTGAGCCTAAAGTTCTTATGCCTGAGCTTAACTCTGAGGGGGAACCTGAGGTTAATATAAACCTATCCACTCCCAAAGAATATGTGGATAAGTTAGGCCTAATCCCTGAGATAATCATTGACGCACCCTACTTTTCGAAGGAAGAGGCATGTAAAGACACTTTGAATTATTTGGTGAAGGAAGGTTTGACCCCATTGATGACCCATTACAAGAGAAGTCTTACCCTAAACTGGTCAAACTGTGGTACCAGAACCTGAGGAAGAAGACCAAGCCAGGTTCAACTGAGCCTTGTCTTATGGTTTTGATTGATGATTGGGAGATGGTGGTGGACTACAGTGACATTGGTTTGACATTAGGGGTCCCTTCTGTTTTTGATACATCCTATGGTCTACAAGAATTTGAAAGTGTGCATTTCAAAGCAATGGCCAAGCACCTGACTCAAGGCATTGTGGGGTCTAGGGAGTCAATTATGAGGAGAGATCTACACCACAGCATGCTGTTCATTGATTCAATTTTGAGGAAGAACATATATGTTAGAGGACATCAACAAGAGAGGAGAGTTCCCATAGTTGATGCCCTGTACTTTTTCTCTAAGAGCCAGCTTATGAATGCTACCCAGCTGGTATTTGATGCAACGATGGATGTCAATGAGAAAATCTGAAAAGTGCAAGCTTTACCTGGCCTACCTTATAGCAGGCTCATCACTGCCTTGCTTAAGAGAGGCAAATTTACTTTCCCAAATGATGAGCCAGTGGTGAAGGTGACCCCAAAAGTATTTGGGAAGAGGGTCTGGTTTGCCAGTAGGATCCGAATTGGGAAGAGTACAAACAAATCAAGTGAGGATCCTGAGATAGAAGCTCCACAAGTAGCCAACTCAGCTGTTGCACATGGCACCTCTACTTCTGCCAATTCAGAGCCTCTCCCAACAGCTGCCACTAGCTCAATACCTCCTCCAGAGATCTCTACATTAGGCACCTCTGAGCCTCTGCTCACATCTGCTGCTCCTAGCTTGGAGCCTCCACCTGTGACCTTCACACCCATAGTCACCCCCCATAGATTTGATTTTGCCTATGGTCAGCTCCTCTGATACCAACCTCACCATTCTCCCCTCTGTCATACCATCCATCTCAGTTTCTTTCCTTTCCCTTCCAGTTTCCATTCTCCCGAGCAGCTCAGCCACCATTTCAACAATCACCACATCATCACCTCTCTTAGCTCCTCCTACCACTGTTTCCACTACCACCTTTCCTTCACTCCTTTCACAGCTACAACCCATCCAGCCAGCTCACCATCCACTTCAACTGACCAAGCCATGTCTTCTCCACCATCCATCCCTTCGACATTGATCCCACCTTTTCCATCTCACCTCCACACACCCAAGACCAGTTGACTAGTGAGGAGTATTCATCCCTGATAAAGTCCATTGTGGACAACATTGGGCAGAATACTCTCCACTACCTGATTCTCCACAACTCAACTCTCCACGGACTACTCATTTCCAGTCTACACCCACCCCACCTTTTCAGCCATTTCAACCAATTCCTACAATTCAAACCACAACCCCTATCATACCTGATCCCCTATCACAAATTCTCAACCTCCTCTCTCTTCAATCCCAAGTAGTGGCCAACAGCCAATCCCAATTATCCATTGAGGCCACCCTTCAAGCCATTACCTCCACCCTCCATAACCAGGCCTCCATTCAAACCACCCTTCAAGCCATTCAATCATCCTTGTCACTTTTAACCTAACCTTCACAACAACCACCTATCCCTACACCCACCCATTTACCTACTCCCCCCCTTCTCCTCAACCGTTAACCTTGGCTGTAACCACCCCTGCCACTACACCCATTGAACCCCACCATGCTATCCCACCAGCTGTAGCTACCTTTGATACTGCCACAGATGTGGAAGACTTATTCCCCACCTTCTCAATACCAACCACAGATGTGGAAGACTTATGCTCATGCTTGCAGTCCTATTTGAGGGCTGCAATTGCTCTTGCGCTGTATAAAATGATACACCCTTCTATTTTATTTTGAGTAACAACCTTGGTGAGCTTTGGGTCTGAAATTAGGTTTGTTGGGGGCATTATCAAAACATAATTCTCAATTTAATGGTAAGCTTTGCATTAATTTTTCATACAAAATGTCCTGATATGAGCTGATTAATTGTGAAGGAATTACAACAGAATTTTATTTTTAAACTAATATTTTTCTGCTAAGAATCCTCAAAAAAATTGAATGAATAAGTTGTGGAATGAATTTTATTTTGCTTGAATTTTGTTTCAACATGCTGCATTGGTATTAACTGATTCATTGGAGAAGTTTGTGGGTAACTTCACTGAAAACCCTCAGGAGACTTCACTCCTTCACTAGGGATCACCTAGGGGTTTAAAATGCTTGATGCATATGCTCCCTACAAAAGTGGCATTTTTTCATTTTCAATAATTGTTTTTACTTTCTCCTTTGCTCAGGGACTAGCAAAGCTTAGGTTTGGGGGTGTGTTAAGCAGTGAAAAATAACATATTTTCACCTCCTAACCTTACCTTTGATGGACCCTTGAGCTGACTAATAAGGTGTTTTAAGTATGTTTTATAGATAAGCAATAAATTACAGCCTTACTGCAGACATCCATCTAAAAAGGCTAAAGAAGCAATCTACTGCTCAACATGTGCTCAAACAACCCAAAGGCCAGCCAAGCAAATGGTCTACAGAGCTTTAGAAGTTCATGAGAAGGTCATGGGCCCAACTGGGGATGCTCGGGACCAAGTGCAGTTGTAAGGAATGAAGATTGAACCGACCTAGAGGCTGCTGAGGGTTGAACAAATGAAGGAACAACACACCAAAGATGTGTGCCAGCTGTGGAAGTACAAAGCAGAACCTGTCGAGAGATTCTAGAGACAAAAGCCAAGATGTCAAGAGGTTCCATGAAGCTGTCATGAGGATCTGAAAGTTTAGACCAACCTGTCGAGAGGTTGGATGTGTGTATATGAACCTGTCAAGAGCTTCCTAGTACCTGTCGGGCACTTGGGATTGAAGGAAAGATCCTGTCGAGAGGTTCTGGGAGTACATGTTTACTTATCGAGAGGTTGGAGGTGCATCAGAAGAGAACCTGTCGAAGTCTTACCTAGAGATGCACGGGAGCTCGTGAGGATCCAACAACCAGTCGATAGGATTTTCTATAAGATGTCGAGAGGATTGAGGAAGCTCGAGTAGAAATTAAGATTTCTCTGTCAATCCTGTCAACTAGTTGAAGCCAACCTGTCGAGCAGTGCAAGGCAACCTGTCGACAACTTACCTGAAGCTACGCTCATCCTCGCGAGGATCAAGCAACCTATTGTGCCATTTTCAACCTGTCGAAAGCTCAATGGGGGCTTTATAAAGATGTCGACAGGATTTTCTATAACCCCTCGAGAGAATCAATGCAGAACTGGATAGAAAGTGAAAATAGTCCCCAATCCTATCGACTAACCAATCTTGTCGAGAAGTCTTCACAACCTGTTGAGAGCTACTCCATCTTGTTGAAATGAAGGGTCAGCAGATTCAGAACCTGTCGAGAGGTTCCCTGAACCTATCGACACACAAATTAGGAACTTCTCAGTTCCTTTCACAACAGCTGCCAACTTCAGAATTATGTGCACGAGTTCCAAGGCGTGTTAATGACCCTATTTTTGGTACACAACTGGGCACGAATGGGAACACATGTACTTACCAGTTGTGGACCAATGAGAGAAGAGCTTCTAGAAGAGAAATCAGCCACATTAGCATAACTGAATTGTTCTCTTGAGTTCTGATTGGCTGAAACGGATCTAAAGATAGAGAGGGAGAGTATAAAAGTCTGAAGAATTTACAGAGCATGGGATCCAGAAATTGGGAGAACCAGAGCCAAATTCGATTTCCCTCCAAAAATTCCCTCTCTTCCTTCTCCTTCCATTATCTCCTTAGCCAATTATGGATGGCTAAACCCCTTTTAGTAGCTAGGGTGAGGTTGAGAACTATAAATAAAGAGTTTCAAAGGCTTTGTAGATGGATTGTATGATGCAAAGATTGCAAATCTCAGCACAATAGGCTTGTAAGTTGTAGTATTACATTATAATTATGGAATTTAAAGTTGATTCTAATCTATAGATCACTTTTTCGTATTTGATTTGCCTGTATTAGATACACCAATGGATGCTTGAGCTTGTAGCCTGGCACCCACAACATCTGCAATAGTTTACCTGTTCCAACTTCCACAACCCTCTACTCCACAACCCTCTACTTCTGATAGGCGGGGAGGGATAGACAGGGAACATGGGTAGGGGTGCAGTGGTGGCTGTCACAGGTTCAGGGATGGCTTGAGAGGGAGAGGGTTGTGGAGTAGGGATTGCTGGGGTAGGAAAGGGTATGGACATATCAGGGCTGGGTTGAGGTAAAAGGATGGAAGGTGTGGGCAATGTGATGGGGGGTGAAGTAATGAGTGGGGCAAAGCTAGAAAGTAGGATGGGAGTGGCAGCAATTGATGTAAGTAAGGTGGCAAAGGTTGTAGCTGATGTAGCAGTTGCTGCCTTAATTTCCCTTTGAGTAAGAGGTGCATGTAGACACCCCCATTTCGCCCTCTCGGAGTATATGAATTCGTTTGGTCAGCCCTTGACCTTTTTAACCCTCGACATGGGACCATGCAATAGTACATGGCTGAACACAGGCTGAAACAATAGCTCTGTGGCTCAGATCCCAATGTAGGGAGGTTATATACTAAGCAATAGTATATAGTTAGAGTGCAAACTGAAACAACAGTCTTGCATTCCATTCTTGAGACCATACCCGGACAACCCTGAATTAAGCGCCTGAAAACCAACGCTTAATTTGATCACGTGCACAACCACAAGCACGTGATCAGTCCCCTTTCATACCAACCTCCCTTTCATAACTGTTTCGAGACTCAATTACGCGCCTGGAAACAGACACGCGATTGGATTGAGCGCTACTTCACCAACGCGCAATTGGCCTACGCCGAACCTAGTCTTACTACCCTTGACACCTAAGTTTCCTCGATTAAGCGCTTCAGGTAACACGCTTAATTGGATTGCGCACATCCCTACATGCGCGTAATTAGCCCTAATTTTGTTAGGACTAGGAAACTCGCTGAGTAAGTCAGCCGGTCGCTCACTAAGTCGGTAACCGACTCCAAGCGATTAAGCGCCAGCAAACTGACGCGCAATTCAATTAAACGCCCGAAAACAGGCACATAATTGAAGGAAAACCGATAAAAGCTTTTTTTTTCAATTCGACCCGGGGGATACAACGCAAAGGGCTAACAATTTTGAGAGAGAGAACGGAATTTTTTTTGGACTACGAAACCAGAGAACTCTGAGAACAAGCCCATAGAGCAAATTAGCCATGATTTTGAGATTCAAACCCCTGGATTTTCGATCATTCCTCTCCGTAGCCCCGACTCTAGGTAAGAATTTAATTTTATTTTAGATTTAGGATTTCCCTCAGTTTAATTAATTAGTTCTAGTTCTAATGTTTAGACCGTAGCACCCTTTTGGGACCAAAATTCTCTATATCTGGTTCTAGTTCTCCGCTTCTAGAATCAGTTCTTAATCCATCGGTCCGATACACCGATCCTAGACTTCCATTCAGTTCTAAAATCTTAATCTCCAGTCCTATTATTAATTTCTGGTTCTGGGTCTCAGACTCTAGAACAAGTCCTTAATCATACGGTCTGATTTTTTTATTTCGGACCCAAATTCAGTCCTAAAATTTTAAATTATGGTTATAATTCCCTATTTTAATATATTCAAAAATCCTAAATATTAATTTCAGTTTCTATAATTATAGTTCATAATTTAATTCATAATTACACTCCAAAATCAATTCCAAAAATCCAAAAAATGCTATTTTATTATCCAAATACCAATCTATCTCTTATCTCAGCCATCCGATTTGCCCAAGGGAGCTTACGGAGGGTACTCGGGAACGAGGCCAATCCTCCTTAGCATAACGGGCCCAACCCCCCTTTTTTAGATTGTTTAGGATTAATTAGTTAATTTTATTTAGTTTCTACTTCCGTATAATTGATTAATTGAATCTAGTAAGCCACCTTATTATTATTTGCTTTGATTCAATTCGGTCTGCTAGTTTAGTTAATTTATTATCTTAACCGGAATTTAGGAAGGTTAGTTTACTTTTTTATTAGTTAGACTTTTACTATAATCAATCCATAGATCAGGATTCTAAAATAAATAAAAAAGAGTTAATTTTGTTGCTTCGATTATTTATTTCTATTTTAGTAAATTGATTTATTTCTTTAATCAGAGTCATAGTAAAAAAAAATCAGTCTTGTTCCACCAATTAGAATTCTAATAAAATTATCTTAATTGCTTTAGTTGTAATTACAATACAATTACCATACCTGCTTCATATAGAATTGCAATATAATTGGTCTCTCGTATATAATTGGAGTGTTATTGGAATTGATGCACATGCACTCCTAGTACCAGTAGGAGACTAGAATTGATTGGACTCTTAGTAGTACCAGGACTTTGACATTAATTAGACTCCTAATTATACTGAGTAAATGAACATGATTGGACTCCTGATAGCATCAGGATACTAAATAACCCATCAAAATAACCTCACCGAATCACAACTAATAACCAAAAAAGGGAGAATTTAAATCTACCAGAATCACAACAAGGGAAACTAAAAGGAAAGCTGAAACTATCTATAACTAAAAGAAGATACTGCTGTTGACGTTCGCAGGCAGACGATTCAGTATAGAAGTAACCCATACCCGCTTAAAAGTGTGATCATTGACGTGTTGCAGCATCGATAAATATCTGCAGCTGAAGATCGCAAATCAACTAGGGATCATCCTAGGAAAATTTCACTTTATTATCATTTACTTCCACTTCATCACATATACTACATTACTAGAGTCCATCAGGACAAAATTGGAAGCCACTTATTCAATGAGAACCGAAAGGAACCCTGAAAAAGCACGCACCAACAGACTGACGATCGCGATGGGTCCCTTTTGCAAACCCCTTCTTTTTTTAGATAGTTAGCTTTATTTTACTTCCCTATTTTTCGTTCCCGTCGTGTAATTTGGATACTTTTTTATATGAGTCTTCGCAAAAGACTCGAGATGTCTGATATACGAAGAGTGAGTTTACGAGACCCACCATTGTGGGCCTATCATGACAACCCCTAATATGAAGAGTTGCTTTATGATTTTATCCCACGACCACCAGAGGTTAATATGGCTGGAGAGCAAGAGAATTCGTTCTCTACTCCACACATCGGTAGTAGTCGTAACGGAAGAGAGTGGCATAGGGAAAAACCTTACTACTCAACAAATTATAGAGCTTAGCATTCAAAGATGCAAAGATGAGATGAGGACTCCGAGGAATTACTCAAAGGATTAGCCGCGGCATATGACACTATTAGGTCATGACAATTATCAGGAGAATAGGAACGATAAGAGAGACCACCTTCTACCCCAAGCACGATGTTAGCCCACGCTACGCCATTGAGGCAACATACTCACACGTTCTGCAATGATAGTTTGCCTTACAAGGGTATCTTACGCGTCACTCCCAAAGACAACACTATAAAGATCGAAGACCTTCCGAAAAGGCTCGATGAATACATGGCTAAGAGGGAATGTCCAGGCCGCTTGTTTGGATTCGATAAATTCTGTCGAGACATTGAATTTGACCTACCCATGGAATGTAAACTGCCAAAATTTACTAAGTACAATGGCACTTGGCCCTTTTTTGTAATGATTGTCGACCCATACGCAACAATCAAGGACTTCTCATTCACTACTTCCAATGTTCATTAGAAGGAGAAGCTCTAGACTGGTTCGCGGAGCTCCCACTTTATAAGATAGAGACTTTTGATCAATTCCTGGACCAATATAAACACTTGATTCAGGAGACGGTTAGCCTCAGCGATCTGATGGTAGCCAAGCAAGGACTAGATGAAGAATTCACCAACTTCGTCGCTAGATGGCGAAAGCTTGCTGCTAGAACTGGTACTTCGATGAAGGAGAAAGACTCAATTGACATTATCATTGGCAACACTAAGGAACCACTACGGAGCGCCCTAGTCATCAGCGATTGCCTTGACTTCGCTACACTCCATTCCTGAGTGTCCCGACTAGTGTGACACATCAAGGGCAGAGATCTCGCATTATCCGTAGTCACGTCAAAGGTGGACTCTTCCAATGAGTCGAAACCGAAAAATAATAAGAAAGCCTCAGGAACCAAACAAGTTAATACTGTTGTCAAAACCTAGCTAGGGGACCCATCGCGCAACTTTGGGCAGAATCAAACCCAGCAACGATACGCTAATCAAAACTGAGGTGCTAATAAGCAAAGGTACGCAAACCAAAATCAAGGTCAATATCAAAATAGAAATCAATACCCTAACGCTTATCAGGCCCAAAATGCGACACCGAATCGACCGGCCCATGTGTCGAATTATAACAGCGTACCCCCACCTCAAAACTTTAACCCAGCTAGGGGACCCTACAAGCCAAAATGAAAACACTATCCCCCTTTACCTGATACAATTCCCAACATCTTTTGCCTCCTTAGCGCCCAGAATCTCTTATGATTCTCGCAAGAAAATCCTAGGCCATGGTGTTAAGCTATTTTTGTGTGCTTGCTACTGACTTTATTGGAGGCAGTGATAAGAAGGGGGTGAATGAAAATGAATGAAAGGTGGATTGAAAAATGATAGAGCAGCAAGCCTAAAATATGCACAGTCCTGCAAGATACAGGGCCTGTTGTAGCAAGTTTTGATAAGTAAGAGTTTGTCCCACAGGGAAAGTTGATCTAAAGCTCCAAGGGAGCCATCAGTAGTAGGCTCTCTAGATCTGACTACAGATCTGGCAATCCTAAATGGAAGGTGATTTAAGGTCACTTATTTCTACATTCTCTGGTAATCTAATGACTTAACTACAAAAGGGTTGAGAAGAAGGATGGAGTATGAGAAAATAAATATAAAAGGGTGAGAGGTAGGCTATTAGGTTCAAATCTAATGGGTTTCATGACTCAAATTCAGATCTGCTGCTATAGAAGTCCTGTCTAATGGCTACATTATCACCACTCAGGAGAAAGAATCCAACTCATCTCTGTGCCATGATCCAATCCCTTTATGGCTATAACCTATCCACTCAAATGGTCACAGACTATCCAATTAGGGAACCACAGTCCAGAGATGGATCAGAACAAGTCTATCATTGTAAGCACTACTTCATCCAGGCTACAAGCACAAGAATCCATAGGGAACCTCAACCTCTAAAGTGTTATGTGTGGGGCTAGGCCTGTATGGGAGCATGTTAGCCCAGACACATAGAACTAGAAAGAGTTTGAGTACGGTCTTAGGTCTAGCTGTCCACTGTTGTAGAAAGACTGCAATGATTCAGTCACAAGCCTACAATCTCTAGAACCAAACCAGATCTGCCATCTGATGGTGGGTGTATACAAATACAGGGGAGTTTGGCTCTGTACAATCTCTCACAAGGCTACAAGCACAAGTGCAGAGAAGAAGAGTCTGTTTTGGATCTGTGGATTGGCCTCACCCTAAGGCTATAACCTGCCCACTTAAATGGTCACAGACTATCCCAGAGGCTATCCTCCTCACAGAGGACCAAAACTGAACAAGAACACTGCTGTCACCACCATGTTCACAAGGCTACAAGCACAAGCTCCAATGGGGATTTCAGATCTAGTGGATTCTGTGGTGGGGCTAGGCTTGTATGGGAGCATGTTAGCCCAGACACACAGGTCACTTGGATCTAAATAGATCTCTAAAAATAGTCCTCCATTGCTCATAATACATCCTATCAATGGAGAATCTCAAGGTAGCAGCCTTATACAGAAGAACTCAATCTCAAACTTCAATCCCATACATGTAAAACACTCAATCATGAAATTCCATTAATTCTAAACCAAATAAGCATACAGAGGCATAGCCAGCAAGTGCTGGGCTATGGAGAGAAGAAAAAGTAAAAAGAAATCTACCTAAACCTTACTAGAGGTCTACAGCTACTGCCAGAAGAAGATAGACAAAATTCTATTCTCCGAGTGGTCCCTAAACCTAAACCAGGATTAGGTTTATATAGCAGTCAGTTTGGCGACGCATTAGGGTTAGGAAACCCTAATTTTAATGATGCCATGTGGCCTAATACTATTCCTTGGATGCCTTGAGGTGTGTGCACAAAAATTGGAGCATTAGAGTGCGTGCCCTAATTGCGGGAAGTTCCCAAAATGTCCTCTGCAGAAATGAGGGAGAGTTAGAGTCCAGAGCCTCACCAGGTAGCACTAGTTTCCAAGACTGTCGCGTGGTAGCACGGTCTTCATGAGATTGGATTAACTTGAAATTCTAGTCGTCGCGGGGTTGTCTTAGTTTACAGCTTAAGCAGTTGCGTGATAGAGCATTGAATTCTCGCTGGATTGCTCTGGTCTTCGCAGGATTGCACTTTCCTTCTGAATGGCATAGGAATCGCGCGAGCAGTTTGTTCCTCAATGGATCTTCGCGAGGATCCTCGCGAGGGTGTGATGTGCATTGGTCTCTAAACTGTGCGAGAAGTTTTTTTGCAGTTTTACATCCCGCGACCACTGCACGATAGTTGTGCGCAGAAATATCTGGAGCTCTCTCTCTCCTCAGCTGTTTTGAGTGAACTGCATGAGGTTTTGAGTGCTGCTTTCTTGAGCTGCACAAGTCATGATTTTAAAGCCCTTCTGTCATTAAACTGCACGAGAACAGCGCGAACACTTGGTATGAAGCCTTGGGAAACTCGCGAGGATTGTGCGAGGCTTACTTTCTGAATCCTTTGAGCCTTGCGGCAACTGCGCGAGGCTCATTTCTTGCTCTATTGCTACTGTGCTTTGCCTTCATGCAGTCAAGTTCTCATCTGGATCCAACTTCCCTTCTTCTGAGAGACTTCTGAGGCAAAAGTAGGCTCCTTAGTAGGATTAAGGCCTTATTGCAGCTGTTGTTCATTACCTACAGAATAGGCTTAAAACACTCTTATTAAAGGATTAAGGGTCCAACAGAGATTAAGTTAAGGGGCAAATTATAACAGCGTACCCCCACCTCAAAACTTTAACCCAGCTAGGGGACCCTACAAGCCAAAATGAAAACACTATCCCCCTTTACCTGATATGATTCCCAACATCTTTCGCCTCCTTAGCACCCAGAACCTCTTATGATTCTCGCAAGAAAAGCCTAGGCCATGGCCTATAAATCTAGACTACAATAAATACTGTTCTTTCCATCGATACGCGGGACACAACCTAGAGGACTGCTGGGTTCTCAGGGACGTAATCTATGACATGAACGATCGGATTCAAATCGATTGGGAAGTGCTTAGGAACCCTAACCTAATAACAGTCAACCTCAATAGAATTTAGGGATCATAAATAACCCCATGCCCAATCACAACCAAGGGGCACCGGCCCAGGTCACTACCATAGATCTCCCCAGTCAACCTTATTTCAGGCCTTCGATGTTAATCACCCGCATTCGACCCTCCGACACTGTCACTACCCCTGTGAGAGCGCCTCTATCCTCACACCCCTCTGCCTTGATCACACGGATCACGCCACCGAGCTCGCCTCCATATCCAAATTCTTCTCAAATATGAGTCCACTCCCTTAGGGCTAGGGGGCCACTCTTTCGTCATCACCCACTAGAGCCTTCGACCCCGCCGAATCCTAAACTAGCAATGTTACCACTCCCTTCATCCGACTCTGGACCTGAGTATAGAGACCATGTTCTTCAGACTGCTATTCCAACTGTCGCACAGATAGACAGTGTCACCCGCATGACTCCCAGGCAAGAGAGTGAAGCCAGAACTAAGTGTCCGTCAGATGAAGAGTAAAGTGAACAAAAAGAATACCTAAAGCCATGTGAGACGCTGATCTCCACTTTCTTAGAGGAAGAGGATTACATGCAATACCTCCCGCCTTGGGGCAGCACCGTACGGACCCGCGCTCCAACTCCCAACTTCCTCACTTCGCAAATGCATCGACGTCGAGTCACGCTAGGTTCAACCAGCAACCAGCCTACTCCATTCTCAAGTCAGGAACCAATTATCCACCTCCTCCTTTCCCACGGAATAAGGATTTCACGTGTGCACAATCGCCCGAGGGGAACGCGAGAGATAGGGAAGTAGACTTGCCGCCCCCACCTCACCTCATCCCACCATCGATTCCTGCACCACAACCACCTCAACCACCTGCACCTAGGGTCCATCGACCGGGCAAAGAAATAGCACTTGAATCAGGGCAAGAATATGATCTGTTACAACATCTCCAAAAGATTTCAGCCCAAATATCTATACTAGAACTCATCAAGAAGTCGCCTGATCATCACCGACTGTTAATAAGGACACTTGAGGACACGACCCTAGATGAGCTTCATCAAATTACCTCCGTCATGGCACAACCTCCCGCGCTCACATTAACAGATGCAGACATGCCTAAAGAGTCGCTTCGTGGGAGTGCGGCCCCCATATATCTTACAGTCATAATCAGAGGGTTTTCTGTGCCCCATGCACTGGTCGATACGGGCGTGGGACTCAATATTTGCCCTCTTACCACATTGAAAACACTTGAATACACAGAACAAGACATCAAGCCCTCTACCTTCTCGCTTATAGCCTACGATGGCTCGCATCGTTTTGTAAAAGGAATCATTAAACTTCAAGTTCGCCTTGGGCCTGTGACAAAAGACGTTACATTCCATGTTTCTGACTCAGCTACTACATATAACCTCATTTTAGGCAGAAAATGGTTAGAATCGATGAAGGCTGTTGCATCCACATACCATCAGTGCATTAAATTTCCGTATGAGGATTCCATCGTCTGTATATACACCGACGCACCCCTTCAGGAGATAGATACCAATTACGCGACGAGCGTTCCGACAGCGCATGACTCTGTACTATACACGGGCCACATCCAAAAGACCCCAACTCCTGATGAAGCAACTATCATAGAAGGCTGTCTGCCTGCCCTTTTGAGTTTTCACCTAAAAAGACGACAGGAACTAATGAGGAGAGAGGTCAGCCCAGACCTCGCCAAATTATACGACATCAACCCAACCACAACGAAAGGGTGGGATCTTATGTACCAACTTGGATATGTTCCCCACATCGGACTCGAAAAGAATAAGCAAGGTCGTGCGAGACCTGTCTTCCCAACTAGAATACGCAAGCACGTAGGGTTAGGTTACCAATCGGATGGCCAACAAGTCAATTTATTCCCCACCTCACCGAAATGGTCTCTTTATAACAACTTCGTCTATGGAGCTACTGAGAAAGCAAATGTGCCGAGGTGGAAGGAGGTGTCCTTCACCAAACCCCAGGAGACGAAAATTGAACTGATATCCAAAGCATTCAACGATTTGACGAATCTAAACAATGACATCGATAAATCCCTCGAAGGAATTAAACCTTTATTTAATATTGAAAAGCCCATACAAAGAAGGGAGAAGGACCCTCCGAGAGTCAAATCACAATTACAGGATTGGGAATCTACAGATGATGAAGATTTTCACTTAGCAGCCTTACGAGACGACAGAGAGCATTCAAGTCCACCATAGGAAGGGGATGACACCTTGAAAGAAAACATTAATTCATATAGCATCTGCCATTGCCTCAGCCTTGGAGGGTGGGAATGCCCGTGGGACTCGCCTTGTATCTTTCACCCATATCAACCTCGGTGCGAAGCGTGCACTCACATACTGGAATAATTTGCTAGTGGGATCACACATTCCATAACGACCAAAGTGGATGGATCCGACCCTATGACCAAAAACACAATTGGTAATTCACCAACCTCGCTATTAGCACCAGAAGAGGGAGAGCGCACTGGTCAGTTGTTCGGCTCAGGAGGAGACACCCATGAGTCCGAACAGGAGTTTCAATTAGACGCTCCTTCACCCCCAGATGCACCGTAATTCTAGAAATTTTGGCAATTGCTCGAGGAAGAGTGGTAACCTCTGCCAAGTGATGACAAGGACTATTGGATAGACCTCCTTGCACTCGAATCAGCAGAGCGAGCCAACCTAGGACTTCACGCCTTATCAGATCAAGAGAGCAAATCGGATATTATCATTGATTTTGACTTGGAAGGATGGGAATGTCCTTGGGAATATCCCTACATTTCTTACCATTACAGGCCCTGCTGCCGAGCATGTGCACTCTCCCTGACATATTATGAAGATCAAGAGAAAGAGCTCCTTGCCCCTAGAGATCCTTTAGGAGATTCCCTCTAGCAGGAAGAACAATCATATCATAACTTCAGGGATGATAGTTCAATTGACTATGATCTCCGGAGCTTCTTTGGGGAAGAGACAATCGACCTGGTAGAGGAAATCCGAACTATGATACCCTCGTCTCCAGCATTACTTATTCAAAAGATCCCATTGAATGAGGATTCTAAAAAAAAAAATGCCAAATTTGCAACAAGTCCTCGTTCCCCGAAGTATTGCTCGAACGGCTCTCGCAGCCGTTTCGCTTTCTCAACTAGAAGAAGCGGCTCTCCCGGTGCCTTTTGAGGCCACCGATCCTGTACCATATTCATTATCAAAAATAAAAAAAAAATAGAAAACATAGAAAATCCTAAAAAGCTAAAAATACAAAACCCTAAAAAATCAGAAAACCTTGGAAAAGAAAGGGAACTCTTCATCCCGACTCTAGTTTGCAGTCAACAAGGGGACTTCCCTCCCCTGACTCCTAACCTGCCTCACACACAAGGACGCAAAGCATCTAGACTCAGTAATAAGCCAGTCATCATACTGGAAGAGATACTCCACGACTTCGAGAGAAGGATCAATGGCCTTGACCTTCACCTTACCAAAGATCATTCGGTCATAAATTGTGCCGATGAAGAGTTACCTTTCGTAAAACTAAATCCCCAGCATAGTGATTTCGCAGTATATGAGCTCGTCGAGGATGAAGGAGAAACACCAGGCATTGAAGAGACTCAGGACTTCCGACGGGTTATTAAACATTTTGACGAACAGACCTAGGCTGCCGCCGAACCCACAGAGGAAATCAATTTCGGCACGATGAGAAACCCAAGAAATTGTTGATTAGTGCAACGCTTGTTCTTAGAGAACGTCAGCAAATTATCCAAATCCTGTAAGAACACCTTGACTCTTTCGCATGGTCCTACGAGGACATGCCCAGTTTAGACCCAAGCCTAGTAGAACATCGTCTTGTTTTAGAACCCGATGCAAAACCCGTTAGGCAAAAACTCCGCAGGATGCACCCCCAAACAGCCCTTCAAGTCAAAGAGGAAGTTGACAAGTTGCACAAAGCTAAATTCATCCGAGTTGTCCTTTACCCTAAGTGGGTCGCCAACGTAGTACCTGTCGCCAAGAAAGATGGCAGGGTACGGGTTTGCATTAACTTTCGGAACCTCAATCAGGCATGCCCAAAAGATGACTTCCCACTCCCACATATTGACACTCTCGTCGATAACACCGCTGGTCATGAGATGCTATCTTTCATGGACGATTTCTCTGGATATAATCAGATCAAGTTGGCGAAGTCTGACCAAGAGAATACTTCCTTCACCACACCATGGGGAACTTACTGCTACGTCGTCATGCCTTTTGGGCTCAAGAATGCAGCAGCCACATATCAACGTGCCATAATGGCCATTTTTCATGACATGATGCAAAAGTGCATAGAGGTCTATGTCGATGATATATTAGTGAAGTCTCAAACGTGAGTAGGACATGTTGAAGCTCTCCGGCTAGTGCTACAGAGGGCTAAGGAGTATCAACTGAAAATGAACCCTAAGAAGTGTGTCTTCGGAGTCACCTCCGAAAAATTACTTGGTTTTATAGTTAGCAACCGAGGGACTGAAGTCGACCCTGCGAAAGTAAGAGCCATTTTAGAGATGTCGTCTCCCACTAATATCAAATAATTACGAGGTTTGATAGGAAGATTGCAATTCATCAGGAGGTTTATCTCTCAGCATTCAGACCGATGCGATCCTTTCTACAAACTACTTAAAGGAGGGACCGAGTACGAATGGGATGACCAATGCCAGGAACCTTTCACTAATATTAAAAAATACCTCAACCCGCCGATACTATAGCTGCCAGTTCCCAGAAGACCTCTAATCCTATATCTTTCAGCAACCGATAAAGCGATGGGAGTAATTTTAAGACAATATGAAGAAGACGGTAAGAGAGACAAGGCCATTTACTACCTTAGTAGAACGATGGTCGAATATGAACGAAAGTATACCCCCATGGAGAAGACATGCCTTACGCTGGTGTGGGCTTCAACTAAATTATGACATTACTTCGGAGCACATAAGATACTAGTGCTAGCCCGGATGGACCCACTGAAGTACATATTCGAAAAGCCTGCCACATCAGGGAAGATCGCCCGCTGGCATATGCTATTACAAGAGTTCGATATCACTTACGTTACCCAAAAGTTGATCGAGGGACAAGCTATCGCAGATTACCTCATAGATCTTCCCCTCCCGAATGATGAACCCATACACGTGGACTTCCCCGATGAAGACTTACACACAATTCATAACGAAGAGCCTGATAAAACCTCATGGACTCTCTATTTCGATGGTGCTCTAAACCACAATGGGAAGGGCATCGGGATAGTCCTCCTAAGTCCGAAAGGAGTGGTGATACCCAAAGCTTTCAAACTAGACTTCCCCGTTACCAATAATGTTGCAAAATGCAAAGCTTTTATAGCTAGATTGCGGACATCGTTACAATTAGGGGTTAAACAGTTGAAGACTATCGGCGATTCAAAACTAGTAATATCACAAGTTATAGGAGAATGGAAGACCAAGGAAAGGAGATTGATGGCATACCTAGAAACCGCACAATATTTTGTGAAGAAATTTGAAAAGATCTCTTTTACACAAATTCCTAGAATAGAAAACTAGCTAGCTGATTCCTTAGCCACACTAGCATCTGTCATTCAAATTCCTATCGGCAAACATACCAAGACTTTCTTCATTGAAAGATTAACACTGCCTGCCCACGAAGTAGCATGGACCGTTACGAGAGAGCTACCAATTCTCCCCGCCAGTACGGAATCGAAAGAAATAATCACTTCAGAGAATCACGCTAAAGCAGAAACCGAAGTCGCTACGTTCAGATTTGAGAAATCACCAGCTGATGACGAGCAACCATGGTATTTCGACATCTAGAATTTCTTAAAGCATCAACACGTTCCCCCATATGCCACGAAAATCGAACGAAAGACTATAAGAAACTGGTGCGCCCGATTCTGTATACTTGGGGAAATATTGTACAAAGAAGCCTTCATCAAAGGAGTACTGCTACGATGGGTCACGATCGCCGAAGGACAATACATCATCTGAGAAGCACATGCCAGTGCCTGCAGCACCCACTCCGGTAGACAAAGACTCACCGATCAAGTTACACAATAAGGCTGCTTCTGGCCGACGATGATAAGAGATTGTCACCTCTACGTTCAATCATGCAAACAATGTCAAGAGCACACCGCACTTATCAAAGCTCCATCAGTCGCGCTAAATACTATGACCTCCCCGTGGCCATTTTCTATATGGGCCTTTGACATCATCGGACCATTTATAGATACCGTTGGGAATACTCATAAGCATGCGTTCATACTTACAGTGACTGAATACTACACCAAATGGGCAGAAGCTGAGTCTTATGTTAGAATCACCGCTTCAACGCTCGTAAGGTTTATAGTTCGAAATATCATCACCCAGTTTGGAGTACCCAGAATGTTCATCACCAACAAGGGACCGCAATTCATCCCAAAAAAGATGAAGAAGTTATGTAAGAAATACGACATCGGTTTGTACCACTCATCGCCGTTCTACCCACAAGGCAATGGACAAGCAGAAGCCACGAAGAAGACGCTGATTTGAATCCTGAAACGAACCGTGGAAGCAAGCAATGGAGCTGACTGGCCTGAACGATTACCAGAAGCACTCTGGGCCTATAGGACCTCTATTTGTACGGCCACTGGACAAACTCCCTACCTCCTTACCTATGGGATGGAGGCAGTCCTACCATATGAGATACAAGTACCATCGTTACAGATCTAACTCGATGATGAGCTATCCTTAGACGAGAGGAGAATCACTTTACTTACTCAGTTAGAGCGGCTCGATGAAACATGCCTAAGGACAGCTGATCACGCTCAGGTATATCAGAGGAGAATGGCTAGGGCCTACAATAAGAAAGTCCTTGAACGAACCTTTAATAGTGGCGAACTAGTTTTAAAGAAAATTGTACCTTCCAAACATGCCCATCCAAAAGGGAAACTGAAACTGAACTGGGAAGGCCCTTACGTTATAACAGTTGCATACCTCAGAAATGCATACAAATTGGCGAACCAAGGCGGGGAAGAACTCCCTAGCCCTTGGAATGCCATGTATCTTAGAAAATACTATCCTTAGTCTTATGATCATCACATCCCGTGGTTAAAATACTTATACTTATCACCCCCATAGTCATCACGACCCATTCATTAGTCGTACGTCATCAATCCTTAGAATATTCTTAAGACATCCGACTTATCGCCTACCATTTATACTCGGGCAATTTGTTGAAGTACTAGTGACCTACCTAAAACTTTTTTTCAAAAGCATAAGAAACACCCGATTCTCATTTCCTATCCCCACCATTGGAGGAGACGTTAGAGGAAAAAAAATGAAGATTTCAGGTTCAATCAAAACTCATTATTCTTGCGCCAGTAGGATGCCTACAAAAGAAATATACACGTTAAAATATATATATATATATATATATATATATATATATATATATATATATATTGAGCGAGAGCATCACGACGAATGAACAAGTCAATGGACTTAAGGAAGCATAAGCAGGTTGTGAGGACATCTCTGGTAATTTTACTAGAAGTGTAAAAGCAAGCTGCGAGGGCATCCCTGATATTCTCATACTACTAGATGTCGTCGTAAGGTGCGGGAGGAGGATAAATCCCTGCTAGCCATAGAATGTGAGATTTTGATGGTATCGAAACATGACGAAGAGCTCGATCATGGCATCCCGTATCCCTTAGAGGAGAAGATTGTTACTTACCCCTTTTGGAAAGGTATTAGTTATGAACTATTCCCCATATCACTAAGCCTTACCTCCCTCTTCTAGTTTTATTTTGGATGATGTATCTGAGACTTCACAGGATATTCCTAGGAATGAAACTGAAAACCACTGAATGACAACTGATGTAATCACCCACTACTTACCATACCCTCCCCGAATAACCACGGAATAGGATGATCAATACCCTAAGATAGACCCCTACATGCTATTAATCAAAGGACTTCCCCCCAGTTCAGAGATAGTACCGATGCATTTTTTTCTCGAGACTAATTCACCTAATACCCATGATTGTTCATAGACCCAAAAAATGCTTATCTAAGGCCCAGGAAAGCTCCATTGCATCCACACGTTGGGGAATTTTTTTTAAGGAGAAGGAAAATCAGAAGCGTTGACCCGATTACGAAGAAGATGAAAAATGATGAAGATACCGCCTCAAGAGCACTATCAAAAATATCATACTACAAGTTCTACCACGCCTCTATGTTGGGGCATTTTTATTGTTATTTTTATTATCATTATTTTAGTCATTTTCTTTCCCTGTTGCACTATTTATTATTTCAAGAAAGAGAGAAAAGAAAAAAAATAATAATAATAAAACTAAAAAAAAAAGAAAAAATAATAAAAAAGATTATATCCACATTTTACTACCAGACCCCGGTCTGAGATATTCACCCCCCTTAACAACTATCAAGGGGGCGAACAAAACTACTAATATCGTTAACTTTACATGTGCAGACGTGAAGTGGCCCTCAATCATCATCTGGCCAGCTCAGAAAGCATCCAAGTCCTAGTGACGGCTGACGGCCCAAAAAAAAGAGGGAGAAAAAAAGAGACGCCAAAAGGTAATCAAAGGAAGAGAAGCCAATTAGGTACATCTGAACTAAAAATCCCTACATATATACAGAGACATATACCAAAATTATTCCTTTTGTTTTCTCTTTTGTGTTTTCTCTTCACATTGTCATCGGGGACACAGCCCCCTATATACAACGCACATACAATGAATATAAACAAAAAAAAGAATGCACACACACCTTAATCCCTACGCTTCCACTGAGGACGAGCTCCGCTATCGCCGGTATTGTCAGCCCGGAGGTCTGTGGACTGATCATCTGAAAACACAATCCCGGCACCTGGAGTCCTCGGAACCTCCAAACAATGAGGAC
Source organism: Chloranthus sessilifolius (assembly GCA_021018995.1). Classification (NCBI taxonomy): domain Eukaryota; kingdom Viridiplantae; phylum Streptophyta; class Magnoliopsida; order Chloranthales; family Chloranthaceae; genus Chloranthus; species Chloranthus sessilifolius. The sequence goes on from CM037589.1 coordinate 144,459,627, forward strand.
CCACGACCGAACCCCCTTCACTAGCCTAGCTGACCGACTGCCTCGACTGAGAGTGAGGAGGATGCCTCGCATGACTCCCCCAAACGGCATAATCCTCATAACTATCGCTCCTGTCGCGACTGCGAGAGGTATGACGAGACTGCCCAGCTGAAGAACTCATAGCTCTCGACTCTGACCCCTCACGAAGACTAGCCGACCTGCGTGACTCCCACTCGCCCCTCGTCAGGCGGTACTGTAACTGATCCAAGGACACCTGCATCTATGCTCGTGTCGTCTGACATGCGACCTCTAGCGCCTCCGCATGAGTCTACTGCGTGACAATCATCACGACCACTAGATCCTCACGACTCTCCACCACTCCGAGGACCCGTCTCACCTCCAGAGTAGCGCGCGCTCGCGCTGCCTCTAGCCATGCCTCCTCGAGCTGATGAACTTGTATAACCCTACTGAGTCAAAGAAAGCAAACATATACATATACGAGCAATGATAAAACTCTGAAATAAAAATATATATATATACCAGATCTAGCTTCTCTCTCAGGAGTCGCTCGATTATCTCTGCGGTCACTAGATCGGCAGATGGCACCCGAGGGATGGCAAACGTAGGCCGCTGTAACGAGAATAAATAGATACATCAAATAAATGTCACGATAACAAGTAAACTATGAACCCAATGACTAAAACATACCTGGGTAGGGATAGGAACAGACCCATGAGGAGGAGCCTCGGGAGCAAAGTTTGGAACTGCCTGAACAAAAAAATAACAAATAATAAGCCAATGCAAAACACATTAGGATAAATAGAAATGAATAACCCAAACTGAATCACACCAAACCACACTTGACTCTCGGAACGTAGAGAAGCGGCAGTCCACTCCCCCGTCTGCACCTCCTCAGCAACTCGACGCTGAAACACCAACGCATGATTAGTAACTCATTAAGTTAACATGATAACGCCTAACAAACTAGTATAGTAGCACAAATAAACTGAAGGATGATGAAACTTACCTAATGCTCCAACTCAGATCGCAGACGAGCCATCGCTGGATCCTCCCGACTGGAGGAGGCCACTGAAGAAGGATCAAATGCTCGAGCAGAAGCCTCTGTGGTGGAGAGCTCTGTCATCTAAAAAAAATATACCAACATGCCAACATTAACAAGGATCCCGAATCGTCAACGGTCAATCAATCTAATCCAAGATACTTACCAATCGGTCGATCTCCAAATGCAAACTAGCCTCCACCGCACAACTGGCCTGCTGCTAGCCATGCAACAATTCGATCATCGCTGCCTTGCGAGCGACCTTAGACTCTCTCGCAGTCTATTGAAAATATAACAAGGATATCATAACTACCTCGAAACAACTCGAAAGATTAAATCGATACGAATAAACTAGAACCAATGGACTAACTCACCAGGAGCTGACAAGCCTCTGCTAGTCGAACTCCTAACTCATCCTCCGCTGCCCCGTCCCTAGCAACTGAGTCGGTCAAGGAGCACAACATCTCCTCATCAGGATGAGGAGCATGCCCCATCTGCTCCATCGCCCTATGAAGGGCATCCAATGCTCCCTGCACGCTCGCTGTAAGGTGGCCCTCCTCCAATGCAGCCAACCTCTCCCTCAATGCCGACATTGACTTCGGCCCACCGACAGCGAAGGAACCACTTCCATGAAAAGGACGTGCGAAGAGGCGCTCACCACCTGATGCAACAAACCACCTCCTATACTCTCGCATGTCTGCCTCATCACGCGCCCCTGTGACCCTAGTCCCCCCAGCTCTAAAATCCTCTATCTAGAGCGCCATCCGCTCTGCAAAATTTTGGCCTGAAGGGTCAGTCATCCTCTTAGCCACCCTATGGCTAATCTCCGGAGGGACTCCCTGATCGAGTCCCAGCTGCCGTACCACTCGAGAGGTATGGATCCTCTCCACTCTCTCAAAACAATGGACCTATATGTCCACATCGAAGAAGGGTCAGCCAAACTTAATCACTGCCTCACCCGCATCCTCTGCATCGTCGTAGGGCCTCCAGATCACCTATCCAAATGAACCAATTGATCCACGAACCAAGCCTAAGAAAAGAAAAGAAAAGAAAAACAACAACTGACAAAGTTAAACGAAAACATAGCGTCATACCTGCCCCGCATGCATATCCTCGAAGAGGCCTCACACAGTCTGAAGATCAGCCGACCAGCGATGACCCCTCAATGCCTCCCTCCACACGTGCATCTGCGGGAACGTGAATGAAATCTCTGACGAAAATCCCGAGCGCAGAAAAGCGAAATGATCATATGCCCAAAACTGAAAATGGAAAACATAACCACACACAGGAAAAACATTAAGAGTGTCACTATAACCAAACATTAAAAAGAGAGTCACCATGATATCAATTAACTAAAATTCACCTGGAGAAATGGGAGGAAACCCTCGATTGACGCTATGCCCTGTCCCCGATGATAGAACTACTCGTAGAGATGCGCCAACGCGACCACACCCCACGCATAGGTCGGGACTCAGTCTAAATCCCCCAGAACTACCAGAAATAACCCAGTGACGCATCCCCGAGTCGAAGAAGAGAAAACCACCGCACCCAAGAAGTGCATCAAGAATGCTCAGAGTACCCTATCTGCCTCCAACCCCAACTCGGTCACGGGCTCCCGACCCATCACCCTCATACAACGTGCCTCATAAAGCGTTGCTGCCTTCGAATGACACCTCGGAGGGGTGAATCCACTAGCGAACGTATCGAAAAACCAAGTGACCTAAACAACACCTGGCCCCTATCCACTCGATCTATAAGGCACACTTAGAATCCCCTCACACACCTCCAAATAATTCCTTGCCATCCACCCCGTGATCGGCTCACCCTCAAAACGAAGACCAGTAATGTGGACCCAGTCCTCAGGGGTCGGCAACATCATACCGATTGGAAAGAGAAGCGCCTAATGCCTCTCGCTCCACCTCTCTATAATCACTACAATCAAGCCCCGATGGACCTGAAGGGCTCCAACTCCAGAATCGTCCCAAACTCGAAAGATACTAACCGCTCCCGCTAAAACTCCGGTAGGGCACGATACCAAGCATGAGACTTGCCCCATGATGAACTGATAGCTAACGACGGGGGCTCTTGTCGAACAAAAGATACCAACAATAATAGTAAGTCGAATACTTGTGACAGGAGATGAATGAATATGACCCAAGCACAACGATGATTTACAATAAGTATACGAAACACGTTGAAAATAGTAAACATAAATGCAACCTATCCCTAGATGCCATCATGATACACGAGTAAGCACAATCCATAATGAATGTAGGTTTTATAAGAATTAGAAGGGTTTCCACGTCCTAATAAGTCTTTGTCATGACCTAAAAATGCCAAAAAATGAAGGAACTCTTGCTCATGGGGGTCTACCTGGCCTCTAGTAAAGAAGTCCCTCAACGGGTAGTGCTTGCGATCCCGAGCCTCCGCACCTGACTGCTCTGCACCCGACTGCCCTGCGTCCGACTGCTCCATACCCTCAGCTCTCTCACCCTCCTCCTCAACTATGCCCTGATCAATCTCGGGTACCTCCTCTATGACCACTATTTGGTCACCCTTGGGTACCTCCTCCATGATCACCTCTCTGACATCCCCCTCCATGGTGACAGCGTCAGTCTGTGCCTCGGACGTCTCACCCACATCCGTCATCAGAAACCTCTCCAACTCAGAAATAATCACCTCCAGCCTACGACCACCCTCACCCTCCATACCAGAGTAAAGAGCTCAAAAAATTGACGAAAATAGAAGAAACGGCGTCTGAAACGGGCGGCCGGATCACTAGATATCACGAAAACACAAAAAATCGAGCACAAGAAGACTAGGAAACTAGAAAATCAAAGACTAAAACAGATAACACGACAAAAAATGAAAAGTTTTAACTATTTATAGAATTCACCCGAATCGCACGCCTGAATCCAAGCGCTCAATCTAATCACGCGCAACACATTATGCGCTTAATTCAGATCAAACGCCCCTTCCTAAGTGCGTAATCTAATCGTCGCCCGCTCATATTAACCCGACCACTTGGTTGTGCGTTGCACATTAAGCACACAATCATATTATGGCCCGAGCAGTGGTGTGCGAATAACAAGGATCAGCTGATCCTGCTTGTAAAACCACACGCTTAATTCTTTTAAGCACTACTGACCTGGCACTTAATAACCTGCTACACCTTTGAATGCGCGTCCACACCCGCGTGCACAATTAATTCAAGCACCCGGATTGAAGCGGGTAATTATCCAGAAAATGAAAATTTTCACATGCCCAAGACAGTAAACTCAAACCTAAAATAAAGACATTTTGACTCTCACTATCAACCTAAATCACACGCTTGATAACACTGACCCAAAACACTCCTATCTTTGGAAAATTTACACCCCGAAAACCAAAAAAAAAATACCCTTTACTTCACAATAAACTATTGAAATCTAAAAAAAAATGCCCCTTTACTTCATAATAAACAATTGAAATCTAAAAAAAAAATGCCCTTTACATTCACAATAAACAATTGGAATCTAAAAAAAGGCCCTTTCCTCCACTTTCCTCAACAAAAAAAATGCCCCCAACACTTTCACGTACCCTGAATAAAACAAGATGCTCACTACCTTCACATACTCAAATCAAACGAAAAAAAAACTATCCTTAACATGCCCCAGATCTAAAATAAACAATCAAATTAAAAACAAAATCATCACACTTACAACGAGACGAATCATAAAAAAATTATTGAATAACCACAAACGAAATAAAGATATAATCACTCCATAAATTAATAAAAATCATTACAACGCACACCGAGGGCATACCCTCCGAATATACAATTTAAAATAAGAATGCTAAAGTCAGCACGTTCAGGCAATGGCCGAATCCGGATTTATTCAAGAGACTAGAGATCTTGGAGAGGCCCGGGGGAGGAACGCACCCTGAACGAATTCTAACCATGATGACCTCTTCCTCTCACCCAGAGCCTATAGGCAGGAAGAATGGCTCACGGAAAGCCACCCAAGACCTGCAGGATCCATTGTTGGAAGCTCCCCTTGGACACACTAAAAAATGTGGAGCAACTAACACTGAATTCGCAGAGCCTATCGAGAAAAAATAGGCATCGGTCACGAGAGCTCTAACCTTGCCTTATCCTTGGGTCTCCCTTCTACCACCTTCTTCTCTTCCATCTCTTCTCCCGATGGGGTGACACTTCGAGTTGGATTGATAGCACCAATCCTAGCGTCACCCCGAATTCCCAATCCCGTCCATTCTCACCATTCACTTAATAAACTCATTCTTCGGGTCCAGCACCCGGGATACTAAACAAAGAGGAATAAAAGACATTAATAAATAAATAAATAAAAGAAATGCTCCAAAACTATAAACACAAGATATCCCCCAAAACTTTTTAACCTATGAACTTAAAATGAAAGTCCAAAATAAACAATAAACCCAAACCCTTAGACTCACACATACATAAACTATGCCCGTTGAATCACCAATTGACAAGCGCCACACATTTGAATCTCCCTATCAATTAGATTAAATCCAAAACCATACACATATCCCTTTAAAAAGACCACAATCCATGACAACCAAGATATCCAATAATCACACAACACTTGCCCCTCTAAAAGCACGAATCCCCCGAGTCTAGATATACCAATAGGAATGAAACATCCAACCACCTTCTAGAACCTATGAAAAATCACACAAATGACATCTCAAGCCACAAAAAAAAAAACTAAAAAAATACCTCAAATTACACCTTGAACAAAGCAAATTACACCTCAAACAAAATAAACTACATTAGATAAGGTCAAAACCTCAAACAAACAAATAATAATAAGAAAAATGCCCCAACAAGCCTGATAAAATTAAGCAGACCTACCAAGTAGAACCTAATAAGATGGATGAATGAACCTCGGATCATCCTCATAACGAACTCTAAAACTATAAGCTAAGCCAAATCTTAAAACTATAATAAAGCAGATAAGCCCAATCAATCCATCAATTAAATTCAAGCCAACCAACTGGACAAAAAAAAATAATAATAAATAAAATAAACAAAACAATAATAAAAAAAATGCCCCTTTTATTTATAATCTAAAGTTTTACAAATTTCACCGGAGGCATACCTCCTGAACATGCAACCCAAAACGAAAACCTAAAACCTAATATGCAACCCGAAATGAAGACCAAAAGTATAAGGAGCCAAAACAAGGAGCACAACATCCAATCGGAGGCTTCAGAGATGTTGCCACCAGACTTAGAGAACTTAAACGAGCCATCGGCAGAAGAGATGGAGGATTGGTTGGGTAATACATCCCTCCATTTACAACACCTCATCGTCATCTTCACCTCCTCCGCCGCCGCCCCATCAACGCTGCCTTCAATGCTCCCTAAAAAGGAACATTGTGAAGACCAGTGCCCTCATTCCCAGTATCGCCCATTCTCATAATAATACTCTCCTCGAACATCACACTAGGACGAAGATCACATGAAATGACAAATATAGGAAGAAACGCCATCCCAATTCGACGATTAGATCACTCAATATCACCAAAACACGAATCTTAGGACACCAGAACACGTGAAAAGGTCAAACTCGAGACTAAACCCAAAAATGAGAAACAAATGAAGCCTCCCACGCTTATATAGAGTACGGCCTCAATCGCACGCTTACCCAAGCGCGCAAAATTCAGTCACGCGCCACAAATATAGCATCCAATCCAAAACCTGCGCCACTAACCACGCGCGCAATTAGACTGTCGCTCGCGCAGACGGCGCGACCTTCCGATCCCGCGCTTACTATAGGCCGTGCAAACCAATCAAACGACCTATTAACAACGCACAATATGAAAGGTCATCAGTACACTAATTGGGTGACGCTCGGATCCCGCGCGAGATAAATACCGCTCAATCCGATTAAACGACTCACACAAGTCGCGCAATACCAAAGCATCGCTCGCACAGTGACCTGGTGATGCATCGATCGCGTGCAAGAATTAGAGCGCGCAATCCAATCCCACACAAATATAAATATGCGTAAACAGCCCCTTAGTCCCTAAATCGCACGCCTAAAATCAGGCGCACAAAAAATCCCGCGGCTGAAAGCAGGCATGTAATTCTTGACTGTACACAAAATTCAACCCCGATTCAACTAAAAACTCTCTTTGTCCCATCGCGGAGCCTCATAGGCTATCCACATTGAAGAGAAGGCAGGCGCTCACTCTTCCCCCATCACGTAACTATACCAAAACATTGACCACGGTCCTATTTCAGATAAAAGCATACATCTCTCGGATGACATCGTCACCCCCGACCTGTTTCAATTAAAATCCCTATTGTCCCATCGCATAGCCTCATGAGCCATTCAGAGTGAAAAGGGACCGTCACTCGCTGTTGTCCCATCACATAACCAAAAGAAAGGAAAACATTGACCATGCCTCTGGCCCTACATGCCCCACGGGATACCGTCACCCTCCCTAACCACATCTTTAACTTTATCCTAAGAGAAACCACCTCGCCCAATTGTGCAGCCACTCAAGCACGTCCCACCGTGATAAAAACACACAAGTAATACCACCCTGACACCCAATCACGAAAAAAATTAGCCACGCCCTCGTGTCCCTTCACGAAGAGTCCCAAAATCAAACTTCTTATCGCGGACACCATTACCCAAAACACACAAAGAAATAATAAATGATGCCGGCCACACTAAAAGAAGGAGAAAGCACGAACAAGTCCCATTGCCGAAGCAAAGAGCCCCCTCCCCAAGTGCTCGCCACAAATCTACTAGACGTCACTGCAACAGAAAGGCGGGACAACGTGGGACTACTCCCGTGTCCCATCTCAATTCATTATTGTTGAGCTCCAGCGTGAACATCCCAGCAATACCTCTCAAGGTCCCATCGCGGTATCGCTACAATCACCAAGGCCCCATCGCGACATCACGTCGACAAATTGCCAACTACTGCTTAAGCAACAAGCAGGAGAGAAAAGAAATCCCCGAGGTCCCCACCACGACATTGCACTTGGAACATTGCATTACAATGGCAGTCGCCAAGTCCTGTCGCAACCCTACAATACTGCCAAAGTACCACCGCTACAATATTCCCAAGGTCTCACCGCACAATTTAGGTAAGTATCACCCCAGGTAAGTACTACTCCCTTTTTTCAATTACTCGATACTTCTTCTAAATTATAATTATCTATGATTAAGTCAAAATATTTTCAAAACCCGTCTCTCTCAACTTGTGAATTACTGTAGTCCTCCCATAAGAGACAATCATCAGTGTTTGTCGAGAAGGTTAGATGGAGTATCCGGCATGCCAAGTGTCATCTTGACAACCACATAAATGGTCGGGTTCACAAATCCCGTACCGATGGATCTACTCAGCGGCGTCTCGGAAGCCACGTTTTCTGCCATTTTACCACCGAATTGATCTTAAGTTAAATTCCCCAAAATTTCAAAACCCCTTGCTCATTCTAAATCTTTTATTTAAAAAATCTTTCATCTCTTGCAAAAAAAAAAAAAGAAAAAAAAGAGAAAAATATACTTACAAAAAGAAATAAAAAAGAAAAAGAAAAAAACAAAATGAACAAAATACATAGACCCGACCTTTGTCTAAATATCATAATCAACTACACTTAGCCTTGACCTTTAAATTCCCAAAACCTTTGAACTCACAATCAAGCGCATACCCCACCGTGCAGAATTTGATCGAGCGCATATGCCACTGTGCAGAATCACTTTCAGATGCAAAAATATATATATAACAACAACTCCGAATGAATCTAGCGCATATGCCACTGCGCAGAATTCAACTGAGCACACTTCACAAAATTTACCTCAATTACCAGCCCAAACCAACCATTACCCTGGGAAGCCAAATAATGAGTATACCCAATCTAAGAACTTACAAATGCCTATTGGAAACGGAATGCCTGACGCGCATTGGTGTGAGCAATGACATCGCCCGGTCTAACATGACTCGCAAAAGCTTTTGATATTACATACTCTTTCATCTCTTTTTATATTACCGGTCTCTGCACCCTATGGACATTTGGTTGATGCTTCGATCCCTTGATTGCGTAAAATCCCTCTGTTAGCTCGCGCCATGTGACGGGATGCGCCATGCACCCACAGACCAGAAATATGCCCTTCGACAGCTACCATTTGCCCTTCAAATGCTCCATTAAAGCTTGTGCTGATAGATAAGAAAGTCAAGCTTGTCATGTAAGCATCACCAATTCACATTTGTGAATTCCCAAGAAACGGGAAGGCACCTCGAAAGAGGGGTGTATACTTTTTCGACATGTTCTTACTTCGTAAGAGCGCGACGAAGAGGGGCATCTGTAGACACCCCATTTTTGCCCTCTCGGAGTACACGAATTCGTTTGGTCAGCCCTTGACCTTTTTAACCCTCGACATGGGACCATGCAATAGTGCATGGCTGAACACAGGCTGAAACAATAGCTCTGTGGCTCAAATCACAACGTAGGAAGGCTATATACTAAGCAATAGTATATAGTCAGAGTGCAGACTGAAACAATTGTCCTGCATTCCATTCTTAAGACCATACCGGGACAACCCTAAATTAAGCGCCTAAAAACCCGTGCTTAATTCGATCACGCGCACAACCACAAGTGCGCGATAAGTCCCTTTTCAGACCAACCTCCCTTTTATAGACCGTTTTGAGACTCAATTACGTGCCTGGAAACAGACACGCGATTGGATTGAGTGCTACTTCACCAGCGCGCAACTGGCCTACACCCAACCTAGTCTTACTACCCTTGACCCCTAAGTTTCCTCGATTAAGCGCTTCAAGTAACACGCTTAATTGGATTGCGCATGTCCCTACACGTGCATAATTAGCCCTAATTTTGTTAGGACTGGGAAACTTGTTCAGTAAGTCAGCCGGTCGCTCACTAAGTCGGTGACCGACTCAAAGCGATTAAGCGCTAGAAAACTGGCGCGCAATTCAATTAAATGCCTGAAAACAGGCGCGTAATTGAAGGAAAACCTATAAAAGTTTTTTTTTTCAATTCGACCCGGGGGACACAACGCAAAGGGCTGGCAATTTTGAGAGAGAGAACGGAATTTTTTTGGGACTTCGAAACCAGAGAACTTCGAGGACAAGCCCATAGAGAAAATTAGCCATGATTTCGAGATTCAAACCCCCGGATTTTCGATGATTCCTCTCCGCAGCCCTGACTCTAGGTAAGAATTTAATTTTATTTTAGACTTAGGATTTCCCTTAGTTTAATTAATTAGTTCTAGTTCTAATTTTTAGACCGTAGCACCCTTTTTAGACCGAAATTCTCTATATCTGATTCTAGTTCTCCGCTTCTAGAATCAGTTCTTAATCTATTGTTCTGATGCACCAATCTTAGACTTCCATTTAGTTCTAAAATCTTAATCTCTAGTCCTATTATTAATTTTTGGTTATGGGTCTCAAACTCTAGAACCAGTCCTTAATCATACGGTCTGATTTTTTGATTTCGGACCTGAATTCAGCCCTAAAATTTTAAATTATGGTTTTAACTCCCTATTTTAATATATTCAAAAATCCTAAATATTAATTTCAGTTTCTATAATTCTAGTTCATAATTTAATTCATAATTACACTCCAAAATCAATTCCAAAAATCCAAAAAATACTATTTTATCATCCAAATACCAATCTATCTCTTATCTCAGCCATCCGATTTACCCAAGGGAGTTTACGGAGGGTACTCGAGAACGAGGCCAATGCTCCTTAGCATAACGGGCCCAACCCCCCTATTTTAGATTGTTTAGGATTAATTAGTTAATTTTATTTAGTTTCTACTTCCGTATAATTGATTAATTGCATCTAGTAAGCCGCCTTATTATTATTTGCTTTGATTCAATTCGGTTTGCTAGTTTAGTTAATTTATTATCTTAATCGGAATTTAGGAAGGTTAGTTTACTTTTTTATTAGTTAGACTTTTACCATAATCAATCCATAGATCAGGATTCTAAAATAATAAAGAAAGATTTAATTTTATTGCTTCGATTATTTATTTCTATTTTAGTAAATTGATTTATTGCTTTAATCAGAGTCGTAGTAAAAAAACATCAGTCTTGTTCCACCAATTAGAATTCTAGTAAAATTATCTTAATTGCTTTAGTTGTAATTACAATACAATTACCATACCTGCTTCATATAGAATTGCAATATAATTGGTCTCTCTTATTTAATTGGAGTGTTATTGGGATTGATGCACATGCACTCCTAGTACCAGTAGGAGACTGGAATTGATTGGACTCTTAGTAGTACCAGGACTTTGACATTAATTGGACTCCTAATTATACCGAGTAACTGAACATGATTGGACTCCTGATAGCATCAGGATGCTAAATAACCCATCATAATAACCTCACCGAATCACAACTAATAACCAAAAAGGGAGAATTTAAATCGACCAGAATCACAACAAGGGAAACTAAAAGAAAAGATGAAACTATCTAACTAAAAGAAGATACTGCTGCTGACGTTCGAAGGTGGACGATTTAGTATAGAAGTAATCCATACCCACTTAAAAGCATGATCATTGATGTGTTGCTGCGTCGATAAATATCTGCAGCTGGCGATCGCAAATCAACTGGAGATCATCCTAGGAAATTTACTTTATTACCGTTTAGTTCGACTTCATCACATATACCGCATCGCTAGAGTCCATCAAGAGAGAATTGGAAGCCACTTATTCAACGGGAACCAAAAGGAACCCAGAAAAAGCGCGCACCAACAGTGCAGCCTCCTTTTTCTTCTTCATCAGGGTCATGCTGATCCCCCATGATTTAGTTCCAAAGTTCATTGGGGTCAATGTCTGTGTTGGCTCCCCCATCTTGAATCGATATCCCCCAAGTTTAGCAAGCCAGTGATTAGCCTGCTATAAGGTGGCCCAGTGGGCTTCTGTTTCTTCTTCACCTTGAGGTGGATATCCTTCATCCCCTCAAAAATCAGCCTGGCTGCATCAATATAATGTCCCAATGCAAAGGAATAGAGGGCATCAGCTATGGGTGCCCTCCTCTCTTGTTGGTGCCCAGAGCAAAAGATATTCTTTCTTAACACGCCATCCATAAATAGTAGCCTGGGCTCCAAATTACCCCTCTTGATTGAATCCCCTGAAGCCTTCTTCCCTTCTCTAATTTTCTTAGCAATATCTTTAATGGAGGTAGTTAGGGGAGCCCAGCTTACTCTCAGGGTTGTAGGCAGTTGGGATGCCTAGGATCTGTGCTATTATAGCTGGATATACCAGCATCTCAAAATCATCAATTAAGACCAACAACATAGGGGTTTCCATTTTCATCATCCTTGACCCTGATGTTCTGGTAAAAGAGCTGGACTAGCCTAGGAAAAGCTAACTCCAGTGGAGGCCTGAGCAGAGGAAGTAGGTGGACCTTGGTTAGATATGCTATGGACGAGGCAGTCAAGGGGTCCACCTCAAAAACTGCCTTATCAAAGGCTGTCTCAGGCTCCATGTTAATGGCAGCCATAAAATCATTAGGGGTTGTTAGTGGATCAATTTCTGGGACAACCTCCTTGCCTTTCTTCTGCTTCTTGGCCTTTTTGGGAGTTGAAGCAGCTCTGGCTCTCTTTTTGGGGGCTGATTTTTTCTTGGGTTTCTCAGCTATGGGCATAGGGGCATCAGAGGCCTCAGTGGCTGCCACTATGGAGGCCTCAGCGATCCTCACAGATTTCCTTGTTGCCATGGGTATGTCTATTGGAGGAGGGTATCAACAGAGCTGACAATCCTTCTACAAATTGGGGTTTCTTAGCCATTTCACCAAATCTGAAGGTCTAGGTGTTGAAATACAAATCAGGGGCAGCTCATGTGCAACTGGGGATACTCCAAACAATTTCTTCCCAAAAATCAAATAGCTAAATGAAGGAAATATAAATGACAATCCACAGATGAAGAAATAAAGCACTTACCCTTAGAAAGCTAGGGTTTCTGTTTAAACACAACACAGTGGATCAATTTTTCGTTGCCTTGTGCAAAATGTGCAGCAGCTTACGTGGGGCAAGGTGATTGGAGCATAGAGTAAGTGCTGGGGTAAACTGGGGAGGAATGCACAAGCAATGGAAAGGAGAGCTCGGAGGATTGTGTAGGAAGTTAGGACAAAGAGTTGGAATGACGAAGAAATAGTTCACAAGGTATAAATGGGTGAAACCCGTGCCTTGCGATGCTCTTGCTAGGTAGTCGCGAGGATAAGATTGGAAGAATGAGCCTCGCGAGGCAAATATAAGCATTGATTCACTACTTGCGTAGTTGAAAGTAAGCCTCGCGACAAGCAAATTGTCTGAGAACAAGAGACCTCGCTAGGTTCTTTATGGTTTAGGCTTCAAATATTTTGCTCGCAAGGATCAGACTTCATGGTATTCACTTGTCACATAGCTCAGCGTAGTTTAAGTACTGCTCGAGCAGTTGAACTGGAACCTCGCGACAAGCATGTTCGCAGAGATTAAGAGGCCTCAAGAGGCTGATTTTCAAGCACTCTTCAAGTGTTCCATTCGCGAGGCTCTCGCAAAGATGTGATTTTAATGACAGAGCCTCAGGAGAACTCTAAGTTTGCTTGAATTATGGCTCGTGGGGCTCATCTAGCCACGCAAGAAAACCAAAAATGCCTTGCCAACTGCTTGCGCGTGTGATTTTCAGCTCACTGAGCCTCGCGACAAGGTTAAATCTAACACTTCTTAGTGCCTGCACACTGGCATGTGCATCTAAACACTCATGCACCCTGCCATTGTGCATCAACAACAAATTTTTGCACACCTCATCTATTTCACATTTAAAAACTCATGTCCATTGCATACTTCATGCACAAAATATCCTAGCAATCAAAGACTTTAAATCACAGTAGGTTCATGCACAAACCACACTCAGAAGCATATTCATCAAATTAGATTCAGTTTTTTCTAAACACTTACTCAATCACACATGATATTACAACACATCAAGAACAAACCAATGACAAAACATGACAGAGTTTAAAAGAAAACACACTAAATACATGAAAACAAACAGTGATGGTACATACTTTACAAGACTGTGGATTACTCTTGAGTGGGAGGTTCTTGAAGATGGATGGTCTGAGGAGGCTCCACAAAATTTTCTACACAAATTTTCAGCCTTTAACCATTCACTTTCATGATCTTCCCAAAAGTGGGTTCCATTATCTCCATAGCACTAGATGGGGAGGCATGAATGGCAGTGAAAGGTCCATCCCATCTTGATTTTAGCTTCCCTGGAAAAAAACTTTAACTTGGAGTTAAACAACCAAACCTTAGCACCAGCCTTGAAATCCTTCCTCAACACTCTCTTATCGAAGAATGCCTTGGATCTCTCCTTGTAGATCCTTGCATTGGCATAGGCCTCCAATCTCAACTCCTGTCATTCAGTCAGCTATAATTTCTTGTGTGAACCAGCAGAAGTTAGATTGAAATTCAGAGTTTTAATAGCCCAGTAGGCTCTATGTTCTAACTCCACTGGTAGATGATAAGCCTTGCCATAAACTAGTCTGAAAGGGGACATGCCGATAGGGGTCTTATAGGCAGTCTTATAAGCCCACAGGGCATCCTACAACTTCATAGCTCAGTTTTTCCTATCTGTCATGACTGTCTTCTCTAGGATATGCTTAATCTCCCTATTTGAAATTTCAACTTACCCACTAGTCTGTGGGTGGTAGGGATTTGCAATCGTATGAGTGACAAAATACGTTTTGAGTAAGCTCTCAAAGTTTCTGTTGCAGAAGTGGCTCCCCCATCACTGATGATGGCTCTAGGGGTGCTAAATCTAGAGAAGATATTTTCTTTGATAAATTTTAGGACAACCTTATGGTCATTGGTCCTTGTGGCAATGGCTTCTACCCATTTGGACACATGGTCCACTGCTACAAGGATAAAATTAAAAACATTTGAGGGAGGAAAGGGGCCCATAAAATCAATTCCCCAAATATCGAACAAGTTTACAACAAGGATGGGCTGCAATGGCATTGAATTTCTTCTTGACAGACCAACCATCCTTTGGCATCTGACACAAGCCTTGCAGTGTGCATATGCATCCTCAAATAAAGAAGGCCAATAGAAACTGCACTGCAGTACCTTAGCTGTTGTTTTTCTCCCACTGAAGTGATCTCCACAGGCCTGCTCATGGCACATAGAAAGAATGTTGTGGAACTCACTTTTGGGCACACAACTCCTAACAATCTGATCTGCACAATACTTGTAAAGGTAAGGGTCCTCCCACAGTAAGTGTTTGACCTGAGAGAAAAATAGGTCTTTATCCATCTTGGACCAGTGACGGGGGATCCTTCTAGCAGCAAGGAAATTCACAATGTGTGCAAACCAGGGCATACTCATTGAGATGGCAAAAAGTTGCTCATCTGGGAAAGACTCATTCACAAGTAGATCTGCACAATCAGCAAGGATAATTCTAGACAAGTGGTCTGCAACCACATTTTCCACTCCCTTTTTATCCTTGATCTCTAGATCAAACTCTTGCAATAGGAGGTTCCATCAGATCAACTTAGGCTTGGCTTCCTTTTTAAACAATAGGTATTTCAGGGTTGAGTGGTCAGTGAACACAATAACTTTAGATCCTAAGACATAGGGCCTAAATTTCTCTAAAGCAAAGACAACAGCCAACAGCTCTTTCTCAGTGGTGATATAATTGAGCTGAGCATCAGCTAGTGTCTTGCTAGCATAATGAACTACACTAGGTAGTTTATCTTTTCTCTGCCCCAAAACTATAGCAATGGCTAAATCTGAAGCATCACACATGAGCTCAAAAGGGAGGGAATAATCTGGGGCCTAGATTACAGGGGCAGAGGTGAGACACTTTTCAAGACCTCAAAGGCCTCAAGGCAGTCAACAAAAAATTCAAAAGACACATCCTGACAGAGCAGTTGGCATAGAGGCTTTGCAATTCTGCTGAAGTCCTTAATGAACCTCTTGTAGAATCCTACATGTCCTAAAAAGGACCTGATTTGTTGGACAGTTCTGGGTAGGGGCAAGTGTGAAATCAGGTCAACTTTAGCTTTATCCACCTCAATACCTCTATGGGAAACCACATGGCCTAACACAATTCCTTGTGTTACCATGAAGTGGCTCTTTTCCCAGCTTAAGACCAAGTTGGTCTCTTCACATCTCTGCAACAGTAGGCTGAGGTGGTTCAAGCATTCGTCAAAACTATCCCCATAGATGGAGAAATCATCCATAAAGATCTCCATGAACTTGTCAATCATGTCCAAGAATATAGCATACATGCATCTCTGAAATGTGGTTGGGGCATTGCACAGTCCAAATGGCATTCTTCTATATACAAAAGTGCCAAATGGACAGGTGAATGTTATTTTTTCATGGTCTTGAGGGTCCACAGGTATTTGGTTATAACCTGAGTACCCATCAAGGAAACAGTAGTATGCTCTTTCCCAGCCAATTTTTCTAGAATTTGGTCAATAAAAGGGAGAGGGAAGTGGTCTTTTCTAGTTTTTGAGTTGAGTTTTCTATAATCAATGCAAACTCTCAAGCCAGTGGTCTCCCTGGTCTTAAGTGGTGAAAAATGCCACTTTGCACCCTTTAACCTGACCTTTCATGGACCTGCAAGCAAACTAATAAGCCTCTGTTGAGTGCATTTTGTAGCTAGCAGGAAAATCTGGTAATAATGCAGCAAACCACTTAAAAATGCCCACAAAGAAGTCAGCTCTCATCACCATGCAGACCCAGCAACAGAATAAGGTGAAGAAAGCGAGAATAGGTTGATAACGTCTTATCGATTAGTCACCTGAAGGGTTCGACAGGATCAGAAAGTAGCAAAAGGAAGAATTCGTGCAGAATTGAAGAGTTCGATAGGATCCAAGACCCTATCGAGAAGTTGAAAGAGAAAGAGAATTCAACCTATCGAAAGCTAGCTGAGGGAAAGAGGAGACCTATCGGAAGGTTCATTGAACCTATCGAATGGTTCACTGAACCTATCGAAATAGAAATGCTGAAACAGCACCTATCGCAGAATGATCTGAACCTTTCGATGGGAACAAAGGTCATCCGATCGAAGTGAGAGAATGTAAATATTCAACCTATCGAATCAGTCTTCCAACCTGTTGAAAGCCCCAGATCAAGTGTAGTGAAACTAAAGCATCTAAACCCAACCTATCTGAACCTATCGAAGAGACCAGGGAACCTATCAAAAGGAACTACAAGCTTACTTTCAACCTGTCGGAAGCTTCTCCAACTTGTCGAAATCATGTGCTGAACTTCTCAGAAACCATGTTATGCACACGCTGAGACTTGGTGACCTGTTGCACGCAAACCAAGACACTTCGGTGACCGGTGCGACATTCTAGAAGATGCCCTAGGAAACCCTAATCGACCCACGTGCTTTAACAAAACTCTAACAAACTCTGACAACCTTCTAGAAGGGATTTTTGGCGGGAAAAATAGAGAAGGAAAGCTATATATGAGAACCCCCAATTACCATTGGGGGGGATCGAATTTCTGAGCAACTTTTCAGAGATCAGAGCTTGCAACGAGATTCCCTTTTCCCTCCTTTAGCCCAACCATGGTTGGCTAAACCCCTTGGAGCAACAAGGAATGAGTTAGATCTCTAATTGGATAAGGTTAAGAGTGTTGTTGGGGTTAATTGTTGCATAGACTATAGATCTGAGAGCATTCCATTATAAGAGTGACCTAGTTTGTAATGTAAATGTTGTTTTCAATGTTTTAATTAGATCTAAAGCCCTTTTGATTCCTCTTGGTGCTCGATCGGATTTCTGTAGAGGAGTTGCTTGATCAGCTCACCCACTTAACTGGTAGACCTCTTGGATATCATCTGAATTTCGTGGATCTGATATCCCTGTAATTTTCTGTGTCTGTGACCTAGAAATTGCAGCATCTATAGTAGTTTTAATTGTTCTAATTGAGGCCCTAGCTTTGTAGGAGATCTCTAGGATGGTCTGTGACCATTAAAGTGGACAGATCATAACCTTAAGGTAAATCTGAGCTCAGGCCTCAATTGGATTTATCTACTACAATCCATGGATTCGATAAAGCCTATAGGATGGTCTGTGACCATTAAAGTGGACAGATCATAGCCGTAAGGCCAAGTGGATCTTGTGATTTGAAGTGGAAGTTTTACCCTGTAGCTGTGTTTGCGGACAGGGCCTGTGGCCTGCTGAGGGACTTATGTGCTTTTGAACCCCTGTGACATGCTTAGCTCAAGCTGATTGTAGTGAAAATAATCTCCAAGCTGTTCTTCTCCATTTTTTGAGTTTTTAAACCTTCCATCTGTAAGATCTGAAGCTCCAGATTCGATCCAAAACAATCTGCATTTTATTTGTAGTTTAGCTTAAGTGACAACTCATTTCAAAACTCTCCGCTGTCTTTTAACTAAAGTAGAGATAGCTAGGGTGTCAGATCTCTTATAGATCTGAAGATTTATCTTATTTCTAAATAGCCTCCCTGTGGACATTCCCTTACTCACCATTCTTTTAAAGCTTGCTACAAAGGACCTTGTATCTTGCAGGCCTAAGATCTTTTAGATGTGCTAAATCCATCTCTATTTCTCTTGATTTTTACACCATAAATCAGCACACTAGAAATCCACAACAAGTTTTTGGCGCCGCTGCCGGGGAGGCAGATTAGAAATTGATAGATCTAAGTTTTTATCATAGATTTGTAGTTTTTGTTTGATTTTAGTAACTGTATTTGTGAGTTTTGCTATTTTTCAGTATTCTTTGGTCCATTTTACCATATCTAAGTACAGAATGAGAGGAGAGCTGTGCTGAAGGCTGCTCTATAGTTTGCATCTCTTCTCCCCTGCTTATTTTCAGATCTATTGATTTTTAGATTAGTTAATCAATTGTGTGTTCCTATTTGTTGTGTGAAGATTTACTCTGATTTTAGTTGTGAGAGTTGTATGTTTGGTAGGAGAACTCTTCAACCTGAGGTTATTCCACTAAATCCAGAGGTTGAAAGACTTCTCAGAACCAGACCAACCACATCCACGGCTGTTGAATTTGAATCTGTCGAAATGGGTGAGCAGCAGCAGCCTCAAACTCTCAAGGAATTCAATGCACCAGGGGTCTACAATTCCCCCTTCTGCATTCAGTTCCCTGCTGCTCAAGGAAATTATGAGATTAAATCGTCCATCATTCAAATCTTGCCTTCATTTCATGGCCTGACTAAGGAGGATCCCTATAAGCATATAGATGAATTCCTAAAATTGTGCACCACCTTTAACATCACAGGTTTGGGGGAGGAGGCCACCAGGATGAGACTCTTTCCATTTTCATTAAATGACAGAGCCAAAACCTGGTTATCTCTGCTTCCACCTAACAACATACAGTCCTGGAGTGATCTCCAATGTCAGTTTTTGGCCAAATTCTTTCCTATGTCAAAGGCCAGTCAATTGAGGAAGGGTATTATCTCTTTTACCCAAGATCCAACTGAAGACTTTCATCAGTCCTGGGAGAGATTTAAAGAACTCCTCAAGAAATATCCCCACCATCAAATCCCCGAATGGCAACTGGTTCAAAGCTTTTACCAGGGAATTGATTTAAAGAGCAGGGACATAATAGATGCCTCTTGTGGAGGCACTTATCTTCATAAAATTGCTGAGGAGGCATGGGAGCTCTTTGATATCATCAGTGACAACTCTATGCAAAGGGAAACCTTGGCAAGAGATCTAGAGCCGTCTAAATTGGTGAAAGAGAACACCTCAAGAGAAAAGATATATGAAGTGAGTGTGCCAAGTGAGTTGGAAAGGAAAGTGGACGACTTAACTCTAAAGTTTGATAGGCTGATGGGAGCAATGCAGCCACCTGTGGCTGCTAGGATAGAGGAAGCATGTGCTATATGCCAGTCCCCTGCTCACTCCCTAGATGAATGCCCCTCAGCTGCCTAATTTCCTGAGCTCATAACAAAGCAGGTGGTTGCAACTCAAACCTATGGGCAGCAACCTGCTACTGGGTATCAATGGAGAAACCACCCCAATTTGAGGTGGAGACAAGATGGATACCCCAGTCAACAGCAGCAGCAGCCCATGCCCTACAGAAATGCTCAACCCTATCGAGATGGTTATGTCCCAAGACCTCAATATCAGCAAACCATGGCCCAACCTATAGCTCCTCCTGTGCAGTAGGCTGCACCTACTCCAGCTGTGAGAACACCATCTTTTGAGGAACAAGTTCTATCTTCATTACAGAACTTGAACACCTTGACCCAAACTGTGCATTCTCACAACCAGAGCATCAAAAAGATAGAGGACCAGCTTGGTCAGCTATCTGATGCTCTGACTAGGAGAGAAGGAGGAAGGTTACCTAGCCAACCACAAGATAATCCACAAAGATAGTTTGTAGTGGGTGAAGTTTCCTCCACATATGAGGAAGCCAAATCTGTTACAACTTTGAGAAGTGGTAGGCTAATAGATAATCAAGTGGGCTGTGAGCCTGTGAAAAGTCTGAAGGAAGATAATGGAAGGAGTTTTCCGAGAACACAACAGAGGTCACCTGTGGTGGACCTGCAGGAACAACCTAGTGTCAATAAAGAGGATGACATGGATCCTCAAGAAAAAGAAAAAATCAGAAAGAAAGAAGCCCCATTGGCTAAGGCTGCAAGTGAAGGAGCAACCCCACACTTGCCATTTCCCAAGGCATTGTAAGGACCCTCCCCTTTTGACAAACGGCAGGGCAAAATTTAGGAAATGATGGAGACTTTCAAGCAAGTAAAGATTAATCTGCCTTTACTTGATGCCATTAAACAAGTCCTAGCCTATGCCAAATTCTTAAAAGACCTATGCACCCATAAAAGACAATCCAGGATACACCTATCCAAGAAAGTCTTTTCAACAGAAAAAGTCAAACATGTACTGTCCATTGTAACTCCTCCTAAACTTCAAGACCCTGGACTCCCCACCATCCCTTGCATCATTGGGGATCATACCATTGACAAAGCCCTATTAGATGTAGGAGCCAGTGTAAATTTGCTTCCATATTCAGTTTATGAGAAGCTGGGTCTAGGCAAACTAAAGCCCACACATGTTGTTCTACAACTGGCCGACAGATCTGAAAGGAGACCTATGTGGATAATCGAGGATGTTTTGGTTGGAGTTAACAAATTCTTTTTTCCTGCTGATTTTTTGGTGCTGGATATGGAATCCAGCAGGAATGCCATTTCCATCCTTGTGATCCTAGGCAGACCCTTTTTGGCCACAGCTAACGCGTGTATTCAATGTAGGTTCGGGATAATGGAGGTGTCATTCGGGAACATGAAGGTCAAACTGAACGTATACAATGCAGCCACCCAACCTCATCCTGATGAGGATTGTTTTTCTCTAGATGTAATAAATGAAGTTGTGCAAGAAAATGCGGATCTAATACTGCATGGTAAGGAATGGTCTAATGAGCTCGCGGCAGTATGGAAGGAACCAGAGGTAGAAACGATTTAACCCCTGAAA
Organism: Chloranthus sessilifolius; assembly: GCA_021018995.1. NCBI lineage: Eukaryota > Viridiplantae > Streptophyta > Magnoliopsida > Chloranthales > Chloranthaceae > Chloranthus > Chloranthus sessilifolius. The sequence continues at coordinate 144,481,134 of CM037589.1, forward strand.
CTGAGCATGTTCAACTTGTCTCCTCCGGAGCAGAACCAGCAAAGCTCAATCGATGGAGGCCTGCTTTGCTGCCCCTTCCACCTCCCTCCAAGACACCCCTATTGCCCTCCTTCATCAGCCCCCCAGAGGTGGATTTAAAACAACTCCCGCAAACTTTGAAATGTGCCTTTTTAGGAGACAACAACAAATTACCTGTGATAATCTCTTCTTCCCTCACCATTAAGCAGGAAAGAGAGCTACTTGTTGTGCTAAAAAGGCATAGAAGGGCAATAGGATGGACCATTGCAGACTTAGGGGGGATTAATCCTGCTGTGTGCATGCATAAGATTCATCTCGAGGAAGGTGCCAAACCTTCTCGAGAGATGCAGAGGAAACTTAACCCTCACATGTAGGAAGTTGTGATGAAGGAGGTAGTCAAACTCCTTGATGCTGGCATCATATACCCTATCTCAGATTCCCAATGGGTGGCACCTACCCAAGTTGTACCCAAGAAATCTGGCATCATGATTGTGGAAGCAGATTCAGGAGAGCTGATTCCAACCAGACAGACCACTGGTTGGAGAGTATGCATTGATTACAGAATGCTAAATGAAAAAACTAGCAAGGACCACTTACCACTACCTTTTATAAACCAAATCTTGGACAAGTTCACAGGTAAGGCATATTATTATTTTCTTGATGGATATTCAGGGTACAATCAGATCCCTGTCTACCCCCAAGATCAAGAAAAAACTACATTCATTTGCCCATTTAGGACCTTTGCACACAGGAGGATGTCATTTGGGCTGTGTAATGCACCTGCCACTTTCCAACGATGCATGTATGTCATTTTTTCTGACATGATTGACAAATTTTTGGAGATCCTCATGAATGATTTCTCCATTTATGGAGATGATTTTGGCCAATGCCTGCACCATCTCAATTCTATGCTGCAGAGGTGTGAGGAGCCCAACCTAGTCCTAAGTTGGGAAAAGAGTCACTTTATGGTCACTCAGGGCACTGACCTTGGACATGTGGTCTCCCATAAGGGAATAGAGGTTGATCAGGCTAAGATTGACTTAATTTCCCATCTGCCCCCTCCCAAAACTGTCAAACTAGTCAGGTCTTTTCTGGGCCATGCTGGATATTATAGGCGATTCATCAAGGACTTCAGCAAAATCACCCCTGTGCCACCTGATGTGTCAAGAGGTACTGTAGACACCCAAATTTGGCCCAAGGCCCGATCGAAACACCTTTCGAGAGAGGTGTAATTCTGAGCTTTTGATGGCATGTATGGAACCCTTAGGAATCACCCTAAACCCTTAAGAATTACCCTAGATCTCTTAGGAACCTACCCTAAATCTTTAGAAACCAATCCCGAACCCTTAGGAATTAACCATACCCTTCTAAGACCTATTAGAATCCTTCCCGGGCATGATTCAAACCCCCCTGAGCAGCTATTAGAAAGAGGAGTGCTAAAATTTTTATGGATAGTTGCCTAACCTAAGGCCTATATCATTGGAAAGAAGACTTTCCTAGCTTTCCAACGAGTTAAGAATCGCCTAATTTTGAGTTGTACATCAAAAGATATGGTAGAATGAAGATCGTAAATTTGTACAAGATATTGCAAAACCGGACCCATAGAGTCAATTTCGAACTAACCAAAATAGCTGATGAAAAGAGGAGTGCCAAGGTTATCATATATAGTTGCCCAATCTAAGGACTATACTATTGGAAAATAGACTTTTTCAGCTTTCCAGCGAGCCAAGAATCGCCTAATTTAGAGTTGTACATAAAAAGTTATGGCAATTTGAAAAATGCGGATTTGTGCAGGAAATTGCAAACCGGGCCGGGCCCCTGCGGGTCTTCAACTTCCAATAGTTTGGACCTGGTTTTCCTTCAAAAAATGGCCAAAATTGACATTGGGGGTTTGACTTGTGAACCATCTCAAAGTCTAGGGTGTGTTTCTTTAGGACCCTAGTGACCCTATTAGCTTAAGTTATCACCCTTTTGCCATTCAAGTCACCACCCTATCATCTACCATTAAATCCAAATCCCTCTTCTCCAAGCTCTAGAAAACCACAAAAACCTTAGATTTCCCATTACCTAATTGCTAATCCAATTAGGATTTTAACCCCTCACTAATCCTCCCTTTCTCTATAAATAGAGAGCCACCCCTCTTGCTTAAGTGTTGAGAGTTTTTACCTAAGAGAGAAAGAGCTTAAGTGAGCAGATCTTTCTCCCTTTGGTGCACCATCCCCATACAAATTTCAGAATTGAAAAAGCCCCTTTAGACCTTAGTATTTCACTAAAAACCTCTAGATTAGATGTGTGTTACCCCCTAGCTTTCCTTCTCTACCTCTTAGTTTCAAGCCTTAGGAATTAGAACCCCATTCCATACCATACAAGCTTTCAAAAAGCTTACCGAAGCAAGCCAACGCAAGGCTCTCCAACAGTGCTACAAGGGCCTGAGAGCTCCGGCTCTCCCCTCTATTCCTCTACCTTCTTTGCTTTTCCTCTATCCTAGAATTGAGCCGTTACGCTGCCCAAATTTCAGCAAGCGGGAAGGGCTCAATAGGATCGGTGTGCCTTCGGGCAAGGGGAAGTGCCGCTCATTTTACTTTCTTATATATATATATATAATTATATATATATATATATATACTATATAAACCAGCCCCACATAGACCTGGCCTTAAGTAGAGACCGCATTTAGCGGGTTGATCGGGTGCCTAACACCTTCCCGATCGATAACCGAAGCCCCTACCCAAGAACCTTTGGTGTGGACCGAATTCAGAGTCATATTTTTAGCACTTCGGTGCTCATAAAAATGAACTAGGTATGCCGGGACACCGAAAGCTCCGGGTGGCGACTCTATATTTTTTATAGTTAGAGAGCGCATCGTTGCGACGGGATCGTCACGATTCCCACCGTTGCACAGGTACCCTTTGAGTTCAATGATGACTGCCAGGCTGCTTTTAAGCAGCTAAAAACTTGCTTGACTATAGCCCCTATCGTACAAGCCCCCGATTTCTCTTTACCATTTGAGCTTATGTGTGATGCATCAGACTTTGCTATGGGGGCTGTTTTGGGACAAAGAAGAGATAAGGCACCATGTGTGGTGGCATATGCTAGTAAATCAATGGTTGATGCTAAATTGAATTACACCATGACTGAGAAGGAGCTGTTAGCCACTGTCTTTAGAGAAATTCCGATCGTATGTGTTGGGCTCAAAAATCACTGTGTTCACTGACCACTCAGCCTTGAAATAGCTCTTGTCTAAGAGGGAGGCCAAAGCAAGATTAATCAGATGGATTCTCCTTTTGCAGGAATTCCATTTGGAGATTAAAGATAAGAAGGGGGTGGAGAACGTGGTTGCTGATCATCTATCAAGGATCCAAGTTGCAGAAACAGAGAGCCTACCCATCAATGATTCTTTTCCAGACGAGCAGCTGTTTGCCGTACAGATCAATATGCCTTGGTTTGCTAATATCGTGAACTACCTTGCTGTCAAAAGGATCCCTCCACATTGGAACAAGAATGATAGAAATTTGTTTTTCTCTCAGATCAAGCACTATATATGGGAGGATCCTTACCTTTTAAACATTGTTCAGACCAAGTCATTCGAAGGTGTGTACCGGAGACAGAGTTCCACCACATTTTAACCATGAGTCATGAACAGGCTTGTGGGGGCCACTTCAGAGGTAACAAGACTACTACGAAGGTGCTTCAGAGTGGTTTCTATTGGCCTACTCTGTTCAGAGATGCCCGACAACATTGCAAAGCCTGTCCTCGATGCCAGCAGATGATAGCTGAGCTAGAGGAGCTCAAATTGGAAGCATACACCAATGCCCAAATTTACAAAGAAAAAACCAAAGCCTTCCACGATAGACACCTACTACGGAAAGAATTCAAACCCAATGACAAGGTGTGGATGTTCAATTCTAGATTAAAATTCTTTCCAGGTAAGTTGCAGTCCAGATGGGATGGACCCTTCATAGTTGTACATGTTTCCCCATCTGGGGCTGTTGAAGTTAGGGACCCTACAGATGGTAGAGTCATGAAGGTCAATGGCCAGAGGCTCAAACTGTGTATGGATAAGATTTGTCAGCCTGAGGAAAGCATTGATCTTCAACACCCTCCAGGTTGATAGCTGATTTTGGCTTGTATCATATGTAAAGTATGTGATTTATTTATATCAACGGATGGCTGGTTTAGCAGGATAAATTTCAGGGTGCTGAAACTGAGCACTACACTCAATCTTGGCTTTTAGAACCTTTCGATAAGATGCTGGATGATTTTGATAGGATGCGGAACATTTTCAAAGGGCACTGGGCCTTGACGATAGGTGAAACCAACCCCTCGATAGGTTAAATTTGCCAACAGACACTTTTCGATAGATTCTAGGTACCTTCTGGAACCTATCGCAATGACGAATCACTTCAAATTCCAACCTATCGAAAGGAACGTATCACCTGTCGAGTTCCTATCGAATTATACCGTTTGTAAGTATGGACTTCCACGCCTTCGATAGGACACATTCACCTATCGCCACCATTCTCGCCATCCTATCGAAATCGATTCTCTTGTCTAATGGCGCAGTGTTTCAGCATTTATGGCACATGCCACCCTAACTTAATTGTTCCTCCTAAATTTAGTCTATCATGCAGTCCAACTCCCACCCAGCAACCGCCAATCCCTGTATTCTCACCCTTCACTTTCAATTCCGACACCTCGACGACTGCGCCGCTTTTATTACATCACTTCATCTTCCAGCACCCATGCACCTTAAATATTCACTTTTTTCGGTCCTTCCACATCCATCCCAGCCTAACCTGCCCAACTCTTCCAGCTCCCACTCATGGCTGACGAAAAACCTCCAGAGTTGCCTATCAAATTCTTCCCAGTTTGGCCACCACCACCGCCACCGGTCGAGCCTGATCCTCTTCAATTTCTCTGGGATGAATATGAAGAGGTCCAGCGAATCCTCACCAAGGAGAAAAAGAAAAACCTCAAGAGGGAGAAGAAGAAGCAGAGGATCGCATCACCAACTGCCTCCCCTCTGTCATCCTCATCATCATCCACCACCCCACCCCTTTGACCCTCTTTTCCTTTTCTTCCCCGCTTGCGCCTCTTCCACCCACAGTGGTGAATATCCTCGCCAGGCTAATTTTCTTTTCCCAAAATAGATGTTGTTCACCTTTCTGTTTTCTGAATATTTATAATAAATTCTTTCTTCATTCTACTTCCTGTTTCTAAATTTATTTCTTGATTCAATTTATTTTTCTAGAATGTCTGCACCACTAAACTCATTCTGCATCCAACAGTGAGGACATTGTTTAGTTCAGGTTTGGGGGTGTGGCATGTATGCCAATAAACTAGTTAATTGTAGTGCAGCCAATTTAAAAAGGAATAATCGGAAAAAGAATGAATTCATCTCATATTTGTTCTTAAGGAAACCTATAAAACCATTTGCAACTAAAACAAGCTGAAGTTTTAACATTCTTCATGAAGAAAATGTCAAGAAATTTTGCAGGAAGCCTTTAATGTGTGATAAACCAGCAACGAGAAGAAACTGTGAAGATACTCTCCAGAAATTGGATGGAAGGCCATACCCTGTGAGAATTGGACCTGAAAAAATTTTCTTTGAGGAGTGTCTTGGCAATCTTTTCTGCTCTAAGGACTAATGAGATCTAATTTTAATCACTAGAAGTTAGGCAAATCCAAATTAAAACAAGCTCAACAGCATTCATGACATTGAGGACGTGAAGTAAGGCCATCCCTTGGACAGGTTGAGCCTAAAATTTCCTCACCTTTAAACTGCCCTTGATGCACACCATTTGAGCCCTGAAAATCCTAATTTTCTTTGATGAAAACCAGGAAACTCAAACCCAGAACCCCTTGACCTGTTTCAGTTCACCCTCAATCTGAGAAATCAAGAAAAAAGAAGGAGAAGTGAGGTTAGAGGAGTAAGGTGCGATGTTTGGTTGAAAAGGAACAAACACGGTCGATGGTGTTGTGGCATTCCAGCCCATATAAAAATTTAAAAAAAAAACAAAAAACAAAAAAAAAAAAAAAAAAAAAAAGGAAGGAGAAAGAGAAGTCATTTCATTGAAAGATTGGAAGGAAGAGAAGAAGCTAGCTACTTTAGCTCTGAAAATTCAAGAAGTATATGAAATTGTCCTGATATGAAAAAGGTTGAGTTGCAAATCACCTCTTTACTTTTTATAAGATTTCTCAAATTTTGAATCCCATTCCACCCTTCTTATTCTTTATAAACCTCACCCATAAGCCACATTACTATCCAATAAAAAGTCCTTACTAATCTGAAATGGATTGAGCTGTCATGTGGAGATGAGGATTTGTTTGATCTATAGTGCAAAGAATTAGAAAACATCATAAATTAGAGCAATGCCTATGCTCTTGCTTGCAGTCCTATTTGAGGGCTGTAACTGCTCTTGAGCTGAGTGATATGATTTACCCCTCTTCTCTGTACTAATGAGTGAACAACCCTGGTGAGATTTGAGTATGAAATCCAGTTGATGGGGGAAGTATCCAAGCAGGATCCTCAAATTGATGGTGAGTTATGCGTGAAATTCCATAAGAAGTTTCTGGATACAAACTGAGTGATAATGGAGAGATTTCAATAGACTTTCATATTCCCAAATGGAAATATGAAATTCCCTTAATGAATGGGCATGATTTGAATTTATTTGATTTACTTCAATTCTGCTTTAACACGCTGCACTACTATTAACTAAGCTGTATTGGAGAAGTTTGTGGGTACCTTCACTGAAAACCCTCAGGAGAGTTCACTCCTCCACTAGGGATCACCTAGTGGTATAAAAGGCTTGGTGCATGTGCTAAATACATCCGTGCTCCCTACGAAAGTGGCATTTTATTTTTCTTTTGAATTCTCCTTTGCTCAAGGACTAGCAAAGCTTAGGTTTGGGGGTGTGTTAAGTAGTGAAAAATGCCACTTTGCACCCTTTAACCTGACCTTTCATGGACCTGCAAGAACACTAATAAACCTCTATTGAGTGCATTTTATAGCTAGCAGGAAAATCTGGTAATAATGCAGCAAACCACTTAAAAATGCCGACAAAGAAGTCAGCTCTCAGCACCATGCAGACCCAGCAACAGAATAAGGCGAAGGAAGCGAGAATAGGTTGATAGCGTCCTATCGATTAGTCACCTGAAGGGTTCGACAGGATCAGAAAGCAGTAAAAGGAAGAATTCGTGCAGAAGTGAAGAGTTTGATAGGATCCAAGACCCTATCGAGCAGTTGAAAGAGAAAGAGAATTCAACCAATTGAAAGCTAGCTGAGGGAAAGAGGAGACCTATCGGAAGGTTCATTGAACCTATCGAATGGTTCACTAAACCTATCGAAATAGAAATGCTGAAACAACACCTATCGCAGAATGATCTGAACCTTTCGATGGGAACAAAGGTCATCCGATCGAAGTGAGAGAATGTAAATATTCAACCTATCGAATCACTCTTCCAACCTGTCGAAAGCCCTAGATCAAGTGTAGTGAAGCTAAAGTATCTAAACCCAACCTATCGGAACCTATCGAAGAGACCAGGGAACCTATCGAAAGGAACTACAAGCTTACTTTCAACCTGTCGGAAGCTTCTCCAACCTGTCGAAATCGTGTGCTGAACTTCTCAGAAACCATGCTAAGCACACGCTGAGACTTGGCGACCTGTTGCACGCACACCAAGCCACTTTGGTGATCGAAGCGATGTTCTAGAAGATGCCCTAGGAAACCCTAACTGATCCACGTGCTTTAACAGAACTCTAACAAACTCTTACAACCTTCTAGAAGGGATTTTTGGCGAGAAAAATAGAGAAGGAAAGCTATATATGGGAACCCCCAATTACCATTGGGGGGGATCGAATTTCTCAGCAACTTTCCAGAGATCGGAGCTTGTAGCGAGATTCCCTTTTCCCTCCTTTAGCCCAACCATGGTTGGCTAAACCCCTTGAACCCGCAAGGAGTGAGTTAGATCCATAATTGGGTAAGGTTAAGAGTGTTGCTGGGGTTAATTGTTGCATATACTACAGATCTGAGAGCATTTCATTGTAAGAGTGACCTAGTTTGTAATGTAAATGCTGTTTTCAATGTTTTAATTAGATCTAAAGCTCCTTTGATTCCTCTTGGTGCTCGATCAGATTTGTGTAGAGGAGTTGCTTGATCAGCTCACCCACTTAATTGGTAGACCTCTTGGATATTATTTGAATTCCCTGAATCTGATATCCCTGTAATTCCCTGTGTCTGTGACCTAGAAATTGTAGTATCTGTAGTGGTTTTAATTATTCTAATTGAGGCCCTGGCTTTGTAGGAGATCTCTAGGATGGTCTGTGACCATTAAAGTGGACAAATCATAACCTTAAGGTAAATCTGAGCTCAGGCCTCAATTGGATTTATCTACTGCAATTCACAGATTCGATAAAGCCTATAGGATGGTCTGTGACCATTAAAGTGGACAGATCATAGCCTTAAGGCCAGGTGGATCCTGTGATTTGAAGTGGAAGTTTTGCCCTGCAGCTGTGTTTGCGGACAGTGCCTGTGGCCAGCTAAGGGATTTATGTGCTTTTGAACCCCTATGACATGCTTAGCTCAACCTGATTGTAGTGAAAACAATCTCCAAGCTGTTCTTCTCCATTTTCTGAGTTTTTAAACCTTTCATCTGCAAGATCTGAAGCTCCAGATTCGATCCAAAACAATTTGCATTTTATTTGTAGTTTAGTTTAAGTGAGAACTCATTTCAAAACTCTCCCCTGCCTTTTAACTAAAGTAGAGATAGCTAGGGTGTCATATCTCTTATAGATCTGAAGATTTATCCTATTTCTAAATAGCCTCCCTGTGGACATTCCCTTACTCACCATTCTTTTAAAGCTTGGTACAAAGGACCCTGTATCTTGCAGGCCTAGGATCTTTTAGATGTGTTGAATCCATCTCTGTTTTCTCTTGATTTTTACACCATAAATCAGCACACTAGAAATCCACAACACCTGGCTGGCATTAACTCTCCAGAATCTGAAGTGACAACTGTTATGCCTGACTTTTTGGGTACCGCCTGAATAGGTGACACCCACTCTGAATCGGAAATGGGATAAATTACCCCTGCATCTAACAGTTTCACTATTTCTTTGAGGACCACCTCTTGCATGTGAGGATTTAACTTCCTTTGCATCTCCCTAGAGGGTTTTGAGCCCTCCTCCAAGTGTATTTTGTGCATATAAATTGAGACATCAGTCCCTCCTAGATCAATAATGGTCCAACCTATGGCTTTTTTGTGCTTCCTAAGGACAGTCAATAATTCTTCTTCCTGCTCATGGGAAAGAGAGGAAGAAATAATCACTGAAAGATTGTTGCCCTACCCCAGGAAGACATACTTTAATGTGTCTGGGAGCTGTTTAAGCTCTAGCTCAGGTGGACTCTCAATGGAAGGTAATATAGGTGCCTTGGTGGTTAGAGGCAGGGACAGCAATGTGAGTTTTCAGCTAGAATGCTACACTAGGCCCACAGAAGACTCAGTGGTAGTGCTGTCTCCAATTTTAAAAATATGGGCCTCCTCCTCAACCTCACTCCAATCAGTTTCTAGGTTCTCAAACACTTTATCCCAATCCAGCAGATTGGATAACTCTTCCTCTACTAGGTCCTCTAGTACATCCACTACAAAACAGTCCTCAATATCCAACTGAGGCTGCTTGGCAGTATTGTACACATTTAACTGGGCCTTCATATTCCCAAAGGTTATCTCCATCACCCCAGACCTGCATTGAATGCAGGCATTGGCAGTGGCCAAGAATGGCCTGCCCAAGATGACAGAAATTGGGGTTCTACTTTTGCAAGGGTCCATGTCCAAAACTAGAAAATCTGCAGGGTAGTAGAACTTATTCACTCCTACCAAAACATCCTCAACCACACCCATAGGCCTCCTCTCGGACCTATCAGCCAGCTAGAGCACAATTGGAGTAGGTTTAAACTCCCCCAAACCTAGCTCGTCATATACAAAATATGGGAGCAAGTTTACACTAGCCCCCAAGTCCAAGAGGGCTCTGCTTATTATGTGGTTCCCAATGATGCAGGGAATTGTAGGTACCCCTGCGTCTTGCAGTTTTTTCGGTGTGGCTATGGACAACACTGATTCAACATGTTTTGCAGTAAGGACCTTTTTAGACAGCTGAACTCTTGCTTTCCTCTTTTGTGTGCAAAGGTTCTTTAAGAATTTGGCATAGACAGGGACTTATTTTATGGCAGCAAGCAGGGGTAAATTAATTTTTATTTACTTGAAAGTCTCCAGCATCTCCTCCATTTGAGCATTCCCCTTATCAAAAGGAGAAGGGCCAGCAAGTGCATGAGGATATGGCAGCTGTGGTACTGCTGGTACCTCAGCTACATGCCAAGCTACTGCATGATCAAATTTTTGTTTTTTCCTTTTTTCTTCATTTATTTCTTCTTGTGGGGACTCAACATCAACCCCCTTATTTTGCTCCTGTTGTTCCACAACAATGGATGAATTCATTGGTTCTTCTTCACTCACATTTCTTTCTTTCCCACTCTCCTGGGTCTCCTCGACTGCCCTGCCCACTTGGTTATCAACCACTTGGCCACTTCTTAAGGTGGTAATTGTATTAGTCTCCTCATGAGTAGAGGAGCCTTCTCCAATCATGTATTGGCCCTTAGGGTTGGCCATGGCCAAGGGTTGACTAGGAAACCTGCCCTCCTCTCTCTTGTTCAAAGCATTGTAGATTTGATCAAGATGGCCTCTATTTTCTTAATGCTTTGACCATGAGAGTTTTCAGTTTGGGTTAGAGTTCCCTGATTTTGTATTGATGCTAACATTTGCTCTTCAAAAGAAGAGGTTCTGGGCTGTGATGGGGGAAAAACTAGGTGATTTTGTTGCAGAGCAGGCAACTAAAAATTCTGTCTAGGTGCATATCCCTGATTGTACTGTGGCTGTGGTCTGTAAGGAACTGCCAACTGCTGCTGCTGGGGCAGTTGATGTGTCTTATCTCCACCTCAAATTGGGGTGATTTCTCCATTGGTACCTAGCATACTGCTGGCCATATGTCAGGGCAGCATTGGCAAGTTCCATGACTAATGTAGGGTATTGGTGGGCTGATGGATATTCCACAATTGAGTGTGTGAGAGACTGGCATATCAGACATGCCTCCTCCACTTGTGCAACCAGTCTAGGCTACATCACACTCATTTGCTTGTCAAATTTTATGGTCAAGTTGTCCACCTTTTTCTCCAGGCCACTATGCACATTGACTTCAAACAATTTTCCTTTAGAGGAGGCTTCCGTTACCATTCTAGCTGGAGTCTCTATGTCATTGCGGGACAGAGACTCATGCTGCATGGTGTTCTCACAAATAATGTCAAACAATTCCTAAGCCTCATCAGCTATCTTATGGAGGTAGGTACCTCCACATGAGGCATCCACCATATCCCTATTCTTGGGATCAATTCCTTGGTAGAATACTTAAACAAGTTGCCATTGAGGAATTTTGTGGTGGGGGCATTGCTTTAACATCTCTTGAAACCTTTCTCAAGCTCCATGAGAATCTTCAGTTGAGGATTAAGCAAATGAAAGTATGTTCTTCCTCATCTTGCTAATTTTGTTCATTGAAAAAAATTTAGCCAAAAATTGGCTTTGGAGATCATTCCAAGACTGTATGCTATTGGCTGGGAGCATGGAGAGCCAAGTCCTGGCTTTATCCTTTAGGGAAAAAGGAAAAAGCCTCAGTTTGGTGGCTTCATCTCCCAAGCCAGCAATATTAAATATTGTCCAAAGTGCCAAGAACTCATCAATGTGCTTGTATGGGTCTTCTTTACTCAACCCATGAAAAGATGGCAGCATGTTGATGGTGGAAGATTTAATTTCATAATATCCCTGGGCTGCAGGGAATTGAATACAGAAGGGGGATGTGTATGCCCCTGGTGTATTGAATTCCTTCAGGGTTCTTTGTTGGTCACCCATCTCAGCTAGCACGGTATTATCAACAGGGGTTTGTGTGGTGTTTTTAGGTCTAAGAGTTCTCTCAATCTCAGGATTTGGAGGTTCTAGGTCAGGGTTGAGGGACCTTCTACCATGCATAAACACCCACAACACAAGAAAAGCAAAACATAGACAGCACACTTAAAAGAATTTATAACAAAAAGAAACTATTGACAGGTACTACTGAACTACTAAGAGCAAAAATAGCAGAAATAGACTGAGATTTGGGGGGAAGGAGATGCAAACTAAAGGTAGCAGCTCTCCAACTGCAGCTCTAATTTCTCCCTTCTGCTACTGTCCAAATCTACAACAAGTGCAATAGATTCAGTAGTACTTTTATTCAAAAATAGGCACAACTACAAAGAATTTTGTAAACACAAATACAATACAACTTAGGTCTACTAATTAGATCAAAGATCCCCGACAGCGGCGCTAAAAGCTTGTTGGATTTCTATTATATTAAAGTCTTGCTACTATTTTTATTGGAAAATAGTGGTAAAAATATAAAACGAAACAAAGGGAGTTAGAATGGATGAAAACACATCACAACAGCAAGTCTAAAATATTCACAGACCTGCAAGATACAGGGCCTATTGTAGTAAGTTTTAATAATTAAGAGTTTGTCCCACAGGGACCAATGATCTAGAACCCAAAAGGGTTGTATTAGTAGGCCTCCAGATCTAGCTACAGATCTGGCGATCCTAAAGGAAGGGAGTTAGGTGTCACAACTAAAATAAAACTAAAATAAGAGAATGAAAATGTAGTCCTATACTGAAGGGAGTTATGAAGGTGGTGATGATGTGGTAAACTAAAGATAAAATGGTGAGAAGTAAACTGCTAAGAAAAGGTCACATCAGTCATTGTAACTCAAATCTAGAGTTGTCTCTGCAGCCTTCCTTCAAATGGCTACAAGCATATCCGCAAGGTAGAGGAATCCAATCCAACCCCTATGATTCAAACTAATCTCTTAAGGCTATAATCTGTCCACTTAAATGGTCACAGACTATCCAATAGAGACGATCAAACCACCTGAGTTAAATCAGAAAACTAACCTGATCCAAGGGAATGGATTGATCTTAAGGCTATAATCTGTCCACTCAAATGGTCACAGACTATCCAATGGATTTCCTCCAACTAGTGGATCAAATCAGAACATGAATATCATTACAGACACTATGTTTGCAAGGCTACAAGCACATGCATTCATAGAAGCAAACAACCCTTAAAATCAGGTGAAAACCACTTCAAATCAAAGACTGAATGGGGCTCCAAACTCAGCTATTCATTGCTACGAAAGGCCTATTATGACTCAGCTCACAAGTCTCTAATCACTATAGTAAACCAGATCTAACATCTGATGACTGAATGTAAAACAGAGGGGGGCCTGTCCCTACAACAATCTCTCACAAAGCTACAAGCACATGCGTAGAGAAGAAGAATCCATCTCAGATCTGTGGCTTGGACTCACCCTAGGGATATAGTCTGTCCATTTAAATGGTCACAGGCTATCCACAGTGGTTATTCAAATCGCAGAGGGCTGAGATGGAACAGGAAAGTTGCTGCTGTCACCATTGTTTCAAGGCTACAAGCTCAAACGATAATGGGAGCATCAAATCTATAGAAGTCTATGTAAAGAAAACATAGAGAAAATATAGATTCAAGTTAAATTATAAAATGGCATTTCATCATAAAAGAAACTTACAATGGATGACCTCAAGACGATAGCCTTGTGCAGAACAGCCCAAAACAATTCCCAAAGCTTATACAAATCTTATTACAAAACTAAATCAAACTAATCCTAGCTGCTTACGAAGATCATAGCCAGCAAGTACTGGTCTAAGGAAGAAGAAAAAAAAATTGGAGAAGTGACCTAATCCTAACCCTAATCTTCCTTAAGCTATCAGCCGATTTTAGGTTGAGGAAGAGATGGTTTATTTTAGATGAAAGCTAGCTTATATACACAGTCGGCTGCCTTGGCCAAGAAAAGAAACTAATTAGTACTGCTGTCGTGGTGCCTTTTCATCCCTTGGATGCCTCGAGATGTGTGGAGGTAGATCAAGACATCGGGAAGAGTGCCCTAAAAGCGTGAAAATTCTGAAAGGGTCCTTGAGTATGGACTGAGAAAGGAGAAGCCCGAGCATCGCAAGGCTGAATGTGGTGTTTTAGCCTCTCGCTAGGTTATCGCGTGGCTAAAATGACAAGTAAAGGCAACTTGCGAGGCTAGATTTGCTGCTTGAGAGACCTCGCGAGGCTCTGACTTGGCTTGATGATGCATCTCGCGTAGTTAGGCCTTCAGATATTTTGGTCGCGAGGGTGTTGCGTGGCTAGAATCAATGGACTCTGCAACTCGCGTAGATACTCCTTGAGCTTCGTGGGGTTGCTTGCCAGGATGGATTTGCCTCTTCGTGTGGATGTATTGGCTCTAGGGTGTGCGAGAGCTGCGCAAGTGACTTGCTGAAGCTATTACCTTCGCAAGAGGTTCGGGAGCAGCTGAAATCTCTCTGTATTTGATCCTCACAAAATCTTTGCGAGGGTATTTGCTGGAGCTTGTCTGCATGAGAATCGTGCAAACCTTCACATTCTGCATTATCTGAACCTCGCGAGATCCTCGCGAGGGATATTTCTGAAGCTGCAATCCTCACGAAGTACTCTTTTGAGCTCTTCTCCCATGTGTTACGCGACATCTTCATGAGTTCTTTTGCCAGCTATCTCTTGGACCTTGCGAGGGAGATTGTTGTGTGCTTTAACTTCGTGAGAGCCTTGCGTCTTGAATTCCAGCTGTGCGAGGCTTGCTTTCTGCTCCCCTGCTTCAATGCTCATGCTGTTGCTGCATCCTTCTCTACTCAGGTCCATTTTTCTCTCATCTATCGGACTCCCTGGGCCCACTTAGGCAACCAAAATGATCACCATGGTATGTACTCCCATGGTGTACTCTCTGTTCTTTACCCAGCTGCAAAGATTGGCTTTAAAATCTTCTTCTTTTGGCCTCCAAAGCATGGACTGTAATGCTAAGCTGCAAATTATTCTTTAACTACAAAAAAAACTCAAAAGAGGATTATTAGATGGCTCCAAGGTATAGTAAAGGCTACGTTAGGAGGTGAAAAGTGGTACTTTTCAGTGAATAATAGTTATGGATATGTTAGGTCATATGTACGCAAGTGTATAATATCATGCCTACTCTTGGGCATGGTAATTCGCTGAGATGGTATCGAAGCGAGGAATACATTGTATTTGAATGCCTCACAACTCCTGGTAGTATGTGACATCATGACGAGTGTGGTGTGTGGATTTAGTGTAGTCTCGTATATGGTGGCATATGCAGTAACCCTATTACCCCCGAGTTTTAATATGATAATATAAGATAAGAGTTAAGATACCCTTAGGCCTTAGTTGTAGTGAAGTTTCTTTTACGGTCACATGAAACTCGGAATGTAGGCGTCCATGTATAGATGTAATATCTCTATGGTAGTATGGGCTGTCACACGAAGTGCATCTAAGTTACTACGGAACTTATTCCTTGACAAGCGTGGTTTAGTAAAGTTATCCCACTATAGCTCGTCCTAAAATTAAGTTGTAAGATTATGATAAGTATGAGTAAGTAAGATAAGATAAGTTATAAGTATGATAAGAAGACACTGTTGTGTAGGCCAACATAAATTTAAGAACTTAAGTGTATACGTGTCATTCCTTACGTAGCCACCATAAGGGCCACAACGTCTTACAGTCAAGACAGGTCTCTGGAAAGACAGTATGAGTATGTTATGAGTTACGATTGACCATGTCTACCTATTAGGCTAAATGGGGTGTATGAGTATATTATGGTGGGCGTTATTGTTGGTACGTGCTTTTTCTAAGGCCCTTTTGGGTCTCAAAATAAGTGGCCCAAATCGATCCCTAGTGGACTCTTTTCGTATGGGTTGGCAGAAAGCGATGAGGTAATAAAAGAGGAAATATTAAGGTGCACTTGTGGAGATATATTGATAGTAATAAGCGAATTCTAAATAGAGTATACCTGGCTTGTTGCGATCGCCATCTATAGATTTATCAACGCTATAGAACATCACTGATCAAGTGAGGATAGGGTGCGGGTATGGGTTGGACTCCTATGCTGAACGTTAACCTACCGACCTTAACAACTATGGGTTGCCTAAGGATATCTAGTTTGGTTTCCTAATCCTACTTGGGTGTAACTAAGAAATGGGGTTGTGGCCCATTATGCTCAGGAGGATCGTCCCCGTTTAATAATGCTTGGGCAAATCGGGGAGGCAATGGTAGTTTTGTAAATATTGGAGAGGGTTAGAGACCTAATTGGCATTAGGCCCTCCATTAGCTCCCTTGGGAAAATCGGTGAGGCAATGGTAGTTTTGTAAATATTGGAGAGGGTTAGAGACCTAATTGGCACTAGGCTAAGAATTTTGGCAGGGGTTTCCTAAGGTGGATCTAGGGCTAGCTTTTCTCCCTTCAGTAATCCTTCGAGAATTGAGGTAAGTGGGTCAATTCCGCTTGCTCGATTACCCCAAAATTTCTGGAGAAAAGTCTGTAGTTCTAAGAATAAAAAATTTAGAGTGCAACTCAATTCCTTTTATCGAAATCTCAGATCAAACTTCAAATTTTCCAAAAGGAAGAAGCTTGAAATTAGTGTGTTGAGAGCTGTGAGGTAGGAGCCTATTTATAGGTATTCAGGGAATTATGCGCATATGGGCCTACTCATGATTCGGAATCAGTCTTCAGCCAATTCCTTTTGGCACCGAAGGGAGTGAAAAGCATCAACAGTCTCCTAGATGCAATCATCAAGTTCTGGGTTGGAAAAAACATCTAAAATTTTAGGAAGGGTGCTATCAGATTTTGCCCCCTTAATTTTTTCTTAATAACTGGTCTTCGAATGACTGGCCCTTGCCGTTAACCTCCCTCCAAGCCCCTTCCCGAGGTGCAATCGCTTCAAAGAAGAGGCGATGATGCATCTACTTCGAGGCGCAATCGCTTCATATAAGAAGTGATGTCGCATCTACTTTAAGGCACAATTGCTTCACAGAAGGAGCGATGGCGCGCCTATTTTCTGAGGCACTATCATTTCATAACGAAGCACTGTTGGTTTTCCTAATTCCTTATTCCTTATCATTCGTCAATAATATGGAAAATGTATCTTCTTATAGTCCTTCTGGGAACTGGAGTACACACTCTATGAGCAGACCAAGCCTATGATATAAGATTTACTGCTATCAGGTAAGAGATCTGCAGAAGCGATTGAAGGACCAATGGCCCCTCCCATTACTTTGCGGAGGAAGAGGTTAGAAATTGAAGTTATTAACTTGGAGGAAGAGGAAGAGGAAGAGGAAGAAGAAGTAGAAGAAGATGATGAAAAGGAAGAGGACGAAGAAGATGAATACGAGGAAGAAGAAGAGGCTCCTAAAACCAGTAAGTCCGTGAGACCGCAGTCTCTTGGAAAATGGATGCAGTCGGCCAATTCCAGAATTGCAGACTGTGAGAGGTCAATCAGAGAGCAGAGAAAAGGCTTCGATGACCTTAGTCTAAAGGTTCTCCAGCTGGAACAGGAGAACCAGAAACTGAAGGAATAGAACACCAATATCTTGAAGGGGCAGGGTTATATTGTGAGGCAGTTGACCATCTTCCAAATGGATCAGGTGTCTCTGAAGGAATACTTGAAAAAATTTGTCGAGGTATGCTTTCAAGCTGCTCCCGACGAAGTGCCAATGCTTTCTACATGAGGCACCGATGCTTACTCTTTGAAGTACAGGCACCTCGACTACGAAGCATTGGTGCTTCGATTATGATGCGTAAGCGCTTCACTGATGAGGCACCAACGCTTCGACTATGAAGTGCCTACGCTTCATTTATGAAGCGCGAACAGTTCTACATGAGAGCGTTAGAACTTCTGGATTTGAGAATTCTTGACTAAATAATAATTGGTCTTTTTCTCATATTGGAGGCCAACAGTGTGGCGGGAAGTTAGTTGGGGCTCACTGGGGAACATCAGACAGTTGTCCCCTAATGGGAAAGGTCTATCGCTGCCCAGGCCTCTAAACCCCATCCCCAATCCCAACCCCATCCTCCTACTACCCCCAAACCCCAACCCCAGCCCCAGCCCCAATCCCGACCCCACCCTCCTACTGCCCCCAAACCCCAACCCCTGCCCCAGCCTCAATCTCGGCCCCATCCTCCTACTGCCCCAAAACCCCATCCTCCTACTCCCTCCAAAACCTAGCCCCAACCCCAACCCCCTCCTCCTACTGCCTCCAAACCCCATTTTCTTACTGCCTCCAAACCACATCCTCCTCCCTCCAAACGCCAACCTCCTACTCCCTCCAAACCTGAAGCCCGTCCCCAACCTCCTACCCAATCAAAAGTCCAACCACCTATAAAGTCTAAACCCCAACCTCCTTCAAAGTCCAAACCCCAACTCATATTGAGACATTTGCCTTCACCACCACCGCCAATTGCGTCTCATGACTTCGGTCCTGACATGCCCCTTACGCAACTATGCACCAATGAGAAGTCTTCGGTGTAAGCTGAAGAAGAAGAGGACGATGAAGATGGTACAACCGTCTTCAGGATAAGTGAGAGGAACAAGGGTAATGCCCCCGCCATGATTCCTCCCTCACAAAATCTCCCTAAAAGAAAGGGAGTGTTGGTCTCCCAGACCGTAAAAAGAAGGCCAAAAGGGGGATCTACGACGGCCTATATGAAGGCTATTTGGGAAAGGCCCATCAGTGAGAATGAGTAAGTAGATCTTGTCACCACAGTTATCACCAACATAAGTATATCCCTTTATGTTTTAACTTATATTTGAATTTAAACTTAGAAATGTCATCTCAACTATTGGGTCTCGGCATATTACCGTCGAGCTGCTACGCAACCTCCGAGCCACAGTAAAAATAAAAGACGTTGTAAGTTTTAATCCTTATTGAAACTCGTCACTTCCCGGATTCTATATTGATATTTTTACCTTCGTATGTAGATAATGTTTACGTACTTTAGGGTCATGGACAAGCAGGAGGATATACAACCTAAACTGATTAAGAAAACTTTTCGAATGTCTCCCATTGCACTCAAATACATGACCTTAGAGTTTAAAGCATTTGAAAAGAATAATAAGGAGAATGCAGCTTTCCTCCCAGCCGACATAGCGGGACTGAGCACAGCTTACACTGAATTTTTTGAGGCGCAACATGGCACAAAGTCGTTGCAGCATTTCCTCATCAGTAAGAATCACACCTTATTTGCGATGGACCATGAAGAGATGTTTATTCTAATTCACATCAATGATCCACTCCACTGGGCGCTTGCCGTGACCACCCCCTCAAACCATAACATTGTTGTCTTGGACCCGTGCCCGGATAAGCCTCCGGCCACCAAATTTGGTGAGGAGGTTTGCACCTTGGTAAGGTCGAAGACCATCCAAAGAAGCGCTAGCACTTCTTAGTCGAGGTGTCCACACTTTTTATTAGTAGCACCGGTGCTTCGACTTCGGGGTGCACCACCTTGTATTTTTTAAATGGATGTGTAACTTCTCTTTTATTTTTTTTTACAGATGCAGTATTTGCTAGCCCTATTATATATGCACGATGGAACTGATGTAATTTCTGAGAAATTTCCTTAGGGTTGTCAAGGTGTAAGCAACGTGCCACGCCAAGGAAACTGTTTTGACTGTGGGGTTTTTGTGAAGAAGTACATTGATTATTTCTACAAGAACCTCCAAACCACATTTACGCAAGATGACATCTCACATTTCAGGGTCGAGATTGGGCATGCCATCGCTATGTACCAGGAAGAGAATTGGGATGCCAGTGATGATGTTGAATCGCTAATTTAAATTTTTTGTTATACATAAATGTACTTTAACATTTGTTGTTATACAGAGCATGTACTTTAAAATTTATTGTTATACCTCCTTACAGAGGATTGATACAATGTAAAGTGAAAAATTTTCAATTTATTCACAGGACATGTTGTTACCCCCCGTTACATTTTATCGTTGTAGACTTTAAATTTTATGCTTGAAACATTTGTAAACCCTATTTCGAAGCACCAACAGTTCTTATTGGTATCGCTAGCGCCTCTATGTCGAAGCGTTAATGCTTCTATTACGACGCTCCAACGCTACTTATCTGTGCAGCGGGCACTACTTATTCGTGCCAATGGTCCTTATTAGACTCACTGGTGCTTCTACGACGGTGCACTAGCTCTCCCAATTGGTCACACTGATGGTGATCTTTGAATCGCAAGCTGTAACATCCCAAAAATTTTGACCTTCGAACAGTACGCCTTGGTGTGCATGCCCGGCTGGTCGCATACCAGACATTGTGAAAATAATTAAGTTATTTTGGGTTAGGTCTTAAGTGAAAATGGCTGATTTAGATAGTGTGTGGGTCGTTAGATGGCTTAGTATACACAAAGATTCGGTGTATCGACTCAACACTGAATCAGATAGATAAATGGGTTGGGTGTGCAGGCCCCATACTGAGCCAAAGATTTATTTGTGTAGTATAAAATAACTCGCTTAGGTATATGGGTTCTGCATCGGAATGAAGTAAAGGGATATAGCTAATATCCAAAATGGGTGTATGCATTTAAGGGAACTAGTCCCTTTAGTTATAAACAGAAACAAAGCTTCCTTTGGAAGCTATCACCTAGTTGCATTTCTTTTGGGATTTTGAGTTCTAGAGAGAAAGAGAGAGGAGGAAGGAGAGCCCTAAACTAAGAGTGTGTGTGTAAGATTTGAGCTTATGTGTGAAGTTCGTGGAGTAGGATCGACATATTTTCTAAATTCTGACTTTGGAACCCTTGCTTGGACGTGAGCTCGTGAATCGAGGATTTGATCAATTAAAGGTGAGGAAATTTGTGTGAAATTATAATTTTTAGTTAGATTAGACTTTATGTATGATGTGGGTGAGAAAATTTGAAGAAAAAGAAGTTTAGTTTTGAAGTAAAAACCCGAGTTTTGGTGAAATCTGACAAAACCGACCGGTCGATTTGGAAATCGACCGATCGATTTTGTCGGGCTATAAATTTGAAGGCTTCTGAATGAAACTGACCGATCAAAATAAATTCGACTGGTTGATTTTGAAAATCAACCGGTCGAAATTAGCATGGCCGGCCAATTTGTGAAAAATAGTGCATGTGTAATTTGGGGTCTGGAGAAATCGACCGGTCGATTTGGAAATCGATCGATCGATTTTGGAAACTGACTGGTTGATTTGGAGATTGACCGATCGATTTTGGAAACTGACCAGTCGAATTTGAAATCGACCGGTCGAATTTGACTGCGCTTGCCGATACTATCTCGGTATTTCGATCGTAACTTTCTACCTTGAACTCATAATCGCATGATTCTTGAGGCATTGGAAAAGGGACAATGAGATCTATAAATTTTGGGAATTGATAAACTCATGAATCAACTATTTTAAGGGTCAAAATTCGGGGAGGACATTGCATCAGCTCTAAGATTAGCCCGAACTTGTTCGTTTCCGCCCCATTTTGAGAAAACACTTAAATATGCCTAAGTTAATTGTGATTAGAGTTAATCCTTAATACATCATCATGAATGTGATGTAGGTTGAAAATCAAGAGTGCCTGTATGAGAAAGTAACATCATTTTGTGAATTTTGTTAACAAAGGTAGGGAAAACTCCGGAACATGTGCATTTGATTACATTTAGCATGGATTTTGTCATCTGATACGAATATGTATGATTTGTGAAATTTTTCAGTTATTTAGAATTAATATATTTTATAGTTTTATATATGAAATGGGTGTGAGTATGTGTATTTAAACTCATGTATATGTGAAAAGAAAATCAACTATGTGCGGGCGTGATATAAGAAAGATGTGAATAAATGATGTGGAAGCTTTTAAACTTCAAATCTACTTATGAAATACAACTTTTCACGGTAATAAACTATAAGTTAATTGTTCACTTTGATTGAAGGTTATATGTGATACCCAACCGACACAGTGGGATATCCGTGACCAACACGACGGGATATCTGTGACCGGTATGACGGGATATCCGTACAAATTATGCTCCGGGACGGCGGGATATCCATTCTTTGATTTCCAAGCAGTGAAAATACTTCCTTTGGCACAAGTCACCTTATTCGAAGGGACTTGAACATTATACAAAAAGGGTTCACGTGAACGACGATGGTGGGTATTCTCATCGGGGCTTGATGCTATATATGCTTGAGGGATTATTTAAGTGATCAATTTAAGTTTTATTTTATTATGAGATTAAGTTTTGGAAATCATGTGTTTAAGCTTTGTAAATTTGTTTTAGACTAAGTTTTGGAAATCATGTGTTTGAGCTTCGGAAATCTTTTTGCGATATCGGTTTTGTTTCAAGTCAATTATTCTTCAAATTATGAATCTTTATGTGAAAAGCATGTTCGATTTTGTCATAAGATATATGTGTGATGTAATAATATGCATGCTATGATTGTTTTCTCTATTGAGCTTAGATGTAGCTCATCCCTCGACTATATGTCACAGGTACAAGAGTGAATCTGGAGCGGACTTTGAAGAAAGGCTTAGGATCTCCTGTTTGGGGAATTCTACCTTAGGTGAGGATTTGAGCTAGGTATGTTTTGGGTTAGTATGGTGGATATTTTGGGGTCTTTGTGGATTTTAGACTTGGTATGTTCGGGGATTAAAGACATTATAAAGTTTATTTTGTAAGTATATTTTGGAAGCCACCGTTTAGGTGATGGTCGGCCATCACCGGTGGTTTTCCTTTGAGCCCTTTTCATTGAATGGTTTTGTATAGAAGAAATCTTTTGATTGCCATATATATCTTTGCTTTGACTCTACTTTTGTAGGTATACCAAGTATTTTTGTGTTCGAATCGTGATATGTGCAACTCAACGGTCCGATTTTCCCTGAGTTTTGGTATGTAAGAAAAAAAAATATTATGCGGGACTTTATAGAATCGGGGAAAATCAGATTGTCACAGTTGGTATCAAAGCTTAAGCATTAGGTCTTGTTGGGACCCAAGACTATGGCAGTAGATTCTATCAGGACATAGGATACCTAATTAGGACTTCATCAAAGTTAGTAGAATTTTAGGCTTTAGGTCTTCTAGGGGATTCACGGCTGTGGCCATAGGTTCTGTTTAGAACTTGGGTTGTGGACCTTCACAATCACTTATAGTAGAGATAATTGATGATCGTAATGGAAGTACGGCTAGTAGACGAAATAAGTTTTAGATTTTTGTTGGAACATAGAGCCATGATGATCATGATCACTGTTGATCAAACCTTTATTTCATTTTGACAGATCACAATGGCACCACACAAAAGAGCAAAGAATGTGCGCACCGGAGAAAATAAGCAAAATAGGCAGTTGCTGAAAACAATGATCAACGCTCAGTAGACTGCTTTACTCACAGTAATGTTACGAGACACGGTTCACACAACATAGGTTGAGTCATGCTCAAGGTGTAGAAAGTCGCATAGGACGCAGGACTGTAGATGGGCCACAGGTGTATGTTTCAAGTGTGGGCATATGGGACACCTGATAAAACATTGTTCAGCAATGAAAAAGGAGGCGATGACATCGGCAACGACTCAAGATACCTCTCGGTCCACAGTTCAGGGTCGTACCCTTGTCATCTCCACATCTGCACCTATTGATGCATGCACACTGTGTGGAAAACATCATAAAACAGAGAAATGTAGGTGTGCCTTAGGTGCATGCTTCAAATGTGGTCGGGTGGGACACCGGATCAAGAACTGCCCAGATATGCGTCAGGGGCGGGTACCATCAACGTCTACTTCCGCGCTGATTCTCCCTACAACTCAGGGTCACACCAGTGAAGCATCAATGCACGATGCCCAGGTGGAAAATGAAGTCCTCCAAGGTATAGATTCATTATCGATTGTCAAGAGTCAATTCTAAACCTTTGTCTCGATGATGATTGTCAAGAGTCAATTCTAAGTTATGACACCATCATATGCACATTTGATTTAAATCACCTGCATGACATAAACGAATTTCAATTTCAAAAGATTAACTAAGTAGGTGACTATTATGATGACAGACTTGAATAAATCTTGACAGTTAGGGTATAATCGCTTAAGGACAGGTTGTTCAGAAAATTTTGAAATTAAGTTGACGCTTATGAGTAATGATGTGTGAATTAAGACTTGTAAACAAATTTTCACTCAATGAACCTAATCGCAATGTTCTTCATTCAGACTAATAAATCATGAGTGATTAGTGATTGGAAGCACTCCTTCCAACCTTGAGTGCGGTTGTTAATCACTATAATTTTATGTGGAATTCCTTAGGGAGTTGGGGAAATTTAAAACAATAAAGTCGGTAGTTGACATAAGATATGGACGATTTAATTAAGGATATAACGGGAGAACAAAGTCAGATATAGCCGTTATGGCGCAGTTCCCACCTAAACCATAATTGATGGCTATGAATCCATAGGGACGACATTCGAACTTAGTTATTATATAGATTATGTTGAGGATGGTGCATTTAAAGAGATGATTAGTCTTAACCTAACATGTATGTTCAACCTATTGATTGTGTAGGAATGAATTAAGGAATAAATTTTGAAAATTTCAAGATCATCGTGGTGGGTTTTCAATAACCTCATTTCAGTAATGATTGTATATCTTTACGGACGTAGGTGATGGTGAACGTTAGTATGCTTGCAGTTGATAATTAAAATAATTTTTTTATTTACTTGACGAAAGTAATGTATCTGATCGATAATTTTGGAAATTTTGTGGGTGTCACGCTTTAGACTAATGGTTACGATTATTAGTTCATGATAAAAAATCTTGGTGATTATATTGATTGTACTGTTGTATTAAATGTGCTTATTAATGGTTGTCGGAAATCCCCACTTTAATGTGAGTGTATATTCAGCTTTGTGGATGCGTTGTTATAATGGGTGCTAGTTAATGGTTTCAAGTTTATCTATGGCAATGGCTAGTTGGGCTATGTAAAATTTTATGTATCCGAAATCTGGAGTCACTATTAGCATTTCAAATTTTGGTTATAGAAATGATGCATTGTCGCTAATGGTTAACATTGTTGTAGTGATGACATAATGAGTTAGTAGTAACTTTGTAAGTGCTTGATGGTATGGTTGATCCTATTTATGGTTACAGTTCTAGATCAATAGTTCTAATCTCAAGGTCAATATATTTTTCTTTGTGGATGTGTCCTTACCAACTATTTAGAGAAATACTTCGTTAAGTTGTGAAAGTGGTGTTTCGTAATTTCCTGTGCGTGAGTTGAATTATCTATCCCTTCAACTCTTGAGCGAGCACCAATCCGATTAGTGGGAGATGAACATCCTTAGTGTAATGCTTGGTAGATAGATTTTTTCCAGTGTGTGGTTGCTCTTCAGTTAATGTGTAGTAGCCAACCTCCATTAAATTTTGATGCTTTGACTATGTGTATAATTGCAATTCGTTGCAGCATTAACTGTGTAATTTGAGTTACAAATGATTACTATATTGGATAACCAAACGTCATGTCGTAAATTTTTGAGGGTGAAACATTCTTTTACGAAGGGGTAGTGGAGTACCTTGTACTCATTTAAGTAGTTTTGAGGGGAGGATTGTCGGTGTGAAGATGTGTGGATTTTTGCGGGTATGATGGTGGGTTCCATTTGACCAAAAAAAAATTTGTTGTGAAGTCCTAATGTATTTAAATTACTTTATGGGTGTGTGATATGGGACACCTTGTACATGGGATGCCTTATACACCTTTTCGGTGGATTTCGAATGGAATTATAGATAGGTTGTGAATGTGTAGAGGAAGAGTTCCATTTTTCGTACAGGGGTTGGGTGGATATGCTGATTTTGGGAGTAGCTGATTAAACTATGGATGTGTGTGTGTGTAGATTGTGGGTGTCTTCATGCCGATACGTGTGTGATTGTGTCAATGTGACTTGGGTCGATGGGTGGACTGAGGGGGGGGTGAGTACGTATGAATTGTGGTTGTGTGGCTGTGGCTATTTCACATATAATGGATCTGTGTGTGCATAGAAGGTATGAACAATTGAGTTTTACTCATGGTACCTTTAGGGCATTTTCGAGGACGAAAATTCCTCTAAGGTGAGGATACCTAGATAGTGCTGAGAGATAGCTGCGGACCTTGGAGTGATTTTGAGATAATTGACAAAAAATTTGGATATTTCAAATTCTGGATTATTATAACTTTTGAGTAATGGTAAGTTTTGGATGTACATGATTTTGAATTAAAATATAAATATATGGATGGGTAAAAACTTTCAATATGGCTAGTCTTGGATAATTCTAAATGATGGAATGTGAAAGACTTCGAGTCATTAGAGAAGGGAATTTGTATTCATTTAAGTAGATTTTGATGCATGGGTTTTCAATGGGAAGATGTATGGATTTTATGCAGGTAAGTTTTTAGATGTGTAGACAATGGAGATGTGTATGTGTGGATTGTGGAAGGATTTTAAGATGTGCTTACTTGATCATGTCGTCAAAGTATACTTTTGGAGATTTGGCAATCATGTCATCGACGTATACTTCGATCTCTCGGTGCATCATGTCGTGGAACAGGGCCGTCATTGCTCTTTGATAGGTCGCCCCAGCATTCTTCAGCCCGAATGGCATTTCTTTGTAGCAGAAGGTTCCCCAGGGGGTAATGAACACTGTCTTCTCGCAATCAACCTCTGTCATCTTTATCTGATTGTATCCTGAGAATCCATCCATAAACGAGAGCATCCCGTGCTTTGCAGTGTTATCGACCAAGATGTCGATGTGTGGTAGTGGGAAATCATCCTTAGGGCTCGCCTTGTTGAGATTTCAGAAGTCAATACACATTCGAACCTTTCCATCCTTCTTTGGTACGGGGACGATATTGGCTAGCCACTGCGGGTACTTGGATACCATGAGGAAACCTGCGTCATACTGTTTAATGACCTCATCCTTCACCTTCAACATCCATTCGGGTCGAAGTCGTCTCAGCTTCTGTTTCACCGGCCTAACATCGGGGTAGAGTGGCAACTCATGCTCAACCAGATCGGTATCCAAACCAGGCATGTCCTTATAAGACCATGCGAAGACGTCTTGGTATGACCGAAGGAAGTCTATCATACCTTCCCTCTCCGCAGGGGACAGCGACGTTCCGATTTTGGTGATTTTGGGGGCCTCTGTGGTGCCCAAATTGACGTCCTCTATCTCTTCGACAATCGGGGTAGGGCCATGCTCAAAATCGGCAAATTGTTTGAGGAGCTCATTGGGGAGCTCGTCGGTTTGGTCTTCCTCGTCCAGACTCGTGACTCCTACCTCTTCTTGTATTTCTACAGGGAAGGGGTTGGCTTCACGTGGGACGGGTATCACGACATTGATTTTAATTTTATTGGGAATTTTAAAGGACAATATTTTTAGAATTGGTATTTTTTCTATTTTTATGATCTTTTGTATTTTTTTGGAGGTCAGCCCCTGGCGAGGTGGATCTCTATATATACAAGGTAGAGTGGTCCAGAGGCTAACCTCACTTTTTACAGGTTGTTTTTTTTTTGGAGAGTCGGTGCCACTTTCATGGCATTTGGCGGCTCTCAAGAGTTGGGGCAAGGATGCCCAGTTACTCACCTGCGAGGCTTGGCCTTTACCTCTTTGATCAAGAGCGGCATTGGTAGGCTCTTGCATTTCTTACCTCAACATATTTATAGAGGGATCCTCCGGGACCTTATCCTCTATGGTCAGGAGGGGCCCAGAGTGGTTGGTGCTGAAGTGAGGGGTGGATCGGGGCACTTCTTCCTCAAACAAGGAAAGGGCGGCTAAGTCCATTTCCAAGTCTGGGGGGAGGATGTAGGGATTGGTGGGGTGGATTGCAGCAGGCTTATGTGGGGTTACCCTCGTCTCCCCATTCAGATCAATTTTTACTACCCCGGCGCTCACAAAGGTTTCACGGATGTGGGGGCGAGCGTGAGGTTCCTCTTCCAAGATGATTCCTCTGGCCTTGGCGGCTTCTGCGGCTCTCATCTTCTCCTTGGCTTCTCTGACTTCCTCTTCTCTGGGCCTGTAGCCTAAGCCGAATTTAGTTTGTTGCCCCTTGGCCTTGACAGGGTCTCTTCTTCCTTGAAGGCGTGGGCCCAGTCCTTTCCCTATTTGATGGCCCCATCTGTGGAGCATGAATACAGCTGCATCCATTCCTCCTCCAGTTTTATCCGGGGTCTTTTCAGTTGGTTCGAGGGTAACATTCGAGAAGTCGTACTCAAATTGATGGAGATCGGCGTCCTCAGCTGTGTGCGGTATGTTCAGCACTTTCGAATTCTCAATGTGCAGAGCGCTCTTCCCCATGTCTTCTCTGCTCTCACCTAAGATGGTGACAATTTTTCCTTCTAAGATAAATTGGAGCTTTTGGTGTAGAGTAGATGGTATTGCTCCGAGCTTATGTATCCATGGCCGGCCCAATAACAGATTCAAGGTAGACTTGATGTCCATCACTTGAAAGGGGGTGGTGAAGGTTTGCGGTCCGAGGATCAGGTCAAGGTCTACTTCTCCTATGATTTCCCTTATAGTGTTGTCGAATCCCCGTGCGCTTGATATGGATGGCCGGAAGGTGTCGGGGTTCGCCCCAATTTTGATTGTCGTCCTTAAAGGGCATACATTCAGCGCCGACCCGTTGTCGATCAAGACCAACGGCACCACCAAGTTCCCTACCTCCACTATTATATTCAGGGGTTTAGAATGGTCATTCCCCTCGATTGGTAGGTCTGCATCGGTGAAAGAGATGGCATTTGGGGCCAACACTTGCCCTATTATTTCCCCTACTTCATCTGGAGTTACATGGGTGGAGACATGCGCGTCCTTGAGCGCTCCCATTAGGGCTTGAAAGTGGAGTGGAGACGTGATCAATAAATCCCACACGATAATATGTGCGGGCGTTCTCTTGAGCTGTGTCTCCAGTATATGTTCCCTGGCCATTTTTTCAAAGGGATTTCCTGTGGCCTGTTCTTTCTTCTTTTCTTCTCCTCTGACTGCCCCTGATGCTTCTGGCTGGGCAGAAATCCGGCCCGATCGAGTGACAAACTCAACAGCCTCCTCTTGGTTGCACCCGGCATTCATGTCCGTCTGTTCATAGCTCAATGGTACCTGATGCGGGTCATAAGCAGGTTTTGGGATGAGAAATGGGGTGCGTGAGGATTCCGGGGAGGATTGGGCCGGATATACTGGTTTCTGGTCCCACCAGGTTAACTCAATGGAGGTGGAATGGTAGTGGGGACTTGATGTAATTGGAGTTATGGGCACGGAGGGGCTTGGCGTTACACAGGCATGGTAGGACCAGCAGGTGATTGGGTGATGCGGGATTGGGTGAGGGGTTGCTTGTCCGTGGTGGTGGAGTTGGATTAGGACCAAAATAGCAAGGGATGTGGGAGGTGGACTGGCTGGAGGGATGGGGAGGAGTTTGAGGTGGTGGGCACGAGATGATGGGGTATGAAGGATTTGTATATGGGGAGGTATGATGGGATGGTGACAGTTTGTAGGATGAAGTGGATAAATTGGGGGCGATGGAGTTGTGCAATCGAGCGGGATGACCGGACATGGCGGGTAGTGGGTGGAATGGGGATATAAAGGGTTTGTGGCATGGTGGGATAATGATGGGTTGGTAGATGAAATGGGATAGATTGAGGATGATGGAGTTGTGCATGGAGCGGGTAATTGGGGTGATGGAGGGTGTGTATGGGGTAAATTGGGTATGGACTTGAAGGCGTGTATGGCATGGGGTAACTTGAGGATGGAGGAGCATTGTATTGGGTGGAGGGACTTGAGGCGTGTATGGGTAGGATAATATGGGGATGGCGAATTAAGTGCATTTTAATAGGATGATTTATGTGTGACGGAGGGTGTATGGGATAAATTGGGGTGGATATGCGATGATTGCCAGGGTCGTGCCTGCTTGGATTTGATAGGCGGGAGCGGGGGTGGAAAAATACTGCCCTAAATCTAAGGGCTCCTCTTGGCAAGCTGGTGTGGGAAAATAATCAGCAAGATACAGTGGCTCGATCACCCCAACAAATAGTTCATCTTCGTTTGACCTGGGGAGCAAAAATTCCTCCTGATTGCTAATATAATCTGAAGGGTCAAACTCTTCTTCTTCTTCCTCTATCCAATGTATGTTAGGCCTGGGGCCTCCTGGGTGCGGTGGTAGAGGGGCTTGATGGATATTCTGGTTCTGCCCTTGGGGAAGTGGCGGGGGTATGATCTTTTCTGCCTATATCAGATCTTAGACCGCGTGCTTTAACGGGAAGCACCGGTCCGTAGGGTGACCCGATCCCTAGTGGAAATTGCAATGCAAATTCGAATCATAATTCCTTGGTATTGGGTGGGGTGGGGGGCGAGGTTGGAGTAAATTGACCAGGCCTTTCTGTAGTAACACCGGCAGTAAGACACTCAAGGATTACCCCAACGGGGTGAATACTTGTTCGAAGAGTGCTTTCATCTGTTCCGGGGTAAACGGGGCTCTTGGTCCGTTGCTTGGCCTTGGTATTTGCTCGAAATGGGTCTGGGGTGGTTGTGTAACCTCGAGTTATATCGGGGGGGCGTTGGTGTTGGCCTGGGGGTAAACAATGTTCGCACTGCCTCTCGGTCTTCTTTCAATTCTTGGTTCTAGTTTTGAACCCGTGGCTGCTTGCCGATTCCTTCCTAACTCGCCTCTCTAATGGCGTCTTTCAACGGGTTGGCATTTTGAACCGATCGAAAACTTGACCGTACGATATACTAAAAAATCATGATGACCGGAGGGCTCCCTTGGTTATCAATTCAATCTGCTCATCATCGGAAATTCGATGAGTTACCTGAGAGGCTAAGGCCCTCCACCTCCCTAAGTAAGCACTGAACGTTTCATCACGTCTTTGCTTTAACCGGGCCAAGTCCGACTTCCTTGGTTCTATGTCCATGTTATAGACATATTGTTCTTGAAATAAGCGTGTCAGATCTTTCCAATTTTTTATCATGGATGGTTCCAGGGATGTGAACCATCTCAGTGCCGGGCCCGTCAAGCTCTTCTGGAACACTTTGATGAGGAGTCGTTCATCTCCGCCATACTGGCACATATCCCCGCAGTAAGATTTCAAGTGGGCGATGGGGTTGCCAGTGCCATTATACTTATCAAATGATGGCATCTTGAATTTTTGTGGCAGGGGGACATCAGAGAACAGACATAAGTCTGAAAAGTCCGTCGAGTGTAGTTCAATTCCTCCCATCTTCATCACCGCTCAGATTCGCCTCATCTGCTCTTTTCACCGCCTCGGTTCCTTCGAGGTTGTGGCGGACCGCTTCCCTTGATTTGGTTCGACCCTAGGTGTGATGATGGTGGCCCGGAGGGTTAAAGGCGCTTCCTCCATCATGTAATCTCATCCTCCTCATACTGTTGGTCGTGGTATTGGTGAGGGGCGAGCTCTGCTATTTGGACTTGGGGGGTGATGGGTTAGATGACTTGGTGGGGCCACATGGTTTGTAGGGGATGAGGAGGGATAAATGGGTGAGCTGCTTAGGGTAAGTGATGTGTGGCACATTCTGGGGGTGATGGGGGTGTGATTGAGATGGCGGGATGTTGTGGTTTTGAGGAATGGAATATATTGGATTTCCCATTGGAGGTGGGATGGAGGCGTAAGGGGTATAGGTGAATGAAGGGTATTGGTGGGGGGGTGGGGTTAGTGAATGGGCCTTGATGAGCGTGGGCGGATGGGCCTTGGGTTTGATGGTTTTGGAAGGCTCGAATCGACGGGCCCTGGGCCGGGGTGTGGGGATTAATATGACTTTGGGCCAATGGGCCTTGTTGAGTTTGGGCTACTGGGGCATGAGGGGGTTGAGTTTGAGTTTGGTAGGTTTGGGTCCATGGGCCCTGGGGGCTTGGGCTTGGGTCTGGGTCTGGTGGGCTTGGGCTTGGGCCCATGGGTTTTGAGGGTCTTGGGTCTGGGCCTGGGTTTGGTGGGTTTGGGCTCGAGCCTATGGGTTTGGAGGTGTTTGGGCTGGGGCCTGGGCTTGGTGGGTTTGGGCTTGAGCCCATGGGTTGTGAGGGTTTTGGGCCTGAGCCCATGTTTCTAGTGGTGTTTGGGCTGGGGCCCATGAATTTGTGTGGGTTTGGGTCTGGAATTGAGGCGGGGGATTCTGGGAGGTATGGACGATGGGTGGTTGGGCGTGGTTGGGAGGGAATGGGGTATGGAGGTTTTGGAAATTTGGATGCAGGGTTTGAGAGGTAGGGTTGTGAGAAGCAGCCCACAGGGCATACATCGTTCTCATGTCCTCCATCGAGGGCATGGACTCAGGTGTGGGATTGGGGGGTGATGGATTACTTAAGGATGGAGGTGGTTGGGAGAAATTGGGCATGACCGGGGGAAGCGGGGGGGTATGTTGGGATGTGGATGGTATGTGAGATGGGGTGGATGAGATGTAGGATGTTGGGGGCATGGGTGATGAGAGGGATGGAAGGAAGTAGGCGGGGATGGGACTCGGGGTCTTTGCAAGTATGGGGATGCGGTAACGGTGTCTGGATGGGAGATGGGGATGTAAGGATCGGTTGGGAAATGAGGGGTTTCAGTAGGGGATGAAAAGGGGTTGGGGGAATGTAAGGGGAGGGGATGAGGTGGAGGTGAATACGGGTGCCCCAAATGGGCCCGTGATATCGAACCTGGCTTGGGTGAAGGTGTCGAAGACCAGGTCTTCTCCTATACGGGAATGGGAAGGGGATGCATCGGCTCTTGACATGATCCGCCGACGAGTGTTGTATTGATGTCGCGGATAAGGGCCGAATACCTTCCTGGTTCTATTCCTACGGGCCGGGTTTGAGGTCGCCGTAGTGCCGGTCACACCAAGGTATATTTTTGATTGTTTTTCTTTGTGTGTTTTTTTTTGGGTTTTGGAAAATGATGATTTTTTTTTTTTTTTTTTTGAAAAGTGAATTTTGTGATTTTTGATTTTTGATTTTGATTGATTTTTTTCCTCTTTTTTTGAAGGTGGATTTTTTTGAAGATGAGGATTTTCTTTCTCTTTTTTTTTTTGCAATTAACTCCCCTCTGCTTAGATGATGACTGGTGCCTGTGGTCAACTCCCGCTTTGTATATATGTACCTTTAGTAGGTCCCACGGCGGGATCCAACACACTTCGGAAGAAGCGAAAGGGAACCCTTTTGTTCTATTGAAGGTGAGGGAATCTACGCAAATGACCCGATCCCCCGGAGCAAATCAATAAGAAGTCGCCTTCTTTTGACTGGGCAGGGGCATATTGGGTGTTAGAAAATGTGGGAGGCTACCGCGGATACTAATACCGCCAATCGGGGAATTGGGTGGTGGATTGGGCCTCAGGTCGGGTTGCTATAGCCCAGTATATACTGGGCGTATATATTATGCACGCCCGACCAAAAAAAGTGCAGATTTGGCTGGGCGTATATTATATACCGCTTAAATCTGATTTTAGGGCGATATATTATACTCTGTAAATTGGGCTATTTTTTGTCGATATATTATATACGTCGGGCAAAAGGTTTTGTATGACAGTGGACAGCAAGCCCGAATGTGGGTCTTTGAACTGGTTTCTTGGGAGAAATGCTCCCGGGGACTGCTGTGTTTGTTATCGGGTCCCTCCTTTCCATTTCCTAGGGATACACGGCTGAATTTTGGGTTTTCTATGCTCTCACCAATGCGGGTTTTACGGCTTGATCGGAATTGGCAACCCAACTGATATACCTCCAAGAAGCACCTTCTCGTATTGGAAGGTGGTTCTTTTCAGATCATCACCACTAGGGCTGCCATTCATCGAACCGTAAATTATATCTGTGCCTAAACCCCCCAAAAACTATCCAAAAATGCAAAAATAAATTCAATTATGTCCCCATACTGTTGGTTCACTTTTAATTACAAATTTTTATAGGGGAGTGAAATTAAGTCCAAAATCAGGTCGGGGATGACAAACCCGTGCCGCCTCAACGGGCCGGCGTTTAAAGGTGAAATATGATGACCGAAATAAAGTGCGCAAGTAGGCCCGCCAAACGGCTAAGGCTTGTAAATGACCGAAATTTAAATGACGTGAAAATAAATGCAAGCGGGCCCGCCAAACGGCTAAGGCGGTTTAAATGACTAGAGTCGTAAAAACTGAAATTTAAGGCACAAGTAGGCCCACCAAACGGCTAAGGCACTTAAAGGACTGAATCGTAGGGGTGAGTACGTTAGTAAAAACAACGAAAATTACGAAAGACAGCAGCAAATTGGAATAAAAAACAGCCATGGTTAGTAAAATAACAAAATAAAAGGAAAGGCCAACAAGAGGGGAAGCGCTAGGGTGAAATCCCCAACAGAGTCACCATCTGTGCGCCCGTGGATCCTCTCGAACCCGTCGCGGCGATGCGCTCGCCTAACGATGAAAATGTAGAGTCGCCACCCGGAGCTTTTGGTGACTCGGGAATCCTTCAAATCGATATTTTGAGCACCGAAGTGCTAAATATGACTCTGATTTCCGGTCTTTGCCAAAGGCTCTAGGGTAGGGGCTTCGGTTATCGATCGGGAAGGGTTTAGGCACCCGATCAACCCGCATGTAGTGGTCTCTATCTATGGCCAAGAATAAAAATAAAAAGGGCGGAGTTTCCCCTTGCCCGAAGGCAATACGGTCCTATCAAGTTTTGAGCCAAACCAAAATTTCGGCGGCGTAACGGCTTGAATCCTTGGACGGAGGAGACACCAAGAAGGTAGAGGAAGAGAGGGGTGAGCCGGAGCTCACGGGCCCTTGTTGCACTGTGGAAGATCTTCGCTTTGGCATGCTTCCGATGGCTTAAATGGTGTGAAAATGGGCTCTAATGCTAGGATTCAATAAAGTAAGGGGTGTAGAGTGAAGCTAGAGGCTAGACTTTAGCAAAAGGGAGTGATCTAATGGTGGAAATGGGTTGAAATAGGTGAAGTATGCATGCTGGAATTCTGGAAAATATTGGCATTTTCTCTCACTAGGGTTCTCTCTTAAGCACTTCTCTAATCCTTCAACAAAACTTCAACCAAAACTTCAACCCTTAAGGAAGAGGGGGGCCTCTCTATTTATAGAGAAGGGATGGGTTAGGGGCTCACTTAAGAGCTAATTGGTTTAGCAATTAGGTAATCCCCCATCTAAGGTTTTTTGGGTTTTCAAGGTCCTAGGGTTTTGGGAAACTGGTTTCAATGGCGGATGATGAGGTGAGACCATGGGTGACTTAAGGGTTGCCAATAAGCTTAAAGGGGGTGCAACCAATCTCAAGACACCCACCTCAACCCAGGGGATGGTCAAAGGGTCAAACTAGATGGACATGCCATCGATAATTTGGGCGATATATTATATACGCCATTTAAAACAGTAATTTTCACCAAAATCAGGGGAGTTTTGAGAAGATGAAACCCGTGGTGGGTGTTAAGTAGTGAAAAATACCATTTTTCACCCCTAAACATGAGCCTTGAAAGACCCTTGAGAAGACTAAATAAGTGCTTTAGTGTGCATTTTACAGCTAACCAAAAAGACAGGTCCAAATCCGAAAACCATCCTAAAATGATCAAAAAGCTGACAACGCATGTCAAACTCAAAGAGGGAGTGAAGAAATAGCCTCAGCAATGGCTAAAAAGGTCCTAAAAGAGCAAGAAAAGACCTGAAGAAGAAGAAGGATCCATTCGCAAAGAAGAATGGAAGCTAAAAGTCAATTCGCAAAGAACTTCTACTATTCGCAAAGAACCTTGAACTTTGCGAAAAGAAGAAAACACTCCTCGAATAGAAGAATGACCTTTGCGAAAAGAAGAATGACCTTTGCGAAAAGATCTCCTGAAGCCAAAATGCTTTGCGAAAAAGAACTTCAAGCCAAAATGCTTTATGAAAAAGAACTGAAGCCAAAATGCTTTGCGAAAAGAACTTCGGAGCCAAACTACTTTTGCGAAAAAGCCTTAAACTATGCGAAATGGCATTCGGGGATTTGCACCGTCCAAGAAGGTATTTCAGAAACTTTGCACGCCTACCAATGCGTTTTAAAACCCAAGGACATTCCAGGAAGATTCGAGCACAAACCAAAGGCATATTCCACCCCATGTGAACACCCAAAGATGAAATTACTTGAACTTCTAGAAGCTCAAACAGATTTTTGAATTACATAATGTAATTGATGCCTCTTTCTGATTGGTGAACCAGATCAAGCATTTCGATTGGCCGTAACAGATCCGGATCCCGGTGCTCGACTCTATTGGTTGATACTGATCTATCCAATTGATTGGTTGATACACATCCGAGTCGGCTTAGGAAAACTATAAATAGACGAACCATTTGCCCAATTTGGGTATCCATTTTAGAGTTTTCATCTCTGTTTCTCATTTGGTCCGAGATAGCTTATCCGAACCCCTGTAATCCCTTCTTGTAGTTTACCTTTGAGAGCCATTGTGAGTGATTTGTACTTCCAAGTTCGGATTCAAGATCAGAACTGAGGGCTCTTCGAGAAGCTCGACGTAAGTCCGAGGGCTCTCTAAGAAGCCGTGCTCAGAATTGTAACGTTGGATTTTAAAAGGTTGTCAATTTGTGTCTTCTCCATTGGAGTCATGTCGAGGGTTCAATGTTCACCTTAGTGCATTAGACTTCTTTAGATTCACTCATCCGCATCCAACTTCCCTTAATTCATCATCCTGCAAGAATTAGCGTTGGTAACCTAATTCAAGCGATTTACGATGATGTTCATGTTCAACTAAAGAATAGGCCACACTGTGATCTGTGACCATTTAAGTGGACAGATCACGACCATAAGTCTAAACCTATTCCTTAATTCGATTTATTTCTCTTACATCCGGTAGCCGGATGAAGATTGAATCGCTCTGTTGAACTCTGATTCTCCATTAAAATTCAGAGGCTAAAGTACATGAAGCTATTATTTCTGCATTTGTCTTATTTTAAACATCTCCCCAACTCGGATCTGGATCATGTAGTTAGTTCTTTTCTTTATTTGCTTATAGTTAAATGTCACACAATCCAACACTCTCTTTTATCTATTCTTTATTTTAGATAATTATAGAGCCAGATCTGGTAGCACAGATCTGGAGGTTTATCGCTCAGTTTAGACAAAATTCTCTGGACGATCTTGAAATACTTACTTTTAAAACTTGCTACAATTGGCCCGATCTTGCGGGCGATGTTAGCCAATGTTTGATATCCCTTTCATAAGTTAACATCCATATAACCTAACATTCTTTAATTCTTTAATTTTTGATTCATAATGCACACAATTATGGCACACTTGGAGCGACAACAAGTTTTTGATGTTTCTGAAGTTTGTTCTAAAATAGATAAACCTATATTTATTTTCATTTATTTTAATTTTTGCTTTAAACCGCACTTTGCATTCCAAGTGCTTGATTAAATGTCTACGTAGCTTTGTATAGAAAACACATTTCTGCAGTAATTTTATTTTTTTTATTTTTCCGAGTTTTTATTCTTTGCCTTCTAGTTATTTGAATAAATGTCACGCCACTCTTTGTCTTTTTTTTTGTCAAATTTGGGCGAGCTCGAGTTTTCTTTTTATTTTGTCAATACTTGAATAAGGTATGCCGCAGCTTTTGGATGTTTGCGAGATCTCGAGCAGCCATTCCAACAAGGAGCATCTGGACCAAAATGGAGCAGATCTGCTTGAGTTTGCATCCTTCTCCTTGGCATTCATTTTCTATTTTAAATTCTTGAGAACCAGCAGTTCTGCTATGTTTAATGTTTGTTTTGATTATAATTTCTGCATCTTTTAGGCATCCGATTTTATTTTTTACAAAACCAAATACAAAATAAAAAGTGAAAACACAAATAGAAAATCTCTGAGTTGTTTCTCATTATTTTCGAAGAGTAAATAAGGGCTCTTGTTGAGCTGATCAAAACAAGTAAAAAAAAAAAAAATTATAATAAAAAATTAGAAAATTATAAAACCAATATAGATATCTTCCGGATGGGCTGTTTTTCTCCATTTGCATCCACTTTTCCCATCTGGACCTGCTGAGATCATTTTTTTTTTTTTTTTTAGGAATCATGTAGGATAATGAGTAGTGAATCATAGGCTGTTTTGAATATTCAATGGACTCACTAATTTTATTTTCCTTCGAGATTTCTTCATAATAAATGGGTCTCAACTGTGTGTGAACCTGCTTCCCTGAGAAAGAAGGAAAAGGGAGTTCAAATTCAAAGGGAGTTTGCATTGTGCATGGCACTCACCGTGATCATCAAGTTCTCTCTCTTGAGACTCGCTCTCTCCTCTTCCACAAGTTACCAAGGTACCTTTTTGGCCTCTTCCTCAAAGACCATCCTCACTCCATTACGAGAAAAATTTACCCAAGGATGACAAAGCAGGTATCGAACCTCACCGTCACAGAGGAACATCTTGATGTGCCAACCCTAGTTATTTTTATAGACAATCTGACTTAATCAGGATCTTGAGGACATTGGACATGCCCTAGGGATACCTTTTCAATTCAATCTGATGGACCCTTGATCGCTCTGAAGTTGCCTCTTTCAGAGATATGGACGCCCATTTGACACGGGCATGGTGGGTTCTGGGCAATCAATAATGAGAAGAGATCCCGCAATATCTATCGATGGATTCCATACTCAGGGAGTTTTTATTCTTGGGCACACCAAGAGAGGCGAACCCCATCTTAGAAGCCCTCTTTCACTTCTCTAAGGGCAATTCTTCAATGCCCCCATCCGATCTTGAAAGCAATGGCATGAGTGTCAAGGTAAAAAAGGAAAAGATTCTTGGCCTCCCTTTGGAAGACTCATTACCCTCTTAAGAGCCAAGTTTGACATTGATAGGAAGAGCCCTTTGAGGTACTCACTCCTCACAACTTTGGCAAGAAAGCACGGACCACAAGTCGCCATGTTAAGAAGAATGAGGGAAGTAGGAGAACCAGCCCATGCCCCTGCGCACTGCACCTATTGCTGCCCCTCGTCACGAACCCATAGCACTGAGCCAGAGCTAGTTCTGTCACCTTGAGCACGACAGAGAACCAAGCCACGAAAGTGTGGGTGGGCATGTCAAGTGGAAATTGTGGAGCCTCAACCAGCCCCCGAGCCTCACCACCTACCACCATAAGCCCAACTCCTGTGGTGACCAGCTCTTTAGTGCACCACTTGCGACTTAGTCCACACAATTCTGAGGTAGCCAGCCATGCCCATCAATTGTCTCTTTCTTATTTTCTTATTTTCTGCTTTTTATTCTATTGCAATTTTTTCTGTTTTAAGCTGTGCCTAACCAGTCTGTTTTTGTTCTCCCCTACTTCAGAAAAAGACAAAAATAAACCCCTCACCCTTACTCCCTTTCCCCTCTTTCCTTTTATTTTCAGAAATTTCGGTTCATACAATTTGCTTTCGCAATTCTCCATGCTATTATTTTTCTCATTGCTTTTCCCTAATAACTGTGACTATGCCACCTTTGAACGTGAGGACACTGCCCCATAGGTTTGGGGGTGTGCGCATGTGTCCCGCCCAAGGAATAGTTAACCTAAGGACAATGTAATCGCCTAAGTAATCAGGAAATGAATTATTTTACTTAAGAATCATGACAATTAGGAAATTTAAAATTTCTTTGCAAAATTTAGACATCATAAACCTTTCAATATTCTACATTTCCATGATGCTAGCACCATGAAAACCTACTGGTATCAGCATTTAGCAAGTCAAAGGAAGAGAAAAAGGTAAAGATATACTTAAAAGCTC
Organism: Chloranthus sessilifolius; assembly: GCA_021018995.1. Lineage (NCBI taxonomy): Eukaryota > Viridiplantae > Streptophyta > Magnoliopsida > Chloranthales > Chloranthaceae > Chloranthus > Chloranthus sessilifolius. Next base: position 144,520,823 of record CM037589.1, read on the forward strand.
AAGGAAAAACCATAACCAGTGAGAATTGAGCCCATATATTTTCCATCTCCTGAAGAAGAGTGATCGAGGCATTTTTTTCTCGATTCAAAGGATTGGTTGAGGCATTAGATCCACTAGAAGTTAGGAAACTCCAAATTAAAACAAGTAACAAGACTCATGAAATCGAGGAAAAGATCAAGGCCTTCTTTGGACAAATTTTGAACCTAATGAACCAACCAAGAAAAATCTGCTCTGTTTGTACCCCATTTGAGTCAGAATCCTACAATTCTTCATCAAAAATACTCAAAAGTACTTGCACTGAACCTATGGAACTAATTCAGCCTTCCCTCACTCGAGAATTGGGAGGTAAAGGAGAAAGAACGAAGATGGACCATTTCGGGCAACATCAAGAAAATGAAGAGAAAATACCTCAAAAACAGGCAATATGGTGGTGAGAAAAGAAGAGACAAACAATGTGAAAAAGTTGCAAGCAAAAAGGCAAAAAAGGGACCTTATGTTGAAAATGCAAGATCAAAGAAAGAACTGATCATCGAATGTGAGAAATCTCGAAAAGAAGAAGAAGAAGCTAAACTCAAAAGGTGGAGTCATGAACCATCTCCTGCACTTCACAGTTCTCAAATTCAAACCTCTTCAAATTGCCTTTCCTTGAAACTTCACTCCATAAGCCATACAAACAAACCTAGATTAAAAGCCCTTGTGATCCAAAGTTGAGTGAGCTGTCATGTGGAGATGAAGTGACCCAATCTATGGTGAGGAGATGTCAATGATGCCATTGCCTAAGAATCATGCCTATGCTCATGCTTACAGATCCATTTGGGAGATGTAAGCTGCTCTTGAGCTTGAGTGAAAATGAACCCCTCAACAAAAACACTGATGAGAGTATACCACAGGTGAGTGTTTGGGTTGGAACTTGAGCACCTTAAGTATGACTTATAACCTAATTTTTATCCATAGGATGAGCTTCTTCTTTGGCACATTTGTATGATTTTCTATGATTTGTTCACAGTTGGAAATATTGAAACATTCATGAGGTTTATAAATGTTTAAATTCTGCAAACAATAATCAAATTTTCTTTCATCATTGATTCAAGAGTAACTAACCCCTCCTTGATTGCTCATTTGATAATATTGCACTGATGTTAACTATTTCATGGAGAAGTTTGTGGGTACCTTCACTTTGAAAACCCTCGGAGACTTCACTCCTCCTCTAGGGATCACCTAGGGGTTGAAAAAGGCTTGTTGCATATGCTAAATGCACTGTGCTTCCTACAAAAGTGGCTCTTTACTTTGTTTTTTATGTTTCTTTGCTCAGGGACTAGCAAAGCTTAGGTTTGTGGGTGTGTTAAGTAGTGAAAAATACGATTTTTCACCCCTAAACATGAGCCTTGGAAGACCCTTGAGAGGACTAAATAAGTGCTTTAGTGTTCATATTGCAGCTAACCAAAAAGACAGGTCCAAATCCGAAAACCATCCTAAAATGATCAAAAAGCTGACAACGCATGTCAAAGCTCAAAGAGGAGTGAAGAAATAGCCTCGAATGGCTAAAAAGGTCCTAAAAGAGCAAGAAAAGACCTCAAGAAGAAGAAGGATCCATTCGCAAAGAAGTATAGTAGCTAAAACTCAATTCGTAGAGAACTTCTACTATTCAAAAGAACCTTGAACTTTGCGAAAAGAAGAAAACACTCCTCGAATAGAAGAATGACCTTTGTGAAAGAAGAATGACCTTTGCGAAAAGATCTCCTGAGCCAAAATGCTTTTGAAAAGAACTTCAAGCCAAAATGCTTTTGCGAAAAAGAACTTGAAGCCAAAATGCTGCGAAAGAACTTGAGCCAAACTACTTTGCTAAAAGCCTTAAACTATGCGAAATGGCATTACGAGGATTTGCTCCGTCAAGGGTATTTAAAACTTTCAAGGACATTAGGAAGATTCGAGCACAAACCAAAGGCATATTCCACCCCATGTGAACACCCAAAGATGAAATTACTTGGCGGGAACTTCTAGAAGCTCAAACAGATTTTGAATTACATACAGAATTGATGCCTCTGTTTCACGATTGGTGAACGGATCAAGCATTTCGATTGGCGAGCAAAGATCTGGATCCCGGTGCTCGACTCCTATTGGTTGATACTGAGATCTATCCAATTACGATTGGTTGATACACATCCGAGGCTTAGGGAAAACTATAAATAGACGAACCATTTGCCCAAATTGGGTATCCAGATTTTTGAGTTTTCATCTCTGTTTCCCTCATTTCGGTCAGAAAGGTCATCTGATCCCCCTGTAATCCCTTCTGATAGATTACCTTTGGGAGCCATTGGGAGTGATTTGTACTTCCAAGTTCCGATTCAAGATCAGAAATCGAGGGCTCTCGAGAAGCTCAGATGTAAGTCCGAGGGCTCTCTAAGCCGTGCTCTGTAATTGTAACGTTGGATTTTAAAAGGTTCTTTGTAATTTGTGTCTTCTCCATTGAGTCATGTCGAGGGTTCTGAATGTTCACCTTAGTGCATTAGACTTCTTTAGATTCACTCATCCGCATCCAACTTCCCTTAATTCATCATCCTGCGAATTAGCGTTGGTAACCTAATTCAAGCGGCATTCTGATGATGTTCATGTTACGAACTAAAGAATAGGCCACGACTAGTGACAGATCTGACCATTTAAGTGGATCCAGACCATAAGTCTAAACCTATTCCTTAATTCGGATTTATTTCTCTTACATCCTGTCTTTGGTAGCCGATGAAGATTGAATCTGCTCTGTTGAACTATTCTCCATTAAAATTCGTGAGGCTAAAGTACATGAAGCTATTATTTCTGCATTTGTCTTATTTTAAACATCTCCCCAACTCGGATCTGGATCATGTAGTTAGTTCTTTTCTTTATTTGCTTATAGTTAAATGTGACACAATCCAACACTCTCTTTTATCTATTCTTTTTTTTAGATAATTATAGAGCCAGATCTGGTAGCACAGATCTGGAGGTTTATCTCTCAGTTTAGACAAACTTCTCTGTGGACGATCTTGAAATTCTTACTTTTAAAACTTGCTACAATTGGCCCTGATCTTGCAGGCCAGTGTTAGCCCCAATGTGCTGATATCCCTTTCATAAGTTAACATCCATATAACCTAGCATTCTTTAATTCTTTAATTTTTGATTCATAATGCACACAATTATGGCACACTTGGAGCGACAACAAGTTTTTGGCGCCGTTGCTGGGGAAGTTTGTTCTAAAATAGATAGACCTATGTTTTATTTTCATTTATTTTAATTTTTGCTTTAAACGCACTTTGCATTCCAAGTGCTTGATTAAATGTCTACTGATTTTGTATAGAAAACTTTGCTTTCTTGTGAAATTTTATTTTTTTTTTATTTTATTCTTTGCCTTCTAGTTATTTGAATAAATCTGCGCCACTCTTTTGTCTTTTGTCAAATTTGGGCAAGAGTCTTTGAGTTTTCTTTTTATTTTGTCAATACTTGAATAAGGTACTACTGCAGTTTTGGATGTTTGCAGATCTGAGCAAGCCGTCAACAAGGAGCATCTGGACCAAAGCTGGAGCAGATCTGCTTGAGTTTGCATCCCCTTCTCCTTTACATTCATTTTCTATTTTTAAATTCTGGAGAACCAACAGTTCTGCTGTGTTTAATGTTTGGTTTGATTATAATTTCTGCTGTCTGTTAGGCATGCTCATTTTTATTTTTTTTACAAAACCAAATACGAAATAAAAGAAGCTGAAAACACAAATAGAAAATCTCTGACTTGTTTCCCATTTTTTTCAGCAGTAGTAAATAAGGGCTCTAGTTGAGCAGATCAAAACAAGTAAAAAACAAAAAAAATTATAATAAAAAATTAGAAAATTATAAAAACAATATAGATATCTTCCAGATGGGCTGTTTTTCTCCATTTGCATCCACTTTTCCCATCTGGACCTGCTGAGATCATTTTTTTTTTTTTTTTTTTTTTTGGAATCATGTAGGATAATGAGTAGTGAATCATAGGCTGTTTTGAATATTCAATGGACTCACTAATTTTATTTTCCTTCGAGATTTCTTCATAATAAATGGGTCTCAACTGTGTGTGAACCTGCTTCCCTGAGAAAGAAGGAAAAGGGAGATCAAATTCAAAGGGAGTTTGCTTTGTGCAAGGCACTCACCAACAGTCATCAAGTTCTCTCTCTTGGAGACCTGCTCCTCTCCCTCTTCCACAAGTTACGAAGGTACCTTTGTCGCCTCTTCCTCAAAGACCATCCTCACTCCATTACCTGAGAAAATTTACCCAAGGATGACAAAGCTGTGGTATCAGAACCTCACCCTGGTCACAGAGGAACATGCTGATGTGCCAACCCTAGTTATTTTTATAGACAACTGTGACTTAACTGTGACTGCTGAGGACATTGGACATGCCCTAGGGATACCTTTTCAATTCAATCCTGATGGACCCTTGACTGCTCCTGAAGTTGCCTCTTTCAGAGATATGGCTGCCCATTTGACATGGCATGGTGGGTTCTGGGCAATCAATAATGAGAAGAGATCTGCCTTCAATATCTCTTGATGGATTCCATACTCGAGGAGTTTTATGTTATCAAGCACACCAGAGAGGCGAACCCCATCTTAGAAGCCCTCTTTCACTTCTCTAAGGGCAATTCTTCAATGCCCCATGCCGATCTTGAAAGCAATGGTGATGTGAGTGTCAAGGTAAAAAGGAACATGAAGATTGTGGCCTCCCTTTGGAAGACTCATTCTGACCCTCTTAAGAGCCAAGTTTGACATTGATAGGGAAGAGCCCTTTGAGGTACTCACTCCTCACAACTTTGGCAAGAAAGCACCTGGACCACAAGTCGTGCCATGTTAAGAAGAATGAGGGAAGTAGGAGAACCAGCCCATGCCCCGCTTTACTGCACCTATTGCGCCCTGAACCCATAGCACTTTTGAGCCAGAGCTAGTTCTTCTTCTTGAGCACGACAGAGAACCAAGCCACGAAAGTGTGGGTGGGCATCTTTGCAGTGGAAATTGGCCGGAGCCTCAACCAGCCTCGAGCCTCAGCCCAGCCCCTACCAGCATAAGCCCAACTCCTGTGGTGACCAGCTCTTAGTGCACCACTTGTCGCACTTAGTCCACACACCCCGAGGTAGCAGTTTACAAGCCCATTTCTTATTTTCTTATTTTCTGCTTTTTATTCTATTGCAATTTTTTCTGTTATAAGCTGTGCCTAACCAGTCTGATTTTGTTCTCCCCTACTTCAGAAAAAGACAAAAATAAACCCCTCACCCTTACTCCCTTTCCCCCTCTGTTCCTTTTATTTTCTGTTAAAATTTCGTTCATACAATTTGCTTTCTCGCAATTCTCCATGCTATTATTTTTTTCTGTTTTCCCTAATAATTGACTATGCCACCTTTGAACCGGTGAGGACACCTTTGTTCCCCATAGGTTTGGGGGTGTGGCGGTGTGTCCCGCCAAGGAATAAACCTAAGGACAACAGAATCACCTAAGTAATCAGGAAATGAATTATTTTACTTAAGAGTCATGACAATTAGGAAATTTAAAATTTCTTTGCAAAATTTAGACATCATAAACCTTTCATTATTCTACATTTCCATGATGCTAGCACCATGAAAACCTCTTGGTATCGACATTTAGCAAGTCAAAGGAAGAGAAAAGGTAAAGATATACTTAAAAGCTCAAGGAAAAACCATAACCGGTGAGAATTGAGCCCATATATTTTCCATCTCATTGAAGAGTGATCTGAGGCATTTTTACGATTCAAAGGATTGGTGAGGCATTAGATCCACTAGAAGTTAGGAAACTCCAAATTAAAACAAGTAACACTCATGAAAGGAGGAAAAGATCAAGGCCTTCTTTGGTGACTTGAACCTATGAACCAACCAAGAAAAATCTGCCCTGTTTGTACCCCATTTGAGTAAATCCTACAATTCTTCATCAAAAATACTCAAAAGTACTTGCACTGAACCTATGGAACTAATTCAGCCTTCCTCACTCGAGAATTCAGAGGTAAAGGAGAAAGAATCAAGATGGACCATTTCGGGCAACATCAAGAAAATGAAGAGAAAATACCTCAAAAAAACAGCAATATGGTGACCGAGAAAAGAAGAGACAAACAATGTGAAAAGTTGCAAGCAAAAAGGCAAAAAAGGACCTTATGTTGAAAAATGCAAGATCAAAGAAAGAACTGATCACTTTGTGAATGTGAGAATCTCGAAAAGAAGAAGAAAGAAGCTAAACTCAAAAGGTGGAGTCATGAACCATCTCACGCACTTCCCGAGTTCTCAAATTCAAACCTCTGTCAAATTGCCTTTCCTTGAAACTTCACTCCATAAGCCATACAAACAAACCTAGATTAAAAGCCCTTGTGATCCAAAGTTGAGTGAGTCATGTGGAGATAAGAAGTGACCCAATCTATGGTGAGGAGATGTCAATGATGCCATTGCCTAAGAATCATGCCTATGCTCATGCTTACAGATCCATTTGGGAGATGTAACGCTCTTGAGCTTGAGTGAAAATGAACCCTCAACAAAAACACGATGAGAGTATACCGTGAGTGTTTGGGTTGGAACTTGAGCACCTTAAGTATGACTTATAACCTAATTTTTATCCATAGGATGAGCTTATGGCACATTTGTATGATTTTCTATGACTGTTCACAGATTGGAAATATTGAAACATTCATGAGGTTTATAAATGTTTAAATTCTGTGCAAACAATAATCAAATTTTCTGTTTCATCATTGATTCAAGAGTAACTAACCCCTCCTTGATTGCTCATTTGATAATATTTTGATGTTAACTATTTCATGGAGAAGTTTGTGGGTACCTTCATGAAAACCCTCGTGAGACTTCTCCTCCTCTAGGGATCACCTAGGGGTTGAAAAGGCTTGTTGCATATGCTAAATGCACTGTGCTTCCTACAAAAGTGGCTCTTTACTTTGTTTTTATGTTTCTTTGCTCGTGGACTAGCAAAGCTTAGGTTTAAGGGTGTGTTAAGTAGTGAAAAATACCATTTTCACCCCTAAACATGAGCCTTGAAAGACCCTTGAGAAGACTAAATAAGTGCTTTAGTGTGCATTTTACACTAACCAAAAGACAGTCCAAATCAAAACCATCCTAAAATGATCAAAAAGTGACAACGCATGTCAAACTCAAAGAGGAGTGAAGAAATAGCCTCAAAGAATGGCTAAAAAGGTCCTAAAAGAGCAAGAAAAGACCTGAAGAAGAAGAAGGATCCATTCAGAAGAAGAATGGAAGCTAAAAGTCAATTCAAGAAGAATCTACTATTAGCAAAGAACCTTGAACTTTGCGAAGAAGAAAACACTCCTCGAATAGAAGAATGACCTTTGCGAAAAGAAGAATGACCTTTGCGAAAAAGATCTCCTAAGCCAAAATGCTTTGAAAAGAACTTCGAAGCCAAAATGCTTTGCGAAAGAACTTCAAGCCAAAATGCTTTGAAAAGAACTTCGAGCCAAACTACTTTCTTAAAAGCCTTAAACTATGCGAAATGGCATTCGGGATTTGCAACTCGTCCAAGGGTATTTCAGAAACTTTGCGCGCTAATGCTTTTAAAACCCAAGGGCATTCCAGGAGATTCTGCGCACAAACCAAAGGCATATTCCACCCCACGCGAACAGACAAAGATGAAATTACTTGGCGGGGACTTCTAGAAGATGAAACAGATTTTTGAATTACATAACGAATTGATGCCTCTGTTTCGATTGGTGAACCGGATCAAGCATTTCGATTGGCGGAAACAGATCTGGATCCCGTGCTCGACTCCTATTGGTTGATACAGATCTATCCAATTCGATTGGTTGATACACATGAGTGGCTTAGGGAAAACTATAAATAGAAACCATTTGCCCAATTTGGGTATCCATTTTAGAGTTTTCATCTCTGTTTCCCTCATTTCGGTCCGATAGCTTATCTCGAACCCCCTTCTTACCTTTGAGAGCCATTGTGAGTGATTTGTACTTCCAAGTTCGATTCAAGATCAGAATCGAGGGCTCTCGAGAAGCTCAATCAGAAGTCCGAGGGCTCTCTAAAGCCGTGCTCTGTAATTGTAACGTTGGATTTTAAAAGGTTGTAATTTGTGTCTTCTCCATTGGAGTCATGTCGAGGGTTACGAATGTTCACCTTAGTGCATTAGACTTCTTTAGATTCACTCATCCGCATCCAACTTCCCTTAATTCATCATCCCTGTCGTTGGTAACCTAATTCAGCGGCATTTACATGATGTTCATGTTACGAACTAAAGAATAGGCCACGACTATGATGATCTGTGACCATTTAAGTGGATGATCACACCATAAGTCTAAACCTATTCCTTAATTCGGATTTATTTCTCTTACATCTGTGCTGGTAGCCAGATGAAGATTGAATCTGCTCTGTTGAACTACAGATTCTCCATTAAAATTCAGAGGCTAAAGTACATGAAGCTATTATTTCTGCATTTGTCTTATTTTAAACATCTCCCCAACTCGGATCTGGATCATGTAGTTAGTTCTTTTCTTTATTTGCTTATAGTTAAATGTGACACAATCCAACACTCTCTTTTATCTATTCTTTATTTTAGATAATTATAGAGCCAGGATCTGTAGCACAGATCCGAGGTTTATCTCTCAGTTTAGACAAACTTCTCTGTGGACGATCTTGAAATACTTACTTTTAAAACTTGCTACAATTGGCCCTGATCTTGCAGGCCAGTGTTAGCCCCAATGTGCTGATATCCCTTTCATAAGTTAACATCCATATAACCTAACATTCTTTAATTCTTTAATTTTTGATTCATAATGCACATAATTATGGCACACTTGGAGCGACAACAAGTTTTTGGCGCCGTTGCCGGGGAAGTTTGTTCTAAAATAGATAAACCTATATTTATTTTCATTTATTTTAATTTTTGCTTTAAACCTGCACTTTGCATTCCAAGTGCTTGATTAAATGTCTCGATTTTGTATAGAAAACCTGTTTTCTTGAAATTTTATTTTTTTTATTTTTCTGAGTTTTTATTCTTTGCCTTCTAGTTATTTGAATAAATGCTTTCGCCTCTTTTGTCTTTTGTCAAATTTAGGCGTATTGAGTTTTTTTTTATTTTGTCAATACTTGAATAAGGTCTGCTGCTTTTGGATGTTTGCAGATCTGGAGCATTCAACAAGGAGCATCTGGACCAAAAGCTGGAGCAGATCGCTTGAGTTTGCATCCTTCTCCTTGGCATTCATTTTCTATTTTTAAATTCTTGAGAACCAAAGTGCTCAGTGTTTAATGTTTGTTTTGATTATAATTTCGCTTTTAGGCATGCCGATTTTATTTTTTACAAAACCAAATACAAAATAAAAGAAGTCGAAAACACAAATAGAAAATCTCGAGTTGTTTCTCATTATTTTCAGAGTAGTAAATAAGGGCTCTTGTTGAGCCCGGCGATCAAAACAAGTAAAAAAAAAAAAAAATTATAATAAAAAATTAGAAAATTATAAAAGCAATATAGGTAACTTCCGGATGGGCTGGTTTTCTCCATTTGCATCCACTTTTCCCATCTGGGCCTGCTGAGATCATTCTTTCTTTTTTTGGAATCATGTAGGATAATGCGTAGGGAATCATAGGCTGTTTGAATATTCAATGGACTCACTAATTTTATTTTCCTTCGAGATTTCTTCATAATAAATGGGTCTCAACTGTGTGTGAACCTGCTTCCCTGAGAAAGAAGGAAAAGGGAGATCAAATTCAAAGGGAGTTTGCTTTGTGCAAGGCACTCACCAACAGTCATCAAGTTCTCTCTTGAGACTCGCCTCTCTCCTCTTCCACAAGTTACCAAGGTACCTTTGCGCCTCTTCCTCAAAGACCATCCTCACTCCATTACCCGAGAAAATTTACCCAAGGATGACAAAGTCAGGTATCGTAACCTCACCACAGTCACAGAGGAACATGCCGATGTGCCAACCCTAGTTATTTTTTATAGACAATGTGACTTAATCAGGATCACGAGGACATTGGACATGCCCTAGGATACCTTTTTCAATTCAACTCGATGGACCCTTGATCGCTCCTGAAGTTGCCTCTTTCAGAGATATGGCTGCCCATTTGACACAGGGCATGGTGGGTTCGGGCAATCAATAATGAGAAGAGATCGCCCCATAATATCTCTTGATGGATTCCATACTCGAGGAGTTTTTATGTTCTTGGGCACACCAAGAGAGGCGAACCCCCATCTTAGAAGCCCTCTTTCACTTCTCTAAGGGGCAATTCTTCAATGCCCCCATGCCGATCTTGAAAGCAATGGCTGATGTGAGTGTCAAGGTAAAAAGGAACAAGATTCGGGCCTCCCCTTTGGAAGACTCATTCTGACCCTCTTAAGAGCCAAGTTTGACATTGATAGGGAAGAGCCCTTTGAGGTACTCACTCCTCACAACTTTGGCAAGAAAGCACGGACCACAAGTCGTGCCATGTTAAGAAGAATGAGGGAAGTAGGAGAACCAGCCCATGCCCTGCTCGCTGCACCTATTCTGCTGCCCTACGAACCCATAGCACCGAGCCGAGCTAGTTCTTCTTCTTGAGCACGACAGAGAACCAAGCCCGAAAGTGTGGGTGGGCATCTTTGCAGAAGTGGAAATTGTCAGGAGCCTCAACCACGAGCCTCGGCCAGCCCCTACCAGTTTACAAGCCCAACTCCCTGTGGTGACCAGCTCTTTAAACCACTTCTACTTAGTCCACACATCCCAGGTAGCAGTTTACAAGCCCAATTCTGTCAATTGTCTCTTTCTTATTTTCTTATTTTCTGCTTTTTATTCTATTGCAATTTTTTCTGTTATAAGCTGTGCCTAACCAAATTTTTGTTCTCCCTACTTAAAAAGATAAAATAAACCCTCACCCTTACTCCCTTTCCCCTCTTTTCCTTTTTATTTTCTCAGAAATTTACGTTCATACAATTTGCTTTCGCAATTCTCCATGCTATTATTTTTCTCATTGCTTTTCCCCTAATAACCGTGGACTATGCCACCTTTGAACTGTGAGGACACTGTTCCCCATAGGTTTGGGGTGTGGCATGTGTCCCGCCAAGGAATAGTTAACCTAAGGACAACAGAATCACCTAAGTAATCAGGAAATGAATTATTTTACTTAAGAATCATGACAATTAGGAAATTTAAAATTTCTTTGCAAAATTTAGACATCATAAACCTTTCAATATTCTACATTTCCATGATGCTAGCACCATGAAAACCTACTGGTATCAGCATTTAGCAAGTCAAAGGAAGAGAAAAAGGTAAAGATATACTTAAAAGCTCAAGGAAAAACCATAACCGGTGAGAATTGAGCCCATATATTTTCCATCTCTCATTGAAGAGTGGTGAGGCATTTTTTCTCGATTCAAAGGATTGGTGAGGCATTAGATCCACTAGAAGTTAGAAACTCCAAATTAAAACAAGTAACGACACTCATGAAACCGAGGAAAAGATCAAGGCCTTCTTTGAACAAACTTGAACCTATGAACCAACCAAGAAAAATCTGCTTGTACCCCATTTGAGTCAGAATCCACAATTCTTCATCAAAATACTCAAAAGTACTTGCACTGAACCTATGGAACCAATTCAGCCTTCCCTCACTCGAGAATTCGGAGGTAAAGGAGAAAGAAGCAAGATGGACCATTTCGGGCAACATCAAGAAAATGAAGAGAAAATACCTCAAAAAGCAGGCAATATGGTGGATAAAAGAAGAGACAAACAATGTGAAAAGTTGCAAGCAAAAAGGCAAAAAGGGACCTTATGTTGAAAAATGCAAGATCAAAGAAAGAACTGATCACTGTGAATGTGAGAATCTCGAAAGAAGAAGAAAGAAGCTAAACTCAAAAGGTGGAGTCATGAACCATCTCCTGCACTTCCCGAGTTCTCAAATTCAAACCTCTCAAATTGCCTTGAAACTTCACTCCATAAGCCATACAAACAAACCTAGATTAAAAGCCCTTGTGATCCAAAGTTGAATGAGCTGTCATGTGGAGATAAGAAGTGACCCAATCTATGGTGAGGAGATGTCAATGATGCCATTGCCTAAGAATCATGCCTATGCTCATGCTTACAGATCCATTTGGGAGATGTAAGCGCTCTTGAGCTTGAGTGAAAATGAACCCCTCAACAAAAACAACGAGAGTATACCACCGGTGAGTGTTTGGGTTGGAACTTGAGCACCTTAAGTATGACTTATAACCTAATTTTTATCCATAGGATGAGCTTCTTTCAGCACATTTGTATGATTTTCTATGACTGTTCACAGATTGGAAATATTGAAACATTCATGAGGTTTATAAATGTTTAAATTCTGTGCAAACAATAATCAAATTTTCTGTTTCATCATTGATTCAAGAGTAACTAACCCTGCTCCTTGATTGCTCATTTGATAATATTGCCGATGTTAACTATTTCATGGAGAAGTTTGTGGGTACCTTCAAAACCCTCGAGACTTCACTCCTCCTCTAGGGATCACCTAGGGGTTGAAAAGGCTTGTTGCATATGCTAAATGCACTGTGCTTCCTACAAAAGTGGCTCTTTACTTTGTTTTTATGTTTCTTTGCTCAAGGACTAGCAAAGCTTAGGTTTGGGGTGTGTTAAGTAGTGAAAAATACCATTTTCACCCCTAAACATGAGCCTTGAAAGACCCTTGAGAAGACTAAATAAGTGCTTTAGTGTGCATTTTCTGACTAACCAAAAGACAGTCCAAATCAAAACCATCCTAAAATGATCAAAAAGACAACGCATGTCAAACTCAAAGAGGGAGTGAAGAAATAGCCTCAAAGAATGGCTAAAAGGTCCTAAAAGAGCAAGAAAAGACACAAGAAGAAGAAGGATCCATTCGCAAAGAAGAATGGAAGCTAAAAGTCAATTCAAGAAGAACTACTATTCGCAAAGAACCTTGAACTTTGCGAAAAGAAGAAAACACTCCTCGAATAGAAGAATGACCTTTTTGCGAAAGAAGAATGACCTTTGCGAAAAGATCTCTCAAGCCAAAATGCTGAAAAGAACTTCGAAGCCAAAATGCTGCGAAAAGAACTTCAAGCCAAAATGCTGCGAAAAGAACTTACGAGCCAAACTACTTTGAAAAGCCTTAAACTATGCGAAATGGCATTACGGGGATTTGTACTCGTCCAAGGGTATTTCAGAAACTTTGCACGCCGCTAATGCGTTTTAAAACCCAAGGACATTCCGGAAGATACTGAGCACGACCCAAAGTCATATTCCACCCCATGTGAACACCCAAAGATGAAATTACTTGGCGGGAACTTCTAGAAGCCCAAACAGATTTTTGAATTACATAATGAAATTGATGCCTCTGTTTCTCGATTGGTGAACGGATCAAGCATTTCGATTGGCGAACGGTCTGGATCACGTGCTCGACTCCTATTGGTTGATACAGATCTATCCAATTACGATTGGTTGATACACATCCGAGTGGCTTAGGAAAACTATAAATAGACGAACCATTTGCCCAATTTGGGTATCCAGATTTTAGAGTTTTCATCTCTGTTTCCCTCATTTCGGTCGATAGCTTATCCGAACCCCCCTGTAATCCTTCTTGTAGTTTACCTTTGAGAGCCATTGTGAGTGATTTGTACTTCCAAGTTCGGATTCAAGATCAGAATCGAGGGCTCTGAGAAGCTCATCAGAAGTCCGAGGGCTCTCTAAGCCGTGCTCTGTAATTGTAACGTTGGATTTTAAAAGGTTTCTTTGTAATTTGTGTCTTCTCCATTGGAGTCATGTCGAGGGTTCCGAATGTTCACCTTAGTGCATTAGACTTCTTTAGATTCACTCATCCGCATCCAACTTCCCTTAATTCATCATCCTGCGAATTAGCGTTGGTAACCTAATTCAAGCATTTACGTGATGTTCATGTTACGAACTAAAGAATAGGCCCACGCTATATGAGATCTGTGACCATTTAAGTGGACGATCACCATAAGTCTAAACCTATTCCTTAATTGGATTTATTTCTCTTACATCCGTGTGTAGCCGATGAAGATTGAATCTGCTCTGTTGAACTACTGATTCTCCATTAAAATTCGAGGCTAAAGTACATGAAGCTATTATTTCGCATTTGTCTTATTTTAAACATCTCCCCAACTCGGATCTGGATCATGTAGTTAGTTCTTTTCTTTATTTGCTTATAGTTAAATGTGACACAATCCAACACTCTCTTTTATCTATTCTTTATTTTAGATAATTATAGAGCCAGATCTGGAGGTTTATCTCTCATTTTAGACAAACTTCTCTGTGGACGATCTTGAAATACTTACTTTTAAAACTTGCTACAATTGGCCCTGATCTTGCAGGCCAGTGTTAGCCCCAATGTGCTGATATCCCTTTCATAAGTTAACATCCATATAACCTAACATTCTTTAATTCTTTAATTTTTGATTCATAATGCACATAATTATGGCACACTTGGAGCGACAACAAGTTTTTGGCGCCGTTGCCGGGGAAGTTTGTTCTAAAATAGATAAACCTATATTTATTTTCATTTATTTTAATTTTTGCTTTAAACACACTTTGCATTCCAAGTGCTTGATTAAATGTCTCTGAGCTTTGTATAGAAAACCTTTTATCGCAGTAATTTTATTTTTTTATTTTTTTGAGTTTTTATTCTTTGCCTTCTAGTTATTTGAATAAATCTGCCCACTCTTTGTCTTTTTGTCAAATTTGGGCGTGCTGAGTTTTCTTTTATTTTTGTCAATACTTGAATAAGGTATCTAGCTTTTTGGATGTTTGCAGATCTGGAGCAATTCAACAAGGACATCTGGACCAAAATGGAGCAGATCGCTTGAGTTTGCATCCTTCTCCTTGGCATTCATTTTCTATTTTAAATTCTTGAGAACCAGTTAGCTCATTGTGTGTTTAATGTTTGTTTTGATTATAATTTCTCATTGCCTTTTAGGCATCTTTGATTTTTATTTTTTACAAAACCAAATACAAAATAAAAGAAGTGAAAACACAAATAGAAAATCTAAGTTGTTTCTCATTATTTTCAGATAGTAAATAAGGGCTCTTGTTGAGCGGCTGATCAAAACAAGTAAAAAAAAAAAAAATTATAATAAAAATTAGAAAATTATAAAAACAATATAGATATCTTCCTGGATAATGTTTTCTCCATTTGCATCCACTTTTCCCATCCGGACCTCTGAGATCATTTTTTTTTTTTTTTTTTGGAATCATGTAGGATAATGAGTAGTGAATCATAGGCTTTGAATATTCAATGGACTCACTAATTTTATTTTCCTTGAGATTTCTTCATAATAAATGGGTCTCAACTGTGTGAACACGCTTCCACTGAGAAACAAGGAAAAGGGAGATCAAATTCAAAGGGAGTTTGCTTTGTGCAAGGCACTCACCAACAGTCATCAAGTTCTCTCTCTTGGAGACCTGCTGCTCTCCCTCTTCCACAAGTTACCAAGGTACCTTTGCTGCCCTCTTCCCTCAGCACCATCCTCACTCCATTACCTGAGAAAATTTACCCAAGGATGACAAAGTCATGGTATCGTAACCTCACCACAGTCACAGAGGAACATCTTGATGTGCCAACCTAGTTATTTTATAGACAACGTGACTTAACGATCAGAGGACATTGGACATGCCCTAGGGATACCTTTTCAATTCAATCTGATGGACCCTTGATCGCTCAAGTTGCCTCTTTCAGAGATATGGCGCCCATTTGACACAGGCATGGTGGGTTCTGGGCAATCAATAATGAGAAGAGATCTGCCCCAATATCTACGATGGATTCCATACTCAGGGAGTTTTTATGTTCTTGCACACCAGAGAGGCGAACCCCCATCTTAGAAGCCCTCTTTCACTTCTCTAAGGGGCAATTCTTCAATGCCCCATCTTGATCTTGAAAGCAATGGCTGATGTGAGTGTCAAGGTAAAAAGGAATGTAAGATTGCTGGCCTCCCTTTGGAAGACTCATTACTGACCCTCTTAAGAGCCAAGTTTGACATTGATAGGGAAGAGCCCTTTGAGGTACTCCTCCTCACAACTTTGGCAAGAAAGCCCTGGACCACAAGTCGCCATGTTAAGAAGAATGAGGGAAGTAGGAGAACCAGCCCATGCCCCTGCGCACCCTGCCTATGCTCTGAACCCATGCTGAGCTAGTTCTTCTCGAGCACGACAGAGAACCAAGCCACGAAAGTGTGGGTGGGCATGCTGCAGTGGAAATTGTGGAGCCTCAACCAGCCCGAGCCTCGGCCCAGCCCCTACCAGTTTACAAGCCCAACTCCCTGTGGTGACCAGCTCTTTAGCTGCACCACTTGCTGCACTTAGTCCACACAGTCCTGAGGTAGCCAGTTTACAAGCCCAATTCTGTCAATTGTCTCTTTCTTATTTTCTTATTTTCTGCTTTTTATTCTATTGCAATTTTTTCTGTTATAAGCTATGCCTAACCAGTCTGTTTTTGTTCTCCCCTACTTCAGAAAAAGATAAAAATAAACCCCTCACCCTTACTCCCTTTCCCCCTCTTTTCCTTTTTATTTTCTGTAAAATTTCTGGTTCATACAATTTGCTTTCTGCAATTCTCCATGCTATTATTTTTTTCATTGTTTTCCCTAATAAGCGTGACTATGCCACCTTTGAACCGGTGAGGACACTGTTCCCCCATAGGTTTGGGGTGTGGCAGAGGCATGTGTCCTGCCCAAGGAATAGTTAACCTAAGGACAACAGAATCACCTAAGTAATCAGGAAATGAATTATTTTACTTAAGAATCATGACAATTAGGAAATTTAAAATTTCTTTGCAAAATTTAGACATCATAAACCTTTCAATATTCTACATTTCCATGATGCTAGCACCATGAAAACCCTCTGGTATCGAGATTTAGCAAGTCAAAGGAAGAGAAAAGGTAAAGATATACTTAAAAGCTCAAGGAAAAACCATAAGTGAGAATTGAGCCCATATATTTTCCATCTCTGTTGAAGAGTGGTGAGGCATTTTTCGATTCAAAGGATTGGTGAGGCATTAGATCCACTAGAAGTTAGGAAACTCCAAATTAAAACAAGTAAGACTCATGAAATCGAGGAAAGATCAAGGCCTTCTTTGGACAAATTGAACCTATGAGAACCAACCAAGAAAAATCTGCCTGTTTGTACCCCATTTGAGTCAGAATCCTACAATTCTTCATCAAAATACTCAAAAGTACTTGCACTGAACCTATGGAACCAATTCAGCCTTCCTCACTCGAGAATTCAGAGGTAAAGGAGAAAGAATCAAGATGGACCATTTTCGGGCAACATCAAGAAAATGAAGAGAAAATACCTCAAAAAGCAGGCAATATGGTGACTGAAAAGAAGAGACAAACAATGTGAAAAGTTGCAAGCAAAAAGGCAAAAAGGGACCTTATGTTGAAAATGCAAGATCAAAGAAAGAACTGATCACCGTGAATGTGAGAATCTCGAAAAGAAGAAGAAAGAAGCTAAACTCAAAAGGTGGAGTCATGAACCATCTCTGCACTTCCGAGTTCTCAAATTCAAACCTCTGTCCAAATTGCCTTTCCTTGAAACTTCACTCCATAAGCCATACAAACAAACCTAGATTAAAAGCCCTTGTGATCCAAAGTTGAGTGAGTCATGTGGAGATAAGAAGTGACCCAATCTATGGTGAGGAGATGTCAATGATGCCATTGCCTAAGAATCATGCCTATGCTCATGCTTACAGATCCATTTGGGAGATGTAACGCTCTTGAGCTTGAGTGAAAATGAACCCCTCAACAAAACACGATGAGAGTATACCTGGTGAGTGTTTGGGTTGGAACTTGAGCACCTTAAGTATGACTTATAACCTAATTTTTATCCATAGGATGAGCTTCTGTCACTGGCACATTTGTATGATTTTCTATTTGTTCACAGTTGGAAATATTGAAACATTCATGAGGTTTATAAATGTTTAAATTCCTGTGCAAACAATAATCAAATTTTCTGTTTCATCATTGATTCAAGAGTAACTAACCCTTCCTTGATTGCTCATTTGATAATATTGCACGATGTTAACTGTTTCATGGAGAAGTTTGTAGGGTACCTTCACGAAAACCCTCAGAGACTTCACCTCCTCTAGGGATCACCTAGGGGTTGAAAAGGCTTGTTGCATATGCTAAATGCAGTGCTTCCTACAAAAGTGGCTCTTTACTTTGTTTTTTATGTTTCTTTGCTCGTGACTAGCAAAGCTTAGGTTTGGGGGTGTTAAGTAGTGAAAATACCATTTTCACCCCTAAACATGAGCCTTGAAAGACCCTTGAGAAGACTAAATAAGTGCTTTAGTGTGCATTTTACTAACCAAAAAGACAGGTCCAAATAAAACCATCCTAAATGATCAAAAGTCGACAACGCATGTCAAACTCAAAGAGGGAGTGAAGAAATAGCCTCAAAGAATGGCTAAAAGGTCCTAAAAGAGCAAGAAAAGACCAAGAAGAAGAAGGATCCATTCGCAAAGAAGAATGAAAAAAGTCAATTAAGAAGAATCTACTATTCGCAAAGAAGAACCTTGAACTTCTATGAAAAGAAAGAAAAATGACCTGCGAAAAGAAGAAATGCTTTGAAAAGAAGAAAAGAAGCTGAAAAGAAGCCAAATGCATGAAAAGAACTTCCGGAGCCAAACTACTTTGTAAAAGCCTTAAACTATGCGAAATGGCATTCTGGGATTTGCCCAAGGGTATTTCAGAAACTTTGCACGCCTAATGCGAAAACCCAAGGACATTCCTAAGATTCGAGCACAAACCAAAGGCATATTCCACCCCATGTGAACACCCAAAGATGAAATTACTTAAGGGAACTTCTAGAAGCTCAAACAGATTTTTGAATTACATAATGTAATTGATGCCTCTGCTTCGATTGGTCGAACCAGATCAAGCATTTCACGATTGGCCGTAAGATCCGGATCCCGGTGCTCGACTCCTATTGGTTGATACAGATCTATCCAATTGATTGGTTGATACACATCCGAGTGGCTTAGGGAAAACTATAAATAGACGAACCATTTGCCCAATTTGGGTATCCAGATTTTAGAGTTTTCATCTCTGCTTTCTCATTTCGGCCGATAGCTTATCCGAACCCCCTGTAATCCCTTCTTGTAGTTTACCTTTGAGAGCCATTGTGAGTGATTTGTACTTCCAAGTTCGGATTCAAGATCAGAACTGAGGGCTCTTCGAGAAGCTCGATCAGAAGTCCGAGGGCTCTCTAAGAAGCCGCGGTTCTCAGAATTGTAACGCTTGGATTTTAAAAGGTTGTCAGTAATTTGTGTCTTCTCCATTGAGTCATGTCGAGGGTTCTCAATGTTCACCTTAGTGCATTAGACTTCTTTAGATTCACTCATCCGCATCCAACTTCCCTTAATTCATCATCCTCATGCGAATTAGCGTTGGTAACCTAATTCAAGCAAAGATTTACATGATGTTCATGTTCAACTAAAGAATAGGCCACAATGTCGATGATCTGTGACCATTTAAGTGATGATCACACCATAAGTCTAAACCTATTCCTTAATTCGGATTTATTTCTCTTACATCTGTCGGTAGCCGATGAAGATTGAATCGCCTGTTGAACTCTGATTCTCCATTAAAATTCAGAGGCTAAAGTACATGAAGCTATTATTTCTGCATTTGTCTTATTTTAAACATCTCCCCAACTCGGATCTGGATCATGTAGTTAGTTCTTTTCTTTATTTGCTTATAGTTAAATGTGACACAATCCAACACTCTCTTTTATCTATTCTTTATTTTAGATAATTATAGAGCCAGATCTGGTAGCACAGATCTGGAGGTTTATCTCTCAGTTTAGACAAACTTCTCTGTGGACGATCTTGAAATACTTACTTTTAAAACTTGCTACAATTGGCCCTGATCTTGCAGGCCAGTGTTAGCCCCAATGTGCTGACATCCCTTTCATAAGTTAACATCCATATAACCTAGCATTCTTTAATTCTTTAATTTTTGATTCATAATGCACATAATTATGGCACACTTGGAGCGACAACAGTGGGTCCCACCTATACTGGGCATATATATTATATACGCCCGGCCAAATTTTTCCTCAAAATAGGCAGGCATATATAATATATACGCCTGAGTAATCTGGGGTAAAAATGGCTGGGCGTATGTAATATCTACGCCTGTGTAAAATTCATGATTTTATGTGAAACTTAAAACGGCCATAACTTTTGAACCGTAGCTCCACATTGGGTGATCATTAGCTTGTTGGAAAGCTGGACAAGTCCTCTTTCCAATGGTATATGGCTCATCCATGGTACTGGTTTGTGTGAAATTTTGTAGCTCTCCTCCCATCAACTGCCAGAAGGGTTTAGGTTAGGTCTGGGAAGGGATTCTAAGGAGTAGGGGTGACTTCTAAGGATTGGGGGAATGGCTCTAAAGGTATTAGGGTGATTCCTACTGGTCTGGGTAGGTTCCTAAGGGTTCAGGGGGGTGCCATCGAAAGCACAGGGGTACATCTCTCCCGAAGTACAGATTGATCGGGCCTTGGGCCGAATTTGGGTGTCTACAGCGGGAATACAATTCAAAATTTTCTAAAACTCTGGATGTCTAGATCTGTTACATTCCCTCCTATTTATATATTTCCTAAGAGAATCTTGATATGTTTTGGCCAATTAGAGAAGAGGGGAATCAAATCAGTTACAAGCCCAACTGACATGGCTTCATTTCCTCCAAGTATTGCCCCAATTCTGTTAAAACCATTGTGCACACGTGGTGCGCGGTTTTTCTGGGTTCCTCTCGGTCCACGTTGAAGCAATGGCCTAATTCTGTCCAAGTGGACTCTAGCGATGCTGCATTTGGAATGTTAAAAATAAAATAAAAAAGGAGATTTTTCTAGGAAGGTTCCTAGTTTATTGCGATCGCCGGCTGCAGATATTTAACAATGCTGTAACATGCCAATGATCACGCTTTAGAGCGGGTGTGGGTACTTCTATACTGAATCGTCCGCCTGCGAATATCAGTAGCTATGACTCTTTCTTTTATTTTAGATAGTTTAGTTTTATTCTTCTTTTTTTATTCTTTTTTTATTATTGTGGCTTCGATCAGTTTGAATCCCTTAATTTTATTAGGAGTCTGGTTGGTATTAGTGTTCTGGTCTTATTGGAGTTCTAATTAATTTGGTTTCCTTGTGTTACTAGAAGTACAATTAATGTCAGTCTCATAGTTATACTAGGAATGCAAGTATATTAATTTTAATAAAATTCTAATTCAGTTAAGCATGCTAATTGTACTGAAATTCTGAACAAAGCAAGTACGCTAATTGTTGGTTATGTCTGCCTTACCTTTAAAAAGGGTTTAAAATTCATTCAAATCAAGGCAGATCACACACAAGACCTGCAAGTAGTCAGGGCTTGTTGTAGCAAGTTTTAAAAGAAGGGTGAGTAAGGGAATGTCCACAGGGAGGTGAGTTGAAAATATGGTAAATCTCCAGATATGTAAGAGATATGACACCCTAACTAAAGCTAAGTTAGCTAAAAGAAAGGGGAGAGGTTAAAAAGGGTTGTCACTTAAACTAAACTAAACATAAAATGTAAACTAACTGAGATCGAGTCCAGAGATATAGATCTTGCAAGTGGAAGGGTTTAAAAATAGAAAATGGAGAAGAACAACTTGGAGATTGGTCTCACTGCAATCAGGTTGAGCTGATCATGTTACAGCTACAGGGTAGAAGACTCTACTCTAAACTAAGGATTTAACTGGTCTTAAGGCTATGGTCTGTCCACTCTAATGGTCACAAACCATTCTATAGACTTCATCCGATCCAAAGATTTATGGTGGAAGAATCCAATTGAAACCAGAGGTTGGACTGGTCTTAAGGCTATGATCTGTCCACTTCAATGGTCACAGATCATCCTAGGGAATTCCTCCAAACTAATGGTTTCAACCAGAGCATTAATACCACTACAGATGCTGCAATTTCCAGGTCATAGACACAAGAAATTGCAGGGATATCAGATCCAGGGAGATCAGATGGTATCTAAGAGGTCTACCAATTAAGTGGGTGAGCCGATCAACCGACTCCTCTACACAAATCCGATTGAGCACCAAATGAAACCAAAGGAACTTTAGATCTAATAATAAAAACAACATTTACATTGCAATAAAACTCACTCTATAATAAAATGCTCTCAGATCTGTAGCCTGTGCAGCAATTAACCCACAATAACACTCTCAACCTTACTCAATTACAGATCTAAACTCTCTCCTCGCTGCTCCTAGGGAATTAGCAAACCATAGATGGGCTAAAGGAGGGAAAATGAAATTTCGCTCCAAGCTCTAATCTCCAAAATTTGATCCAAATCTCGATCACCCCCAATTGCAATTGGGGATCTCAATATATAGCTTTCTCTTTTAGTTTTTCCTACCAATATTCCCTTCTAAAAGGTCCTCAGAGTTCGTTAGAGTTTTGTTAGAGCACGTGGGTTGGTTAGGGTTTCCTAGGGCATCTTTTGGATCATTGTGCCGGTCACCAAAGTGCCTCGGTTTGCATGCAGCTAGTCACCAAGTTGTAGCATGTGCATAGTTGATTTTCTGAGAAGTTCTTCATACGATTTCGATAGGTTCAGGAAGCTTCTTACAGGTTCAAATGGAGCTTTGTGGCACTTTTGATAGGTTCTCAGGTCTCTTCGATAGGTTCCCGATAGGATGAACCTTCTCTTGAAGCTTTAGCATCCTCAGCCCTTTGCCTGGAGCATTCGACAGGTTGGGGAAGCTTTTCGATAGGTTGGAGGACCATTTCGATAGGCTCATCTCTGGATGCCATCACTCCGATAGGTTTAGTGAACCATTCAATAGGTTCAAGAAACCTTTCGATAGGTTCCCTTTTCTCCTCAAGCAGATTTCGATAGGATGAACTCTCTCTTTCATTCAACTGCTCGATAGGTTCATGGATCCTATCGAGTTCTTCACTTCTGCACGAATTCTTCCTTTCTCAGCTTTCAGATCCTATCGAAATCTTTTCAACTACACGAATTCCTCCATTTTAGGCTCTCAGCTCCTATCGAAGTCTTCAGATAACCTTTCGATAGGATGTTTTCAGCCTGTTTTCACTTCGCCTTGCCCTGCTGTTGCCACGCGCCTCAAGGGCCCACTGGTGTGCAGCCCTCTGGTGTGCTATTGCTGGGTCTGTACTGTGCTGAGAGATGGCTTTCTTGTGTAGCATTTTTGAGTGGTTTTATGCATTATTCTTGTCTATTCTTGCTATGTACAAAATAAACTCAACAGAGGTTTATTAATGTGCTCACAAGTCCATCAAAGGTCAGGTTAAGGGGTGAAAAGTGGCATTTTTCACCACTTAACACACCTCTAAACCTAAACTTTGCTAGTCCCTTAGCAAAGGAAAATTAAAAAAAAATTTAAATGCCACTTTCATAGGGATCACGGATGCATTTAGCATATGCACCAAGCCTTTTAATCCCCTAGGTGATCCCTAGTGGAGGAGTGATGTCTCCTGAGGGTTTTCAGTGAAGGTGGCCACAAACTTCTCCAATAAAATTTAGTTAATAGTAGTGCAACCTCTTAAAGCAGAATTTAAGTAGATAAGATAAATTCACACCATGCCCATTTATTAGAGGAAATTCAACAGAAAAAACATCCATTTGGAATCATGAAAGTCTGCTGTAATCTCTTCATCATCACTTAGTTCGTGTCAAGGCATTTCTCCTAAAAATTTGATGCAGAGCTCACCATTCATTTAAGAATTCTGTTCTGACACCACTCCATCAAACTGAATTTCAGACCCAAGTCGCACCAGGGCTGTTCACTCATTAGTACAAAGAAGAGGGGTGCATCTTATCACTTAGCTCAAGAGCAGTTGCAGCCCTCAAATAGGACTGCAAGCAGGAGCATAGGCATTGCTTGAATTTCTGACTTTTCCAACTCTTTACACCATAGATTAAGCAAATCCTTATCTCCACATAACAGCTTAATCTATTTCAGATCAGTAAGGTCTTTTTATTGGGTTGTAATGTGGCTTAGGTATGAGGTTTGTGAGAGAGCAAAGGGATAAACTGGGTTCAAAATTGAGAAATCAGTAAAGGTAAGAAGGTGATTTGGAACTCACCTTCTTCAATTCAGCATGATTCCATTTACTCCTTGAATTTTCAGAGCCAAAGTGGCCAGCTTATTCTCTCCCTTTCAATCTTTCAATGAAATGACTTCTCTTTCTCATCCTTTTGCTCTATTTCTTTTTTTTTTTTTTTTTTCTTTTGTATACTTTTTTTTTTTTCTTTTTGTATTTTTCTCCATTTTTTTTTTAATAGGCTGGAATGCCACAACACCACCAAATGAGTTTCCCTCTTTTAGAACCAAAAATCACACCAGCTCTATCTTCTTCCATTTCTTCACCTTTACTTTCTGAATTCTTAGAGTGAGGGTCAGGCTGCATTAGGTCAAAGGGTTTTTGGGTTTGAATTTTCTGGTTTCCATCAAAGAAACTGGGATCTTTAAGGCTCAAAGTGGGTGTGTCAAGGGCAGTTCAAAGGGTAGGTTCTTTAAGCTCAAACTGTCCAAGGGATGTCCTTACTTCATGTCCTCCATGTCATGATTGCTGTCAAGCTGTTTCAACTTGAATTTGCCTAGCTTCTAGTGAGCAGAATTAGGTCCAATCAGTCCTCAGAGCAAAAAAAATTGCCAAGACACTTTTCGAAGAAAATTTTCCAAGCCCAAATCTCACTGGGTATGGCCTTCCATCAAATTTTCTGAGGTGTATCTTCACAGTTTTCTCTCATTTCGGGTTCACTACACATCAAAAAATTTCATCAAAAATTATTGACATTGGCTTCATGACCAATGTTAAAGCTTTACCTCATTTCAGTTTCAAATGGTTTTTAATTTCCTTTTATAAAAAAAAAATTAGGTGGGAATTTATTATCTTTCCAAGTACTCCTTTTTAAACTTGGTTGCACTAAAATTAACTCAATTTATTGGCATATTTGCCACACCCCCAAACTTAACTAAATAGTGTCCTACTGTTCAAGAGCATGATAGTAAGGAAACAGGTAAGACATCATATTAGAAAAGAAAGAGAAACAGAAAGTGAGAACAAACAAGCATAGATGACATTAAAAAGACATTTTATTAAAAAGAACACACTACAAATGTGAGACTATTCTTGACAGAATAACAAAGATCAAGGAGATGGGAGCTGAGTAGGTGGTGGGGGGGGGGTGTGAAGAGGGTGGGGGTGGAGGAGGTGGTGGCTCGGTCTTCTGCTTCTTCTTCTTTCTCTTTTCCGTTCTTCTTTCCTCCTTGGCCAGGATTCTCTGCACCTCGTCATATTCATCCCAGAGAAATTGGAGAGGATCAGGCTCGACCGGTGGTTGCGGTGGTGTCCAGACTGGGTAGAACTTGGTTGGCAAGTCTTGAGGTTTGTTGTCTGCCATGAGTGTTGGATGGAAAAATGAATGTGAAAGGGCTGGACGAGGCTGATATTTAAGGTGCCTGAGCGTTGGAATATGAATCGGTACAATAAAAGTTTCGCATTCTTCCAGGCTTAATTGTTGAAAATGAAAGTGGGAATAAATGGAGTGGTGGTTGCCGTGTGGGAAATAAAGCGCGGACTGCATGATGGGCTATTTTTAGGAGTGGTAGTTAAGTCAAGGAAGTAATGAGGAATGAAAAATGATTTCGATAGGATGACAGGGATGGCTTCGATTGGTTAATGTGTCCTATCGAAAATTTAGCAGACAAAGCTTTCAAAAGTGATAATTCGATAGGATCCCGACAAGTGGAACCATCCTTCCGATAGGTTTAAACTATACACGATTCATCTTTTCGATAGGTTCCCGATAGGTATTTAGAACCTATCGAAATCTTTGCTTTGCCCCATTTAACCTATCGAGAAGTTGGTTTCACCTATCGACAAGTCTTTGTGCCTATCGAAAACCTCAAATAACCTATTGAAATCATCAGTTGGCTTCACGAAAGGTGCAAGTAACCTATCGAAAGGTTCCAAAAGCCCAATAGCTTTGCATTTCAGTGCAGCGCTCAGTCTCAACACCCAGCAAACTTCTACTGCGATGCTATCATTTGATTTATTGACCTTATACACAAGCTCCCATGATCTCTGAACTGTAAGCAATGTCAAGATGACAACCTATTTCTAGCATGGCAAATTTCTTGCAGAAAAGTAAACTATCAACATGGAAAATAATCAAAATAGCAACCAAATATAGTACATATGATACAAGCCGAAGTCAGATATTAACCTGGAGGGTCCTGAAAATCAATGATCTCCTCAGGCTTACAAATCTTGTTGACATAAAGTTTTAGCCTCTTACCATTGACCTTCATGACTCTACCATCTATAGGCTCCATGACTTCTACAGCTCCAAATGGAGAAACATGTACAACTATGAAAGGCCCCTCCCATCTGGACTGCAACTTTCTTGAAAAGAATTTCAATTTAGAGTTGAACATCCATACCTTGTCATTTATCTTGAATTCTTTCCGTAGCAAGTGTCTGTCATGGAAGACCTTAGTCTTCTCCTTGTAAGTCTGGGAATTTGCATATGCTTCTAATAGAAATTCATCCAGTTTAGATAACTGGAGTTTCCTGTGTACACCAGCAGAGTTTAGGTCAGAATTTATTACTCTAATAGCCCAATATGCTTTGTGTTCCAATTCAACAGGCAAGTGACATGCCTTTCCATAAACTAGTCTAAATGGGGACATGCCTATGGTGGTTTTATAGGCAGTCCTATAAGCCCATAAGGCATCTGTCAATTTTATGGACCAGTTGCTCCTGTCAGTTCTCACAGTCTTCTCTAGAATGTGTTTGATTTCCCTGTTAGAAATCTCTACTTTCCCACTGGTTTGTGGGTGGTAGGGAGTGGCTACCCTATGGGTCACAAAGTATTTTTCCAGCAGTTTATCAAAAGGTTTATTACAGAAGTGGCTTCCCCTATCACTAATAATAGCTTTGGGGATGCCAAACCTCAAGAAGATGTTATCTTTGAGGAATTTAATGACAACCTTGTGGTCATTTGTTCTTATAGCTATGGCCTCTACCCATTTGGACACGTAGTCCACAGCTATAAGGATGAAATTATATCCACAGGAGGGGGGAAAAGGTCTCATAAAATTGATTCCCCAAATGTCAAACAATTCGACAACAAGTATGGGTTGTAAAGGCATGGAGTTTCTCTTTGTAATGCTTCCCATTTGCTAGCATCGAGGACAAGCTTTACAATGCTGTCGGGCATCTTTGAACAGAGTAGGCCAATAAAAACCACTTTGAAGCACCTTCGCCGCAGTCTTGTTACCACTGAAGTGGCTCCCACAGGCCTGTTCATGACAGATGGTTAGAATGTTTTTGAATTCGGATTCAGGTACACAATGTCTTATCACCTGGTCTGTGCAATGCTTAAAGAGGTAAGGATCCTCCCACAGGTAATATCGAATCTGTGAGAAGAACAGACCTTTATCCTCCTTGTTCCAATGTGGAGGGATCCTTCCCACGGGAAGTTAATTAACTATATTGGCAAACCAGGGCATACTTATCTGTACAGTACAAAGCTGCTCATCTGGGAAAGAGTCATTGATGGGCAAGCTCTCTATTTCAGCTCCTGAGATCCTTGACAGATGATCAGCAACCACGTTCTTAACTCCCTTCTTGTCTTTAATCTCCAAGTTGAATTTCTGCAAAAGAAGAATCCATCTGATTAGTCTTGCTTTGGCTTCCCTCTTGGACAAGAGGTATTTCAAAGCTGAGTAGTCGGTGAACACAGTGATTTTTGATCCTAGCACATAGGACCTGAATTTTTCTAAAGCAAACACAATGGCTAATAGCTCTTTTTCAGTTGTGGTGTAATTCAATTGAGCATCAACCATTGATTTACTAGCATACGCTACCACACATGGTGCCTTGTCTCTTCTTTGGCCCAAAATTGTACCAATGGCAAAGTCTGATGCATCACACATCAGTTCAAATAGTAGAGAAAAATCAGGGGCTTGCAAGATAGGGGTTGTAGTCAAACAAGTCTTTAACATTTCAAAAGTAGCTAGGCATTCATCATTGAACTCAAAGGGAACCTCCTGACACAACAGGTGGCAAAGAGGCTTGGAAATTTTGCTGAAGTCCTTGATGAACCTCCTATAAAACCCAGCATGGCCCAAAAATGACCTAACTTGTTTGACAGGTTTAGGAGGGGGCAAATGTGTAATTAAGTCGATCTTAGCCTGATCAACCTCTATTCCTCTGTGGAGACAACTTGTCCTAGGACAGTGCCTTGAGTCACCATAAAGTGACTCTTTTCCCAACTCAGAACTAGGTTGGTCTCTTCACACCTTTGCAGCACAGAGCTGAGATGGTGCAGGCATTGGCTAAAATCATCTCTATAAATAGAGAAATCATCTATGAAGAGAGAAAATGGCATACATACATCTTTGAAAAGTGGCAGGTGCATTACATAACCTAAATGGCATCCTTTTGTATGCAAAGGTTCCAAATGGGCAGGTGAATGTAGTTTTTTCTTAGTCTTGGGGGTAGACAGGGATCTGATTGTACCCTGAATATCCATCAAGAAAACAGTAATAGGCTTTGCCTGCCAACTTGTCCAACATCTAATCTATGAAGGGCAATGGGAAGTGATCCTTGCTAGTTTTCTCATTGAGCTTTCGATATTCTATACATACCCTCCAACCAGTGGTCTGTCTGGTTGGAATCAGCTCACCTGAGTCTGCTTCAATTACTGTGATCTCAGATTTCTTGGGTACTACCTGGGTAGGTGCCACTCATTGAGAATCCGAGATAGGGTAAATTATCCCAGTATTGAGAAGTTTGACTACCTCCTTCATCACAACTTCCTGCATGTGTGGGTTGAGTTTCCTCTGCATCTCTCTAGAAGGTTTAAAGCCTTCTTCAAGATGAATTTTATGCATGCACGCAGTAGGATTGATTCCCCCCAAGTCTACAATGGTCCATCCTATTGGCCTCTTATGCCTTTTTATCACACAAAGTAGTTCTTCCTGCTCAAGGGTGAGGGAAGAAGAAATTGTCACTGTC
This sequence comes from Chloranthus sessilifolius, assembly GCA_021018995.1. Taxonomy (NCBI): domain Eukaryota; kingdom Viridiplantae; phylum Streptophyta; class Magnoliopsida; order Chloranthales; family Chloranthaceae; genus Chloranthus; species Chloranthus sessilifolius. The sequence continues at coordinate 144,549,837 of CM037589.1, forward strand.
AATTTATTATTGTCTCCTAAAAAGGCATATTTCAAAGATTTTGGGAGCTGTTTTAACTCCACATCTGGGGGGCTGATGAGGGAAGGCAATAGGGGTGCCTTAGAGGGTGGTGAAAGAGGCAACAAAGCAGGGCTCCATGGGTGAAGCTTTGCTAGTTTTGCTTTAGAAGATACAATTTTCACATACTCAATCTCAGAGTTGGAAGTCTTCTCATCCTCTGAATCCTTCCATACTTCTTCAAAAACATTAAACCACTCATTACCATGCATCAGCCTATTCAAATTTTCTTACACAGACTCATCTATCACATTGATGGAAAAACAGTCCTCATCGAGATGGGGTTGATTGGCTGTGTGTAAACATTCAATTTGACTTTCATGTTACTAAAGGATACTTCCATGACTCTTGACCTGTATTGTATACAAGCATTAGCTGTGGCCAAAATGGGCCTGCCTAAAATTACAGGTATGGAAGAAGTACTCCTATTTTCTTCCATGTTCAGCACCAAAAAGTCAGCAAGATAAAAGAATTTGTCAACCCCAACCAAGACATCTTCAATGACCCCCACAGGCTTCCTTTCAGATCTATCAGCTAGTTGCAAGACCACATGTGTGGGCTTCAACTTTCCTAAGCCCAGCTTCTCATAAACTGAATATGGAAGCAAATTCATACTAGCTCCTAGATCTAACAAGGCCTTATCAATGGTATGATCCCCAATGATGCAGGGGATAGTGGGGATTCCAGGGTCTTGCAGTTTGGTTAGAGTTGCAATAGAGAGAATTTGTTTCACTTTCTCTACTGAAAAGACCTTCTTGGATAGGTATATCCTAGATTGTCTTTTATGGGTGCATAGATCCTTCAAAAACTTGGCATAGGGTAGGACTTATTTAATTGCATCAAGTAAAGGCAAATTGATCTTTACTTGTTTAAATGTTTCCATCATTTCCTCTATTTTACCTTACCCCTTATCAAAAGGAGATGGTGCTTGCAATGCTTTAGGAAATGGCAAATGTGGGATTGCTCCCTCATTTGCAGCCTTAACCACTTGATCATCTTTGTTTTTGATTTTTTTCATTTCTTGAGGATCATCAGTATCCTCCTTATTCTCATTTGGTTGTTCCTTCATGTCCACCACTGGTGGCCCTTGCTGTGTTCTTTCACAAATCACCTCTTTTCCTTTTTCAAATTTTTTTAAAGTCTCACATCCAACTTGGTTATCCACCAGCCTTCCACTTCTTAATGTAGTAATGGATTTGGCTTCCTCAAGGGTGGAGGAAACCTCACCCACTAGATACTGTCTCGTTGGGTTGTCCAGTGGTTGGCTAGGCAGCCTCCCCTACTCTCTCCTAGTCAAAGCATTAGATCGCTGACCAAGATGGTCTTCTATCTTTTTTATGCTTTAGTTGTGAGAGTGCACAGTTTGGGACAAGGAGCCCAAGTTCTGCAAGGATGCCAGAACTTGCTCCTCAAAAGAAGGTGGTCTCATAGCTGAAGGAGGTGCAGGTTGCTGCACAGGCTGAGCCACAGGCTGAGACATAGGCTGCTGGTACTGAGGCTTTGGAGCATAACTCTGGTGGTAGGGTTGAGCATTTCTGTATGGCATGGGCTACTAGAGCTGCTACTGCTGGTTTGGGTATGCATCTTGTCTCCACCTCAAATTGGAGTGGTTCCTCCATTGATACCCAGCAGTAGGCTGTTGCCCATAAGAATGAGTGGCAGCCACATACTCCATTACAAAGTCTGGAAACTGGACAGCTGATGAGAAATCCTCAAGGGAGTGAGCAGGGGATTGGCAGATAAGACATGCCTCCTCCACTCTAGCAGCCATGGGTGACTGCATTGCTCCCATTAACTTATCAAATTTCAGTGCCAGGCTATCCACTTTCCTTTCCAAATCACTTTGCACATTTACCTCAAACAACCTCCCTCTAGAACCATTCTCTTTCACCAATCTAGGAGGATCCAGATCCCTAGACAAGGTTTCCCTTTGCATAGAGTTCTCACTAATGATATCAAACAACTCCCAGGCCTCCTCAGCAGTTTTATGGAGGTAGGTGCCACCACAGGAAGCATCCACCATATCTCTGCTTTTAAAATCAATCCCTTGATAAAAGCTTTGAATCAATTGCCATTCAGGGATTTGATGGTGAGGGCATTTCTTTAGGAGTTCTTTGAATCTCTCCCAAGCTTGGTGAAAATCCTCAGTTGGATCTTGGGAAAATGAGATGATGCCCTTCCTCAACTGGCTTATTTTGGACATAGGGAATAATTTAGCCAAAAATTGACATTAGAGATCACTCCAGGACTGAATGCTATTGGGTGGAAGCATTGACAACCAGGTCCTGGCTCTATCCTACAATGAAAAAGGAAAGAGCCTCATCCTGGTTGCCTCCCCCCCCCAAACCTGTGATGTTGAAGGTGGTGCAAAGTCCTAAGAATTCATCAATGTGCTTATAAGGATCCTCCTTTGTCAAGCCATGAAATGAGGGTAGCATCTGGATTATGGAAGAGTTTATTTCATAATTTCCTTGAGCAGCTGGGAACTGAATGCAAAAAGGGGAATTGTAAACCCCTGATGCATTAAAGTCCTTTAAAGTCCTAGGCTCCTGTTGCTCACCCATTTCTCCAGATTCAGCTACAACAGATGAGAGTGGAGTTTGTTTAGATCTGAGAAGTCTTTCAACCTCTAGATTTAATGGGACAATCTGAGGTTGGAGAGTTCTTCTCCCAAACATACAACACTCAAAGTCTGAATGCAGAGCAAATCTTCAAACACAACAAGTGAGAATAAAAACAAATGACTACTGAATCTAAAAATTCCCAGATTTGACAAATAAAGGGGAGTAGAGGGATGCAAACTTAAAAGCAGCCTCCAACACAGTGCTCCTCTTTCACAGCAGCTTCAGATATGATGAAATACAAACAAAAAACTGGAAAACAACAAAACTCACAAAAACAGTTAGTGAAAATCAAACAAACTACTACAGATCTATGATCTAAACTAAATCAAACATAGATCTACCAATTTCAAAAACACTTCCCTGGCAGCGGCGCCAAAAACTTGTTGCTTATGTCTGCCTTACCTTCAAAAAGGGTTTAAAATTCACTCAAATCAAGGCAGATCACACAAAAGACCTACAAGTAGTTAGGGCCTGTTGTAGCAAGTTTTAAAAGAAGGGTGAGTAAGGGAATATCCATAGGGAGGTGATTTAAAAATATGGTAAATCTCGAGATCAATTAGAGATCTGGCACCCTAACTAAAGCTAAGCTAGCTAAAAGAATGGGGAGAGTTTAAAAAGGGTTGTCACTTAAACTAAGCTAAACATAAAATTTAAACTAACTGAGATCGAGTCCAGAGATCTAAATCTTGCAAGTGGAAGGGTTTAAAAATAGAAAATGGAGAAGAGCAACTTGGAGATTGGTCTCACTGCAATCAGGTTGAGTTGATCATGTTACAGGGGTTCAAAGCACACAAATCCCTCAGCTGGCTACAAGCACAGCTGCAGGGTAGAAGACGCCACTCTAAACTAAAGGATTAAACTGGTCTTAAGGCTATGATCTATCCACTCTGATGGTCACAAACCATCCTATAGACTTCATCCGGTCCAAAGATTTATGGTGGAAGAATCCAATTGAAACTAGAGGTTGGACTGGTCTTAAGTTTATGATCTGTCCACTTCAATGGTCACAGATCATCCTAGGGAATTCCTCCAAACCAAAGGTTCCAACCAGAGCATTATACCACTACAGATGCTGTAATTTCCAGGTCATAGACACAAGAAATTACAGGGATATCAGATCCAGGGAGATCAGATGGTATCCAAGAGGTCTACCAGTTAAGTGGGTGAGCCGATCAACAAACTCCTCTACATAAATCCGATTGAGCACCAAATGAAACCAAAGGAACTTTAGATCTAATTAAAACAATGAAAACAATATTTACATTACAATAAAACTCACTCTATAATGAAATGCTCTTAGATCTGTAGTCTGTGCAGCAATTAACCCATAATAACACTCTCAACCTTACCCAATTACAGATCTAAACTCTCTCCTCGCTACTCCTGGGAAATTAGCCAACCATAGTTGGGCTAAAGGAGGGAAAATGGAATTTCGTTGCAAGCTCTAATCTCCAGAATTTGATCCAAATCTCGATCCCCCCCAATTGCAATTGGGGATCTCAATATATAGCTTTCTCTTTTTGTTTTTCCCGCCAATATTCCCATCTAGAAGGTCCTCCGAGTTCGTTAGAGTTCTGTCAGAGTGCGTGGGTTGGTTAGGGTTTCCTAGGGCATCTTTTAGGTCATTGTGTCGGTCACCAAAGTGCCTCGGTTTGTGTGTAGCCAGTCACCAAGTTGCAGCGTGTGCATAGTTGATTTTTTTAGAAGTTCTTCACACGATTTCGATAGGTTCAAGAAGCTTCCGACAGGTTCAAATGGAGCTTTGTGGCCCGTTCGATAGGTTCTCAAGTCTTTTCGATAGGTTCCCGATAGGATGAGCTTTCTCTTAAAGCTTCAGCATCCTCAGCCATTTGCCTGGAGCATTCGACAGGTTGGGGAAGCTTTTCGATAGGTTGGAGGACCATTTCAATAGGTTCATCTCTGGATGCCATCACTCCGATAGGTTCAGTGAACCATTTGATAGGTTCAGGAAACCTTCCGATAGGTTCCTTTTTCTCCTCAAGCAGCTTTCGATAGGATGAACTCTCTCTTTCATTCAATTCCTCAATAGGTTCATGAATCCTATCGAGTTCTTCACTTCTGCACGAATTCTTCCTTTCTCAGCTTTCAGATCCTATCTAAACCTTTTCAACTGCACGAATTCCTCCATTTTAGGCTCTCAGCTCCTATTGAAGTCTTTAGATAACCTTTCGATAGGATGTTTTCGGCTTGTTTTCACTTCCTTCGCCTTGCCCTGCTGTTGCCATGAGCCTCAAGGGCCCACTGGTGTGCAGCCCTCTAGTGTGCTATTGTTGGGTCTATACTGTGCTGAGAGATGGCTTTCTTGTGCAGCATTTTTGAGTGGTTTTCTGCTTTATTCTTGTCAATTCTTGCTATCTACAAAATAAACTCAATAGAGGTTTATTAATGTGCTCACAGGTCCATCAAAGGTCAAGCTAAGGGGTGAAAAGTGGCATTTTTTACCACTTAACACTAATTTTACTACGACTCTAATTAAAGCAAATATATGATTGTATTGCAATTCTACTTGAAGTAAGCAAGCTAATTGTATTAAAACTCAAATTAAATTATACTAGTTCTACTAAATTTCTGATGAAAGCAATTATACTAATTTTACTGAGATTGCAATTGAGGCAATGACACTAATCATATTAAAACTTTCATTAAAATGAACGGACTAATTTGACCAAGATCCTAATTAAAGCAAGCAAACTGATTTTACTGGAATTCTAATTTAAGCAATGGATTAACTAAACTAGAAATCTGATTTAAAGCAATTAATTAATTATATTAAATCTAATTATGGTGATTAATTAATTATGTTGAAATGAAAGAAATAAACTAATTAATTATTCTCAAAAATACTAAGAGAAGCAATTAATTAATTCTAGAATTCTAAGAAAAAGGGGTTTTGGGCCCGCTATGCTAAGGAGGATTGGCCTCGTTCCCGCGTACCCTCCGTAAGCTCCCTTGGGCAAATCGGGTGGCTGAGATTAAAGATAAATTGGATTTTTGGATTATAATATGATATTTTTTTGGATTTTTGGAGTTGGTTTTGGACAATAATTATAGATTAAATTAGGAAATCAAAATTTAAGAGAACTAGAATAATAATTGGGGATTTTAAAATATTAAACTAAGAAATTAAAACTGAAATTTAAAATTCTAGGACTGAATTCGGATCCGGAGTAAGAAAATCAGGCTTTATGATTAAGGACTGGTTCCAAAATCGAAGAATTAGAACCATAAATTAATGATAGGACTGGAGATTAAGATTTCAGATCTAAATTAAGTCTCAGAGTCGGTAATTTAGGTCGTGAATTTAAGGACTGGTTCTAGATTCGGAGAACTAGAACCAGATATAAGGATTTGCGGTCTAAAAAAAGGGTGCCATGGTCTAAGACTGAAAATTAAAACTAATAATTAAACTAAGGTGAATCCTAAATCTAAAAACTAAAGTAAAACTAGATTCTTACCTAAGGTTGGGGCTGTGGAGAAGATTCATCAAAAGTTTGGAGTTTGAATCTCGAAATCATGGCTAGGTTTCTCTGTGTATTCGTTATCGGAATTCTTTGGTTTCGAAATTTGCCGTCTCTTCTCTCAAAATTCGTAGCCTTTTTTTCTCTTTTTCGAGAAAAAAAGCTTTTATAGGTTTTTCTCCAATTAAACGCCTTGTTTCAGGGGTTTAAATGAATTATGCGCCAGTTTCCTGGTGCTTAATCGCTTTGAGTCGGTCACCGACTAAGTGAGTGACCGGCTAACTTGCTCAACGAGTTTCCCAGTTCTAGCAAAGTTAGGACTAATTACCTGCTTGCTAGGGCGAGCGCAATCCGATCAAGCATTTCATTTGAAGCGCTCAATCGAGGAAGCTTGGGGGTCAAGGACTATAAGACTAGGTCGGGCGTAGGCCAATTGCGCATCGGTGGTCGGGTGCTCAATCCGATCGCGCGTCTCATGTGGGGCGCGTGATCAAGTCTTGAGGTGGTTTGGGAAGGGGAGTCTGGTCTGGAAGGGGACTGATCGCGTGCTTGTGGTTCTGAGGGCGTAATTTTAGGCGCGAAATTCAGGGCTGTCCAGGTCGGGTCTGAAATGTCAGACTATTGTTTTAGTCTGTATTCCCACTATATACTATTGTTTCAGTATATAGTCTCCTTACGTTGGATCTGAGCCACAGAGCTATTGTTCCAGCCTGTGTCCAGCCATGTACTATTATTTCAGTGCATGGTTCTCATGCTAGGGTTAAAAGGCTTGAGCTACAGAGCTATTGTTTCAGCCTGTGTCCAGCCATATACTATTGTTTCAGTATATGGTCCCCATATTGGGGTGAAGGGGTCTAAAATGCAAGACTATTATTACAGTCTGCATTTTGACTATATACTATTATTTCAGTATATAGTCTCCCTACATTGAGATCTAAGCCACAGAGCTATTATTTCAGCCTATGTTCAGCCATGTACTATTTTTTCAGTACATGGTTCCCAATTAGGGTTATGAGGTCAAAGGTTGACCAAAAAGATTTGTATATTCTGAGAGGGTAAGATAAGGGTGTCTACAGTGGGGCAGCTCAGTTGTGTGTCAACTGTGCTAGTGAAGTTCCCAAAAATACCCCCAAAGCTGACAGATGCATGCTTGAACCCGTGCCTCGAGTGGTTTAAGCCTCAGAATAATGACTTCGATAGGTTCTCGACAAGTGAAAGGCTCCAGAAGTACAACTCGACATGTTCAAACATCTACTCAACAAGTTCAAAGCTTCAGAATTTTCATCTCGATAGGTTCACACCACTACTCGACAAGATCCCACTAGGTTCTTGATAGGTTCACTTCAGCACACTTCAACTTCGCGAGGATGGCTAGCTTCAGGCAACCTCTCGAGTGGTTCAAACAATCAACTCGATAGGTTCAAATCAACAACTCTCTATTCTGCTCGATAGGTTTATTGAACTGCTCGAGTTTACTTGGGAGCTTTAGCAACTGCTCGGACTCTACAAATTGCCACTTGATAGGTTGCTGAGTGTAAGTCTTCAACTTGTGGGGTTGCTGGCATCAAATGTGAACTGCTCGAGGGCTTCAAGCAACCCCTCAACAGGATCAAAGTGGCTTCAGAAATTGCTCGACAAGTTCTTTTCAACTGCTCGAACACTACTTTGCTGAGCCTCTACTGCTTATGACAACATGTTACAGCTCTCTGTCATGCCTGGTGTTTTCATCAGTCAATGGTTGACTTAGATCCCTCTCCTTTTGCCCTTTGCTACATGGTTTTCTGTACTTTATTACAAATTATTGCTAACTACAGAACAACACTAAAAAACCATTCATTAAACAACTCGAAGGTCTAGAAAAGGCAAGGTTAGGAGGTGAAAAGTGGTATTTTTCATTGATTAACACACCCCCAAACCTAATCTTTGCTAGTCCTCGAGCAAAGTAAAAATTAAAAGCAGTTATTCAAAATAGTAAATGCCACTTTCGTAGGGAGCACGGATGCATTTAGCTTATGCATCAAGCCTTTTAAACCCCCAGGTGATCCCTAGTGGAGGAGTGAAGTCTCCTGAGGGTTTTCAGTGAAGGTACCCACAAACTTCCTAATAAAGACAGTTAAAACAGGTGCAAATAGTGACAAATCAAATTTCAACATACAAAGCTTTATTCCACACCTTGCTCCTTCAAATTAGAGAAGTTTTAAAATAGTACAGTAAATAATTTAATAACTAAATCCTTATGCATACTCATTACCACCAATCTGAGGATATCAAGAGTGTAATGTGTGCAAAATAGTATAAAGTTTGCCATTAATTCAAAAATTAGGTTAAAATAGTGCTCCAACAAATTCAATCTTAGACCCAATCCTCACTAGGGCAGTCTCTCTCAATAGAAATGAAGGGTGTTCAATTTCTCTCAAGCTCAAGAACAGTTACAGACCTTAAATAGGCTTGTAAGCGTGAGCTATACATTTGCTCTATTCCCTCACTTCATCATGTACTTCTACCATAGGTCAAACATTTCCTCATCTCCACATAGCAGCTCAATTCACTTTAGATCACTGAGGTCTTTTATTGGGTTATAATGTGGCTTAGGTTGAGGGTTTAAAAAGAATAAAGAGGTAGAAAGGATTCAAAATTGAGAAATCAGCAAAGGGAGGAGGTAGTTCCTACTTCATTTCAGCACTACTTTCATCTTCCAATAGGTTTTTCAGACCTGAGGTGGCCAGCTTCTTCTCCAATTTCCAATTTTCAGATGCAATGCTTCTTTTGACATCTCTTTCTTTCTCTTATTTCTATATATATATATATATATTTTTTACATTGTATATATTTTTTTTTTCTTCTTTTTCTGATGGTTGCCATAGCCATACAACTGATACACCGCTTTCATTTAAATTTCTCCCTTCTCCTCCTTTCACAAAATATCAAACCTTGCTCCTCTATCTTCACTTCTTCTCCTTCCCCCTTCTGAATTCTCAGATTGAGGATAAGGCTAAAACAGGTCAAGAGGTTTAGGTTTAATTATGCTGGTATTTTTTAAAGAAAAATTGGATCTTTTCAGGCTCAAAGAGTGTATGCAAAGGGTAGTTGAATGGGTAGAAAATTTTTAAACTCAAACTGTCCAAGGGATGGCCTTAGATCATTTCCTTAGTGTCATGAGTTCTGCTAAACAGTTTCAATTTAGAAATGCCTAACTTATAGTGAAAAGGTTTGATTCAATCAGTTCTTAGAGCACAAGGATTTCCAAAGACACTCTTCAAAAGAAAAAATTTGTATGGGCCCAAATCTCACTTGGTATGGTCCTCAATTAAACTCATGGAGCATGTTCTCACCTTTTTCTCACTTCACTGGTTCACTATATACAAATTGTAACAAATTCTCTTGAGGAACTCTTCATGGAAGTGTTGAGTATTTGTGCAATCGTGGGATTTTTTATGATCCCGTCGCGACGATGCGCTCTCTAATAAATATTTAGAGTCGCCACCTGGAGCTTTTGGTATCCTGAGAAACCTATATATTTTTTTATAGCCACCAAAATGCTAAAAGTATGACTCTGAATCTGGTCCACACCAAAGGCTCTTGGGTAGGGGCTTCGGTTATCGATTGGGAAGGTGTTAGGCACCCAATCAACTCGCTTAACACGGTCTCTACTAATGGCCAAAATAAAAATAATATAAAAGAAAAGAAAATGACTTCCTCTTGCCCAAATGGGTCTTAAATCCTATTTGTACCCCTCCGTTCCTACCGAAAATTTGGTAGCATAACGACACAAATGGGAGGATAGAGGAATGATCGAGAAGGTAGAGGAATAGAGGAGAGAGCCTGAGCTCTCGGGCCCTTGTTGCACCATTGGGGAGCCTTTCTTTGGCTTACTTTGATGAGCTGTTGAAGGCTTGAATGATGGAAAAAGGGGGTCTAACCACTAAGGTTTGCTAGATAAGAGGTAGAGAGGGAAGGCAAATGAATTACACACGCCTAACCTAGAGGATTTTTATGAAAGGTAAGGCTTGGAAGGAGGTTTTGGGATTCTGGAATTTGTATGAGTAATGGTGCACCAAAGGGAGAAAGATCTTCTCACTTTAAGCTCTTTCTCTCTTAGGTCATTTTCTCAACCCCTAAACCAAGGTGTGGGGGGCTCTATTTATAGGAAATGGATGGGTTAGGAGACCACTTAGAGGCTAAGCAAGATTAGGAATTAGGTAATCTAGCATCTAAGGTTTCCTAGGGTTTTTGGAGCCTTAAAATATGTGAAGAGGTGCTCCAATGGTGGATGATTGGATGAGGCTTTAAACTACTTAAGGGGTTGCACATAGATAGTAAATGAGTGCAACAGAATTAACAAAACACACTCCAAAGGTCATGATGGTCAACAAGTCAAACCCCAATATCAATTTTTGAGGTAAAAATTAGAGGTCACTATTCATATGCCTGACACAACTATTAGTTGCACCAGGCATATGCAGAGTAAAATAGTGCATGCATAGTGGCTTTGGGAAGTTGATTGCCTGTGGGGGGACACACCTATAAATGGTGCAACTATTAGTTGCACCAAGCAAAAAACTTGAATTTCTGCTTGATTTTCGAAATGCCGTAACTTTTGATATACAACTTCGATTGAGGCGATTCTTGGCTCGTTGGAAAGCTGGAAAAGTTCTCTTTCCAATGGTATATGATTTGATGGTAGTAGAAGACCTCAGATAGTCCCAGTGCACCACTCTCATCCATTGCCCAGGAAAGTTAGGTTTAGGGTCCGGGAGGGGTTCTAAGGGTTGGGATTGATTTCTAAAGATTCGGAGTAGGTTCCTAAGGGATCTAGGGTGATTCCTAAGGGTTTGGAGTGATTCTTAAGGGTTCTATACATGTCATTAAAATCTTGGAAACGCGCCTCTCTCGAAATATATTTCGATCAGGCCTTGGGCCAAATTTGAGTGTCTACAAATGCCCCTCTTTGGTATTCGACCACTAATGATCGAATGCCAAAGAAAAGAGACATCCGAAGAGGCCCAAGGCATTACTGACGGGTTCGCTACATTTAGAACGAACTTTAAACATCAGACGGGTAACATGGTGAGAAAACGAAAGCCCTGTATGTCAGGCTAAATATTCATTTCTCAAGGTAATGGGCCCCCAAGTGCTTAGCGACATTACTGGGCATAACCGAGGTGGGGTGAGTTGCGAACTCCCTATAGTCGGGAAATACATTCGCTTCTCAAGTTGATTTTGAAGGTATTTGATGTTTGAGATTCATTCTAAATGCAACAACTTCGCAAGTAAGAGGGGTGATCGACCCACACTTAAAGATAGGCGCTAAGCAAAACTATGCTAGGTTCCATAGTTTGCGTCCAATCCTATGAGGCATTTGATTACCCCATTTGACTGGTTGCGGCTGCCCCTGCCTAAAGTAGGGTTTGAAATCTCTGGGCGAACCCAACGATCCCAAAGTTTATTTAGCATGACTACTCGAGCGGAGCGAATAGAGGTCGCAACACTTTTTGGGAGTACGTGCCATTTTTGAAAATGTGCCCCGGATCAACATGACCTAGAGCACCTAGCTTCAACTACCATGATTAGGTCCAACCAAATATTGGGTATCTCCCTAAAGGGATATCCAATCCTAGTCTCTGCCAATAATGATCATAAACATCAATTAACTATGTATAATCATGCACCCATTAGGGGCGATAAGCAACAAAGACGATGAAAACCCCGACTCGGACCTGCCCGGGTATAATTTACGAGAACAAACGACCATCATACAGATACCCAGACACAGCGTATACTTTACAGGGATACCGCTGCCAATAAAGGTTTTAAGCCTGCAGAAAATAAAGGAGAAATGAACTCTTCTGGATGCATGATTGCACATAGTTTGATTGATATGTAATCTCATTCTCAACAGGTTGTCTCAACCAATGATTGACCTTTTCCAATGGAGAATCTGAAGCTTAAGACACTTAAGTTCATATGAATCCAAAACAGAGCGCTCATCGCAAAGATTTAGCAGTGGAGTCGACTCGATCGAAACATTGACTGTTTGATCGGGACTGACATCGTTGCTCCTACCTTGAAGTAGGATCCAGAATCCAAGGTGTGCCTTAGACTTAGGATGTTACTATAACACAGTGGTGTTGTCGATAAAATATCGACATTTTACCGCATCAGAACACACATGTGTGTAGCTCTGTGGGGAAACACAGATTTATTCTTTCTTTTTCAAAATAATTTTCTCTCTATTTTAATAGACCTAAACGTCAGTCGTGAGATGCTTCATCTAAGTTGTCCATCGCTGAGAAGTTGCCTGCTTCGAGGCTTTGGACAGTGTGATGTTCCAGCATATTCTTGAGAAAATGTTTATTTATATAAGTAACAATTGCATCCTAATTTACAGAAGGAGAAATAAACTTTTACCTATATTTTTTCATTTTCAAGGTTTATATATATATTTTTAAAATTTTTATTTTCAAAGATTTTTTTTTATTCTTTTTCTTTATTTTTGACATGGAAGTACAATGCCATAACTATGTACATGAGAAAGAGTAGAATTTTTTGGATTTTTCTTTTTCAGAGATTTTTTATTATTTTTCTTCATTTTTGAGATGAAAGTACGATGTTGTAACTATGTACATGAGAAAGAGTAGAATTTTTTGGATTTTTCTTTTTTAGAGATCTTTTTTATTTTTCTTCATTTTTAAGATGGAAGTACGATATTGTAACTATGTACATGAGAAAGAGTAGAATTTTTTGGATTTTTATTTTTCAAAGATTTTTTTATTAATTTTCTTCATTTTTGACATGGAAGTATGATGCTGTAACTATGTATATGAGAAAGAGTAGAATTTTTAAAATTTTTCTTTTTCAGAGATTTTTTGTTATTTTTCTTCATTTTCTGAAATGGAGGTACGATGTTGTACATATGAAAAAGAATAGAAACATATACAATTTTTTTGTATTTAGATTTTTCTTGATTTTTTTGTTCTCTTTTTTTTTTTGTCTTTTCTTTCTTTTCTTTTTTTTTGGTGTGGTGCTTTAATCATCAGGTGAGATCTCAAGGCCCCTTTTGAGCATGGTCAAACCCCCTTTAAGTAGTCGGATCTTGGGTGAGTTTCAATAGTTTTACCATGACTGGAGCGTCAATCCCTTCCGATTGAGTCAAACCATTCTCCTTACCTTGAGTCATACGTTTGACAAAGCAATTTTACAAAGACAATTCTGGTCGGGACCTGTCTTGAACTAACATGAGCGGCTCAGTCGAAAAAAGGGTATCAAAGAGAGTAATCAAGAGGGCTCCTCAAGCATCAATCTTCTTAATCAATCCAAACTTTTCTTTTCTTTTTAATTCTTTAATCCTTTTTTACTCACAACGCCCAAGGTGGGTTTTCGTCGTGCCCGTCTTGCCCTCTTTTTACCTGTGGCGCCCTTTCGGGTTTTCACCACGTCCATGGGTTTAGCTCTCTTACCCCAAGCGCCCTTTCGGGTTTTCACCTGGTCTGCACAAGCTCGTTGTTTTTACCCGTAATGCCCTTTCAGGTTTTCACCACGTCCATCTTGCTTTGAGCTTGTATTTTTTATTTATCATATTTTTTATTTATATTATTTCTTTCATCATTATTTTTTCAATAGCCACGACATAGACGTCGATTCCGTGTCGTCTCACAACTCGGCTGGTGTTGACTTAACAGATATTATGACTACTTGTGAACCTAAAAAGAGGGCTTCCTTCAGGGCGTAGCTTGGCCATGGGTTAAGTTTTGATTTGAAGGTATGCTGGGCTAAAATGGTTTGCTTGATGTGGCTCTAGTTTTCTTTACAACATACTTTATTCCTTAGGGGTTTTACTATACATGCCCCATGATTCTTCCTCATCATTTTTTTTTGGTACTTTTTGAGGTTTAGCTTTTCTAATTTTTTTTAGATTTTATTTCCCCTTTTTCGTATATGTATACTTTTTCTCTTCTTTTCTCGAGGAAGGGGTTTGTTGAAAGAAAGGCCCAGGCTCAAAATGGGGTAGCAAAAGGGTATTATCATTTTTAGGGATGCTTTTTGGCTACTGTTCTTGAAATGATGACCTCTTTTGGGGTGGTTTTTAAGCAGTTATGTATTTGTTTTACTAATACTTACCTTATCGTGACAGACTAAGAGTAGAACCGTCGAACGTATCCAGCATTGATGAGCTCAGGAAAATGATCTCCGTCCATGGTGGCGAGGCGGATGGTGTATCCCGACAGCACTTCTCGAACGACGTAAGGTCCTTCCCAGTTCGGCTTGAACTTCCCTCTTGGATCGGCGTGGAAGGATGGGAAGATCTTCTTCCGTACAGTGTCTCCTATCTTCAGATCTCGACCACGAGCAAGAGCCAGACATGCTTTCTCCAGATAAGAATAGCGCGTTTCATAATTAGTAAACTTCTTGCTCAGATAGTAGATGGCCTGCTCTCTTCTTCCCATCTCGTCATGCTGCCCTGGGACACATCCCATCGAGACTTTCGTCATGGAGAGATACATTAGGAGTTGTCTCCCTGGCTCAGGTGGTACCAAAACATGTGAGTTAAGGAGCTAGCTTTTAATTTTATCCAACGCTGCCTGACTATCGTCGTTCCATTCAACAGGCGAGTTCTTCCGAAGTAGCTTGAAGATTGGCATGCAGATTGGAGTTAGTTGTGCAATGAACCGACTGATATACTGTATTCTGTCCAAGAACCCTCTAATTTCTTTCTCAGTAGATGGCGGTGGCATTTTAGTGATAGCTTTGACTTTGACTGGGTTGACCTCGATTCCTCTCCTGCTGACGATGAATCTTAGTAATTTTCCAGACATAGCGCCAAAAGTGCACTTTTGTGGATTCAGACATAACCTATACTTTCTTAGCCTCTCAAACAGTTTTTGGAGGTTTATCAAGTGATCGCCTCGCTCCGGTGACTTGGCTATCATATCATCAACATATACTTCAATCTCTCGGTGCATCATGTCGTGGAACAGTGCAGTCATAGCTCTCTAGTACATTTCACCGTCATTCTTCAGCCTGAATGGCCTGACTCTATAGCAAAAGGTTCCCCAAGGAGTGATGAACGCAGTCTTCTCTCGATCTGCCTCTGCCATCTTTATCTGATTATATCCGGAGAATCCGTCCATAAAAGATAGCATCCCACGTTTAGCACTATTATCGACCAAGATGTCCATGTGCGGCAATGGGAAATCATCTTTCGGGCTCACCCTGTTCAAGTTTCTAAAATCTATGCACATACGGACCTTTCCATCCTTCTTTGGCACAGGCATAATGTTGGCTAGCCACTACGGGTATTTGGATACCATGAGAAACCCTACGTCATATTGCCTAATGACCTCGTCCTTGACTTTCAGCATCCACTCGGGTCAGAGATGTCTCAGCTTTTGTTTAACCCGCTTCATATCAGGGTAGAGAGGCAACTCATGCTCGACCAAATCGGTGTCCAGACCAGGTATGTCCTCGTATGACCAGGCAAAAACTTCTTGGTACGACTGAAGGAAATTGATCATGCTTTTTCTTTCTTCGAGAGATAGAGACGTTCTAATCTTGGTTATTCTGGGAATCTCCTTAGTCCCTATATTAACGTCCTCGGTCTCTTCGACAATGGGGGTCGGGCCATGCTCACATTCGGCAAACCGGTCAAGGAGTTCATTGGGGAGCTCATCCAAAGGGCTATCTTCATCCAAACTCGTAACTCCTACCTCTTCTTGAATTTCTACAGTAAAAGGGGTTGATTTCACGTGGGACGGGTATTTCAATTAAGGCATCCTTTTCTTTGATTTTATTTGGAATTTTAAATGATAATATTTTTGGACTTTGGTTTTTTTCAACTTTTTTGAGGTTTTGTATTTTTTTAATGTTTTTGTAAACATCAGGGAATTGAATGCTAAATGGAGAGTTATAGTCATCCGGAGCATTCAACTCCTTGAGAGTTCTGGGTTGTTCTTCACCCATGAGTACTGTCTCAGATTCAATTGGGGGTTATACTGTGGTGTGTCTGTTTCTTCTAAGTCTTCTACCCCTTTCTAGCTCAGGGTTGAAAGGCTCTAAAGTATGACTAAGAGATCTCCTACCTAGCATACAAACACACCACCAGCAAGGACAACTCCTTGCAGGCACATTGCACTTGACTTAAAGAATTTATCTAACAAATTTACAACTATTTAAGAAAACATAGATTTACAACTATCCTAAATAATGCTATGGAAATTGTAAGAGAAATAGACAGAGTTTTAAAGGTTAGAGAATTTGCAAACAGAGGTAGCTAATCTCCAAATGCAGTCCACTGTCCTCCTCTGTTGCTGTCTAAATCTGCAAGAAAGAATAAAAATTACATCAGCAGTATCAATTATTTACAGCTACAAAGAATACTAAAAATACAAAAACTAAGGGTCTACTAATAGATCATCTGTCCCCGGCAACGGAGCCAAAAACTTGTTACGACTTCCAGATGTGCTTACTTTATTTGTTGGTGGTAAAAGTAATTTAATAATCAAAGTGAAATAGGGGATGGAATCAGCACAACTGAGAAATCCTAGACCTGCAAGATATAGGGTCCATTGTGGCAAGTTTTGATAAGTAAGAGTTTGTCCCATAGGGAAAGGTGATCTACGGCTCTAAGGGAGCCATCTCTAGTAGTCCCTCTAGATCTGACTACAGATCTAGCAGTCCTAAAAGGAAGGGAGTTTAGGGTCACTTATTCTAAGTATCCTAAGGTAGCCTAATGAATTAACTACAGAAATGGTTGAGAAGATGGATGGAGTGAGGGAAAATAAATATAAAAAGGGTGAGAAGTATGCTATTGGGTTCAGATCTGCTGGAATTTATGACTCAGATCCAAATCTACTGGTATAGAAATCCTGTCCAATGGCTACATTATCACCAAAGAGGAGAAAGAATCCAACCCATCCCTATGCCATGATCCAATCCCTTAAGGTTATAACCTGTCCACTTAAATGGTCACAGACTATCCCATAGGGGAACCACAATCCAGAGATGGGTCAAAACAAGTTAATCATTGTAGGCACTACTTCATCCAGGCTACAAGCTCAAGAATCCATAGGGAACCTCAACCTCTAAAGCTCTATGTGTGGGGCTAAGGCTGTAAAGGACCATGATAGCCCAGACACATAGAACTAGCAAGAGATTGAGTACCACCTTCGATCTAGCTGTCCATTGCTTGAGTGGGACTACAATGGTCCAGTCACAAGCCTACAATCTCCATACCCAGACCAGATCTGCCATCTGATGGCGGGTCTATACTAATATAGGGGAGTCTGCCTCTGTACAATCTCCTACCAGGCTACAAGCTCAGGCTCGGAGAAGAAGGATCCATTTTGGATCGGCGGATTGGATTCACCCTAAGGCTATAACCTGTCCACTTAAATGGTCACAGACTATCCCAGAGGTTATCCTCCTCACGGAGCCCAAAACAAAACAAGAATATTGCTGCCACCACCATTAGTTAATTTTGTTCATGTTTAGAAACAATTTATGGGCATATACTCTTTCCTAAGTAGATGGTATCGATGAATTAATTTGGTATAATATACGGATTTTTTGGCCCACTCTTTGCTAAGTGAGAGGTCTTATTCATTTTATATACAAAATATCAAGTTGGGTTCAATCAACCTAACCCAATTTTTGCTCGATCCGAGCCTAAGGCTGAGTCACATGCCTTATACCCAACCTGACCTGACCTAAAGATCGAGTCGGATGTGCCATCACTAGCAAGGGCGCAACTGCTAAAAAACATGGGCTAGGTATGAGTCCTGTAAAGGTTTGACTTGAACCCCTTGACAACCTTAGTATTATTTAATTAATCACCGCGTACCCCAAAATGTAGTAATGTGCAAACAAAAGTCACCACGTACCCCAAGATGTACCAACCTCCTTAACCTTTTGTCAAAGATAGAGACAAAATAATAAGGATGTGACTCATTAGCCATTGAATTTGTTTTATAACTGTTGAGAGTTAAAGTGATTTCTTTGAACCAGTCATTAAATACATTATTTTATTAGAACAAAATATCAAATATGTTAATGGAATTCTTGTAATCA
The DNA here is from genome assembly GCA_021018995.1 of Chloranthus sessilifolius. Lineage (NCBI taxonomy): Eukaryota > Viridiplantae > Streptophyta > Magnoliopsida > Chloranthales > Chloranthaceae > Chloranthus > Chloranthus sessilifolius. Next base: position 144,568,060 of record CM037589.1, read on the forward strand.
ATGGATTCCCTGTATACCATAAAGACATATAATGCCGTAAAGACATATAATGCCATAAAAATAATGAAATTTTCACATTTTTTGAGAAAATCGACCTATCCGACCCGACTCACCGAAATAAATCGAAATTTCGGTTCAATTTCGGTTTTTGGAGCATATTGGTTCATTTTCAGTTTTGAAAAAGTGGCTTATCGAGTTATCAGTTTGGTTTCGATTTTGACGTAAAAAACCTGAAATCGAACCGATAAGAAACCAATAATAGGGTATTACTTAGGTGCATATCAAAATAGGTTGCAATTAAAAAATTTTCTTTTAAAACCTAATCTCCCCGCTTTTCCTCAACTTCTAATAAAGCAAAGAGTTTCGGAATGGCACCCTTCCGTGCGCCCTTGAATTTAAAAGTCGGTCCATCCAAAGGGGTAAAAATCACGGTCTTGGCGAAACAATCAAGGGTCGCATGAGATTCAGCGAGCCAATCCATCCCTAGGATCACATCGAAATCTTCGAAGTCTAATTCAATTAGATCGACAACCAATGCATGGGTTCCAATCTGGACAGAACATCGAGGATAGACTCTGTCAGCAAGAACACTTTTTCCCAAAGGAGTTGCTACGGTCAAAGGAATGCTCATAGGAGATGAATCCTTATCAAGACGCTTAGCGAAGTTTAAGGAGACGAATGAATGGGAAGCACCCGAATCCAAAAGCACATGAGCAAAAAGGCCATCGATCAACATCAAACCTGGGCACCCAAGACATGCTACGACTTAAATTATTCAACGTAAGGGTATTATTCAATTTAAAAGCTTAATGTCTACTAGATCTTTGTTAGTTCTTAACAAATACATTTAATTCATTTTTGAAAACATTTTCGAAAAGTAGTCATTCTATGCAAATTAATATTTATGACATTATTACATAAACATGTATGAAAGAACTTAATCATGAATTTTAAATAAATAAACATACCCTGGATGACATCGTCTGAAGCTCTAGCGTCAGCATCAGATAGGGTATACACGCGGCCATTAGCCGTAATCGTCGCAGGAGGCATAGCCCTCGATCCAGATGACTTCTTAAGCATCTTGCACTCAGCTGCTTTATGCCCAAGCTGTCCACAGTTGAAACAAGCACCTGTTCTCCTAAGGCAGGTGCCGTAATGATTCTTGCCGCAAGTGGTACAGGTCGAAGTAGTCTTTGCAGTCGACGCCACTATAGAATTAGTCTTACTCTGCTGCGAGAAGGCTGGTCTTGAGTAAGGAGTGCCCCTACTCTCCGATCTCATATTGGATTTAGAAAACACACGATATCGGAGGCCATATTGAAAGTTTCTAGCCGAGCTCTAACCCACATTACTAGTTGGCGAAAGCACCTTTAATTCTCTCTCGATGGTGTAACATCTATCAATCAGGTCCTTGTATGAGTCGCATCGATGTCCAACCACCAAGGTCCTAATCTGGGGCCTCAAACCCTTCTCAAATCTCCTGAGTCGAAAGTTCTCGTCAGAAACCAGGGTCAGTGCAAACTGGCTCAATTCTGTAAAAAGCTTAGCATAAGCGTCAACAGTCATCTCTCCCTGTTGGAGGTTCAGGAGTTCCTCAATCTTTACTTCTTGGACGCTCTAGGGGTAGTACTTATTATAAAACACTTTTACGAATTCATCCCAGTCCCATACATAACCAGGCTCTTCGACACGAGTCGCTTCTTTCAATTGTCTCCACCAGTTCTCGGCATCCCCCTCCAGTTTGTAGGTTGCCAATCTCACTTTAGTTATTTCATTACACTCCATCAGATCAAAGATCTTTTCCATCTGTTGCACCCATTTCATAGCCTCCGCGCTATCTCCCATCCCATTGAAGTATCGTGGTCAGTTCTTCCTGAATTCGTCCAATTCTGACCTAGGAGCAGGAGTAGGTTGGGTATTTGGAGTTCTAGTTGCATTGATGGCACTCACAATTGTCTCGGTCAACGCATCAATATGCTTGTTTGTCATCTGCAACCGATCAATCTCACGCTAAACTCCAATTACACATATTCCCGACGTAAGAATCAACCTTAGGCTCGATACAATCAGAGACAACCTCTTAATTGTAAGATCTTAGACCGTACCTTCGTATCATGAACCATAGAAACATAATAAGGCGATAAAAGCACCTTAAACAACGGAAGATAAATTTTTTTTAAAACATTAATTAATCTAAATAAAACCCATGATAATGTTCTTATTCCAATAACAAGTCCAACATAATTAAAGCTTAAACAGTTTAGATAAAATACTAACTGATCAATGTCCCATTTATTTAAAATTATCAATAACTAGAAAGGAAAATAGCTAATTAGGCCACGAAGCCATCAACGCCATTCAGTCCAGTTTCTTAAGCACCACGTGCCTTCTCATCGCCATAGACCCATACATTGTCATTGGCAACACCTGTCTCATCTGGTCACCCACATAAACAAGGGGTGCAAGTTTACACTTGTATGGACCAGACATGCAATCTATTGAAGCATAAAATATCAATCCTAGCCATATAACATTTCGATATATTTCATGTATGTGTACATGTGGCATGTATAGTCTCACTAAGCTGAAATGACTGAACGTAAACATATATAATAATATTACATGAATGCATCATATCTTTTAATTTCATCTTTCTTGTCATTAAATGCACGTTAGACTCCGTCCCTCTCAAGACGTTGGGTCTTAATCATGCTTATCACTTGTTAGTTAGACTCCGTCATGCTCGAGACGTTGGGTCTAATGAATCATGTTATTTATTACATGTCAAACTCCGTCCCGCTCAAGACGTTAGGCTGAATCATGCTCATCATACTCTTGTTCAGTTAGACTCCATCTTACACAAGATGTTGGGTCTAATACCTTCTTAGACTCCATCGGGTACAAGATGTTGGGTCTAATGCTCATTAATTATGGCTTGACATTTCATCGTATTTTACGTATCTTGATTGTGAATTATATAGATCATCATTGGACATATAAAGTGCATGAGAGTGATATCATATTACATATGCATTTAAGTGCATTTAATCATGGTACGTAAATATCAAAGTGTACACAATCATGGTGCATAAATATTACAGTGTATATCATACGATCATGGTGCGTAAAACAGCCCAAGAATTTCGAAAATAATATCAAAATACTGCAACTTTGGGTCATCGGGAACTTAGTGCTACTTGCAGCTCCATTTAGACCTTCTATACGTCAGATTCAAAAACTGGCTAAAACATAAATGTTGTAGAGCTCGTCGTCAGATTTCCAACGCCATACGAATCGGCTCAATCCGAGTTCGGGACAAAAAGTTATAGCCAAAATACCGAGGCAGTATCTGATGCAAAGTTTGGCGGGAATTCACGAAAATTGCTTTTAGGTGTCAATCAATTGATTTCAATCCGTGAGCACGCCTCAAAATACATCAAGTCACATGGTGAAATTTAATCGGACTTCTTTTTAACCCAACATCATTAACATGAAAAATCTATTAATCATAACATGCATTCATTTAATCATTCCATCATTATCTATGAAATAAAATCACTAATTTATATAAAAATCTATTAATAAAAAATAATATTTTAAGATCAATGGAAAGTATGATTTCTCCATACCTAGATCGATCGTACCACCACGATTAGATTCAGATCTCAACAATGATGATGATTTTAGAAGAAGGTGAAGGCCGCTTGAGAATATACGCCAACGTCTCACCGCACTTCCAAAAGAAGGGTTCTAGGAAGATAGATCTAAAATTTCTTCTCTAAGGTCTCTAGGGTTTCTGACGGCTCTATTCTTCAGAAGAACTCTAAATGAGCTTATAATTTAGGGTTCTCCGTAAGACACTTATTTATCACACTTTGGAGATTATCCGGTGTTAAGCCAACACAATAAGGAAGAGTGTATAGGCTTTTATCTCAAAGTCTAAAATAGAGGTTTAAAGCACACATAACAAGGTTTGATCCCTAGACCTCTTATCTAGAATTTAAAGCCTTTAACTAATAGGCTATTACACAACTTATATTTATTAATGACGAAAATAAATATAAAAGCTTGAAAAACCAAAACATGCATTTTAGATAAAACGTTTTGAAAACTCAAGGTATGAGGGTAATACGGTATTAAACACATACACAAATTTTAGGTGTATCAAAGGTATAAAATTCAGATCATGACAGAATCTATATCTTCACCCATTGCTGTGACAGCCCGGATTTTGGCACCCCGAAACCCGTGCAATCAGCACGATCATCTTGACCGTGCCCCTTAGATATGCATGGAACATTGGTATATCAAGCAATGAACTGCACTGAAATAATGAATAAAGCTGCGGAATTAAATTATCATTGAAATATTTCTCAAAAGATAGTTCTACCTTCATGCCTCTGCATGAATGGAGAACCGATCCGAACCATCAATGATCACTGATCATCGATGATGGTTCGCCCCAAAAGAATAATCTCATGACTTAATTACATTGTTTAACGAAAATAAGGCTTGACATACCAAGCCGCACAAAACACGCTCACAAAAACTCTCAAAGCTGCACAACGGAGTCCTCTAGAAGAAGAAGTCCTCAGGAGGTGGCTCCAACTCGTCTCTGGGTGTCGGGTCTGACTCACCAGGATCAACGTCCCCTGAAGCCTCGGTAGCAGCTAACAGTGAACCTGCGACGTATAGTCTAAAGGGTGAGCTACATCCTAGCTCAATAGGGAACAGAACACAATTGAACATATAAATTACAACTCACATATATTCCATGATATGCCATGCATGATGTGTCTATGCAGTTACTGATGAAAAATAGTTGAAAAGAATCATGTTTTACTGATAGTTTACTCATGTCTTTTAATTATTCATAAATGATACTGAAAAGGCCTAAAGCAAAACTTAACCTTTCAACTTAAGTAATCCTCGAGCAATATAGCATCGAGCCCCGATGAGATACCCATCATCGTCATCTATATAGACAGTTTTAGACGTATTCCCTAGGAATATAATTAGTACCCAAGTCCCTTTCCCCTGGGGATCGGTGGCGGGGTTTCACTTATCTCAACTCAACACCCCTGGGGTGTGCTTACTGTGTATGGATAAGCCTCATGCCTTCTGGTTTTTTACGTACGTGTCGATCACGGATATCACTTGCGTCAGTCGTGGATATCCCGCCACGTTGGTGGGGTACCCTATCAAACCTCAAATAACAAAAATATCAGGTGCTTTATATAAAGTTATTCTCCGTGTAAGTGTGCTATCTTATACCAGTTAGGCCCTATCAGACATAATTCAATCTTGGATACATCCTTGGGATGTATCCATTCACTTGCATCACACCTGATGCTCTTATTTCTTTACTTCCTCATCCCCTGGGGATGGCTCATTATAATTACTCTTATAGATGTCACACACACACACACACTTTTCACAAACTCTTAAGCAATAAAAACAGTTTAAATTAAATTCTATATCACTACATACATGCTCTTGCAAAATAAAGTACATGTTCAAGGTGTTCCCTACCTCAAGTCTTTGTTTGATCATGCCTCAAGGTCCCACATGGCTCCTTGTGCCCAAGCTTACATGTACCACCTATGGTACCACATAACATATGAAATACATCACTAAAGATGTAGCAAAGAAGGTCCAAGACCCTCCAAGAATCTTAAAGTCAAGCTCAAAAGTCAGTCAAAAACTGGCACAGTCGATTAATCGAACTCTAAAATTGATTAATCGAATCTGATTCGATTAATCGACTTCCAAAATCGATTAATCAAAATTCAAAATTGATTAATCGATTCTCAAATCGATTAATCGAAATTCTCATTTGATTAATCGAATCCCAATTCGATTAATCGAAATTCTCCATTCTATCCAGTCGATTCTCAATTCGAGTAATCGAATTCTCAAAATCGATTAATCGATCCCAAATCGATTAATCGAAATTCTAAATCGATTAATCGAACTCTCATTTCGATTAGTCGATTTCTCCAAGTCCTTTCTTTCCCTCCACTAGAGTTCACTGGAGGTTCCCAGTCGATTAATCGATACCGAAATCGATTAATCGAAATTCAAGGTCGATTAATCGAAACTCAATTCGATTAATCGAAATCGGGGTCCTCTGACTTTTCAACTTCTTGGCACAAATAGATTAATTGAATCTCACTTTCGATTAATCGAAATGGCCAGATTCTGCCCCCTTCTGGGCTGTTCCTTCCAATCTTTTTCCAACAGATTTCTCTTTCTTTTCTAAGCCATTATCCTATGATTTTAGCTATTTCTAACTACAATTAAACCCTTCAATCTATGCATTCAATTTACAAGAATTTTACCTTCAATCAATCTTCAATTGATTAGGTTAAGTGGTTGGAAAGGCTAGGGTTTCCAGCTTTGCTTCTAGCGGATCCCTCGCGTCGAATCCGGCGTTTATTACTCGAATTTCCCTTCCTCAACTAGCATTTACTCCTTGCATTAACTATGCTCTCCTTCTCTCTCTCTTCTTTACTCTCTCAATCAACCAAATAAAAGAGAAACTAGGGCTATTAAACCCTTTTATCTCCCCTCTAACTTGTGTGTTGAGCACATGTACCTTAATAGGTGTATGTGACTCCAGACTTTCATCACACTCCCCATATTCACTCGAATTCTCACATCTCATCCGTTCATCGTATCTTACGTTAACTTGTGAACTCTTATTTGGTCAAACCTATGACCAATCGGGCAGGGATCCCGAGGTCACTATTTGACGCGATTTTTTGGGATACTACATCCTCCCCACCTTGGGATTTTTCGTCCTCGAAAATAACCCAAAGGTGCGGCGGTCTAGGTCTCCCCCCCCCCCACACTCTCGGTGAGGTGGCCCAGTGAAGTTACACGAATTATAACAAAAACACATACATGGTATAAAAGATAACAGTCGTAGAAGTAACTAAAGATTTATATTAATCAACAGAAAATTTATACAACGGGTTACATTAATTTAAATGACAGTACAACAAACATTTTCTATACAACCAAAATAGAAAGTAAAGTATGGCTCATGCCATCCCCTCAGTGATGCACGGTGTGAGCGGCTGCTCCATCCGAGTGGCGGAACTATGGGGTCGGCAGTCTCTGGAGCGGTGAGTGGTGGAGATAGCGGCGTGGCTGGATCGTATCGGCCTCGAATCGGCGCGAGAAGTGGAAGTACCAGCGTCGATAGCCGCGGTGGACTGACGGAAGACGGGACCCCTATGGAAGGCGGTCCGTCCCGCGGTCCACTCCTCCTCCTGGGTGAGGTACCGCTGGTAGTCCAACGAGTAGATGTAGCGGAGGGTATGAAACATAAGGAAGTCCATCCTCCAGTTCATCCGCTCGTTGTTGGCCTCCATACGTGTCAACACCTCCTCGATGGTAAGGCCGAAGTGAGCTGCGCGCCGGCAGTAAGAGGATGTGGGTGTAGCTGGCGCGGAATGGGCTGGCAGTGTCGGTGAAGCGACGGTATGAGAGGGTGTCCCCTCCGCTGAAGGCTCAGTCGGGTGCGCCTCACCCACGGGTGGGTCTAGATGTGGTGGTGGGGGTGGTGGTGGTACTGAAGCCGCTGCTGCTGCTGGAGCGGGACCCGGAGCCGGTAGGGTCCGCTTCAATAAGTTGTAACTATGGCGCCATGAAGCAATGGAGAATTGCTTCACGCAATCTGTAGCCCTCACCTCGTGAGGCGATACGGTGTAGGCGAGGGCGTCGGAGTAGCACTCCAACATGCTCGATATGAGCCGAGCATAAGGCATCTTCTCCTTGGGCCTCAAGTTGCCCTTCATTAGTTTCCCTTTAATGTACCTCATCCCCTCAAGGATGAGCATGGTCGCGTCGAACCAACGGCCACAGAAGGCCGCACAAAGTGCCTGTTGCACTTTCTCCATGCACTCCGTGTCGTGGCGCATTGGGTATAGGTAGTTGCGAGCCCATTGGGTCTCGCCAGGCACATCGGGGTTGGTGAAAAGGGTTGGGTCGATGATGTATTCGACCTCAAAGGTCTTCGCCACCCACCACTCATTCATTGGGTTGTATTACGTTAGTGGGTGGTGGCGGCATGGGGGTAGACTCGCGCTAGGGTGCGCTCATCGAACCGGAGGTGGTCTCCGATGCCGACGGTGATGGAGTCCTCACCGGCGATGGGGTAGGTGGTGGTGGTGCGGCGTTCTTACGCCAAATCGGGAGTTTAGACGTTGCCTTCTTCGAAGACAAACGGGTTTTGGGCGGCATCTTGGTGGAATATCTCAAAAATTAGGGTTTCTATAGCTTGAATTGGAAAGAAAATGAAATCTAGGGTTTTACCTTAGGCGTTTGATCCGGTGGTAATCGTTTGCGATCCCAAATCGATCCGAAAAGTTGAAACCCTAGGTAGTTCGAAGGGTTGAAGGAAGAAGAAGAAGAAGCGCGCAATACAAAAAAATCCAAATGGTTTCGAATGAAATGAAAAACCCATCGATTTATATATATAGGCTCCGACTCGATTAATCGAAATTTAAAATCGATTAATCGAGATTCAAAACTAGGTTAAATCGCGCGAAATCGATTAATCGATTTCCAAAATCGATTAGTCGAAAGTCAAAATCGATTAATCAAAACCATTTCGATTAATCGAAATCGTATCCGTTTAAAATTTCAAGGTTTTGAGCTCCCTGGCGCGAGCCAGTCGATTAATCGAAATCCATTTCGATTAATCAAAAATTCAAAATTGATTAATCGAAATTCACTTCGATTAATCGAAATCGTGCAATCCTTTCCAAAATTTTTAGGATTTCTTAAGTTATTCGATTAATCGAAATGTCAAATCGATTAATCGAATTTCATATCGATTAGTCGAAATTGTTCCCCATACTTCAAATTTTTCTAACTTCTTTAAGTTAATCGATTAATCGAACCTCCAGTTTGATTAATCGAAACCATAAATCGATTAATCGAATTCCTCCTCGATGAATCAAAATTTCATAAAATCCCTCTAAGTTCTCCTAAAATCCTCAATTTGTTCGATTAATCGAACCTTCAATTCGATTAATCGAAAAACCTAAATCAATTAATCGAAACAGGAATCGATTAATCAAAATTTCACTCTATCATTTTTCTAACTCTTATTCAAGTTTCCAGTCACTGGCACATGCCAGTCGACTAATCGAACAAAATCGATTAATCGAACAAAATCGATTAATCGAATTTCAAAATCGATTAATCGATTTGAAATTCGATTAATCGGTTTTGCTCAAATTCTGTAGATTTCCAAGTTTCTCTGTTTATTTGATTTCTCTTGGTAGTGTATGATACCACTGATCCTTTCTTCTACGAAACACATCCTCAAGACCATGTGTGCATAAAAATTTTGTTTCTTTATCATACTTTGATCAAATCTTCCATTGAATTACAAGTGTCGTTAAAATCCACAAACATGCTTACGGTTTACATTTACTTTCAAGTGGTCGGAAACAAAGCTGGATATTGTTCTTTCACATCGGCCTCTCGTTCCCATGTAGCTTCTTCGTTCGGGTGATTTTTCCATCGAACAAGCACTAAGGGAATCACTTTAGTGCGCAGTACTTGTTCCTTTCGATCCAAGATTTCCACTGGTTCCTCTATCATGCTCATGTCCTCACACATCTCCAAAGGTTGACTTCCTAACACATGAGATGGATCGTTCACATATTTTCTGAGCATCGATATGTGGAAAACGTTATGCACCCGATCGTATAATGGTGGTAATCCAATGCGATAAGCAACTTCACCTACGCGTCCCAAAATTTCAAGTGGTCCAACATAACGGGGACTTAACTTCCCTCTCTTGCCAAACCTCATCACGCCTTTCATAGGCGATACTTTCACAAACACGTGTTCACCCACTTTATAGTCGACACTAGTTCGCTTGATGTCGGCGTAACTTTTCTGTCTGCTCTGTGCTGACTTCAGCCTTTCTCTGATTATACGTACGACCGTGGCATTATCTTCAAGCAGTTCTGGTCCCAAAATAAACTTCTCACCTGTTTCTTCCCAATTGAGGAGTGATTTGCATCGTCGTCCATACAGAGCTTCATATGGTGCCATGCCAATGCTCGTTTGGAAACTGTTGTTGTATGCGAATTCGATCAACGGTAGATACTCATCCCAGTATCCTTGCATATCCAGCATGCACGCTCTGAGCATGTCTTCTATCACTTGGTTCACTCGCCTCATACGCCCATCGGTTTGAGGATGGAAAAGAACTAAAATCTAGTCGTGTTCCCATTCCTTCTTGAAATTTCTTCCAAAACTTGGGCGTATATAGTGGATCACGATCCAAACTACTATGCTTTCGAATCCTGTGTAACCTTACGATCTCCTTCATGTATAAGTCTGCCAATCTTCCTGCCGTATACATCGTATTATACGGCAAAAAGTGCACTGATTTGGTCAATCGGTCTACGATTACCCAAATGGCATTGTGTCTCTTGGCTGTATGTGGTAATTCGACAATGAAATCCATCGAGATCGATTCCCACTTCCATTCTGGTATTGGTAAAGGTTGCAATAGTCCAGCAGGATGCCTATGATCAATCTTCACTGGCGTGGTCAAACACCGTGACACATGTTCGGCCACGTCTTGCTTCAAACCTCTCCACCAATAGTTCTTTCTCAAGTCTTGGTACATTTTGGTGCTGCCAGGGTGGATAGCGTAATTTGACTTGTGAGCTTCATCAAGAATTGTTCGTCTTAGGTCGGCATTGTCCGGAATGCAGAGACGGCCCTTGAACAATAAGGAACCATCTTCTTTGACTGAGAAGTCCGACCTGATGCCCTCAATCACGTCTTGATGAATCTTGGTTAATGTTGGATCTTTCATCTGTAGATCGTGGATATGCTCAAATATTACTGGTTTCACCGATATGTTAGCCAAAAAGGATCCTGTAGCTTTCGACTCAATATTCGCATCATAAAGTGCCAGGTCTTCCAATAATTTCCATCGATGCATACCCAAAATCAAGCAAGCCAACTGAGCTGAATTCTTCCGACTCAAGGCATCGGCTACTACGTTCGCCTTGCCTGGATGGTACTGTATAGAACAATCATAGTCCTTGAGGAACTCCATTCATCTGCGCTGTCTCATGTTAAGCTCTTTCTGTGTAAACAGGTATTTGAGGCTCTTATGATCTGTGAAAATTTCAAACGTCTCACCATACAAGTAATGTCTCCAAATCTTCAGCGCAAAAATGACTGCTGCTAGCTCCAAGTCATGAGTCGGGTAATTTTTCTCGTGTTCTTTCAGCTGTCTTGACCCGTAAGCTATCACCTTCTTATGTTGGTTGAGCACACAACCTAAACCATTATATGACGCATCGCTATACACTGCGTATCCTCCACTACCTGAAGGAATCGCTAGCACTGGAGCCGAAGTGAGTCTCATTTTGAGTTCTTGAAAACTCTTCTCGCATGCCTCACTCCACTCAAATCTTGAATCTTTTCGTGTCAGCTTCATGAGAGGTCCCAATATCTTTGAAAACCCCTCGACGAAATGTCGATAGTAGCCTGCTAACCTAAGAAAACTTCGGACATCGGTCACTGTCTTTGGTTGCTCCCATTTAACCACTACTTCTATCTTTGCTGGATCTACAGTGACGTCGTGCTTTGAGACAACATGTCCCAAAAAGCTAACCTCTTCCAACCAAAACTCACATTTGCTGAGTTTGGCGTATAATTAGTTCACGTAGCGTCTGTAGAGCAATCCTCAAATGCTCTTCGTGTTCCGTCTTAGATTTGGAGTATATCAAAATATCATCAACGAACACTACGATGTAGGAGTCCAAGTGTGGTTTAAACACTCGATTCATCAGATCCATAAACGACGCCGGAGCATTCGTCAACCCAAATGGCATCACAAGGAATTCATAGTGTCCATACCATGTCCTGAAAGCTGTCTTCTGGATGTCCTCTGCCTTGACTCGCAACTGATGGTATCCAAATCTCAGATCGATCTTGGAAAAATACTTTGCTCCTTGCAATTGATCGAACAGATCATCAATTCTAGGCAAAGGGTAGCGGTTCTTCACAGTGAGTTTGTTCAATTGCCGATAGTCAATGCATAGCCGCATTGACCCATCTTTCTTCTTGACAAATAAGACCGGTGCTCCCCATGGAGACACACTCGGTCGGACAAACCCCTTGTCCATGAGTTCTTGCAGTTGTTCTTTCAATTCCTTCAACTCAGCCGGAGCCATTCTATATGGTTCTTTTGAAACAGGCTCCGTTCCTGGTGCTAAGTCAATGGCGAATTCTACTTCTCTCTCTGGAGGTAATCCAGGCAATTCTTCTGGAAACACGTCGGCGAAGTCTCGAACAACTGCTATCTCAGAGATGATGTTCTTTCCTTCCTTGTCCTCTTTTAAGAAAGCCAAGTATCCACTGCAACCCTTTCTGATCATTCTCTCGGCCCTTACTGCTGAGATCAGTGGCATAGGTGATGACCTCACTCCTTGAAATCGAAATGATCTTCTTGTGTTGGAGTGCGAAATAGCGACCTTGTTCTTGCAATCATTTGTTGCCTGATCTTTGCGGATCCATGCCCAGGATCACATCAAACCCTTGCATGTCTGGCAGTATCAACTTTGCTTCCAATTCATGCACATCCAGGTCTCGAATTGCTACGATGACGGATTTGCAAGCTAACTCCGTGTCCACTAACTCTCCAGTCGGAATAGACACAGATAGGACGAAGTCCAACGCCCCTGGAACAATCTTCATCCTCTTGGCAAAACATGGAGTGACGAATGAGTGGGTAGACCCTGGGTCTATCAACACTCTAGCGTCATATCCAACAAAGCATCCTTTCTCATATACAGTTAAAGTACCTATAGTATACATACATACATACAATAACTTACACATCAATTTACACCCCTAATTCACATATAAATTTAGTGTTGAGAAAGAGAATCTACACTAATTCCTAATGAATGCACCTTCTCTATCTAAAATTTTTAATGAAATTGAAATTTCTTTATTTTAAAAGAGTTTCACCTTGGATGACGTCATGCACGTTCCCTGCTTCCTGAGCAGTGACTGCATAGGCTCTCCCATGAGCGACCGGCTTCTGTGCTTGAATGGGTTGTGGTGCTGCAACCGAAGCCGTCTTTCCTTTATCAACCACGGGGCAATCTTTGATCAAGTGGCCCACCTTGCCACATCGGAAACAACCCCTGGTCCCTGCTCTGCAATCCACTGTCCTATGAGGCTTGCCACACTTGGCACAAGTCCCTCGAGGCGCGGAAGAAACTGTACGAGAACCCTGTGTGACCATAGCGCCAGTAGACATGGCAGGGCTCTCATAGCGCAAAGGTCTCCCCGACGCAAGTAGTGGAAATCTCTGTTGGTTATGTTGTTGCGCCGGTCTTCCAAAACCCCCTTGGAACTGTGGTCTCTAATTTTGGGCCACGAACCTCGGCTTTTTATTCACCGGTTCGTAGTTCCCTGATCTTCCTTGATCATTGCCTCCTCTTTGTTGCTCTCTCTGTCGGTATCTATTTGTATTCTCCTCTTCCACAACTAATGCCTTGCTCATGACATCCTCATAGGTCCTTAACTGAAATGGAGCTACTCCTCCCCTAACCTCAGGCTTCAAACCCTGCTGAAACCTCTTGGACTTCATCACGTCAGTAGCGACGTAATCCGAAGCAAAACGGGCAAGTCGTAGAAACTCCACTCCATATTCCCTCACGGTCATTCTCCCTTGCACCAATTGTAGAAATTGGATCTCAAGCTTATTTCTTACTACTTATGGAAAATATTGTTTGTTGAACTCCTCAACAAACTCCTCCCAAGTCCAGGGCAACTCCGGGGTCTCCTGAGCCCTAGTCCGTATCACGGACTTCCACCAAGGCCCAGCCTCCCCATCTAACATATAGGCTTCCCATCTAACACTTTCATGCTCCGTGCACGTCAGCACGCTAAAAACCTTCTCCATTTCTATCAACCAATTTTCAGCTGCCATCGTGTCTGCCTGCCCAGAAAATGAAGGAGGTCTCATCCTCCTAAACTCCGTGAATGATGAAGGCATAGGCAGTGGGGGTCCTACAGGTGGTGTAGGTGGCTGCTGTTCTCTCGCTGCATGAGCTGCAAAGGATGCAGCTTGTTGTGCCATGGTAGCTGCCATGGTCTCTATGGTATGCATCATCCTTTGTCGCTCCTCTCTATCCTCTTGTCTTTCTCTAACTCTCTCTTGTTCTCTTTGATCTCGATCCTGACGATCTCGATCCTCATCCTCCTGTTGTCTACTACTGCTGCCCCCTGGGGCCTCACTACCTCCTAAAGGTACTCGATTGGTAGGAGAGATGTAATCATCTTCACTACACAAACTTCTCTGTTGGCCTCCCCTGGGTCGGCCTCTTCCTCTAGACGACACTGACGACTACATTGGAAACTAAAGTTTCGTTAGCAGAAGTCCCTATGTTCTGACAAAAAAAATGATTGTCAGAATTGCTAAAAGAAATGGCTTTGATACCAACTGTGACAACTCGGATTTTGGCACCCCGAAACCCGTGCCATCAGCACGATCATCTTGACCGTGCCCCTTAGCTATGCACGAAACATTGGTATATCAAGCAATGGACTGCACTGAAATAATGAATAAAGATGCGGAATTAAATTATCATTGAAATATTTCTCAAAAGACAGTTCTACCTTCATGCCTCTGCATGAATGGAGAACCAATCCGAACCATCGATGATCGCTGATCATCGATGATGGTTCGCCCCAAAAGAATAATCTCATGACTTAATTACATTGTTTAACGAAAATAAGGCTTGACATACCAAGCCGCACAAAACACGCTCACAAAAACTCTCAAAGCTGCACAACGGAGTCCTCTAGAAGAAGAAGTCCTCAGGAGGTGGCTCCAACTCTTCTCTCTGCGGGTCCGACTCACGGTCGGCGTCCCTGAAGCCTCGGCGGCAGCCTAACAGTGGACTGCCGATAGTCTAAAGGGTGAGCTACATCCTAGCTCAATAGGGAACAGAACACAATTGAACATATAAATTACAACTCACATATATTCCATGATATGTCATGCATGATGTGTCTATGCAGTTACTGATGAAAAATAGTTGAAAAGAATCATGTTTTACTGATAGTTTACTCATGTCTTTTAATTATTCATGAATGATACTGAAAATGTCTAAAGTAAAACTTAACCTTTCAACTTAAGTAATCCCCGAGCAATCCCCGATGAGATACCCATCTTCGTCATTTATATAGACAGTTTTAGACGTATTCCCTGGGAATACAATTAGTACCCAAGCCCCTTTCCCCTGGGGATCAGTGGCGGGGTTTCACTTATCTCAACTCAACACTCCTGGGGTGTGCTTACTGTGTACGGATAAGCCTCCGCACTGGCTTACGGTTTTGCAGCCGTATCGGTCACGGATATTCTGCCGCATCAGTCGTGGATATCCCGCAACGTCGGTGGGGTACCCTATCAAACCTCAAATAATAAAAATATCAGGTGCTTCATATATAGTTATTCACCGTGTAAGTGTGCTATCTTATATCAGTTAGGCCCTATTAGACATAATTCAATCTTGGATACATCCCTGGGATGTATCCATTCACTTGCATCACACCTGATGCTCTTATTTCTTTACTTCCTCATCCCCTGGGGATGGCTCATTATAATTACTCTTATAGATGTCACACACACACACACTTTTCACAAACTCTTAAGCAATAAAAACAGTTTGAATTGAATTCTATATCACTACATACATGCTCTTGCAAAATAAAGTACATGTTCAAGGTGTTCCCTACCTCAAGTCTTTGTTTGATCATGCCTCAAGGTCCCACGTGGCTCCTTGTGCCCAAGTTCACATGTACCACCTATGGTACCACATAACATATGAAATACATCACTAAAGATGTAGCAAAGAAGATTCAAGACCCTCCAAGAATCTTAAAGTCAAGCTCAAAAGTCAACCAAAAACTGGTACAGTCGATTAATCGAACTCTAAAATCGATTAATCGACTTCCAAAATCGATTAATCGAAATTCAAAATCGATTAATCGATTCTCAAATCTATTAATCGAAATTCTCATTTGATTAATCGAATCCCAATTCGATTAATCGAAATTCTCCATTCTATCCAATCGATTCTCAATTCGAGTAATCGAATTCTCAAAATCGATTAATCGATCCCAAATCAATTAATCGAAATTCTAAATTGATTAATCGAACTCTCATTTCGATTAGTCGATTTCTCCAAGTCCTTCCTTTCCCTCCACTGGAGTTCACTGGAGGTTCTCAGTCGATTAATCGATACCAAAATCAATTAATCGATTTAATCGAATCTCAGTTTTGATAAATCGAAATGGCACAAATCGATTAATCGAATCTCAGTTTTGATTAATCGAAATGGCCAGATTCTGCCCCCTTCTGGGTTGTTCCTTCCAATCTTTTTCCAACAGATTTCTCTTTCTTTTCTAAGTCATTATCCTATGATTTTAGCTATTTCTAACTACATTTAAACCCTTCAATCTATGCATTCAATTTACAAGAATTTTACCTTCAATCAATCTTCAATTGATTAGGTTAAGTGGTTGGAAAGGCTAAGGTTTCCAGCTTTGCTTCTAGCGGATCCCTCGCGTCGAATCCGACGTTTATTGCTCGAATTCCCCTTCCTCAACTAGCATTTACTCCTTGCATTAACTATGCTCTCCTTCTCTCTCTCTTCTTTACTCTCTCTCAATCAACCAAATAAAAGAGAAACTAGGGCTATTAAATCCTTTTATCTCCCCTCTAACTTGTGTGTTGAGCACATGTACCTTAATAGGTGTATGTGACTCCAGACTTCCATCACACTCTCCATATTCACTCGAATTCTCACATCTCATCCGTTCATCGTATCCTACGTTAACTTGTGAACTCTTATTTGGTCAAACTTATGACCAATCGGGCACGGATCTCGAGGTTACTGTTTGACGCAATTTTTTAGGATATTACAATTACGGTCTTCTATTCTCATGCGCATCTACTACTGATTACATCCTTGAATGAAGATGACTCATTTTCATCAAACATCAATATGTATGCGACCATACCCTCGTAACCATAGCGAGTTGGTGCTCTAATATTCCTTTTCGGTCTTCCACCTACTAAGGATTATTCTGGCTCTCTCTAAACTATTTCTACACTTTTCTATGATGTAATAATTGTAAGAGTTTCTAACTCTACCTCAAATTGATCATCTACTACCTCTTCTCCAATTTTTATGATCTGTTTGTTAGAAGTTCGCATAATAGATCTATCAAAGGTCACATCTCTGCTGATCACAACCTTATTCTTCTCAGGACACAATAACCTATATCCTTTCATACCATTTTCATATCCTAAGAAATTTATTTTCTTAGCCCTTGAGTCAATTTTACTATCTTTGACATGATAGTAACAAAGACCCTCAGTGCACTGTAATCTGCAGGCTTCCCTGACCTCATCTCAATTAGAGTCTTGCACTCTATTGCTGTAGACGGTGATCTATTTACTAGATAGCACGCTGTACTAACTCTCTCGGCCCAGAACTCTACCCAATCTCGCATTGGATAACATGCATCTTGTTCTTTCAAGTAGAGTTTTGTTCATACGTTCTGCTACCCCATTCCGTTGCGATGTATTCCTCACTGAGAAGTGCCTAGCAATACCATTCTCTTCACAGAACTCTTAAAACTATCCACTGTTGTACTCACAATCATTATTGGTTCTCAATCGCTTGACCTTCCTTCCAGTCTCGTTCTCAAACAATATTTTTCATCTCTTGAAGATTTACAACACCTCATCCTTACTCTTCATCATGTAGATCCATACATACCGAGAGTAATCGTCGATAAAGGAGACAAAGTACCTAACACTAACTTTAGAAGGAACCTTTTAAGGCTCCCATACATCTAAATGTATATAGTCTAGTATGCCTTTTGTAGTATGAACCGCTGTGTTGAACTTAACTTTGTACTATTTCTCGAAGTTATAATGCTCACAAAAGCCAACTTTCCTGCCTTTACACCTTTCAACAAGCCCTACTTGCTCAACTCTGTCATCCCTCTTTCTGACATATGCCATAACTGTATAGAGGATAAATTGCTATCATCTGACGTAAATACTGCTCCTCCACCTGTCACTGTACTCCCTGATAGAAAGTAGAGGTTCCCAACCTTTTCCTCTTTCGTCACAATCAGAGATCCCTTTTTCACCATTACAACTCTACCTTGAGCTGCAGACTTGAGCCCATTGGATTCTAGTGTACTAAGCGATATGAGGTTCTTCTTCAGTTTTAGAACATGGGGTACATTAATCAATGTTCTCACAATCTCATCATGCATCTTTATTCTGATACTCCCATTGCCAACTGTTTTACAGGCCATATTATTTCCCATCAAAATCATTCCACCATCCACCTCTTTATAAGACGTGAACCAGTCTCGACTTGGACACATATAGTAGGAGCGCCCTGAATCAAGCATCCATACATTATGTGAGTATCTATCAGAAACCACTGATAACACGTTTCCATCATCATTCAGAGCTTGTTCGGTTATCCCAGCCTCATCAACGACTCCTTTCTGCTTCTTATCGTGAGCATCATCCCTCTTTATTTATATTTGTGGACAATGCCTTCTTATTTGACCCCTTTTCGTGACACTTGTATCATTCTATTATCTTGTTATTTTTGAATTTAGATCTTAACTTTGATCTACCCCTTTCAAATTTACGGTCGTCTACTCTCCCCCTAACCAACAAGCCATTTTCTTGTGTATAACTATCAGAACCTTTTTTGCTCATGTCGTTACAAAACAGTGTCGTTGTAATCAACTCCAGTTCAATAGTATCCTTTCCAATAGAGCAGCGTAGTAACTAAGTGCTCATAGGAATCGGGGAGGGAAGATAAAAGTAATAGTGTTTTGTCTTCATCTTTAACCTCTTCTCCAATATTTAATAATTCAGATATTATTCTATTGAATTTATTAATATATTTGTTGAGAGGAGTACCTGCCTTCATGTATAACTTCTACAGTTATTTTTTCAAATATAGACGATTCGTCAGAGATTTCGACATGTAGAGAGTCTCCAATTTGGCCCACAGCGAGGCCGCCGAGTTCTCCCACATGATAATGTGCGTAATCTCATTCCCTAGATATAACAAAATCATACTACACCCCTGAAGTTCGAATTCTTCCCAATCACATCGAACATATCTGCCGACTTACTTGAAAGCCCTTTCAATGTCTTGTACAACCCTTGTTGAATCAAGATATCCCGGACTTGTACTTGCCACAAACTGAAATTGATCTTCTCGTAGAATTTCTTAACCTCGAACCTCGCATTCGAAACTTTTGTGGACTTTGATGTCATCTCTGATCGTAGAACAGAAACCTAATAGCTCTAATACCAATTTGTTGTGCGGAAGCTCACAAACTAATGATCTCACGATGAACGATCAAATAAGAATGTAAAATAGAAGAAAATCAATCACAAGCATACAAGAGATAATATTTACGTGATTTGACAATATGTCTATGTCCACGAGCAACGAAAATCCACTATATTGATGATCACACAAACATACAAGAACACTTAAGCCTCACCAAAGCTGTCCACAAAACCCTGGATAAGTTTTTCAAAGCTTTACAATGATATCTCAACTATCTAATTCAACCAAGAGTTTTTCCTTTATATAGAAGATAGAAATCCTACTTCTAATCCAAGAGAGACTACCCTTATATAGAAGATCTAAATCCTAGTTCTAATATAAGTGATATTAGCTTTATATAGAGTTTGAACGTAACTGGGCCGTTGCAAGTTCACCAAGTTAGAGTTAAACAACAATTCAACCTTTAAGTTAGAGCCAAACAACATACTCTTCCCACTACACGTTTTAAATGTGGAAAAAAGTCGGGCAATTCGCTCTTGTAAAACCTGAGAAAGGAAAATTGCAAATTGTGGACAGATTTGATGCAGATAAATTGCAGGCGCCTGATGTGGTGTAATGTGACTGGCTGCACTGACCTGCATCTGCATTAAGTGAGCCCACCGCAGTTGCATCCAATTATGCCATGCCACATCAATCACCTGCACTTTGTCTGCAGAAAATTTATTCACCATATAACACTTTCCCCTAGACAAAGCAAATATTATTTTTAACATATTCTCTTTGCTAGAAATGACAAACTAACCTGTTGTCTTTAACTTATTCTCGTCACTATAAATACACATGTTCTCTCCATGCTGCTCATCATCATCAACCAAAGCTTAAAACTCTTCAAGCCAAAAAAAATGGCGATGATAGCCAAACCTTTCACCCTTCTCTTAGTTTCTTTCTTCATTGTTCTATTTGCAACCTCTCTAACTGTCTCTTACGAGGGAGAAATTCTGAAGTTCCCTGGAGAGGCGGAGCGAGGAGGTGAAGCAACCCCAACAAGGGAAAGGGAACAAGGAGCACAGGGAAGAGGATACCCTTACTACATGTTTGGAAGCTATAGGAGGTTCTTTGATAGGAAGAAGGTAGTTTTGATTTATAAAAATATTTTGAAATGCAATTATTCAGAACCGAACACCAAATGCGGACCTCTAAATTGTTATAACGACATTTCTAACGTGCACCCTTTGTCACTTTTTTTTTTTTTTTTTTTTTTTGGTAGGGAGGCATTATTTACACCCATTTTTTCTATGAAGAGTGCACTCTTCCACTATAAAAAATGGTTGACTAAGTTGAATAAGATGATGGAGCTAGTTTTTCGTCCCACTCTTCCACACAATAGATTTTGAGATCATAGCGCACACACACCTATTAGACAGTTGCATATTGATTCCACGTGACACATGTCCCAAAAAGTGATCTTCTGATTGGTACGCCCATGATCATGGTAACTTTTGGGGATGTATGCAACGTAGAATCAATATAGGACTGTCTGATACATGCTCGCTGATCATAAAATCTAATGTGTGGAATATTGGGACGAAAATCGATCTCCATCATTATATTTTTGGCTGTCAATGATTTTTTATTTATTTATTTTATAACTGCTATCCTGGCCTTTTTTTTAATTCATTACTATTATTTTTTTTCTTATAACTTGGGGACAATCCCTAAGGAATGCCCTTAATTGCCCCTACGGTGCCACGAGTATTTAAGGGATTAAGGGATTATGAACCTTACGGGGCATCCTTTCACTACAGGTAGGCTAATTCAATAGCCAAGGGTGGGCCGAAAGTCGTGGACTGGTGGAACTAATATTCCATTTAACTTAGTCAGAAAGATTTGATTTTTATTTATGATGGTATATATATATATGTAAACATTTCCTACTTCAATAAAAGGGTGAGGTCCCTAGCTTCGTATTAATAATTATAAAAAAAAGTGGGCCTTGGCTTAAAAATGAAGCGCTTTTGGGGCCCTCCCAAACAGGATAGCTATATATTATGTCAGTTACTCATATATGTAATCCAAGTTTAAAATTATGATTAAAATCTTAAGATAAGTTTGTTAAGCAAAAGTCTATTTATAGATACACATATTAATGAAATCACGTTAAGATCTTCCCAAATGTAATCTCTCTTGTGGCTTCTATTCTCTCTTCCATCTTTTTATTTCTTCTTTATTTTGAGGGCCAAGTAGCACCTAATCTAAAGATCGGGTGCTGATGCAACTTGCACCAGATTGATGACATCCAGCACAAAATAATAAAAAACTTATAAAAACATCTTATCCACCGTCATAAATGTGCTCAAAGTTGGCAAAAAACAACGCACCACCCAATATTTGAACACGTTATTGAAGGTCAAATATTAGTTTTTAATTATTTTTTTTTAGATCATATGCCATATGGCAGATGAATTCAAAACGGTTTTTCTGCAAGCATATGACACATGCATGTGATCATATGTCACGTTGTGCACGTTTTTGAAGGGCAAAATTAAAACATGGTCAAACTTTGACCTTATTTTTAAGGTTAAAAGAGACATAAAAATGAATATATTTTTTTTGAATAAAAAAAAAGATATTTTTTTGGGATTACATGCCACTTAACATTAGATCTCAACACTAGTGTGGTGTTCAAATGCCACACTTCCAGTGTAGGGATCCCTTAACATATATATATATATATATATATATATATATATATATATATATATATATATATATATATCCAAAATACCCTCTGTTGAGTGAAAAATAAGCCTTTTAGTAAGCTAGCTCATTCCAAATAATTTCTTATTTATAGCCATGGATAAGTACATTGCACTAATTCTTGTTCCTTTCTTGATGGGCGTCATCCGCTAATGCCCAGATAAATCTTCAGCAAGACGATTGTGTAACAGTGAGTCATTTGATCTTTGTATTGAAGGATGCTCATTTGGTGGTGAGTGCTACACAGCCTGCAGAATCATTTATGGCAGTTGCATCCTTAGATGTGGCTGATCATATATCTCTCTATTCCTCTCTCTCTCTCTTCTTAAGGGTTAAGTCAGTTGCTTAAGCTCACTAGCGTGTTGTTGATTATTAAATCTATGTAATAAGGGCTAGCTAAGGCACTTACTTGCTTAAGCTCCCTAGTGTATTGATGATTGTGGAAGACATTATCTATGTCTGATGTAATTGAGTATTAAAGATAAATAAGTGAGCATGTATTTGAGAGGGAGTGGTAAAATGGTATTGGCATGTAAAAATAAGATCTACGGTTTCTATTGGAAAAATTGTTTCGTTGTTCTTACTACAGGAATTATTATTAGGTAATTGGCGTGAGTGGTAGGTGACTTGGCATTCCTATCACTTTTTGGTAGGCAACATGAAATAATTATAAGTTTATAACTTTCTATGTAATTGGTGAATCGTCCCGGCTTACATTGGATAGGGGGAATTGAGATTATAACCATGGACGGGCTGCACCGCCCTCATTTTTTTGGAGAGGGGCACTATAAAAAATAAGACTATTAGCGCCAGTTTTTTAGAGCAAAAAATTGTGACTATTAATAAAAATACTATTAAGACTATTAGCGACAAAGGTATTAGTGGTAATTTTTTGTTAATAGCGGCAGATTTTGGCTGCCGCTAATAGTTTTATTTTTTGTAGTGGGAGTGTTTTTCTTTTTTATTTATTTATCTATTTTATTTTATTTTTATCCTGATTTTCCTTGGTTGGGGTTGTTTTGGTTGGGCCTGTAGGTTTGTTTTCATTTTGTGCGATCAGTATTGATGAGTCTCTTGGTCATTGTATGATCCCCCTCTTGTAACCTTCCTCCGGTTATGGATTTTTTTTATATTCTTGAGAATTATAAAAGAAAAAAAAAACAAACGAAAAAACTTTCGTGTAATCAGTGTATCATGATCTATAGTTGGGACAAAAAATGATCTCAATCATCAAAGTCAGGGGAGTGAAAAATCATCTACATACGGTGTAAACTCAACATACTATTAAATTTAGATGGCCGTTGTCGGTTCTTGAGATCATGGCATCAAATCACATGGTGGTTCCACATGAAACACATCCCAAGAAATAAGAATTATAAGGTGAAAGAATGCATGAGCAATGATTCCATTGGTAGCTAATAGGTTTTCAAATTGAATGTTAGACTGAAGTAAAAAGAGAAGAAAGGGATGCCTCCAACCTTCATCACGATGAAGTGTTTCAAAGGTCGTTTACATAGACTTGGTTTTAGGTATGCTCAACTTTGAAATATGATTCCTATATGCTTCTTTAAAAGAAATGCATGCAACACCCCATTTGATCTAAAAGTAGCCTCCTATAGTATAAGAAACTCTAAGGCCTCGTTTAGGTGTTTTTTTATTTTTTTTAGAAAAGCTTAGACTCTTGAAAACTCAGATTCCTACAGATTCTTGGCAGACTCAGATTCTTGACTTTTCCTAAATGTGTTTTTAAGTCATTCTGATTCATGATTTTCCCCCAAATTACTCAAAATCATATCGTTCATAAGTTCATCTAAGAAAATGTCAGAATTGGAAGAATTGTTAGTTGTGCTCGAACCATAGACACATTATCAAGTTATCGGTATATGAGGTGAATTCGAATTTGGTCAAAATTTTACGAGTTGTCCATTCATGCGAGGTTCAACATATTGGGCGGTGTTTTTTTTAATAATGCCACCTCTAAAAGGACAATACCAAATACTTCATATACATAAATGCAAAAATAATATAAAGTCATGAAAATGAAGGGAAATGAGCACAATAAAACATACTAATATATTTTCATTTTTACCATAAACAAAATTACATATTCGATTACGTATTCTATTAAAAAAATGATACAATAACACTATAGAAAAAAAAAAACACAAGCCCCCCCCACCCAACCGCTAGGTACTAGCATCGGAGCGGCTGTCATCCTCAGAAGAGTACAAGGTTGTTGCATTACGCTGGAGAGACGGTGGAAGCACGAAAGCTGTCGAAGACCTCTCAATGATGGAGGGGTAGTTGTCGAACACCTCTCAATGTGGAAGCACATATAGAATCTAATACAAAATCAAATGATTATCACTTGGACATTTTAGATTGGTCACAAATGTATGACACATGACATGTCTCTTTGGGCTGAGATACGTTCCAATGATGGATTACTTACAGACTCGATCATTTTTTATTTAATAATTTTGATGCATTTTCTAGAGTACATATGCATTATTTCAATTTAAAAAAATTATATATATATATATATATATTAATTTTTTTAACTTTTTTTCATATCTTAGGAAATTACTTTAGTGGTTGACTTAATGCTTTGTGAAGCTGAGGTTCTAAGTTTCAATCTTCTTATGTACAATATATTATTATTATTTTTTAATTAATTATACTAGAACCTATACACCCTATGTGAGTGCTTAACTCCGCACTATAGTGAAGCCCCTTGAGATATCTCTCTAAAATAAGTGGGCCAAAATTATAGGTAACTAGATATCATTATTTGCAATATGAATTCTACCAAAATTATGATGGTTGCAACTAAGTATTGCTTACTTAGGAGAAATCTCTCCTAAAATAAATCCGTGACTAGGATCCAATTAAGTAATCCCTACGACTAGGATCCAATTAATTGGACTTGATACTTTCATAAAAGTCCTTGTAACCAATAAATCAGTGAAGGTGCAAGCCGTTGAAAATATTAGCTGATTCAGTTTTAATCCCGTATAAGTCTCAGATAGGAGTATAATGATATCTACCTTTCACAGCTCAAATTCTGAGCCATTCTGAGCAAAAAGCTCGGAGGACTACATGTCCCTTTCACTCCAACTCTCTCAGAAAACGTGACAAGCCATGCAAACTCGTGAACAAATGAAAAACTTAGAAATGATCCGATATTGCTTGCTTTTTGAGTTTCTTTTGACTCTCAAATGAGGCCTAACAAGATGTAATGTGTATGATAATAGGGGCTAGCTACCACCAAGAAATGCATGCATCACCCAATTTGTGCTAACCACTAACACCACAAACAAAATGCTACTTAGCGTTTATGTTCTATAGCATTAATTGTTGGAATCTACCAGTGTGAGTGTCTCACACAGAACATAAAACACAATAAAGTTAGGGTACATCTCTTACCGTCCACCCATTCTCTGAAAGCGCTCATGTTCTAGACTCCTCGAAAATCATTGATTGTGTCGGATCTAAAGTTTCAACCCTATCTTCCACACAATAGATCTTGAGACCATGGATCACCTATTAGACGATTTATTTTTTATTCCATGTTTCACAGAGCCTCAAAAAATGGCCCTATATTCACGTTTGAGCGTGATATGTGTCATATGATCTAAGGGCCATTTTTAGGAGATTTATGACACATGAAATAAAAAAGTGACCGTCCGATAAGTGCGTCATGATCTCAAGATCTATTGTGAGAAAGATCGGAGTGGAAGACGACCTTCATCATCTTTTAGAAGAAACCGATGATTTTCAAGGGGTCTAGGGCATGGACGCAGACAGAGGTACCCATAAAGGTATATAATCCGGTGAAGAGGTGCTCATTTCCTTTTTAAGAAGAGAGAAAACCAACATGAAAAGCTCTTCAGGGCAAATAAGGAATCGCACATTCAAAAAAGGAGAACCCAACATCACCCACTCATAGCTCAGTCATTAGAAAAATGGATTGCCTGCCCAAAAGTCTAAATATCCAATCTCTTCCTTCCCTCCATAACTATGTATCCCCAAAGTCTTAATATCCAATCTCTTCCTTCCCTCCATAACTATGTATCCAAGTACTAAGTTATTGCCCATCATAAAACAGTACCTATTAGATCCCTAAATAGCTCTTTGATTAGAAAAAACAAAGGCAACTCACATTTTTATAGTTATATCATTAGACCTTTGATTGAAGATCTAAATGGATATTACCACTTTCAAATAACGTGTGAAGTTTTCTTTCAACCATTCAATATTGGTGCCACGTAATTTTTTTTTCTTTTATGGGTCAGGTCAAGCTCAATTTGATTATTTAGGCTGTGTATGGCATAGCTAGCTCTCTACTAGGTTCCCATCCTCTGTGCTAACATCATGAGTAGATATCTCTTCTCCTTGATAACTTTCTACATAGCAAGATTTTATGCAAGATTTACCTTTTCAGCAATTCTATCCTCCTCTCTACTCGCTCCTTGCTAGAGCATATTTTATTTGCTCTGGTAGAGAGTTAGTAGAGAGCAGGGAGGTTATTGTTAGCAAGGTATAAAAAATCAGCCGATACCGATATGTATCGCTGATACGTATCGGTTTCTTGAAAAACCGATATATATTGGTGCCAATACGTATAAGGTATCGTCAACCTCTGATTTTAGTTTTACTTGTTTATTTGATTTTATAAATGCTTATTTACGTTGTTATGACTTCCGAGAGCTTGCTTGCCATCAAAGGAAACATGTCAATGTCATGATGCAGGAAATGGTGCATCACTGTCATGATGTAGGAAACGGCAGAAGCCACAAAACCTGTACATGATGCAGGAATCTGCCACGAATAAAATGCAGACTTTCACATATTCACAGATCTCAAGAATCTAGAGATCAAAAGTCAATGCCACAGTCACACAGAGTGGACTTTGCACACAGTGCACCGGCCGAGCATCATCTACCAACACTCTTTTTGCAAAGTATGTACACAATATACATGCAATCGCCCATCTTTTCTCTATTTTTAATAATCTTACTATGGACCGATACGTATCGGTATCGGCCGATTCGTATTGGTCCTTCAGGATCCGATACCTGATACCGAAATCGAGTTTGATATCTTGATTGTTAGAGCTGGTAAATCCTCTTTTACAAGGAGTTAGAAAAGAAAATGAGAATCAACTAAAGCAGGTAACCTCTACTGTAGTAGGGGCTAGCAGAGAGCTATGCCATCCGCAGCCTTAAACTCTCTAACCTGACCTGTTTATTTGAACCCTGAACCCGAACCTGACCTGATCTGATTAGCAAAAACTCAGGTTGAATCTGGCCAACCTAGGTTAAAATATAAGGTTTGAAGTTAAGTGAATTTTGGTGAGTTTTTGGCTCCCAAACCCTGACCCGAACCCAACCCAACCCAACCCTTTAAATAAGCAGGTAGAGCCGTAAAGATTTCCGCACCGTTGGGTCGGGGTTTTGGACCCCGACCTGACCCGTGGCATGATTAATTAGGTCGCTCAACCTGTGGAGTCAAGCTGACCTTTTTCATCCGTATCCAAACATATAATGGCCACCCCAAAGTAAATAGTCGATTTAATTTGACATAAACATCCAATCTGACGAATGTGATTTGTGGCCTATGGCCCATCTAAGAGATGATTGATCGGTGCTTAGGATCAATGACCAATTCATATATTATTTCTTAGTTTATTCAGAGCTGGTATGCATCTAATATATAACTACAATACCCGCATTCTTGTGCATACCAATATTTTAAAATATGGGCCATGTTTTAATATTGCTAATATAATTGAGAGGGTAAATCCATTTTGAGGAAAGGACAAACAAATTAATAAAAACAAGTGATTCAGATGAATAAATTAACAATGAAATCAAGGCCATATCTGCCTTGAGAAGGCAACCTTTATATTTTATTTATACCTAAAGCATGTTCAGGGTAACAAATGAATCAAGTCACCTACTAACATTATTAAATAAATAAGCAAGGCATTTGTCATCCACAATTATTTAGTTATTATAGACACCCAAATTTGGCCCAAGGTACAATCGACCACACTTCGAGAACGGCATACTTCTGAGCTTCCGAAAACACTTCCTGAACCCTTAGAACCTTCTCAGACTCTTAGAACTCTTCCTGGACTCTTAGAAACCCTAATCAAACTCATAGAACCCAAATTAAACCCATTGGACTCATATTGGACCTAACTAGGGCCCACAAGATAGCCTTCTTATTTTCCTGCCAAAAACTGGCTATGTGTGCATAGCATAGGCAATTTTTTATGGAACTTGGCTATGCGCGCATAGTATGCACACCTAGCCAATTTGGCTTTGCTCCACAATTGGGCCCCAACACAAGCCTTAACTTCTCTGTTCTGAACCTGATTCTTAAAGCATGCTGTTGGTGCGCATTTTTTCTGGGTTCCTCTTGATTCCCGTTGAATAAGTGGCTTCCAATTCTGTCATGTTGGACTCTAGCCATGCGGTGTAGGTGATGAGGTATAGATAATAATAAAATAAGTTCCCTAGGAAGGTTCCTAGTTGATTTGCGATCGCCAGCTACAAATATTTATCGACGCTGTAGCACGTCAATGATCACGCGTTCAAGCGGGTGCGGGTTACTTCTATTCTGAATCGTTCGCCTGCGAACGTTAGCAGCAATGTCCTTCCTTAATTGGATAGTTTTAGCTTTCTTTTAACTCCCCTTTGTGAAAGTTTTGGTCGATTTAGGTTCTCTTCTTTTGATTATTAGTTGTGATTAAGTGAGCTTATTATGACAGGTCATTTTAATATCCTGATGCTATCAGGAGTCCGATCATTTTCGGTTTTTCGGTATCATTAGGAGTCCAATTGAATTCAAAGTCCGGGTGCTGCTAAGAGTCCAATTAATTCTAGTCTCCTACTGGTACTAGGAGTACATATGTATCAGTTCCAATAGTATTCCAATTAAATAAAAGAATCCAATTATATCGCAATTCTATATGAAGCAGGTATACTAATTTTATTGCAATTCTAGATAAAGTAAATATATTAGTTGTATGGCAACTACTACTAAAACAATTAGTTCAATCCTACTAGGATTCTATTTTGAAGAAAGCAAAGCTAATTTTTATTACGACTATGACTGAAGTGATAAATCAAGTTACTAAAATAAAAATAAAAAAATTTTATTGAGGCAACAAAATTAATTTTCTTTTGGAATTACAGCCTATGGGTCGATTATAGCAAGCGTCTAACTAATAATAAATTAAATTAACTTTCCTAAATTCTGATTAAGATGATGAATTAGCTAAACTAAAAGATTGAATTGAATCAAGGCAGATGATAATATAGTAGCCTACTTGATGCAATTTATCAATTATACTTGAAGTAGAATAAAGGAACTAACTATATTAATCAACTAATTAACCCTAAGCGATTAAAAAAAAAGGGGTTGGGCCCGCTATGCAAAGGAGGATTGGCCTCGTTCCTGAGTACCCTTCGTAAGTTCCCATGGGCAAATCAGATGGCTGAGATAAAAGATAAATTGATATTTGGATAATAAAAAGGTATTTTTAGAGTTGAATTTGGAATTATAATAATAAATTAGGTTGAGAAACTAAAGTTATAAACTGAAATTTATGTTTTTGAATTTTTGGTGATATAAAAAAAGTATATAAAATTGAATTATTAATTAAAATCTAGGACTGAATGCGGATCCGAAATCAGAAAAATCTGGCCGTATGATTAAGGACTGGTTCTGAACTCTGAGAGTCGGAACAAGAAATTAATGATAGGACTGTAAATTTTAATTTTAGAGTAGAATCAGAGCATAAGGTCGGTAGATCGGACCGTTGAATTAAAGACCGGTTCTAAAATCAGAGGACTAGAATCGGATATAGAGAATTTCGGTTCAAAAAGGGTGCTACGGTCTAAAAAAATAGAATTGATTAACTAAATTGAAGGAGAAATCCTAAGTCTAAAATTAAATTAAATTCTTACCTAAGGTCGAGACTGCGGAGAGGAATCATTAGGGATCCGGGAGTTTGAATCTCAAAATCATGACTAGGTTGCTTTATGGATTCGTCCTCGGAGATCTCTGGTTTTGGAATTTGCGATTTCGTCTCTCAAAATTTGCAGCTCCCTTCTCTCTCTTCGACAAAAAGAGTTTTTATAGGTTTCCCTCCAATTACGCGCGTATTTAAGGGCGTTTAATTGAATTGCGCACCTGGATTTCGACGCTTAATCACTTTGAGTCGGTCATCAACTCAGTGAGCGACGGGCTGAGTAAGTCAGCGAGTTTCCTAATCCTAACGAAATTAGGGTTAATTACGCGCGTGGTGGAACGCGTGTAATCCAATTAAGCGTGTAACCTGAAGCGCTTAATCGAGGAAACAGAGGGGTCTAGGGTAGGAGACTCGGTCGGGCATAGGCCAATTGCGCGCAAGTGGTACAGCACTCAATTTGATTGCGCGTTTGTTCCCAGGCGCGTAATCGAGTCTCGAAGCGGTCTGTGAAGGGAAGTTTGGTCTGAAAGGGGGATTGATCGTGCACTTGTGGCTCTACGCGTGATCGAATTAAGCCCGAGTTTTCAGGCGCTTAATTCAGGGTTGTCCGGGAGTGGTCTCAAGAATGGAATGCAGGATTATTATTTCAGTCTGCATTCTAACTATATACTATTGCTTAGTATATAGCCTCCCTACATTGGGATCTGAGTCACAAAGCTATTGTTTCAGCTTGTGTTCAGCCATGTACTGTTGCATGGTCCCATGTCGAGGGTTAAAAACGTTAAGGGCTAACCAAACAAATTCGTGTACTCCGAGAGGGAGAAATGGGGGTGTCTACACATGCATGCATAGTATACACGCATGCCTTAGAACCTTCATTTTCGAAAGTTTGGGGTGTATTTCTTTAGGACGACCCATATGACCCTTTAAACCTTAGGATTCACCCTTTTGCCATTTAATTCATCACCCCATCATCTACCATTAAACCCAATTCATACTTCTCCAAACCCTAGAAATCTTCAAAACCTTAGATTTCCTATTATCTAATTCCTAAACCCATTAGTGATTTAATTGCCCACTAATCACCTCAAACTCTATAATAGACACCCCCCCCTCATGTTTAAGGATACCCTTTTGTAATTCCTAAAGCAAAAACTCTACATAAGTATCCTCCCTTTTCCAAGCTAAAGCTAATCCAAACCTTAGAACTTTTGGTTCTTCCCTTATCATTACACTTCCATCTCCATCATTCCTAAGCCTTCAAGCTTTAGTTAAGCTACCTCATACCACCATTCCTAACATCAGAAACTTGCAACCTTTTTTGTTAATCAGAAGCTCACCATAGTTTGCATCCACGCGAAGATTCGACAACGGTGTTACAAGAGTCTGAGAGCTCCGGCTCTCCCCTCTTTTCTTCAACCCTCTTTTTTTGCTTTTCCTCTATCCTAGGATTTAGGTCGTTACGCCACCGAAATTTTGGTGTTTGCAGAGAGCCCAATAGGATTCGAGTGCCTTCGGGCAAGGGGAAGTGTCACTCATTTTTCTCTTATTATATATATATATATATGGCCATAGTAGAGACTGCTTACGAGCGGGTCGATCAGGTGCCTAATACCTTCCTTATTGATCAGTGACCGTTGATCGATGATTCGGAGTCATATCTCATACTTCGTGCTTACAATATCGATTGTGGGTATCTCGGAACGCCAAAAGTTCTGGGTGGTGACTCCATTTTTCGAATGCATCATCACGACGGATCCATGAGATCCATGGTTGCACAGATGGCGATTCCATTGGGGATAGTTTTTAAAGCTTTTCCTTTAAGTTTTGGCCCCTTGCATGTGTCTTTATCGCTTTGTTACTTATTCATTTGATTTTGTATATATATTAAACTAAAGTCTAAACCTATTGCAAGTGTACAATGGAAATTATAGTACTAGCATAAGATCGTTCTCACGAGGAAGTTTGTTTATCTATTATCTCTTTTCTATATCTTTATATTCAAATTCTTATTTTAAAAACTTTTATTTATACTTAAGATCCAATTTACTGGAGAAATATGAATAAAAGAATTTTGTTTTTAATCTAAAGTGCATAAAAATAAATCCTAATCCTCCTTCTTTAGATTGAGGTCGTCAATCCCAATCTTTAGCTATTGGATATTTATAAAATTAAATAATACTGTTACACTATATTTCTAGTTTTTAGCATTGGGTGTCAATCACTACTAAAATCCTATCAATATAGATTTAATTTAATCAATCAGAAATTTTGGTGTCAATCAAACTCTAGAAAATTGAAGATGGAAAATAAAAAATTATTACACTAATCTTCAAATTCTAACCCGAGTTCTCAATTCAAATCAAAACTTGAAAATATTTACAAAGCTATAAATTTTACATAAAAATAAATCTATCTAGAAAGCAAAGTAAAATATATCCTTCACCCCTCAGCTGCAGTCATCAATTGCTTCTGAGAAACTACAAATATCTATATTAATCTTCAACACCCAATAGCAGTCGTCAATTGCTCTTGAGAAACCTTGGATATCAAAACTACTCTAACTATTTTACACTACTTTGATCAAAAGAAAATCCAACCGCAGGTGCCAATTGATGCTGAAATTCTTCAATGATTATTCCTACACTAGGCTCTCTTATTTATAGATCATAAGGAGTCGGATTACAAATTCTAATCCTAATAAAATGAATAAAAACTATCCTAATATAACTCTACTTCTAATTTTATAACTCCTTGCTTTAAACGGTTAATCTGCTTCTAGAATGTTGTTCACTTTTTGTTGAGCACAGAAATATAACACTTTTCACCCCTTAACCTGGCCTTTAATAGACCTCAGAGCTAGTTAATAATAGTTTTTTTAAGTGTGTATGTGTAGATAATAGGAAAATATACCTTAACTGCTGCAATCCAACATTTCAAGTTAAGAAGAATGAATTTTGAGTTAAGTGGTGGAGCTGATGGGTTTACAATGAAGGCACCATAGTGGTTCACACCATTGAGGCAATTCAACATGCTTTGGGACCCTTGGAGGGCTACTAAGAGAGAGAGGTTCAGTCCAAAATTAATGGAGTGCTGCTGGAGTAGAGCTAAATTCTAATCATTATTGCTACTGCAAGCAGCCATTCAAGCATTTGATGGATGCATTCAACCTCTTAAGCAGTGCATTACTGAAATATAATAGCTGTAAATTTGAATAATTAATGAATTGTTGTTGCACCCTTCAAGAACTCCTGCAGCAACCCTTGAGCAACCCAATGTTGAAGCATTAAACCTTTGTTGCTACTGTAGCTCACATCACAACAGCTGCAACTACTGTTGAGTTCAAAGCTGCAACATCAATCCATTGAGCAATCCAATCAGCTGTTGCACCATACAGTGCTAAGCACACAATGCTGGGATCCAAGTGAGCAGTTGCTGTATAGCAACCATCTGTGCATTAGAGAAGCCCACACCTAATGGACATGAGCAGTAGGGTGCAAACCTAAAGGTAGCAAAGACTAGAGAAGTTGTTGTGAAAAGCTGCACATTCATGCTGTCGAGCTACAGAATTGAGGATATAAGATACTAGAGCCAAGTTGCATTTGTTGATGTAGCAATTAAAGCATGCACCTCAAAGATGAAGCAAAGACATCTATTTGAGTTGTAGCCCCATCATCCCAAGCTGTTGTTGCTGCAACTTTCAAGCACTTCAGTGCTGCTGTACCACACACTCAAGAGCACACAGCTGCTGCTGCATTGATGAGGACACCAGGGTGTTGAGCTGCTGGTTGAACACTCAAGCTCCACAAACATTGAAGAACTCGAGCAGCTGAAACCAGCCTGTTGAGATGCTAGCTGAAGCCCAAGAGTTGCATGGAAGACACCATAGCCACCAGTCAAGGACCTGCAATGCTTGAAATCAATCCTTATGAGCTACAGACCAAGTTGCTGCATTAAATCAACTTGAGCAGTGCTAAAGCAAGCTACTGAGCTGCAGCCATTGAAATCCTCGCGCAGTTCCTTGAACTTATCGAGCTGTGCATTAAAGGACTCTAGCAGATCTCGTGTGGTTCAGCTGAAACCTAGCAAGCTACTGTGTGAACCTGGCGAGGCTGCATTTGAACCTGTCAAGGCCATTTTAAACCTGGCGAGGTGAAAAACCCTATATTTTGAACCTGACAAGGTGGAAAAAACCTGCATTTTTAACTAAGCGAGAGCCTAGCGAGATGAAATTCTGAAGCTGCGAACCTAGCGAGATGAAATTCTGAAGCTCTATCTTCGCGAAGCACGGATTCCAGCCACCTATTTCAAACTCCAGGGATATTTAGAGATTTTACAACTTCTAGGGCACACATCCCAATGTCCCACACATCTCAAGGCATCCAAGGGTCACAAATGAGCCATGAAACCAGCTCTAAAACCTCCTCATTTCTGATTGGCTAATGCAAATTACAACGGCAAGGATTGTATAAATAGAGCTATTTTTTTGTTTTGTAAAACATCAAGAATAGCTAGGTCACTTTAGTTTTTTTTCTAAGGTTTCGAGCCAGTCTTGTTTCCCATTTATTTTCCCCTTTCTTCTTCCTTAGCTCAGCTACAAGGTTGAGTTAAAACTCTTTGTAGCAGCTAGTTATTTTAGTTTTTATAATGGGTTTTATAATATAGAGTGAGTTGTTTTGGGATTTTTTGCATGGGTTGCTGCCTTGAGGGCAACCATTGTAAGTTCTTTTTATGCAATGAAATGCCAAGTTTTAATGCTCCATTTAATTCTTATTTTTTTGGGATTTTAACATAAATCAATTGGATTTGATGCTCCCATGGTGGTTTGAGCTTGTAGCCCTGCAACCATGGTGGCAGCAGTAGTTTTACTATTCAATCTTCAACCTCACTGATTAGGATAGCCTTTGGAATAGCCAGTGGCCATTCAAGTGGGCAGAGTATAGCCCTAAGGCTGGTCCAAATCATAGGGCTAAGATAGATTATTCTTCTCTACACTTGAGCTTGTACCCCTGTGAGAGATAGTTGCAGAACTAAACTCTCCTCTGTTTTACATCTCCATTTTCAGTGAATAGACTTGATAGTTTGTAGAGATTATAGACTCGTGAGCTAGGTCATTGCAGGCCTTATTGTAGCAATGACCAGCTGAGCCTAAAGCCCCATTCAGTCTTTGATTTCTTGTGTTTTTCACTTGATTTTTTAGGGTTGTTTGTTCCAATGGTTGCTTGAGCTTGTAGCCCTGTAACCATAGTGTCTGCAATGGGTTTCCTATTTTGATTTAACCTCATGCTTAGATGAAATCTCTGGGATATACTGTGACCATTCAAGTGGAGATGAGATAACCCTAAGATCAGTCCATACCTCTGGGTTAGGTTAGATTATTCTACCTTGCAGATGTTCTTGTAGCCATCTGAAGGACTGCTGTAGATTCATTTCTAACTCCGAGTTGCAGAGCTGATTTATCCACAACTGCCTACTTCTCCATCTTTTTATTTTATTTCACCACACACATCATCATCCTTCTTTACCCCGTTTCTTTAGTTGTAGTTTATTTCCTATTTTTAGTTTTAGTTTAGCTTTGTGACACTTAAACACCCTCTCTTTATCTTACTTTCTAGTTTAGGTTTAGAGTTGCCAAATCTGTAGCTAGATCTGGAGATTTACTATGCCCTTGTGATTTAGATCATCACTCCTTGTGGGATAAACTCTTACTTACCAAAACTTGCTACAATAGGCCCTAGATCTTACAGGACTGTGTATTTTTAGATTGTTGTTTAGTGATGTTTTCATCCATTTCAACTCCTATTTTATTTTATTTTTTACCATTATTTTCAATAAAATAACAGCATACAATCTAAAATTAAACCAACAAGTTTTTGGCACCGCTTCAATACAGAACAGCTTCAACATTTGCTCATGTAGCCTAAAAAGCCAGCCATCAAGTAGATTTAAGGAGCCTCAGAATTCTATGGCAATAGCATGTGTCCAGCTGCGTACACATGGGAGCAAAAGTAGCTGCATCTGATGAAGAATGAACCCCTCAAAAGGGCATTGAGTACTGGACAACTGAATTCTAGCTTCCTAAGTTGTGTACAAGTTGTGGAAGCAAAAAAAACAGGATGTCGAGAGGTCTGGGTACTGAAGAGCAAGCTGTCGAGAGGTTCTGATGTGAAGAAATGAACCTATCGACAGGTTCTCTAAACCTGTAAAGTGGTTTAAACTAAAGCAAACATCCTGTCGAGTAGTGAAGATGATCCTGTCGACAGGATGCTTAAAGCCAATCAAGATGTCAAGAGGTTCCCTAAACCTATCAAGCAGAAGAAATGAATAGCCAACCTGTCGAGCCAGTGCATCTAGAACCTATCGAAAAGATAGAGACAACCTGTCGAAGGGTTATCTAAAGCTACACTGAATGTCGAGAGGTTGCCATAACCTATCGAGAGGATGGCTAAAGCTAAAGGAGCAGTTAAGCAGTGAATTGAACCTGTTAAGCAGTTCATCTAAACCTATCGAAGGCTATTTTCAACTTGTCGAATAGACTGAAAATCACACTCAGAACCTGTCGAGAGGTTCTCTGAACCTCTCGAGGCACGAATTTGGAACTTCTCAGTGGCAACCAAGAATGCACATCAAGTCAGTGACTTGCTGTACTTGTCCCAAGGCTATTTAGTTGATTGAAGGGTATTTTTGGAATGCAAATGGGCACCAATGTGAACTCTCTAACTATCTCACGTATGCTCACCCAATTCTAACCAATTCGTGGGAGCTTCTAGATGAGAAATTAGACACATCAGCGAGTATAATAGAATTATTCCCTTTTATTCTGATTGGCTGAAACAGATCTGAGAACAGAGGGGGGAGAGTATAAATAAAGGAGAAGCATAACAGGAGAACTATCCAGAGAAATCAAGAGATCAATTTCGAATTTTCTTTCCCTCCAAAATTTCAGCCTTCTTCCCTCTTCTCCATTCTCTCTTTAACCCAACTATGGTTGGCTAAACTCTTATAGTAGCTAGGGTGAGGTAGATCTGTAAAATTGAGAGGTTGAGAGCTTTGTATGGGGATTGAATGATGCAGAGACTACAGATCTGAGGACAATTTATTGTAAGATGTATTTGAATCAATGAATTGTAGTTTTTAATGACCATTTACATCTATAGATCTTTCGATTCCATTAGATTCTCCATAGGATTTATGTATTTGGGAATGCCCATTTATTTAACCTGTAGATCTTTTGATTTCCAACAGATTTTCCTAGACTTAATGCTCCCGTGGATGCCTGAGCTTGTAGCCTTGCATCCACAGCATCTGCAGTAATTTTTTTGTTTTAATTGAAGCCTTTAGATTGAAGGAAATCCCTAGGATGATATGTGACTATTGAAGTGGAAAGATCATAGCCTTAAGATCAATTCAACCCTCTGGTATTGATTGGATTATTCTACCTTGCATTTGTGCTTGAAGTCAGATAAAGGATAGCTGGATCCATTCCCTGCATTGCTGTTTAACCAATCAATTTTCAGTGAGACCACATCCCAAGCTGCTATTCTCCATATTTGATTTTAATTCCCTAAAACCTTTTCCCTATTCTTCAAATCTGTTTTCTATTCATCTCTGTATTAGTTGCATGTAGATTTAATTTGTTGTAGTTTTAGTTTAAAGTGACAACCCCAAAAACCTCTCCTCTTTCTTTTTCTTACTTTGTTTTAAGTTAGAATATGTTAGAGTGTCAGATCTGTTCTAGATCTGGAGATTTACTATATTATTTAGCATATTTCCTTGTGGATGAACTTGTACTTACCTTTTAAAACTTGTTGCAACAGCCCTGAATTCCTACAAGCATGTGCTTTACCTTAGTGCCCAAATTCTCTTTTGCTATGAATTTTCTTTTAGTTTACTACTTTTTAGCATCTTAATAATTACAAGGTAAAGTAATATCAACAAGTTTTGGCGCCGCTTCCGGGGATCTGTGTTTTTAGAATTGTTTGATCTAAGTTTTTCTTATTTTAGATTTTAGATTTTTAATTGTTTGTTTAGTGTTTGACTAATTGCTTCTATAGTTTTTTGTAGTTTTATAAATTTTTGCAGATTTTGAGCTGTGTTTGAGAGGAGCAATTTTTCTAAAAGGAGGAGCAAGTTGTGCTTGAGTTTGCATTTCCTTACTCTTTTACATGTCTAGATTTGTGAATTTTTAGATCTGCAGTAATAGTTTTTTGTGTTTGTGTTTGTGTTTGTTTGTTGAAATCTGTGCTGTAATTTTATGTGTTGTACATTGTGTTTGTGTGTGTTGTATGTTTGGAAGAAGAACTCTCAACCTTGAGATTTTGCCTTTAAATCTTGAAGTTGAGATACTATTACTTAGGTCTAGACAAGCTACACGTACACCTGCTGAATCTGAGACTGGTGAATCTAGACAAGCTACGCATACTTAGGTCCAGACAAGCTACACATACACCTGCTGAATCTAGACAAGCTACACATACTGAGGTCCAAACAAGCTACACATACACCTGCTGAATCTGAGACTGCTGAAATGGGTGAGCAGCCTAGATTGTTGAGAGAATATTATGCATCTAGTGCATATAATTCTCCTTTCTGTATACAATTTCCTGCTGTGGAGGGAAATTATGAAATCAAGTCTTCAACAATTCAGATGTTACCTTCTTTCTATGGGTTGAGTAAAGAGGACCCATACAAACATGTTGATGAATTTCTTATTTTATGTACTACTTTCCATATTGCTGATTTGGGGGAGGAGGTCACCAAGCTTAGGCTCTTTCCTTTTTCATTAAAGGACAAAGCCAGGGCCTGGTTGTCTATGCTCCTAGCCAACAGTATTACCTCTTGGAATGACCTGCAATGTCAATTCTTAGCTAAGTTCTTTCCCATGTCTAGAACAAGTCAGTTGAGAAAAAGCATCATATCATTTTCTCAATTCTCAACTGAAAGCTTTCATGAGGCTTGGGAGAGGTTCAAAGAGCTGTTAAGGCGATGTCCCCATGACCAAATTCTTCAATGGAAACTTGTGCAAAGTTTCTATCAAGGAATTGATCCAAAAAGCAGAAATATGGTGGATACCTCTTGTGGAGGTACTTACTTACATAAAATAGCTGATGAAGCTTGAGAGTTGTTTGAGGTTATTAGAGAGAATTCAATACAGCTGGAGACCTTATCTAGGGACATTGAGTCTCCAGCTAAATTGATGAAAGAGAACACAACAAGAGGAAGAATGTATGAGGTCAGTGGTTACAATGATTTAGAGAGAAAGGTAGATAGTTTGACTCAGAAGTTTGATAAATTGATGGGAGCAATGCAGCCTCCAATGGTTGTCAAAGTGGAAGAGGCATGTTTGATATGCCAGTCTCCCACTCACTCCCTTGAAGAATGTCCCTCTACTGCATAATTTCCTGATCTGATTATGGAGCATGCTAATGCTACTCAGTCCTTTGGACAGCAGCCAGCTACTGGATATCCATGGAGAAACCACCCCAATCTGAGGTGGAGGTAGGACAATTTCTAAAATCAGCAACATCAACAGCCAATGCCCTATAGAACTGCTTAGCCTTACTAGAAAATTTTTTTTCCAAGGCCCTAATATCAACAACCTATGGCCCAGCCAATGGCACATCCTGTGCATCAAAATGCAGTAGCCCCAGCACCCTCTAGAACACCCACATTTGAAGAGTAGGTTCTGGCTTCATTGCAGAACTTGAGCTCTTTGTATCAAACAGTTAACTCTCATAGCCAAAGTATTAAGAAGATAGAGAACCACCTTTGTCAGCCATCCAATACTTTGACTAGGAGAGAAGAGGGAAGACTGCCTAGTCAGCCTATGAACAATCCAAAAGGATAGTATATGGTGAGTGAGTCTTCTTCATCACATGAAGAAGCTAAATTTATCACTACTTTGAGAGGTGGGAGGCTGGTTGACAACAAGGTTGGTGTTGAGCCTGATAGGAGTGTAGAAAAAGAAAGAACAACCCATTATGATATACAACAAGAGTAGCATATGAGAAATAAGGGAGGTGTGAATGAACCCCAATAGAAAAATAAAAATAAAAATAAGGGAAAAACTGATGCGATTGCTAAGGCAGCAAATGAGAGATCAGTCCCTCATTTGCCATATCCCAATGCACTTCAAGCACCTTCTCCTTTTGATAAGGGGAATGTTAGAGTTGAGGAAATGATGGAAACATTTGAACAAATGGAGAACAACTTGCCCTTACTTGATGCAATCAAGCAAGTGCCTGCCTATGCCAAGTTTTTGAAAGATTTGTGCACACATAAAAGACAATCTAGGATACACCTATCCAAGAAGGTCTTTTCTGCTGAGAAAGTGAACCAAGTTTTATCCATTACAACCCCAATAAAACTTCAAGACCCTAGAGTTCCCATAATCCCTTGTACCATTGGGGATCACACCATTGAAAAAGTCTTATTAAATCTGGGGGCTAGTGTGAATCTACTTCCATATTCAGCATATGAGAAGTTAGGTTTGGAATAGTTGAAGCCCACACATGTGATATTACAGCTGGCTGACAGATCTGAAAGGAGGCCAGTGGGAATTATTGAAGATGTGTTTGTTAGGTTGACAAATTCTTTTATCCAGCAGATTTTCTGATTTTTGACATGGAATCTAGCAAGTGCACCACCTCCATTCCTGTTATTTGGGCAGACCATTCTTGGCTACTATCAATGCTTGTATACAGTATAGATCAGGTGTAATGGAGGTATCCTTTGGAAATATGAAAGTGAAATTGAATGTCTATAATGTAGCAAATCAGCCTCACTTGGATAGTGAGGACTGCTTTATGATTGATTTGCTGAATGAGCTTGTGGAAGAAACTTTACCCAAACTGCTGCATTATGATGATATGTTTGATGTTTTTGAAAATATTTAGAGTGAAATTGTGGAAGAGAAGGGCCCCACACCTGTTATTCAAGAGGTAAAAATCATAAATTATGAAGTGGGGCTAGCAAAGTATCCTCCATGGAAACCAGCTATGTTGCCTCTTCCACCATCTTCTAAGGCACCTTTGTTGCTTTCACTCATAAGCCCACCTAATGTGGAGCTGAAACAACTCCCTAAGTCTTTGAAGTATATATTTTTGGGAGCAAATAAGAAGTTGTCTATGATAATTTCTTCTTCCCTCACTAAGGAGCAGGAAGAACTGTTGTTTGTGTTAAAAAGGCATAAGAGAGTAATAGGTTGGACTATTGCTAATCTGGGAAGAATTAATCCTACTGTTTTCATGCATAAGCCACCTGAAAGAAGGTTCCAAACTCTCTAGGGAGATGCAGAGGAAGCTAAACCCTCATATGTAAGAGGTAGTGATGAAGGAAGTAGTTAAATTGTTAGATGCAGGAGTCATCTATCCCATTTCAGATTCTGAATGGGTGGCACCTACTCAGGTGGTACCTAAAAAATCTAGAATCACTGTGGTTAAATCAGATTCTGGTGAGCTAATTCCAATCGGGGAGACCACTGGTTGGAGAGTGTGCATTGATTATAGAAAGCTTAATTTAAAAATCAGAAAAGACCATTTTCCTTTGCCCTTCATAGACCAGATTTTGGATAAGTTGGCAGGCAAAGATTTTTATTGCTTTCTTGATGGATACTCTGGGTATAATCAGATTCCTATGTATCCACAAGACGGGGAGAAAATACCTTTAACATGTCCATTTGACACATTTGCTTATAAGAGGATGCCATTTGGATTGTGCAATGCCCCTACAACTTTCTAAAGGTGTATGTATGTCATCTTGTCAGATATGATAAACCAGTTTTTAGAGATATTCATGGATGATTTTTCTGTCTTTGGGGGCAGTTTTAGCTAGTGCCTTCACCATCTCAGCCTTGTGTTGCAGAGATGTGAAGAGACCAACTTAGTTTTGAGCTGAAAAAAGAGCCATTTTATGGTCAATCAAGGCATTGTCCATGGTCATGTTGTTTCCCACAGAGGCATAGAGGTTGACCAGACCAAAATTGATTTGATTGCACATCTGCCCCCACCTAAAACTGTCAAGCAGGTCAGATCCTTCTTGGGGCATGCTGGTTTTTACAAGAGATTCATCAAATATTTTAGTAAAATTTAAAAACCTTTTTGTCACCTGCTGTGTTAAGAGGTTCCTTTTGTATTCAATGATGAATGTCTCATTTCTTTCAAGTTTTTGAAAAGTTGTTTAACCTCTACACCTGTCCTTCAAGCCCCTGATTATTCTCTATCCTTTGAGCTGATGTGTGATGCATCAGATTTTACAATTGGTGCAATTTTGGGGCAAAGAAAGGACAAGTTACCTTGTGTAATTGCTTATGCAAGGAAGACAATGATTGATGCTCAATTAAACTATACGAAAACTGAGAAGAAACTGTTAGCTATTGTCTTTGCTTTGGAGAAGTTCAGAACTTATGTGCTAGGATCTAAGATTGTGGTGCTCATAGACCATTCAGCCCTAAAATACCTTTTGTTTAAAAACGAAATCAAACCAAGATTAATTAGATGGATCCTCCTATTACAGGATTTTGATCTTGAGATTAAAGACAAAAAAGGGGTTGAAAATGTGGTTGTAGACCACTTGTCTAGGATCCTAGCTGCTGAGTTTGTTGGACTGCCTGTTAATGATTCATTTCCAGATGAGCAACTTTTTGATGTTAACATAAATGTACCTTGGTTTGCACACAGTTAATTATCTTTGATCTTGAGATTAAAGATAAAAAAGGGGTTGAAAATGTGGTTGTAGACCACTTGTCTAGGATCCTAGCTGCTGAGTTTGATGGACTGCCTGTTAATGATTCATTTCCAGATGAGCAACTTTTTGATGTCAACATAAGTGTACCTTGGTTTGCACACAGTTAATTATCTAACAGTGGGTAGGATTCCCCCACATTGGAATAAAATGGATAAGGATTTGCTTTTCTCTCAAATCAGATATTACATGTGGGAAGATCCATACCTCTACAAGAACTGCGCAGACCAGGTTGTGAGAAGGTGTGTACCTGAAAATGAATTCCACAGCATACTAACAATGTGTCATGAACAGGCTTGTGGAGGACATTTCAGTGGAAACAAGACTACTGTAAAAGTACTTCAAAGTGAATTCTATTGGCCTACTATATTCAAAGATGCATTGCAGCACTGCAAAGCCTGTGAAAAATGTCAGGATATGAGAAGTATTTCTAAAAGAAATTTTATGCCTTTATAGCCCATTCTTGTAGTTGAATTGTTTGACATTTGAGGGATTGACTTCATGCATCCTTTCCCTCCTTCTTATGGGTACAACTACATTCTTGTGGCTGTGGACTATGTGTTCAAGTGGGTTGAAGCCAAAGCCACAAGAACCAATGATCACAGTGTTGTCATCAAGTTCTTGAAAGATAATATTTTCTCTAGGATTGGTACCCCCAGAGCCATCATTAGTGATGAGGGAAGCCATTTCTGCAATAGGCATTTTGAAAATTTGTTGAGAAAATACTCTGTTACACACAGAGTTGCCACTCCATACCACCCACAGACTAGTGGGTAGGTGAAAATTTCCAACAAAGAGATTAAGCACATTCTAGAGAAAACTGTGAGAGTTGATAGAAAGGACTGACCCCTGAAGTTGATTGATGCTCTTTGGGCTTATAGGACTGCCTATAAGACCCCAATAGGGATGCCTCCTTTTAGGTTGGTGTATGGCAAGGCATGCCATTTACCAGTGGAATTAGAACATAAAGCCTACTGGGCTA
The DNA here is from genome assembly GCA_021018995.1 of Chloranthus sessilifolius. Taxonomy (NCBI): domain Eukaryota; kingdom Viridiplantae; phylum Streptophyta; class Magnoliopsida; order Chloranthales; family Chloranthaceae; genus Chloranthus; species Chloranthus sessilifolius. The sequence continues at coordinate 144,611,942 of CM037589.1, forward strand.
TTAAGGCTTTGAATTTTGATCTAACTACTACTTCTTATTTATCTCCTGTGTATACCAGTAGTATGTTCTAATTCCACTGGTAAATGGCATGCCTTGCCTTGATCTAACTACTACTAAGTTGAATTTTTTCCCAGGAAAGTTAAAATCTAGATGGGATGGACCCTACATTGTGATTCATGTTTCCCCATCTGGAGCTGTTGAAATCATGGATCCCAAAGATGGTAGGATCATAAAACTCAATGGTCAAAGGTTCAAAATCTATGTTGAAAATATAGTGGAGCCTATGGTAACCATTAACCTTCAAGAACCTCCAAAGTTTGAATGATTTTCAATAATGTACAGTATGTACCATAGATGTCAGTTAGAATGTTGTTGCTATCTTTAATTATGTTTGTCACTGTATATATTCTGCAAATTTTGTTAGTTTTTCATTTGGTGTAATAACTCAATTGTGCTGATTCAGGAGGGGTCCATAATGCATGAAAAATAAGAAGTAGCTGATGTAGACTCATAATTTTTGTTGATATGGGCAGTGAACTGATGTGGTGTAAGGTTTTATATTGACCTGAGACCTGTCGAGAGGTTGGAAGTGTAATTTGATAGGTACCGAAGGTGCCCCTTGTGAAATTCGATAGGTACTGAGACCTGTCGAGAAGATGAGATATGAATTCGATAGGTACTGAAGGTATTTGTTGAAGTTTCGACAGGTTCTGTATACTTGTCGAGAGGTTGAGAAACCTCTCAGAACCTTAATTTCTGAAAGATTTAAACCTGTCGAGAGGTTTGATGAACCTCTCGAATTGCAATTTCTGAAGCTTGTGTACCTGTCGAGAGGTTTGAACAACCTCTCGAAACCTTCAATCTGAGAGTTCTATATATTCAATTGGTTTTAACTATTTGAGAGGTTGATTCAACCTATCAAAATCCTCTTTCCAACCTGTCAAAGTCGTATTTTGCTTGTTTAAAACCTATCGACAGGTTCATTCTATATATTCGACACCTTCAGATGAATTCTTGTTTTTCTCTTTTGCACGAGTTTCCATGTTCTTCTTTCTCCTCCATCTCCCTGTGTAGACACCCAAGTTTGGCCCAAGGCCTGATCAGAATACACTTTGAGAGAGGCGCATCTCTGAGCTTTTGATGGCATATATGGAACCCTTAGGAACCCTTTTGAAACCTTAAGAACCCTTCCAAACCCTTAGGAATCACCCTAGATCCCTTAGGAACCTTCCCGAACCCTTAGAAACCAATCCCGACCCTTAGAATCCATTCCAGACCTAAACCTTGCTTTCCCGAGTAATAAATGAAGAGGGGTACATCGGGATTAGTTGTGACCATCTACTATGATCGAATCTTATATCATTGAAAAGTAGAAGTCATCAGCTTTCCAACGAGCCAAGAATCACCCCAATAGAAGTTGTGTACGCAAAGATATGGCGGTCTGAACCCGAAGGATAAAATAGTAATTTCATGAAAGCCCCCTTAGGGATTTGGCGTAACTATTAGTTACGCCAATTCAAAAAGTGGACCCCACCTCAAGGAGCCAACTTCCAGACACTATGCATGCACTGTTTTACTATGCATATGCCTAGCGCAACTAATAGTTGCGCCAGGCATATGAATAGTATCCCCTAGTTTTTGCCTCGAATTTTGAGATTAGGGTTTGACTTGCTGCCCATCTTGACCTTTGGGGTATGTTTTGCTAGTTCTATTGCACCCAGTTACTACCTATGTGCAACCCCTTAAGTGGTTTAAAGCCTCATCCAATCATCCACTATAGGAGCATCTCTTCACGTATTTTAAGGCTCCAAAAATCCTAGGAAACCTTAAATGCTAGATTACCTAATTCCTAATCTTGCTTAGCCTCTAAGTAGACTCCTAATCCACCATTTTCCTATAAATAGAACCCCCCTCCCTTGGATTAGAGGTTGAGAAAATTACCTAAGAGAGAAAGAGCTTAAAGTGAGAAGATCATTCTCCCTTTGGTGCACCATTGCTCATACAAATTCCAGAATTGATAAATCTCCTTCCAAGCCTTACCATTCATAAAAAGCATCTAGGTTAGGTGTGTGCTATCCATGTGCCTTCCCTCTTTACCTCTTAGCTAGCAAGCCTTAGAGGTTAGAACCACTTTTTCCACCATTCAAGCCTTCAAAAGCTCATCAAAACAAGCCAACGCAAGGCTCCTCAACGGTGCAATAAGGGTCTGAGAGCTCCGGCTCTCCCCTCTATTCCTCTACCTTCTCGGTCATTCCTCCATCCTCTCATTTGTGTCGTTACGCCGCCGAAATTTTGGTAGGAATGGAGGGGCACAAATAAGATTTTAAGACCCATTTGGGCAAGAGGAAGCCTTTTTATTTTCTTTTATATCATTTTTATTTTGGCCATTAGTAGAGACCACATTAAGCGGGTTGATTGGGTGCCTAACACCTTCCCAATCGATAACTGAAGCCCTTACTCAAGAACCTTTAGTGTAGACCGGATTCAGAGTTATATTTGTGGCACTTTGGTACTTATAGAAATGATCTAGGTTTTTGGAGACACCAAAAGCTCTGGGTGGCGACTATATATTTTCGTTAGATAGTGCATCGTCGCGCTTGGATCGTCAAAAATCCCACGGTTGCACAGATGGCAACTCTACTGGGGAGTAGCTAGTAGTGCTCCCCCTTGAATTTGGCTCCTTTATTTTTTATTTACTAACCTTTTTTATTGCTGTTTTTTTTTTTTTTTTTTTTTTTTTTTTTTTTTTTACTCACCCCTCCAATTACGTCATTTTACTTACCCCTACTTTTACGTTATTTATGTGCCTAAGCCATTTAGCCGGCCTACTTGCGCATTGCATTCAATTTCTTTACGACTCCATCATTTTAAGCACCTTAGCCGATCGGCGGATCTACTTGTGCATTGTCATTTAATTTCTTTACATTTTCGTCATTTAAAGTGTCTTAGCCATTTGGCGGGCCTACTTGCACGTTTAATTCTGCAATCATATTCTAACAGTGAATGCTGGCCCGTAGAGGCGGCACGGGATCATCACCCCCGGTCTTTCAACTTAAAAAAATTTCTTTGAAAGTGAAAAAAAAAATTGAACCAACAAGGGAGATCTAACTTAATTTTTATGGGGTAGATTTCTAAAGGGTTAGGTTATTTAGGCACACATACAACCACTCGGGTCTTAGTACAGCGGCAGCCCTTAGTGGTGATGATCTCGAAAAGTCCTAGCCCACCTAGTACCTAAGAAAACTGCTTGCACTTGAGGTATATCGGGTGGGTCACCTACTCATTCCAAGCTTAAAACTCGGGAAAAAAGAGAGCGATAGTGAACCCAATTTGGCCTCCCTTAGGTTCGGTGAGGAAGAGAGTGGTATCATTAAATCAGTCGGTCCCCGGAAGCCCAACTTCCACAAAAAGCTAGTTTGGCCATCAATTTCGGACTGAGTTTGTTGTTGTCAAACAAACTAGAGAGCCATATTGTTCTGGCGCAACTATTAGTTGCGCCAATGCAAAATGCCCCAACAATGCATTGGTGCAACTATTAGTTGCGCCAGCTTTAAATTTGGGATTTTTGTTCTGGCGCCACTATTAGTTGTGCTAGTGTTGTCCTAAGCAACCCAGTTCTGATCTGTGGCCTTTTTCACATCCCGAGTCCCCCAATTAGTGTCTTAGTGCCTCTGTTTGGGCCCCGCCATCTCCGACACCCAATATGCCCCCGCCAGTCAAAAGAAGGCGACTTCTCTTTGACTCATTTCAAGGGATCAGGTTGTCCGCATCGGTTTTCATGCCTTCAATAGATCAAAGGTCTTCCTTTGATTCTTTCGAAGTGCTTCGGAATCGTCGTCGCGGGTCCTAAATTAGGGTATGAAAGTCACCTGACAAAGGAACTCCAAGGCCTCGAAACCTTTGTTGTCACTTATAAAATTCAAAAAAATTAGAAAATTAAAAAAACCTAAAAACTAGAGTCTTTGTAGTGCCAGCATAACGACATCATTTTACTCTCCATCTAGTAGGGGAAGGAGGAGGAAATCCTTTGGGCCTTATCCAAAGCACCCGTACCCAACCTGCTGAGAAACGATGTCGTGGGTAGTGGACCCTGCTTACGCCGATCCTGATTCATCCCCATCACATTTGCCAACCCATTCCCATTCGAGAGAAATTTTTTCCACTATCCCCATCACCCTATCCCCATTTACAATTATCAGGTCCTTTGGTAGCCCCATTTTTCCAACCACCACTTCCCAAAATATCCAAAATCACCCCCCCATTCCCCATCTTTCTCACAAACCATGCCCATACCCCCTCCCATATCCATGCCAAATCTAACACATTTCCCATCCCCATCCATAACAAACCCAACCCAACTTCCCGCATCCACCCCTCATTTTCCATCTTCCCCATATAGACCCGATCCGCCCTCATTCACCTATGTCACCTCCACCCTATCCAACCCCCCACAAATTCCCCCATCTACCCGGGTCATGCCCATTTTTATTGGGGCATGCCCAACTTTTTCTCTTCCCACACCCAATCCCCCCCCCCAACCATCAAATAGTCTGTCTCCATCTGATCTACCTTCCATGGCCATGATGGAAGAAATGGTCCAAGCCTACAATAGGTGGAAGGCCTCCCAACACATCCTCTCTCATCCATACCACACACCCATGGATCCATCCCAATACCCTATCAAGCCTCCATGCCTCACTCCCCCATGACTCCCATCAACCCCCCATCATCCACACCATTCAATCTCCCATTACCCACATGCCTCAAGGCCCAATGGCCCAAACCTCCATTCCCCACATGTCCCAAGGTCCCATGGCCCAAAATCCCATAACCCATACCTACCAAGGGCCCATTGCCTAGACCCACTAAGGCCCAATGGACCAGACCCACCAAAGGCCTAGGACCCATACCCATCAAGGCCCAATGGGAGAGACCCATCAAGGGCCCATGGCCTAGACCCATCAAGGGCCCATGATCCATCAAAGGTCCCATGACCCAAACCCATCAAGGCCCAATGGGCCAAGCCCACCAAGGGTCCACGGCCCATACCCACCAAGGCCCAATGGGCCAGACCCACCAAGGGCCCATGGCCCAGACCCATCAAGGCCCAATGGGCTAGACTTATCAAGGCCCAATGAGTCAGACCCATCAAGGCCCAATGAGCCAGACCCAACAAGGGCCTATGGCCCATACCCATCAAGGCCCAATGAGCCAGACCCACCAAGGGCCCATGGCCCAAACACACCAAAAGCCCATGGTTCAAACCCATCAAGGGCCCATGGCCCAAAACCTTGGAACCTCGCACCAATACCCCTCACAATTCAACTAAAATTTTACCCATTCATGACTATCATACCCAGCTCAAACCCATGCCTTACATTAACCCCAATTCACCCATATCCCTACATCCCAAAGTCAGTTTCAAACCTTCCCCCATGTTCAATGGCCTCATCAGGCCCCACTCCAAAATCTAACTTCCACTCATCCCATCATCCAACAAACTTTCCCTCATTTCCAATGGACTCACCCAACCCCCATTCATGTCATTCCCATCCAGTCCGTGCAACACCAGCATAAGAATCCCACCCTCACTGCATAATATGTCGACCAGCAGTATGAAGAGGATGAGAATAGAAATAATGGAGCTTATGTTGGGGCATTGACCAGCCTTAACCCTCCTCCTATCATTTCCCACCCCCTGATAGCACAAAGTGAAATCTAGTCAACTGCCAAGAAAGTGGCCCCCATATCTAAGGAGTCAGAGTAGCTGAAAGAATAGTTGGACAAGATACAAAAGCAGTTGATGAAAATGGGTGGTTCTAAAATCCATGCCACGGACTTCATAGATTTATGCTTATTCGCTGAGGTCCCCTTACCTCCCAAATTTAAAATACCGGCTTTTGACAAGTACAATGGCACCAACAATCCTATTGCACACCTCAAGTCCTACTGTAGGGACATGTGCCAATATGGAGGGGATGAAAGACTGCTGATAAAGGTCTTTCAAAAAAGTTTGACCGGTTCGGATTTGAGATGGTTCACATCTTTGGAGCCATCTATGATGAAGATATGGAAGGACTTGATGCACCTGTTCCAAGAACAATATGTCTACAATATAGGCATCGAGCCGCGCAAGTCAGACTTAGCCTGTTTAAGGCAAAACCCGAATGAGACCTTCAACAACTATTTGGGGCGATGGAGAGCACTAGCAGCTCAGGTCAGAAATAGGATACCTGACGATGAGAAGATCAAAATGATCTCAAAGAATATTCTATCAGTGATCTCAAACTTTTTAGTGTACCAGCAACAGTCCAGCTTTACTGATCTGGTAAGGAACGCTAATCGATGTGAGGATGCCATCAGGGAAGACTGTCTGAATAAAAACCTATCAAGTGGAGCCAGTGGAGTTAGAAGGTTTTCAAAATAAAGGAATGATAAGAGAACCAAGGCCGATGTCTAAAACATTGCCAATACCAGGCCCAATAATAATATAATTCCATTCCAATTTCAAGCGGCCCCACCAGCACCAGTCAGAACTGAGCAGATGCAGAGAATAGGGAATGGGCAAGGAATGCAAATGATCCCGAAACAGAGGAGAGTTCGATACGACCGAGTGTTTATACCCCTGGGGAAATCTCTAAGTGTACTTTTTACCTTTATTAATAGAAAAGGGATTAGTCACTATTCGCCAGCCGCAACCTCCTCCTCACCCGGTTCCGAAGAACTATGACCCGAATACCCACTGCAATTTTCATCAGGGTCCGGGTCACCCGACTGATTGTTGATTTCCATTAAAGCACACGATCTAATATTTAATTAATGCCGGGAAAATAATTCCGGCGACGCCTTCTCAAGTGAATCAGTACATAAACATCCATCAAGTTCCATTACCCCCACATCCTATCGGAGGAGCAGGTTCCAGACCCACCATCGGAATGGTAGAGGAATATGTGGATGAATTTGAGTTTGACCTGTCTGATTACATCAGTGATCGGGAGAGCTATGTGGTGCCATTACTAAGAAATGTTGAAGAAAGGAATATTGGGGTGATTGAACCCCTGAATTTGTCAGATTATTTTCCCAACCCAACTCCACGAATTGAACCCTTAGATCTTAGGATTTATTTTCCATCACTCGCACCCTTCAATTATGTGCATATAAATGCATATCAACCATATGCCACCACCCCCGTCAAATACCCCATAGCCCATCATACCCTGCCAGAACCCATTAGCTACTAATGGCCTACCCCTACCCCCAATCCCCCGCCAGCAGCCATCAGCTACCAATGGCCTACCCCTACCCCTTTTCCCCCGACGCCACTACTAACAAGCTTCACCACCCCCATCTGGCCCAATTTTGCCACCCAACCAGCTATCACCGAGGTAAATCAAGTATTACCCACTCTTTCGGAGCCCGCGATACAAGAGCATCTGATACTAGCAGCGGTGCCATTTCAAATCTCGGGACCAACCTATGATCCTCATCAGGTTGCGCTGAATTATGAACAAATAGATATCAATGCTGGCAGCCACAAAGAAGGGGTAGTGGACTTTGTAACCCGATCCGGAAAAATCTCAAAGCAATCAGAAGCACCAACAGTAGCACAAGCCCAACCTGAGGGGAAGAAAGATAGCGCAGTGAATCCCTTCGAGAAGATGAGTCGAGAACATATACTGGAGACTTAGCTAAGAAGAATGCTTGCCCATATTACTGTATGGGATCTGTTGATGAGGTCCCCACTCCATTTTCAAGCATTAATGAGGGTGTTAAATAATGCGCATGTGTCACTCCAAGTTAGCCCAGATGAAGTCGGTCAGATAATTGGTCAAGTGATGACTCTAAATGCCATTTCATTTTCTGATGCTGACTTACCAGAGGAAGGAGGTAGCCACTCGAAATCGTTGAATATAACAGTTGAGTCCGGAAACATGGTAATCCCCTTGGTTCTAATCGATAATGGGTCTACATTGAATATATGCCCATTAATAACCGCCATAAAAATCAGGATAGACCCATGCATGTTGAGACCCACGAGAACCAGTGCCCGAGGTTTTGATAATACCAGGAGAGAGATAATGGGAGAAGTTGACCTTGAGCTATTGATTGGGCCAATGACCTTCTCCATATTTTTTCAGGTAATGGACATTAAATCCTTATTTAATTTGCTACTAGGGCGTCTATGGCTACATGAAGTAGGAGCCATACCCTCCATATTGCACCATAAACTTAAATTTGCATATGGGCATAAGATCATCACGATCATTGGTGAGGGGCACAGTGAGAAAGAGAAGGCCACCAACAGCGTGGAGAAGCCCAATATGCTAGATGTACCACACACCACAGAGGACGTCGACCTCCACAGTTTTGAATACGAGGTGTCGGCAATACTCCCGGAGCCCATCAAGGGCATCATTCCAAGAACTGGAGGTGGAATGGTAGCAGTAATGACCATGCTCCAAAAATGAGGCTATAAAAAAGGAAGGGGTCTTGGACCCAGATTATAAGGAAGGAAGGAGCCCGTCACAACTAAGGGCAGACAGAAAGTCAGGTTTGGGCTAGGTTACAAGCCTACGAAATAAGTTAGAGAGGCTAAGGAGAAAGTCTGTATGACCGCAGTTGTAAAAGCTAGCGGGATCCACATAGAAGAAAAACCCCGTCTCAGGCCTCACATCAAGAGCTCATTCATAAGTGTTGGGGTTGTGAAGATTGACCGGAATGGGGAAACCCGATTAACCCCACACAAGCCTACAACACCAGTTCACCCCACCAATCCCTACATCTCCCTTTCTAGCCTGGAGATAGACTTGGCCGCATTATCCCTCTTTGAGGAACGACGGCCAGTACCTGAACAAACTCCCCCTGTGGTGAATCACCAGAAAACTGTGTTAACGTTTGAGGATATCATCTCTGACGAAATGAGAATCAACATGATGGAGGCTGACTCTGACGAGCCATATCAATTAGCACCCTTCATCCAAACAGGTAAAGAGCGGCCCTCAGTGCATGGCTGGGCATCTTTGCCCCTAACCGGAAGCGAGGGTGGCTAATATATGACCAATTTGCACCGAAATCCGTGCCATCGAGATCATGCTGGATGATCCGGGACAAATCATAAGTGTACGCGTGAAAGCGAAATAGCGACACCATCCGGTGATGGTAGATCGAGTCAGTCATTTATCAACGCTTTTAATCATAAAGAACAATAATTATAAAATAATTAATTCTATATAAACCAAAAAAAAATGCATTCTCAAAAAGGAACCAAGAAGAACCATTGGTGATGGACATCCATCACCCAAACAATGGTTCCCGATAGTGGTTCCGGATAGAGCGCATAAATAATACAACAAGTGATCCTACTAAAATATATACAAAAGTGGCCACCAGGCACACAATAATCCAAAAGGACAAAATACAGTACATCGGACACGTGCAGTGCTACGGATAGAACAAATGCACGAATATCATCTCGCGTCTTACGCCTCCCTCAGGTCGGGTCGCTAGTAGTGCCGGTCACTCTGCATGCGGGAACTACAGCCTCAGAACCTAAAATTTATTTAGAAAACAGGGTGAGCTACATCATAGCTCAATAGAAGAATTCCAACTAAACGAATTGAATATGCAGATCATGCTATCTCATAACAGAAATCAAATCAGGAACGTATAATCATGACAAATCAAACTAAAAACTGGGATTTTATGCAAGAATCAGATGTTATGCAAATATATTATCAGAGTACTTAAATTGTGTGTATTTAACTTAAGAAACTCCCGTGACTATATAGCACGGAGTGAGAATGTCCGATAGGAAACCCCAACCAATCGTCGTTCACATGAACAATTTTGAAAGTACAACAATGCCTCATCTACGGAGTGCAATTGTGCCGAGGATTGAAAGCAGGTGCACAAGTGTGCCAGGCATCGGATATACCGCCGGGTCAGTGGGGATCATCTGGTTTAAATCATCAAATCACATACATATATACCTCACAGATCAGAAGCGAAATCGAGCGATTCGGGATACGAATCAGAAGCAGAAATCAAAGATAGCGTGAATTTATGATATGCATACATGCTTGTTAAAAAGCAATCGACACGAGATATAAAAAAAACATGAAATCATACTCAAAAATAGTTTAGGTTGGTTTTCCCCTACCTCAGGTCACTTTATCTTCTAAGCAAATCCAAAGCCCTTTCAAGGTATCAGGGTCTGATCCTAGATCATAAACATAGTACTTTAAGTGTTAGGGATGTCAGAAAGTTAATCGGCACAATGTCCGGTGGTGTTTAATCCATAAAACCAAAACTCAACAAAACAGGGGTGATTGATCGATCACTACCCTTATTGATCGATCAATACCCCTTGTTGATCGATCAATACCCATTGTTGATCGATCACCACCCTCTTAGCTCTCACTCTGCAACAAGCCAATTGATCGATCAATACACCTTATTGATCGATCACCTATCATCATTGATCGATCAATAACCTCTCTTCTACTCACATTTAACACAGTTTAAATTGATCGATCACCACTTGGGTTGATCGATCAATGCCTCCTATTGATCGATCAATGCCCTCATTGATCGATCACCAACCCTTTTTCAAAAATTCCCACCTTCTGTTCTCATTAATTATTTATACAGATTGATCGATCAATGTCTTCATTGATCGATCAACACCCTACAGTGATCGATCAATACCTATGTTGATCGATCACCAAATGTCATTGATCGATCACTCTCTTGTTGATCGATCAATGCCCTTCGGGCATTGAACTTCCAGAATTTTGGGGCTTCTGTTCCCCATTCTGTCTTATACAGATTGATCGATCAATGGTCTTCATTGATCGATCACCACTGTCATTGATCGATCAATAATGACAGGAACTCTGTCATTAATGGAGTTCATCTCCAACCCTATTTTTCCTATTTCTCTTTAATGGTTCTCTACAACCCTTATCACAACATCAATGCCCATACCTGGGCATCTCATTTGCCCCTATTTAAACACACAGTCTCACCTTTGTTTGGGCCCTTACGGGGTTTCGGCAAATCGACTCGAATGAGGGTTTCGGATCTAGCTCTCGGAGTTCATCACCGATCCGAGTCCGACGAGCAACCCTTTAGCTCCGGTTCAGATGCGAGAGACTTCACACACAACTTAGACCATACCTAAGCTCATCTCTTTGAACTCTACCTACCCTAGCTTAGGAAACTCATCATCTCACTCTTGTTAACCCTATTTTCTCTCCACAACCTCTTGAAACTAACCTAGCTACAGATCCTTTAGCTACTGGAGCAACTAGGTCATGGGAAGGAAGAAGAAGAAGAAGAAGAAGGGGTCTCTCTCTCTAAGTCTTCTTTCCTTCACTCATGAGTTACTAAATAGATATTTCTATTTGCCCCTAGCTTATGTTCCAGTGTGGAGCACAAATACAGTCGCTACTGCGCAATGTGTCACATTGACCCTTTACACAACTCAGACTTGAACGAAAACGCACGTGTGAACTCATCTAATCACAGTGCAACCTTATCTTAATTAATATTAATTTTAAAGTTTTAAGTCAGCCTCAATTTCCGTGCCGGGCACATAGATCGAAACAGTTAGTTCGTATTCTAGATTTTTCAGGGTTGTTACATTATCCCCCCCTTAGGAATTTTCGTCCTCGAAAATGTCTAAGAGGTGCAGTTAGGGGAGGAGTGGTTCAAAGATTAACAGATAGATGAAAGTGGAGATCAGACAGGCGACATATCACGCAGGGAGAATGACGTGTACAAAATAAAATTTCTATGATAAAGAGATAAATATAATTACGGACATCTAAGTAACATAAAACAAAATGCACAGTAACATAGTAATACCTGTGGGGACGTCGGATGGACCCGGCCTCGTCGTGTAGGCTGCTGAGGGCGAGGTGGCGGTGTCGTGTCACGAGAGGTCCACAACTGGCGTGGGCGATCATCGACGTGGACGTCGTGGCATACAGATGCGGCATGACCAGCTCATGCATCCCCTTGTGGTAATCCAGACGACGATGCATCTGTCGCTGGAATGCCTCCATGCCATCCAGCCTCTCGTGTATACGGCGGTTGCCTTCCACCAGCTCCCGAAGCATCGCGGCGATGTCGTCGGAGGAAGATGGTGGGGGATGGGCGGTGGTGTGACGAATCGGTCGGTGGGGTGTAGTGGGGGCCGGTCGGGTAGACACCTCAGGTGGAGGTGGTGGATCACGTGGGGCCTCCCCCTCTCCGGATATAGGCTCGGCAGGGACCGAACCCTCGGCGACAGTAGGCGGAATGGGCTCAGCTGCGCCCTCCTCCTCCTCGGGAAGCCGTCTCACTAAGAGATTGTAACTCTTAGTCCAGTCTTTCAGCTGAAAGACCTTGGTGTTGTCAACCAAGCGAGGCTCGTGAGGAGCCAAGGTGTAGGCCTCGCGTAGAGCGGCATACTGCTCTACTAGCTTGGTGATGAGGTGGGCATAGGGGATTTGCTTCTTAACCCCGGACTTTACTTTCTCAGACATAAGGTCATTGGCATTGATGATGCCTTCAATGACCAAATCTGCCATAGAGAACCAACGGTTCTCATAGGCCGAGAATAGTGCTTGTTGCACTACTCCAGTCCGTGAGGACTTGTGTAAAAAGGGGTTTAGTGCACACTTGATATACGTATCAAGCATCCACAATCGATCGGGTAATTGGGCCCTAGATATGGATTGGCCCCTCCCGTGTTGGCCTTGGGTCATCTTAGTGACCACATCGGCATAGGAGACTTCCTTGATGTACAGGGCATCAAGGCCACATGTCTCGATATAAGCGGACGGGCATTGAAGTGCCGCCGCGACATGGAAATGGTTAAATTTGTACTCGAGACCATCGATGGTCGTGACAAGCCGATGGCGACTATCACCCCATCGTAGGTTTTGGAAGAAAAGCCTCACTAGGCGTGGGCAATAATGGTCGTGGAAGGGTTCAAGCAAGGGCTTTAACCCGAGCTTTTGGATATAACCCTTGGCCCAAGCCATTTCGGGTCGGTCCTCGTAGAGCGAGGAAGCAAAAACGTATTCGGGTAGGAAGGTCTTGGAAGCCCACCACGCTTTGGGGACTTCACGCTCGATGGGGAGCGGAACGGGTGGAACAGGGGTCGAAACCGGTGCCATGGGTGGCACGGGTGGCGAGGAATAAACGGTGGCGGTATGCGTGTACGAGCCCGAGACGTGGGTACCTTACGCGAAGCGTTCTTCGTGCGAGGTCCCATGGTCTAAACTTGGCCAAAAATACGAAAAGAGAGATCAAATTAAATGGAACGAGAGATTTACCGAATGAATGGAGCAAAGTCCACTCGAATCAAGCCGGAGAACGGACGAAAATGGCCGGAGAAGAGTGGGGAAGATGGTTGAACGGTCGGAATCCCAAAACCCTTGATCGATCACTATGGGAGCTTCGTGCAAATGACCGTTCGAAACCCCCAATCTTTAACTTAAACCCCAGGATTGATCGATCACCTCTTTTGTTGATCGATCACTGAAGCATCTTTAATCCCTAAATCGATGCATTGATCGATCACCAACCTTTGTTGATCGATCACTAATACCCTTATTGATCGATCACCACCAATGTTGATCGATCAATGATTACTTTCCAATGGAAATTGATCGATCACTAATCCTTGTTGATCGATCACTTGAATCACCATTGATCGATCAATACTGCTATTGATCGATCACCAGCCTATCATTTGAGTGAAATCCTTCACTGTCATTGATCGATCACCTCTCTCTGTTGATCGATCACTCATGAAATTGATCGATCAATGCTATCTGTGAGACTATATTGTAACACAGTCAGCTTTTCCGACAGCGAATAGTCCGAACTTCGAAACTAATGATACATGCACATCATACAGAGTACCCATAGAAGGAGATTTATCGAGTAAATGATACATGCTCACGCACAACAACACAATTAATGTGACGAACCTTTAAGCGCAAATAATTAAGAATTTACCTTTCTCATTAGGTAAACAAATGTGGATATTGTTCGCGGATTTCGGTTGCGCGTTCCCAAGTAGCTTTAGCGTCCGAATGGTTTCTCCACTTGACTAGTACCAGTGGAATCAACTTAGTCCGCAAGACTTGATCACGACGATCCAAAATAGCAATCGGTTCTTCAATCACCGTCATATCCTCCAGAAGCTCTATTGGTTGGTAATCCAAGACGTGAATCGGATCGCGTAAATAATGGCGTAGCATGGACACGTGAAAGACGTTATGCATGCTTGCCAACTGTGGCGGCAAGGCAATCCGATAAGCTACTTCGCCAACCCGTCCGAGTACCTCAAATGGTCCAATGTATCGAGGACTCAACTTTCCGCGTTTCCCAAAACGCATGACACCCTTGGTTGGCGAAATCTTCACAAACACCTTGTCTCCAACCTGAAACTCCACTTGCGTTCGATGAAGATCCGTATAGCTCTTTTGACAGCTTTGGGCCATCCTCAATCTTTCGCGAATCACCCTAATCGTCTCGGTGGTACTGTCCACGATCTCTGGTCCTAAGACAAGTTTCTCGCCGACTTCTTCCCAATTTAGCGGAGATCTGCATCGACGTCCATATAAGGCTTCATAAGGCGCCATCCCAATACTTGACTGATAACTGTTATTGTAAGCGAACTCGATCAGAGGCAAATGTTGATCCCATAAACCATGAAAGTCCAGCATACACGCACGCAACATATCCTCTATGATCTGGTTCACCCTCTCAGTCTGCCCATCTGTCTGAGGATGAAATGCTGAGCTGAACTCCAATTTAGTACCCATGCCTTCCTGGAATCGTCGCCAAAACTGCGATGTATATAGCGGATCTCTATCACACACGATGCTGACCGGTATGCCATGTAATCGAACTATTTCTTTCGTGTACAGCTCGGCTAGTTTATTGGCTGTAAATGTAGTCCGATACGGTAGAAAATGTGCAGATTTCGTCAGTCTGTCCACAATAACCCAAATGGCATTGTTCTTTCTCAATGTGCTCGGCAATCCTAGTATAAAGTCCATAGAAATGGCTTCCCATTTCCACTCTGGCACTGGTAATGGTTGCAACAAACCCGCTGGATTCCGATGGTCCACTTTCACCTGCTGGCAGACCAAACACCGAGAAACATAATCTGCCACATCCTTCTTTAATCCTCTCCACCAAAAACTTCGCTTGAGATCTTGGTACATCTTGGTGCTCCCAGGATGTATAGCATATGTGGACTTATGCGCTTCCTCTAAAATTGTGTCTTTTAGGTCCTTTGTATCCGGTATGCATATCCGATCTCGAAATAGCAAAGTGCCATCATCCTTGATGGTAAAATCAGGTCTGATTCCGTTGATCACATCTCTTCTAATTGCCATAAGCTCATCGTCAATCATCTAGAGCTTACGTATATTGTCAAACAATGTGGGACGTATCACAATGGTAGCCATCAGTGTCCCTGAACCTCTAACATCAATCAGCGTATCACATAAGGCCAGGTCCTCAAGTAGATGCCACCTTTGTACTCGGGTGATAAGATGTGCCAACTGAGCTGAAGACTTTCTGCTCAAAGCATCTGCCACCACATTGGCCTTTCCAGGGTGATACTGGATGGAACAATCGTAGTCTTTCAAGAACTCCATCCATCTGCGTTGTCGCATATTCAAATCCTTTTGGGTAAACAAATATTTAAGGCTTTTGTGGTCAGTGTAGATATCGAAAGTTTCGCCGTATAAGTAATGCCTCCAAATCTTCAAAGCAAATTTCAGATCGTGAGTCGGGTAGTTTCTCTCATGTTCCTTAAGTTGTCTAGAGCCATATGCGATAACCTTCTTATGTTGGTTGAGGACAAAACCCAAACCATTATACGATGCGTCACTGTAGATAGCCAAGCCTCCTCTACCAGAAGGTATAGCTAGCACTGGTGCTGTAGTCAGACGCGTCTTCAATTCCTAAAAACTTTTCTCGCATTGTTCAGTCCAATCAAACTTAGCATTTTTCTTAGTGAGCTGAGTAAGCAGACTTGATAGCTTAGAGAAACCTTCTACGAATCGCCTGTAGTATCCTGCCAAACCAAGGAAACTACGGACCTCTGTCACTGTCTTAGGTTGTTCCCAGTTCACGACAGCTTCGATCTTTGTCGGATCTACGGTTATACCCTTGGTGGAGACAATATGGCCCAGGAAACTCACTTGGTTCAACCAAAATTCATACTTACTAAGCTTTGCGTATAATTTGTGTTCTCTGAGGGTCCGCAAGACTATATGTAAATGCTCCTCATGTTCCTCCTTTGTCTTAGAATAGACAAGGATGTCGTCTACAAAAACAACCACTGACTTGTCCAAGTGTGGTTTAAACACACAATTCATCAGGTCCATAAACGATGCAGGTGCATTCGTCAATCCAAACGGCATAACTAAGAATTCATAGTGCCCATATCTGGTTTTGAACGCCGTCTTCTCCACATCTTCGGCCTTGACTCGTAATTGATGGTAACCTGATCTCAAGTCTATCTTCGTAAAGAACCTCGCTCCTTGCAATTGATCAAACAGATCATCGATCCTAGGAAGCGGGTAACGATTCTTAATCGTCAACTTATTCAACTGCCGATAGTCAATGCATAGACGCATCGAACCATCTTTCTTTCTAACAAACAATACTGGTGCTCCCCAAGGGGACACACTCGGTCGAATAAACCCTTTGTCAAGCAGTTCTTGTAGTTGCTCCTTCAACTCTTGCAATTCTGTTGGAGCCATCCGATACGGAGCTTTAGATACTGGTTCAGTGCCTGGAACCAAATTGATTGCAAACTCAATCTCCCGAACTGGCGGTAGTCCTGGCAATTCCTCAGGGAATATATCGGGATACTCGCATGCAACGTGAATATCGGATATCATATTTGTCTCCTCCCGTTGTTCTTGTAGAAAGGCTATATATCCAGTGCATCCACTCTTCATCATCCTCTCCGCCCGAATAGCGGATATCAACGGAGCTACCTTAGACTTCACTCCGAAGAATCTAAAGGATCGCTCCTTTGGAGGGCGGAAAACTACCATCTTCCGAAGACAATCCACACTTGCGTGGTAAGCAGATAGCCAGTCCATTCCCAAAATGATGTCAAATCCCTTCATATCCAACAGAATCAAATCTGCCCGTGTCTCGTGATCATCTACTGCCACTACCACTGATTTACACACAGTGAGTGCATTCACTGCACTACCCGTGGGAATTGACACTGTCAGAATAAAATCTAGTTGTTCTGGAGTGGCACTCAATTCCTTCGTAAATTGAGGCCGTACGAAAGAATGCGTGGAGCCTGGGTCTATCAGAGCTCGTGCCCTATGGAAGCAAATGTCGCAACTCCTATACAGTTTCAGCTCACCTATACACCAATTTCAACATTACTTTAACGTTTTAGATGTGTAGGTTTATGTGTACTATTATAATCAAAATAAATCAATTAAATTCTATATTTTCAAATTTTCCAGTTCATCATATTAAACAACACCATATCTCTTGAATTCTAATCATACCTTGAATGACGTCATTTGATGTCAGAGCATCGGTTGCGGTGACGGCATAAGCTCGACCGTGAACCACTGGTCGAGATGATCTTTGTGTAGATACCGATCCTGACCGCTCCTTGCTCTCCTCAGGGCAATTCCTAACCAAGTGGCCCATCTTGCCACACCTGAAGCATGCCCCTGTCTCTCTCCTGCAGTCCTCTGTCTTGTGTGGTTTCCCACACTTTGCACATATCGCGGCCGGAGTGAAGGACGAGACTCTTGAAGGTCCCTGAGTCACTGAGGCCCCGCTACCAGAAGATCCAGCTGGTCGAAATGATCTGGAAGATGTAGGCGCTGCTGCTCTCTGATATGAACTCGGACCTGAAGAAATCGCCGGCCGAGAGTGCGTAGGGTATCTCGGAGGTTTGGAAAATCTAGCCCTCTTGTTCTGCTCTGTGTCCTGAGATTGCCCTTGGAATGGTCTCTCTCTCGCCTGCTTGTCCCTCCAAGAGAATTGTTTCTGGTTCTCCTCCTCAGCTATAAGAGCCTTGGCCATGACTCCCTCATAAGTCTCCATTTCCCACATGGCGACATCTTTCTGCAAATTTTGTCTCAGGCCAAGTTGGAATTTCCTTGCTCTCATCAACTCCGTGGCTACATGTTGAGGTGCAAACCTAGCCAATCTATCAAACTCCGCTCCATAGTCCCTTACTGACATGGCGCCTTGCTTCAACTCTATGAATTTCACTTCCCATTGATGCCTCACAATTTTTGGGAAGTATTTGTGATAAAACACCTCCGTGAACTCCTCCCATGTCCAAGGAGTGTGAGGAAACTCTCTCTGTCTATTTTGTGACACCGACTTCCACCAAGGTCCGGCGTCACCATCCAATTTGAAAGTGGCCCAACGCACTTTCTCCACGTCACTACACTGTAATACTTCAAAGAGCTTCTCCATCTCTTCTATCCATCCTTCTGCCTCTATGGGATCCGTTTGACCCGAGAAGTTAGGAGGTCTCATTCTCCAAAACTCCGCAAATCCACCAGGCTGATGGGGTGGTCTAGCTGCCTGTTGAGCTAAAGCAGCTATCTGCTGAGCGACGTTGGTAGCTAATGCTTCCAACACCTGCTCCATCCTTTCTTCATTTCTTCTTCTACCTCCTCTTGGTCCTACTGGAACTGCATTTGCATGTGAGAGGAACCCCAAGCCCCTCGACGTGCCTATGACCTCGGGCACATCCCTCAGAGGAATCTCTCTCTGACCTGTTCTACCTCCACTGTGCCCTCCTCTGAACTTAGGGCCCATACTGGTCTGTCATTGTGAAAACAACAACATTGATCAGTACATAGATTGTGAAAACAATCCAACCTGAACCCGTAGTTCAACCTAACGTCTAAGCTCTGATACCAACTATAACAGCCCGAATTTCTGCACCCAGAAATCCGTGCCATCAGGATCATGCTCTGGATGATCCCCGGGACAAATCATAAGTGTCTGCCCGTAAAGCGAAAGCCAAGCAGACACCATCCAGCAGTGGTAGATCGAGTCAGTCATTTATCAACGCTTTTAATCATAAAGAACAATAATTATAAAACAATTAATTCTATATAAACAAAAAAAAATGCATTCTCAAAAAGGAACCAAGAAGAACCATTGGTGATGGACATCCATCACCCAAACAATGGTTCCCGATAGTGGTTCCGGATAGAGCGCATAAATAATACAACAAGTGATCCTACTAAAATATATACAAAAGTGGCCACCAGGCACACAATAATCCAAAAGGACAAAATACGATTACGCACGGACACGGTACCGCAGCTACGGATAGAACTCGTCACTGGATGTACATCTCGCGTCTTCTACCTCGACCTACTGGGTCAGGTAATGCAGGTCACTCTCTGTGGGAACTCGCCTCGTAACCTAAAATTTATTTAGAAAGCAGGTGAGCTACATCATAGCTCAATAGAAGAATTCCAACTAAACAAATTGAATATGCAGATCATGCTATCTCATAACAGAAATCAAATCAGGAACGTATAATCATGACAAATCAAACTAAAAACTAAGATTTTATGCAAGAATCAGATGTTATGCAAATATATTATCAGAGTACTTAAATTGTGTGTATTTAACTTAAGAAACTCCCGTGACTATATAGCACGGAGTAAACAGGAATGTCCGATAGGAAACCCCAACCAATCGTCGTTCACATGAACAATTTTGAAAGTGCAACAATGCCTCATCTACGGAGTGCAATTGTGCCGAGGATTGAAAGCAGGTGCACAAGTGTGCCAGGCATCGGATATACCGCCGGGTCGGTGGGGATCATCTGGTTTAAATCATCAAATCACATACATATATACCTCACAGATCAGATAGCAGAAATCAGAAGCAGATTTCAGGATACGAATCAGGAAACAGAAATCAAAGATAGCAGGAATTTATGATATGCATACATGCTTGTTAAAAACAGAAATCAGGGCACAGATATAAAATAAACATGAAATCATACTCAAAAACAGTTTAGGTTGGTTTTCCCCTACCTCAGGTCACTTTATCTTCTAAGAAAATCCAAAGCCCTTTCAAGGTATCAGGGTCTGATCCTAGATCATAAACATAGTACTTTAAGTGTTAGGGATGTCAGAAAGTTAATCGGCACAATGTCCGGTGGTGTTCAATCCATAAAACCAAAACTCAACAAAACAGGGGTGATTGATCGATCACTACCCTTATTGATCGATCAATACCCCTTGTTGATCGATCAATACCCATTGTTGATCGATCACCACCCTCTTAGCTCTCACTCTGCAACAAGCCAATTGATCGATCAATACACCTTATTGATCGATCACCTATCATCATTGATCGATCAATAACCTCTCTTCTACTCACATTTAACACAGTTTAAATTGATCGATCACCACTTGGGTTGATCGATCAATGCCTCCTATTGATCGATCAATGCCCTCATTGATCGATCACCAACCCTTTTTCAAAAATTCCCACCTTCTGTTCTCATTAATTATTTATACAGATTGATTGATCAATGTCTTCATTGATCGATCAACACCCTACAGTGATCGATCAATACCTATGTTGATCGATCACCAAATGTCATTGATCGATCACTCTCTTGTTGATCGATCAATGCCCTTCGGGCATTGAACTTCCAGAATTTTGGGGCTTCTGTTCCCCATTCTGTCTTATACAGATTGATCGATCAATGGTCTTCATTGATCGATCACCACTGTCATTGATCGATCAATAATGACAGGAACTCTGTCATTAATGGAGTTCATCTCCAACCCTATTTTTCCTATTTCTCTTTAATGGTTCTCTACAACCCTTATCACAACATCAATGCCCATACCTGGGCATCTCATTTGCCCCTATTTAAACACACAGTCTCACCTTTGTTTGGGCCCTTACGGGGTTTCGGCAAATCGACTCGAATGAGGGTTTCGGATCTAGCTCTCGGAGTTCATC
The DNA here is from genome assembly GCA_021018995.1 of Chloranthus sessilifolius. NCBI lineage: Eukaryota > Viridiplantae > Streptophyta > Magnoliopsida > Chloranthales > Chloranthaceae > Chloranthus > Chloranthus sessilifolius. The sequence goes on from CM037589.1 coordinate 144,632,963, forward strand.
ACCGATCCGAGTCCGACGAGCAACCCTTTAGCTCCGGTTCAGCATGCAGAGACTTCACACACACAACTTAGACCATACCTAAGCTCATCTCTTTGAACTCTACCTACCCTAGCTTAGGAAACTCATCATCTCACTCTTGTTAACCCTATTTTCTCTCCACAACCTCTTGAAACTAACCTAGCTACAGATCCTTTAGCTACTAGAGCAACTAGGTCATGGGAAGGAAGAAGAAGAAGAAGAAGAAGGGGTCTCTCTCTCTAAGTCTTCTTTCCTTCACTCATGAGTTACTAAATAGATATTTCTATTTGCCCCTAGCTTATGTTCCAGTGTGGAGCACAAATACAGTCGCTACTGCGCAATGTGTCACATTGACCCTTTACACAACTCAGACTTGAACGAAAACGCACGTGTGAACTCATCTAATCACAGTGCAACCTTATCTTAATTAATATTAATAAGTCAGCCTCGATTTCCATGCTGGGCATGTAGATCGAAACAGTTGGTTCGTGTTCTAGATTTTCAGGGTTGTTACAAATATTTAGCACCCATTTTCTAAAAAAAAATAATATATAAAAAGTGAGATATGCCCTTGGCAGGCAATACCTTGTATATACACAGACTCGTGCTGCCAAGGGTCCGTCTCCAAAGAAAACATAAATCTCAAAAACATTGAAAAAATATAAAATCTCAAAAACATTGAAAACATACAAAATCCCAAAAAACATTGAAAAAATATAAAATCTCAAAAACATTGAAAAAATATAAAATCCCAAAAACATTGAAAAAGTATAAAGTCTAAAAACATTGTCATTTAAAATTCTAGATAAAGTACCATAAAAAGATACCTTAATTGAAATACCCGTCCCACGCAAAATTGACCCCTTTTCTATAGAAATACAAGAAGAGCTAGAAGTTACGAGTCTGGATGAGGATATCCCTTTGGAGGAGCTCCCCAATGAGCCCCTTGATCGGTTTACCAATTTTGAGCATGACCCTACCCCCATTGTCGAGGAAACCAAGGATGTTAATCTAGGGACTGAGGAGATTCCTCGAATCACCAAAATTGGAACGTCGCTGTCTCCCGAGGGAAGAAAAAGCATGATCGATTTCCTTCGATCATACCAAGACATTTTTGTCTGGTTGTACGAGGACATGCCTGGTCTGAACACCAATTTGGTTGAGCATGAGTTGCCTCTCTATCCTAATATGAAGCCGGTTAAGCAAAGGCTAAGACATTTTTGACCCTAGTGGATGCTGAAAGTCAAGGACGAGGTCATCAAGCAGTATGACACGGGATTTCTCATGGTATCCAAATACCTACAGTGGCTAGCCAATATTGTGCCTGTGCTAAAGAAAGATGGAAAAGTCCACATGTGCATTGATTTATGAAATTTGAACAAAGCGAGCCCGAAGGACGATTTCCTATTGCCACACATCGACATTTTGGTCGATAATTCCGCTAAGCACGGGATGCTTTCTTTTATGGACGGATTCTTTGAATACAATCAGATAAAAGATGGCAGAGGTAGATCGAGAGAAGACCGTGCTCATCACCCCCTGGGGAACCTTTTCCTACAAAGTTATGCCATTCGGGCTGAAGAATGCCGGTGCAACGTACCAGAGAGCTATGATTGTGCTGTTTCATGACATGATGCACTGAGAAATCGAAGTATACGTCGATGATATGATAGCCAAGTCACCAGAGCGAAGTGATCATTTGGTAAATCTCCAGAAGCTGTTTGAGAGGTTGAGAAAATATCGGCTATGTCTAAATCCACAGAAGTGCGCTTTTGGTGCTATGTACAGAGAATTGTTAGGATTCATCGTCAGCAGGAGAGTGATCGAAGTCAACTCAGTCAAAGTCAATGCTGTCACAGAAATGCCACCACCATCTACTGAGAAAGTGGTTAGAGGGTTCTTAGGCAGAATACAATATATCAGTCGGTTCATTGCACAGCTAATGCCTATTTACACGCCGATCATCAAGCTGTTAAGGAAGAACTCACCCATTGAATGGAACGAAAATTGTCAGGCAACATTCGATAAAATCAAAGGCTACCTCCTTAATCCACCTATTTTGGTACCACCCAAGCCAGGGAGACCACTCTTGATGTATCTCTCGACGACGGAAGTTTCTATGGGATGTGTCTTAGGGTAGCATGACGAGACAGGAAGAAGAGAGCAGGCCATCTACTATCTAAGTAAGAAGTTTACTGATTATGAGACACGCTATTCTCATCTGGAGAAAGCATGCTTGGCTCTTATTTGGTCTACTCAAAGGCTCCACCATTACTTTCTATCTCAAGCCATTCTATTTTTGGCCCGAATGGACCCATTGAAATACTTATTCGAAAAGCCGGCTCTCACTGGGCGGATTGTACACTGGCAACTCTTATTATCTGAGTTTGACATCACCTACGTCACTCAGAAATCGATTCAAGGGCAGGCACTCACCGATCATCTTGGTGACAATCCTTTGCCAGATTATGAGCCTTTGAAAACTAAATTCCCTGATGAGGACATCCTGTTCATGACGGAAGACGATGTTGAGAAAGCAGAAGAATCTTGGGTAATGCACTTTGACGGGGTAGAAAATGCCGAGGATCAGGGAGTTGGCATCATTCTAATTTCACCGAAAGGATCCCATGTACCAGTCTCCATCAAGCTCAACTTCCCTTGCACTAATAATACGACTGAGTACGAAGCTTGTGCCGCTGGTTTGCAAGCAGCTCTCGATCTGAATGTAACTCACCTTCGAGTGTTTGGTGATTTGCAGTTGATCATATGCCAGATGAACGGTGATTGGAAGATGAGAGATAAGAAACTGATCTCCTACCATGAGCACCTCGAGGATCTGATAGCTTGCTTCCAAGACGTGACATTCTCATATGTCTCGCGGATAAGGAATCACTTTGCCGACGCATTAGCCAGTTTGGCGTCAATGATAGAAATCCCTTATGGTGTTGGGATGAAGCCGATTATGATCGAGCAAAGGAATGAGCCGGCCTTCTGCCTCCAGATTGAGGAATCCCTAAAGCCTGATTATGAGCCACCTTGGTTCCCAGATATCAAGAATTTCCTCGAGACATTAACTTTCCCTGAGGGTACATCTAAGACAGACCGATGAACCATTCAAGGTTTAGCGGCAGGATATGTCATTTGTGGGGAATGCCTTTATAAACAATCCTGTAATAACATCTTGTTAAGGTGCCTTACAGAAGGTGAAGCGGTCAATATTATGAAGGATATCTACGAGGGAGTATGCGGAGCCCACGTCAGTGGTCACATGCTCGCCAAGAAAATTTTGCAACAAGGATACTTTTGGACCACTATGGAATTGGATTGCTGCGAACATGTTCAAAAATGCTACAAGTGTATGGAACACTCCACTCTGATACATGCTCCTGCCATCGATCTTCACTGCATGACCACGCCTTGGCCATTTGCTACCTGGGGCCTTGACTTTATCGGAATGATTAATTCGAAAGCATCAAACGGACATCGGTTCAATCTTGTCGCCATTGAATACTTCACCAAGTGGGTAGAAGTGGCGTCATATGCCAACATCACGGCCAATCACGTTGAGAAGTTCCTTAAAAATAATATTGAGTGCCGATTTGGAGTACCCAAAGATATCATCACAGACAACATTACAAACTTTGTGAATAAGCGCATCCGAGCCTTCTACGAGCAATACAAGATCAAGCACCATCGCTTGTCACCTTATCAGCCTCAAACTAATGGAGCCGTGAAAGCTGCGAGCAAGACAGTTGTCTGCATCCTCGAGAAAATGGTCGTCACTTACCGAGATTAGAGCGAAATGTTGCCATTTGCTTTGTGGGCTTATAGAACGTCGATCCATACCGCTATAGGGGCAACACCATTCTCCCTTGAGTATGGAACCGAGGTTGTCCTACTAGTAGAGGTGGAAGTACCCTTGCTCCGAATCCTCATGGAATCAGGCTTACCTGAAGCAGAGAGAGAGAGATCCCGCTGTGAACAATTGAATCTACTGGACAAGAAGAGACTCCTAGCCTTGTATCACACTCAAGTTTACCAGGAGTGAATCGCATGCGCTTATAATAAATGTGTCCGCGGTCAAGATCTAAAGGTAGGAGACATTGTACTAAAGAAGATCTTCCCATCCCTCCATGCCGATCCGAGAGGGAAATTCAAGTTGAACTAGGAAGGACCTTACATCGTCCGAGAAGTGCTACCAGGATACGCCATCCGCCTCGCCACCATGGTCGGAGATCATCTTCATGAGACCATCAATGCTGGATACGTCTGCCGATTCTACTCTTAGTCTATCGTGATAAGATAAGTATTGGTAGAATAGATGCGTGACTACATAGGAACCACCTGAAATAGACCATCATTCTAAACACAGTAGCCAAAAAGAATCCCTAGAAATGATGATATCCTTTGCTACCCCATTTGAGCCTGGGCCTTTTCTTTCAATAAACCGCTTCCCCGAAAAAGAAAAAGTATGTACATATACAAAAAATGAGAGAGAAAGTAGAATTACTATAAAAAAATAAAATAAAAAAACTGGAAAAGCAAAACCTCAAAAAGAGATTACAAAAAATAGAAGAATCATGGGGCATGTACAGTAAAATCCCCAAGGAAGAAAGTATGTTGTAAAGAAAACTGGAGCCACATCAAGGAAACCCTTTCAGCCCAGCATACCTTCAAATCCTAACCTAACCCTTCACGAGCAGTCATAGCATCTATTAAGTCAACGCAAGCCGAGTTGTGAGATGACACCAGGACCCCGAACAGTCGGCTATGACGGAATCAATGTCTCTGTAGTGGCTTTTTGAAAAATAAAATAAAAATATAAGCTCAAAGAAAGATGGACGTGGTGAACACCCAAAAGGGCGCTACACGTAAAAACAACGAGTTTATACGGATTAGGTGAAAACCTGAAAGGGCGCTTGGGGTAAGAGAGCTAAACCCATGGACGTGGTGAAAACCCGAAAGAGTGCCACGGGTAAAAATAGGGCAAAACGGGCACGACGAACCCACCTTGGGCGTTGTGAGTAAAGGAGGAAAAGAAAAGAAAAGAAAGGTTTGAACTGATTGAGAGGATTAATGCTGGAGGAGCCCTCTTGGTTACTCTCCCTGATCCCCTTTTTTTGGGCCGCTCATGTTAAATCTAATCGGGTCCCGACCAAGTGTGTATTCAGAACTGCTATGTCAAACGTATGACTCAAGGTAAGGGGAAAGGTTTGACTCAGTCCAAGGGGATTGATGTTCCAGTGTTAGTAAAGATGATAAAACTTTCTCAGACCCAACCATTTAAAAAACGGGTTCGACCATGATCAAAAGAGGACCTGAGATCTCGCCCAGTGATTAAGGCATCACACCCAAAAAAAAAATAGCAAGAACACACAAAAAAAAGAGAGAAAAGTTTGTGTGAATATAAAAGCTTTTCCTATTTCATTTACAAATGCACCGCTTACACCACATCCTAAAAAATAGCCAGTGTGATGTCTAACTTTCTTTCTTTCCTTCTTTCTTTACAAAAAGAAGAAAAAACAAAAACATAAGAAAAATATATATACCAAAAAGATGTGTGTATCTGTAAAGGGGTTTCTTACGCCCCTTTTCTGTCTATCTGATATATGCAAAAAGCTATATGTGCAGGCAGGAATCAACGGCCTAGCTCGCGCTTCAGGGTACTAATCTCAGCGTGAAAACCATCCTCCCGATCATTCTGCTCGGTCATCCAACGACCATGCAAACTCTTATACCTCTTCCGAGAACTATCAGTAGCTCCAAAGGTAACACTCAAGGATCCTTTTAGATGAAGGACGTCGCTCTCCACTATCTCTTCTCTAACTTTTTCTTGTACTAAAAGCTCTTGCAGGACCCTCTTCTCATCTACCAATAGCTCGATACGAGCTCGAAGCACCGTCTCCTTTCTCAGCGAAGGGGCTCCCATATCAATGCTCTCCATCTGATCCAGATGATTAGTAGCAGGCTGCTCAGTTAATAGCCAAGCCTCATACTCAGGAGAAGACTGAACTGAATCTCCCTGCTCCATATCACACATCAACATCGACTGACTCATCTCTCAAAGAGCAGCAATCTGATCCACGTCCCCAGAGGACCCCGTACAAAAGATCAAGTCACATAGAGGGGGTTTTGCCTCACAAGGCACCTGTTGAGAGCAGCCGAATTGACGTAATACCAAGAATGGGAAGTAGAAGTTGCTGCCAGTCAATCTTAGAAGGGTGATGCCCTCATAGTCTCTGGAGCAAACTATTGGGAAGGTCTGGTCCAACCAAGGAAGCCTCCATATCAACTCGACGTTGGCGAACCAAAGCTTCAAAGCTGACAAATCGCCCTGCGGAAGTAAGTGACACCTACTCGAAAAGCATCGAGCCGCCTCGCCTTGGGCAATATAAAAAAGGGGCATGGGTCCCAAGATAGCGAGATGCTCACCTAACTAGACTTGAAGCAGTAAAGGACATCCCCTGAGGCTCTCCACCTTACCCTGAGTAAATGCATCAAGGCATCGGTACAGTTCGGCAACAACCAAATGCATCACTAATCAGCCCTCTACCAACTCGAGCAAAACGTCACAAAGAGCCAAAGAGAAGCTTTCTCCCCTAGTAAAGAAAAGGGCTTCCGAAATGAGGCTAAGAGTGAAGGCTTTCACATTGAAGATGTTCCTAATCGGCAATTTTCGAGGACTTTCATTGTCGAAAGTTCTTTGAGGAATTTGACCGAACACCTTGTGGGCCCCCAACGAGACTTTTCTAGTATTCAAATTTGTTCAAACCAAGGGTGAGGTGAACGGATTTAGAGTAGCCCGACTTCGGCGTGACTCTTGCGAGGCCTCTGTGAAGCTTCAAGTCAAATAAATTGGGTAGCTCCTCAAGGTTTGGAGTTAGCTCCCACTTCCCAAAATGGAACACATGCGCATTTGTATCCCAAAAAGAGGTTGCTACGTGAAGTAGGTCCCACCATAGAGGAACATCAAGAAAGAAGGGAAGGCATGATAGCCCAAGCCTCTCCAATTCAATAAGCTCACTCTCGTTCAACCTACCATGCCAACTTTTGAGAAAATTGGGCCCCAAGCTCTCCATGTGAGGGAGGATGGGAAAGCGGGTCCATAGACGTACAAAGATCTTTTAAGAATGTAAAATTCAATGTATGTTGATGGACCCGCCCTTAGGAAAGCAAGGAGAGAAAATATCAGTCAAAAAGGCCAAGTCAAAAGGAAAAGAGGGAGATTTTGGACTGTCTTAGGTATATAAGGCCCCACAGCTCCCTAGGCCAAAATTGGTGCAACTATTAGTTGTGCCAGTACATTTTGCTCCCAGATTGAGCCTGGCGCAACTAATAGTCGTGCTAGAACAAAATCCCCCCCCCCCCCCCCCCCATGCCACTTTTTTTGGTTTTTTTTGGGGAATCTTTGTGGGCCATTATTAACACCCTTAGCCTGCTGACCTGATTCACCCGCTATATAAAAACATCTATGCCTAAGAGTTAAAAAGGCATCTAACATTAAAATCAATTTGACTCTTGTGCAAGAGAAGCCCGCACCAAGGCATGCGACATCAAGGGCCACTTTCATGAGCGATCATCAAGATCTTCTTGCAAGCAGTTGGATATATGCAAGAGAGAAATGACACTACAATCAAAGAAAAGCATTGAACATGTCTAAAATAAAAAATCATCCATCCAATGCCACAAATATCTATTACAAACTTTGCAAAAATCCCAATTAAATTGTCTTAAAAAGTGCTGAAATATTTGAATTGTTCAAAAATGCAGGGCCTAATCTTTGCTGGCACCCTTTGACTTCTTCCTCCGACGTGAGGAGCCCTGGTAAGTCCACATGTCTCCCACCCGAGACCATGCCTGAGAAATCCTGCTAAGCAAAGATCGTGACTCCTTGGCACGTGCACGCTGCAAGTCATAATCAAAATCGGAGATCAGGATTAATTGAGGATCCAAGGAAGGTAGAACCATTAAGAAAAACTGAGAAGCAGAGCACTCACCGTCTCCACCTCCCGAAGCTCCGAGATGTTACGATGATACACCGCATACTCCAGAGCCGAGTTAAAGTCCTAAATTCAAAAGAATAGGATGTCAGTTACCAGGGCAATCATGAGACACATGCATTTATAAAAGAAGCCCAGACAAAGGAAGAATGGCCATGAAAAGGGTTACCCCTGGAATCACCTCAGGAGGAGGGGCCTGGGCCGCTTCAGCAAAGAGGCGCGCCTGCTTATCCACATTAGCACACAAGCCCAAGAGAAAGCTATCATCAAGGCATCAGAAAGTCCCATAGACCACGGGTGGATCACCACCAAGGGCACCAGCGTGAGAGGTACCCGACGAACCAGCTCCTGAAGACCCTCACCCGAGGGACCTACGCTGGAGGGGCCAGCACCTGAAGGACCTACCCCCAAAGTATTTGTGGTACCCGCCGTTGTTCCACCTCCATCATCTGAGTCATCCCCTTGAGCAAAATGTGAACAAAATAGCAATCTGCTCAGAAGGAACAAAGGCTAAATTAAAACAAAGAGGGGGACTAATCTAATCTAAAAAAGGAAAGGGGAATTACCTGACCACGCAGGCCACCGAATGTAAGGAAATTGGTGCTAGGAACGAAGCGTGGCAAGATAAACCGAAATGGCAGGCACTCGTACTAGATGTGATAGTCTCCGAGCACAAGAAGGGCATTGATAAGGAGCCCATTGTTCAGGAGGGCCGCCGTGAGCTCCTCAACACTGCCAACAGGTAGTGGTGTACCACCCGCACCCCTAGATAGTAAACCCTGGCCCATGCCCCATAAAAGAAAACAACGTGGTGGTTGTTAAATAGGCGTGATGGGCATACAGCTGCCCGATCCTAGAAGGGGGATGTGAGGTAAGGGTCATGGAGGATCTATCCAAGTCAAAAGGTGGCCAATCAATCAAACATGCATCATATTAATCAAGGGAAATTTCTAAGATGAAATAAGCAAAGTCAAGAAAAGGCTTTACCTGCTCAGGGACCATCAGGTCAAGTTGGGACCTCAAGCCTATCTCCCGGTGCTTCATGCCCACATCACGACGCCGGGCTTGGTTCTAGTTGCTAAGAAGGGGATAGGTGAACGCATCCAGGTGGAGAAGCGGGCGCCCAGGATGAAAGTGATGGTACCCCCATACCTGAGAAGAGAAATGCACCAAAGAATAAGTCAGTAGCATGAAAGACCATTCAAGAAAAATTGATAAAAGCAAAAGAGTTAGGGATCACCTCTAATGCCGCCCAAAAATCGATAACAGATTTGGAATCCCCAGTGGTAACCCGAGTTACGTTATACATCAACCATTTATAGCCAGCCCCACCCCAGTCATACCTAGGGATGTCGCCCCAGTTGTCCATAATACTTAGCAACGCCAGGTTGACTCGACTGCCGCTCGCATTGGTAAAGAGGGTCTTACCCAGCAGGAGCAAGAGAGTGATGCGGGCCAGGATGATTGCCCGTTCAGGCGTGATGTAAAGCACCCTATCTGGCTGGCCCAGATCCACTAACTCATCAGTTGTATAGAGCTTGGATAGCCACCCCATCTTAACCTCAGTGCCGTGAATCTGCCCATGAGGGGGATAGGCCCCTATCAATCAGATGATATCCTCTCTGCTTGGCACCGTGAGACTGGCTATCGGTATGCCCCCCATCCTAATACTGGTAATCATGGCCCAATCTACGGGCATAAAATCCATCTCAGCATAAGGCATGTGGAAGGTCATCGTCTCAAGGCGAAACCGCTCAACCAATGCCTTCAGATATGCGGCGTTAGCCCTCACAGCGGGGCAAGACAGGAACTCCCCAAAGCCCACCTGCACCAACAAAAACTTCACTATAAGGGGGACATAGAGGTAGAAATCTTAGAAATCAAGCCATCCCCCGCAGAATACAATAGGGGCACAGGTCTTGCGTCAGAAGAGAAAAATGCATTAGATCATGGAAAGAAAGAAAAAGTCGTACAAAGAAAGGAAGAACTGAACCTATCTTTTACCTTGCCCGCTATGCCAAAATTCGAAATGTGAATGTACTGTTAATGTAGGAGGCCGACTCAGGCGGCCTCGCCCTACATTTCGAGCCAAGGGCCCACTTTCCGCTCTATCCAAAAGAACTTCTCCCCCCGCGGACCATAGACTATCTCGGGCCCCTCCCCATGGCCCTCCTCGGGAACATACTCATCATCACTGGACATTCTAGGGCAACAGAAAACAATCATATCAAAGCAGATCAATGATAAAGAACCGTTCTATGCTACACTGCAAGGGAAGGTAAGTATGCTCATCCTCTTTCTGTTCATTTTCAGAAAATAAAGATATACACAAAAAAAAGAAGAATCCCCTTTAGATTAAAAATGCAAGAAAGAAATGCAAAAAAAAATCCCCCCTCCTTTCCAAGAATAAATAAAAGAGAAATAAAACTTTCTTTTTATGTTTAAAAATAAAGCCTGCTAAAACACAAAAAATCATCATCACCATCATATCTGTAGGCTCCTAAAAAAAAAAAAATCCAAAACCCAAAACCAACCAAAAAGTCCTTCCAAAAACAAAAGTTAAAGAAAAAAAAAGAGAAAGAAAAAAAAATTCCCCTTTTATGTTCAGGAAAGCAAGAAAATCCTTTCTAAAAATCAAAAAATATATATATAGAGTTCTTCCTTTTATGTTTATAAAAAAAAAAACAAAGAAAAATCCCATCTTTTGTCCATAAAATCAAAACAACAACAAAAAAAACAAATCGTTTCCTTTGGTGTATATAGAAAAAAAAACTAAAAACAAAAAAAAATTCCCTTCTTTTTATAAAACCAACAAAAAATAAATCCATGCCGTATGTAGTTTTCAAAAAAAATACCCAAAAGCCAATAATCATTTACCTAAAAAAATATATATATAATAAAAAATAAAAAATATATATAGAAATCAAAAATCATTTCCCTTAATTAGTTTTCAAAAACAAGAAACAAAAAAAAATCCCCTTTCCTAATTAATGTTCAAAAAAATTTTGATTGAAAAAGACCAAAATATCCTTGCTTTATATCCCAAATAAAAACACAAAAAAAAATGTATAAACCCCTTCCTTATATGAACAGAGAAAAATAACACAAAAAGAGTATCTAAATATGCATACATACGTATTAGGCATCAATAAAATCCATAAAAATAAGGCATCATTCACAAAAATCATCCACATCCCATAAATAAACATGGTTGCAAAGAAAATAAACCATCATTCATCAAAGAATACAAGATCATGATCATATTTCCAAGAAAAATCAAGAAAAATAAGGTTAAAATGGTTACCTTGTGGAGAAGAAAGGGTCTTTGATCTAGCATGATTTTGACGACCAAGCGGCACGAACGAATGCCGGCAATGGGGCACACGTAGAGGCAATATAAAGGAACCCCAAGGAGGCCGGTTTTCGGTTTTGAGAGGGGGAAGAGAGAAATTTCAAAAATCTTCCTTGGTTGCCCGAAATCGGGCTGCTTAAATTCAAAACCTAGACATGCCTGGCACAACTATTAGTTGCGCCAGCCATTAACAGGTCAGGTCTTGGGCCTAGTACGGGTCGCTTGCATGGCCTGGTACCCCCCTTCTCGTTGTTTATTACTCCCGGAAGATGCACATGCTCTCAAACGGTGTGTCAATCCTCATTCGACTTGCCCGGGAAGCCGTGGTAGAATAAAATGGATCGAGAGCAATAGACGTCCTAATCGTACATAGAAAACCGTGAAAAAGTCCAAAAAATTCCCCAACAGAAAAGCCAAAGATAATAAAATAGCTCACATAAAAAGGTAGAATAATTCACATAAAATAATAGTTCTAAAACATAGAAAAATCCCATAAAATGATAGCTTTAAAAGACTAAAAACTCACATAAGATAAAAACTTGAAAATCTAAAAATCAACAAAAAAAAATGATAAAGAAAATGCCAAAAAAATTCGCATAAAATAATAGAAGTAATAAAGTAATGAAATCACATGAAATGATAACTTAAAAATCAAAAAAATCATCAAAAAATCACATAAAATGATAACTTAAAAATTTAAAAATCGCATAAAATGATAAAAAAAAAAGAAGCCAAACAAACAAACAAAAAAATGTCACATAAAATAACAAAAATATGTTTTGAAAAGACAGGACGTACTCCCAAAAAGCGTTGCGACGTCTATTCGGCTCCGCTCGGGTAGTTGTGGTAAATAAATTTCAAGATCAATGGGTTCACCTAAAGACCTTGAACCCTGCTTCAAGCGGGGACACCGTGACCAATTAAGTGAGACAGTCTATGCCTCATATGATTAGACGCACTTGCGTATTTTCGATGCGGTAAAATATCAATATTTTATCGATAATGCAGTTGTGCTAAATTAATGTCCTAAGTCTAAGGTTCACCTTGGGTCTTTGGATCCTACTTTAAAGTAGGAGCAACGGTGTCGGTCCCGATCAAACGGCCAATATTTCGATTAGGTTGACTCTACTGCAAAATCTTTGTGACGAGCGCTCAGTTGGCGGATTCATGTGAACGTAAATGTCTAACTTTAGATTCATCACAAGCTATTTCGGAGGTATGGACTCTTGGTTTGCGCAGTCTGGGCGTGCGCCCTATTAGGTTTGAGGTCCGGGTAACTCTGTATGAAAGATCAATTGTTGGTTGAGGCCAACCTGTTGAGAATGAAACTACACATCAATCAAATTATGTGTAAGCATGCATACAGAAGGGTCCATTTCCCTTATTTTTCATAGGCTTAGAACCTGTATTAGCGCGGTATCCCTGTAAAGTGTATGCCTTACGTCTCGGCATTCGTAGGATGGTCATTTGTTCTCGTAAATTGTACCCGAACCGGACCTAGGTCGAGACTTCCATCGCTTTTGTTGCTTATCGCCCCTAATGGGTGCATGTTTATGTATAGTTAAATGAGTTGTAAGTTTATTATCGACAGAGACCAGGATTAGGTATCCCCTTCGGGGGGCACCCGATTTTGGCCGGATCTGTTATGTGATATTTGAGGTCAGATGCTCTAGGTCATGATGATCCAGGGCACGTTGGAAAAATATCACGCACTCCCAAAAAACGTTGTGACATCTGTTCACTCCGCTCAAGAAGTCGTGCTAAATAAACTTTGGGAATCTTTGGGCTCGCCTAAAGACCTTGAACCCTGCTTCAAGCAGGGGCACCCGTGACTAGTTAGATGAGGCGGTTAATGCCTCATACGATTAGACACAAACTATGGAACCTTGCATACTTACGTTGCGCCTATCTTAGAATGTGGGGTCGATCACCCTCCTTACTTATGAAGGTGTCGTATTCAGAATGAATTTTGAACATCAAACTCCTTATCATCTCGAGAAGCGACCATTTTCCCCAGCTATGAGGCTTTCACAACTCATTTTCTACCTCGGTTATGCTCAGTAATGTCACTAAGTGCTTGGAAACTGATTACCTTGAGAAACGATCATTTTTTTTTACATACAGGGCTTTCGTTTTCTCACCATGTTACTCTTCTGATGTTTGAAGTTTGTTCTGAATACAGCAGACCCATCAGTAATGCCTGGGGTCTCTTTGGATGTCTCTTTTCTTTGACATATGATCATTAGTGATAGGATACAAAAGAGGGGCATCTATAGACACCCAAATTTGGCCCAAGGCCCGATCGGAACACACTTTGAGAGAGGCTCGTCTCTGAGCTTTTGATGGCATGTATGGAACTCTTAGGAACCCTTTTGAAACGTTAAGAACCCTTCTAAACCCTTAAGAATCACCCTAGATCCCTTAGGAACCTTCCCGAACCCTTAGAAACCAATCCCAACCCTTAGAACCCATTCCGGACCTAAACCTAGCTTTCCCGAGAAATAAATGAAGAAGGCTGCATTGAGACTAGCTGTGACCTTCTACTATAATCGAATCTCATACCATTGAAAAGTAAAAGTCCTCAACTTTCTAACGGGCAAAGAATCACCCCAATCGGAGCTGTGTACATAAAGATATGGCGGTCCGAACTCGAAGGGCAAAATAGTAATTTCATGAAAGCTCCCTTTGGGATTTAGCTCAACTAATAGTTGCACTAGGCCATTTCTCCCCTGAAATAGCCTAGCGTAACTAATAGTTGCACCAATTCAAAAAGTGGACCCCACCTCGGGGAGCCAACTTCTAGACACTATGCATGCACCATTTTACTGTGCATATGCCTGGCGCAACTAATAGTTGCGCCAGACATATGAACAGTAATCCCTAGTTTTTGCCTTGAATTTTTAGATTGAGGTTTGACTTGTTGACCATCTTGACCTTTGGGGTGTGTTTTGCTAGTTCTGTTACACCCATTTACTACCTATGTGCAACCCCTTAAGTGGTTTAAAGCCTCATCCAATCATCCACCATTGAAATATCTCTTCACATATTTCAAAGCTCCAAAAACCCTAGGAAACCTTAGATGCTAGATTATCTAATTTCTAATATGAGAAAATTACTAAAGAGAGAAAGAGCTTAAAGTGAGAAGATCTTTCTTCCTTTGGTGCACCATTGCTCATACAAATTTCAGAATTGATAACCCTCCTTCCAAGCCTTACCTTTCATAAAAAGCCTCTAGGTTAGGTGTGTGCTATCCATTTGCCTTCCCTCTTTACCTCTTAGGTAGCAAGCCTTAGATGTTAGAACCACTTTTTCCACCATTCAAGCCTTCAAAAGCTCATCAAAGCAAGCCAACGCAAGACTCCTCAATGGTGCAACAAGGGCCCGAGAGCTCCGGCTCTCCCCTCTATTTCTCTACCTTCTCGGTCATTCCTCCATCCTCCCATTTGTGTCGTTACGCCGCTGAATTTTTGGTAGGAACGGAGGGGCACAAATAGTATTTTAAGACCCATTTGGGCAAGAGGAGGCCTTTTTATTTTCTTTTACATCAATTTTGTTTTGGCCATTAGTAGAGACCGCATTAAGCAGGTTGATTGGGTGCCTAACACCTTCCCAATCGATAATCGAAGCCCCTACCCAAGAACCTTTGTTGTCGATTGGATTCAGAGTCATATTTGTGGCACTTTGGTGCTTATAAAAATGATCTAGGTTTTCGGGGACACCAAAAGCTCCGAGTGGCGACTCTATATTTTCGTTAGAGAGTGCATCGTCGCGACGGGATCATCAAAAATCCCACGGTTGCACACCCTGGTTCCAGTTCCAATTAGTTTGCCCTTGTTCCAGTTGCACCAGCTTGGCAAGGTTGACGTTTTGCACTTGGTTTTCATGGATTTGGTTCTGTGTATTGCATTTATCGAGAAACCCTAGGTTTGAGTAAATTTTTCTTCACAATCTCTATTGTTTTTTAATCATCCGTTTCTGTGCTTTGCATTTTTGGGGAATTTGTGGTGTGTAAGGTGGGAATTAATTGATGTAGATTGTGGAGAGTGAAAGACCTATGTGAAATTAGGTTTTGTGTTTCAATGGCCAACCCAGACCAATTTGAGGGCACCTTGACCGATTTGCTCCAATCCCCTTCCCAATCCACCCCAAAATCTACTAGGAAGTCTAGTAGGATAGCCTCGTAGCCTATGGTAGACCCACCTGCTAAGAGGAAGCTAGCTATGGACAAACCCAAGAAGGCCAAGAAAGCTAAGAAAGCCAAAATCATTGAGGAGGTTACTGAGGAAATGCCTGAACCTAATCCTGAGCTTGAGACTGAGTTACATGTGAACCTGATAACTCATAATGAGTTTGTGGATTCTTTAGGTCTGATTCCTGAGACAGTCTTTGACCTACCTTATTTTACTAAGATAGAGGAGTGTAATGAGACCTTGGCCTACTTGGAAAAGGCATCCCTGAAATCTCTTTTGACCCCATTAAAAGAGAAGGTATACTCCAGATTGGTAAAATTATGGTATCAGAACATTAGGAAAAAGAAGATGTGAGGATTAACTAATCCTGTACTGGTGGTGTTGGTTGATGACTGGGAGTTGGTAGTAGATTACAAGGACATTGGATTAGTGTTGGGTATTCCACATCAATTTGATCCTGCTGGCAATTTAGGGGCCCCTGGCAGTGTTTCCTTTTGAAACATGGCTAGACATTTGACTCAGGGCATAGTTGGATCTGGGGAGTCTTTAATGAGGAGAGATCTAGACCCCAACCTATTTTTCATTGACACAATTTTGAGGAAGAATGTGTATGTCAATGGGCATCAACAAGAGAGAAGAACCCCCATAGTGGATGCCCTCTACTTCTTCTCTAAGGGACAATTCTTTAATGCTCCTAAGCTGGTATTTGAAGCTATGGTTGATGTGCATGATAAAATCAAGAAGGGACAGATTGTGCCAGGGCTACCTTATGGCAAACTTATTACTGCCCTACTGAAGCAAGGGAAGTATGTAGTGAAAACGGATGAGCCAGTGGAGAAATTGAGTCCAAAGGAGTTCGGGAGGAGAGCTTGGTCCACAAGCATGACTCTAATTGGAAAGAGGAAGAAACAAATTGAAGGTCCAGAGGAGGAAGCACCTCAAGTGCCCAGTACCACATCTGCACCTGTGACCTCTATTGTCACATCAGTTAACTCAGTACCTGTGCTTACATTTATTGGTAGTACTGTGGCCAGCTCTGTTGCTAGCCTTGCATCTATATCTGGCCCCTCTGTTAGTCTTCTACCTGCTGCCATTGCATCCACTTCCATACCATCCATAGATGTCCTCATCCCTTCCAGCAGCACATCCATGCCCTCTACCATCACCACCACTACTGTTGTGTCAACTCCTCCTACCACCGACCCAATACTAATGTTGCCTTCACCAACCATAAAAACCACCTATCAGAGAAAAATCAAGCAAGCCACATCCACAACCACTAGAGCTAGCCCATCCATCCCAACCTTAGAACCTTTAAGCCCTGAGCCAGCAGCACCCCTCACATCCACATCCACTGACCCCACTTACTTCCATCTCCCCCATTTCCCCTACTAATCTACAGGATTTAGAGCATTTCTCCACTGAGGGGTATTCATCCCTAATAGATTCCATTGTGGAAGATATTGGGCATGAATACACACCTCTACCTGATTCTCCACAACCCACCTCATTCCAACATGCTTCCACATCTCCATTCCAACCTATTCAAACCACTCAACCCAATACCCATTCCCTACCTGATTCATTTGCCCAAATCCTTTCCTTGCTTCAATCCATCCAATCCCAGCTGCTTACCAACACAGAAACCCAATCTGTCATGGCCACCTATTTGCATGACATTCAGTCCACATTAATTCCAACTACCCTAACCAGCCAACCTGTTACTCCTACACCCACTCCACCTCCAGCTCCTATAGTAGTGGCTACCACTGCTATTGATTAGACTGTGGTGGAAGAAGCAGCTCTATTCCTTCAGCCAACATTCAATTCCATCTCCATACATACAAAACCTTCTACCCAGGACTCCTGTACCCAAACTGACTTTGAGGAAGAGGATCCCCTTCTTTTACCCCCATTTCCTTCACCTTTTTCCCCTAACTTGGATGCTGGCCAACCACCTACTTCACTTACATTCACCTTACTTAGTACCTCACCCACCACCCAACCCGCGCCAATGGAGGAGGAGTTGTCCCTTGACCTTACCCTTATTCCTTCACCCTTTACACCCACAGAACCTGAGCTGCCTCATCTCTCTTCCCCTATGGATGACCCTCTCAATTGGGCCATTGTCCCATATGGGGCCATAACCACTTCACCATTTCCATCCCTCACAATAGCCATAGAGCTCAACCCTTATGTTGAGTTGGATGTCAGAACAGTAATTGTTTCAATCATTGCTCGGATGAAGGAGGAACATGAAGCTGAGATTGCCCCAATACTTGAAGCCCACATACAGGAAGAGTGGAAGTTGTGGCAATGTACATTGAATGCCCTTAAACTCTACAAATCCTACAAGAACAAGTCCGACATGCTCTCAAGGTTGGTAAAGACTCTCTCTCTATGCTCAACTTTGGGTCCTTCAAAGTCCAAAGGTATAGTCATCAAGGAGCCCACCCAAGACCAGCAAGGAAGCACCAAAACAAAAAAAACTGCTTCCACATCAAATGCTAGTGTTGAGAAATTGCCCAGTTGAAGAAAACTGCTGAACAATATGGATGGGACCCAGAGGCTTTCATAGACTCAGATTCTGACTAGGTGTAGAATGTACTTAGGATTTTATTGTTGTTATTTAGTTTTTTCTGTGTTGTATATATTACTGTTTCTTTGTATGTACTTTTTGTTCAATGAAATTTTGTTTTCCAACTATGCTTATTATTTTCTTTTGTGCATAAATTTTTTCTTGAATGTTCTTTATTTCTATTGATCAATCCTTTCTTTGTGCTTACCCTGTTGTCTCCTATTTGTTATATTTCTGAAATAGTGAGGACACTGTTCCTCTTAGGTTTGTGGGTATAGCAAGGCAATTTTGAAAAATTATGAGATAGTTAAGCCAAGTGTAATGGTGTGAGTAGGATCAAAACAAATTTAGCAGAATTCCAAATTGAGCAATTTTGAAAAAGGAAGATTTAAAAATGTATGGTCGACTGTTTAATATTTGGATCTTTTTAAAAATTCATCATTTCCATGAAAGATATCATCAAATTTTTTTTGTCATAATCAGTATGTAGTGAACCATTAAGGAGAGAAAAAGTAAGAACATGTCTTGAGAGTCCTAAGGAAGACCATACCCAGTGAGACTTGGGCTTGAAAATTTCTTTTGAAGAGTGTTTTGCCAAATTTTTCTGCTCTAAGGACTATTTGAACCTATTCTTTTTCACTAGAAGTTATGCACTCCAAGTTGAAACAACTTGGCATCACTCATGACATGGAAGAAATGATGTAAGGCTTTCTTTTGGACAATTTGAGCTTGAAATTTCCTACCTTTAAACTACCCTTGATACACACAGTTTGAGCCTTAGAAAATCCTATTTTCTTGACAAAAAGCCAGAATACTTGAACCTGAACCTCATTAGCTTAATTAAGCTTGATCCTCACTCTGAGGTTTCAGAAGGAAAAGGAGAAGATGCTGAAGAAAGAAGAGTTGGGTTTACAGTTTGGTGAATAGAAAAGAGAACACATTTGATGGCAACTATGGGTCAATTGTGTAGTTGTGGCATTCCAGCCCATAAAAAAAAAAAAAATTTAAGGAAAATACAAAGGAAAAGTATAAAAAATAAATAAAAAATAAACAAAACAAAACAAAAAGAGAAAGAGAAGTCACTTCATTGAAAAATTGAAAAGAAGATTAGAAACTGATCACTTCAAATTTGAAAAATATCAAAGAAAATGGAGTTGTGCTGAAATGAAGAAGGTGTGTATACCACCTCCTTACCTTACTGATTTCTCAATTTTGAATCCCTCTTTACCTTTTTATTCTTTATAAACCTCACCCATAAGCACATTACAACCCAATAAAAAGACCTTATTGATATGAAGTTGATTGAGTTGTCATGTAGAGATGAGGAGCTGAGTAATCTATGGTGAAAAGAGTTAGAAGATTTCAAGAATTAGAGCAACTACCTATGCTTATGCTTGCTATCCTATTTGAGGGTTGTAACTGCTCTTGAGTTTGATGAAACTGGACATCTTTGAAATCATTTGTGAGAGTATGCTTGTGAGATAATTAGGTTTGAGATTGGACTTATTTAGGCATTGTTTGAACCTCATTCTCAAATTAATGGTGAAGTATATACTGTTTGGCACATATCATTCCCTTGATGATTTCAGATTGGTTGTGATGAGTTTGAAAAAGGATTTAGGTATTAAATTGTTTACATTTACTATTTTGAAACTTATGAATTTAAAAGGGTAAGGTATGGAATAAAGTTGAATTTGTTGGAATCTAACTTGTAACTATGTGCACTTGATTTAATTATGTTCATATTGAAGTTTGTGGGTAACTTCACTGAAAACCCTCAAGAGACTTCACTCCTCCACTAGGGATCACCTAGGGGTTTAAAAGGCTTGATGCATATGCTAAATACATTTGTGCTCCCTACAAAAGTGGCATTTTCTGTTTTCAATAATTGTTTTTAATTTTTCCTTTGCTCAAGGACTAGCAAAGCTTAGGCCGGGGAGTTTTGATCTAAGTAGTAAATTTGAGTTTTTGCTAGTTATATTCATTATAGACGCAGTGTTTGAATAAATTACAGTTGTAGTTTTTCTGTGAGTTTTTGCATTTTTCTCCTTTATTTTCTGTTTTTAGATCTTTTTGGTGTCTTAGTCATGGTGAATAAAGTACAGCTGTAATCTCTTTTAATTTTGCATTTATTTTCTGTTATTGCTTCTTTAGTGTTTGAATAAATTCCTGCTGAAGTTTTGAATTTTTGCAGGCTTGGAGCAGCAGCAAATAGAGGAGTTTAGCTGCAGCTGGAGCATTCCTGCATTAGTTTTTACCTTTTTTCCCCTATTTTTGTTTCATTTCTGCTGTCTTTTCATCTCTGCGGTCTTTAATCTCAATAGCAGTATTTAGTTTTTAGTAATTTTTTATCTATCTGCTATGAGTGCCTCCTTGTTTGGTTGTGTGTTGTATGCTAGGAAGAGGGCCTCTCAATCCTGAACTTGAACCTTTGAATCCTGAGATTGAGAGAGTCTAAGTCCTAAGACAGCAACACACACCATTGCTGAAAATTTAGTAACAGCTGAGATGGGTGAGCAACCGAGACCCCTTAGAGAGTATTATGCACCAGGGGCATACTCATCCCCCTCTTGCATTCAACTCCCTAATGTTGTGGGTAACTATGAGATCAAGGCCTCAACCATCCAAATGTTACCAAGCTTTCATGGGCTAAGCAGAGAGGACCCCTACCAGCATATAGAGTTGTTTCTTTCTCTATACACTACTATTAATATTGCTGATCTGGGAGAGGAAGCCACCAAATTGAGGCTTTTTCCTTTTTCCGTAAAGGATAAAGCCAGAACTTGGCTCTCCATGCTCCCAACCAACAAAAAATAGTCTTGGAATGATCTTCAATGCCAATTCTTGGCCAAAATTTTCCTAATTAGTAAAACAAGTTAGTTGAGAAAGAGCATAATCTCCTTTGCTCAACTCTCAATTGAAATATTTCACGAAGGTTAGGAGAGATTTAAAGAGTTGCTGAGGCAATGCCCACACCACCAAATCCCTAGGTGGCATCTTGTACAAAGCTTCTATCAAGGGATTGATGTAAAAAGCAGATCTATGATTGATGCATCTACTGGTGGCTTATACCTCAGCAAAACTGATGTAGAAGCTTGGGACTTGTTTGATGTTATAAGTGAAAACTCCATGCAGCAAGAGTCTTTGTCAAGAAATGACATTGTGCCAGCTGCTAGAAGTACAAAAGATCTCATTTCTACTTGGAAATTGTATGAAGTGTCTGGATATAATAACCTAGAGAGGAAGGTGGACAGCTTGTCCTTTAAATTTGACAGAGTGTTGAGTGTGTTGCAGCCCCACATGGTTGCACAAGTTGGAGAGGCGTGTCTTATATGCCACTCCCCAACACACTCCCATCTTGAATGTCCATCAGCTAGTCCATTTCCTGAATTTATAAATGAGTAAGCCAATGCTATCCAATCATTTGGACAATAGCCTGCTAGGTATACTTGGAGGAACCATCCAAATTTGAGGTGGAGACAAGTTGATTTGCCTCAAACCCAGCAGCAGTAGGCACTGCCCTACATGACAAACTAGTAGCAGAATCCTCAAGGTTATGCCCCAAGAGAACATTTCCCACATCAGTCCTCCTAGCCAAATCATTTAGCTTTGCCTCCACCCCAACCTAGAGCCCCCTCATTTGAGGTTCAAGTTTTGTCTTCATTGCAAAACCTGAACTCACTATCCCAGACTATGCATTCTCACAGTCAGAGCATCAAAAAGATAAAGGACCACCTGGGTCACATCTCAAATGCTCTAACTAGAAGAGATGAGGGTAGGCTCCTAAGCCAAATAGTGAACAATCCAAAAGGGCACTACATGTTTGGTGAAGCTTCTTCAACCAATGAAGATGCTAGGGTCATTCATACCCATAGGACTGGTAAAGTGGTGGAGCACCAAGAGGTGTTTAATGGAAAAAGGTATGCAAATGAGAGAGAGCTAAATTCCTGCTGTAGTATAGCAGGAGTTGAATAATGAGCTGTGGTTGAGCCCCATTTCATAAAACAATAATATAATAATAATAATAATAATAATAATAATAATAATAAAATAAAAATATACCATGTTGAGCCCCATTTCCTCAGGCTTTGATGTAGGAAATGAGGCCTGTTGTACAGTTGCGGCCCTTGATGAATGAGATGGGCTAAAGGGTGTGAATTTGTGAAATTTTGACTAAGGAAGCACCCACCCATGTGCTCCCTCAGCCTTTTATTGATTGCCCACCTGATGTGGAGCTGGAACTGCTCCCTGCTTCTCACAAGCAACTGCTAATGTTGAGCTGGAAGGACATCAGGTTTGATACAAATGCAAAGGTATGGCCTTTCATTTTTACATTGTAGTTCTTTTCAGTTCAGCTAAGTCCCAGAAGGGCTGATATAATTTCCTGTCATTCATGAACCCCCATCTAGGACTGCTGAGATCATGGACTTAAAGTTTGGAAAAGAGTCATGAGGGGTAATGAGCAGAGGCTAATATTATGTTTTGAAAATTCTGTGGAGCCTCTACCATCACACTTTTAAGACCTTTCACTGTTAGTTGATCTCAACTTGTGTATTATATATAACATATCTATTTTTAGTGTTTTAAAATTCTGTATATACTGTGTTTATGTGGTCTGCTATGATGAATCTTGATTCAAAATCTGTGCCATTCATGCTGATAATTCTTTGACATTGACCTAGATTCATACTCAGACTATTTTTAGGTAGTTGTGTTTAGGATTTTACAATTTTAGGTGTGTAAGTATAGTTAATGTGTTGTATATACCGGTTGTTTTCATTTTAATTTCTGCTGTATATAGTTGCTGTTTTTAGGATTGTGTGTAGATGTTTTGTTTTCGTAGTTATCTTTGTGTATAAATTCTATTTTTCTCTTTCTTTGGATGCTTATCTGCAATCTTTTAGTTCAGTTTTCTCTTTATTTTCTGTTGTAGTTTAGTATGTTTTTCTGTTCTAAAACCTACTACCCCTATACATGTTTGTTGGAAACAGTGAGGACACTGTTTATCTTAGGTTTGGGGGTATGGCAGGTTAGGCCAACTAATAGAATAGTTAATTCTAGTGCAACAGTGTGAGCAAAATTGAGATGAATAAAGTCAAGTCTCATCTAAGTTGTTAGAATGAGGAAATTTAAAAATTTTACAGACACCTTAAAACTGAAAATTTTGAAAATTTAGCACTACCATGAAGCTAACATCAAGAAAAAATTTTCAGTTAGTACTTAGTGAATCTAAGAGGAGAAGAAAAGGTAAAAATACACCTCATGGGTTAAATTGAAGGCTATACCTAGTGAGATTTCAGCCTGTCAATTTTCTTTTGAAGAGTGTTTTAGCAATTTTTCTACTCTAAGGACTGATAGAGTCAATCTCTTTTCACTAGAAGTTAGGCACCCTCAAGTTGAAACTGATTCGCAGCACTCATAACACTAAGGAGATGATCTAAGGCCTTCATTTGGATAATTTATGCCTGAAATTCCAACCTGATAAACTACCCTTGTGTACACACTCTTTGAGCCTTAAAATCTAATTTTTCTTCAAGAAACACCAGAGTACTTGCACCTAAACCTCATTGACCTGATTCAACCTTACTCTCACTTTGAGTTTTCAAGAGGTAAAGGAGAAGAAGTTGAAGATAGGTACGCTAGGTTCGACATTTGGTGAAAGGAGAAGAGAAGCAATCTATAGACAACAGTGTAGTAGTGGTATATATGTGGTAATTCATAAAAAATATATATATAAAAGAGAAAAAGAGAGATGTCAAGTGAAGAACTCTATCTGAAAATTGAAAAGAAGAGAAGTTGTGCTGAAATGAAGAAGGTGAAGTCATGAATCACCTCTTACCCTTATTGATTTCTCAGTTTTGAATCCTTTTTACCCCTCCTATTCTTTGAAAACCTCAACCATAAGCCATATTACATCCCATCAAAAAGACCTTGTTGATCCAAAGTGAAGTGAGTTGTCATGTGGAGACAAGGGAGTGTCTAATCTATGGTGAAAAGTACCAAGGATGTCAGAAATTAGAAGCAATGCATATGCTCATGCTTGTAGGCCCATTTGGGGTCTATAACTACTCTAGAGCTGATGAGAATGTGAACACCTTAGATTTTTCATTGTTGAGAGATAGCCCTGGTAGAGTTAGGTTTGAAATTTAACTTCATT
Source organism: Chloranthus sessilifolius (assembly GCA_021018995.1). NCBI lineage: Eukaryota > Viridiplantae > Streptophyta > Magnoliopsida > Chloranthales > Chloranthaceae > Chloranthus > Chloranthus sessilifolius. Next base: position 144,657,258 of record CM037589.1, read on the forward strand.
GGGGAGGTATCTAAACCTGATTTTTAAGTTAAAGGCAAAGCTTAGTACTGATATTTGCACGTTGAATTCCAGATGTAAACTGACTAGTGGTGATGCAAATACATGTTGATTTTGAGTTTTAAATTACTGCATTGTTGCTGTAATATCCTCTGAATTTTAAAGAATAGGTGTGGGATGATGCTTTATTTATTGAAATTTGTTTTGTCATTGAGTGCACTATATTTAAATGTTTTAATGGTGAAGTTTATAGGTATTTTCACTGAAAACCCTCAGGAGACTTCACTCCTCCACTAGGGATCACGTAGGGGTTGAAAAGGCTTGATGCATAAGCTAAATGCATCCGTGGTCCCCATGAAAGTGGCATTTTTTGTTTTGAATAACTATTTTAATTTTTCCTTTGTTCGAGGACTAGCAAAGATTAGGTTTGGGGTGTGTTGAGCATAGAAATATACCACTTTTCTCCCCTTAACCTGGCCTTTAATAGACCTCAGAGCTGGTTAATAATGGTTTTTTTAAGTGTGTATGTGTAGATAACAGGAAAATATACCTTAACTACTGCAATCCAACATTTCAAGCTAATAAGAATGAATTTTGAGCTAAGTGGTGGAGCTGTTGGGTTTACAATGAAGGCACCATAACAGTTCACACCATTGAGGCAATTCAGCATGCTTTGGGACCCTTGGAGGCCTGCTGAGAGAGAGAGGTTCAGCCCAAAATTAATGGCGTGCTGCTGCAGTAGAGCTAAATTCTAATCTGTATTGCTACTACAAGCAGCCATTCAAGCATTTGATGGATGCATTCAACCTCTTAAGCAGTGCATTGCTGAAATACAACAGCTGCAGATTTGAAGAATTAATGAACTGCTGCTGCACCCTTCAAGGACTACGGCAACAACCCTCGAGCAACCCAATGTTGGAGCATTAAACCTTTGTTGCTGCTGCAGCTCACATCACAGCAGCTACAACTACTGTTGAGTTCAAAGCTGCAACATCAATCCATTGAGCAGTCCAATCAGCTGTTGCACCATACACTACTAAGCACACAATGCAGGAATCCAAGTGAGAAGTTTCTGTACAGCAACCATCTGTTCATTAGAGCAGCCCACACCTAATGGACATGAGCAATAGGGTGCAGACATAAAGGTAGCAAAGACTAGAGCAACTGCTATGCTAAAGCTGCATATTCATGCTGTCGAGCTACAGAATTGAGGATATAAGATACTAGAGCCAAGTTGCACTTGCTGATGTAGCAATCAAAGCATGCACCTCAAAGATGCAGCAAGGCCATCTATTTGAGTTGCAGCCCCATCATCCCAAGTTGCTGCTACTGCAACTTTCAAGCACTTCAGTGCTGCTGTACCACACACTCAAGAGCACACAGCTGCTGCTGCATTGATGAGGAGACCGATGTGTTGAGCTGCTGGTTGAAGATTCAAGCCCCACAAACATTGAAGAACTCGAACAGCTGAAACCAGCCTGTCGAGATGCTAGCTGAAGCCCAAGAGCTGCATGAAAGACACCACAGCCACCAGTCAAGGAGCTGCAATGCTTGAAATCAGTCCTTATGAGCTACAGACCAAGTTGCTGCATTAAATCAACTTGAGCCGTGCTAAAGCAAGCTGCTGAGTAGCAGCCATTGAAGTCCTCGCACAGTTCCTTGAACTTGTCGAGCTATGCATTAAAGGACTCCAACAGATCTCGCGTGGTTCAGCTGGAACCTGGCGAGCTGCTGTGTGAACCTGGCGAGGCTGCATTTGAACTTGTCGAGGCCATTTTGAACCGGGCGAGGTGAAAAAGCCTGTATTTTGAACCTGGAAAGGCGGAAAAAGCCTGCATTTTTAACTAAGGGAGAGCCTAGCGAGATGAAATTCTGAAGCTGCGAACCTAGTGAGAACTAAGCGAGATGAAATTCTGAAGTACGGGTTCCAGCTACCTATTTCAAACTCCATGGATATTTTGGGGATTTTACCACTTCTAGGGCACACATCCCAATGTCTCACACATCTCAAGGCATCCAAGGGCCACAAATGAGCCATGAAACCAGCTCTAAAACCTCCTCATTTCTGATTGCCTAATGCAAATTACAACAACAAGGATTGTATAAATAGAGCTATTTTTCTGTTTTGTAAACATCCAGAATAGCTAGATCACTTTAGTTTTTTTTCTTGAGTTTCAAGCCAGTCTTATTTTCCCCTTTCTTCTTCCTTAGCTTAGCTGCAAGGTTGAGTTAAAACTCTTTGTAGCAGCTAGTTATTTTAGTTTTTGCAATGGGTTTTGTAATATAGAGTGAGCTGTTTTGAGATTTTTTCCAAGGGTTGTTGCCTTGAGGGCAACCATTGTAAGTTCTTTTTATGCAATGAAATGCCAAGTTTTAATGCTCCATTTAATCCTTATTTTTATGGGATTTTAACATAAATCAGTATGGATTTGATGCTCCCATGGTGGTTTGAGCTTGTAGCCCGGAAACCATGGTGGCATCAATAGTTTTACTATTCTATCTTCAACCTCAGTGATCCGGAAAACCTCTGGGATAGCCAGTGGCCATTCAAGTGGGCAGAGTATAGCCCTAAGGCTGGTCCAAATCATAGGGCTGAGATCGATTATTCTTCTCTGCACTTGAGCTTGTACCCCTATGAGAGATAGTTGCAGAACCAAACTCTCCTCTGTTTTACATCTCCATTTTCAGTGAATAGACTTGATAGTTTGTAGAGATTGCATACTCGTGAGCTAGGTCATTGCAGACCATATTATAGCAATGACCAGCTGAGCCTAAATCCCCATTCAGTCTTTGATTTCTTGTGTTTTTCACTTGATTTTTCAGGGTTGTTTGTTCCTATGGTTGCTTGAGCTTGTAGCCCTGCAACCATAGTGTCTGCAATGGGTTTCCTATTCTGATTTAACCTCGTGCTTGGATGATATCTCTGGGATATACTGTGACCATTCAAGTGGACATGAGATAACCCTAAGATCAGTCCATACCTCTGGGTTAGGTTAGATTATTCTACCTTGCAGATGTGCTTGTAGCCATCTGAAGGACTGCTGTAGATTCATTTCCAACTCTAAGTTGCAGAGCTGATTTATCCACAGTTGCCTACTTCTCCATCTTTTTATTTTATTTCACCACACTCATCATCATCCTTATTTACCCCCTTTCTTTAGTTGTAGTTTATTCCCTATTTTTAGTTTTAGTTTAGCTTTGTGACACTTAAACACCCTCTCTTTATCTTACTTTCTAGTTTAGGTTTAGAGTTACCAAATTTGTAGCTATATCTAGAGATTTACTATGCCCTTGTGGTTTAGATCATCACTCCTTGTGGGACAAACTCTTACTTATCAAAACTTGCTACAACAGGCCCTGAATCTTGTAGGATTGTGTATTTTTAGATTGTTGTTTAGTGTTGTTTTCATCCATTTCAACTCCTTCTGTTTTATTTTATTTTTTACCATTGTTTTCAATAAAATAACAGCATACAATCTAAAATTAATCCAACACTTTTCAGCAGCAGATCCGTAATCAATAGAACTTCTAATTCAATAATTCTTCTAATTTTGTTTATGGCGGTAGGAATTCTCACATGATCAGGATCAGTTTTGCGAAGCTTCTGTTCTTTAAAGAATTGTAAATCACAATTGTTCTTTCTATATGTAGCTTTCTCTGGAAAATCATAAATCACGATTTTCTATCTTCTCATATAGTTCACTCTCAAGACGATTCTTCACTTTATAGTATCACTTCAGCCTTTTGAACGTTTCTTTACTGTAAAATCGTAAATTATGATTTCTTATTTTATCTCTTATTAATGCGCTCAATCGTCTGTAGAATCATAAAACACGATTTTTCATCCTTCAGTAGGCAGCGAATTGTCTTGAACGCTTAATCATCATTCTTAATGCTTTATGAGTTCATTTTGATGAATATTAACACTTAGGCTCTCTTTTACTATTTTTTCTTAATATCTGCACATCAATAACTTATTAGTAACAAATTAAAGCCTGGCATCACTAAGTTAAGGGTAATAAAATAGTAAATTATATGACTGATCATACCCCCAAACTTAAGCTTTGTTAGTTCTTAGCAAACAAGGAAGACTAAAATATCTACAACTATGAATTCAAATGCGACTTTCGTAGGGAGTACGATTGCATTTAGCAGATGCAACAAGCCTTTAAACCCCTAGGTGATCCCTAGTGGAGGAGTTGTAGTCCCCTGAAGGTTTTTAGAAAAAGTGACCTACAAACTTCAAATATTTTTTGATTTTTTTCTTTGAAAACTTTTTTTTTTTCAAAACTTAAAAGTTTAAATTTTAAATTAAAATCAAACTAATTTAATCACCACATGATTATTACAATCTTTCAAAAAATTTCAAATCTTTCACTTTTGTTTTCCATCCCAGCAATTATCCTTGATCAGAACTCAAACAATTTCAATTCTATAAAGCGTAGAGTGTGTGTGTATCGGTGAACAGATTATTCTTCATAAATTTTTCTAAATTATAGATTTAGAAAATATTTTCATCCAAACTCTCACTTTTGGCATACTCTAAAAAATAATCGAAATTTTGGGTTCTCTCAATATGACATATATGATAAATTCAAAGGATATTTTTGACTGAAAAGATAAATCTCATAGAATGGATAATCAATTATATTCGTATGATTTCTCTATATATTCATAGTATCTATAGCATATATCTCTACTAGACTCAATCTTTTGCAAATCATAAATCACAAAGATTTTTCCTTCGGCTTGTAATGGGGCTTTAGGTTTCAAAAGGTTTCAAAAAAAGATAGATAGGATTCAAAAATTTCTTTTCTGAGAATTTAGCTCATTCTCTTCTTCTTTTCTCTATTTTCCAGTAAGTATCCAAAAAGTAGGATAACTTCTTCCCAAATTTTTTTCTAGTATAAATCTCATTTTAATTGCTTTGTTGTAGAATTACTTTTACGATTCTTTACATTCAAAAGCCTTTTTTGCTGTAACATCGTTCTTTTCTTCAGAATCAATTTTTTTCATGACTTTTCATTCTTTTCCCATATTCTCTTCTTACAAATCATCTTTTAACAATTTTCTATTCCCATTCTCATAATTTATTCTACTGTACCCTTATTCTGCATATCCCTTATTTCTTTTTAACTCATACTCCTTTCACTCCCTCTTTTACCCTTCTTTTTCATTCTAATCTCTCAGAAAATTGTAAAGGTTAAAAGTTGAAAGCTTTAGGTAGTATATATAGTTAATGGTTTATAAAATCATGGTACAAAGAAATTTGGTTTAAGCTTTTAATATGGGTTCGAAGGATAAAATATTTATGGGATTTTGGCTTTTTGGCTCTAGTTTAACAAAAGATGGCCTTTGGTCATTTTTATGATTTACTAGAATGGATGACTTATTACTTTGATACATTTAATAGATAGTTCTAAAGTAATCAAATATTCATAATCATAGAATAATTTGATTCTAAGTTCAGAAATATGAGATTTCTCTAAAAAAAATCAAAAAGTTCAAAGAATTTATTTTCTAAATAGATAGTAATCTCTCTGAATAAAAGAGGAATATGGCTCTCAAGCTCATTGGGTATATATTTTTGAAACTGTAATATAAATGTTTGCAGTTAAATTAATCTATAGTTTCAAACATTCATCTTTTTGATACAATGCTCAAAAGAGACTAAACATCATTTGCACCTGCTCTATTGTTATGATCGTTGACTATTTACTATGATGGATCATAAAAATTTCAGATTGAAATTTTTTTATCTTATTCACACGTGATGGTTAAATCAATAAAAAAATAATTTAAAACTACTGCTAAAAACAGAAACAGAAAAATAATTTCTAAACTAAACTAATATATACAAGTGTATATCCCTCCCCCAAACTTAAATCGGACAATGGCCTCATTGGCACAAAAATAGGGGTAAGGAAAAAAAAATTTACCTAAAAATTATTGTTATCTCTGATTTCTTACCGGTTGTAAAAAAAATTCTCTACGGAATATTTCCCCCCAAACTTGAGGAAAACACGATGGTTTTATATCTCAAAGACAAAAATAACAAAAATGTTAGTGGTTAGTAAAAAGAAAATAAAATTTAGTAAGTTAGTAAGTTAGTCAAAAGAAAATTAGCAAAAAGGAATTATATATTATTGTGCTTATGTACAAAGTTAAAGCGAAAATCTAAAAAATACTAGTTACATTATTTTTTAGAATCATCGTACCTGTGAGGCTTGAATGATGTATAATTTAACTGTCACTCACTCAGTGATGAAGGGTAGGGCACAATAGAGACGGGCGGTATATATCCTAGAGATGGTAGGGCAACAAGGTTGTTTATGCAATCGTCTTCAGAGTTAGACATCTCTGCTGTTGAACCTTCAGAATTGTTGCCTGGCTCATGCTCTACTTGGCTCTCTGGTGGTACTTTCGCAAAATGTGCCTCCGATCTTACTTTCTCCCCTACCAATTTCTCATATTGTTCTCGTAAAGTTTGCAACTCTTCCACCACTTTTTCTTTTTCTCCTTCCTATTTTTGGAATTGACAAATGACATTAAACTTTTCTTTTATCTCGACCCTCAGTTTCTCAGATTCACCTTTTTCTTTTGTCACAGCAGTCCAACAATTTCTTGTGAGAGAGTCAATATGTTGTTATTATTCCTAGCATGTCTGTATTAGGGAGTCCTTGTCATTTAGCAATTAGAGTACTTTCCCTTTTTGTATTATTAGTTGATGATTCTTTTCAGTCAGTTGAGCATGGAGTGATTGTTGATACTCTTTGTGGCTTTTTCTTTCGATGTTTCCCTAGCATCCGGTTCACTGATGAATTCGCAAAATTGCTCCATCAGGTTTGTCATTTTATGCTCATACTCCTCTATTTCCCATTTCCATAGGTTTTCTCTAAGTATCCCATTTTCTTCTTGTAACTGCACAACTTGGCCTCCAAGGGCTGTCGTGGACTCCTAGATTTTCTTGTTTGTTTTAGCTGTCCAATGTGCATGGTAGTCTTTTGCAGCCTTTCGTTTTAATTTCTCGATTAACTCTTGGCGCTCATGGGCAGTAGGCATGTTTTCTCATACTCAATTTTTCAATATATGCAATTCTTCCATCATCCTCCTCACAACCCCTGGTAATTGGGCATTTGTGTTTTGCCATAACTCTACTTCTTTTATCCTTCGTTCTAGGTTAAATTGTTCAATCATTGGAACTACTAAAGTAGTGGCTGGGGGAGTCAGTTCCTAATGTAAAAGGGCACTGAAGCTGTCCCTTGTAGCTCCAAGATGTAGTCTTGTAACTGTAGTTTGGTATCCCCGAGTCTGCTCCAATGCTGGAATTGTAGGTACCATGATGTTGGTTCTAGGATCAGCATGGAGTGGCGCTTCAGCTCCTATTGCTTGAGACACAGGAAGTTGAATTGATATTGTTTCTGATGGGGCAATAGGTTGAAGAGTAATAGGGACTTGGCTAGAAGTAGCCATTTCAACATTCTGTTGTTCTACTGGTGCAAGATTTTCCTCTGTTGCTTCACTGATTGGATTCACCGGACTTGCCTTGGTAGAAGTTGGTTCAATTTCATGGGGCATAGCAGGCCCTGTTGGTGAATCCAGTGCTCAGTCATATAGACTAGCCTGATCTGCAACTGGTATTCTTACCTCAGATATATCCTCTGGCACTGTGATCTTTTCCTTCTCAAAGGGTGGAGTAGAAATACTCACACCTTCTTTCATCACCACTTCTTTGGTGGCTCCAATATCTGCTATCTGCTCTATGGCAGTCTCTTCCCTTTCTTCAGGAATTAATGGGACTAATGGGACAGAGGGAGTACTTTTGGTGCGAGGAATAAGTGGTATTTTCTTTTTATTTTCAGCACCTAGAGTTCTTCTATAGGCTAGAACTGTCAAGCCTTCCTCTAGTCTCTGTAAAACTTTTTTTGTGGGATTTATATTGTATCCCACATTCATCAATAAATTGGTTATAAGGCCTCCAAATGGCACAACTTCCTCGTTTGGTATTTTTCTTGACTCATTTTCTCCCTCACAGTCATGATAACTTCAAGAAGATAAGAGGACACATTGAACCAATAGCGATTTCCATAAGGTACAATGCTTTACAAAGAGTGTTCTTCTTTGGGTTCCATGTCCCATAGGGTGAATAGTCTAATGTATCAGTACATCGAAGAAGTGAAGTGATAAATTCCTCGCTTCCAGATCCTTTCGAAGGAAAAAGGACCTATCTTGTGGGGATTTTCCTAACAATTCTATTGCCATATTAATGAAGCTAGGGAGGATCTCAAATGGCATCCTTAAAAGATTGGTCTATGGGTTGTCATATGATAATTACAGTATTTCTAAAGGTGCATTCATTACCTAGGCGACCATTTCCTTTGTAATTTCGATCAAGAGTCCATCAATATTGGTAGAGAGAATTAAGGATGACCCTTGGCTGCTTTTGGTCATATTTTTATAAAATAGTCTCACCAATCTAGGATAGACCAGTGTGATCCCTGGCTCGAAGAAATAATTTAGGCTGGCATCCTTAAAATACTTTATTACTTCGCCCCCCATCTCCAATTTTTCCAAGGTGTCGACGTCTACTGCCTCCTCGGCTCCCACAATATGTTATTTTATTGAAATTGGGAGTTTATCCGTCGGTGTATCAGAGGACATTAGCCTTTTGCCTTTATATCTAATTTTGGCCCCTTTTTAGGGAAAGACACAGGTTTTTTCTCAGTTGTGTCTGTGGGACCTTCTCTGAAAACTACCCCTAAAGATTTGGTTTTCTTCTTGGGAGGGTCTGTTGCTTTTAATTTAGCTTTAATAGCAGCAACTCGTACAATATGGTGAATGATTGGGGTGTTATCAGATTCGTTACCTTCTTCTTCATCCCTGTCTTCCCTTTGACGCTTGCCCTGCTTGTTTGTCATTCTCCTACTCATTTCTGTAAAAAATTAAATAATCAACACCATTAATTAAACTTTAAATATCATGTATTGAATAAATACTGCATGTAGATATCCTTTTCATTTAAAAATGGTTCCCTTACCTTTTTTGATGTTTGAAACCCTAATTTGAAATTATACTATAGAATGATCATAAGATTATCTCAAAATGAAGCAAAAGAAGGAAGGGGGTAAATGGTTGGATTGGGTAGCAGAATGGTTAGAATTTGGGCGATTTAAAAAAGAGAGGGAAGCTAAGAGAGGAAAAACTGAAGGGTTTTGAAAATGGAACCAACATATCACCTTTTGATGAATTTGTAGGTCCTATTTTCAGTGATGACTTGCTAAACCGGTCATCACATGAGATTCACCTAGAATCGTAGGTTGATTCTAGCCTTTAGTGAATAAGAATCGTAATCGTTGCGCTTCTGTTTAGGCACACTCACGATTAATCGTAAATCCATACGATTGTTTGTTATAATAAACAATAAGTCTAAACTACGATTTATCATTTTTCAACAATTTAGGTCATAGTCTGATACTTAAAAGAAATGAAAAGAAAAGAAACAATTTACATATTTTACAATTAGTGCTACGGGTGCATCTGTAGCTTGACAATTCCTTAAGGATTTCAATTCGAAGTGTGGGGGACAGAGGTCTCCCCTAAAAGTACTTGTCCTTTTGGATTATTGACTGACTGCATTGGCAACTGTCCACTCTCTCTCCTTGCCACTTGTGAGGCTAGTTGGTCAATCTAGCTCTCCAACTTCGTAATGGACTGTGTATGTGAATGTAGTGTCTGAGAGAATTGGGTCAGTTGGTGCAATTCCTTGGAATGTTGATGTGACTGTTGCTGCAAATCCCCGGAGGATCTGAACAACCGTGGCATCAAGTGTATTGTTTTGTGGAGCAAATTGCTATTGTGCAGCCGACATAGGAGGTCTTTGATGGAACACTTGAGTCTGAGGAAATCGAGGTTGCGCAACTTATGGTGCTAGTTGTGCTCCCGCTGTGGAACCATAATTAAATCCAGGTGGTTTCTCTAGGCTGGATTATATGAATTTCCATAATCTCCTATCTGAAAGGTCATTACTTGTTCAGTCTCCATCACCTCTTGGTGTGATGACGCAACGGGTTTGTCGATGAAAGTTTGGCAATTGGACAGTTTGCTATGGATCTCTCCACAGTGCATGGCCTGACAGACATTAAAGTTGTGATTTATTGTTCAAGAGCCGCAACCTTTGCACTCATGTCATCCTCTTTCTTTACTCTGTCTTTATTGATATCATAAATACCACCCATCGCGAGCGGGGTGCGACGAATAATATCTGGGTCAAATCAAAGTAAAACCTATTTTTTCTTTGAATTATCGGCCAATTTTTCAAATAGATTCCACGACTGTTGGCCATTTTGAGCCATAAATGCTCCTCCACTAATGACATCAACTATGGACTGGTTGGTCTCAGTTAATCCCTGATAGAAACTTTGAGCAATGGACTAGTTTGGTACATCGTGATGAGGGCACTTTCGCAATAAATCCTTCATCCTAGCCCAACTCTCATGGAATAATTCTTCAGACAATTGTTGGAAGTCTTGAATGGCTTAGCGAATTTGATTAGTCCTACCAATTGGAAAGTACTCACCCAAAAACTTTGACTAAAGTGCTTCCCAGGTGATAGTAATTCTTGCGGGGAGCGAAATTAACCACGACTTCGCCCTTTCTTTGAGAGAGAGAGGAAACAGTCGTAATTTAAAGGCTTCACCATTGGTGTTTGGAGCTTGGAACCTGGTGCAAAGTTCTATGAAGTCCCTAAGGTGTTGATAGGGATCTTCTCGGTCAAGTCCATGAAAGGTCAGTAGCAATTGAAGTATGTGGGACTTGATCTCAGAATTTTAACCTACTGCTACCTCTGGTATCACTATACAAGAGGGCTCGATCAAGGTAACCGGGTTGAAGTGCGCTTGGATTGAAAGTTCGTTAGCCATGGTTTGAGAATTTCTTGCAGAGGATCGATTTGTTGCAAGCCTGCGCAAGAAAGTTCGCTCAATTTCTGAGTTGTATGTAAAAGAGTTTAAACTTCTAGACTGGGTATGACGCATACACTAGAAAAACAATCTTTTTGTATATTTTTAATTTTATGCTTTTTATTTTAGAGAAAAGTAAGTAGAGAAAAGAATCTAGGCCTCTCACTACTCTGATCAGAGGAAGTTGAAACTTTGATTTACTTGTTCTGAATAAACCTGCAAAAAGATTTAAGAAGTGATCAAAGAAAAATAAAAATATAAAGAAATATAAAAAGAGAAAGATAAATATTAGTTCCTAAAAGAATAAAAATATTAGGATATGGATAAAAATAAAAGATAAATCTACTTCCCTGGCAGCGGAGCCAAAAACTTGATTCGCTTGATTTTGTATATATATTAAACTAAAGTCTTAACCTATTGCAAGTGCACAATGGAAATTATAGTACTATTATAGGATCGTTCCCACGAGGAAGTTTGTTTATCTCTTCTCTATTTTCTACATCTTTATATTTAAATTCTTATTTTAAAAACTTCTATTTATCCTTAAGATCTAATCTACTGGAGAAATATGAATAAAAGAATTTTGTTTTTAATCTAAAGTGCATAAAAATAAATCCTAATCCTCCTTCTTCAGATTGAGATCGTCAATCCCAATCTTCAGCTATTGGATATTTATAAAATTAAATAATACCGTTACACTATATCTCTAGTTTCCTAGCATTGAGCGTCAATCAATACTAAAATTCTATCAATATAGATTTAATCTAATAAACAATTAACCAGAAATTTGGGTGTCAATCAGACTCTAGAAAATTGAAGATGGAAAATAAAAAACCATTACACTAATCTGCAAATTCTAACCTGAGTCATTAATTCAAATCAAAACTTGAAGATGTTTACAAAGCTGTAAATTTTGCATAAAAATAAATCTATTTAGAAAGCAAAATAAAATATATCCATCACCTCTCAATCGCAGTCGTCAATTGGTAAATTATTTGACTGATCAGTTACTTATTTTGTCTATTGCATATGCTTTTATTATTTATTTTTACTTATTTTTGTCTCTTGTGGCCTAGTCATTTGACTGGTACCCCTTTTGTTATTTACTTGCAACTTACCCCTACGATTCCGCATCTTTTGATACTCACCGCTACAATTCCGCATTTTTTTCTTTGCCTAGTCACTTGATTGGCAACGTTTTAGCTGCTTAAGCCATTTGACGGGCCTACTTGACAAATTAGGTTTAAATTCTTGTCATTTACATTTTTACAATTTTTGCCTAGTCGCTTGACTGACATCATTTGTTTCACTTACCCCAACGATTCGACACTTTATATTTCAGCCTAGTCACTTGACTGGCACTGCCCTTTTTTTTCCTACTTGCCATATTTCACCATTAGAAGTCGGCCCGTTGGTAGCACGAGACTCTCATTGCCCGAAGTAAGAACAGTGGTGAAGGCCCTATTGTGAACTTAAGCAAACTTCCCCTAAGTGAATTTAAAAGAATTAAAAGGGAAATAATAATCTTTTTCTCACGGGTAGCTATTACAAAAGGAGGGAAAAATGGTCAACGATACACCCAACCCGGTCCCAAGTAGAGCGGCAGCCCTAGTGGTGATGATCTCGAAAAGGACCACCCCATCTAGTATCTGAGAAGGAGCTCACGCCGGAGGTATATCGGATGGGTGACCGAACTTGTTACTAAGCCTAAACCTTGGGGGAGAGCATTAGTGGAATCGAATCGGCCTTGTATTCCTTAGGCATGGTGAGGAGGGACCCGAAAAGGCTAAAAAAAATTTCCAAGAGGCATTGCCTCAAAAAAATCAAATTCAAGCCCAACTCGGATTTGCCGCTGGAAATAAATAAATAAATAAATAAATAAATACATATATATATATATATATATATATATATAGAAGCCTTACACATGCAAACTATGCACACATAGCCAAAAGCCAGTTTTTTTGCACATGCGTTCATAGTATGCACGCATAGCTTATTTGTTGTGCAGTCTGAATTTGGGGCCTTTTTCACAGTTTTCCGAACCACCCCCCCCCCCTGTACGTTGGTTTTGAAATTCCCAATACTTCCTACATCCTAAATACCTAAACGCTCTTGACGGTCAAGAGAGGTTACCCTCTTATTGGCTCCTTCGAGAGATCGAGATATCGCGTGGAAATTCATGCCCTTAAAGATCAAGAGATTTTCTCGTTGATTCTTAAGAGGGCATCCAGGTCCCGCCGTAGGAAGCCTTGGGGGTGTTAACATCATCTGAGAAGGGAGTTCCAAGGCCCCAAAAAGCACCGTAAGGGAAGGAAGAGAAGAACCAAGGAGAAAGAAAGAGAATAAATTCAAAAAAAATTTGTCTAAAGGGACTCAAAAAAAAATCGTCATCATCATTACAAAATAATAAATCAAAAAATCACCAAAAATAAAAAAGAACCAAGAGGAAAGCTTGTGGTGCCGTAACAACTGTATCGCCAAACCAGCCACCATCTCGTAAAGAAGGAGAAAAAAGAAAATTTTTGGGCCCCAACCCAAAAAACCCATACCCCACCCACTATCAAACCATGGTGTGGCTAGTAGTACCCTCTGCCGCCGATGCCAAAACTTCCCCACCCCACTCAAAATCGGAGGAGATTCCAATCTCCATCCCACCAACCCAACCCCCATTTACCATAACTGGGCGGTTCGGTGGGCCCAATTTTTCTTCCACCTCAAAACAAGCACCCCCCCCCCCATACATTTCCCCCTTTAAGGGAACATTCCGCACCCCCTCCCATATCTGATCCCATGACCATGATGGAAGACATGGTAAGGGCATATACTACCTATAAGTCTTCCCAATCCACCCCAACTACCAACAAACCCCAACCAACCCTCCAAAATCTTAATACATCATTCACCTAAAGCACCAATCCCAATCAACTATCCATAATCCCCACCACCCAAGGCTCCCACCATCAACCATGGAGCCACCCAATTGGACCTCAAAGGTCCCATGCCCAACCAAAAACCCATTCAAATCATCCATCATTCTCCTAATTTCCCACATACACCTACACCCGACCAACACACCATGTTCCCCCTCAATATGGCAAACCTATATCTGCCCTAGCAAGGGAACCATCACATACCTTCAACCAAAATCCCCAATTCACCCTTCCTCTCACCTCCCAACCAAGTCTTCAATATCCTTACTAACCCCATCAAGTGTAATGGCCTCATCAGGCACCCATTCAAAATCCACCATTTACACATCCTCTCACTTCACAAACCAATCATCAAAACTCTCACCAATCACAGTGGCCTCATCAAGCACCTCCTCCATTTGTTGATGCAAGACATCAATATGAAGAGGACGAGGCCAGAAATAATGGGGCCTACATAGGGTATTTCACCAATTTTAATCCCCCACCACCCACATTCACGAACCAACAGGCTCCCGAAAATGAATGGGAGCAGCCTAGTGGGGGGAAACCCTGGGTCTATAGACTAGGGAATCAAAGCTACTGAAAGAGCATATGGACAAAATCCAGAAGTAGTTGATGAAATTAGGAGGAGCTGAGATCCATGCCACTGATTTCTCGGATCTATGCTTGTTCGCCGAGGTGCCTTTTTGCCACCAAAATTTAAAGTGTCATCATTCGATAAATATGACGGCACTAGCAACCCAATTGCTCACCTCAAGTTCTACTATGGGGACATGTGTTAGTATGGCGTAGATGAGTGCCTCGTCATCAAGGTTTTTTAGAAAAGCCTTACTGGTCTGGCCTTGAGATGGTTCACGTCAATAGAACCATCTTTGATAAATACGTGGAGAGACCTCACCCACCTATTTCAAGAGGAGTATGTGTAGAGACCTCAGCAAGGTTTTTTAGAAAAGCCTTACTAGTTCGGCCTTGAGATGATTCATGTCAATAGAACCATCTTTGATAAAATGTGGAGAGACCTAAACATTAATTTTGAACCGCACAAGTCCGATTTGGCCCCATTGAAATAAAAAATTGACGAAACCTTCAACGAATATCTCGAAAGGTAGAGGGCCCTAGCAGCTTAGGTAAGGAATCGCATACCGGACGAAGAACAAATCGAGATGATCTCGAAAATAGCATTGCCAGTTATTTCAGATTTTCTTGTATACCAACAGCAATCCAACATTGTCAACCTAGTGAGAAATGCCAACCGTTGTGAAGACGCGGTAAGAGAGGGTCGTTTAAATAAAACTGTGGCTAGTGGGGCCCACAAATTCACAGAGTAGAAGAATGAGAAAAGAGCAGTGGCAGAGGTTTAAGAAATAATGACCTCACAACCCACCACAAGCATAACACCATTCCAGTTTGGGGTAGTTTAATAGGCCCCAACACAAGCATAACCAGCACAGAGACCCGACAATGGCCCAGGGGCACAGATGACCTCTGAGCAGAGAAGGGCCCGATTTAACCGTGTATTCACTCCCTTGGGGCAATCCCTTAATATCTTGTTGTCCTTATTGATCAAAAAGGGTTTGGTTACCCCATTTCAGTCGCAACCTCCGCCGAATCCAATTTCGAGAAATTATGATCCCAAAACACACTATAATTTCCACCAGAGTCTAGGGCATCCGACTGATCACTACTTTCCATTAAAGCACGCAACACATAACTTGATCGAGGTAGGAAAGATCATCCCACCAGCACCTCCCTAAGCAAATCCACACCAATATACTTCAAGCACCATTACTGCCACACCCATAAGGATGAATGGGCCCAAGGCCCACCATTAACATGATGGAGGAAGACATGGTAGAATTTGATCCCTCCAAGTACATCACTGAAGGGGGAAGCTTCGTATTCCCGAGGCAACAGAGTCAAGAGAATGAAATCATAGGGGTAGTCGAGCCTTTAAATGTAGCCGACTATTTCCCCAATCCTACACCCCAAGCAGCACCGTTAGATTTGAGGCTCTACTTCCCAGCACTAGCTCCCGTCAACTATATTCAACCCACTTTCACCTCGCCTCTGCTATGCCAGCCATTTTCGGCACCAAGCTCCATCAAACACATGGTGCCCATCTTTACCTCACCCCCACTGTTCCATCCACCTTCAATCCCCATCAATAATAATTGGACCAACTTCGCCACACCACCAATCCATCCATCTCTAATACCTTTATCCACACCATTCAGATCCCCGAACCAACCTATGATCCTCACCAAGTTTCGCTCAACTACATTCAAACAGATGTTCATATTGGCAGTAAGAATGGAGGGGCAGTTAAATTCATCACACGATCAGAAAGAATTTTCAAACAGACTGAAGTGCCAGTACCAGTCCAAGCTGAGGAAATAAGAGAACCCGTAGCAATTACACCCCTTGGAAAAGATGAGTCGTGAGTATGCATTGGAAACACAGTTAAGAAGAACGCCAACTCACATCATAATTTGGGACCTATTAATGACGTCTCCACCACACCTCAAAGATCTTATGGTGGCACTAAAAGATGTTCATGTCTCTGATAAAGTCTCCCCAAATAAGGTGGGGCAAATGATGGGTCAGGTTTTGGCTCTTAATGCTATCTCATTTTTAGACGCCAATCTCTTGGCAGAAGGAGGCAACCACTCCAGGTCCCTCAATATCATAGTAGAAATTGAGAACTTGATAATATCGTTGGTATTGATAGACAACGGATCAACATTGAACGTATGCCCACTGAGAACTGCATCCAAGATTGGGCTCGATCCATCCATGTTCAGACCAGCCAAGACAAGAGCCCGAGGGTTTGATAACACTATGAGGGAAGTGATAGGAAAATTTAATATTGAGCTCACCATTGGGCTAATGACCTTCTCTATCCCATTCCAAGTCGTGGATACCAAGTCCACCTTCAACTTACTGCTGGAGCACCCGTGGCTGCATGAAATTAGGGGAGTGCCCGCAACCCTATACTAGAAGCTCAAGTTCATCTCAGAGGAGAAGGTTATAGCGATTCTAGGTGAGGGACAAGAAGAAGGAGAAAGAGTTGCACATAGCGTAAAAACCTCAAAATTCTAGATGTGCCGCACACAGCCGAGGACACGGACCTCCACAATTTTCAATATAATGTAGCGATAGTAGCATCAGAACCCCTCATAAAGGTAACCATAAAAACTAGAGGAGGAATGATTGCAGCGGAAGCAATGCTCCAGAAATGGAGCTACCAGAGAGGCAAAGGATTGGGCCCTCACCTACAAGGCAGAAGAAACCCGATCAGAGTAAAAGGGGGTCAACAGATCAAATTTAATTTAAGATACAAGCCCACCGAAGAAGAATGACAAGAAGTTAAGGAAAAGGCTTGGACCACTGCCGTCTCCAAGGCCAAAGGGAGAGATTTGAAAGATGAACCACGTCTGCGGCCGCACATCAAGAGCACCTTCCTGAGTGCAGGGGTCATCAAAATTGATCAAAATGGTGCAACTCAACTGACCTCGCATAGAATAGCTGCCATCCACGAGACCAATTCCCAAATCATTCCCCCTGAGATCGAAATAGACATCCTTCCCTATCACTCTTTGAGGAGGAGGTACCCCTACCTGTATAGCCACCCATCCTAAACCATCCAAAGCCCTGTTAACAAACAAGGACAAGGTTCAAGATGAACCTATGATAAACATGATGGAGGCAGGCATTGGAGAGCCACCTCAATCCACTTCCTCCATAGAACATGGTAAGGGTGTAGCACCCCAAGTAAGGAATTGGGCATCAATGCCTTTAACTTTGAAAGCTTCAGGTGGCCTAAGATTTGACAACTTCTAAAAAAAACAACCTATAAAAAATGAGGATAGCCTTTGAAAAACAATACCATGCATGTATAAAGACCCGCCTTGCCAGGGGCCCACCTCCAAAGAAAAAGAAAATCCTAAAAAAATATAAAAAAGTATAAAAATATTGTCTTTTAAAATTCTTAAAAAAAGTAAGACAATTGATGCCTTAAGTTAAAAACATGCCTAGTGTGAAATCGACCTCTTTCCTGCAAAAATATAAGGAGAGGTAAGAGTCACAGATTTGGATGAGGAGGTCCTAGTTGAGGAACTTCCTAATGAGTTCCTTGAGTAATACGCTGATTTTGATAATGGCCATACCAAATCATTGAAGAGACCGAGGACGTCAATCTAGGGATAGAGGAAGATCCCATAATCACTAATATCAATACACCGCTATCTCCCAAGGAAAGGCAAGGCATGATTGATTTCCTTCGCTCAAACCGAGATGTCTTTGCATGGGCATACAAGGATATGCCTAGTTTAGATACCAATTTGGTCGAGCATGAATTGCCATTGTATCTCGACGTAAAGCCTGTCAAGCAGAAATTAAGACGTCTCCGACTCGAGTGGATGTTAAAAGTGAAGGATGAAGTCATCAAGCAGTGTAACGCTGATTTTCTCATGTTCTCCAAATATCCGTAATGGCTAGCCAACATTGTGTCAATACCGTAGAAAGATGGAAAGGTCCACATGTGCATTGACTTTAGAAATATTAATAAAGTAAGCTCGAAAGATGACTTCCCCTTGCCACACATCGACATCTTGGTCGATAACACTGCTAAGCACGGGATGCTCTCTTTCATGAATGGATTCTCCGAGTACAACCAAATAAAATGGCAGAGGTAGATCGAGAAAAGACAATGTTTATCACTCCATGAGAAACTTTTTGCTACAGAGTCATGCCTTTCGGCTTAAAAAATGTTGGAGCGACGTATCAAAGGGCAATGACAGCACTGTTCCATGACATGATGCACCAAGAGATCTAGGTGTACGTCGATGACATGATCACCAAATCACAGGAGAGAAGTGATCACCTGCTGAACCACCAAAATCTATTTGAAAGGTTGAGAAAGTACAGGTTGCATCTAAACCCTCAAAAATATGAATTCGACGCCATGTCAGGAAAGCTATTGGGCTTCATTGTCAGCAGGAGAGGCATCGAGGTCGACCCAGTGAAAGTAAAAGTCATCGTAGAAATGCTGCCATCATCTACCGAGAAAGACGTTAGAGGTTTCTTGGGTAGAATACAGTACATCGATCAGTTCATTGTACAGTTAAATCCTATCTACAAGCCGATTTTTAAACTACTAAGGAAATATTCGCCCGTCGAATGGAATGACGATTGTCAAGCGGCATTTGATAAGATGAAAAACTATCTCCTCAACCTACCAGTTTTAGTACCACCAATCCCTAAGAGGCCACTCCTAATGTATCTCTCAATAATAAAATTCTTGATGGGATGTGTCCTAGGATAGCATGACAAAATCGGAACAAGAGAGTAGGTCATTAACAATTTGAGCAAAAAATTTATTGACTATGAGACGTACTATTCTCATCTAGAGAAAGCATGTCTAGCTCTCGTTTGGGCTACCCAGAGGCTTCATCACTACCTGCTCTCCCAGGTGGTTCTCCTTCTAGCTCGAATGGATCCCTTGAAGTACTTGTTTGAAAAGTCGGCTCTCACTGGACCAACTGCACGCTGATGTTGGTATGTACTTTTTTCT
The DNA here is from genome assembly GCA_021018995.1 of Chloranthus sessilifolius. Classification (NCBI taxonomy): domain Eukaryota; kingdom Viridiplantae; phylum Streptophyta; class Magnoliopsida; order Chloranthales; family Chloranthaceae; genus Chloranthus; species Chloranthus sessilifolius. The sequence goes on from CM037589.1 coordinate 144,676,718, forward strand.
GGGTTCCTTTCGATCCCCGAAATAAGTGGCCCAATTCGGTTCTGTGGACTCTGGCTAGGAGCGTTAGAATAATAAACTGTCAAATATTAAATTGCTCAAATAAAAGATACCTATGTTGATGTGATCGCCAACTGAAGCTATTTAACAATGCTGCAATACGTCACTGATCATGCTTTACGAGGTGTGGGTCAACTCATTTGTTGAACGTCGGCTGACCGACTCCAACAGCTGTAGTTCTTCTGGTCTAGCTTTCTAATTTTACTCTAAGTCTAATTTGCTTTATCTTCTTATCATGCTCTAAGTCTGACTGATTACAGTTTTCCTAGTAGTACTCTAACTCTAACTGACTGAGTGTCCTACTGCTATTCTAACTCTAATTATTCTAGTGTCCTAGTGTTACTCTGATTCTAAGTTATTTAGTATCCTAATACCACTCGAATTCTAATTAATTTGATTTCCTAATGCTACTCTAACTAGGAAAAATAAAGGGGTCTGTGGCTCATTATGCTAAGGAGGATCGACCTCGTTCCTGGGTACCCTCCGTAACCTCTCTTAGGCAAATTGGTTGGCTAAGGCAATTTTGTAAATATTAGAGATTAAAAACTGAATTTTGAATTGAGAGTTAGGAATTTACGGATCGAAATTAAGGAATTTGAAGATTAAGAATTTAGAATTTTAGAATTAAAACCTTGGATCTAGACTTATGAACTAGAACCAAGAACTAGAATTAGAATTAGAACTTTGAAAATTATGAACTAGAACTAAAACTAAGAACGAGAAATCTAGAACTAAGAATTAGAACTAGAAATTAAGAACTACGAATTAAGAACTAGAACTAAGGACTATAACCTAATAATTAGGACTAAGAACTAGAAAGAGATTACCTAAAGCTAAACGCTTCGTCCTCCTTCCAGAGCCACAGAGAGAAAGGACTCGAGCTTAAGAGAGGCCTGAGCTCGAGAGAGAAAGAATTTCTATTCAATTGTGTGTTCGGGTGAGGTAGGGACATGTGCGCAATAATCGAATTCTACGCATGGTCGTAAGTCCTCAATTGAATTTCGTGCATAGTTCAATGCGCTTAATTCACTTTGAGTCGGTCACTGACTAGAGAGTGACCGGTTGGGTGGCGTGTCCTAGTTTCAGTGTACCTTGGAACTAATTTTGCACATAAGAGTATGTGTGGAATTTAATTTTGCGCGGGTAGAAGTGTGTGAGATCGGGGAGTTTGGGAGTCCTAGGGAATTAGAGTCTCATTCTACATATGGGTTGATTCTACGTGTTGGTCCACACGTGGGATCGATTTCATGCATGGGTGTATGCATGGAATTGGGGTCTTTGGGCGGTGCACATAAGGCATACCCTAGTCCAGGTGGGACTAATTACGCGCAGCTGAGCCTGCGTGTAATTGAATTAAGCGCATAATGTCTTGTGCCAAATTCAGGTCTTAAGGCGGTCTGCGGGAAGAATGAACTTGGTCCAAGTGGAACCAATTGCGCGTATGCATCCACGTGTTCAATCAAATTTTACACATCTATATATGTGTGAAATTCAGGATCTTCCTGGGTCAGGTCGAGTCCGAGCCACAGAGCTATTGTTTCAGCATGGGTCTCAACCATATACTATTATTTCAGTATATAGTCCCCATATTTAGGGTTTTAAAGTCTTTGGAGAAGGTCAATCCTTTTTTGAGGATCGTGCATAAGGTCAAAGGTTGACCGCATATGTTTGTATTCTTCAAGAGGGAAAAATCAGGGTGCCTACAGATGCCCCTCTTCGGCTCGTCCTTCTGGAGTAAGGGTGCGTCGAAGAAGTAGACACCCCCTCTTCTTATGTGCCTTCTCGTTTCTTTGGAAAATCACAAGTATGAATCAGAGAGCTGACATGAAAACTCGGCTTTCTTATCTATCAGTGCAAGCTAAAAGGGAGTATTTGGGGACCTACTGGTAGCTGTCGAGAGGGATATCCTTATTCATGGGTATAAGTGGCATCCCGTCGTATGTCAAGACATGTTGTTAGTGGCAGTCAAACAGAGGGAAATTGACGTAATCGAGATACCGAGGGGTTTCATACGAATGTCTAGAGATAAGGTCGAGTGACCAAATAATATGATGTAATTTGATGGCAAAGGTTTTCACAAGTCATGTCAGGCTGGGGGCATCATTGCTCAAACCAATGGCTCATTAGGGTTCCCTTTCCAGTGGACATTTGTGATGTCTCAAAGCTGAGTATACTTGGTGTTCGGTTTCCCAAGGGAAAGAATGGATTGGAGTGATGAAAAGTGAAAGTTTGATAGATAGGAGCTTTTAAAATTTTGGAGTTTTTAGTTTAAGATCAATTCGGTGGTAAAATGGCAAAAAATGTGGCTTCCGAGACGTCGCTAAGTAGATCCATCGGTACAAGATTTGTGGACCCGACCTTTGTTTGGTAGTCAAGACGATGCTCGATATGTCGGATTCACCGTCTAACCTTCTCACGGATACTAATGATTGTCTCTTATGGGAGGACTACAGTGATTCATGAATCAGGAGAGATGGATTTTGAAAACATTTGGCTTAATATTAGTTAACTATACTTTACAGGGAATATCGAGTAAAGGGGGGTGATACTTACCTGATTTTGTCTTGCGGTGGGACATCAAAGCGTACGATGGGAGACTCATGACGGGACTTGATTTGGGCACGATGGGATGCCAGAGAGTTCCTTCTCTTCTTTCTATGCCATGGTAGGGCCCGGTGATTGTTGGGGCGATGGGACATTGGTTGAGGTAGGTGGGACACTTAGGGAGTTCGGGTATGCTCTTCACGATGAGACATTGGTTGAGCCTCCCTTTGGTCGGTAGTCAACTACTTTCTTCTCAGGTGGATAATGTGGTGCCACCTACCTCAACCAATGTCTCATCGTCATGGTCCAACACCATCATGGTCCAACACCATCAAATCATCAAATTCTATGGTTAGGAGTTTTGTCCTCCTCCTGCCATCATACGAAGACATCTAGAAGTGTGAAGATGTCAGGGATGCCCTCAGAGTTTGCTTATGCTTCCCTGGTGGGGAATTTCAGGGGTGCCCTCACAGTTTTGCTTTTGCTTCCCTGAATCTATTGATTGTTCATTTGTCATGTGCTCTCGCTCGGTTGTGCTTCCTTTCTATGTATATATTAAAATAACCTGCTAACGCAAGAATTATGAGGTTTGATGGAACCTTATATTTTAATTTTTTCTGCTCTATCATCGACTCTAATGGCTGAAGAGGTGTATGAGAATCTAAAGTTTTTTATATTTTAAAAAAGAGTTCTATGATCCACTAGTCCTTTCGATCAATTCACCCGAATAGGAAGGTGGTCAATGAGTTAGATGATTCTTAAAATGGTTTCAAAAATAATGACCTATGACTGGCGAATGCCTTACGATGATTGCGAGGATGATACGTATAAGTATGCATATTTAAGATACGAGACATGATGATCGAGTTATGGGTAGCGATATGGGGTCCCCTGTTGTGGTTTCCTGAGCATGTGGCAAGAATAATGTAAGTACTTCCCTTGTGGGTTTTGATTTCCTCCAGGCGAGACGATTGTGTAGGCATTGTTTCTTAGCACCAGCTCCTTGACTTTGAGTTCTCGGTCGAGTATGAGTTCAAAGGGTTTGGGGCATAAAAGAGTATTTTTATTTTCAAGTATTTATATTTTTGGGCACTTACACTTTTGATTTTTTATGACTTCTCTATTTTTTTATTTTTTGTATTATTATTTTTTTTGTGTTATGTTACAGCATCAGTTCCTTGAGCGGAGGCTGGATCAAAAGGTCGGATGGACGGAGTGACAATTGGGTAATCTATTTCGGGGCCCTCGATCATGCTTGATCTGATCGATTTGGAATGAGAGAGATGTTATGTTTAGGCTTGTGTTTTGGATGATATGAGATTTGTCAAAATAGGTGTGGTGTCTGTTAACTTCTTCTTTTGACTAGTCTTTTATGGCCGGTGACTCCTTGTCGAGAGGGGCCTTCTTTAGCTTCTCAGTAGAGTAGGGCATGTTATAAAGTTGGGGCATAGAGTCGTCAGGGTTATTTATGGGTTGTCAGAAAGTTGTTTGTAGGCAAAGTTAGAGTGGAGTCCGCTGTGAGGGAAGGTAGTGTTGTAAACGTAATGATAGGATGAGGAAAAAGTAAAGTAAGAGGAGGAGACGTGAAGGTGTAGGCAAAGGTGGACCCTTCTTTCGTGTGGGGTGGTTTAGTGTCGTTTGGTTCTGGTTGTTTTGTCTGGTGTGTACTTTAGGTTTATCGCGAGGTCGTTTTATAGTTTTGCGAGGAAGCACAATGTCGACTATCTATTGTGCTCATTTTATTGCCGGTTGGTGTTCTGTGAAGGTTTTGATTGCGAGGTCTATGGAAACCCGGGTCTGAAGGTTAGAAGTGATTTTAGTTGTGACATTGATTTCCTGTTTTGATGGGATTTAAGGATTAGGTGGCATGTTGATTTGTTAATCAGGGTCATAAGATTTATGTCTGATTTGATTTCGAGAGTGGGAGGGATGATCGGCTCCTTGATAGGTTCAGTGGTTGGCTCAAAGGTGAGTGGAGTTGGCGTTGTAGGGATAGGTTCAGTTTTAGTGATGAGTTCATGCTCGATAACAGGCTCGAGTTTGACGACAGGTTCAGGTTTGATAATGGGTTCGGGTTTGATGGTGGGTTCGCCTTTGATGGTGGGTTCGAGCTTGTGGATGGGTGCAGGGTTGATGATAGGTTTGGGACTAAGTTTGACGATTGGTTTAAGTCCAATGACAGGTTTAGTTTCGTGTCCGATGACAGGTTCAAGTTCGTTCATGGGTTTAGGCTCGATGATAGGTTCATGTTCGATGATAGGTTTAGATTTGCCGATAGTTTGGGGCTTGATGTTAGGTTTGTATTCGGTGATCGATTTAGGTTTGATGGTAGGTTCGGGTCCAGTGCCCTGTCCGGGTTTGATGATGGTTTTGGGTTTGAGACACAGTTCCATAATTGGAGAGGCGATAAGTTCGATAACAAGTTTAAGTTTCTGTTTCAGAGTCGGGGGATGATAAGTTCAGTAGTGAGTTTAGGTTTCAAGGTGGGTGTAGAAGTTGATTTGACGGTCGATTCTAAAGTTTGTGGGGCAAGGTTTTTGATCGTGTGTTTGATAAGGAGTTCAAGTTTTGACGTTGGTTCAGGTGTAAGGGGCTGGCGATTTGAGGAAGGGGCTCAGTTGCAGGTTTAGGTTCAATGTTTCGTTTCGAAATTTGTGGGGTGATTGGTCCGAGAGTTGGTTTGGGAGTGAGAAGGCCGGTGATTTTAGGAACGGACTCAATCATGGGTTTAGGTTTGAAGCTTAGCTTTGCGATCAATTGAAGTATAAATGAGATTTGATTACGGGGTTGGGTTCAGAGTTTAGTTTTGTGATCGGTTTAAGTATAAATGGTGTTGTAATGTATGGATAGATTAGTTTGAGAATTTCTTCTAGGACTGGTATGTAAGTTTGTCCATGTATCAGTAGTAAGGTTGGTTCAGGTGTAAGCTTAGGGAGCGTGAGGGTTGATATGTTCGTGAGTGAGTTGTCGAGTTCAAAGGTGGGTTGAGTTGGTTCGAGGGTGAGTGTGTTGATTTTGGTGATAGGTTGAGTTGATCCGGGACTGGGTTTGGAAATTTTAGTGATAGGTTGGGTTAATTTAGGGGTAAGTGCGTTTAGCTTGGTGATGGGTTGAGTTAGTTTAGAGGTGAATTCGGTGATAGGTTGAATTTTAGTAATCTTAGAGACCGGTTCAGGGCGAAAGGTGATTTCGCGTTTATTGGCATGTGGGACAGGGTTAGTTGGTTGTGAGTGAATGGTATGGATGTGCTCCGAGGGATATTCGATTCCACGGATTAGGCTTGCTGGGTGGAATGGGCCAAAAGCGGTTGGAGGTGTAGATTTTTATTGGAGGTATGGTTGAGTATGGTATGGTAAGGAGTCGTAAAGACAGGGTTGGTTAGTATGGTGTTGTACGCAAGTTGAGGGCTTGATTGGGTTTGGCTAAATAACGGGTTGTAGAAGGTGGTATTGCTGAGATGTTGTTCTTGATTCTGGTTAGGACATAAAGGTTGGTTGTGGTCAGGGTATAGGTTAGTATATAGATCTTGAGCTTGGTCATATGGGTGGTATGGTTGACGGTTTGTTTGGTTTTGTCCTTAGTTTGTGTTGATTTGTTCGGGGCTTAGAGTCTCATTTAGGGTGTGTGTCTCAGGGTCATTAGAGGAGGATTCATTGGATGTTAGTGTAAGGAGATTAAGGTCCCCATTCTTCAGGCAACGTTCTATGTGTAAAGTGCGTTGATAAAGGCTTGCGAAGTTGTGATGGTCGCTTAAGATGAGAGTGCTTCGAAGGGGTTCACAGGTATTCCTGATCACAATCTCTATCACATTGTTTTCTTTTATTTGATTCCCCGTTCAGGCAGCGAGCGTCCTCCAGCAGTTAGCGAATGTCATCAAGTCTTTGTCATCTTCTTGTCTTATGTGCATCAAGTCAGCAAGACTGATCTCTTCGTGAGTCAGGTATCGATATTGGTCTAAGAATCTATCGGCTAAATTTTTGAAGGTCGCAATTTCAGCTAGAGGTAAGGCCGCGAACCAGTCAAGGGCTTCTCCTTCTAGTAATCACTGAAAGTAGTAGATCAGGAGCCCATGATTGGTTCAAATCAGTAGGCAGTCATTATAGAATAGGGCCAAGTGGTGCTTTGGATTGCCTGTACCATTGTATTGGTTGAATTTTTGAGGTTTAAAGCCAGCGGGTATAGTGAAGTCGATGTCTCAGCAAAATTTGTCGAATGCGCAAGATTGGTTAGAGCTTTCTCTCTTAGCCATGTAGTTGTCTAAGAATCGATGGAGGTCATTCGTGTTAATGATGATCTCTTTTTTAGGTGTCTCAGGAGAGGGTTGTCTTCGGTGGTCATTGTTGTAGGAGGTTTAAGGGATATGTCTGTTAGATGTCGACAGAGTTAGGATATGTGAGGGGGTTAGTGACTTTTCCATTAGTCTGGTTCTTGGAGTAGCTTGTTTTTTACTTATTTATTTTTGATCTGCTACGGCTTTGTATAAGTTGGTTAGGGATTGTTGTAGGGCATCAGTTTCTTTTCCTCCCTTCATCAGCTTGTTGGCGGTGTGCTCCATAATTTGGCTAGCCATGGAGTTCTGTCCGTTGTCACTTTCTCCATTGCTGCTGTCGTTATTATAAAGTAGGGTAAAAGCGGGTTGTCTACCTTCGCCGACCATATTTATCCGGGCACGACGTTGGACTGTCCATGGGGACAGTCTAATGTTATACTCGGGGTCACTAAAGTTCAATTTTTTAATGCCTGACATTTTTATGTTTTTGGAAAAGCCGAGTATGTAGTGTGTCTTTTTCAAGTTATGGAGGTAGTAGAAAAGGGCATCTAGAATGCCTATATGTGCGTAGGTGTGTGTGTGAAAAAGTAAATAAAGTAAAAAAATATAACCAAGCTAATTAGATTGGAGCAAGCTTAGCAAAAAGAAGTCCCATCGTGATTGCCAGTCTGTTGGTACGTGTTTTTTTCTGAGTTCCTTTCGGTCCCCATAATAAATGGCCCAATTCGGTCCTATGGATGCTAGGTAGGGCTAATAGAATAATAAACAGTGAAAAATTAAATTGCTGAAACTAAAGATTAAATAGGGGATACCTATGTTGATGCGATTGTCAGTTGCAGATATTTATCGACGCTGTAATACGTCGCTGACCACGCTTTACGAGGTGTGGGTCAACTCCTTTCCTGAACGTCGGTCGGCCGACTGTCGATCACTGAAATATACCACTTTTCACCTTCTAACCTAACTTTTAATGGACCTTTGAGCTGGTTAATAATGATTTTTAAGTGTGTTTTTACAACTGACAATAAAGTATAGCTTAGTGCAACAATCCATCATTGTAGAGCCAAGAAGAAAGAATTTTAAGATAAGAAATGAGCTGATGGGAATTACATTGACTGCACCATGATGGTTTACACTACTGGGGGTGCTTTGCATGCCTCGGGGCCCTAGAAGTCCTACAGAGAGAGAGAGAGATGGAGCTCAAAGTTTATGGAGTGCTGCTGCAGTGGATTAAATAGGACAGCTATGGAGCACATTGCTGCTGTAGCAAATTATACAAAGTGCACACTCAGCAAACCAGCAACTACAGCAGTTTCAGCACTTTCATTTGAGCAGTTGCACACAACATTTGAGCAATTCACATGTGCAACAATTCAGCTCTTAGCATTACAACACACTGCACCTTCAACAGCTCAAATGAAATCCTAGCCTCACAAGGTGCAGCATTGAAGCCATGCCAAGCTGCATAACTGCTGCATTCCACTTGTAGAGTAGCTGTTTCAGACCTGAGCCCCACAAGATGAATACCTGAAGCAAGACAAGCTATCGAGCTACTGCAACAAGCTGTCAAGCTGCAGACTTGAACCACATGAGTTGCAATGCTTGATTTTCTATTTATATACTTGAGTCAATGCTGAAGAAGAACTTCTTTCGAGAAGTTGCTCTTGCTGGAAAATCAACTACTCGAGTGGTTCCTAACACTTCAGAACCATCCTATCAAACTGCAGATGTGAAGCACTCGAGCACTTACCTGAAACTAGCAGAATAGTCGAGCAGCTCACACTCTCTTGCAGCAAGTTCACACTCGAGCACATCATATGTGCAGCAAACCAGCACTCGAGCAGTTGTGTAGCAGCCTCAAGAGCACACTCGAGCAGTCCATAGAGTACTGTAGAAAACCTGTCGAGTGGATGAACAATCAAACCTGCCAAGCAGCTTCAAAACCATCCACTCGAGCTGCTGGCTGAAGCATTACATGTTGTCGAGTGGAGGAAACCAACCTCACAAGCTGTAGACTTGAAGCAAAGAAGCTGTCAAGAAGTTCCATTGATCCTATCACACTGCAAGATGCTGATACAAGGAGTTGTTGAGTGGTTCATGGCTAAACTACCAAGTTGTCAAGCAGTTGAAACCAACCTCTTGAGCTGAAGCATGAACCTCACGAGCTGAATGCTGAAGCATTACATGCTGTCGAGTAGTTCTGGGGCCATCCTCACGAGTTGCATTACTGAAAAATAATTCAAATCAACCTGTCGAGCTAAAGTGCCTGAAGTTATCCATCCTCATGAGCTGCCTTCTGAAGCTAGTTATCCACTCAAGAATACATACCTGAAGCTCCATCCACTCGAGGCTCGAGTTCCAGCCATTCATTTCACTAGGGGTATTTTGGGGCTTCCACAACACCTAGGGCACATGTCCCAAGGAACTGAGTTGTTCCCCACTTCCCGAGGTAGCACTTGGCCACAGATGGGCCATGAAACTAGCTCCAAAAGTGATTACTCTTTCTTATTTCTAATTGGCTACAACAATTCACTGCTTTATGGATTATATATATATATATATATATATATATATATATATATATATATAGCTATAATTTACCTTGGGAATGAAAGCCAGGATTATCCTGAGCTCACTTTTAGGTTTTTAATTTATTTTCTTCTTTCTTCTTCCTTAGCTCAGCAGTAGGGTTGAGTTAATTTTCTTTATAGCAGCTAGGTTTATTTCAGTTTTGCAATCGGTTTTGTAATAATATAGTGAGCAGTTTGGGGAGTTCGCACAGACTACTGCCCTGAGGGAAATCATTGTATGTCCTTTTCATTCAATGAAATGGCAAGTTTAAAGCTTCATTAAATCTATATTTTTCCTGTATTTTTCACATAGATCTATATGGGTTTTATGCACCTATGGTTGTTTGAGCTTGTAGCCTTACAACCATAGTGGCAGTAGTATTCCTGTTATATCTCTAACCTCTGTGATTGGGATAAGCCTGTGACCATTTTAGTGGGCAAGATATAGCCCTAAGGGTGGTCTAGATTATAGGGTTGTGCTAGATTCTTTTTCTCTGCACTTGTGCTTGTAGCCAAGTGAGAGACAGCTGCAAACCCAACTTCTCAGTTTTGCAATCCCATCTTTAGTGAATAGATCTATATTCTCGTATAGATTGCAGACTTGTGAGCTAGATCATTGCAGGCCTTTTCGTAGCAATGACCAGCTGATTCTAAATCTCCATTCAGCCAGTGATTTCTAGTAGTTTTCACTAGATCTTCATGGATTATTTGCTCCTATGGATGCATGAGATTGTAGCCTTGCAAATATAGTGTCTGCAATGGTTTTCCTGTTCTAGTTTAATCCCTTGACTAGATAAAATCCCTGAGGTATTCTGTGGCCATTTAAGTGGACAGAATACAACCCTAAGAGTAGTCCATGTCTCTGGGTTAGATTGGATTTTTCTACCTTGCACTTGTGCTTGTAGCCAAGTGAAGGATAGCTACAGATTCAGCTCTTGACCTGAGTTGCAGTAAAGATTAACCCATTGCTGTCTACTTCTCCCCATTTTTACTTTATTTACCACACCATCATCATCCTTCTTTACCCCTTTCTTTAGCTGTAATTTTTATTTTTGTTTTTAATGTAGTTCAATTTTGTGACACCTAAACACCCTCTCTTTACCTTGCTTTTTAGTTTAGGTTTAGAATTGCCAGATCTGTAGCCAGATCTAGAGATTTACTATACAATCCTTGTGGTTTAGATCATCACTCCCTATGGGACAAACTCTTACATATTAAAACTTGCTACAACAGCCCTGGATCTTACAAGATTGTGTATAGATTGTTATTTTTGTGTTGATTTCATTGCTTGCACTCCCCTTTTTATTTTTATTTTTCCCTCCTTTATTTCCACCATATTTTTACCATTCTCTTCTTTTAATAATAAAAATAACAACACAACAATTTAACAAACAGCAACTTTTTGGCGCCGTTGCCAGGGAGTTTTAATCTAGATAGTAAATCTGAATTTTTGCTTAGATTTATTTGTTGTAGATGTAGTGTTTGAATAAATTACAGCTGTAGTTTTTGTGTGATTCTTTTTTTTTGTATTTTTTCTTTATTTTCAGTTTTAGATCTCTTTGTGCCTTTGTAGTGTTTGTAGAAATTATAGATGTAGTCTTAGGATTTTTTATAATTTTTATTTATTTTCTGTTTTAGGTCTATTTATTTTCTATTTTCTGTTTGAATAAATTCCTGCTGAAGTTTTGGATTTTTGCAGGCTTGGAGCAATAGCAAATAGGAGAGAATAGCTACAGCTAGAGCAATTTTACCTTAGTTTGCATCTCTCTCTCCCTTATTCTTATTTCAATCCTGCACTCTTTATATATCAGCAGTAGTTTTTTATATTTAGTATTTTTTCTATTTGTTGTGAGTTGTCTTTTCTTTTCCTGTGTGTTGTATGCTGGGAAGAAGGTTTCTCAATCCTAAGCAAGAACCTTTGAATTCTGAAATTGAGAGAGTCCTAAGCCCTAGGCCAGCAGCACACACCCCTGTTGAAAATTTAGTAACAGTTGAGATGGGTGAGCAACCTAGACCCCTTAGGAAATATAATGCATCAGGGGCATACTCATCCCCTTTTTACATTCAACTCCCTACTGTTGAGGGTAATTACGAGATTAAGCCTCAAACCATCCAAATGTTGTCATCCTTTCATGGGTTAAGCAAGGAAGACCCTTACCAATACATAGATCAGTTTCTTGCTTTATATACTACCTTTAAAATTGTTGGTCTGGGAGATGAAGCCACCAAATTGAGGCTTTTCTCATTTTCATTAAAGGATAAGGCTAGAACATGGCTCACCATCCTCCCAACAAATAGCATACATTATTGGAATGACATGCAATGCCAATTCTTGGCTAAATTTTTCCACTAGTCAGTTGAGGAAGAGCATTATCTCTTTTGCTTAGTCCCCAACTGAATAATTTCATGAATCTTTGGATAGATTTAAAGTTTTGCTGAGGCAGTGCCCACACCACCAAATCCTCAAATGGCAGCTTATGCAAAGCTTCTACCAGGGGATAGATGATAAAAGTAGATCCATGATTGATGCATCATGTGGTGGCACCTATCTCAGTAAAACTGAGGTAGAAGCTTGGGACTTGTTTGATGTGATAAGTAAAAACTCCATGCAGCAAGAGTCTCTATGACATTCTTGCTAGTGAATCATGAACATGATTAAAGGCCATATTTTTATTCGTTTCAAACTAAAAGCCAAAATCTCAAAAATAATTTATCCCATGCACCCATATTAGAGCCTTAACCGAATTTCTTTGTACCAACAATTTTATAAACTCTTAACCATATGCACTACCCAAAGCTTTTGGTCTTTTTACCCTTATGATTTTGAAAATTTAGAACAGAGGGAGAAATAAGAGAGGAAGGAGTATGCAAGAACAAATAAGGGATATGCTAAAATGGGTACAAGTAAAAAGAAAATATGGTAGAAAAAGGAGTCGTAAGTATGATTCTACAAAAGAGAAGCGAAGAAGCTTCCAAACTGAAGGAAAATCAAGTGGGTATCTGAAAATAATGAAAAAAAAAGGATTTACTAAAGAAAAGTATATGAGAAGAAAATCTAACTTTTTGGATACTTGTTGAAGTACAAAAAGAAGAAAAGATGAAAAAGATAGGTGAGAGATAAGTTGAATTCTCAGAACTTTTTATTCCTTTCTACCTTTCTTTGGAACCTTTTAATCCAAAGCCCCATTACAAGCCGAGTAAAGTCCTTTTTGATTCATGATTCACAGAAGCATGAGCCTAGTAGAGATGTGTTATAGTAAATACTATGGAAAAATCATGACATAAGAAATAGAATTGATAACATTTTTCATGAGATTTATTTTTCTATCATTCTTATCCTTGAAATTATTCCTAATATATCAAGAAAATAATAACAAGTACCGCCAGAGAGAGCAGCAAGGAAGGTGGAATACAGACCAGAGCAGAACAGGGAACTACGAACCGATGAACAAAAAGCCAAGATTCGTACCAAATAATCAGAAGCCACCGTTCTAAGGAGGTTATGGGAGACCGGCGCAACAGAGCAGCCAGCAAAGATTTCCATTGCTCGCGTCGGGGAGACCAATACGCTACGAGAGCCCTACTATCACAACCGGGGTGACAATTACACAGGGGTTCTCGCGAGTAGCTTCTTCCACACCTCGTGAGACTTGTGTCAAGTGTGGCAAGTTCTACCACTGAATACACCTGAAAGCTACTTTATGAGAATCAGATAGAACAACTCAAATATTTATTGAAGGTGAGGTTATTAGATCCATCAGTAATCACTATACTTAGCCACTAAGCAAAACAGGGATCTTTGTTTTAGAAGGACAGCAAGATTCATTAAGAAAAAAAATATGATTCAAAAAATGGCAAGGTGCTGATCCTGACCCAACTAATAAAGTACAAAACAAGAGATCAAAACACTTGTAAGTATATACTAGCTATAATACAATTACCATGAATTCCAAATGGAACTTCTCTCTTTACGACTTTACCTTCTCTTTTCACTTCTAATACCATTGCACTCATCTAGGACTTAATATTTCCTTATTCTTTTTTAACTTATTTTATTAAATTATGGTATTGAAGGAATTGGGTTTGACAATAATGAGAGGGACAACTTATTTCTTCGTTTTTGTAGAACAAAACAAATATTACAGAAGCTAACCAATATTAATGACATCAGGTCATTAGAAAAAATGAATAACAGAGAATGCTTAAGGGTGGGGGATATCTTCATAATGAGAGGAAAAGTTTTGGGAAAATGTTAATTTGTAATATCAATTTTTCGAGGAGGCTAATTTGGGATGCAGATTTGCCGGTAGGTGTTCCTACTGTCCAAGTAATTCTTAGTGGTCTCACACATGCTACTTTTCTAAATTAAAATTGAGTTTGACAAAGTTGACTATGACAGTTTTCAGTGTGATTCAGATTCTTATAGATACAATCTCAATTGAAATTACTTTGAAAAGTGTCTATATAGAGAGATGTTGGTGCTTTCTATGTCAAATTCGAGAATGAGGCAGTATGATCATAGATATGTTCCACCTGACATAACAGTGAGTGTCCTTCAATGATGTAAGATCAAACCCAAATTTTAATAGTGTAAGATCATTTGAACACCATTTCCGTCTCACCCCATATTGCTGAGGCGTATCGTGTATCGGCACTATCCGATATGTCTCCGATTTTTGAAATTTAAAAGCATGATAGAGACCTTAAAATAAATTTGTACCTGACATTACAATGATACAAGCCGAAGGTACATGAAGGGGAATACCAACAAATAAATTAATCAGATACATAGCGCAACAAGATGACAATCATCATGATTATTATGGTGTCTTTTCCTCTTTTATTTCGTAAATATATACCTATTCCACCAGATCCATAACCAGGAATTTAATAAAAACGATGACTTCACCCTGTTATTTCCCAGAAGGGTGTGTAAAAAGAGCGGGTAGAGAGCATGGTAACCAATCTGTTGGCAAGCAAGAATGAAAACGGGTCACTACTTTTTACAAAAGCGTGACATGTGATGCAAAGGAAATGATATAAAGACCTGCTGGGTTGAAGATTGCATTGAAAAAACTTCTCCATTGGGTGATTCAAAGAAGTCAAATGTGTTTAAAATGAACAGCTATCTTGGAGATATCCAAAGTCAGTTTGAGCCCTTCAGTTGAAGGCATTTGATCGCTTTGGTCATACAACGTAGATGTTTCTCTGAAGCAATCTTTGAGACCACAGATCTTTAGAAGGTGGTCTTCGCATCATAATACATTTGAAAAATGGTTCCACGTGTCCAAAATCAGTGACCCGTGCTCAATCTTGCTTAGAAACAGATCAGTTACCATTTACGGCTCAGGTAAAAAAGGCGTGTACTGGTCGTTGGGGTTCGGCCAAACTCTCATCAACTTCAATAATTGTTCTGACCCAACATCCTCACATGGTCTCGTAGCTTCTTGTTTTCTAGCTTAACATTGGATGTTTGCTTTGAAAGATTTCTGTAGAGAGTTATGTGGAAAGACTTTTCATGCTTAAGCATGTTCTAAATCAAAGGGACACTGAACAAACAACCAGCAGGCCACCATATCGTTTCATACAGTGTGGCCCAAGTCTCATTAACCCTTAGATGTGTGTTGGAAGGCAAAACCATGTGATCCCTCAAGAAAATTGCGTTTGATCCTTCACCACTCATTCCTATTGAGAGGATTGGTCATAGGATTTTTTCTCTCTATATATATACAGATGCTAAAGATTAAATTTCATTCAATCAACACCTTCCGTTAAATGCTTTTTTCCGCCAGCAGACTTGACACCTTATTGCTGAGAAATTGCATTTTGAAGGAAAATTTTGAAGCATGGGTATTCGTTTGCCTGGGGTAATTTATGCCAAGCAAATATGAGAGCGCAAATGTCAAAGGATCTGTTTGGATTAGCATTACTTCTGCAACCTGATTCCAGCAGAAGGTAGAATCCGGAGTGAGTTTTACCAGCTTCGAGTGCTTGTCCTATTTTAAGCTAAAATAGCATTTGCGGGGTTAAGTTCAGGGACAAGCTGGATGCTACCAAATGCTAATTTTTAAGGTATTTTTTCTTTTCAGGCCCCAGAAGCGGCAATCAGCCCCTCAAAATCTTATCCAAAAGCTACCAGAAAGTATTCAGCACACACACACAACTCTTGATTAATCTCAGTGAAAAATGGCTAAAATTTTCACCCACTGGAGCAAATCAGCACTTCATTTGATATGATCACATAATGATAGGTCATTAGTTTTTCATGCCATTTTGCATTTTATCAATGTTTCAGTTTTTCAATGCTGCTTATATCAGCTCATGTTTCTTAGGTCCTTTAGATTCAATTTTCGGATTGCTGTTTCGTTCATTCCACCCTCTCTCTATACTCCAAAAAGGAATGGGGCATGGGGCTTTCAAGTAAATACTCAGTTTGAAAAATGGAATATGGCTCTGAAGAAATAAATTACTCAGCCGTAAAAATGGACCAACAACCTTGGTTTCAGCGCTAACAAT
Organism: Chloranthus sessilifolius; assembly: GCA_021018995.1. NCBI lineage: Eukaryota > Viridiplantae > Streptophyta > Magnoliopsida > Chloranthales > Chloranthaceae > Chloranthus > Chloranthus sessilifolius. Next base: position 144,692,675 of record CM037589.1, read on the forward strand.
TTTGAGCACAAAATGAGTGCCAACTGCAGCACTTGAGTCAAATGTCAAATTGACAACCTAAGTTTGCGGCTGACAATTTTCGGGTTGGTACCAAATACCAGCTCCTAAATATTCGTATACAAGCTTCATTTTATATCACTTCTTTGGCGGCATCCTTTGCGCTTTTATTTCCTTCCCTTGTCATTGATGCAATTTTTTCCTATAAGTTGCATATTGTAGGTAGAAACTAGTTTCTTATCCGATTGAGTTTTATGATTTGCATACTACCAGATACAGTTTTATGGCGGAGCAGTTTCAACCGCAGATCAATGGCAAGACGAGTCTTGCCACCTATGCAAATTGATCCAGAAACCCTCAGGACTTTCCACCCATCTGATCAATAGTCAATTTTTGTGGACGGTTGTCAATAACTTAGAGATCATCGATATGTATGCAATTGATCTGATGTTCAGCAGCTTTCAATTGTTGTCAATTTTGGACCATGATCCATCCAATAAATGGAAGAAAGATTGGATGAGGTCCAGATGGATTGTAAGGTGTGCCAAGAGGTGGGAAAAGTGGGAGCTACCTTATCTAAATCCAACCCATTAAATGGATTTGCATCAACACTTGAACTAAAGTGGCGCTTATCTGATATTTTGCGGCATTTATTGAATGCTGCAAGAAGCCATTTTTTTTGTAGTGATGTTTGGTTGGTGCTTGAATTCAATTTTGGTTGTGATCAGCCCATCATTTCTATTTGAGCAGCTCCTCATTGCTATTGTGATCACTGGAATATCATCATACTTTCACCACGATCAGTCACTATGATCACATTAGAAACTATCATGACCAAGAGGTGATGTACATGTGCTACGGAAAGGGATATGAGTGCTGCTATCTACCATTACCTACACCTTGCCTTTGAAGAGCACTAGTAACTTAATAAGCTAAATTGCTAATGATTACTAATTTCTTGGAGACTAATGATTATTTTAATGATAATAACTACATCTTGAATGGCCACTATTGGAGTAGTAACTTAACTGATGCCATCTGATTTTTTGTTAAGTCCATGAACAGATCTGATAACACAGTCACTATGATTTCATTAGAAATTATTTTAATTTGAAGAGTAATTATTCAGGTCATATGATAGCACAGTCCATGGTCATATCTGATAACAAAATCACTATGATCGCATTAGAAATTATTTTAATGATAATTACAACTGTCTTTGCAGACTAATCGTTCTTTTACTACTCAGGTCATATGATGACAAAACATGTCAGATCTGAGGTACTCCCAGTCCTAGCATCAGATTCAATATTCCATTAGTATGTTGCTAGTCTTTTGCATTTCAAAATTTTTAGATGCCATAGCCGATTAGTTTGCTTCTTACATATGATAAATTGCAAGTAAAAATGAACCAAGCCATTCCGATAGATTTACGTCTTGGGTGTCCCAACTGTCTTGACTGGGACAATGTCTCAAACTACTACTATCACAGACAACCAGTAAGTTGTATTTTAACTACAGGCAATGAGAATGACAATCATAATAATAACAGGAAAATTCATGATTATATACTATTATATTTTTATTTGAGCATTATAATGGTAGAAAGTAATTTTGCAAGCACAAAACAATCTTGCACAAGCATTTTGATTGATTGGAGAGCTCCAATCTTCTCTAGACCACTACAAAGCTTTTATTAGAAATGTATTGGCTTAATTTGGTTATATAATGAAGTGCTAATTGGTGGGTTTTGGGATTGGGCTTTAGCCCGAGGTTGACAATATTGCAACCTCCAGGTTGCAAGTTCAATCCCAACTTAGCTATAAAAAAAGCGAAATGGAATGTAGGTGGAATTTTATAGTTTCAGTTGGATGATTCTTTTCTGGAACTATCATGTTAAAATTGTTCCCATAAGTTTGTTTGGCTAAAAACAAACTCATGGGAACATGCAAAAGCAATCCATGTAGTTCAGTTGGTCAATTGTTCTAAGGTTTAATTTACCTAGTGAAGATGGGGGAGGGGCCTCTTGGAATAAGATGCTTGAACTATTTAATTTAACTTTTTAGGTAAGTGGTGATGGAGAAACTTGGCAAACTAATATGGTGAACTATAGTCTAGAGTGATTGCAGTTAAAAAAAAATTTGCACAATCTGGGGCCATTCTAATTGATCAAATGCACCTTTTCGTTGATGTTGCGTTCCAAGGCCAACTAGGAATTATGATGGCGTACGTGCACAAACATGATAAATACTTGGTAATCACATGCTTCTTCTCATTAAATTGTATTCATATTTTGATTGTTTAGTCAATTAAATTGAATTTGTATTTTCAAATATTTATTTGTTGATGAGATGCCATTTGTTGATATGATGCTACCGAACCTCGAATTTTTTAATATTTAGTTAAAGTCATACTTGCTGATTTCTTGCAGAAATTTTTCTAGGTGAAGAAAGAAGTGCACCAATTTAAGATGATGAAGATGAATTGTAGATAGATTGTAGGTTTTATTTGAATATTGATGGGTAGATGTGATTATATTTGGTTTATTGCTTGTAGTAAAATCTGAGGAATTTGTAGTAATAACATGGTGGAATTTGTCAGTTGGCTATCGATATTTTTGCTATCTTAAGGCATTTTTATACATTTTGATTAAGACTTAATGTTCTAGTTGTTATTATTGTGTTGGAAATTGCCAAGTAATATTGAACTCTCATTTTGTAGCAATGAGAATTATGTGCTTACAGGTTTGTGACATTTTTATTATTTTTTGTTGAATTTACATTGTAATAGGTTTTCTTCATAACAGGTGGTGAAATTCCCATTACTTTTATGAATTGGGAAATGGATTTTCTAGGTTTCCTTTTATAACAGATAACATTAATTAATTTTCTTGAATGATATAGAATTGTATTTTACAAGTTTGTAAAACTTGTATTATGTTTTATTGAACTATATATATATGATTCCAGATTTTTCTTTATAGGTAAGATTGAAGGCAATACTCTAAATAAGTAAATAATAGCTTTTAAAAGAGGGAAATTTTTTTTTTCCGACGGGTTAAAATTTGCCGCTGTTGTTTCCAAATGTCAGCAAATATTTATATCAATTACCGGCGGTTACAGGCTGCCATTAATGCATGTAGACTTAATATAAAATAACAACGAACGTTCATCATTCCACCATGACCGTTATAACTATCCCCACCCTAAAAAATTCAAAAAACAGTTGCCTCTTAAAAATCCCAATTCACTCATTATTAGATTCATGCAAGAACATGAAAGAATTCAAACAAATTCATGCCCAAATCCTCAAACAAGAAACCCCATCTCCATGTCCTCGAAGCCTTTCAAAAGTAGTTTCATTTTGTGCAGTCTCACCTCATGGAGACGTCCACTATGCCAAGACACTCTTCAATCAACTACAAAACCCCACCATTTTCATCTGGAATTCCATTATCAGAGGCCTATGCTACAAAGCTAATAACCCACAACAAGCCATCTCTTTCTACCATCAAATGCTTCGTGGAGGCTTTCGACCCAATAACTTCACCTTCCCCTTTGTCATCAAAGCTTGTTCCATCTCTTGTATGATTAATTATGGAATTATAGTCCACGCCCATGTCGTTACGGCAGGATTCAAATCAGATGCTTATGTTCAGAGCTCTTTGATTCATATTTACGCTAATAACAAGGATTTAGCTGTTGCGCGAGGTGTTTGATAAATGTTCTTAGAGAGATGTCGTTTGTTGGAACTCGATATTTGATGGGTACGTGAAATGCGGGGATGTAGAGCTCGCGTGCTCTGTGTTTGACCGTATGATGTGTAAAGATGTGGTTTCATGGAATACGATGGTTAATGGGTATGGAATTGTTGGGAATTTGGAGGAAGCTCGAAAACTGTTTGATGAAATGCCTGTGAGAATGTGGTTTCTTGGAATTCTATGTTGGCTGGGTACGCGAAATTTGGAGATGTTGAGAATGCGTGGAAGGTTTTTCTTGGAATGCCTTGGAGGGATGTGGTGTCTTATAATGCGATGTTGGCGTGTTATGCACAAAGTGGTCGATGTAATGAAGCTCTCACACTCTTTGTTGAGATGCGTGCTGCAAATATAAAAGCCGACTGATGCCACCATGGTAAGCATGGTATCGGCTTGCGGTCAGTTAGGAGCGATGGGTCAAGGGCAGCATCTTCATGCCTTTATTGATGACCGCACAATTACGCTCAACACTATTCTGAGCACTGCACCAGTGGACATGTATGCGAAATGTGGGAGCATTGCATGTGCCGCCTAAGTCTTTTACGTGATTGAAAGCAAAGATGTACTTGCATGGAACACCATTATAGCAGGCATGGCCATGCAAAGGAAGCACACCAACTTTTTAGCGAGATGCAACAGAGTGGTGTCTCGCCGGATTATATCACCTTAGTAGGCATGTTGAATGCATGTAGTCATGCTGAGATGGTCTATGAGGGTTGCCAAATGCTTGATTCTATGCATTCCAGTTATGGAATTGACCCGAAAGTCGAGCATTACGAATGTGTTATCAATCTTTTAGCACGCTGTCACGAGGTCACTCTTCCAGTAGTGTCAGCCCGTGCGACACCTAACACCCGATGCGCTAAGTCAGTCTATCACCAATACCAACGGTCGCGGGGGCGTCCTTCGACGCACAATCAACCCGCGCGGTGCCTCACTACCGCATGCAATGAAACCAACCAATCTCTTCATCAGCTCTGATACCACCCGCCTAGAGGACGGGAACTCTCATTCATGGCTGCCTTCACCCGAGGTAAACCATCCTGATGTATCATGCATCGGACGACACACCAAATTACACCACTGTTCCATACTTGGCTTGCTCAAGCTTCACCCTGTACACTGCACTAGTACCTCGCTTCGCAACAGAGGCATGCAGCTCCTCATGCCATCCCATTCGAATATGCATTGCCGACATACCAAACCAAGCCCAACGTTGTGTGTGGCACACCTCACCAGCACACTAATAATCGAACCCTCAGCTAACTGTTAAGACCTAAAAAGTACCACTTTTCACCCCTTAACTTAACCTTTGATTAGACCCATAGCCACCTAATAAGTCCTTGTTAAGTGTTTTATGTAAGTAATAACCAACAGTGAAATAAGGCCAGGAAACCTGCTAAGGAGCCTATTTTGGCACCAGAAGTCCCTCAGAAGGATGGACTCTGAATTCATACCTGAAATGAGCCTCGCGCAGTCCAGCTGAGCTTCCCAAGACTCTACAACAACTTCTCGCACAGATGATTGACTGAAGAGCTTCAGAAACATAAACTCGCACAGCTCTCGCGAAGCTCAAGAGTAGAACACGTCGCACAGTTTCATGCAATTCAAAGTAGACCTCTCTCAACCTCACGCAGCTCGCTCAAGGCTAAGAGAGAGAGAGCTTCAGAGACTCCTCGCGCTGTCAAGAAGGGTCATGGATGCAATTATCGAAGAGAACTCTCGCAGCTCGTGCGCCATTCAAGAAGAAAGCATCCTTGCGAAGGCAAAGCCACCCTCGCGAAGATCAGTTAAGACATGGAACCTCACACAGTTCAGAACTCATTAAAGCCTCGTGAGATAACTCGCGAAGTCCAGTGAAGAGAAGTGCTCGTGAAGTTCTCGCGCTATTCAAATCTATCCTCGCGAAGATCAACCTCACGACTGCTTAAGCTCCAACCCTGCGACATCTGAGGCTCTGATGTCTACTCAACCTCGCGACTGCCTAAAGAGCAAACCAAGCCAACCTCGCGAAGGCGAAAGCTTCAATTTTAAATCATCCTAGCGAAGAGCAAAAGCTACCACACGACAAGTCTAGGAAACAATGGCTACTTAGCGAAGCTCTGAGCCTCAAACTTCCATCTCTTCAGTAAAGGACTTTCTGGGAATTTCCAGTGATTAGGGCACGCACTCCCACGCTTAAATCTCCGTGCATGTGCCCCAAGGCATCGAAGGATCACTATTCGGCGACGTGGCATCGTTAAAATTAGGGTTTCCTAACCCTAATGCGCCGCCACACCACTGCTATAAATACCCACACTTAGCTTAGGTTTAGGGGGAGACGTTCTTTTCTTTCTACATCCTAGAATAGCTGGGAACACATCTCATTTCTTGGAAACTCGATCTGAGATAGTTTAGTTTTTCTTTTTGTAGTTGTAAGTAGTTTTTTTTTTTTCCTTTTTCCTTCTCTCCATAGTCTAGCACTTGCTGACTATGTCTTTGTATGTATTTTGAACTAGATTAATGAAAGTTCTGTAATAGGATCTATACTTTGTGGGATTTATGTTTGAATGTGGGATGCTCTGTGCAAGGCTGCTGCCTTGTGATCCGCCATTGCTTTGGCTGTATTTTAAAGCAATGGAGGACTGATTCTAAGGGCCATTTCAGATCCAAGTGACCTGTGTGTCTGGGCTATCATGGTCCTACACAGCCTTAGCCCCACCACAGGACCCACTAGATCTGAAATCCCCATGAGAGCTTGAGCTGGTAGCCTTGTGACCATGGTGGTAGCAGCGATATTCTTGTTTTGTCTTGGGCTCCATGAGGAGGATAGCCTCTGGGATAGTCTGTGACCATTCAAGTGGACAGATTATAGCCTTAGGGTGATTCTAATCCACCGATCCAAGATGGATCCTTCTTCTTTACACCTGAGCTTGTAGAAGCCTAGTGGGAGATTGTACAGAGGCAGACTCCCCTATATTTGTATAGATCCGCCATCAAATATTGGACCTGATCTGGTTATAGAGATTGTAGGCTTGTGACTGGACCATTGTAACCTCACTCAAGCAATGGACAGGTAGATCGAAGGTTGTACTCAATCTCTTGCTGGTTCTATGTGTCTGGGCTATCATGGTCTTATACAGCCTTAGCCCCACACATAGAGTTTTAGAGGTTGAGGTTCCCTATGGATTCTTGAGCTGGTAGCCTGGATGAAATAGTGCCTGCAATGATTTACTTGTTATATTTTGACCCATCCCTGGATTGTGGTTCCCCTATGGGATAGTCTGTGACCATTTGAGTGGACAGGTTATAACCTTAAGGGTGGAATCATGGCAGAGTGATGGGTTGAATCCTTTCTCCTCAGTGGTGATAATATAGCCATTGGACAAGATTTCTATAACATCAGATCTGAATCTTAGTTACAAAACTCCTCTGATCTAGGCTCAATAACATACTTCTCACCATTTTATATTTATTTTCCACACTCCATCCATCCTCTCAACCTTTTTTGTAGTTTAGACATTAGAGTACCTTAGAATACTTAGAATAAGTGACCTTAAACTCCCTTCCTTTTAGGACTGCCAGATCTGTAGTCAGATCTTGAGGGACTACTAGAGATGGCTCCTTCAGAGCTATAGATCACCTTTCCCTGTGGGACAAACTCTTACTTATTAAAACTTGCTACAATGGACCCTATATCTTGCAGGTCTAGGATTTCTTAATTGTGTTGATTCCATCCCCTGTTTTACTCTTTCTTTGATTTTTAAATGACTTTTACCACAACTAATAAAGCAAGCACATTGAGATCCGCCAACAAGTTTTTGGCGCCGCTGCAGGGGAGAGATGATCTATTAGTAGACCCTTAGTTTTTATACTCTTAGTATTCTTTACAAATATGAATAATTGATACTGTTGACATAATTTTGAACCTTTCTTGCAGATCTAGACAGCAGCAGTGAAGGACAGTTGGACTGCAATTGGAGCTTAGCTACCTCTGTTTGCAAACTCTCCGACTTTTAAAGCTCTGTCTATCTTTCTTAAAAAAAAATTTAGCAGTATCTAGGATAGTTTTAAATGTATTCTTTGAATAGCTGTAAACTAGTTAGATAAATTTGTTAATTGTACAAATATTCTTTTGCAATGTGCCTGCAATAAGCTTTCCTTGCTGTTGGTGTGCTTGTATGCTAGGGAGGAGATCTCTCAGCCCTGCTTTAGAGCCTCTTAACCCTGAGTTAGAAAGGGGAAGGAAACTTAGAAGAGACAGGCACACCACAGGAGAGCCCCCAAGTGAATCTGTGACAGCACTTATGGGTGAAGAACAACCCAGAACCCTCAAGGAGTTGAATGTTCCGGATGACTATAACTCCCCTTTTAGCATTCAATTCCCTGATGTTCAGGGGGACTATGAAATAAAAACTTCAATCATCCAAATGTTGCCCTCTTTCCATGGGCTTAGCAAAGAGGACCCTTACAAGCATATTGACCAGTTCTTGGCCTTGTGCACCACTTTTAATATCACTGGTTTGGGACCTGAGGCTACTAGGCTCAGACTCTTTCCCTTCTCTCTGAAGGATAGGGCCAGTACCTGGTTGACCACTCTTCCCAACAATAGTATTGCTTCATGGAAAGACCCACATACCAAGTTCCTAACCAAGTTCTTCCCTGAGACCAAAACTAGCCAGTTGAGGAAAGAGATTCTTGCTTTTGCTCAATCCCCAACTGAGGATTTCAACCAGTCCTGGGATAGGTTTAAAGAGATGCTCAAACAATGCCCCCACCACAAGATCCCAGAGTGGCACCTTGTACAAAGCTTCTACAATGGGATTGATGAGAAAAATAGAGATATGGTCGATGCCTCTTGTGGTGGATCCTGCATGCACAAGACTGCTGAGGAGGCATGGGAATTCTTTGAGGTGATTAGTGAGAATGCTTTTCAAAAGCCATCCCTGGCAAGAACTAGTCAGGAATCTGAGTCAAAGGTGGGGCCTGCTGCTGGATCAAGAGGAAAAGTTTATGAGGTGTCTGGGAACAATGACTTGCAGCTGCAAATGGCAAACCTCTCTATGAAGTTTGAGAAATTACTGACTGTGATGCAACCCAGAAGGGTTGCTCATGTGGTGGAGGCATGTCTGATATGCCAGTCCCCACAGCACACTGTGGAGGAATGTCCATCTGCAGGGCAATTTCCTGAATTGGTTTTGGAACATGCTGCTGCTGCTCAATCTTATGGCCAGCAACAATCTGGGGGCAACAATAGACAGCCATATGCATACCAGCACCAAAATGCTGGTTACCAATGGAGAGACCACCCAAACCTGAGGTGGAGGCAAGACAACTACATGCAGTCCCAACAGATGTTGGCCTTACCACAAAGGCCACAGCAGCAGTTCAATCAAGGAAATGTCCCTAGGTCTAACTTCCAGCACCATCAGCAGCCCCAGCAGCAACAAAATCAATTGGTCATACCTCCATCTCAACCCAGAAATACTTCTTTCGAGGACCAGGTCTTGACCTCACTGCAAAACCTGGGTTCCTTGGCTCAGACTATGAATTCTCATGGTCAGAACATCAAGAAGATGGAAGAGCAGATTGGCCAACTAGCGAATACCTTAGCCAAAAGAGAAGAGGAAAGGTTGCCCAGTCAACCAGTGGTTAACCCCAAGGGCCAATTTTTGATTGGTGAAGGATCCTCAAACCCTAAAGGGGATCTTTCATTGAATTGATGATAAGAACTGTGCACCTTTGTATGATATGTACATTACAGTTTAGAGGAATTTGTAGTGATCTAGTTGGAATCTGAGTTTAGTGCTTTATGCCTACTTTTATTCCTGTTCCCTTTGTTTGCTAATTTCAAGTGATTGAATGATGGTGGTATTATTTGAATGCTTTTCATGCTGTGTGAATTTAATGCTTTGAGAGTATGGGAATTTTTGAATGTTTTGTAATTGTTAAGACTTGAAAAGTACCACTTTTCACCCCTTAACTTAACCTTTGATTAGACCCTTAGCCACCTAATAAACCCGTCTTAAGTGTTTTGTTCAGGAAATAATCAGCAGTGAAATAAGGCCAAGAATCCTATTATGGAGCCTGCTTTGGCACCAGATGCCCCTCAGCAAGAATGAACTTTGAAGCCTCGTGCAGATCAGCTGAGCTTCCCAAGGCTTTACAAGCAACCTCTCGGGTAGATGAATGACTGAGGAGCTTCAGAAACTCAACTCCGTGCAGCTCTCGCGAAGCTCAAGAGTAGAACACAGCGCTCAGTGTCGCGCAGTTCAAAGTAGACTTCTCTCAATCTCACGAAGTTCACTTAAGACAGCTGAGGAGAGAGAGCTTCAGAAGATTTCTCGAGCAGCTGTCGCACAGTCGCCGCGGGGTACAATTCTCAGAAGAAGAATGCCTCACGCAGTTCACGCACCATTCAAGAAAGAAAGCATCCTGGCAAAGGTAAGGCCAAGCTCACGAAGATTGAGTAAGATAAAGAACCTCGCGCAGTTCAGAACTCAAAAGAACCTCGCGAGGTAACTCACAAAGTCCAAGTAAAGAGAAGAGCTCGCGCAGTTCTCGCGCTGCTGCCCAGCGAAGACTAATCCACCGCGCGACTACTTGAATTGCAACCTCGCGAACTCCAACCCAGCAAGAGCTCAACTCTCTACCGCGCGATTGCCTGAAGAGCAAACCAAGGCAACCTCGCGACGGCTGAAGCTCCAGTGTCAAATCATCCTAGCGAAGAGCAATGAGCTACCACGCGACAAGTCTGGGAAACTACAGCTACCTAGTGAGGCTCTGAACCTAAACTTCCATCTCTTCAGCAGAGGGCATTCTAGAAATTTCCAGTGACTAGGGCACGCATTCCCACGCTCAAATCTCCGTGCACACACCCCGAGGCATCCAAGGATCAGTAGAAGGCCACGTGGCATCGTTAAAATTAGGGTTTTCTAACCGTAATGCGCCGCCACCCCACTGCTATATATACCCAAGCCTAGCTTAGGTTTAGGTATCTGGGAACCTATCTCAGATCGCTTTTGTTTTCTCTTTCTTTTTAGCAGTAAGTAGTTTTTTCTTTTTCTTTTTCTTTTTCTTTTCTTCTCTCCATAGTCCAGCAATTGCTGGTTATGACTTTGTATATGTATTTGAGTTAGATTAATGGAAGTTTTGCAATAGGATTTATACTTTGTGGGATTGTTGTTTATATGTGAGTCGCTGCTTTGTGATCCCCATTGCCTTGGTTGTGTTTCAAAGCAATGGAGGACTAATTTTAAGGGCCATTCAGGATCCAAGTAACTGTGTTATGCAGGCTATCATGGTCTTCCAGCCTTAGCCCCACCACAGGACCTACTAGATCTGAAATCCCCATGGGAGCTTGAGCTGGTAGCCTGGTGAACATGGTGGTAGCAGCGATAATCTTGTTTTGTTTTGGGCTCCGTGAGGAGGATAACCTCTGGGATAGTCTGTGACCATTTAAGTGGACAGATTATAGCCTTAGGGTGATTCTGATCCACCGATCCAAGATGGATCCTTCTTCTTTTCACCTGAGCTTGTAGAAGCCTGGTGAGGGATTGTACAGATGCAGACTCCCTCATATTTGTATAGATCTGCTATCAGATGTCGGATCTGATCTGGTTATAGAGATTGTAGGCTGGTGACTGGACCATTGTAGCCTCTCTCAAGCAATGGACAGCTGGATCGAAGGTTGTACTCAATCGCTTGCTGGTTCTATGTGTCTGGGCTATCATGGTTTTCCAGCCTTAGCCCCACATATGGAACTTTAGAGGTTGAGGTTCCCTATGGATTCCTGAGCTGGTAGCCTGGATGAAATAGTGCCTGCAATGATTTATTTGTTATGTTCTGACCCATCCCTGGATAGTGGCTCCCCTATGGGATAGTCTGTGACCATTCAAGTGGATAGGTTATAGCCCTAAGGGTGGAATCATGGCAGTAGAGAGGGGTTGGATCCTTTTCTCCTCAGAGGTGATAATATAGCCTCTGGACAGGATTTCTATAACATCAGATCTAAATCTGAGTTACAAAAACTCCTCTGACCTTGGCTCAATAACATATTTCTCACCTTTTTATAATTATTTTCCACACTCCATCCATCCTCTCAATCCTTTCTGTAATTTAGTTATTAGAATACTTAGAATAAGTGACCTTAAACTCCCCTCCTTTTAGGACTGCCAGATCTGGAGGGACTACTAGAGACGGCTCCCTTGGGGCCTTAGATCACCTTTCCCTGTGGGACAAACTCTTACTTATCAAAACTTGCTACAAAGGACCCTGTATCTTGCAGGTCTAGGATTTCTGAGTTGTGCTGATTCATCCCCTGTTTTATTCCGTTTTTTATTTTTAAATAACTTTCACCACCAACCAATAAGCGAAGCACACTTGAGATCGACAACAGTAATGCTTATGGGTGTCCCTGTAAGCGAGCCTATGAGAGAATCCACCCACAAAATCAAGGTCAAAAGGCTGACTAGTGGGTGAGTTAATTCTAACTCTGTTAAGCCATCCGGGGTTCTGAATATTGGGTTTGGTCTCCTCTCGCGCAGTCCATAAGGAACTACTTTGCTTTGCTGTCGCGAGTTTCAGATATAACTGGGTGGGCTGCCTCGCACAGTTTAAATGAACATCTAATCTCGTGACCCATTCATGCCCATCCAGCGAGCGGATATTTTCAAAGCGCGCTGAGCCACGCGATATTTAAAATCCCACCCCGCGCTGCTTTTCTTTACTGCTTTCTCTTTCCTCTCCTGCCAGTGAAACCCTAGCTCACACTCCTCTCAATCTCTCTCCTCCAGCATCCTGTTTACAGTTCATTGCCCACTTTGAAATTCTGGATTTTTGTTCTTAAAGCTTCCATCAATAGTTGCCCTCAGCTAGGAGCTCTTGCTGTCTACTGTGCATCAAATTGAACAGAACCCTAACTTTTAGGGTAAGACTCAGCTCTTAATCTTTCCTTTCAAAATTTCAACTGCACACTCACCAATGAGAATCTTGATGGCTCCTAAAAGTGCACCTGTGAAGAGAGCCAGGGACCAGGCCACCGTAGAGCCTGTCCCTAAGAAAGCCAAGTCCTCTACGGCACAACAAAAAGGGAAGGAGGTGGTTCCTGAGGTGGCTGCAAAAACACCTTATTACTCTACTCCCTCTGAGCTCCTCACTTCCATTCCTTTAGAGCCTGAAGCCATTTTTGAAATATCTTTCTTTGAATCTAAGCCGTTGTCAGCACCCACCATTGAGTTCTTGCGCAAGGCTGGTTTGTTCCCCTTGATGCAAATGATTCCTGCACTAGCCTATCCTAGGTTAGTGCAACTCTTTTACCAACACCTTAGGGTCAGACCAGACACACACGGGCAGCCAGGCCTCCTTGTGTTAGTTGACAATTTTGAGATGCTGCTTAACCCAGCGTTGATTGCTAAAGTCATGAGCATCCCTGCCATTTTTTATCCCAACTGCGGTTATGGTGCCCCTGTGAGTGCCCCCCTTGATACCATTGCCCAGGCCATTACCAGAGGCTTGAAGGCCCCAGGGGACTCCATCAGAAGAAGAGATTTGGATCCCAAGCTGCTGTTCATCGATCAAGTGTTAAGGAAGAATATCTACTGCTCCGGCCATCAGCAAGAGAGGACACCAATTGCTGATGCTCTCTATTCCTTCTCTCTGGGCCACAAATTTAATGTTGTATGATTAATTTTTGAGGCCATGAAAGATATGATGGTGAAGCTTTGGCTGCAAAAGAAGATCCACACTCTCCCCTATGGAAGACTCATCACCAAATTACTTCTGAGGGGAGGATACAAGATACCAGTGGGGGAGTTATCTGCTGACCTCACTCCGACCACTTTTGCCAAAAGAGAATGGGGGATCAGCAGAAGTCTGATGGATCCCCAGAAGAAGAAGAAGAAGGTTGAAGCTCAGGTTGTTTCTGAGCAGGGAGAGGGAGCTGTTGTGGCAAAGGCCACCCCTGCCCCCAAAAAGAAGGCTAAAGCCCCTGCTCCAATGAAGGTGGCGCGAGCTTCTGTCACCTTTGCTTCTGCAGCAATCCCTCCATCCACCACACTGGCCTCTCCACTAGTTTCTTCACCTATTCCATCTCTCCCTTTCCCTCTCTTATCTCCCTTTTCCATTCCACCCCCCACTGTGATTCATTCCTGGGTGGAAGGTGTTGAACCCCATGACAACACTCCCCCTTCACCCACCTTACCTCAATACACAGCCCCAGTATCTCCGACATCATCTGACCTCAACCCTGACAGCCCTCCCCTGATATCCTACCTCAAAAAGAAGACCTCTCACAAAACCTCTACCATTCCCTCACAAACACAAACACACCCTACTCCTTCTCCAACCATAGCAACCATACACACTGACCCAGAAACCATACCAACTATCCCTGCTTCACCTCCACTCCCAGACCTTGACTTTAACCTTGCCACCACTTCAGGGTATCAGGCCTTCATGACTACCTTGCTTGATACCTTGCCCACCCATGACATCCCTCTCCCATATTCCCCACTCCCTTCCCTACATCACTCACCAGACCTTCCATCTTCTCCCCCTACAACTTTCCATCATGCCCCCACTTCCCCTTTCCAACCTGTTCCATCCTATCCTCCCCCTCCCCCCCCACCAACCTCCGATACCCTTACCCATATTCTTTCCCTCATACATGACCTCCAAACCCAGCTATCCACCACAACACAGACCCAAGTGCAAATGCAGACTGACATAACCAACATACAATCCACCCTTCAAACATTGACAAACCCACCAATCCCTACACAACCTCCTACCACCCCATTGATCCAACCCCCTTCCACCTTTGACTCCACAGTTACACCAGACCTCACCCATTTTGACTTATCTACACCCTTCCCACTCCATGACACCATACCCCACCACTCCTTCCCCACTCTACCTATCCTTCCCCCACTAATATTATCTCCACCATAATTTACCAACACTTCTACCCAAACAGACCCCATTCCCTTCCCATCCACCTTTCCCGTTCAATCCCACCTATTTGCAACCCCACCACTTCCATTTCAACCCTTCACCATCCCCTTCTTCCCTTACCCAGAACCATCCACATCCACTGCCCTTCCTTCATTTCACTTTCCACCCATACCTTCCATTCCCCCTCCTCAATTCACTGACCATTCCACCCAGACTACCCCAGCCACTTCCACCCCCCCCCCAGGATCAATCACCTTCTACTTCTTTCACTCCATTTCTACCCATCTTACCCAGACACTCCTATTACACCCCTCCCTACTTCACCCTCCTCCATGCCATGAGGGACAATGCCTATCTCAAGAGGGATGTTCTCAATGGCATGGCCCAACTCCGACAAGCCATCGAATACCCCTTACTGCAGAAAATGAGTAATTTGAAGCTTGCTCACAGCGAGCAATTGAGAGATATTTCCAAGGGGTGGGAGGCAATTTTGGGGTCACTCAATGCGAACAAGGCTGCGACAACTTATTATAGAATGACTACTGAGATGGAAAAGGCCAATGCAGAGAGGGCAAAAAAGCACAACCGATTATTAGAAAGGAAATTGAACAATGCTCAAGAGATCAACCGACTCAGCAAGGAGCTTGCAGATACCAATCTCCTATGGGCTAACAAGAAAATTGAGATTTTGGAACAGCGGGTTGCCTTCCTACTATCCCAACCAATACAAGCCACCCCTCTCGCCACAGCACCCCCTGAGACCCCATCCTCTTCCACACAACCAGGCCCATCTTCTTCCACTCCCCCTACCCCTACACCTACACAACCTGTTCCCCCACCTCCTACAGCCCCAACTCAGGTACCTCCTCCTGTTCCTCCTCAAATGCCTACTGCAGTTCCTCCTGCAGTACCTACACAACTTGTTGCTCCTGCTAAAGTCTCTACTACAGCTCCTGCTCCTGTCTCAATGCCCCCCCTGTTCCCTCTCCTGCTCCCAAAAGAAAACGCACTCCTTCCAAAAAAACTCCCACTTCTAAAAGAGCCACTGCAGCCCAAAAAGGAAAAAGGCCAGCCCCTCCATCCCCACCTCCAAAGGTCACCAGAGCTTCTGCTCAGGATGATCCCCATGGTCGCCTTCTTTCCAAAGAGGAACGCAGACAGGCTGCTGCTGCCCTTGGATTGGATCCCACTGAGCTTTTTCCTTCTGACTTAGAATCTGATTCTGCACCACCTAGGGATCCCAGTGTCCAGACTACTGCTGCTGCCCCTTCATCAAGCCCTACTGAACAATCCTATCCTCAGCGAAGGAAGGTCACTGCCAAGAGTACTACTCCCCCAAGTGGCTCTTTACGATTGGAAAAGATAAATCTGCCCAGTCTGAGGAGGCACCACCAATAAGCCAGCCAGTGAAAGGGAAGAGCCCTGCCATTCCTACAGCCAAACAACAAGAACAATCTTCTGTGTCTCCCCCTAAGCTTCCTAAAGGGAAAAGTCCTCTCCTGCCTCAGGTGCAAGCAAAAGCTCAACCCCCTGTTGTCCCTCCTGAGCCAGCACCAGCCCCATCCCCTCCATTCCCCCTCCGGCCCAGCAAGGGCAAGCCTCCAAAGGGACGAGCTCCAAAGGTAAGGGCCCCAAAGGAAAATCTCCCACCAAACCCCCTGAGCCACCCACTGATAAATCTTTCGAGATCCCTCCTGAACCAAAGAGGAGAAAAATGAGAGTCAAGGCTCCAACCATCCCCAAAACTGCTGACCAAAGAAAGGCAGAGAGAGAACGAAAAAAGAAAGAGGAGGAGGCTTACCTTCAAGAACATGCCAAGAAGATGGGTTGGGACAAGTTTTGAGCCAGATTCTGACTAGATTGTACTTAGGATTTTCTCTATTTCTGCACTCTTTTGTTTCTATTTTCTTGTAGTTTGTACATTTCTCATTTTTAATAGGCTTTATTCCCCTGTCATCACTATCTTGCTTTGTCTGTTGTGTGTTTTCTTTCTTGTTCTAACCTTTTATGCTTTAATTAACTCTGCTGCACAGACACCTTTGAACCAGTGAGGACACTGCTCCTCATAGGTTTGGGGGTGTGGCAGGCAGACCCTGCCTATGGAATAGTTAACCTAAGTACAGCAGACTCATCTGAGTAATATGGAAATGGACCTCTGTTCACTTAAGAATCATGAAAATAAGAAATTTAAAATTTCTGCAAACTTTTGACATTATAAACTTTTAATATTTCACATTTCCATGTTAATATCACCAAGTAAACTTACTTGTATCAGCACTTAGTGAATCATTAGAGAGAGAAAAAGGTGAGGACATACTTAAAAGTTCAAAGAAAGACCATAACCAGTGAGAATTGGGCCTATAAAATTTTTTTCCATCTTTTGAAGAGTAACCAAGGCAATCTCTTCTAGTTCTAAGGACTGGCTGAGTCACTGTACTCACTAGAAGTTAGGTAACTCCAAGTTGAAACAACTGACAGTACTCATGAGACTTAGGAAAGGATCAAGGCCTTCTCTTGGACAGTTTGAGCCTAATAAGACCAACCCTTAAGCAACTGCCCTTGTCCATACCCTCCCTTTGAGCTTTAAATCCTATTTCTTCAAAATACACCTGAGTACTTGAACCTGAACCTATGAACCTACTTCAGCCCACCCTCACTCTGAGAATTCAGAAGGTAAAGAAAAAAAAAGGTTGGAAATAGACTAGCTATGGTCAACATTAAGTGAATGGAGAAGAAATACCTCAATTCTGGCAGTATGGTAACTAAGGACATGGTGGCATTTCTGAAATGCAAAAACAAAAGTAAAAAGAAGAAAACTCCATCAAAAAGAAAACAAAAATAATAATGAAGAGGAGTAAGGGAGGAGTCAAGAGGAACTTTCATTGGAGAATCAAAACCAAGAAGAGAAACTTATCACTTCAAATCTGAAAATCTCAAAGAAGATGAAGGGAGCTGAATTCAAGAAGGTGAAGTCATGAATCACCTCTGTCACCTACTGATTTCTCAATTTTGAACCCCTTCTCAAACCTCCATTCTTTCAACCCCACTCCATAAGCCACATTACAGCCCAGTTAAAAGCCCTTGTGATCCAAAAGTTGAGTGAGCTGTCATGTAAAGATAAAGAGTTATCCAATCTATGGTGAGGAACTGCCAATGATGTCAGCACTTAAGAACTCTGCCTATGCTCATGCTTACAGACCCATTTGAGGGATGTAACTGCTCTTGAGCCTGTGAGAAAATGAACCCCTCAACAAAACCCTTATGAGAGTATGCCCTGCAAAGTTTTTGGATCTAAACTTGAATGCATTATGTATGACCTTAACCTAATTTTCGACCTGATGACGAGCTCAGTGCTGGCACACACTTGTGCAGTTTTCTGTGATTGTAAACTAATTGGAAATGCTGTGCAATCATGAAAATTTTATGTTGTTAAAATTACTGTGCAACCAATAAATTAAATTTCTCTTATGATTATTGATTCAAGAGTAAACTAAACCTACTCCTTGACTGCTCACTTGAAGATATTGTACTTTTGTTAACTGTTTCATTGAAGAAGTTTGTGGGTGTCTTCACTGCAAACCCTCAGGAGACTTCACTCCTCCACTAGGGATCACCTAGGGGTTTAAAAGGCTTGGTACATATGCTAAATGTATCTGTACTCTCTACGAAAGTGGCATTTAATTTTGATAGTAGGTTTAATGTAGCTTTGCTAAGGGACTAGCAAAGATTATGTTTGGGGGTGTGTTAAGACCTGAAAAGTACCACTTTTCACCCCTTAACTTAACCTTTGATTAGACCCATAGCCACCTAATAAGTCCTTGTTAAGTATTTTATGTAGGTAATAACCAGCAGTGAAATAAGGCCAGGAATCCTGCTAAAGAGCCTGTTTTGGCACCAGAAGTCCCTCAGAAGGATGGACTCTAAATCCAGACCTGAAATGAGCCTCGCGCAGTCCAGCTGAGCTTCCCAAGACTCTACAACAACTTCTCGTGCAGATGATTGACTGAAGAGCTTCAGAAACATAAACTCACGCAGCTCTAGCGAAGCTCAAGAGTAGAACACGTCGCACAATTTCACGCAATTCAAAGCAGACCTCTCTCAGCCTTGCGTAATTCACTCTTAAAGGCTAAGGAGAGAGAACTTCAGGAGACCCCTCGCGCAGTGGCCGCAAGATGCAATTATCAGAAGAGAACTCCTCGCGGAGTTCTCGCGCCATTCAAGAAGAAAGCATCCTTACGAAGGTAAAGCCACCCTCGCGAAGATCAGTTAAGACATGGAACCTTGTGCAGTTCAGAACTCATTAAAGCCTCGCGAGGTAACTCGCGAAGTCCAGTAAAGAGAAGTGCTCGCGAAGTTTTCGCGCTATTCAAATCTATCCTCACGAAGATCAACCTTGCGACTGCTTAAGCTCCAACCCCACGACATCTGAGGCTCTGATGTCTACTCAACCTCGCAACTGCCTGAAGAGCAAACCAAGCCAACCTCACGAAGGCGAAAGCTTTAATTTCAAATCATCCTAGCGAAGAGCAAAAGCTACCACGCGACAAGTCTGGGAAACAATGGCTACCTAGCGAAGCTCTGAGCCTCAAACTTCCATCTCTTCAGCAGAGGACTTTTTGGGAATTTCTAGCGATTAGGGCACGCACTCTCATGCTCAAATCTCCGTGCACGTGCCCCAAGGCATCGAAGGATCACTATTCGGCCATGTGGCATCGTTAAAATTAGGGTTTCCTAACCCTAATGCGCTGCCACACCACTGCTATAAATACCCACACTTAGCTTAAGTTTAGGGGGAGACGTTCTTTTCTTTCTACATCCTGGAATAGCTGGGAACACATCTCATTTCTTGGAAACTCGATCTGAGATCGTTTAGTTTTTCTTTTTGTAGTTGTAAGTAGTTTTTTTTTTTTTCCTTTTTCCTTCTCTCCATAGTCCAGCACTTGCTGGCTATGTCTTTGTATGCATTTTGAACTAGATTAATAGAAGTTCTGTAATAGGATCTATACTTTGTGGGATTTATGTTTGAATGTGAGATGCCCTGTGCAAGGCTGCTGCCTTGTGATCTGCCATTGCTTTGGCTATGTTTCAAAGCAATGGAGGACTGATTCTAAGGGCCATTCAGATCCAAGTGACCTGTGTGTCTGGTCTATCATGGTCCTATACAGCCTTAGCCCCATCACAGGACCCACTAGATCTGAAATCCCCATGGGAGCTTGAGCTGGTAACCTTGTGACCATGGTGGTAGCAGCGATATTCTTGTTTTGTCTTGGGCTCCGTGAGGAGGATAGCCTCTGGGATAGTCTGTGACCATTCAAGTGGGCATATTATAGCCTTAGGGTGATTCTAATCCATCGATCCAAGATGGATCCTTCTTCTTTACACCTGAGCCTGTAGAAGCATGGTGGGAGATTGTACAGAGGCAGGCTCTCCTATATTTGTATAGATCCGCCATCAGATGTTGGACCTGATCTGGTTATAGAGATTGTAGGCTTGTGACTTGACCATTGTAGCCTCACTCAAGCAATGGACAGCTAGATCGAAGGTTGTACTCAATCTCTTATTGGTTCTATGTGTCTGGGCTATCATGGTCCTATACAGCCTTAGCCCCACACATAGAGTTTTAGAGGTTGAGGTTCCCTATGGATTCCTGAGCTGGTAGCCTGGATGAAATAGTGCCTGCAATGATTTACTTGTTATGTTTTGACCCATCCCTGGATTGTTGTTCCCCTATGGGATAGTCTGTGACCATTTGAGTGGACAGGTTATAACTTTAAGGGTGGAATCATGACAGAGTGATGGGTTGAATCCTTTCTCCTCAGTGGTGATAATGTATCCATTAAACAGGATTTCTATAACATCATATTTGAATCTGAGTTACAAAACTCCTCTGATCTAGGCTCAATAACATACTTCTCACCCTTTTATATTTATTTTCCACACTCCATCCATCCTCTCAACCCTTTCTGTAGTTTAGACATTAGAGTACCTTAGAATACTTAGAATAAGTGACCTTAAACTCCCTTCCTTTTAGGACTGCCAGATCTGGAGGGACCACTAGAGATGGCTCCTTTGGAGCTGTAGATCACCTTTCCCTGTGGGACAAACTCTTATTAAAACTTGCTACAATGGACCCTGTATCTTGCAGGTCTAGGATTTCTTAGTTGTGCTGATTCTATCCCCTGTTTTACTCTTTCTTTGATTTTTAAATGACTTTTACCACAACTAATAAAGCAAGCACACTGAGATCCGCCAATACTAACGTGCACCACCGTGTCCCACGTAGCCCTCGAGTGCCTAGGTGAAGTTGCCAACCCATATATATTGCAACGCGTAGCTTGGGTCATATGGTAACCTCACCTTGGGTGCCACACGGCATCGCTGCGTTGACGTCCTAGGCCCACCCTTTCAGGCCTAGGAGACACTTGCGCCCCCTCTGACGACGTAAGACCCTGTGTGTAGGGAAATAGCTCCCGAGCTCCCTTCCCCTTATATAAGGGTAAAACAGTTTTTCAGCCAGAATGGTGAGAGAACCTCAAACCCCTTTGTTTGACATACTTTACTATTCACACCGCAACGCCCCAGATCGCTAGCCCAGCTGGCCACGTCGCGTCCGTGTCGGGCAGAGTCTCTCCCATGTCTTACCCTGTGATCGTGTCGTGACTACCGCAGCACGACCACGTCGCGAGGCCCTCCTGGCCCCCCGTCGCGTGCTGCTTCCAGCACCAAATGTTGTGCCGCTTCCAGCACCAAGATGTTGTGTGCCCTTTTGGCACCACATCGCGTGCCTCAAGCACCAAGTCACCACTGCCTCTATGCGGAGTACAAGCGGCCTGAGTGGCACTACGGATGACTCGGGTAGCCATGCTGCGTACCTCCGTCACATCCTCCTCCACTCAAAATCGTCAACGTCCTCGTTGACGGGAAGACACTTCTTAACCTCGAATGTGCCCTCACATGATGCTGTAATCCCTGAACTCGCAGTCTTTACTAAACGCCATCGGTGCCTTGTCGCCTCATGACAAAGCAACAAGCCACTGACCTTTCTGTGGTACTTTATAGCTTGCTCTCAATTTAGCTCTTAGGTCTAAGTCAACCTGGCTCTTCAGTCACAAGGCCCTCACCTCTTAACTAATTCGGGGATGTCGCGTGTCCTCTTGGCACCACATCGCGTGCCCTGTTGACACCAAGTCGTAAGGCCCTCATGGCCCCATGTCGCGTGCCCTGCTAGTACCACATGTCGTACCGCCCAGGCACCAATTAGCTCGTTAGTATCATCCCTTTTGGATCGAACTTGGCTCTAATATCAAATGTCACGGGGTCACTCTTCCAGCAGTGTCAGCCCGTGCGACACCTAACGCCCGATGCGCTAAGTCAGCTTATCACCGATACCAACAGTCGCGGGGGCATCCTTCGACGCACAATCAACCCGCACGGTGCCTCGCTACCGCATGCAATGAAGTCAACCAATCTCTTCATCAGCTCTGATACCACTCGCCTAGAGGATGGGAACTCATGTTCGTGATTGCCTTTACCCGAGGCAAACCATCCTGATGTATCGTGCCCCGGAAGACACACCAGATTGCACCACTGTTCTATACTTGGCCTGCTCAAGCTTCACCCTGTGCACTGCACTTGTATCTCGCTTCGCAACAGAGGCATGCAGCTCCTCATGCCATCCCATTCTAACATGCATTGCCGACATACCAAACCAAGCCTAACGTTGTGTGTGGCGCACCTCACCAGCACACTAATAATCGAACCTTCAGCTAACATGCATAGTGTCCCATGTAGCCCTCGAGTGCCTAGGCGAAGTTGCCAACCCATATACACTACAACGCGTAGCTTGGGTCATATGGTAACCTCGCCCTGGGTGCCATACGATATTACTGCGTCGACGTCCTAGGCTCACCCTTTCAGGCCTAAGAGACACTTGCGCCCCCTTTGGCGACGCAAGGCCCCATGTGTAGGGAAGTAGCTCCCAAGCTCCCTTCCCTCTATATAAGGGTAAAACAGTAATTCTGTCAGAATAGCAGGAGAACCTCAAACCGCTTGGTTTGACATACTTTACTATTCACACCGCAACACCCCAGATCGCTAGCCTAGCAGGCCATGTCGCGTCCATGTCGCGGCAGAGTCTCTCCCATCTCTTACCCTGCGACCGTGTCGTGACTACTGCAGCACGACCATGTCGCGAGGCCCTCCTGGCCTCCCGTCGCATGCCGCTTCTAGCACCAAGATGTTGTGTGCCATCTTGGCACCACATCGCGTGCCCTAGGAACCAAGTCGCCACTGCCTCTACGCGGAGTACAAGCGGCCATAGTGGCATTACAGATGGTTCGGATAGTCATGTTGCGTACCTCCGTCACAACACGCTGGAAGATTAGAGGAGGCCATAGAGTTGATAGGGACCATGCCTATGGAGCCTAATGCTAATGCATGGGGAGCATTGTTTGGTGATTGTAGGATACATGGGAATATAAATGATGGTGAGCATGTTAGGAAAAGACTTATCGAACTTGAGCCTCAACATAGTAGCCGGTAAGCATAATCACAAAGTTGGGAGTTGGCAATAAATCGACAAGGGTCTAAGTCGGAAAAAATAGTCAACGTCAAAAAATATGGGAGAAATTAAAAAAAGTTAAAAGAAATATAAAAAAAATTTATAATATATTTTAAGTTAGAATAATAATGTTAATAAATAAAATAGTACCAAAAAGGCAAAACCTAGAGGTTTTGTTATTAATAAAATATACAAAACATAGAGGGTTTTTCCTTTTAAGTATAAGTGAATAAAAAGAAAATAATCAGACAACATCATAAACATCATCGATTAATCAGCCGAGCTGCAACTTGGCTGATTAGTCGGCGATAAAGTGGGGATGACTGCAAGTCGCCGACTTTTTCCAATCTTCTCAAAAAGTAGGGATGACTGCAAGTTGCCGACTCATTGGTCTTCAAGGGGATCCATGGATGTTGATCCCCTTTTGGAAAGAGCTAGTCCTTTTCCGCGGATTACCTCTGTTCCACTAGATGACTTCTGGTGTGCTAGGTTTTTTTATATATTTATTAATAGGACTTCAACGGTAATGGAAAACTACTATTATGGGAGGCTGGGAACCACTACTTGCACCTGAAAGTTTGGCCTTTGCACATCAACTTGCTCTTTGAAGATAGCCTTTTGTTATGGATAAGTTAGTGTGCAAAGGCCAAGCTTGTGTGCAAAAGCTGAACTTCTGTGTGCAAGTAGTGAGTCCATAATATTATTTCAGCATTATACCCATAAATTTTTCGGGTATGCTCAAATCGATGCCCAATGTTGTTTCCCTGTGTTACTATTATCGTTTCTCCCCCTAATAAATGTATTACTTATTGACACATTTTTCCTTCTTCTGCAGCAATGTCCTCTCAAACATATATGCTGCCGCGAACCGATGGGATGATGCGAAGAGGGTCAGAAACATGATGAAAACCAAAGGTGTCGCTAAATTGCCAGGGTTGAGTATGATAGAATTGGACAGGATTGTGCATCAGTTCGTAGCCGGTGACCGCCCAGAGTTTGAAAACATCTACTCCAAGCTGTCCGAGATCTCGCAACGGTTAAAAATTGTAGTTGGATATATGTCGGATACAAAACAAGTTTTAGTCGATGTAGAGGAAGATGAGAAAGAGCATGCTCTATTGGTTCATAGTGAGAAGCTGGCCATTTCCTTTGGGCTAATACACTCGAGTCCCGAAATGGCCATTAGAATCATGAGGAGTCTTCGGGTTTGTAGAGACTATCACAATGTGATGAAGCTGATATGGAAGGTTTAT
Source organism: Chloranthus sessilifolius (assembly GCA_021018995.1). Lineage (NCBI taxonomy): Eukaryota > Viridiplantae > Streptophyta > Magnoliopsida > Chloranthales > Chloranthaceae > Chloranthus > Chloranthus sessilifolius. The sequence continues at coordinate 144,717,174 of CM037589.1, forward strand.
AGTCAAGAAATGATCGTAAGGGATCGCAATCATTTCCATCACTTCAAAGATGGTAGATGTTCATGTTTAGATTATTGGTAGATTTGTGTGTTAAAAAGTGGATTAAAAAAATGGCTCTAGAGACAGGATGTAGACAGGGAAGCTTTGTTTGAGAGGAAATCAGAGGGAGTGGTGGTGGTGAAAGGGAGTTGTGGGGACCTTGCTGTTAGTCAAACGAGGTCTTGCCCCATATACTTTATCCGAGTTTGTAGCGGCTTAGTGTCGGTAAAGAGGTGATTGTTCAGGATTGTGTTACAACCACACCACTTTAGGTTACAGCCACCTCACTTAAACAAGGGAAAAATCTGTTGACTGTTTGAATCAGCCAATGGAGATTGTTTTTCGTCCCAATCTTCCACAGTAAATCTTGAGATCATAGGCCTACTGTCAGACGGTCAGATGTTGATTCCACATTATATACATCTTAAAAAGTAAACATGATCATAACATACCATCAAACGTGGTTCATGTGCATTTTTTCGGATGTGTGCCTCATGGAATTAACATCTGACCGTTTGATAGTAGGCTCATGATCTCAACATCCTTTGTGTGGGATATTGGGACTCAAAACGATCTCCATTTTCTGATTTAAAGTGGTCAAAAAGATTTTTCCTTTGTTTAAGTAAGGTTATTCTAACATAAAGTCATGTGGTAGTAACAATAGCCAGAGAAAAGAGAGTTTGGAGTCCTGCGACTAAATGTGTTTTTGTGCTCAAAACTTTCTATCAGTTCATTGTAGGAGGCCTTTGGTTATCTAGCCATGAACTGGCCTATTTCACCAACCTAACGGCGCTTTCCTCGGCGATCAAGTGACAATAGGCAATCGATGAATGGTCTAGATTTTATGGAACCTAACAAGCCCTGCCTCGGGTCTTATGTTTTCGCTTGGTGCACCACGTGGAATAGAATAAAGGTGGTGGATATGCTGATCCCTAGATATTTGTTTATTCCATTATTCCGAATAGGGATGTGATGCTGAGTGCTAATGAAGAGATGACCGATCATGTCCTAAGCCACTGCCCCTGTGCTTCGCTTTTGTGGAACAGTTTCAAAAGGTCCCTTCGCATGATGGATGGGGTCATCCCCCAAAGTCCGGGCTCTCATAAATTTGCTGCCTTTTGGAGATCTGATCTAGACTGACTGAGTTCGGGCTCTCGTAAATTGGCTTGTTAACTTTAGAGGAACTGGGATCATTTAGTTGGTCCACTCAACACTCGATAGAGATCTGATCTAGACTGTAATGGCCAGGTAAACACTCAGCTTTCCGGATGATTAGTTCTCTTGTTTGGATTGTTTGAGGTATCATGAATGATTCTTTTGCTCTCTATGGGTTTTCTAGACATGCTGAGCTCCTCGCTCACCCTTGATCCCAGATGTATTTTTATTTCTTAACGAAAATTCATTGTTACTAATAAATAAAAATGTAGATAAAGGAAAATGGAATTTTGGATACTATTTTTTATAATTCATTTTACTAAGAAGAATTTAAAATTTGCAGTTGTTTAACTCTGTTAGTCTTTCTAGTCAACTCTACTGGATCCTGGTTGACTTGGGAGTTCTCAGTGGGATTGTGTCTTCTTTGTGGTTGTTGTTTCTTCCTGCCTTGTTTTTTCTTTTGTTATTCTGTTTGGGTGCCTCTTCTCTCTCTCTCTCTCTCTCTCTCTCTCTCTCTCTCTCACACACACACACACACACACACACATATATATATATATATATATATATATATATATATATATATATGTACTAGTGAAATGCTCATGCTTTGCACGTAGTCACCTGGTTTTTAAGAAGACAACCATTCATGTCATATGGCTCAGAGAGTCAGAGGAAATAAATCAGATGGTTGAGAGTTTCTATAAATATTCATTAAAAGAAAGAGAGAGTGTTCGTACATGGTATATTTGAAACTCTTAGCATTAATTAAAATAGAAATGAAGAAAAAATGATAATTGGCAAATCCGAAGTGCCACAAACTAAAGCGCATCATCTTCGAATCTAAAGAGATCGAATCTCTCTGAGTCTGCAAAATATTCATTAACCTAACGTATTGAATTTACTGTCCATCAAACCTGAGAGATAACTAGTATTCTAAGAATTCAAATAATTAATTAGCTCCTAATTTTTTTGCCACTTTTCTTCAAAATAGCAAGTGTTTGTCAAATAATCAAAGACAAATAAGCATTTAGGCTGTCTGCCAATAACATACCCCTGTTAAGAAAAATTAAAAATCCAGTTTTCCATAATTTTTGGCCACTGAAATTATGAAACAAAGATGTTTATAAAAAAATAATCAAAAGAAAACACTATAGGATAGATTCACACTAAAAATTTAAATTCGACGACTATTTTCAACCTGATCTCGATCTGCAACCAATTAACAACAGCAACATTCTTTTTCAAAATATCGGGCTTACAATTAATATTGATAACCTTCTTTTTTAAAACATCGGTCTTTAATGGAGTAGATCGACTTATTAGTGTAGGCCACGATCTCGGAATGTCATTCAAGGGGTCTGACGATGCCCTCAGAGAGGTGTTCAATTCCATCCTTGTAAGCCAGTTTGACAACAAGAAGAAGAAGCGTCGCTGCAAATCACGAGAACTCGCTCGATTACAGTGGGGGATGTCTGATGGAAGGGGAGCTGGGGGTGCCTAATGCCTAGTTTCATTTCTTGGGCGGGCTTCGCATTGTCTAATAGTGAAGATGTTCTCCTGGAATATGAGGGGCATCTGTGATGGGTTGAAGCGTGCCAGGGTGAAGAGGGTGATCGCTATGATTAACCTGACTGTCATTACTCTTCACGAAACTAAATGGGGCAACTGTGACAGAATCAAAGTAGCGTCTGTGCTCGGAGGGAACCATTGGGGATGGATTGGGGTTGATTAGGCCGGTGCCTTGGGTGGCATTCTGGTAGCATGGAATTCTTTGTTGTTCGACAAAGTGGACGAGGAGGTGGGTCTATACTCAGTGTCCGTTGTGCTTCGGAATAGAGACACGGGCAAGATATGGTCACTCTCATTCTTAAAAGAGAAGGGGCAGAAGATATATCAGAGTTTTTCCCAATCTGCCTTATGAACTACCTGTACAAAATCATCTCCAAAGTGTTGGCCAACAGAATCAAACCGTTAATGGGCAAGATTATTTCGGTCAATCAGGGAGCTTATGTTCATGGGAGACAATTGGTGGACCTGGTGACGGTGGCCCAAGAGGTGATACACTCGGCACACCATTCTTATCAGCCTGCAACCCTTTGGAAGGTGGATATGGAGAAGGCTTACGATCATGTAAGTTGGGACTGCTTAGACTATATGCTAGGCAGGCTTGGGTTCGGGGCTATGTGGAGGGGGTGGATGCGGGTCTGATTTTCTATTTTGATTAATGAGACGCTAGCAAGGTACTTCAAAAGTTCCAGAGGGATACATCAGGGTGACCCAATCTCCCCATTTTTATTCATCATGGTGGGTAAAGCGCTATCTGGGCTCATTTTGTGTGCAAGACAACTGCAACTCATAGCGGGGATTCAAGTGGGATTGCAGGGCTGGTCCATCTCGCACCTTCAATACGCTGATGAAACCGTCCTATTCGGGATTGCCGATGCAGAGGAATTCAGATGTCTAACAGAGGTCTTATCAGTTTATGAGGCAGTGCATTAATTTAGTCAAGTCAGCGATTACGGGAATTGGGATTCATGACCCATTGATGGCAAAGTTGGCGGCTACTGTCAATTGTGCGATCAAGAAGTTTCCCATAAAGTATTTGGGCCTACCGCTAGGGCTCAGACAACCATCAGCTCGAGCATGGGAACCGATAATTTAAATATTTGAACAACGACTGTCTTCATGGAAAGGAAAACTCCTCAGCAGTGGAGGTCGTCTTCTCCTGGTTAAATTGGTGTTATCCAGTCTACCCATTTTCTATACGTCGATGTTCAAATCCTCGATTGGCGTGATCAATCGACTCGAACAAATTCAAAGGAATTTCCTTTGGGAAGGATCGGGTCTAGATAAATGATATCACCTTGTTAACTGGGACACCTGCTAGCTTCCCGTAAGTTGTGAACTTGGAATACGCAGCTTGAAGTGGACTAATATTGCGCTTCTAGGAAAATGGTTCTAGCGAGCTGGTTTAGTCGGCGAAAGTGATGCCTTTGGCGTGTCGTGTTGGTTGAAAAGTATGGGCAATCAAACGAAAATTGGGGCATAAGCACAACTGCCCACAGAGGCATATCGGCTTGGTGGAAAGGCATCTGTGGAACATGATCTCTTTACGACAAATGGATTCAATTCAGCTGGGGCAGTGGCACACGGATTCATTTCTGGGAAGACACTTGGGCGGAGTGCGGGCCTTTCAAATCAAATTTCCCAGACATTTTCTTAATCTCCAGAAATCCTTAGTGCTGATTGCTGAATTTGCGACAGAAACACAAGGGGGTAGGCCGTGCAACGTCACAACTTGCAGGCTCCTAAGAGGCGATGAGTCAGCCTCCTTTTCTAGGCGGTTGTCTTCTTTATACAAATTGTGTAGGAATCTTCAAGATCAGGATGAGCGGGTATGGACTCCCACAAAAGATGGCAATTTCAACGTCAAATCATACTACCAGATGCTTTCGAGTCGTCCGCTGATAAGATTTCAAGGTGCGGGGTTATGGAAGGCGGCCATCCCCCCCAAAGCCAAATTATTCGTGTGGACTATGTTCAAAGGAAAAATTCTAACGACCGACCATCTCATTCGGTGGGGGAAGGATATGCCCAACAGTTGTGTGATGTGCTTCCATAGGGAAGAGTCCGATGCGCACCTCTTCCTTCACTGCTGTGTGACCCACAAGATCTGAAGCATCATCCTAAAATCCTTTGACTCCATCATCGCTTTACCAACAGTTTTTGATGTGGACTTCTGTTAGTTTTGAGGGCCAACTAGGGGACTACTAGAACGCGACTTTCTTCGCTGTGAATTGGAGTATCTGGCTAGAGAGAAATGCGATGATTTTTTAGCGTAAACGTCGGCCTGTGGGGATGATTATGAAGTCTGTTAGAGACCTTATGTGGTTTTGGGTAGAAAGAGGTTGCAATGGAATTAGGGGTTAGAGGGGAACTGTATTGGTTGGATAGGTTGAATTAGCTATCCTATCTTTGCCTTTTTTGGTTGTGATTTGTATTTTGTTCCTGTTTTCTTTTTGGTCGTGCTACTCTTGTATTGGTCCTTTCAACGCCTTACTGGTCATCAATATAATTTTTATTACCGATTTAAAAAAAAAAAAAAGGGAAAAAATACTAACTTCTCTTTATCTTCTTCATCTTCTTTGAATTACTGGTTCCCCAATCAAATGACTTAAGTTAGAAGAGAGAAAGAAAAACCAACAACCAATTTGCATGCACAATTTAGGACAACCATAGCCAAAATAGAAAAGCAAAGAACTTCTGCAAGGAGCCACCGACCATGAGCTTTGCTGTCGCCATCATATATTATGTTGAAGACATGATATCTCAATGAATGATCCATCTTTGGCAACTCGCATGAAGATATGGAAGACCTTTAGCTATCTCTAAGGCAACTCACATTGGACCTGAGTAACAGAATCGGAGACGTCACCCTCTTGGGATGGTATTGAAGAGTATCCAGGATATCATGCGCGGCTGGGCGGCTTTGGATAAAGAGGGGGCTGGTGGGGCTCCTCTAGCATGGGACCCGCGGTAGATCCAATGGGGTTGCCAGACCATCCCCTTTTTTTCCTTTTTCCTTTTTCCTGTTTCTGTTTTTTTTTTGCTTTTGTCTCCTTTTCGATGTGCTTTCCTAGTTGCCGACCTTTCTGTGGTCGCGAGCCCCCTTTGGTCGGGGTGGATGTTTTTGTTTTTCTCAGCGCCTCGCTGTTTTATAATACAATTTCGTACCTTTACAGATAAAAAAATAAAAAAATAAACAGAATTGGAATGATGAAATGAAAAGAAGTCGTAAGCTGGAACCCATAAATAATTGAGAAGGACATAAAACTCATGACACACCATGAAGCATAGAAGTTAAGATCCCATGGTAAGTCTCTACAACATAAGTAATGCATTGAGTGATCATGAACCATACATTGGTTAGTCTCAAGAAAATGGCCTAAAAGATGGATCATTTTCAATTTTGCAGCCATATAATATGTGGCTCGCTGCATCACACTAACAAAATACTGTTAGTGTCTAATTTTGCTCGACAAAATGGAATAGATGCATTGGATTTTTGCTTCGTAAAATCCAATGCATGTTAATTGTCAGGAGCTGCCGTTAAGCAACATCCCTTGTAAACTTCTATGCAACCTCCTTTCCAATCATATTTTCTAAATTAAATGGTTAAAAAAGAAATTGTATCGACTGAGTAATCTGTCAATAGAGAATTTGAATCTTAGGTAGCTAACCATTAAGAAACGCTTTTACTGTAAGGAAAGAAAAGAATTTGTATAAAATAAATAATTTTTAATAAAAAAGGAAAAGAAAAATGAATCAAATGAGAAATTCACAACATGATTCAAATTAATATGTAAATAGTCACATTTTTTGCAAGAATAATGAAAACCTTCCATCAAATAGGCAATTTGAAAATAAACAAATTGAATAATGAAAACATAGATTCACACGTCTGTCACAAAATTTTTAGAAGTGATCTGAGGAACAAAATTGAGGAGCTTAAAAAATGAAACTATAATAGTAAATTTAATATTTTTTATTTGACTCTTTCTATTCGGCGCATCTCATACACTAATTTTTTTTTCTCTCTCCATCATGTAATGCACATCTTACAAATTTCAAATCTAAAGATAATTTTATTATTTATCTATATTTGCAACACTAATAATAATAATTTGACATATACATAGGGATTTTAATTTCACCTTTTAAAAAATTATTCTGTTTAAAAAAAATAAATCATTTTTTAGTATTTTTAATTATTTATTTTCTAAATTAAAATATACTTTTTAAAGAAAAATTAATATTCTTTGTCTTTTCATTTTTTATTAATTTGTCATCTTTTTAGTTGCGCCGTAAGGCTCTCTCCTGGGATGACCTTGCACTGCTTGCAGTTAGCTACTCTCTCCGGCTTAATAAAAAAAATAATCTATTTTAGTTTTGTTTACTCCACTCCTGAAAGTTAAAAGGTATTCACTATTACCAGGTCAAAAACTAATACAAAAATCAAGGATAGCTTCCCCCATCTCAGTTCTTTTGCCAACACCATATCTTCCATGTATCCTTTCATGTCCATTTCCTCCCTGTGTATCCATTAAAGTCACCTCCAAGCACTGAACTTCCACTATTGGGTATGCCTTGTGCTAGTTTGTCCATTGATTGCCAAAATTCTCGTTTCACGCTCTCACATAGTCCAACTTGGGGTGTATAAGTACTACTAAATTGTGCATGAGGATTCCCAGAGATATCAATAAAACATTATTGTCTTTCATGTACGTTTTCCAATTTTTTTAAATCATTTTGGTGAATATTATGTATGTTATCCTGTTATCTACGCAAATTCATAGCCTAATAATAATTACATATTGGAGATTCAGTGTATACAGAACTTCATCCTTCCTATACCTTTCACTTCCTTTTTCTAGTTACTGTAGTTTAGATAATCAATTACTTAGAGATTTTTCGCTGATCATCATCATATTGTCCTATCTATATGGGGAATAAGGATTTGACAAGATTTCTGCAGCTGTTTGTCTGTCTGACACTAACTATCCTTTTTTATCTGCACTTGGAACCACCATAGGCCGAGGTTGGAGGATATGTGTACTCAATACTCTTTGTTACATTTCTAACATCTAATTCTAAGGAGCTGATATACGTATTATTTCATATGTTTTCTGAGTCTTAAGAATCTTCATCAACAGCAAGCACTTAAACTTCATATGCTGCGTATTTTTTTCTTTGTTGACTTTCTTTGTTTTCCTTTTTTTATCTAGTATCAGGTTTTATACAAGAGTCGGTGTGACAATTGACTTAATGAGATTACTGAAAGGGCATCTGCAGATAAACATGAGGTATTATTCTTTCCTTACTCATTGTCAATTTGTTTTTCTGTTCTTTGGGATTTAACTGTATTTACTCAATGTGACCAATCTGTCCTTAAAATGCATTAGTCATTAGCATTCTTTTGTACAAGGATAGCATCGTTCTATCATTTTTATTTCTTGCCTATTTTTGTCTGAAAGTTCAATTTAAACAAGGTGATACTTCTATTTTTGCTAACGCACAACAATTCTGGTGGGCGTCAGGTTTTCTTATTGTTGATGGTGATATGTCTATGAAATATCAGGTATGCTGACCTATCTTTGGGTCCATAAGCACTACAAGGTTCATTGTCCATTGCTTGGTTGGCGGTTAAGTTCTGCTATGAGGATTAATTATCTATTAGGTGCATAAATTCTGGAAACCTTATTATATTTGTGTTACAGATCCCTTTTCACCCAGCATGGATTTCCTTGACAAAGTCTTATTTAAATATTTCATGCGATCAACAGTAAAAAATGTTGTGCTTCAACTGTCGACAACTTAAACCGGATTATTGGTAATTATGGGAATCTTTCCCGACTTTAATGTGATACGTTCAAGGGCCTCACTGCTGGGGCAAATATACAATTTCTAAAAGTTGAAACTGTTGGAATGTTTTTGCACTTGCAAAAGATAAAAGAAAGGTGTGACAGCATCTATTTCAATTGTTTAATCCAAATCTATGTAACTTAGACACAACCATGTGTGTCGATATCAAATGTTGATAGGAGATTTTCAGGCGACCCCAAAATTGCAGACATGGATTCATAAAATTTATTAACTTTCAGGCAGAGTCACTGGCTGAGAAATATGAGAAGAAGTACAAGCAAGCCGGAGATATAGCCTCTAAATTAACTGCTGAAGAAGCCACATTTCGTGATATTCAGGTACTTGAAAGAATTGCATTTCATGGAGGGACAGCCAAAACGTTGGTCCTGCCAGTACAAGCCTTTCTGAATCCTGTTCGCTACATCAGTGCTTGTTTAAAAGGTTTTTGTCACTGATGTCTCTAGTTTTCTCGAACTTATCTCTAGGCAAAAAAGTTGGAATTATATAGTGCCATTGTTAAAATGGAGCAAGGTGGAAATGCTGATGGCGTGCTTAAGGTAAAACGTAATTATGTTGATGTTAGAGGTTAATACACAACTTCTCCAACTCCACTTTAATGCTCGTGTTTCCAGGATCGTGCTGATAAGATACAATTGGATCTTGAGGAGCTGGCGAAAGCTTTGAATGAGTGTTGCAAAGGATATGGATTACATGTTAAGCCAACTACACTAATTGAGCTTCCTTTTGGTACCTTCACTCTCCTAGTTACTTTCTGTTTTATTTCTTCCCATACCTGATTTAATTTGAGTTTGGTTTCTGTAGTGATTTGTAGTGAACTAGATGTTGTTACTTCCAGTGTTACCTAGTCACTTAAACTTTTGGGAATTTTTCCATGCCGACACTCGGACACTCTTCAACACGACACGACACTTCTAGAAATGTATATACTACTTGATACCATCAAAGTGTGCCTAGTTCAATATGGTAAAATGCGCTGTTGTTTTAGGAAAAACTGTTCAAAGTTCGTAAATTATGAATGAAAAGATTTGGGTGCTTGAAAACCATTTGTACAGTAAATTGTAATGAAACGACTTGAGATTTTGAAAACCAGCTAAATACATGACATACATTATATATACTTTTCATATTTTCATCAGTAGATTTCTCTATTATCTCTCTAGGATTCCCTTTATTTTATTTCACTATTAATTTTTAAATTATTTAATTTTTACCTTTTTTTAAAGGTTGTGTTGCCGTATTGGAAATTTGCTAGATACTTATAACACCTTGACACTTGGCACACATCCCATGTGTTGAGGTAACACTGGTTACTTCATCTGTATAGTTTGTGGATTTTCACTTCAATGCCATCAAGTTTGATTAGTATGGATTAGGTTTTGATAGTGTTAGGGCTAGACTTTGTAGAGGAGGAAGAGAGAAGGGGAGAAGAAGATAGAGAAATTAGGATTGTGAGGTGAGTTGGTCTCACCCTTCAATATTATTATTATTATATATACCACTTACAAAACTAAATTTCATGTAAATTACTACCACCCATATATAAATGTAGTATTGACTAAACACACACCATACTAACAATGTATACACACTAACTTCCCCTCAAGTTGGGGCATAGATATCTATCATACCCAACTTGGAGGTGTCGTCATGGAATCAATTTTTGGCTACAACCTTATTGAATATATCAGCCAGCTGATTGTTTGAACTTGATGCACACAAAAAATTCTTTTGGCTCAACTTTTTCTTGTATAAAATGACAGTCAACTTTCATATGCTTGCTCCTTTTGTGGTATAATGGATTTTCTGCCATATGAAGTGCGGCTTCATTATCTCCATAGAGTGTCATAGGAAGCTTCACATTAATTTTGAGATCTGCCAAGATGAGTTTAAGCCACATTCCTTCATAGGCCACCCTGGGATTGTTGGTGTGGCAATAAGTTTTATCATTAAGTTAGCGTGTGTATTTATTTTATTCTCTGTATGTAAGTGTGGATGTGTTTGAATAACTGTGGGTGACAACAAATACCTGGAAGTGATAAATATCAATGATAAAAGGCGTATGGGATCATGTAATTCATAACCATAACTTCTCCTCCATATCTATTCTTCTTCTTCTTGCTCCTCATTCTTCTTCTCCAACCAAATCCTAACCCTAATTCTCTTGACCCTAACTTTTAACTTGATATCAGAGCAATGATCCAACGACTCGACACCCATTGTGCTTACATGAAATGCCGAAGCCAATCAACTTTTAATCTCGGATCTCATTTTTACTAGTAAGCAACTGATCGGAATTTCACCCGAAGCAACTTTAATTCTTGAAGTTTTAGTGGATGGTTTGAGAAGTACAAAAGGTTCTTCTCCATAAACCCATATCTCTGCAACTTCACAGATATTGAGGCTCAGTTCCACACTAACCTGGATCGAAGTTCTTTGTAGATCACAAATCCAAGGTTTGTTTTCTGGTTAAATATATTTGAAGCCTCCTTTTTCGTTTTTCCAGTTTGAAGCTTCTCTTGGCTTGAACTCGGTATTCTAGGATTTCTGGTACCATGCCAACGGTATTTGTAGTGAAAATGATATGGTTGGAATTGAAATCTCTCCCTTGTGGTTCCTGATGTGTTGTTTAATTGATGCTTGGTCAAATGGTGGCTGATGTGCTATCGGTTGTGCAAAAAAGTGTGCAAAGCAGTGGCAAGAAACATGAGTGTGGTGTATAGAGACGAATATTTGTAGACACCAAAATTTGGCCCAACGCCCAATCGGAACACACTTCGAGAAGGGGGCGCCCCCGAGCTTCCGATAGCATCTCCCATACCATTAGGAACCTTCCCCAAACCTTAGGAACCTTCCCAAACCTTTAGGAATTACCCCCAACCTTTAGAACCCTCTCCGAACCTATAGTTAACCCTTCGGGCAATGGTCGGAGAGAGATGTACTAGGCTGACAGGGACCTCTACTAAGATTAAATCTTATACCAATGAAAAGTAGAGGTTCTCAGCTTTCCAACAAGCCAAGAATCACCCTGATCCGAGTTGTACGTCAAAAGTTACGACGATTTGAAGTTTAGGCATGAAAATAGGAATTTTGAACCTCGCGAGATATGCATTGAACCACGCGAGAAGCTTGCGAGGATCCATGCATACTTGGGGTGTGTAATACACATGCCAAGCCATTTCTTCCCAGAAATGGCTTGGTGCATGTATTACATGCGCCAAGTATAGGTAATCCTCTCGCGGGCTCTGGACTTCTAGGCACTGTAGCTATGCTTCGCGTGTGCAATACATGCGCCAGGCTTAGCTACAGTAACTGTGGGTGTTTGCTCGAATTTCACTTTTAGGGTTTGACTTGTTGACCATCTCAATGTTTAAGATGGGTTTCATTAAGACTGTTGTACCAACTTTTACCCTATTTTCAATGCTCTAGTCATTTGAAACCTCACCCTATCATCTACCATTGAAGCCCCTTGCCCACTTTTCCAAGGTTTTAAAATCCTAGGAAACCTTAGATTAGAAGATTACCTAATTGCTAACCCTAATTAGCACTTAAGCACCCTCCTAATTTACCTTTTCCTATAAATAGAGAGGCACCCCTCCCTTTACAAGGGTTTGAAATTTTTCCCAAAAGAGAGAAAAGAGTAAGAGATCCTTTCCTCCCTTTTGTGCACCAAAGCCTATAAAAATTCTAGAATTCTAAATCATCCTAGAAACTCAATCCTCCATAAAAAACCCTTGAGTTTGTGAGAGCACTATCCCTTAGTCTTCTTCCTCTATCTCTTAGCCATCAAGCCCTTGAGGTTAGAACCCGTCATTCAACCATCCAAGCCATCGGAAGCTCACCGAAGCGCATTCACGCGAAGGACCACAGCGGTGTTATAAGTGCCCGAGAGCTCTAGCTCTCCCCTCTACTCCTCTACCTTCTTAGCTTTTGCTCTATCCTTGAGTTTGTGTCGTTATGCCACCGAAATCTCGGTAGTTGCGGAGGGGCACAAATAGGATCAAAGTTCCTTAGGGCAAGAGGAACTGCTTTTTTTTCTTTTATTTTCTTTTTATATTTGGCCATAAGTAGAGACCACTTTTGAGCGGGTTGATCGGGTGCCTAACACCTTTCCAATCGATAACCGAAGCCCCTACCCAAGAGCCTTTGGCGTAGACCAGTGAATCAGAGTCATATTTCTACACTTCGGTGCTTTCAATATTGATTTGAGGTTTTCTGAGACACCAAAAGCTCCGGATGGCGACTCGATATTTTTTAGGGCAAGCGCCTCGTCATAACGTGATCGTAAAAAATCTCACGGTTGCACAAATGGCGACTCTGCTAGTAGAGTTTCCCCTTAAAATTTGGCCTCGTTTTTTATTTTTACTAACGTTTGATTGTTTTCCTGTGTTTTTCACTCACCCCTATGATTCTATCAATTTTTCTCACCCCTACTTTTCCGTCATTTACGTGCCTTAGCCGATTGGCAGGCCTACTTGCACATTGTCTTTAAATTTTATTTACTTTTCCGTCATTTACATGCCTTAGCCGATCGGCGGGCCTACTTGCGCATCGTCTTTACAATTTGTTTGCTTTCCATCATTTATACACCTTAGTCGTTTGGCAGACCTACGTGAGCATTTTATTTTTCGCAATCATATCCTACCAGTTGACGCCGGCCTGTAGAGGGAGCACGGGACCATCACCACCCATTTTTGGTCCTTAAAGAAAACTCCCTTAAAATTTGAAGTTAAAATTGAACTAAGAAGGGGGACTTAATTGAAATTTATGGGGGTAGATTTTTAAGGGTTGGAAATTCTAGGCAAAGATACAAATACCCGGTTCTTAGTACGGTAGCAGCCCCTAGTGGTGATGATCCAGAAAAGAACCACCCCACCTAGTATCTGAGAAAGCGCTTGCGCTGGAGGTATATTGGGTGTGTAACCTATCCATTTCAAAGCCTAAAACCCTTGGGGGAGAGCATTAGTAGTCCCGAATCGGCCTTGTATCCCTAGGTTCGATGAGGAGAGACCCGGTGCAACTAAGAAATCAGTCACCGGAAGCATTGCTTCCCAAAAAACCAAAAAAATAGATTGAATTCGGGCTTGCTAGTCTGCTGTCAAGATTATTTGACCCCATTGTTGTGCCTGACGTATGTAAAATATACGCCAAGCCACTTTTCCCCAGGTTTTCTTTGGCGCATGTAATACACGCGCCAAGATTAAAAAACCCAGGTTTGCTTTGGCGCATGTAATACAGGCGCCAAGCTTCGTTTGACCAGTTTTGGCCTAGCGCATGTAATACATACGCCAAGCCTAAACTAAGCAGAGCAGCCTAAACTCTGAGGCCTTTTTCACATCCTTGAGTTCTCTGCTTAGTGGTTTAGCACCTCTGGTAGATCCCGCACTATCCAACGCCCAATACGCCCCCGCCAATCAAAAGATGGTAGCTTCTTATTAACTCTCTCCAGGGAATCAGGTTGTTTAGGTTGATTCCCGTGCCTTCACTAGATCAAAGGGTTTCCCTTTGACTCTTCCGAAGCGCATCGGGGTCCCGCTACGGGGTTTTTTTAGGGTACAAACACCACCCGAAACGAGAATTCAAAGGCCCTGGAACCCTTCATCGTAAAGATCCACTTACAAAATTTTCAAAAAAAATTAAATAAACTGAAAAACAAAAAAAAGAGAGTTTCGGTGTCGACACAACGGCATCACCTTACCCTCCATCATCCCATAGGGGAAGAAGGAGGAAGCTTTACGGGCCCCATCCGAGACATCCATACCCCACCTGTCACCAAGCCATGTCGTGGGCAGTGGATCCGGCATACGCCGATCCCGACTCATCCCCGTTACATTCTCCAACTCATTCCCACATGGAAGAGGTTTTCACATCCATCCCCCTCACCCAATCTCCATTCACCGTCACCGGCCCCTTCGACACTCCCATTTTCCCATCCACCACCGCTCAAAACACCCAAAATCCAACACCCCATTCTCTATTTTTTCAAACCATCCCCATCCCCACCTCCATATCCATTCCAAATCCGCCTCACATACCGTCCATCCACATCCCCCCGAAACCCGACCCAATTCCCTACCTATAACACCATGCCCCATTTTTCATCTTCCCAACGCATACCCAATCCACCCGCATTTACCCATTCCACATCCAGTTTCTCCAATCCCCCACACATCCCCCCATCAACCCAAGTCATGACCGATTTTATCGGGACCATGCCCAATTTTCCCACACATCCACATCATCCACACCTCATAATATCTCAGATACACCATCTCCATCCAATCCCTCTCCAATGGCCATGATGGATGAGATGGTCCGGACCTACACTAATTGGAAGGCCTCCCAAAACATCCCCCCTCATTCTCACCACATATCTTCCAACCCATCAGATACACTCCCAAGTCTCCATGCTGCTTTACCTCAAACCCACCAAGGCCTAATATCCCAAACCCTCACCAAGACCAATAGCTTAAACCCTCAAACTCACCAAGGCCCAATAGGCCAAATCCACCAAGGCCTAATGGGCTAGACCCACCAATTCCCAATGGGCCAGACCCACCAAAACCCAATGGGCCAAACCCACCAAGGCCCAATGGGCTAGATCCACCAAGGCGCAATGGGCTAGACCCATCAAGGCCTAATGGGCCAGACCCAACAAAGCCTAATGGGCCAAACTTGCCTAGGCCTTATGGTCCAAACCCCTCCAAGTTCCTTACCCTATACCCAAGCCCAGCAAGGCCCAAACCTTGGATCCTCATACCCATACCCTCCACAATTCCCTCAATATCTCCCTGACACACAAACCTCCCACCCAGCCTAAGGCGGAAGCCTGACGCCTATCCTTTATCAACCCCAACTCACCCATCTCCATGCACCACAAAGCCATCTCCAAGCATTCCCTCAAACACAGTGGCTCCATCAGGGCCTAACCCAAAATCCAAATTCCACCCATCCTATCACTCCACAGAACTTCCCTCATATCCAATCGTCCCACCCGACACTTATCCAACCCAATCAGCACTAACAGGAAAATCTCACCCTCACTGCACCATATGTAGACCCACAATATGAGGAAGACGAGATCAGGAATAGTGGGGCTTACGCCGGGGTGTTTGCCAGCATCAACCCTCCACCCATAATCACCACTCCCCCGGTAGCACAAAGTGAATCAAGGCCGACCGTTGAAAAAACAACCCCACTGTCCAAGGAGTCTGAGCAGCTGAAAGAACAACTGGACAAGATCCAAAAGCAACTAATGAAGATGGGTGGAGCCGAAATCCATGCCACATACTTTTCAGACTTATGTTTATTTGTAGAGGTCCCCTTGCCCCCAAAATTTAAAATGTCGGTCTTTGATAAATACAACGGCACGGGCAATCCCATCGCACACTCAAGTCCTATTGTGGGGACATGTGCCAGTATGGAGGGGTTGAACTATTGCTAATAAAAGTCTTTCAGAAAAGTCTGACGGGCCCATCCTTGAGATGGTTCACGTCCCTAGAACCATCCATGATAAAAACATGGAAAGATCTGACGCATTTATTCCAAGAACAGTATGTCTACAACTTAGACATTGAACCTCGTATGTCAGTTCTAGCCCGATTAAAGCAGAACCCTAACGAGACCTTCAGCGATTACCTTGGACGTTGGAGGGCATTGACAGCTTAGGTAAGAAACAGAATACCTAACGACGAGCAGATTGAGATGATTTCAAAAAATACCTTGCCAATCATCTCCGATTTCCTAGTATACCAACAACAATCCAACTTTGCTGATTTGGTAAGGAATGCCAACTGTTGCAAGGACGCAATCAGAGAAGGTCATTTAAGCAAGAATGCGTCCGGTGGGGCCGGCGGGGTCAGGAGGTTCTCTGAGTAGAGGAATGATAGAAGAACATGGACAGATGTGCAGAATATTGCGAACACACGGCCTAGCACCAATATAACCCCATTTCAATTTAAGGTCTCCCAGCCAGCTCCAATCAGAAGCGAGCCGATACAGAGAATCGAAAATGGGCAAGGGGCATAGATGACCCCAGAACAGAGAAAGGCCCTCTTTGATCAAGTTTTTACACTTTTGGGGCAATCATTGAATGTCCTGTTGCCCTTAATGATAGAAAAGAGATTGGTCACAGCCCTCCAACTGTGACCTCCGCCAAATCCCATCCTAAGGAACTATGACCCCAACACCCATTGTAACTTCCACCAGGGACCAGGTCTCCCAACTGATCGCTGCTTCCCATTAAGGCACACAATACAAGATTTAATAGAGGCCAGTAAAATCATCCCTCCGACACTTCCCCAAGCCACCCAGCATGCCAACATACACAAGGTACCACTACCCCCACACCCTTCCAGAGGAGCAGGTCTAAGACCCATTATAGGTATGGTAGAAGAGGATGATGAAGAGTTGGAGTTTGACCCAGTGGATTACATCTGCAATGGGGAAAATTTTGTGGCACCACTGTAAAAAGACTGGGAAGATAGAAGTATTGGGGTAATTGAACCGCTAAATCTGGCAGATTATTTTCCCAGCCCCGTATCACAAATAGAACCCTTAGATCTTAGGGCATATTTCCTAGCACCAATTCCCGTCAACTATGTCCAAATTAACTCTTATCAACCATACGCAACATCCTCCACCAATTACCCAATGACTGATTATGCACCGCATCCCCCGCCAGCACCCATTAGTTATCAGGGGCCCACCCCCATCACATCACCCCAGAACAGCCATCCACAACCCTCGCCTACCCCATTTGGCCCACTTTCTCCACCCTTTGGAAAGTTAACCAGGTGTTACCCACCCTTTTCAAGCCATCAATACAAGCACATCAAATATCGGCAGCCATTCCATTCCAGATCCCAAGACTAACTTATGATCCTCATCAAGTCCTGCTCAGTTACAAATAAATAGACATCAATGCCGGCAACAACAAAGAGGGGGCAGTTGACTTTGTCACTAGGTTCAGGAAGATTTCCAAGCAACCAGACGCATCAGTACTAGTGCCAGCTCGATCTGAAGGGAAGAACGATGCTACTGCGGTAAACCCATTTGAAAAGATGAGCCGAGAGCACAAACTGGAGACTCAATTAAGAAGAATGCCAACCCATATCACGGTTTGGGATCTGTTAATGACATCCCCACTCCATTTCCAGGCTCTGATGGGGCATTAAAGGATGCACATGTATCTCTGCAAGTGAGCCCATATGAAGTCGGGCAGATAATCGGGCAGGTGATGGCTCCCAATGCCATCTCTTTTTCAGACGCTGACTTACCGGAGGAGGGAAATAGTCATTCTAAATCCCTCAACATCACTGTAGAATTTGGAAACATGATAATCTCATTGGTATTAATTGACAATGGGTCTGCTCTAAATGTGTGCCCTCTGAGAACCGCTATCAAAATAGGGGTAGATCCATGCATGTTGAGGCCAACAAGAACCAACGCCAGAGGGTTTGACAAAACGAGAAGAGAAATAATGGGAGAAGTTGATCTTGAGCTCGTAATTGGGCCAATGACTTTTCCTTACCATTCTAAGTAATGGACATCAAGTCCTCCTTCAATTTGTTATTAGGGCACCCATCGTTACATGAAGTTGGGGCAATACCATCCACATTACACCAGAAGCTCAAATTTGTGTCTGGACAGAAGATCATCACCATCATAGGTGAGGGGCACGATGAAAGGAAAAAGCTACCCACAACATTGAGAACCCCAAAGTACTGGGTGTACCACACACAACTGGGGATACCGACCTCCACAATATTGAATCTGTGGCCATGCTCCAGAAATGAGGTTACCAGAAAGGAAAGGGGTTGGGACCCAGTTGCAAGGCAGGAGAGAGCTAGTCGAGGCAAAAGGGGGGCAACAAATCAGGTTTGGGCTAGGTTACAAGTCCACAGAGGAAGAAGTGCGAG
This sequence comes from Chloranthus sessilifolius, assembly GCA_021018995.1. NCBI lineage: Eukaryota > Viridiplantae > Streptophyta > Magnoliopsida > Chloranthales > Chloranthaceae > Chloranthus > Chloranthus sessilifolius. The sequence goes on from CM037589.1 coordinate 144,735,731, forward strand.
AAGCCAAGGAGAAGGCCCAAACCATTGTTGCAGCGAAAGCCAAGGGAATACACTTAGAAGATGAGCCCCGCTCTAAGCCCCACATCCGAGATACTTTCGTAAGCGTCGGGATCATGAAAATTGACCGGAATGGGGCAACAAAATTAACTTCACACAAACCCGCAGCACCTGTCCACCCCACTAATCCCCAGATTATCCCTCCCAACCTAGAAATAGATCTAGCTGCTCTGTCCCTATTTGAGGAACAATGTTCCATACCTGCACAATCTCCCCCTGTGGTAAACCACCACAGGACTCTGCTGATGTTTGAGGACAGAATCTCAGACGTGCCCGAGATCAACATGATGGAGGCTGGCTCCGAGGAATCCCATCAGCCAAGCCCCTCCATCCAAACAGGTAAAGGAGCGGCACCCTAGGTACGGAATTGGGCGTTTATGCCCCAAACTTTAAAAGCGGTGAGTGGCCTAAAATTCGACACCCGTTTCCCCAAAAAAATAACCTATAAAAAGTGAGATAAGCCCTTGGCAGGTAATACCGTGTATATATAGGGACTCGCTTTGCAAAGCGCCCATTTTCGAAGAACACAAAAATCCCAAAAACATAGAAAAATACAAAACCCAAAAATATTGTCTTTAAAAATTCCTAATAAAATCAAAGAAAATAATGCCTTAATCAAAAAGCCCGTCCCACGTGAAATCGATCACTTTCCTGTAGAAATACAAGAAGAGGTAGGAGCCATGAGTTTGGACAAGGAGATCCCTACTGAGGAACTTCCTAATGAGCTCCTTGAACGGTTTGCCGACTTTGAGCACGGTCCTACCCCCATCGTTGAAGAGATAGAAGACGTCAATCTGGGGACTGAGGAGATTCCAAGAATTACCAAAATCGGAATATCGCTGTCTCCCGAAAAAAGAAAAAGCATGATCGATTTCCTTTGGTCAGATCAAGACGTCTTCGCATGGTCATACGAGGACATGCCTGGTTTGGACACCGATTTGGTCGAGCATGAGTTGCCACTCTACCCTGATATCAAGTTGGTCAAGCAGAAGTTGAGACGACTCCGACCAGAGTGGATGCTAAAAGTAAAGGACGAGGTCATCAAACAATATGATGCAGGATATCTCATGATATCTAAGTACCCTCAATGGCTAGCCAACATTGTCCCAGTGCCAAAGAAGGATGGAAAGGTCCGCATGTGCATTGATTTCAGAAACCTTAACAGGGAAAGTCCGAAGGACGACTTCCCGTTCCCACACATTGACATCTTGGTTGATAACACTGCTAAGAATGGGATGCTTTCATTCATGGACGGATTCTCCGAATATAATTAGATCCAGATGGCAGAAGCAGACTGAGAAAAGACAACGTTCATCACTCCCTAGGGAACTTTCTGTTATCGAGTCAAGCCATTCGGACTGAAGAGCGCTGGGGCAACCTATCAAAGGGTAATGACGGTGCTATTTCATGACATGATGCACCGAGAAATCGAGGTATACCTCTCCTGCTGACGATAAACCTCCAAAAGTTGTTTGAGAGGATGAGAGAATACAAACTGCATCTAAATCCTTATAAATGCGCATTCGGCGCCATGTCAGGGACACTTTTGGGCTTCATCGTCAGCAGGAGAGGTATCAAGGTTGACCCAGTCAAGGTGAAAGCCATCACGGAAATTCCACCACCATCTACCAAGAAAGAGGTCAGAGGGTTCTTAGGTAGGATACAGTACATTAGTCAGGTCCTTGGGCAACTCACTCCTATCTGCACGCCAATCTTTAAGCTACTGAGAAAATATTCTCCTGTTGAATGGAACGATGACTGTCAGGCAGCATTCGACAAGATCAAGGGCTACCTTCTCAACCCACCAGTTTTAGTACCGCCTGAGTCGGGGAGACCACTCTTAATGTATCTCTCCACAACAGAAGTTTCGATAGGATGTGTCCTAGGGCAGCATTATGAAACAGGAAGAGAGCAGGTCATCTATTATCTCAGTAAAATGTTTACCGACTACGAGACTCGCTATTCTCATCTGGAGAAAGCATGCTTGGCTTTAGTGTGGGCCACACAGAGGCGCCGCCATTACTTATTATCCCAGGTCATTCTACTTTTAGCACACATGGATCCGTTAAAATACTTGTTCGAAAAGACAGCTCTCACAGGGTGGGCCGCGCGCTGATAGCTCCTACTATCCGAATTCGACATCACGTACGTCACTCAGAAGTCAATCAAGGGGCAGACACTCGCTGATCATCTTACCGAGAACCCCTTACCCGGTTACGAGCCTTTGAGAAATGAATTCCTGGATGAGGACATCTTGTTTATGACAGAGGACGATATAGCAGAGACGGTAGAATCCTGGGTGATGCACTTCGACAGGGCAGCAAATGCAGAGGGTCAGGCAGTCAATGCTATTTTAATCTCGCCAATGGGGTCCCACATACCAGTCTCCATCAAGCTCAACCTCCCATGCACAAATAACATATCTGAATATGAAGCCTGCGCAGTAGGACTGCAGGCGGCACTGGACCTAAAGGTGACTCACTTCAGAGTGTTTGGTGACTCAGTTAATCATTTGCTAGACAAACGGTGACTGGAAGACGAAGGACGAGAAACTGATCCCTTACCATGAGCACCTCGAGGATCTGATAGCATGCTTCGAGGATGTCACATTCTCCTATGTCCCGCGAATAAGGAATCGCTTCGCCAACAGATTAGCAACTTTGGTGTCAATGGTAGAAATTCCATATGGTGTTGTGATGAAGCCAATCATGATTGAACAGAGGAATGAGCTGGCCTTGTGTCTCCAGATTGAGGAACCTACAAAGTTAGATGATGAGCCACCATGGTTCTTAGATATCAAGAACTTCCTCGAAACACGAACTTTCCCTGTAGATACATCCAGAACGGACAAGCGGGCCATCTAGCCTTTGGCAGCAAACTACATCATCTGCGACGAGTATCTCTACAAGCGATCATATAACAACATTCTTCTCAGATGCCTTACTGAGAGTGAAGCAGCCAACATCATGAAGGAGATCCACAAGGGAGTATGCGAGGCCCACGTCAGCTGGTACATGCTAGCCAAGAAGATCTTACGGCAAGGATACTTCTAGACCACTATGGAAACTGACTGTTGCAAGCACGTTCATAAGTGCTATAAATGTCAAGAATACTCTAGTCTGATATATGCTCCGACCATAGATCTACACAACATGACCACTCCGTGGCCCTTTTGCCACCAAGGGCCTCGACGTCATCGGAAAGGTTAATCCAAAAGCCTCAAACGGACATCAGTTCATCCTGGTTGCTATCGAGTACTTCACCAAATGGGTAGAGGCAACGTCCTACATGAACATCACGGCTAATCATGTCGAAAAATTCATCAAGAATAACATTGTGTGTCGATTTGGCGTACCCAAGGATATCATCACCGATAATGGCATGAATTTCGCGAACAAGCGCATCAGGGCCTTTTGCGAGCAGTACAAAATCAAGCACCATCACTCGTCGCCTTACAGACCGCAACACAATGGAGCCGTGGAAGCTGCTAACAAAACGGTCCTCCGCATCCTTGAGAAAATGGTCATAACTTATTGAGATTGAAGCGAAATGTTACCATTTGCATTATGGGCTTACAGAACGTCGATCTGCACCGCTACAGGGCAACACCATTCTCCCTTGTGTATGGAACTGAGGCCATCCTACCAGTTGAAGTTGAGGTACCTTCACTCCGCATATTCATAAAGTCAGTCTTGTCTAAGGCCGAGAGGGAGAGATCCCGCTTTGAGCAGCTGAACCTGCTAGATAAGAAAAGGCTCCTAGCCTTGTGTCATACCCAAGTTTATCAGGGGCAAATCGCACGCGCTTACAACAAACGTGTTCGCGGTCGAGATCTAAAGGTAGGAGACACGATGCTCAAGAAGATCTTCTCATCCCTCCACGCCGATCTAAGAGGAAAATTCAATCATAACTGGGAAGGACCTTACGTCATCCGAGAAGTGCTCCCAGGATACCCGATCCGCCTAGCCACCATGGACGGAAATCACTTTCCTGAGCCCATCAATGTTGGGTACGTCCGACGGTTTTACTCATAGTCCCCCTCGACAAGGTAAGTATTGATAAAACAGATACATGATTGCTTACAGACCCCTCAAAAGAGGCCATCATTTCAAAAGCTAAGTAGCCAAAAGGTATCCCTGAACACACATACCCTTTGCTACCCAATTTGGGCCATCGACCTTTCTTTCATTAAAACCTCCCCATAAAAGAGGACGGAAAAAGTGTACATACCAAACAAAATTCAAAAAAACCACAAAAGTAAAATCTCAAAAAGAGGATGTCTGAAAAAAAGAGAGCAAAAAGAATAAAAAAGAGAAAAAGAGAAAAAGATAGAAAAATCACGGGGCATGTACAGTAAAACCCCCCAAGGAGGAAGTGTATTAGGGCAGCTAAAACCCAATCAAGGAAACCTTTTAAACCCCAAAATACCTTCAAGATTTCTGACCTATCCCATGGCTAAGATACATCCCGAGGAAAAGCCCTCTTTAAGGTCTACGAGCAACCACGATATCCGTTAAATCGGCACGAGCCAAGCCGTGAGACAACCAGAACCCTATCCAGCCGGCTATGACGGAGTCGACGTCCATGTCGTGGCTTTTGAAAATAAAGAAAAATAAAAATATACAAGCTCAAAGCAAGATGGATGTGGTAAAAACCCGAAAGGGCGCTACGGGTAAAAAGAGCGAGTTTGTGCAGACCAGGTGAAAACTCGAAAGGGTGCCAAGGGTAAAAACGCGAATCCATGGACATAGTGAAAACCCGAAAGGGCGCTATAGGTAAAAAGAGGGCAATAACGGGCATGACGAAAACCCACCTTGGGCGTTGTGAGTAAGAAAGTTGAAAGAGAAAAGGAAAAATGATTGAGAAAAAGAGATGATGAGAAAGAATCCTTCGGTCACCCTTCTATGCTACCTGATCCCCAACTGGGCCGCTCATGACAAATCGAATCGGGTCTCGACCAAGCGTGTCTTCAAAACCACACCGTCAAACTTATGACCCAGGGTAAGGAGAAAAGGTTGATTTAATCCGAGGGGATAGATTTTCCGGCCTTGATAACACTGTAGGGCCTTATCCAGATCCAACCACGTAAGGGTCGACCATGCTCAAAAGAGGACCCGTCATCCCACCCCATGATTAAGGCATCATACCCAAAATAGAAAGGGAAAGAGAAGGCAAGAAGACCACTTTTGTCAAAGATAATAGATTTCCCTTTCCCATTTGTAGGCCCACACTATGTGCACCACCACAAGGCAGGGAGACTACTTTTGTCAAAGATAATAGATTTCCCTCTCTCATTTTCAGACCCACACTGTGTGCACCACCACAAGGCAGGGAAACCACTTTTTTCAAAGATAATAGATTTCCCTTTCCCATTTTGAGGCCCACACTGTGTGCACCACCACAAGGCAAGGAGACCACTTGAACAAAAGATAATAGATTTCTCTTTCCCATTTATGTGCCCATGCTATGCAATTCCCATCTCAAAAAGGACCCATAAAAAAAAAAAAGTGCAAGAACGAGACTTTTTTTGTAAACATAATAGACTTCCCTTTTCCATTTACAACCTGTATACTGCTTACACCACATCCTAAAAAATAATTGGTGTGATGTCTAGCTTCCTTTCTTTCTTTTTACAAAAGTACAAAAACAACAAAAACATAAAGAAAATATGTATATAAAAAAAGATGGATCTAAACATCCTAAAAAATATGGTTTTGATCTATGCAAAAGATATGTGCAGGATGGAACCAACGACCCAACTCATGCTTCAAGGCATGGATCTTAGCATGTAAAGCATCCTCCTGAACGTCCCTCTTTGTCATCTAGCGACCATGAAGACTCCTATACCACTTCCAGGAAGCGTCAGTAGCACTAAGAGCATCACCTACGGCACCTTCCAGACGAAGGACTTCGCATTCGGCTGCATCGGCTCTGGCTTATGCTATTTCTACTCTAACCTTTTATTTCTCTGAATACTCGTGCAGAACTCGCTTCTCGTCCATCAGCAGCTCGATACGGGCTCGAAGCATCGACTCCTTCTTCGCCCAAGGCCCACCTACATCACTGCCCTCTGCCTGATCCAAGTGACCAGCAGAGGACTGCTCGGATAACAACCAAGCCTCGTACTCTAGAGAGGGCAGAACCGAATTCCCCTGCTCTAGATCACACATGAGCGTTGACTGACGCGTCTCTCAGAGAGCATCTATCTTATCCATGTCCCCAGAGGATCCCTGAGAGAAGACCAAGTCTCATAATGGAGGTTTAGTCGCATAGGGCACCTGCTGAGAGCAACCAAACTAGCGCAGCACCTGAAATGGGAAGTAGTAAGTACTGCCAATCAAGCCAAGGAGAGTGATGCCCTCATGATCTCTAGAGCGGACCACCCGGAAGGTCCGGTCTAACCAAGGAAGCCTCCATACCAACTCAGCTTCCACTAGCCAAAGCTTCAACTCTTGTATATCCCCCTGTGGAAGCATATGGCATCTGCCTAAAAAGCATCGGGTCACCTCACCACGAATAACGTAGAAACGAGGCACGGGTCCCAAAATGGCAAGGTGCTCCCCTAGCCAAATCTAAAATAGAAGCGGGCATCCCCTAAGGCACGTCACCTTGCCCAAGGCAAGAGCATCGAGGCATCGATAAAGGTCCACCAAGATCAAGTGCATCACCGAGCGACCTCCCTCTAGTTTCGCCAGTACGTCGCTGAGTGTGAGTGGGAAACTTTCTCCCTCAGTGTAAAGAGAGTCTCAGAGATAAGACAGAGAGCAAAAGCCTTCACATTATAAACATTTCTAATCGGCAATTTTCACAGGCTCTCGTCACCAAAAAGTTCTCTCAGGAATTTCATCAAACATCTGGTGGGCCCTCCAATGAGACTTTTCTCATAATCGACCTTTTTCAAGCCCAAAGTTGCATGGACGGCTTTAGCATAGCCCGATTTTGGCACTACTTTGGCGAGACCTCTATGAAGCTTCAAGCCTGATAGATTGGAAAGCTCCTTAAGCGTAGGAGTCAACTCACGATTCCCGAATCGGAAGACATGGGTGCCCACTTCCCAAAAAGTGGTCACCGTATGAAGAAGGTCCCACAGTGGAGGAACTTCAAGAAAAGACGAGAGGCGGGTCAACCCAAGCCGATCCAAATCCACGAGCTCGCTTTCGTTCAAACTCTCTAGCCACTTTCAAAAATTAGGCCTCGGGCCCAAAGAGGGAAGTATAGTGGTCCCAGACCCCCCAAGAGAGGTGGGGTCGGAAAGCGGGTCCATTGTCATACAAAGATTTTTTAAATATATAAATTCGATGTAGCACGATGGACCCACCCTTGGGAAAGCAAGAAGAAAAACAACAGCAAAAAGTACCAAGCCTAAATCAAAAGAGAGGGAAAAGAGTGTATTCTCAGGTTTAAAAAGCCTCACTTTCCTCAGGAAGCACTTGGTGTGTGTATTACACGCGTCAGAGCAATTTTCCCCAGTTTTGGCCCAACGCATGTATTACACACGCCAAGCCATATTTTCCCCAGGTTTGGCCTGGCGCGTGTATTACACATGCCAAGCCCTTTTTATCCCAGATTTTGCTTGCACTATTTATTACACACACCCAACCTGATCCCCTTTTGGCTCTACTGGTGCACGCGCCCCTAGGTGGCAGGTTGATCTCCATTTGATCTGCTCGGGAGGCTGTGCTAGAATAAGTGGCTCGGGGTCAATAAGCATCCCAAGCACACATGGAATAATAGCAAAAAAATCCATAGAAAAAATAGAAAAATTCACATAAAATAATAGAAAAATCCACATAAAAAGTTTTAAAAATTCCACATAAATTAATAGAAAAAAATTCACATAAAAATTTCGCATAAAATAATAGAGAATTCCACATAAAATAAAAATCTACATAAGATAACAAAAATAATCTATCTAAAAAAAGTGGCACGTACTCCTAAAAAGCCTTGCGACATCCATTCGCTCCGCTCGGGAAGTCGTGCTAAATTAACTTCGGGACCATTGGTTTCGCCCAAAGACTTCGAATCCTACTTCACACAGGGGCACCCATGGCCAGTCAAATGGGGCAATCAATACCTCATGAGATTGGATGCAAATCGTGAACCTTCGCGTATTTGCTTCGTGCCTATCTTTGAATATGGGTCTATCACCCTCTTACTTACGGAGCTGTTATATTCAGAATGAAACTTGAACATCAAACATTTTCAATCATTTCAAGAAGCAAATGTTCTTCCCAATATATTGGGCTTTCGCAACTTGCTCCATCTCGGTTATGCCCAGTAATGTCGCTAAGCTCTTGGGGACCGATAGCCTTGAGGAATAGACGTTTTGTCCCGACATACAGGGCTTCCGTTTACTCACCATGTTATTCACCTAATGTTTAAGGATCATTTTGAATACAACGGACCCGTCAGTAATGCCCGGGGCCTCTTCGGATGTCTCTTGTCTTTGGCGTTTGATTATTAGTGATCGGATATCAAAGAGGGGCATCTGTAGACACCCAAATTTGGCCCAAGGCTCGATCGGAACACACTTCGAGAAGGGTGTGCCCCCGAGCTTCTGATAGCATCTCCCATACCATTAGGAACCTTCCCCAAACCTTAGGAACCTTCCCAAACCCTTAGGAATTACCCCAAACCTTTAGAAACCTCTCCGAGCCCATAGTTAACCCTCCCGGGCAATGGTCAGAGAGAGATGTACCAGGGTTGATAGGGACCTCTACTAAGATTAAATCTTATACCATTGAAAAGTAGAGATTCCCAACTTTCTAACAAGCCAAGAATCACCTCGATCCGAGTTGTACGTCAAAAGTTACGGCTATTCGAAGTTTAAACACGAAAATAGGCATTGTTTGAACCTCGCTAGATATGCATTGAACCACGCGAGAAGCTCATGAGGATCCATGCATACTTGGCATGTGTAATCCTCCCGCAGGCTCTAGACTTCCAGGCACTGTAGCTATGCTTGGCGTGTGTAATACATGCGCCAGGCTTAGCTACAGTAACTATGAGTGTTTGCTCGAATTTCACTTTTAGGGTTTGACTTGTTGACCATCTCAATGTTTAGGATGGGTTTCATTAGGACTGTTGCACCCACTATTACCCTATTTGCAACCCTCTAGTCATTTGAAACCTCACCTTATCATCTACCAGTGAAGCCCCTTGCCCACTTTTCCAAGCTTTCAAAATCCTAGGAAACCTTAGATTAGAAGATTACCTAATTGCTAATCCGAATTAGCACTTAAGCACTCTCCTAATCTCCCTTTTTCCTATAAATAGGCACCCCTCCCTTTACAAGGGCTTGAAATTTTTCCCAAAAGAGAGAAAGAGTAAGAGATCCTTTCCTCCCATTTGTGCACCAAAGCCCATAAAAATTCCAGAATTCTAAACCATCCTAGAAACACAATCCTCCATAAAAAACCCTTGAGTTTGTGAGAGCACTATCCCTTAGTCTTCTTCCTCTATCTCTTACCCATCAAGCCCGAGAGGTTAGAACCCGTCATTCAACCATCTAAGCCATCGGAAGCTCACCGAAGCGCCCTCACGCGAAGGACCACAGTGGTGCTACAAGGGCTCGAGAGCTCCAGCTCTCCCCTCTACTCCTCTACCTTCTTCGCTTTTGCTCTATCCTTGAATTTGTGTCGTTACGCCGCCAAAATCTCGGTAGTTGCGGAGGGGCACAAATAGGATCAAAGTGCCTTAGGGCAAGAGGAAGTGCTCTTTTCCCTTTTGTTTTTTTTTTTTTTTTTGGCCATAAGTAGAGACCGCTTTTGAGCGGGTTGATCGGGTGCCTAACACCTTCCCGATCGATAATCGAACCCCAACCTAAGATCCTTTGGCGTAGACCGGTGAATTAGAGTCATATTTCTGTACTTCGGTGCTTTCAATATTGATTTAAGGTTTCCCAGGACACCGAAAGCTCCAGGTGGCGACTCTATATTTTTTAGGGTGAGCGCCTCGTTGTGACGAGATCGTCAAAAGTCCCACGGTTGCACAACATTGATGTGTGAGGGATGTTTGATCGATTTTTTGTTGATTGTCCAATCAACAATGGTTGTTTGTAGCCGATTGGTTTCTCTATTTGATGCTAAAGGGTTGTAATACTCCACTGTTATGGTGCTATTCTATATGATGTTTTTGTGGTGGGAGGCTTTTGTGAGAACAATCCCTCTTTGTATTATTACCCTTCTTCCCTATCAATCCGAGTAGTTGGTACAACTGCACCCTAAATAAGTCTCAATGTTGGCCTCGAAAAGATCACCCTCTTTAATTCCAAAGAAGGCTTATTGGTTGGAACTATAACGAGTAGGTGAAGGGCTGGCGTGAAACTGTTACCTTGTTTGTTGAAGAGGTTGTTTGTTCGCGATTTAGCTGTGTGGGTACTCTTGGTATTGTTATGGGAAACTATGAAGGGAGTGCTTTGACTGTGTGCGCACCAGGTGTTTCTTCATTTGTCTGTGAGGAATGTTGTTGATTGGGTGAGGTATCTTAGTAATGGACAAAGGTAACAGTTTTATACAACTTATACAAAAAGAGTGTCAAGACTTCGTGCAGCAAGCCTCGAGTACCCAAGGTTTCACCACTCATTTTGCCTGTCAGGCATTATTGACACTGCCCACGCTTCATCTACCTCTCAATCCCTGTAGATCATAGATTCAGGAGCAACAAATCATATGACCGGTGTGTTGTCACCGTTTGATAGAATCATATCGTTATCCTTTCGAAGCAATACTAGAGTTGTCGATGGTTCTCTTATTCAATTAACAGGCCAAGAAAATGTACATGTTAGTGGATTATCTCTCGACTCTACACTGCTTATCTCAAAGATGTCGATAAGCCTTCTACCAGTCAGTAAAATTATGAAGTCTATGAACTGTAGTGTGACGTTCTTTCCCTCATATTATATTTTGAAGTCAACTAGGAAAACATTTGGACGTAGTCGTGAGGAGAGGGGCCTCAATGTCTTTGACGAAGAACAAAGTATTCTGAGGGTGGTTGTTGCTGCTACGTCATTGGAAACATCACAATTATGACATCGTCGTCTGGGACATCTTCCCTTACCTTGCTTACAACTCTTGTTTCCTAACATGTTTAATCAATCCAAGTATAAAAACTTTTAGTGTGAGTATGTCACTTTTCAAAGCATTCTCGCACCTCATACCCAGGAAGTGAAGATAAGTAAAGTATTCCCTTTCATATTGTTCACTCTGATGTTTGGTGTCCTTCCCCAGTGGTTGTTTTACATGGTTTCCGGTACTTTGTTATAGTTATTGACGAGTGCACCCGTTATAACACTCTGTGTTTGATGCGAACCAAAGATGAAGTTAGTTCGACCGTTCCAATCTATCATAAGTTGGTCATAACTCAATTCCAAGCAAGAGTGAGGATCCTAAGATAATCTCTTATTACACGAGTTTTTGTCTCTTCATGCATATCTTAGATACTCTAAATATATTCTTTTAGATTGCATTTCCTCCTTTACATCTGCCCAATTTTCAGCCTCAACACCCTACCATAGGCTTTCTCCAAGTCAGTAGTATAGTACTATATTCTTTCTTAGATACCACCACTACAACCATCATCAACGCTTTGTCCCATCTGTTTAGCTTTGATGATGTGACAAACATGGTATTGTTGTTATGGTTACAAACATGGTTTGATTATATTATTAATTTGTTCCCTCTTTCTAATTGTTCCTCAGATTGGGACAGTTTTCAGGTCAAAGACATATGGGCCGCTAGCCAGGTGTGATCTTTCCTTCTTCCTATGTTGCTCTGCGCTGTATGTAGCTGTGGTGTTGGTGTTGCTTGCTTTTCCGTTTTCTCTAAGCACCTTGCTTTGAGTTTTTTTTTTGTAATTTTAATCTTGTAAGAAAACTTCTTTTTTGCTGATTATATTTATATAAATGATGTTGCTGTAACATCATTTTCTCTACTATTGAGGAGTTGGCTTTGTAAAGTATGGTCATCAAAAAATTTTGTTGTTGCGCTCTTGTTACTGCACATTTTAATGGCATCATTCCTTCCATCATTCTCTTGATCATCAATATATCACACATCTGACATGTTTTCATTTTCTTTTGTTCGTTTTGCACATTTTAATGACATTTTTCATGGTGTTTTAGCACCTTTTTATAATTTTTCTTACACATTTCCCTGAGATTCTTCTAACATTTCCCTAAGGATGTTTCACATTTCTAATACCAGGCAACTTGTTAATAAAATGTTTTCCACTTCTGCTTTCCTTGCCCACATCCTCCTCGGTAACTTTTAATTTTTTGAACTATTCAAGGTCATACTTTAAGTTTATGCCCTTAAATCCAGTGGCATAGTGTGGATCAAAGGTTCTTGGGCTGCCAAAGCCTCATCCAGAATCTACAGCTTCTAGTGAAGCCAAATCGGACAGCAATATGAAAAGGATCATCACCTTTTCAAGTTCTAACTCTTGAAGGTAGAAATATGGACGATATCTTTTTGTTCCCTCAGCTGATCAGTGAGTCACATTGATGTGGGTAAAATAGCGTTAATCTCGTAAGATAGGGGTTAGGGTTCTCGCTTTTCAATTTAAAAAAAAAAAAAAGGGAAAAATAGGGGTAGAAGAAGAAGATCCAAGGAATCGCTTCAAGGAAGAAAGTTGGCCTCACACCAAACTGCAAGCGGGAGAAGAATCACTCTTCTATCGAAAACTCATCTCAAGTTCTCTAGAATTCGCACAAAGCAAAACTCAAAATTTTCATTCGTCATTAATACTAATTCTCATAAAAGATTACAATGTGTATTTATAAAGAAAAGAAAAACCTAGGAATACTACTTAAAATAAAACTCCTAATTAATCATTAAAACTTTCTAATCTAATGGTCACAATTACTTTCACTATTAATCCAGTTATTTTATTATGTGACCACTTTTGAAGGGTCAAACAATGTCTAATTACTGTGAAATTAGTCTTGTTTGAAAGCTTATCGAAGTAGCTTTCCAACAAGATAAGAATCACACAATTCCGACACATGTTGGTAGACTTATGACCACTTTTTCGATGGTTGCACAGAGAGTGACGGGATTAACAGTCACATATCATATATATGTGTCTGAACCCTAAATAATTAAAATAAGGAAACTAGCCCTAAAATAAATCACTTATTAAAAGAATTTTAATAAAAAAGGAAACTAAACCTAGATAAAATATTGTCTAAATTAATGTGCACACGGATCTTTAACGGGCCTTTTTAAAAAACCCATTTGTGGGTCAACTTTCTCTTTTAACATCTCCTCTTTATCTGACCACGATTCAAACAGGCAGATCTAAAGTTCACATCAATCCCCTCTACTTTGAAAAAGTTTGACCTCGAACTTTGGTTGGCATGGATCTTCACAGCTGCGATCACAGACAATATATAGGGAACCTCGATCGAAAGCGGCTTGAACAAGTAAACAGGGTTCCACTCGAGCTCAATCTGTTTAATCTTCGATTTTCCAACGAAAATGGATGTCAACATGCAACCAACACGATCTTGGGACCTGTGGGTCGTGGGTGTGATAGTCTTCATTTCGAATAATTATGCTTCGACGTTCTTGGGCTCGAGAGGATTGATTGTGGCAACTTGTTCTTCAACGGTCTCGGACTCTTCAACAGTGTCGGGATTAGCCTAGATATTTGATCGTAAGAGGTTCTCATCAACCAGTACCGACTCTTCGACCAATTTTGGGGCTATCAAGGGTTCAGATAGAAGATCGATAACAATTTTAAGTGAGATGAGGTCGGCTAGGGTAACGATGGTGACGGAGCTTGATTTTTTGAACGGGCTTTGGGTTGTAAGTTATTACGGGATTTGTAATTAGCATAGATATTACACCGTTATTGGATTCTGTAATGGGTGTAGGTTTCACAACGGTTATAAGATGAGAAATTGTTATGGGATTACAACGGACGGTTGGTGATGAGGTTGGGTTAATGGGCACGAGTTTTGAAAGTTTAAATCTCAAAGCTTCATGTCTCACCGATATGATTTTCTCTTGTAGTTTAAGGAGAAAATCCTCAAGAAATTCTTGAACGAGACTCTTGTTTAATGTCTCTGCTATCTGACGTGTATTTGTTAACTCACATCTAATCTCAAGAGTAAATGCTCGATCATATAAAGCTGGCCAATATTGAGGTGTTAAATTCAAATACCTCAGACTCTGCGATCTAGTTTTCACTGCCTCCCATGCTTGTCTAATCTTACTAATCGTCTGATACAAATCAAGAAGCTTTCACCAATCCACGAACGATCCCATTCTAGCCATCATGAATCCATTCAAGTCATGTAAGGCTGCGATAAACTGTTCTTTACTCATGATAGACTACATGTGCCAAGTGTTGAATTTGACTCTGATATCAATTTGATACAGGAAAAATCGCACGCTAACCCTAAAATAACGTAAATCCCGTAAGATAGGGGTTAGGGTTCTTGCTTTTTAATTAAAATAAAAAAATAAAAAAAAAATAGGGGTACAAGAAGAAGATCCAAAGAATCGCTCCAAGGAAGAAAGTTGGCCTCACACCAAACCGCAAGCGGGAGAAGAATCACTCTTCTATCGAAAACTCATCTCAAGTTCTCTAGAATTTGTACAAAGCAAAACTCAAAATTTTCATTCATCATCAATACTAATTCTCATAAGAGATTACAATGTGTATTTATAAAGAAAAAAAAAACTAGGAATACTACTTAAAATAAAACTCCTAATCAATTATTAAAACTTTCTAATCTAACGGTCACAATTACTTTCACCATTAATTCCATTATTTTATTATGCAACCACTTTTGAAGGGTCAAACGATGTCCGATTGATGTGAAATTAGTCTTATTTGAAAGCTTATCAAAGTAGCTTTCCAACAAGACAAGAATCACATAATTCTGATATATATTGGTAGACTTATGACCATTTTTTCGATAATTGCGTAGAGAGTGACGGGATTAATAGTTACATATCATATATATGTGTCTGACCCCTAAATAATTGAAATAAGGAAACTAGTCCTAAAACAAGTCACTTATTAAAAGAATCCTAATAAAAAATGAAACTAAACCTAGATAAAATATTGCCTAAATTAATGTGCACACGGGTCTTTAATGAGCCTTTTTAAAAAACCCATTTGTGGGTCCACTTTCTCTTTTGACGTTTCCTCTTTATCCGACCACGATTCAAACAGGCGGATCTAAAGTTCGCATCACACATTGTTATGGAGTGCAAACTTAGTGAACATGATGGTAGCTTGGTGGAGGATTTAGTTAAAATAGAAAATTGTTGAGTGTCACATTTTCATAGATTTCGCTATTTAGATTACAATCAGATGGCAGATTTGAAGAGGACGTCTCAAATGAGATTAATGCATGTAGGGTGAAATGGGAATAAGCAAGGGGAGTATTGTGGGACCCAAGAGGTCTTCTTATATTGAATGAACTTTTTATAATATAACAGTTAGACTTGCCATATTATATGGTACGGAATGTTGGGCTACGAAAAAGCGACAAGAAGGTAGACTACATGTGCTTGAGATGCGTATGTCAAGATGGATGTGTGGAGTAACAAGAAATGATAACATTCAGAACGAGTATGGAAGAGGAAATTTGAGAGTGACACCTATAAAGGAAAACATTATGGAATGTTTCTTGAGGTGGTTTGAATATGTCCATCGGAGGCCAGAAGTAGACCCTGTATGAAATGTTGAGACACTACAAGCACAACGTAGTAGGAGAAAAGGAAGACCAGTGAAGACCCTGAGGGGAGCAGTGAGAAGGGACATAAAGGATTGCGGAGATACAAAGAGCTTAGCAATGATTAGAAACAAGTGGAGAAATAGGACTCGCAAAGGTGACCCCAAATAGATGATTGAGTCCAATTCATTGTCAGCATTTTTTGCTTTGAGGATAAGCAAGTTATTAGGATCCGTTGAAAGCATTGAGCAGTTTCTTGGTGTCGTTCTGTTTAAAGATTCCCTTATACTTTTGAAGTGGTTTGTAACTCCTTGAATGAAAGCTATGCTAAATCTGTCAGCACCTGTGGTCGTCTTTCTGAAAACTATAGGCATTACTTTATTTCCTAGACCTGAAAAGTAGCAGCAAGACCAACTAGTAAGCTTGATAGCATTCAATAGGCTCAAAAGTTGAGGGATTGGAGAGAACTTGGTATTTGTTGTCCATTGATTCACTGCCACATTTGATTACTTTATAAAGATAAATATCAAGTTGCACTGATTGTTACATTCTAATGTCAATTGATTGCAGATTGTTTGGTTAGCAATCCGACATTGACTGTGCCATCGCTCCTAAAAGATGTATGAAAAATGCTCCTCCTAATCCAATAGAAAGAAATGTATCAGAAAGAAAACTCGTTCAGTGTAAGAGTACTAAGATGGCACAGTCAATTGGATATAGATGTATATGTTGGATACTTCTTTAATTATTAAAGAATTACTATTATTTTGTTATAATCACTTTAGAGTATTTATTGTTATTATTATTATTTATTTTTTTTATCTATAGTCTGCAACCAATTTCTTCTGTTTGACTGTGTGATGGTTCATTACAGGTGACATGACACGTTTCGGGGTGATTTTATAATTATAAATGCTTTTCTTGATTATTGTTCTTGTTAACATATTTGGAAATTTCCAATTGTCAAATGCCTGAAAAAAGTTAAAAGAGTAGGGTTGGGTTAAGGTATAAATGGTAGTACATCATTTTTCTGAAATAAATGGCCTCAATTTTTAGCATAATTTACTTTTCTAATGGAACTGTTTTTTCTCTTTTCTTTTTATTTGTTCTCCCATTGATTCTCATCGCTGCTATTCCTACCTCTGTTAAGTTCTCGGCAAATGGTCTCTTGTTTTTTTCATGTTATTTGTCATACAGCTTTACTAAAAGTGCAGTTTTTTTTAATATTATTATGTACTTCATGTTCCATTTTCTGTTACTTACTATATACATTTTCTTCAATGTATATATTAAGGTTGGCAACCTGGCGTTCAGGAAGGGGCAGCTGATTGTTATATTTATTATTAATATAATAAATATTTTAATAATTTAAAGAAAATAAAATTTTATTTGATTTCTTAGTTTTGGGTTGGGTTTTTAGGCAATAGTTATTCTCAAGTTTTATATGCAAATGAATAGTCCCACATTGGTAAAAATAAAAAGTGTCTAGGCTATATATAAAACCTTTCACCTTCTATTATTGTTTAACAATAATAAGAGAAGAGTGTGCCTAGCGGCGAGCCACCGCGTTCGCGCACGCGCGTGTGCATGGCGATTGGCGCTTTAGGCGCGCACTTTGCACTTTGCACTTTGCACTTTGCACTTTGCACTTTGCACTTTGCACTTTGCACTTGCGCATCGTCGCAAGGAGAGGTTTGAATTTTTGACCAGGCAGATCCAACGGTCAGATTATTCGTGGGTTGGGTCGGGCCTAATGGGCCACTATTCAACAGGTCAATTCGGTTCTATTGGGCCAAACGGATTGGTCAAACGTTGACCGTTGGACCCAACCGTTTCATAACCGCTTATAAAGGTGTATAACCGTTCGAATTTGAATTCGAAAAGTTACAACCTTTCATGCAGCCGTTGGATATAGCGGTTGAGATCTTTGAAAGATCTGAGCCGTCCAAAATATGACTGTTGGTCCAACAGTCATATTAAAATTTCTATATAAGGAGGCCTTAGGACACAGATTCAAACACTCTAAAATCCATCAGAATCCTTGCATAAAACTTGAGAATTCCTCTTGCTTTCTTCTTTTGGTGGTACTCCATCGGATTGAGTTTTCTGGGGCGATCCTCTACTGTTGAAAAGTAACGGATCGCATCCAAGAGATTGGGCTCGTTGTATCCTGGAAACGTCTCGCTGGAACCCTTTTGCAAACTCGAAGATTTACTTGAGTAGGGAGCGAATAGCGTTTTAAAGACAACGATTACGTGCCTCGAGTCCAATTCTCTTGCCCTTTTCATCATTTTCGGATTTCTGTTCTTTGCTTTATCTAACAATTTTAAAACGCGATTCTCTTTTATAATGGCTTCAAATCTGAAAGTGATGACTCACGACTTCGTCAAATTGGAGCGATTCGACGTCAACAACTTCAGAAGATGGCAACAGAAGATACATTTCGTATTGACGACTTTGAAAGTTGCTTATGTCCTAACCACTCCAAAACCCGCGGAGCCTGAAGATTCTGATGGAGAATCTCTTGCCAATGCTCATAAACGTCAGAAATGGGAGCAAGATGATTATATCTATAAAGGGCACATTCTCAATATGCTAGCAAATTCTCTCTTCGATGTGTACCAGAGCATGCCATCTGCAATGGAACTTTGGAAGGCGCTGGAAACAAAGTACAAAACAGAAGATGCCAGTACAAAGAGCTTCATTGTAAGTCAGTATTTAGATTTTAAAATGACTGATAATAAACCGATTCTCGATCAAGTTCATGAGATTCAGTATATTATCGGTCAAATTAATCAAGAGGGCATAAAAATGGATCTCATTTTTCACAATCATGCAATTATCCACAAATTGCCTGCCTCATGGAAGGACTGCAGAAACACTCTCAAACATAAAAAGAAAGAACTTTCGTTTGAAGAGTTGTGCCCCCATCTTCAAGTTGAAGATGAACTTCGTGTTCGCGATAAGAAAGATGAACAATCTCAATTAACTTCAAAGGCTCATATGGTGGAGGTTGGTACGTCCAAATCACATGGAAAGCGGAAAGGCAACTTCAATTCTGATAAGGCTAATAAGAAAATTAAGAGCCAAGGTCATCAGGGCCAAAAGAAAAAGGGCAGTTGTTATCACTGTGGTAAACCCGATCACTTCAAAAATGATTGCAGACTTCTGAAAAGGGAGAAAGAATCTCAAGCGAATGTGACCGAAGAAAAGTTTGTAGCCATAATTTCCGAAATCAACATGGTTGGAAGCGAAAAAGACTGGTGGATCGATTCTGGTGCCACTAGGCATGTTTGTAACTGTCGATCTTTCTTTGCCAACTATGCGGAGGACACAAACGGACAAGAGCTCTTTATGGGGAACGCTTCAACTGCAAAGGTCAAAGGTTCAGGGAAAATCAATCTTAAATTGACCTCTGATAAGACCCTTACTTTGACCGATGTACTGTATGTTCCTGAGATTCGTAAGAATCTGATCTCGACCAGTTTACTCAATAAACATGGTTTCAAGTTAGTCTTTGAATCGGATAAAGTTGTAATCACTAAGGGTGGTGTATTTGTGGGGAAAGGATATGTCTATAATGGGATGTTCAAATTGAATGTAATCAATGAAATGCCTTCTTCCGTTTATATTATTGATTCTCTTTCATTATGGCATGATAGATTAGGGCATGTGAATGCTAATCGTTTAAATTCTATGATAAAATTAAGATTAATTCCTAGATGCGAGAAAAATATTCATGATAAATGTAGAATTTGCGTTCAAACTAAAATCACTAGAAAACCTTTCAATAAAGTAGAAAGAAAATCTCAAATTTTAGAACTCATTCATTCTGATATTTGTGATTTAAATAGTATTTTAACTAGAGGAGGAAAAAGATATTTTATAACATTTATTGATAACTATTCAAAATATACTTATGTTTATTTGTTAAAACATAAAGATGAAGCTTTAGAAAAATTTAAAGCTTATAAAGAAGAAGTTGAAAATCAGTTAAATTTTAAAATTAAAACTTCAAAATCTGATAGAGGAGGAGAATACACTTCCAATGATTTTAGTGAATTTTGTGAAAATGTGGGGTCAGAATTTTACGACGCACCTTACACTCCTCAAATGTAATGGTACAAAGAGAAAGAAAAAAATCGAACTTTAATAGAAATGGTAAATGCTATGCTTTTAAACTCCGTTTAAATTTAAATTTATGGGTGAAGCACTTCACCGCTTGTCATCTTTTAAATAGAGTGCCACAAAGAGTTCTAGTATAACTCCCCTATGAGTTATGGAAGAAAGGAAACCAAATCTTAAATATCTCAAAGTGTGGGGTATCGAGCTCGTTAGATTACCGATCTTAAAATACCCAAATTAGGTAATAGGGCCATTGAATGCGTATTTATTGGATACTCATTAACCAGTAAAGCCTACAGATTTTTGGTAACTGAATCTAAGGGTGCAATTGATCAAAATAGTATAATTGAATCTAGAGATGCTGAATTTTATGAACATTATTTTCTTCCATTCCTAGAATTAATGAAAATTCAGATAAAGAAAAATTAATTATAAATTCTGAAAATATAGAAAACACGGATCTCGTAAAAGCAAAAGAGTGCGAAAAGAAAAACTTTTGGTTCGGATTTTTATATGTTTGTAGTAGAGGAACAAGATCGTAACAAGTAAAAACCATGTTTTCTTTTCATATTGAAAATGATCCATTAACATTTAATGAGGCTATAAAATCTAAGATGTTGCTTTTGGAAGGAAGCAATAAATGATGAAATAGAATCTATAATGGGTAATAAAACATGGAAACTAGTTGATCTTCCTGTAGGATCTAAACCTATAGGTTGTAAATGGATTTTCAAACCTTAAAGTGATGGAACTATAGATAAGTTTAAGGCCGATTGGTGGCAAAAGGATTTAGGCGAAAGGAAGGTATTGACTTTTTGATACTTATGCACCGAGCGAATTTCAACTATTAGGATCTTAATAGCACTTGCTTCTATTTATTATTTACAAATTCATCAAATGGATGTAAAACAAAGATTCTTAAATGGTGAATTAGAAGAAGAAGTTTATATGGAGCAACTCAAGGTTTTGTAATGACCTGACAGAGCATAAAGTTTGTAAATTAATTAAATCTCTTTATGGTTTAAAACAAGCTCCTAAACAATGGCATGAAAAATTTGAAAGTGTTATTGTTTCTAACGGTTTCAAAATTAATGAATCGATAAATGTGTTTATAGTAAATTTTACGTAAATAAGGGAGTTATCATATGTTTATATGTAGATGATATGCTTATATTTGGCCGATTTAGATAGTATAATGGATACTAAATCTTTTCTCTCTTCTAATTTTGATATGAAAGATATGGGTAATGCTGATGTCATCTTAGGAATCAAAATAGTAAGAAATGACAATGAGCTTACTTTAACCCAGTCTCATTACATAGAGAAAATTCTCAATAAATATAATCATTTAGATGGTAAACCTGCATCTACACCATATGATTCTAGCGTCAAACTTGTTTATAATAAAGGTAGATCTGTAAATCAGTTAGAATATGCTAGAGTAATCGGTAGTTTGATGTATGCAATGCACTGTACTAGACCTGACTTGGCATATGCAGTTGGAAAATTAAGTAGATATACAAGTAATCCATGTCATGATCATTGGAATGCTATATCTCGTGTATTTAGATATTTAAAAGGAAGTGTACATTATGGACTGTATTATTCTGGTTTTCCTAATGTTTTAGAAGGATACAGTGATGCAAGTTGGAATTCAGATTCAGATGAATCCAAGGCTACGAGTGGATGGGTATTCACTCTCGGTGGTGCTGCGATCTCATGGGGATCTAAAAAGCAAACATGTATTACTCATTCCACAATGGAATCTGAGTTTATTACCTTAACGGCATGTGGCAAAGAGGCAAAATGGCTTCGAAATTTACTCTTGGAAATTCCTTTGTGGCCAAAGCCTATGCCACCTATTACAATAAATTGTGATAGTGAGGCTACGAGAGCAAAACTCTACAATAAAGTTTATAATGGTAAGAATAGACATATTGGTCTACGACACCGTTATGTTAGAGAATTACTCAAGGATGGAGTAATTGGGATAGACTCAATTCGGACCAATAATAATTTGGCTGGTCCATTTACCAAAGGACTTTCTAGAGAATTGGTAAAGAAAACATCTATCGGGATAGGACTAAAATCATATAGTTGATCACCTATGTCAAAAATCCAACTTAATATTTGATCCAAAGATGGAGAAGCCTTCTAGTACAGGTAAGCGGACTATGGAAAGTGGATCTACATCTGCCCAAAGTGAAGATGTTTCAGCAAGAAGCCCACCTGGGAGTCCACCAGGAAGAAATGCAGTGGAAAGCCCATCTAAAAAATTTCCATCTACCCAATTTGAACAAACACCAGTGCAGGTGCTTCTCATGTACAAGAAAATCAGAGGTATTGGGTTGATTTGTATTCTGTCTGTCGCTTGTTTTTATCTACATGTTATATTGATCTCGTTGCTTTACTGTGCAAAACCACCATGTGGGACTAAAAGGTTGCGTTTGGATAGGGGGAAAGCAAAAAAAAATGGGTGGAAAGGAAAGGAAATGAAAATTTGCCATTTCTAGCATTTGGGTAAAAAGTTAGTGTCAGAAATTGAATGGGAAAATAGCCTGTTTTCCCGACCTCAGGAAATGGCAAGATCCTAGCATTTACTTAGTATTTTGTCATTTCCATGGGAAAAGACCTCTCTCTCTCTCTCTCTCTCTCTCTCTCTCTCTCGCGTGCTTTTTCTTTGGCTGATGTATGTGACGCTGCCCGATGCTCCACAACTGACAGGGGACGCCAAGATCGAGACCCTTACATTTGGGCTGCAACGAATTTTTCAGCGCAAGAAGAAACGAAAAGGGGAACCAGAGCTGATATGGACATCTATTCAAGTGAAGAATAAAGAACTGTTATATACATTAATCGATCGATCGATCCCAGTATTCGATCGATCAATTGTGGCTAGTGGGAGTTTAAATTTTGGCAAAGTTCTATTCTTAGTCGATCGATCGAAGGTAATTTTCGATCGATCGATCGATTTTTTGCGTAAGTGGACTCCGCCAAAATACGGAAATTGGTTTTTAGGGGCAAACTTGTCCTTTTAAAGTATTTGTTTTAGGATTTTCTTTTGTTTTAGAGGCCTCCTATATGAGGTCATTAATAAACAATGTAAGAAATTATTGATTATGAATGAAAAACTTTTTGCTTTTGCTTGAGATGAGCTATTTTGAAGAGTGAATCTTCTCTCCCGCGAAGGGTTTGGTGTGAAGCCAAGGGTGCTTAGCCTACGATTTTCTATCCTTTATCTCTATTTCGATTTATCTTTTCTCTATTTTATTGTCTCATTCCATTTCAATTAAAACCCACCAAATTCTAGTTTTCATTTGAGTCGCTGAATCGACCCGATTCAATAAACCCTAGATCTCACCTAAACCACTAAACCATTATGAATCAAAACACCCTGGGAAAGCCAGCGATCCCATTTTGTTCGAATATCGACGCCATAATCTGGAAGCGGCTAGAGTCCTATCTCTAGCACAACAGACTAGACCCTACACGAACATATAAGCGGAAAACCATGGAACCTAAGGTACCACAATTATTTTAAGATTCGTTGTGTAATTAATTTAGTTTAGGGTCGCCGTCCTGCATCAACAACCTCATTGTGCTGCACCAACTTTGACCCCCCCCCCCTTCACTGTTTGATTTTACTGCGTCTTGCATACCAACGAAAAATCCAACAGCCAAACGTTCTCCGGTGACTCAAGCAATCAAGTGAAGAAACTCGATAGATCGTTGACGATTCAGTGAAGCTCCCAGTTTACAACCCATACAAGCAAGCATCTAATTAAACGTGCAAAACTCTAAAAATCTGCTATTTTTAGCAAAAAAAACCAAGTCAGACTCTAACATGGACCCAAAATTTTCCATTTTTAGCAAAAAAACATCACTTTCACATTCAATGCAAGTGCACTCCAACAGATTTGTGCATTGTGTTTGATCCGTTTGCTGTGCTTAGGTTTGATAATTTACGTATGAAATCAATTTAGAGAGTGCTCATCAGGCTTTTGACATATTTCTGCTTAGAGATAAATATACCATTAATTTTTATTGAGTGTTGAGTGAGCACTGAAGATGGTACTCTATCCATATTTCTGATGTGTTATTATGGTATCCAAACACCAGATTCTCTACTTTCTTGTGGATTCCAAACAGGTTGGAATCCATGGAATACACAGATCCTAAAAGAAAATGATTGGAATCCTATTTATTGGAAATAGAAAAACAGCGGCATATTTTCTTAACTGGTGAACAAATCCTGTTCATGAAAAAACACAAGTGGATCACCTTTCAGAGAGGCAATTGAATAGTTTTTTTTTTTTTTTGTGATATAGCAAAAATAGTGTGACCAATTCTTCTTTTATGACAAAAGGAAAACCATCTTTTCAATTACAAAGCAACTCTTTTCACACCAGGTCTTATGTTTACATATCCAGCTATGTTATAAAATTTTGGATGTCAACATCAAGGATTAAAATCTCTATATTAGTCTTGGTATCAGTCTGCCGATACCAAGATACCGATAAGGTGACATTCTCTCGGGTATCAACGATGCAATGTGCTACAAAGAATATATATATATATAGGTGGCTCCAGTACCGAGACATATCACCCGGTACATCTCGGTATCACCCAAGATTTGATCTGTGGACAAAATGGGGATATTTATTTAGGTGACAGTCTGTGAATATGTATCTTCACATTTCCTCCTATGAAAATTAGGTTTCACATTCATCTTTATACATTCTTTATGAGTCTGACTTGTCGTGCTTGGATGACTGCTCATCATTTAATCCATATAATCTAAGTTCTTAGCCATTAATCCTGTAGTGATCACAGTGGTGCTGAATCTGCCCTTTCTGAGGACAAACCTTCATGGGGTGCAACATTCGATGATGCAAATGATGATATTGATTCAGTTTGGGGCTTTAACACTAAGGTGAGTTCACTTCCTTGCATTTATTGCTAACTAAAAACTTAGCTGCAATGATATATATAATGTTGGTTGTTTGATTTGGTTGGTTTCTTGGTGTTTTGTCTTGTTGTCTCCACCAAGGGTTTGACAACTGTTCTAATTTTCTTCCATTCTAAACTGGAATCGTCGTGGCAGGAGACCGATCATGAGAGAAACGGACAAAACTCTTTCTTTGGTTCAGGAGACTTAGGTCTAAATCCAATTAGAACAGAATCTCCTCACGCAGATAGCTTGTTTGGGAAGAAGGAAAAAGGACCATTTTCTTTTTGCAGATTCTGTTCCTCGTACCCACCCCTCTATTCAACTCTGTTTCCCCTCCAACGTACAGTGAAGGGTCGGAGGGCCACTCTTTCGACAGTTTTCAGGCATTTGATTCTTTGAGTGTGCATGACAATGGTTTGTTTCCCCCTCGCGAGAACCTCACAAGATTTGATTCTATGTGTAGCACTAGAGATTCTGAACCAAGTGGTTTGTCCCCCCACCCACACCCCTTGCAAGATTTGATTCTATTTGCAGCACTAGAGAATCTGAAACAAGTCGGGGTTTCCCCTTTTTTGATGACTCAGATCCTTTCGGGTCAACTGGGCCTTTCAAATCTTCAGAAAGCCAGACACCAAGGCAGAATTCTTATAATTGGAGTGCTTTCTAGCAGGTAATAAATATGTCTTTCCCGGTGCACATCTATGCTTTGCGAGGTATTGATCATGTGGGATGAGAGCAGTTTTGTTCTATATAATCTTGCAACAGGTTGGTGGTTGTATGTTTGGATTGTCCTTTGGTGTATTTGTGCTAATTTGATTTTTCTTCCTATGTTCTAGTTTTCTTTACATATTCTTTATATCATACCTTCCTTATATTTTTTTTGGGGAGGTAAGGGCAGGGTAAATTGTACTACTGTATGTATTCTTTTGATGTTGTAGACTTTAGTTAGATTATAAATAGGCTGTTTGAACCATGTGGACTTTAGTTAGATTATAAATACGCTGTTTGACAGTGTTCAAACTCAAATGATATTTTTATTAGTGCCAATCTTTGTATATCAAGTTACTATTCTATTTTATTGACAAACTTTTCCTTTTTACCATTTATTTAGTTACTGTGAGATTTTAGCGTAAGGGTGGTTAGTTTCTCTTTTTCATTTGTTTGTTGAGATGTTATACCAAGGGACCACAGAAGAAAGCAGAAAAATTATAAATTAACGAGCTTAGTGGATGAGAGCTTGGGTGACGATTTGGTCAAAATGTGATATATGACGATTTGGTCAAAATGTGATATATATATATATATATATATATATATATATATATATATATATATATATATATATATATATTATACGGTAAACAAGATTGGTTGGATGGTGGTAAAGGGAGATAAGTTGTTTGATGTGTTGTGTGATTAATGACTGCTGCTCTGATTGAATAAGGTGACTAACTACAAATGATCCAATTTCGCAAAATGATATATATTTTGCAGGCAGCTTACAGGATTGGCTGCACACAGAGTGAGGCACAAGCACTGCAGCCGGTCATGTCACACGGTCACACCACATAACCTGTCTGCAAAATAGTCTATTAAAATTTGTCTACTGTTTATAAATTTTTGGTTTATTATGCACCACCCCTGGCTCATTTTCCTTTTATAAATCTTGTCCGGATTATCTCTCTCTTCTTTTTCTTTAATCGACACTTTTTTATTTAGGATATACCCCTATTTGACCCCACCGATATACTGTTGGGCACCAAGATCCTCTACACCATACCATAGGTTTGGAGATCATGGCACCCCTAACAGACGGTCAAGATTTTCATTTCATGTGGCATAGATCCCAAAAAGTATCTCTAAACTCACGTTTGAGGGTGATGTATGCCATGTGAGTTTAGGGCTACTTTTTTGGATCTGTGCCACTTGGAATCTCGACGGTCTGATTTCAAGATCCGTTATGTTGAAGATCAGAGTGAAAAATGATCTCCCTCGTTTGATTTCAAGCAATAGATGGGTTTCAAAAAGTAGGGGCAAATAGAGGTACCCTTATAAAATTTGACCCCACGTTACACATTGCACATCTTGACATATTTGAGATGTCCAAGTGGCAAGCTGTCATCTAGATGGGACTCAGCCAAACATCATCATCATTGAAGGATTCAAACCGTCCAATCAAAGGAGTTTTATGGAAAATCAAAGGAATTTTATTGAATACGAGCCTCAGAGTATTTCCTCTTCAAGATTTAGGCCGATTTCTTTTAAGATTGACTCCTGTCACTGCTTTCCCCTTAGAGGCACCCAATCGAGCCAAGTGGATGGTCATTAATTTTCCTAGTCAGTCCAAAAATTTCTCATCTAATGAGTATGAGTTTTGAGCCACATGGAGTGCTATGTGGCGTTTTTTTTTAAATAAAAAGATTGCCAATCACCATAGAAATTACAATAAAGCTCTTGTTTAGTAATGGTATTGATCTCTATGCCACATGGAGTGTTATGTGGCGTTTTTTTTAAAATAAAAAGATTGCCAATCACCGTAGAAATTACAATAAAGCTCTTGTTTAGTAATGGTATTGATCTCTATTAAAAAAGGGTGGCGTTATTCACACAGGTTTTTTTCTGTGAAGAACACAATTTTTTATTATAAAAAACATGATTTTCCACTATAAAAAAAACTGTTGATTGCTTTAAATCAGGTGAGGGAGATCATTTTCGTTCTAATCTTTCACATAATAGATCTTGAGATCTTGGCACACCTATCGGAGGAATGTTGATTCCATGTTGCACACATACCCAAAAGTGACCGTGAGCATAAGAAAGGTTTCTCAAGTCACCTTTGGGGATGTGCCAATTCATATATGACCATTTGATAGGTGCACCATCATCTCAAGATCTATTCAAGGCAATTAACCGGGTGGGGTTTTTTTATGGTAGAAAATCGTTTGGTCCTCATAGGGAAAACCAGTGTGAATAACGCCACCCTTTTAAGCATTGTAAAAATTAAACTCCTATCTTCATTTTATTATTTTTGTTGGTGTTAGATTTATAACTAGGAAAATATGAAAATTAGGTGCAAAATGGCTAGAGTTCACACTTTCGGAGCCTCTACTAGACTGGGTCGAGAAACATGCCCGACCCAGGTCCATTTGATCTGAATTCTGAGTTACCAGCCAGCTGCACTACCATTAGGTGGTGGCGACCTTCTCATTCCCATCCGGCTATGTTGCATTGGGTACACGAGCTGTGTACCTGGATGCTGCCTCAGATGTTGGCACTTTTGAACGTCCACAGAGATTTAGAGCCCCTGATCTGCTCTGTGGGCGTTTCCAATGGCACCGGCACGTATGTGAGCAAGAGGTACACTATCCAGCACCTGATACAAATTCTTAAGTGGCCCGCCTTGCTCTCTACTTGTGAAAGATCAAAATCGTTGCTGCATCTTCACTTATACTTGTGAAAGATCAAAGCCATTTGTCACGGAGTTACTCTTTAGCGACGTGAACTCTCATGCGGCAATTAGTTTTTCTCGATCTAGCTCAGCCTACTCGTGTTTCAAACCTGCACGGTAGCGCATTAGGTTAGAAACTATGCGTATTCTCGAATGCAACACATATAGCTATACGCAGTGATAGTCCAAGGGGCAGCCCCACTTAGAGTTTAGGTCCGCACCATGAGGGTGGTCGTGGACCACCAACATGATGGGTCCAGCGCACGACGCGACAGGAGCGACCTAACACCTATGCGAGGCCCGGATGCCCGAAGTCAAGCCCACAAGGCTATCATACGCGTTCCGTAGGGGATCACTTAGGCCAGCGACACGTCACGTGGCTGTTAGATCCTTTCCCCATATATATGGTTTAAACATCAATAGTGCCTAAATGGCAGGAGGACCTCAAACGTATTGGTTTGGCATACCGCAACGCCCTCCCACATCGCTAGGCGAACTTGGCTCAGTTGCGTCCGCATCACGTGCCTTGCTGGCACTGCATTACGACCAACTGCCACCATGTCGCGTGCCCTCCTGGCCCACGACCGAAGCTCTTGGAGTATCAATGGCGAAGCCCTCATGGCTTGGTGATGCTCTGACGATGCAGCTTCAACCCACCAATGCCTGACGCACTAGTGGCACAAGTGGCCCTGCGGCTAGCTCGGATGGCCACGCTGTGAGCCCACGTCACATCCTCCCCTACTTAGTTGCGTTGACGTCCTCGTCGACGCTCTTCCAGTACTTCTTCAGGGCGGATTGGAAGGACGGATGGGTACTCTCAAGTTCTCACGTAATTTCAGCCTCTGGCAGGCCTTTCCACTTCAAAAGGTACTCCACAGGAAATTCATTCTGACTGCCATCTTCCCTGTTACTGCGTCTGTGAGCAAGGATTTCTTCAACCTGTCTCTTCAACTGTAAATCAGCATCTGGGGCGACCCGAGTTGACAAACTTCTCCCTGGATTATTCAGGTCTCTCTTATAGGGCTTCAAGCAACTGACGTGAAAGACTGGATGCATTCTCAGTCGGGGAGGAAGCTGCACACGAAATGAGACATCGTTGATCCTCTTCGTGATCGGGAATGGCCCATCATACTTACGAACTAGTCCTGCGTGCTTTCTTCTGAAAAATTTAAGCTGCTTTGGATTAAGTTTCACCAAAACTTCATCACCTTCTTGCAACTCAATAGGCCGTCGACCCTGATCGGCCCACTTCTTCATTCGCTTAGCAGCCTTTTCCAAGTAGGCCCTAGCAATCTCTGCATTCCTCTGCCACTCCTTGGCAAGATGGTAGGCTGCTGGACTCGATCCGGTATATCCCATAGTAATTGTATGCGGTGTTGACGGTTGTTGGCCAGTTGCTAATTCAAATGGGCTCTTATATGAGGCTGAACTCTTCTGCAGATTATAACAAAATTGTGCCACGTCTAACAACTGAACCCAGTTCTTTTGGTTGACACTGACAAAATGTCTCAAATATTCCTCCAAAATAGCATTCACCCTTTCTGCATGCATACGTTGGATGCATCTTTGGATGAGAAGTTCGGCCATTCCCCAAGAGCTGGAATACTTCTGACCAAAACTTGCTAGCAAACCGTGGATCTCTATCACTGACAATCACTTACGGCACTCCCCACTGCTTCACAACATTACTGACAAATAATGGTGCAGCTTGCTCTGCATTACAGTTCACCGGTGCCGGAATGAATGTAGCGTACTTTGAGAATCGATTCACAACTACTAGGATGGACCCGAGTGTCCCTACTTTGGGCAATGCAGAGATGAAGTCAAGGGAGACGCTCTCCCACGGTCTGGATGGCACTGGTAACGGCTGTAGGAGTTCAAATGGTTTAGCTCTTTCCACTTTGTCCTGCTGGCATATCAGGCAAGTCCTGACATACTCCTCTACGTCCTCTTCCATCTTAGGCCAATAGAAACGCCTTTCCAACAAGGCGAGCGTGCGATGAATTCCTGGATGACCAGCCCACAATGTGTCATGACACTCTTTCAAGAGTTCCTTTCTAAGTTCTTTCACTTTCAGCACATAGAAACGGCTCCCTTTTGTCACCAACATCCTTCCTCAGTCCAGAATCGTCGTGTTCTCCCCTCTTGTATCTGCTGTAGTAGGGTCCTCGCGAGTGGATCTAGTTTTAATCCATCGCGCAATCTATCGGGGATAGTCAAACTAATGCGGCTAGCTGTAGTTTGTTCTTCAAATTTTAACGCTGCTAACTGAACTTTCAATGCTGCTAACTCTGCTTTACGGCTCAAAGCGTCTGGGACTTGGTTGGTCCTGCCAGGCTTGTACACCAAGTCCATATCGAACTCGGCCAAGAAATCTTCGCAGGCTTGTTTGGCGATAATTTCTTTTAATGTCGAAAGTAGTCGCCACATTGTCGGTCATCACTAGGAACTTCGACCCAAGTAGGTAGTGCCTCCGTCCTTAGACAATGTACTACCATTCATCTCCTTTTCTTGAACCGTATATCGTCGCCGGTATCGTTCGTTTTCTCTCAAAGGCCATCGGATGCTCTTCTTGCATTAATACTCCTCCTATCGCATAGCTCGGAGGCATCTGTGCACCTCAAATGGCTTGGAGGATCGGGTAGCCGACGGGTCACTCATGACCACCGCTTTCAAATCCTCAAATGCTCTCGCATTTTTCCCTCCATTGCCACGGTCGATCTTTCTTTAAGTCCGGCTAATGGTGCGCATGTGAATAACCGGGGATGAACCTTCTGTAATAGTTGACCAAACCCAAAAATGACCGCAATTCGGTCACGCCTTCTGGCACTCTCCAATCTTGGATTGCACGAACTTTCTCAAGGTTCATGCTGATGTTTCCTCCTCCAATACAGTGTCCCAAAAACATAATCTGCTCTTGTGCAAATGAACACTTCTCCTTCTTGACATAGAGCTGATTTTCTCGCAGTATCTTGAAGATGATTTGGAGGTGGTTGAGATGTTCTTCCAATGTGTTGCTATACACAACGATATCGTCTAAGTACACCACCACAAACTTGTCAAGGTAGGCGTGGAACAACTCATTCATCAAGGTGCAGAATGTGGCTGGGGCATTAGTCAGCCCAAAGGGCATTACCAGAAACTCAAAGGCTCCATACCTGGTCACACAGGTAGTCTTGCTTTCATCTCCCTCGGCGACTCGCACCTGATAATAGCCAGATCTCAAGTCTAGCTTGGTAAAGTACCGCGCACTGCCCAACTGATCAAACAAATCTGTAATCAATGGCACTGGATACTTATTCTTGACGGTAACCTTGTTCAACACTCTGTACTCAATGCATAATCGAAGGCTACCATCGCGCTTCTTCTAGAATAGAACTAGGGCGCCAAATGGAGCTTTAGACGACCGAACAAATCCTGCCCCCAACAACTCATCTAACTGCCGACGTAACTCGGCTAACTCGGGAGGAGCCATTCTATAGGGAGCTTTGGCCGGCGGCTTGGAACCTGGTTCTAGCTCGATCTGGTGATCTACTGCTCTTCTGGGTGGCAACTCCTTAGGCAATTCAGGCGGCATGACATCTTGGAATTCCTGGAGTAATCCTGACACACTTTCTGGCACACACTCTGTTGGCCCAGTTGCTTTCTCTTCTAACAGTGTAGCAAGAAATGTAGGTTCCCCTCTTCTGAGTCCCTTCTTTAACTGTAGTGCTGAGATAAACCCATCACTCTCCGCTTCCTTATCTTTCTGAATGACTGGGATCATGCAAGGGGTCTCTTCTCCAAACAGGCACACTGACCCGAGGTATGGCATGGGCACTGCTTTAGCCTGGTGTAGGAGCTCTAACCCAAGGACAACCTTGAAATCATCCATCTCTACTGCCATAAAGCTTGTGGCACCGCTCCATGGACCTATTTGCACAGGTACCCCCTTTGCTACTCCTGCGATGGGGCGCGCCTCCGAGTTCACAGCTTTTATCCGACTAGCGTCTTGCTCAAGTTTTAAGCCTAGGCGACGTGCTTCTTTATCAGCAATGAAGTTATGCGTCGCCCCCGTGTCTACCATGGCACGGGTACTTTTTTCATTGATGCACATCTCTATGAACATCAGCCCCTTGGGCGCTACTGTCTTTCCTTTCTCTGCTTGCCCCTTTATGGCATTCAGCAACCTGAGTGCCCCCATTCTTGGTTCCTCTTTAGGAAGGATTGTAGGAGCGCTAGTAGTAGCTTGAAGGACATTCAACGACTGTTTCTGTGGGCAATCTTTAACTCGATGAGGCCCTCCGCACAAGAAGTAACCCGACTTCGACACGTAGTTGGCGGACTCAGCTGACTTGGCATGTGAATCTTTTCCGTGCGCTTTCTTTTCTTGCGTGCCGCTCTTGCTTTTCTTATTAGTTTTGGACGGATTCTTCGAACCACTTTTATTCTCGTGCGACCTCTTTCTATTTTGATCTGAGGGCCCATAGTCCGTTAGTCGCTCTGCGGCTGCCACTGCGGCTACAAGATCCGGTAGTGTCCTTCTATTCAATTCAGCCTGGGCCCAAGGCTTAAGGCCTTCGAGGAAGTAGAATATTTTATCTTTTTCGGACATTTCCCTGATGTCCAACATCAACGCGGAGAACTGTCGCACATATTCTCTCACTGTGCCGGTGTGCTGTAGCTTCTGTAGTTTTCACCGAGCAATATAGTCAATGTTCTCGGGCAAGAATTGTACTTTCAATTCCTTCTTTAGGTCTTCCCAAGTGTCTACGACGCAACGACCATTCTGAATCTCTACGTAGCGTGTACGCCACCACAGTTTGGCATCTCCCTCAAGATACATGGTCTCTGTGACCACTTTCATCGCTTCGGTAGCAGGCGGGGCAAGACGGAAGTATTGTTCAATATCCCATAAGAAATTCTCTAACTCCTTAGCATCCCGAGCACCTCCGTAGAACCGCGGCTCGGGTATCTTGACCTTTCATTGGGAAGTTTCTGGCTGTTGAATAGTCCCAGACCCAATCGCCCTCATCAGGACGTTCATCTTAGTGGTCAGTTCCTCAATCTGTAAACGAAGGGCTTCGGTGCCCTCGATCTTCTCGCAGAATCTCCACGTTCTCAGCTAACGTGGCGTGGTTTTCAGCCAATGTGGTGTAGTTTTCTTCTTGCTTGTTTAACCGTTCTGCATGGTCTTCCACAAGTGAATCCACCATCTCCAACTGTTCGGCCTGACCTTCAAGGTCGTCTAGACGTTCCCTGGTCCGTCTACGTGTACCATTACTGGTCCCTTCAGCCATCTTAGGCTTTGATACCAACTGTCACGGAGTTACTCTTTAGCAACGTGAACTCTCGTGCGGCAACTAGCTTTTCTCGATCTAGCTCAGCCTACTCGTGTTTCAAACCTGCACGGTAGCGCATTAGGTTAGAAACTATGCGTATTCCCGAATGCAACACATATAGCTATACGCAGCGATAGTCCGAGGGGCAGCCCTACTTAGAGTTTAGGTTCGCACCATGAGGGTGGTCGTGGACCACCAACATGATGGCTCCAGCGCACGACGCGACAGGAGCGACCTAACACCTATGCGAGGCCCGGATGCCCAAAGTCAAGCCCACAAGGCTATCATACACGTTCCGTAGGGGATCACTTAGGCCAGCGACACGTCACGTGGCTGTTAGTTCCTTTCCCCATATATATGGTTTAAACATCAATAGTGCCTAAATGGCAGGAGGACCTCAAACGTATTGGTTTAGCATACCGCAACGCCCTCCCACATCGCTAGGCGAACTTGGCTCAGTCGCGTCCGCATCACGTGCCTTGCTGGCACTGCATTACGACCAACTGCCACCATGTCGCGTGCCCTCCTGGCCCACGACCGAAGCTCTTGGAGTATCAATGGCGAAGCCCTCATGGCTTGGTGATGCTCTGACGATGCTCCAGCTTCAACCCACCAATGCCTGACGCACTAGTGGCACAAGTGGCCCTGCGGCTGACTCGGATGGCCACGCCGCGAGCTCACGTCACATATTGCTGCATGTTCAGTACACAAGTGTAACCCATATAATGGCGACCCACCTTGCCACCCTCAAGTGAAAAATCAATATAAAACCTGCATGTTCAGAATTTGATTTAACCCATTCGGACAGCAGGCGACTAGGTTCATCACCTAATACCAGCACATAAATAAGGCTACTTGGACAGCAAAGAGCATAGAAACATTGCTTCCTTTATGTTTCACTTTTTCTTTTAGAAGAAACACTTGGTATTTTGGGAACTTCTGTCATGTAAAAGCATCTGATCCGTATGATTTGAATGCCATGATCTAAAAATATTAGGTGCAAAAAGTTGACACGAAACATCATCTTTATCATATAATTCAATGCAGCCAAAGGCCATATGATTAAATAATTGTTGACTGCATTGAATCATCTTATAGAGACTGTGTATTGTTCCAATATTTTGCTCCATAGATCTTTAGATCATGGCCTTCAAACCAGACGACTTCGATGGTATTTTCACATGTCACAGCTCTCCAAAATACCAAGTCTTTCATTTAAACTACGGGGCAACTTCTCGTGTGCAACTAATGGCTTCCCATTTTTAAATAGAGAAAAAGAATACAAACCAGGACCCCAGCACAAACAAAACAAGGACAAAAATATACAAGGCAGAAGTTAGAAGCTACCCACCAAGCCCACACTTAGACCCACCAAGCCCACACTAGCGGAAGGCTGAATCAGATTCACCGCAAACTTCCCCCCTCCAAAAAATTCCTACCCTGTCCATCTTCCTTGTCAACAGTCAAACTGATCGAGCTAATGGCGAAATCTCTGATAGATTTTAGGATCAAGTGCACTGGTCTCCTTCTCCTCCTGAATATCCTTTCGTTTCTTTCCAGCCATAATGCCCACGTCACAGCATAAACAATTGCTTTTTTTTTTTTTTTTTTGATAATCTGGGTATCCATGCCTCTTAGAGCACCCGCCTAATCCCAGGGGCACATGCGCACCCCAAATTCAGCATATGCCGGGTCAGCACAGGATATAAATCCCTAGGGTGGCCTCAAGGGGGGGAGGGGATTCGAACTCAGGTCTCCTGCTTTTCGAAGCAGGTACCTGGCCAGCCCACAATTCTATGGAAAGACCCAAGTTATATGAAATGACTGCAACACAACACTCCACACCTCTTTCGCAACCCAACAATAATCATCAGATGATCAACAGTTTCCGTATCTTGCAAACAGTCACAAATCTGTTTCTTCTGGAGACCCAAGGATGCTTTTTAAGGGGGCATCTACCAAGGAAAGCACAAAAAGATTTAACCAAAAACTGATCTTTGGCAGAGCAGCTCCACACTCTACAACCTCCATTCAGGCGGTTCCTTGGTTGGGTATTTCATCTAATTGAGAATATAGCTTTTGGGTATTTATTGAACACATTATGTGGAGTAAAGGGTGCTAGATGGATGCACTACCTATACGTCTACATTTGCAGCTATTACTGTTCAATCCCCAAACCTACGGTGTTAGATTTGAGAATAACCTTCAGCTCCATCTACTTGGCTTAACATTAACAAAAAATCATTTTATTTTCTTAGCAGGGAATTGTGAATCGAATGCAGCATTGCAACTTATGGTGTTGCCGACCGTTTTCAGAGAAAATGAGCTCACAAGTGCACAGGATCTTAAAAATATGATCAGCATGAATTGATTTTATACTAAACTAGAAACTAAAATGGCCAAGTTTTGGTTCACTCTGCCATGAAAATGCCTAATTTTTCACATTTTTTCTTGTTTTCACAAAAACATGTGCAACTATAGTTTTAAAACTTGTATGAAGAATCTACTATTTTTTTAATTCATACAAAATTTTCAGGGTCAGGTTCTAGGGAAAGTGCTGTTGGGCCTTCAATAATGCTGGACTAAAAAAATTACTATTAAATTAATTTGGAAGATAGATGGCAATTCAAGAATAAATTGCCATCTATATTCCAAATTACTATTGCAATCCTCACTTTCATGAATGTGAGTTTGCCTATCTGAATAAATTGCCATCTATCGTCATAATTTGTTTTTTTTAATTATTAGATTGATCCCAAGGGATTTGAACCCCAGACCTCCGACTTGGGCATTTCCTAGCTAACAGCCAACTCCAAATAGATGGGGCAATGCAATGATGATGATGATAATTTTAATTATTATTACCACAATTATAAAATCTCTTTTAAATAATAATAATTATGATCTTTACTTTTTTTCAAAGAAATTTCTAATATTATTTAATGTGCTTTTTTTATTTAAGAATACCATCTATTTTAGTTTGTCATTTTCATATTGTTCCTATGCTATAATCCCTCATATCATTTTATTTAGAGTAATTGTAAAATGGTGCTGACCACCAAGATTTTGCACCCATTTTTCTATTCGAAATGGCAGGAAACAACCATCCGGAAATGTAATATAGATGCATTGTTGGGTGGTTCTCTCATGCTCTTTTCAAGAGCAAAAAGGGTGCATCACTAGGGTGCTCAGCAAATTCTTATCCAGCTCTTTTATTTAATTCAACCTGATCAAAATTTTCCAAACTCAATCTATTACCCATTCCAGGTACCAGCTCCCGATTTTAAAACTGTATTGATGAATAGATTTACAGAATTAAACAAAAGTCACGTAGGAGATAATTTAATGCATATAGCATGCAATATGTACCTTTATGTAGTTTACAAGAAAAAAGTTTAGCCGATTAGTTGCGTATCAATTGTTTCAATGACCATCCCCCCGAATTGTCTCTCCGATGTGCCACCTCCTGTTAGATTTTCCGAGCTGTCTGATCAATCCATTGCTTTTCAACTGTCAATAAATTAAAGGACCACAGACCAGAATAAAATAGATCTCGAGATCATTGGCCTACCATCAAATGATCACATGCTGATCCCATGAGGCACACATCCCAACAAATGAACATGAATCATGTTTATAGTTTGTTGTGATTGTGCACTTTTTGGGTTGTGTGCCATGTGGAATCAACATGTGACCGTATGATGGTACGCCCATGGCCTCAAGATCTATTTTATGGATGATTGGGACCAAAAACAATTGCTATCGTTTGATTCAAAGCAGTCAACCACATTTCCTTTGTCTAAGTGGTGTGGCAATAACACTACTAGTTTTTTGTCAAAAAAATTTGTTTTAAGGGAAGGACCCTTTCCTAGCATAACCAAAAAAAGTTGGGGAAGGAGAATGTTGAACCCGGATCATTTACATTCATCAGCTAGACAAAACCAGCCAGATAATAAAGGCTATGAGCACACCATTTCTTTCCACACAAGAAAAGGAAAGAAAATAAAGTAGTGTGTAGATGGAAAAAGTTGATGTTCACCTAAAAGAATTCATTTTATTTAACCAAAAGGGGCAAAAAGTTAGAAAAAGTTGCGCACCCAAAAGCCGCTACGAACCCAATTTTTGCCAATTAATACATATTTTGAATCTTAATTAGCCACAAGAACGCAAAATTATTGTTATTAATTGATGTGCAGGAAGAAAAAATTGGTGTGCTCGTAGCACCTATCTATTTTATATTAACAATAAATAAACTGAATTTTACCATTTTCATTTAATACTCATCGTACCTATAGAGAACCGCGTTCTTCGAGGGTGGCGAGCCACGAACCGCATACTTGAACCCGAACCGCAAACCAGAAATCCTTGTGACATTGCTAAAATCGAAGGGTCATAAGCAAAACCCAAAATGGAAGACTCAAATCTGGAAAGCTCTCTATATTTCTTCAAGCTTGTTCAAAATTTTCAACAGGGTTGCATCGCAAAAAAACCACTGCAGGTTTTGTTCAGTCTGATCTACAACAAATAAAATTGTGAATAGAGATACTCGCGGATCTTATAATACTCCTCCGATAAAGGGCCTTCGATGACCACTTGCTGAATACCGGTACCACCACCCTATAGAAGGAAACAAATAGAAAATAACCAAAAAAATCATAGAAGGCCCAAAGCTTAAAATGCATGTAATAACCCAAACTTTCGTTGCCGTGTAGGTCATGCAATTTTCGTAAACCGTGTAGGTCAGGTGTGTGTGTGTGTATGAGGTTCACAAGGAAACCCATGCACATGTGCACACCTTTATGTGTATGTGACAACACATTAGGTGTTAGTGGATAGGTAACACCTATGTTTGGTGTTTGTGTTTTACAAGTTAACAAGCTCAACTTAGGAGATAAGAGGGGTCTCACGCGTGGGTCTCTTTTGTTTGGTTGTGTGAGTTGTTGAGAGAGAGAGAGAGAGAGAGAGAGAGAGAGTAGAGAAAGAAAAGGGTTTGAGGAGATAGAGAGTGAAGATTGTAGGATCTAAGTGATTAGATCTAAAAGAAGGTAAGGGAAGTGGTGTAAATGTGCATGGGGATTCGAGCTACGCGATTTTGATGAGCTCGTGTGAATCCGGGAGCTTAGTGGGAAGGGAGGAGTAGATCTAAGTTGTTGAAAACCTTTTGATTTATCCAAGAGAGAAAGATCCAATCCAAGGTGGATTAAAGGCATTAAAGGAATGAATTTAATGCTATTTATGTTGTAAATATAGCATTTAATGTTTCTTAGAAAAGGGCATTTAAGATGGTAAAGATTTGGTGTAGATCGAGTTTGGGAAAAAACTCAGATCTGAATATCTCTGATCCTCGCTCGCGCGAGTCTCATAGAATGGACCTAGGGAACCTCGCGAGAATTTAAGTAAAGCTGTGAGAATCCCGTGCCTCGCTCGAGCGAGGACGTAAGTGTAATAGGGATCGCTCGAGCGAGGCCTCGCGCGACACAATCTAGATAATTGAATGTTAGTTCGGTCGTGCGAGGTTTGTGCCAGTTTGGGCTCGCGCACCCGAGCCTCAGGGGCTCGCTCGCGCGAGGAACAGGGTACTTCACCATGTTCTTTTCTTATGAATTCTTCAGTAGTGTATGCCTCTTTATTCTTCTAGGCATTCTCATGGGATGTTTGGATACTTTTGACTATAGGGTCGACATGTGGAACTTTATGTGAGTTCGTGCGGGATACTATGGGTTAAATCTTCGTGTGACTTCATTGAGGTAGAGAAAACTCCGCAACATGTGTATTTACTTTCAGCTAGCATGTGCGTAGTGATATGATAGAAATAAGTGTGCTTTCCAATTTTTGTCTTTAAATAGCATGTGTTCATTATGTAGCTTTTAAACATGCGAATTAGATAGGGTGATCACTAAGAGGAAAAATATGTGTGTGTGTGTATGTGTGCTATGTGTGTGTTATAAAACCCTCATTCGTGAGATATGTGGCGAAGATGTGTGTGACATCAAGAGTGATGTAATTAAGTGCGTGTGGGCATGTGACGACCTTCAATTACTATAATTAGCACAAACTCACAGTGATAAACTATATGTAAACTTGCACATCTGATTTGAGGTTTAATTGTGAATACCCAACCGATACGGCGGGAAATCTGTGACCGACACGACGGGATATCTGTGACCGGTACGACGGGATATCCGTACAAATTGTACACCGGTTCGGCGGGATATCCATTCTTTGATTTCCAACAGTGGAAATACTTCGTTCGGCCCAAGTCACCTCATGCAAAGGGACTTCGGCATTGTGTAATGGTTCATGTGAACGACGATGGTGGGTACTTCCATCGGGGGCTCAATGCTATATTGCTCGAGCAATTATTTAAGTAAATTCTTTAAGTGTGTGAGTTACAAGGGTGTGTTCTAAGAAATGATGAGTAATGTGTTTTGAAACCATGCATCTGATATTTCGTTTTTTAGTCATCTTAAATGTTTCAACTTATGTTCGTATGTCTTGAAATAAGTCATGAAAGATATGTGTGATGCAAGATAATATACATACTATTATTTTTCCTTATTGAGCTATGATGTAGCTCACCTTTTGACTATACGTCACAGGTTCAGGGTTTGTTGAGGATACTGAGATCCCGGATTTGGAGGATACAGATTACGTGCCTTTGGAGGAGTCGGAGCCCCCTCCAGAGGCGTTCTTTTAGTAGACTCATGCTGTTGCACTATGATATTTTTGTGAGATTATTGTAAGGCTTAGTATGTCCAGCCATTTATATTTTTGATGTTAAACTCTTATGATACTTATTCTTTTTGCGAATCATCTCTATGTGACTTTTGTTGTGTCACTGATGGTTTGGTTCGGTTCTTTTGTTCATGCAATTAGTATGATATTTGAACCGTCTTTTGTAAGTTTGAGTCATCTATATATACAAAAAGTTTAGGGCTTTATGATGACTTTATTTGTTAGTTAGATGTGCTTTGTATCCGTTTTTGGCGTGGATGTACCAGGTGTTCCATGAAATAGATAGGGTATGACCTTGAGGGTTGTATCGGTGGTGCGGGTTTCGGGGTTACGAAATCCGGACTGTCATAGTTGGTATCAGAGCATTTTCTTCAGGATTTCTGACAAGTCTTTGATTTTATCAGAGTATAGGGACCTTCTGCTAATAAAACTTTGGTTTCATATTGTAGAGCGTCGATGTCTACTAGAGGAAGGGGCCGACCAAGAGGCGGCTAGAGGAGAAATCTGAGGAGTTTAGATGAAATTCCAACAGCTTCAAATAGGATTCCATTGAGGAATCGAGATATCCCGGAGACAAGCATTCCAGAAGTGAGTCCCGGATGTAAGGATCCCAAAAATAAGAGCTCCAGAAGTAAGGATTCCGGAGGAGAGTTCCGGAAACACCGGAAGATAGAGAAGCAAGGATGAGAGAAGAGAGAGAACGGATAATGCAAACAATGAAAGTCATGGCAAACACTATGACTCAGCAAGCGGCGTTGTTGACCGTCAATAATCATCAACAAGCACCACCTACCCCTCCTATCCCAACTACAAACCCATATTACTCGGGATTTGTAGAGTTTAGCAAATTAAGGCCTCCTAGCTTCTATGGTCAAACCGATCCCTTGGAGGTAGAGAAATGGTTGAACCAAACCGAGAAGCTCTTACAACAAATGTCTTGTACTGAGGCAAAAATGGTAAGATGTGCTTCATGTCAATTGGAAGGAGATGCCGACCCTTGGTGGAAGTCGGTGTTGTTGAGGAGAGAGCAGGAGAACCCTGAAAGGGTGTGGATTTGGGACGAATTTTGTGACTCATTCAACAAGGAATACTTCCCAAAGCAATTGAGGAACCAGATGGTATCTCAATTTATGAAGTTAGAACAGGGAGCAATGACAGTCAGAGAGTATGATACCAAGTTCATACGATTGTCACGATTTGCTCCGGAGTATTGTGGCCTCAGAAATTATGAAGGCCAATAAATTTGAAGAGGGGTTGAGGCTAATCCTACGTGATAGGGTAGCGGCATTTGAGTTAGAGACTTACACTGAAGTCATGGGAAAGGCTTTGGTCATCGAGAAGTCTTTGAATACCATGTATAAGAAGAGAGAACAGGGAAAAGGGCAGATGAGTCAGAGTGCAGTGGAAAACTACGAACCGGTGAATAAAAAGTCACGTTTTGTAGCACCCTATCAGAGGCCATTTACCTAGACACACTACTCCAGACCTCCACAAATCAGTTACCCTAGGCCACCGGTGTCTAATTCGGTCCAGCCTTTTCGCTATGAGAACCCTACTATCACTACCGGAGTGTCAGCCACTCAAGATGTCTCAAGAGCAGCATCATCAGCGCCACCAAAGACTTGTGCCAAGTGTGGCAAGTCACACAAAACATCATATTGCAAGCGAGGAACTGAGGGCTGTTTTAAGTGTGGAAAGATGGGGCATTTGATCAAAGACTGCCCTATGTTGAGGAGTGAAGGAAGGGCGAACACCGCTGGACAACAAAGGCCTACGCGCCAAGCACGACCCGTTGTGTAAGGCTGAGCTTATGCGGTGACCGTCGAGGATGCACATAACAGCAATGCCGTTATACAAGGTGAAGTTTGATTTAAATAATTGAATTATTGAATTGAATTTTTCTTTTATATAGTTGATTTAGATAAGAAGTTGTTTAAACTAGTTCGTAATTGTTTTGACATAATGCATGAGTAGGTTACTAAGAGGCATGTGCTAAATAGGTGTTTTACAAATATATGGGAAGGGAAGTGACGTGAGTTATGAAGCAAGAGTGTTGATAGACCCAGGGTCTACCCACTCTTTTATTACGCCTCGATTTTCAAAGAAGATGGTAATTCCACAGACATTGGATTTTGTCTTGGTTGTATCAATTCAGACTGGAGAATCAATTGATACGGACTTGGTCTGTAAGTCGGTGAAAGTAGCCATCAGAGATGAGGACGTCTATGAACTGGCAGCGAATTTAGTCTTATTAGATATGCAAGGGTTCGACGTGATCCTTGGTATGGATTGGTTGTCAGCTCATCGTGCAACGGTCGATTGTAGGAATAAAGTGGTGATCTTTAGACCGAACACGAGAAGATCATTCCGATTTTTGGGGATGAGATCGAAGGTTTTGCCATTCGTGTCCGCCGTCAGAGCTGAGTGACTGATCAAGAATGGATGCAATGGCTACTTGGCATTTTTGAAGGAAGACAAGGAAGGGAAGAACATCATTTCCGAGGTTGCAGTTGCACGTGAGTTTGAAAATATGTTTCCAGAAGAATTTTCAGGGTTACCTCTTGATAGAGAGGTGGAGTTCGCTATCAACTTAGCACCTGGAACAGAGTCTGTTTCCAAAGCACCATACGGAATGGCTCTTGCTGAGTTGAAGGAGTTGAAGGAATTGAAGGAGTTGAAAGAGCAGTTACAAGAGCTCTTGGATAAGGGGTTTGTAAGACCTAGTGTGTCTCCTTGGGGAGCACCGGTCTTGTTTGTAAAGAAGATGGATGGGTCGATGAGGCTATGCATCGACTACCGTTAGCTAAACAAACTGGCCATAAAGAATCAATATCCGCTGCCTACGATTGACGATTTATTTGATCAGTTGCAAGGAGCGAAATATTTTTCCAAGATCAATATGAGATCTGGATACCATCAGCTAAGAGTCAAGGCAGAGGACATCCAGAAGACGGCGTTTGGAACGTGATACGGACGGTATGAGTTCTTGGTGATGTCATTTCGTTTGACGAATGCACCAGCGTCGTTTATGAATCTGATGAATCGGGTGTTTAAACCACACCTAGACACTTGCATCGTGGTATTCGTCGACGATATTTTGATATACTCTAAGTCGAAGAAGGAACATGAGGAGCATTTGAGGATCGCTCTACAAACATTGCGTGAACACCAATTATATGTCAAGCTCAATAAGTGCGAGTTTTGGTTAGAGAAAGTCGGCTTTTTGGGACATGTCATCTCAAATGATGGTGTCACAGTGGATCCGGCTAAGATTGAACCAGTGGTGCAATGGGAACAACCTAAGACAGTAACAAATATCTATAGCTTCTTTGGTCTAGCTGGGTACTACCGACGTTTTGTGAAAGGATTTTTAAGGATATCTGGACCGCTTACGAGACTCATAAGGAAAGATGTGAGATTTGAGTAGACTGAAGCGTGTGAGAAGAGTTTTCAAGAACTCAAGAAAAGACTCACTTCAGCTCCAGTGCTAGCAATCCCCTCAGGTAGTGGAGGGTTTGCGGTATATAGTGATGCATCACATAGTGGTTTAGGCTGTGTGCTAAACCAGAACCGAAAGGTTATTGCTTATGGGTCGAGGCAGCTGAAAGATCACGAAAAAAATTACCCGACACATAACCTAAAACTAGCAGTGGTCATATTTGCGCTAAAAATTTGGAGGCACTATTTGTATGGCGAGACTTTCAAAATATTCACCGACCATAAAAGCCTTCGATATTTATTTACACAGAAAGAGTTGAACATGAGGCAACGTAGGTGGATGGAGTTTCTTAATGATTATGATTGCTCCATACAATATCACCCAGGCAAGGCTAATGTTGTAGCAGATGCTTTAAGTCGTAAGAGTTCGGCTCAGTTAACTAGCCTTCTTATGGGGATGCGTAGATGGAAATTGTTTGAAGACCTTTCTTTATATG
The DNA here is from genome assembly GCA_021018995.1 of Chloranthus sessilifolius. Taxonomy (NCBI): domain Eukaryota; kingdom Viridiplantae; phylum Streptophyta; class Magnoliopsida; order Chloranthales; family Chloranthaceae; genus Chloranthus; species Chloranthus sessilifolius. The sequence goes on from CM037589.1 coordinate 144,779,994, forward strand.
ATGCGAAGATTGAGGTGCAAGCTTCAGGGGCCTTATTGGCCAACATTTCAGTGAGACCGACGATTTTTGAGCACATCCATAAGTTATAGATGAGTGATCCGGAGTTAGTCAAGATTCGACAGGGTGTGATTGACGGCACCAAACCGGATTTCTCCGTTAAGGAAGATGGCTCTTTGCTATTTAGGGGACGCCTTTGTATAACAGTTGATGCCGATCTGCGGCAAACCATATTAGATGAGGCTTACAAATCCAAATACGCTATTCACCCTGGTAGCACGAAGATGTATCAGGATATGAGAAAGAACTACTGGTGGAGAGGCTTGAAACAGGATGTAGCAGAGTATGTTTCTAAATGCTTGGTGTGTCAACAGGTGAAAGTAGATCATCGACATCCTGCTGGGTTGTTGCAATCCCTACTGATACCAGAGTGGAAGTGGGAGCCAATTTCAATGGACTTCATTGTCGGATTACCGCGAACTGCGAAGCGACACAATGCCATTTGGGTAGTTGTCGATAGATTAACCAAATCAGCCCACTTTTTGCCATACAATACTATGTATACAGCTGGAAGACTTGCAGAACTATATATGAAGGAAATAGTGCGACTGCACGGCATTTCGGTTAGCATTGTTTCAGATCGTGACCCTTTGTACACTTCGAAGTTTTGGAAGAAGTTTCAAGAAGGAATGGACGCCCGACTAGAATTTTGTTCGGCATTCCACCCGCAAACAGACGGAAAAACGGAACGGGTCCAAGTAATAGAAGATATGCTTAGAGCATGTATGCTTAGTTTTCAAGGATCATGGGATCAGCATCTACCATTAGTCGAATTTACATACAATAACAGCTTTCAATCGAGTATCGGTATGGCACCGTATGAAGCACTTTTGGGATGGCGATGTAGATCACCGATCAATTGGGAAGAGACCGGCGAAAATTTTATATTGGGCCCAGAAGTACTTGAAGACAATGCCGATATCGTCCGTATGATAAGAGAAAGAATCAAGTCAGCTCAGAGCAGGCAAAAGAGCTACGCCAATATGAAGAGGACCAATGTTGATTTTCAGCTTGGCGATCATGTGTTCATAAAAATATCACCCATGAAGGGCGTCATGCGATTTGGAATGAGGGGAAAACTGAGCTCGCGTTACTTTGGACCTTTTGAAGTTTTGGGCAAAGTGGGGGAAGTAGCCTATCGGATTGCACTACCTCCATTGTTCGATCGAGTACACAACACATTTCATGTGTCCATGCTCCAAAAATATGTCAGGGATCCAACTCACATTTTGGATGATCAACCAATGGAGATGTTTGAGGATATGGCAACAATAGAAGAGCCAGCACAAATTTTAGATCGGAAAGAGAAAGTTTTACGTACAAAGACCATCCCTTTAGTGCTCATCAAGTGGAAGAATCTCCTAGCCGAAGAAGCCACGTGGGAGTGTGAATCGGATGTGCGAGAACTCTATCCAAAATTGTTCACATGAGTTGATCTCCGAATGTATGAATGAATGTATGAAAATAATATCAAATTTTGTTTTATGGAGTATGATCTCCAAATTTCTGAATTTGTGTATTAATGCATGCGGTTATATTGACTATAGATTATTGGTTAATCTTGTGAACCGATGAAGAATTAGTCACACTCAAAGGAGTAACGTATACGGGTACAAATTTGAGATCGAAAATGCAAGAAACGGAAGAATGAAGCAAATTGGCTTCATAAACTGTGTCTGTACCTCGCTTGCGCGAGAACTTAAAGCTCGCTCGAGCAAGCTCCTCAGGCACGACAAAAAAAAAAGATAAGGCTTTTTCATGCATTTTGGGAGCCTGTTGCTCGCTCGCGCTAGCCACTATACCTCGCTCATGCGAGGAACAAACTACATAAGGGCGTAAAAGCCCTTCCCTGCTCATTTCGATCAAACAAAAAGGGGGAAAGGAGCTAGGGTTTTGGGAGTTCTTGAGGGAAACATTCAAATCTGCTCGATTGAGTTCTCTTGACCATTTTCTACGGATTTTCGCATAAAAAGGTAATTTTTCACACAAATCTACCTTTATTTTCATTTATTTCGCAAATTAGAACCCTAGAATGAGTTCATCCGACCCAAACCCTAGACAAAGGAAGCAATTAGCAGTAAAGCCGCCACCTTCTCGCAAATGGGCGGCGCCTCCGCCACCCCCTTTGACCCAGCCCGCCCCATGGTGGGAAGTGAAAATTTTTACACCCGAGTGGAGTATTCATAAGAGTTGCTTTGAAGATCCGTCCACCACCAAGTGGACCCTAGACTACTTAACCATTAACGAATTGAAGCCCCTTTTAACCCCGATTAGTTTACATTACTCCCTCATTTGGTAAAACTCTTTTACCAAACCCTAAAGGCCAACCCCACCCAAACAAAACTAATTTGTGAAATTGACGGCAAGGAGTTCACCTTTGAAGCCAAGGACATTGCCCATGCTATGGGATGCCCTCTAACATATATCGAAGAAGGGATTTCCAAGCCCCTGCTTCCCCGCGACTTTGAGTTCCTAGAAATTGCGGCCGAAATAACTGGTGGTGTGGTTGCCACGGGAAAATCAATCACCCGGGTCCAATTGCCCACACACATGTGGCCCTTAGACGTCATTTTCAGGAAAAACTTATTTCCCTTGAGACACGAGCAAGAGAGGCGAGTTCCCTTTTTGAATGCCATCCATTTGGCATTTCATGATAGGTGGTTTAGCGCCCCTATCCTTGTTAGGAAGGCTATTTTGCAAACCCTTGAGCGAAACAGCCCGGGCGTCGTTCCCAAACCCGTCAACAAACTATCATATGCCCGCTTAATTTCGAAACTATTTGAGCTCTGGGATGGGAGCAGCAGCTTCGAAATTCAAGGCCATGAACCTACGCTCACTGATAATATTGAATCCTACCGCATCAAGGATTTAAGGCAGAACCTTAAGAGCCTACGCGATAGCGTCAAGAAGAAGCGAGCCACCCAGTTGGCCCAACAGGCTACACCTCCTACAAGGTCAGTCCCACCCACGGGGCCTCCGCCTACACCACCGTCTTCATCCCAGCAGACGCCTGATACCATGGAGGCCATGATGCGCGAGGTGCTCCAACAGACCCATGATATTTAGCTTACGTCAGACCGAGATGCGGCTACATCAGAGATTTCAAGAAGCCGTCAACATCAACCTCATCCGTCACGCCTACCCACAAACCTACCGGGAGCGTCTCGCCACCATGCGGGACTCTATTTTCAGTTCTTCCAGTTCCGGTGCAGCTACTGGCGCGGAGTCCAATAAGGAGAATGCTGACGAGGATGAGGATGATGATGATGATGATGACGATGGAGATGCGGCGTCTGGTTCCGAGTACGGCGAGGGGGATGATGATTAGAGCTCGCAGCTGAGGTTTTATTTTTGGGAGTTCTTTTTTTCTAAATTTTGAAAGCAAAAGTGTAAATTTTGTGTCATTTTGAGATTAAACTAATAAACTATTGTGACATGGCTGTCACACCTGTTACTCTTGGTGTAAATTCAAAATTTAAGGTCGAACTATGGTGGCATGGCTGTCACATATTGTTATTTTGATGTAATTAACTTATGATATTGGGCATGCTTTATTAGATTACTTATGGTGAATTAAATTATTGGATTACTTATGCTAGTCTTCTTTTTGTGTGAATGGATAAATTGTGGTGAATGGATTACTTGAATGGGCAGCTTGGTTATAAATATGGCTACTCCAATGTCTGTAGTATAGTGTATGGGAGTACATTGTTCTTTCTGCAAGATGTATGGTGTATGATGAATAGGGATGGAGGTAGGTTCTTTTTATGATGAAGGTGGGAGGACAATTGTACATTCTCAATCTTCTATGCATTTTAATTTCTTGACTATAGCTTCGTTATTATGGCTTAAGGCAATTTTCAAGGACAAAAATTTTATAAGGTGGGTTGATTTAATGCCCCAATTTTCGTTGTCGTGTAGGCCATGCAATTTTCGTAAACCGTGTAGGTCAGGTGTGTGTATGTGTGTATGAGGTTCACAAGCAAAACCCATGCACATGTGCACACCTTTATGTGTATTTGACTAATACATTGGGTGTTAGTGGATAGGTAACACCTATGTTTGGTGTTTGTGTTTTACAAGTTGACAAGCTCAACTTAGGAGATAAGAGGGGTCTCACACGTGGATCTCTTTTGTTTGGTTGTGAGTTGTTGAGAAATAGAGAGAGAAAGAGTGGAGAAAAAAAAGGGTTTGAGGAGATAGAGCGAAGATTGTAGAATCTAAGTGATTGGATCTAAAGAAGGTAAGAGAAGTGGTGTAAATGTGCGTGGGGATTCGAGCTACGCAATTTTGATGAGCTCGTGTGAATCCGGGAGCTTAGTGTGAAGGGAGGAGTAGATCTAGGTTGTTGAAAACCTTTTGATTTCTCCAAGAGAGAAAGATCAGATCCAAGGAGGATTAAAGGCATTAAAGGTATGAATTTAATGTTATTTATGTTGTAAATATAGCATTTAATATTTCTTAGAAAAGGGTATTTAAGATGGTAAAGATTTGGTGTGGATCGAGTTTGGGTAAAAACTCAAATCTGAATATCTCTGATCCTCGCGCGCACCAGCATAAGAGCTCGCTCGCGCGAGCCTCAGAGAATGGACTTAGGGAACCTCGCGAGAACTTAAGTAAAGTTGTGAGAATCTTGTGCCTCGCTCGCGCGAGGACTTAAGTGTAATAGGGCTCGCTAGAGCGAGGCCTCGCGCGACACACTCCAGATAACTGAATGTCAGTTCGGTCGCGCGAGGTTTGTGTCAGTTTGGGCTCGCGCACTCGAGCCTCAGGGGCTCACTCGGGCGAGGAACAGGGTACTTCACCTTGTTCTTTTCTTCTGAATTCTTCAGTAGTGTATGCCTCTTTGTTCTTCTAAGCATTCTCATGGGATGTTTGGATACTTTTAACTATAGGGTCGACATGTGGAGCTTTATGTGAGTTCGTGCGAGATACTATAGGTTAAATCTTCGTGTGACTTCATTGAGGTAGGGAAAACTTCGTAGCATGTGTATTTACTTTCAGCTAGCATGTGCATAGTGATATGATAGAAATAAGTCTGTTTTCCTATTTTTGTCTTCAAATAGCATGTGTTCATTATGTAGCTTTTAAACATGCGAATTAGATAGGGTGATCACTAAGAGGAGAAATATGTGTGTGCTATGTGTGTGTGTTATAAACCCTCATTCGTGAGATATGTGAAGATGTGTGTAACATCAAGAGTGATGTAATTAAGTGCGTGTGGACATGTGACGGCCTTCAATTATTATAAATAGCACAAACTCACGGTGATAAACTATATGTAAACTTGCACATCAGATTTGAGGTTTAATTGTGAATACCCAACCAACACGGCGGGATATCCGTAACCGACACAGTGGGATATCCGTAACCGGTACCGCGGGATATCCGTACACATTGTGCACCAGTTCGGCGGGATATCCGTACAAATTGTACACCGGTTCGGCGGAATATCCGTTCTTTGATTTCCAACAGTGGAAATATTTCGTTCGGCCCAAGTCACCTCATGCAAAGGGACTTGGGCATTGTGTAATGGTTCATGTGAACGACGATGGTGGATACTTCCATCGAGGGCTCGATGCTATATTGCTCGAGCAATTATTTAAGTAAATTCTTTAAGTGTGTGAGTTATAAGGGTGTGTTCTGAGAAACAATGAGTAATGTATTTTGAAACCATGCATCTGATATTTCATTTTTTAGTCATCTTAAATGCTTCAACTTATGTTCGTATATCCTGAGATAAGTCATGAAAGATATGTGTGATGCAAGATAATATACATGCTATTGTTTTTCCTTATTGAGCTATGATGTAGCTCACCCTTCGACTATACGTCACAGGTTTAGGGTTTGTTGAGGATACCGAGAACCCGGATTTGGAGGACACGGATTACGTACCTTTGGAGGAGTCGAAGCCCCCTCCAGAGGCGTTCTTTTAGTAGACTCGTGCTGTTGCACTTCGATATTTTTGTGAGATTATCGTAAGGCTTGGTATGTCCAGCCATTTAAATTTTTTATGTTAAATTCTTATGATACTAATTGTTTTTGCGAACCATCTCTATGTGACTTATGTTGTGTCACTGGTGGTTCGATTTAGTTCTTTTGTTCTTGCAATTGGCATGATATTTGAACCGTCTTTTGTAAGTTTAAGTCATCTATATATACAAGAAGTTTAGGGCTTTATGATGGCTTTATCTGTTAGTTAGATGTGCTTTGTATCCGCTTTTAGCGTAGATGTACTAGGTGTTCCATGAAATAAATAGGGTATGACCTTGAGGGTTGTATCGATGGCACGGGTTTCGGGGTGCCGAAATCCAGGCTGTCACAATGCAACAATTTAGAAAGGGAAAAAACTTTTTTGTGTATACAGTTTTGAGTCAAAAGAGTCCCATATTTAGCCCTAAAAACTGTTGATCCAACATTTGTAAGCACACACATGATGATTGAGCTGAAGTGATAATAAGAGAGATCTAACTATAATTAATGGGTACCATTATTCTCACCCATCTCCTCTTGCCGGCACACATTGACTGCCTTTGAATCAGATGATAGAGATTGCTTTTTGTCCCCATTTTCAGCCCAATGGATCTATATAGATCATGGGCCTACCATCAGACGGACAATTTTTTATTACACGTACCACACATCCCAGAAATGTGACCCTAAAATCATGTGGCATACATCACGCTCAAGCATGATTTTAGGGTGACTTTTTGAGACATTTTCCGCGTGTAATAAAAAACTGACCATTTGATGGTAGGATCACAATCTATAGATCTATTATGCAGAATATTGGAATGAAAAACGATCTCCATCATCTGATTCAAAGGCGGTCAATGCATGCCACCTAGAGATGGGGTGAGAAAGTGGTCGTTGGGGGTGAAAATAAAGGTACCCTATATTAATTACCTTCTGGCTCGAATCACCAACTTTTCGCAGTGTCACGTACTCGCCACAACGCAGTGCACCCCCAGAAAATTCCACCTAAAAATTGTAGGGAGAAATGATTAATCACGATGAAAATTATCATACTCAAAGCGATATCCAAAAGGTCGATAATTTTTCACATCTATCACTTTTGTTAATTTTAACTATTATGCAAAAGAACTCTAAACTGATTCATGTTGACACTATTTAATCGATGGAGCACAGTTAAAAATTAATCCATAGTGCTATGCTATCATCGGAAACTTATAGACATGGGCATAATAGCTAAATGGGTACACTAGACAAGCTGAAATAAAACACTTCAAATCTTGGTCAAGCAGATTGTTGGATAAAGGACAGCCGTCATTGGTCACCAGAGACGAATGCTTACTGTAGTGTAACGGAACAAGCAATCTGGCCTTCACAGCAATTCAAGCTGTGGTTGAAGTCGTTGATGTTTCCCAAGATAAGAGGATAAAGAATAGATGACATTCAGGAAGAATCTGGACAGTGTTAGATTACTTATATCTTCTAACTTAGATATCTTTTAGGGTACGTCTATTCGCGCCAACCAGTTTATTGGTGGGTGCCTACGCTGAGAACCATTGACTATTGAATCAGACAACGGATATCGTTTTTTATCACAATCTTTCACAGAACGGATTGGACACCATGAGCGTACCATCAGACGGTCCAGTTTTGTTTCCACATGGCACAGATCCCTAAAAAGTGGTCCTAAAGCCAGGTTTGAGCGTGATGAGTGTGATTTTAGGATCACCTTTTAGGAATCGGTGCCACATGAAAACAATAACTGTCTGTATGATCGTACGCCCATGGTGTCAAGATCTATTTTATGGAAGATTGCGATGAAAAAAATATCCATCATCTGATTCAACGCAGTCAATTGCTTTCAATGTAAGCGCACACCAGTAAACTGGTAGGCGCGAAAAGGGGTACCAGATCTTTTATTGCAAATGAGAACATATTGAAGAACATAACAAGGAAAACAGAATTATGAGATTGATGCACAAAAACAAGGCGTTTATTTGATCAGAAAAGAATGAAGATTACCTGGACACCTTTGCTTGCAAGGAACTGCTTAAAATCCGCCAATTTTAGGTCACCAACAAGCACAGATTTGTGCGGAGTAGGGGTAGCGGAGAGAGGAAGAAGACAACGCATGTCATCTGCCTTTCCTACTTCTGCATCGATCCAAGCTATTTCATAGTCTCCAAGCTGTAAAATACCACATACTGTGAAACAAAATTGAACACGCCTAAAATAGCTCCACAGTTACTATGCCTAAAAAAATGTACCAAGATATATATATATATATATATATATATATATATGAAAAAGGGGATATGGATTTGAATGCATGGATGAACCCATGCATTCGAACCCCAGATCACGTGCTATGTGGCATGTGATCCCAAAACAACACCTGCTTTGGGATCATGTTCCATGTGGCATGTGATCTATGAAAAATATTTTTTAAAAAAAGTTTTTTCGGTGGTCAACGTTTGGGTATCTCCCCATACTTACTAGTGCATTGAATTTTCTCTTTTGACCAAATTTTGGACCGTGGACATCCACTCTTTAATTATTACTTTTTAAATGGACCTGATCATATGGGCAAGTTGCCATGACACCCACTCCCCGGAAGGGTGTCACGTGGACCCCACCTGATTGGAGTGCATGGATCCACCATGCATTCGAACCCATACTTGGGCCTCATATATATATATATATATATATATATATATGGACCATTTCTTGGTTTGTGCACGTCACCTCATGCAGGGGTCATGCTAATTTTCTCTGTACAGTTCCAATTTTATCTGACGTCTCCAACAAGACATTACAACTAAGTTTAGGACAAAAGGCTAAATTTTGAACCTAGGGTACGGTCATGAAGGATGAAATAGCAGTGGAAGGGACATTTTGTAAACCACCTGAGGAGTTTAAACTTGGAAAAATGGTCTGCACTGTCAGGTTCAAATAGTCCATTTCAAAAAACATAAACATCCCAGGAACATTTTTCTTTCTTCACATCCTCTGTTTCAAACGATTCAATTTCCAATGAGACATGAGGATTAGCCAGTCCTCGAAATGGCTAATCCTTAAGCATTCTGGTTAAATTTTTCAGATCTGGACCATTATTGTTTTTGGAGTGATGCTATCGTCACAGCTTGTTACCTAGTTATAACCTATTATCTAATCAATCATATGCCTTCACATCTCTTGAATGTGCAACAACTTTTGTTATATTATTTCCTAAAACTCCACCATTTGCTTGCCTCTTCATGTTTGGGGGTGCCTATTTTTTACTTAGGGCTAGAAAAGTACAAATTTAATCCCAACTGTAGGAAATGTGTGTTCTTTACACACCCTTGAACCCAAAAGGGGTATAAGTGCCACAGGCTAAGTCTTCGATGGCACTATTAGCTATGGATGACACTTTTTAAGTCGTCTTTCTAATCTAAGGATTCTATGTCCAAGTCGACAGATAATCAAAGTCCCTCTTCCATTCCTTCATCCGAGGTTCCTACTTCCGTAATTGTTCCATCACCCCCCATGGGTAAAATATCGTCCGATACCGGTTCGTCCGATACATACCGGTATCAGACACGGACAACAGCGGTACGATACATACACCAAGTATCGCCTGGTGTATGTATCGTCCGATACAACTTCGTATCGTTTATATCAGACGATACATTTGATTTTTTCAATGTACTGGATGATACATTCAATGTATCGTTTTCTTTTTAAAGGGTCATTTAAGTATCAGCGTTACATTCAAAAAGAAAAGTTTTGTACTGCTGATACATTGATCAATGAATCAGCGATACATTCAATGTATTGGGTGATACACCGATATGTATCTTCCAGGAGGCCTAGACGATACATATTGAATTTCCGATATTTTGACCCATGATCACCCCCACGAAGGCATACGTTCGAAGAAAAAGAGGTAGTCAATAGGTTCACTAGTCCCCACCTGAACTACCATCGTCTACCTCAACTAAAGATCTAGGTTGGCCTTCCTCTCCATAGCTCCCCACTATGCAAAGGTAAATGTTCTTATAAGGCAAATTCAATTTCTCAATGGATACCACTATTTGAGCCCACTCGCTTACTGGTGGGCACCTACGGAGGACCATTGACTACGATGAATCAAACGGTAGAGATCGTTTTTCATCCCAATCTTCCACATAGTGGATCTTGACCCCATCAGGGTTCCATCAGACAGTCAAGTTTCTGATGCCACGTTACATAGTCCCAAACAGTGGCCCTCAAATCATATGGCACACATGCTCAAACGTGATTTTAGGGCCACATTTTGAGATCTGTGCAAGGTGGAATCAGAAACTTATCCGTCTGATGGCACGCCCATCATCATAAGATCCATTGTGCCGAGGATCAGACTGAAAAACGATCACAATCGTCTGATTTAAGGAGGTCAGCAGGTTTTAGAGTAGGCGCGCACCAGTAAAGTGGTGGGCGCAAATAGAGGTATCCATTCTCAATTTGTGTCTTATAATTATTTCTCATGTCCCTTTCCTCAGTTTGCTCTCTCCTTGTCTCTTGTTTCTGTTCCTTAATCCTTTCAGATTGAGAGACATTGGCACTTCACTCATATAACCAAACATGGGAATTAAGTAATCTTCTTGAAGGAAAGTGTGTTGTGTGTAGACGGGTTCAAACTGTTAGTATATTATAATGTATTGTACGGTGTGTATGTAGTAACCCTAATCCCACTAACCCAAACTACTCCACATTAACCCTAAATTTCTACTTGGTATCTGGGCAAAAACCTTTTCCCTCGCTACATCATCATCATCCCTGAAGTCAGCATGATGGCATGCTGATGTCAGCAGGTCAAATTCTTTTACCCTGGTTTGACCCAAGACCAGTACCAACCACATTGGTTTTGTATTCTCAATAATTGCCCCTTCTGCTGCATCTATATTTGAAATCTCGGGTGACTATTGAAGACTGGAAGGCAGTTTTTGCATCGGGTTTTCTTGTTTATGGTTTTCAGCGTGTTTCATCACTGTTGGATATTCTAGTTTGCAAAAAGGGTATGAATTAGTGTTGAAAGTTGAAATCATCTCAGCTTTCTTCCGACACCTTCCCTGGATCATGTGCCACGTGGCACATCTCAGCTAGGGATGTGGTGCAACAAGAGATCATGTGCCACGTGGCACATGATCTACACTCAAGTGTAGAGTTGAAAATCTACAACTCAAGTGCAGGAACCCTTAACCACACACACACACACACACACACACACACATGATCTACACTCAAGTGTAGAGTTGAAAATCTACAACTCAAGTGCAGGAACCCTTAACCACGCCTAGGCACGCTAGGGATTGCACTTTTGACTACACTGTTATGCCCTTCAATTGTTATAAACATGAGTAGCCTTGTGTTGCTCTATATTTTTTGGACACTATATATAGTTCACTTGCCTTGATTTTAGTGGTAAACAAAGTTCATATACATGGTCTGCAAAAATTCTATTGATAGGATGGTCTATGTCAAATAATCCAAGAGATGGCCCATTGATTGGATGGTTCAGATTGACAAGCATGTTCACCGACAAGATGGCATCACATCATTCATGAGAATATTTCCTACGCTTCTATATTTGCAAATATAAGATTATAAATTTGAAATAAAATCATACAACATAATATTTATATATACCTTCTTAAAAAGCACATTGCTCATTAGCTTCTCGGAAAGCTGCACCTGTAGTCACGTTGTGGAAACCAAGTAAGCGACAGCTCTGATATATATATATATATATATATATATATATATATATATATATATATATATGGGAAATGATTATATGACTCGAGTCATGGGCATAAGCCCATGGGTCGAACTCCTATTGGCTACATGTCACATCAGGTAACTTAAAAAGTCAACCTGCTGTATATATATATATATGAACCACAGAAAAAGTCAAGGGGTAAACCCTCATTTATACATGATCTCAAAACCCCTTATTTGGTCAATGAGTCCAAGTAAGCTTTCTATGATTACTTATTCACAAAATTATTCAAATCGATACCTTGTAAGCAGACATATCAGAGGTGACGTCAACTGTTTCTCCAACCTGGGGAGCATATACATGGAGGCAAACATGTTTTGAGCAATGCTGTTTCAAATGCTCGGTAGCCTCTGCTGATCCATGCACGAGGACCTTTAATTACATGTCAAATTGTGAGTTATTTTAAAGCTGTGGGAGGCATAATACCAAAAAACAGAGGAATAAAGAAATTGCATGAATAATTGAACAAGTGGTAGAAAAAATTAAAAAGTAAGTGGCCCATATAAAAAAGAAAGTTGACATTAAATGATAGGGTAGCGATTTCTGCAACCAAATATTCTTTCTGCACCACTAACTGTTCCACCATTCACACCATTGACTGCCTTGAAAAATCAACATCTGACAGGCTGATATTTGGGCCATGATCTCAAGACCTAATGTGTGAAAGATTGGGACGAAAAATGACCTCTATCATCCAATTCAAGGCAGTCAATGGTGTGAATGGTGGAACCGCTAGTGGCACCAAAAGAATCTTTGGTTGAGGTAATTGCTACCCTAAACGATATTGATGAGGACAGTACAAAATATTTAGACATTAAGAGTAGAATCAAAATAAAATGTATAGATATGGAAAGATAGAAAAAACTTCCTAAAATTTAGTGAAGGCCTTATGGTGACAAGTTAATATTTCAGTCTTTATTTCCCCCAAGTTAAGCATTAAGTCAACAAAATAATGCAATAAACTGAGAAATTACAAGAAGAGGGGAAGGATACCTTGTAAAATACCTTAGATATAGAAAATGAGATTAATTGTGAAAACTACTAGGTTCTCTGGTGTTTTAATGTTGGTGTGGAAGTGTATGACCATCAAAAATCGATGTTAATGATCAAAGAAACGATCTCAATCCACATTCACAAAATAAACCAAACAAATAATAAAACTTAAAATTTGTACCACTGGATTATCTTAGCCAATGATCGATGCTTCAAGAAGATGAATGCAGAACCTTTCCACAATCATCTTCTCAATTCTGGACTTAAATAAATCTTCACCCCAAATATCCAAAACCTCCATGCACCAAACAGTTATGGGAGAAGAACAGCAGAGAGATAAGAGTTGTGTATTATATGTGAAAATAGAGAACACCTTTTTGGTTATACGGACGTAATGTATATGTGTGTGTGTGTGTGTGTGTGTGTGTGTGTTGTGTGATATAGGAGGCCAAGGGCGTGGGACAGAATCTCATATTTAAACCCTAAGATAGTGCCAAACTGTGGGTGCCTTGTGGATGAGCACAGGTCGACCTAAAAAAAACATATTTAATAACTATGGGAATGGTAAAATGGAGAAGCAAGTCACAATTCATATTGACACTGTTAGATCAAGCTCCTATATTATTATCATTAGTACTATTAGGGTACCTTTGAATTCACCCACTCTGAAGTCCATTGACTGAATCAGACGATGGAGATCATTTTTCGTCCCAATCGTTTAAACAATGGATCTTGAGATCATGTGCATACCATCAGACGGTCATTTTTATATTTCGCATGGCACACATCCCAGATAAATTACCTTAAAATCAGGTGGAACTCATCATGGTCAAACCTGATTTTAAGGTCACCTTTTTGTGTGCCACATGAAATAAAAACCAGACCGGATGGTACGCCCATGATCTCAAGATCTAACGTGAAAATTGGGACGAAAAACTATCGTCATCGTCTGATACGCAGCAGTCAGTGGGTTTGCACGGATGAACTCAATGATCCAGTGGGTGAATTAGAGATACTCTTTACTATTATTATCATTATAATTTCTAAAACCCCCTAGGGAGGGGTAAACCCGCAGGCGGGAAAGCACTGTCCCAGGGATCCTATATATATTATTATTTTGTATTCAGGCTTGAACTCATACATTCTCTCAAATTTTAAGGAGGTGGTTTATTATGGCTAGGAAATCTCAATACCAAATGGTTTAACATAAAAATGTATGATGTCCCGGTTCATCGTTTAAGAAATATCGTCATACAGAAACTAGGTAAGACATGATCAAGACATTATTATTATTGTTATTATTTCTAAAACCACCTAGGGAGGGGTGAACGCTAGGGGGAGTGGTGCCATGTGCCCTTTACAATGCCATGTGGCACTGTCCCAGGGACCCTATATATATTATTATTTTGTATTCAGCTCAGATTCATACATTTTCCCAAATTTTTGAGTAGATGGTTTCTTATGGCTAGGCAAGCTCGATGGTGGATGCATTGGAAAATTATGCTTTCATTACAAGCTCAAATCATAGTTACAGGAATTATGAAGATCTACATTACAAAGTGAGAAGTAGTTACATTGGTGATTGACTTGGCCTTGCAAATTTTTTATTTCACCAGTTTTAGTTTCTAGGGGAATGTCTCAGTGGCTTCGTAATTTCTTTTCAATGCAATCTCACTCAAATTCAATATACACGTACATAGTATTTTGTATATCCCATGTGCGCTAATGAGTATGGGCTCTGGGGTGGAATCTTTATAGGCTGAGGGTATGTACCTATACCCAATACTATCACACACACACCCACACACAGTGTTTTCATACACGATCGCATAATCGACTTATACAATCGCTTATGCCAACATCTCCCTTTACCCACAACAACTCCTTCAAGCTTCTCTCTAGTTTTCTCTTTACGCTCGTTCTCTCCAATTTGCTTCAAGCATTCCCACGGGTCAACTAGTCAAAGATCTCAAGACCTCAAATATTGCTCTCTTTATGCTCGCTCTTAATTTCTTCATATATTCCTACGGTTCACCCCATCAAAGAAACATCTACCTTTGCTTCTTTCATCTTCAAGCATCAAAGAGGCCCTCCAAGGATCAAGAATCAACAATCAATGTTCAAAAACCATGATTCAAGCATCAAGATTCAAGATTCAAGCACTTGTTGAGGTTTGAGTCGTTGAGATATTTTATTTTAATACATTTACATATTATATAATCATTATGTCTTCTTCTTAAAATGTCAATCCTCTAAGACCTAAATCTAATGATCGGGGTTGGAAGTATGGACGATAAATACAAAAGTCCTACAGAAAAGAGTTCCATAGTGACCTTGTCACGATGTAAGCCAAGGTGGTATTGACCAGCAAAAGCGACACCTTACGTACTTACCCAGATCAAATGCTAGGGCATGTGATTCGGTTACAAATGCTAGGGAATACGATTCGGTTAATCCCGAAATCTGAAAGGAAATATGGAGTACATGGAGCATTCAAGCGGATAAATATGACAATTACGTAATATTAGAAGATTATATAAAGAGAGCGAGTGATTATGGTGATCATGGTAGTGGTGATGGTGATGGTGATGATGATGATGAAGGATCCACACTCTCAAAGATCCCATGGAGCTCATTATGGTCAACTAGAAAGATGGCGTACACCACATCCCGTGGATGTGGTTAACCAAAGAGAGAAGAACAAAGGACCCACCCAAACGACATTTGAAAATCGTTTTAAAAATAAAGATAGATCGACAACAATAAAATATATAGCTAACTGCTAATACATGTACCGAGCGAGAAATGGTTTAGATGCCGTTAAAAGGTAGTTAAGGCGGTGTGGCGAGGTCATGGTGAAGAGGCTTGCCACACTATGGTGAGGTTATATATTAATTTTTTTTAATACTTTTTATTTATTAATAATTAATATATTTTTTAAAAGCTTATCTATTTTTAAATTTTTATATTTTTCATAGAGGACGAAAAAAATTCAACTAATTAATCAGATATATTAGTTGTGGGGAAAGATTGGAGCGACAATTTGATGATATTTTCATGATCCCAAGATCAGTTGTGTGGATGATTGGTGGTATTAAAGTTCATAAAAAATCAGATAGAAAAATATTTTAAAAATAGAAGAAAAAAATCATACATGCGCATGGGCCTGCGAAGATGAGCGTTGATGGGCGTTAATTGATTACAAATGTGCTAATTGGATTAAAAAAATTAGATTAAAAAAAATGAGAGAAGGAGACGAGAAAGTAATATCGATAAAAAAAGAGACGGGAGATGAGAGAGACAAGAGAGATTAAAAAAATACAAACCTACATTGAGAGAGAGAGAGAGAGTAGGTACGAGAGAGAGGAGTTGTGAGAGAGACTAGAGGTTAAACCCCTAAAAATGATTGATATAACTTATCAAACATAAGTTATAAGTTATGCATACAACTTATAATTTATACCTTATAACTTATAAGGTTATAAGTTACAAAGAAAAATCCAAAATAGCGGCTATGGCGGCGCCATTGCACCTTTCCGCTATGGTGACGCCATATATGCATTTTCGCCATATAAGTTCATATGGCGATTTCCCTTGCCATTCACTATGGCATCATCGCCTTGACAACCATGGTTAAATTAAAGAGCTTCAAAGCAATGATTGAAGCTCTAGGACAATTTGGAATGGGACTGTCCTTCATGTCATGATGCAAGAGAACTATGCCCTAAAAAGAAAGCTGATGTAACTAGAGGTTTCACAGCCGAGTATAAAAAAGGCATGGAAATGGTTGTGCACCCTACTAACCGATGGATGGACCGATATGGCCATGTAGACCTTAATCAATTTCTTGGTTTATTGTCCAACCGACACTATGTTTTTAAGCCGGTGGATGGGTCAACCCAGTCTCACGCGGTCTAATATTGATTTTGATTGTTAGACAATTTCATAGAAGAAATAAGACCCGAGTATGTTGTGCAAGTTACCACAGACAACGCAACAACACCTAGCTACCGGTCGTTGCCTTATGTACAAGCGGCCGCGTCATATTGGGCACCATGCGCGACTCATTATATTAATTTTATATCAAAGAACCTAGGTAATGAACATACTTAGGTAATTGCTATGGCTAGGAAGGTAGTTGTATTTATTTATAAGAATGTTTTCTTGCTTCAAAGAATGCACAAAGAAATTGGTGGTAATTTGCTACATTCAATTGAAACTTGCTTTGCAAGGACTTTTTTGACGCTACAAAGCTTGTTTGCAAAAAATTAAGAAATTAGAAGCTTATTAACATCAGTCTAATGGAACAATGAGTCTTGATCATATAAGAGCGACGAACGTAGGTGACCTAAATCATCCTTTCAACACAATTTACGTCTGGTGTGACCCAAACATTAAGAAATTCACAACCATTAGAAGTACTATGAATGATTGGTGGACAGTAATGAGAAGTCATTTTATAGGTGTATATATATAGCTCCATGGAGAAGGCTAAAGAAAAGACGAAGTCTAATAATATGCATAAGCAAAGACTATATCAACCTAACTTAGACATAATAAATAAAAGATGGGACAACGAAATGCCACCTCTATTATATTTGTTTGCCTTCATCCTCAATCCTATTGTATTGCATGCCCCGATTGTAATGAGGTGTATGCCACACATGATAAGGCTTTTTACTTTTGAAAAGAATGGTGCCCGATAAAGTAGAGCAGGATAGAATAAGCTACCAATTAGATCGTTACAAGGCAGAGAAGATTTTTGGCAGACAAACAGTTATCTGACATAAAGAAATAATATTTTAAGTAACTAAGCATAAACCATAGATGTCTTATATTATCATATATTGATATTAAAAAATGAACTGAAGATTAGTTTTATCTAATTATTTCATATGAATATGCAGTTGGCTGATGAGCAGTTTACAGGGTTTACGAACATGAAAGATTCACTTTTGAAGAAATTGAATATAAGAACTTTTAGTCTCAGTTTTTCCGCAGCAGGATGTGAACGATACTGGAGCTCATGAGATGGTAAGACATGAGACATGCATAAAATAAAGTTTAAAAAAATTTTTTGAATCTTCTACTATTCAAAATGCAACGTATGTTAGCCTACAAAATGTTAAACAAATTCACACCAAAAAGAAGAACCGACTTGAGCAAAAGAAGTTCCATGAATTGGTGTTCATTCACTACAACCAAAAATTATAAGAATTTTCCAAGTAAGATGGGAAAGACTGGGATTTTATGATCTGATCTTTGTTGATGACCCCCTCATGATTTCTGCACCAGAGGAACCAGTCTTCGCAGGGGATGATCTGGCATGGGAGTGAGTTGAAGAAAACTCTTTTGGGGGAAAATTCAACTCAAAAGATGAGACAGACGCCGCATACTTTTGGGGTTAGCAATCAAGACCTCTATATAGAAGAAGAGGATGAAATATACGAAGTAGGAGAAGGAAGAGGAAGCCTCTTTTGGACAAACATCAGGGGAAAGTTCAACTCAAAAGAGGAGACAAATGCCGCCTACTTTTGGAGTTAGCAATCAAGACCTCTATATAGAAGAAGAGGATGAAATATAAGAAGAAACAGCGGAATCGCATAATGACAACCGAAGGAGTTTAACAAGATACTAGATATCAAGGTCACACTTTCAAGCCCCAGCTTACCTATCAAAAAAAGAATTTAACTAGATACCTAGAATACTTAGTATGTTGACCAATTAAGACACCAAGCTTTTGATGAATCAAAGCATCATAACCAAAAACATAGAATCATATATGATTATAAGTTCCAAGGATTAGAGTAAAAAACACAAAAATCAATGCAAGCCTCATCCAATGAGATCTCACACATCTTGGTGGAGTACGCTAGATGATCCTACTCAAAATTCCCCAATATGTGCCATAGCATACTGACATGACAATGGGAATACTCCGCCCTTGATGGGAAAACTCGATTTCATAAAAAGGATCAGTGGACGTGATAGCCATAAAAGCAGTTGTCTCGTGCTCACTTCCCTCGGATCTGATCAAGATTTGAAGTACACAAGGAGCTGATGTACCTGGATTTCCTCCATGGTCCAAGGTCACCTACAATGTTGCCTCAAAACAAAGGAGATCCATACATTAATGCCAAAACCGATTCCTATATTCTACAACTCACCAATGAAAGTGGAGTTGCTGTTACAAAATCGACTAAGCCAAATTGCTACAGCACCAAACAAAGATTCAAAAAAAAATGCGTACCGGCCAATTCATATCGGCCGACTTAGCTGAATAATGTGGCTCCAATCCAAACCAAGGCCACAGTTATGTATGTGACACAGTGGGTCACACCAAAACCAAGTAGACTCAACTGAGTCCAGAAACCTTGCCTGGAAATCAATGTGAATTTATATTTGATGCAAGGTTTGTGCACCAAAGCATGGTTTTAAAACTCACCGAGTCGACTCAGAACTCGGGCGAGTCGACTCGGCTATAAACTCGAAATGGGGTGAGACTTGGTTAACTCGCCAAGTCGACTTGAAAACTCCGCTGAGTTTGTCGACTCGGCAAGTAGACTTAAAGCTCCTTAAGCCTTGGCTGGTGGGGGTTTTAAACCAATTTTAAGGGCATACTTGTAAATTAGCAAGTATGCCCCTTTTATATTTAAGGCTTTTAGCTTTAGGGCTTCGGCCCTCATCTCCACAGAAACCAGACGAGAAAAGAAAGAAAGAAGAAGAAGAAGAAGAAGAAGAAGAAGAAGAAGAAGAAGAAAGAAAGAAAGAAGAAGACGAAGAAGAAGAAGAAAGAAGAAGAAAAAACCTTCAGCCGAGCTGACCCTCTTCATAAGTTCACTTCAGCTATTAAAAGGTGAGTGTTTGCTGTTTTTTTCTTCTTTTTTTTTTTATTGATCTCAAAAAATCGCAAACGAAGAAAATCGGGAGTTGAAGTGGTATTTATCTATGTAACCTAGAACTTTCGGTAACCGGCGGCAACCTGTTATTTCGCTCTTCTGACTGACACATGGCAGTGGACATAGTTTTACGTAAACGCAATGCAGCGTATGTTGGAGACACGTGTAAGCTTCTCGGTGTCTAGAAAACTCGTGAATAGTAGAAGCCGGTGGGCGTCGAAAGTACGTTGGTGACGAAATATACCCGATGTTTGACTCCCTAATAGGAAATGTGGAAATCAGATTGGGTAACCTATTGTGTGAGTCTTTAACACATTTAATGAAATGTTATATTTTGAGCATTGATACTAGCCGTTAGATTTTCCTTGTACGGGTTATTTGGGAACTACCGGCGTCATAAGATTATTAAGGCACAGATTCTCTGCTCTTTCATGCCAAAATATGTTCTTTTAAATTATATATATATATATATATATATATATATATATATATATATATATATATATATTAAATAATCCGAGTCGGAGCGAGTTTCCAAGTTGACTCTACTCAGATGATTTTTGAGTCGAGTTTCCGTGTTTTAAAACCATGCACCAAAGTGGTGCAAGGGTCAATCTCATTCCAGCAAATCGATCAAATCTCAAAAGATGTGCAGATATTTAGGAGCACAAAATCAGAGAAAGCAAATTTTGACCTTTTTTGGCAAGGCAAGCTAACCTGTGCAATGTCTGGCACGTGCACCTAACACCAGCTTGTTATCAGTGTCATTACATGGGATACTAGACCACAAGAATACAATTTATAGAACCATGTAATCAAAAGTACATTTGACCATTAAGATCACGAAGTTCTAAACTTCTAACTATCATAAAGTTCTGAAAGCAAATAGATCAGAGTTACCGAAGCCAATAAAATCAGCATCTCTAAATGAAAATTTGATCTCTACAAGGTAATGGAATAAAGAGTGGCATACAAGCTTCAGTGGTGCCACATGCGCTAAGATTGATTTAATTGAGCGGCCATCAGAACGACCTTCAAAATCCATGTATACCAATTGACACTTCACTTGCACCTGAAGTAAGATGACGTCACAAGCATGTCAATTACTTTTGAACAATAAGCACTGCAATGCCGATTAAAAAAAACTAAAAAAATTAAAATTTATAGTGCTGCAATGGAGGTCCTTTTTTGCTATTTTTCACTGATCCAATATAAGTAAAAGAAAAAGTCTCCAATGTTGGTCACAAACGTAATTCTGCCTTGTTGAACATTGAACCCAATTGTGGAAATGAGTAGATTCATCGAAGCCACTTTAATCATTTCCTATCATGATTGAGATAATCCCAATGAACTACACTGTTTTCACGACCACGTTTAGTGTCCAACATTCCCTATCCATTTTGCAACTGAAACCACATTCAATCACTTATATAATACCACAACATGCTGCAGAAAGAGTTTATGTTGATGGGTTAAACAATTAGCCAATTCAGCTTCATCTAGGACATTAAAGAATGGATCTCTCAATTAAGGGATGAGGTTGTTGGAGATGTTAATTCTATTATATGGGTACAGTAAGTAACTTTGGAGGTGTGTGCAGTTAAGTGGGATTTAAGTTGTATACGATTCACTTAACTCTTGAACCATGTAATACGTGAACATCCCAAGATGATATAAATAATATTTTGTATTGGGATTTGGGTCACATTGACTCAACACCTAATTCTCTCTTCTTTCTTCTTCTTATTCTTCCTATTACTAAACCCTAACCCTAAATTACAATTTTCACTTGGTATCCGAGCCAACAAAACTCAAACCTAGATTGTTTTTTTTATATATATAGCCCTATTGAAGCTATCCACGTCATCGCTAACGTCAACATGGCGTCATCATGCTGACGTCAGCAAGATCAACCTGTTGACAACTTTTCTCACTTATTTTTTAGAGGTTTTGATCGGATTCTCAACCTAAGCATTTTTCTCTATTGTGGCGTTGCGATTTGAACAACCCTTCATGGAGTTCTGACGACCGCCATTATCGTCTTCCTCGTAGAGCTTGTTCTGCAATTTTTTTTTCAGAGCTTCAAAGCTCGAAATCTCTTTGGCTTTTGCATGGAAATCCATTGATAGTGTATACAAACTCTAATGGGCCCAGATCATACAGTTTTGTGAAGATTTGTGATCACCTGTAAAGATTTCTGCTGAACCTGCGAATCTGCGATCCTGCTGAAGCTGCCGATTCCTGATGAAGCTGCTGGTTCAAGTTGTCTTGTTGAAAGCTGTCTACAACAGATTTGGAAGCTGCTGATTCAAGCTGCTGGTTCAAACATAGCAACAGATTTGGAAATCTGTGTCTGCTACACTCAATTTGTGTTTGTCTACAATCTGGAAATCTGTTTACAACCTGGAAATCTGTCTTCAATCTGTCTCCCCCCTTTGTTGGAAGTTGTGATCTTCTATATTTTGAATTGTTTTAATCTCGGTATATCTTAATCATGGACGAGAATAAATCCGGGATTATTGGTGGGAGAGATATTTCTCATAACTTGCAAATTACTACGAAGAAATTGAATGGGGCCAATTATCTTTCGTGGCCACGGTCTATGTACCTAGGGATGAAGAAAAAATTGGGTTACATTTACGGGACTATCCCAAAACTCAAAGAAGATGACCCTAAGTATATCGATTGGGAAAGTGGCAATCTAACAGTCATGACATGACTGCTACACTCAATACAACTAGACATTAGTGATTCTTTTATGTATGCCAGTGATGCTAAACAATTATGGGAGGCCGTGAGGGATGCGTTCTCGCAAAAATAAAACCTCGCAAAAATGTTTCAAGTTAGTGACAAAATTAATACTCTGAAGCAAGGCGATAAGACTATTGGAGAGTATTACACCCAAATGCGGAGTTTGTGGGATGAACTAGCCCAGTATTAAGAAGAACTGTGCAACTCGTGTGCCAGCAAGGCTAGTAAAAGTACTGAAAGGAGGAGAGTGTTGACTTCCTCAAGGAGGTTAGACCTGAATATGAGAATGTAAAATCAAACATTCTAGGCAGAGAGGAGTGTCTGCACTTGGTACCGTGTATGCCCTCCTTCAGCATGAAGAGAGTAGGCAACTGTTTATGCAGATTCCTAGTAGTGATGCATTTGAGAGATCTGCCCTACCATCCTTCACCTCTTTTGGTCGTGATGGAGGAAAATCTAGTGGTAGAGGCGGTGGTCGTGAAGGCCTCTCCCATGAAGAAAGAGAGAAATTTTTGTGCTCTCATTGTGGCAAGAAGGGTCATACCAGAGAAAGATGCTGGGAATTACATGGGAAATCAAAATTCCTTCCAGGTCGTGCATTCTAGTCCTCTATTGAGGAAACTTCTAATCCAGTTGGTGGTCAAAGTATCCCTCCTACTTCAACTCCTCCTCCATCTGATTTCCAGAGCTTACAGAGAGAGCTTCAGGAACTCCAAGGCCGCCTTCAGCTCATGACGGTAACACAGGGACAAGCATCTTCCTCCTACATAGCTGAGTCAAGTACCTATGGGTCTGCACATGTGACCTCATCATCTCAGTCCCCATGGATCACCGATTCTGGGGCTACATACCACATGTCTGGTATAACAGATTTATTTTCATCAGTGTCTAGTCTTTCTGATTCTATTCATATTCACATTGTTGATGGATCCCTTGTTCCTGTAAAGGGCAAGGGGAATATTCAATTAGGCACTTTGTCCCTTAACTCTACTCTTTTAGTTCCTAACATGCCTATGAATCTATTATCTGTCAGTAAAATTACCAATTCCTTACATTGTAGTGTGGCATTCTTTCCATCATATTATGTTTTCCAGGACCTGACATCGGGGACGATCCTTAGTCATGGTACTGAAGAGAAGGGACTCTACCTCTTTCGAAGTTTGCGTAGTGCATCTCCTCCTGCAGCTATAGTGGTTTCTGTGGACGAAGCTAGATTGTGACACTCCCGGTGTGGCCATCCTTATATTAGCCGTTTGAAACTTTTATTTCCGGAAAATTTTCATAGATTTGATAGTAGTTTGTTTAATTGTGAGACTTGTCAGCTCTCTAAACGTGTTCGCAATTCTTATCCCTTGAGTAGTGGTAAATGTGTTAGTCCTTTTGAAGTTATTTACTCTGATGTGTGGGGGACCTCCCCTATTACTGCTTTGAATGATTATCATTATTTTGTTACTTTTATTGATGACTGTACTCGACTCACTATGCTCTTTCTTATGCGCACCAAAGATGAAGTTGCCTCTATTTTTCCTCTGTTTCATAGACTAGTTAGCACACAATTTCATGGGCATGTTAAAGTTCTTCGATCAGATAATGGTGGGGAATATTCCTCTCACATTCTCCAATCCTATCTTCACTCTCATGGAATTGTGCCTCAAACTACTTGTCCTTATACCCCCCAACAGAATGGGGTTGCTGAAAGGAAAAATAGGCATCTTCTCGAGGTTGTTCAATCTCTGTTGTTTGATATGAAGGTTCCTAAATATCTCTGGGGTGAAGCTGTTCTCACCGCTGCCTACCTCATCAATCGAATGCCTACACCTATTCTGGAAGGACATTCTCCCTTCCAACTTGTGTTTCCTCATCAACCTCAGTTCTTGGTGCCACCACGTATCTTTGGTTCCTTATGTTTTACTCATATCCCCAATATTCAGCGAAGTAAACTTGATCCCAAGGCCACCAAGTGTATTTTTATTATGTATCCCTCTTCTCAGAAAGGTTACAAGTGTTTTGACCCTCTCACTCGTCGTGTAATAGTCACTATGGATGTCACATTCTTTGAGGACACTCCCTTTTCCCGTCCTCTGTGTCTTCTTCAAGGGGAGAAACAACTTAACAATGAAGAGCACTCTGAGATGTTTAGAGCTTTACCTATGGGAGATGGTGAAGATTGTAAAGAAGTGGATGATGATGTTATTGAGCCATAGAAAACCAAACAATCCACCTTTGATAAATATGGAAATGGAAAGATGTATGTGCGAAGGAACAAGAAAAGTATCGTTGAAGCCACTGCGCATGAGAATGTAGATGAGTCACCTTCTCAGAATACTGATCAGGATTCCTTACCCGAAGAGGGTCCTCTTGTTTCTGCTCTTCATCTACACATTGCTCACAAAAAACCTAGATCATGTACTCGTCATCCCATCAATAAGTATGTGTCATATCACAATCTCTCATCATCCCAAAATGGTTTTATTTCTTCTCTTGATTCTATCGCCCTTCCTCTACTGTTTCTGATGCCTTGTTGCAGCCAAAATGGAAGGATGTTATGATTCAGGAGATGAATGCTCTGGAACATAATCAAACATGAGAAATTGTTGAACTATTAGAAGCAAAGAGAGTTGCTGGTTGCAAATGGGTATATACAGTTAAGTATAGACTTGATGGTACCGTCGAAAGAAATAAAGCAAGACTTGTAGCAAAGGGGTACACTCAAACACAAAGAGTTGATTATCATGACACTTTTGCACCTGTAGCCAAGTCCAACACAATCAAGGTATTGTTATCTCTAGCTACCCACAAAGACTGGCCACTATCTCAACTTGACGTGAAGAATGCATTTCTTCATGGTGATCTTAAGGAAGAAGTCTACATGGACCTTCCTCCTGGATTAGTAAAAGAATGAGAGAAGGGAAAAGTGTGTAGATTGAAGAAATCTATCTATGGATTAAAGCAATCCCCAAGGGCCTGGTTTCAGAAATTTAGTGATGCTATTATGAGAATTGGATACCGAAGAAGTCACTATGATCATACTCTATTTGTAAAGAGGGGAATCAAGATGGCTGTCATATTAGTTTATGTTGATGATATCATCATTATTGGTGATAATAGTCATGAGATTCTTAAATTGAAGAAGTATTTGAGCAGAGTGCTTGAAATTAAAGACTTGGAAAGTTTGAAATATTCCATTGGCATTGAAGTGGCGAGATCTAAGAAGGGCATCTCATTATCCCAGCGAAAGTATACCATAGACCTCCTTCATGATATAGAGTTTTTGGAGTGTAGGCTTGCTGTGACCCTTATTGAACAAAATCATCGATTAAAAGGTGAAGAAGGAAATCTGCTCGAGGACCCACGTACCTATCAGAGATTAGTTGGTAAACTGATTTATTTAACCATGACCCGTCCGGATATTGCTTATGCAGTAAGTGTGGTGAATCAATATATGCACTCACCAAGGACATTACATTTGGAGGTTGTTCACAGGATCCTGAGGTATCTGAAAGGAAGTCCTGGCAAAGGGCTTCTCTATAAAAATCACGGTCATTTGGATGTAGAGATATTTACTGATGTCGTTTGGGCCAGGTCTTTGGATAATAGGAGATCAACTACCGAATATTGCACCTTCTTGGGAGGTAATTTAGTCACATGAAAATCAAAGAAGCAACATGTAGTATCAAACTCCAGTGCCGAGGAGGAGTACCGGGCCATGTCCCAAGGTGCAAGAGAAGGCATGTGGCTTAAATTCATCTTATCAGACTTGGGAGTCGCTCTATCCTCTCCAATTACTTTGTATGGTGACAATGAAGTTGCCCATCATATTGCAAAGAATCCTGTCTTTCATGAAAGAACAAAGCACATTGAGGTGGACTGTCACTATATTTGTGAGAAGGTCGAGTCCAAAGAAATTAGTATTCCTCAAGTTCGAACTGAAGATCAACTTGCCGACATCCTGACTAAAGGTGTTGGTGGCAGGAGACTTTATGGCATCTCCTTCAACTTGGGTATGATTGACATCTATTCTCCAACTTGAGGGGGAGTGTTGGAGAGGTTAATTCTATTATATGGGTGCAGTAAATAACTTTGGGGGTGTGTATAGTTAAGTGGGATTTAAGTTGTATACAATTCACTTAACTCTTGAACCACGTAATACGTGAACATGCCAAGATGATATAAATAATATTTTGTATTGGAATTTCGGTCACATTGACTCAACCCTAATTCTCTCTTCTTTCTTCTTCTTCCTATTACTAAACCCTTACCCTAAATTACAATTTTCACTAAGGTTAGCAAGGTTTCATGTTTCCTGGCCATAATATATCTTCTAAGTTTTAAGATCAACAAAGAATTCTTCAAGGATAGCAAGTAACCATATTTTGATGTAGAGGTTATCATCAAAACATAAATATATGGGAACCTCTGTTTGTGCTTATAGGTTTACTGAAAGTGCTTGCATCTGAAACCCATTGACTGCTTCGAATCAGACGATGGAGATCGTTTTCCACCCCAATCTTTCGAACAATGGATCTTGAGACCATGATCTTACCATCAGACGGTCAGTTTGTGATTTCATATTCCACATATCCCAAAAAAATGGCCCTAAAATCACGTTTGAGAATGACATGTGCCATGTAATTTTAGAGACCCATTTTGGGATCCATGCCATGTGGAATAGAAAACAGAACGTTTGATGGTACGCTCATGGTCTCAAGATCCATGGTGTGGAAGATTGGGGTGAAAAATCATCTTTGTCATCTGATTCCAAGCAGTCAATAGGTTTCAACAGGCTTCGGATGTAGGCGTTTTCAATAAAATTGTAGGTGTGAACAGAGGTACTCTTATTAAATCAAAGGCTGCACCACAAAAGTTCAGTACCTTGATATTATAGTACAAATCGACTGGAATTGGGTCAATGAGAAATAGAAGGTAAACCCTCAATGATCAATTCAAGCCACATAACTTTGTTATAAGAGTCAAAGCAGGCAGCACCAAGAACGAATGGAAAATGAAGTGCACAACGACACCCAAACAGATGCTATGCCTGCACATTTTACAGTTTACTGTAGAACCAGTTTAAAGTATCATAAGCATGGGATCTCGGACGATACCAGTACCTATTGTCCGATATGCACTGGTATCGGAAGGCAGCAGTACGATACAAGGGGTTTAAATCGTACCCTGTCAGTGTCATCCAAAATCTCGGATGACATAAACTTGGACTCGTTTGTATCATCTGAGACTTTGCTTTTTTCAAAATCCAAAATCTCAGACGATACAGTGATGGTAGCGTATGTATCATCCAAAATGTTGTTTTTTCAAAATCTTTACATTCAAAGTATTGTCCGAGATTTTAAAAAAGCTGGCCGATACATTGAAACAGATGCTATGCCTGCACATTTTACAGTTTACTGTAGAACCAGTTTAAAGTATCATAAGCATGGGATCTCGGACGATACCAGTACCTATTGTCCGATATGCACCGGTATCGGAAGGCAGCAGTACGATACAAGGGGTTTAAATCGTACCCTGTCAGTGTCATCCAAAATCTCAGATGACATAAACTTGGACTCGTTTGTATCATCTGAGACTTTGCTTTTTACAAAATCCAAAATCTCAGACGATACGGTGATGGTAGCGTATGTATCATCCAAAATGTTGTTTTTTCAAAATCTTTACATTCAAAGTATCGTCCGAGATTTTAAAAAAGCTGGCCGATACATTGAATCAATGTATCGGCGATGCATTCAACGTATCAATCAGTACAATGATACGTTATCATCCAAGAGGCCTGGACAATACGTATCGTATTTCCATGATTTTCGCCCATTATTATAAATGAATAATTCACAAAGATGATTTTATCCCCATCTATCTTACGTAAACAAATGCTAAAGATATTATACCTTTAGGTAACATAAATAACATAAGCAATATATTCTACACAAATGCTCGCATCAAACACGCAGTACATAGTCCTAGATGTCTAAAATTAAACATGTAGTACAAGATCTAGATGTTAGAGATGTCATGTACATGTCATATTATTTAAATGAATATTTATTATCCAAGATCACAATATATTTAATTCTAGGTGCATAAAAGATCCGTTTATGAAATAAAAGATAGTTCAATAAAATAGACAAAGAAATGTAATCAAAGCCCCACCAAAGGTACAAATACAGGTATACAACACTGTTTGGTGCACACCATTAACCATAGACAAAGATTATATATTTATATTAATTCAAAAAATGTCTCAACCTATATGTAGCTCCTTCTGAAGAAAAAAAAATATAGGGATCAACTTACAGTCATTTCATTTGAAACAACTTTTGAAGGCTTTGAATCAAGCAACAAATTAGCAGAGGCTTCATCAAGTTTACCATCTAGATCACCCCCAATGACCTGGAACAGAAAATGAATCATAAATTGCACAAAATGTATTCATAAAGCTGCAGCATAATTGAAATTGGCCATGAAAGTTTCAAAACACAGAATCGATAATAAAACATTTGGTTCTAAGGTCAAAGTGGATTACTACATGTACGTTTCAAAATTAAGTTTTTCCATGTGATTATGCGAACTTATCTACTTGCTGTTATGAAAATATTGGTCTGATATATGAGATTGTGTTAAATAATTTCCATATATGATATGTATTTGACATCAACTACGTGGACGAGCATCACAATAATTAAAAGAATTTGTGTTATACTAGCGGATATGTAGGCAGCTAAAAAGGAGATGGTTTTCAGATTTTTGTATCGCAGAATCAAATACCATTATTTATTGTTGTAATGTTGAATAGCAATACAAAAGGATACAATTGAAGAAACATAGCTTGATTCACTACAAACACACCATACCTAAAAACGACAGCAGTAGCACAAGGCCACATGAGTTGGTGTGTCTACAGTGCTAGTATGGTGTGCTTGTAGTGAGTTTTATGATAACATGGAGGTGTGTGAGTGTCAGTGTTTTATATGGGACTCTAGTTTGTAAGTGATACAGATAGTAATATTAAAAGGGTGTGTGTGAATAACACACAACCGTAATTCCCTCCTCTTTTCTTCTCTCCTTCTCTACCAAATGCTAACTTAACCTAAACCTAATCTCACCGGATGCTCATCAAATAAATTAATTTGGCACCAAAGTGGACTATTCTGGGCTAGATC
Source organism: Chloranthus sessilifolius (assembly GCA_021018995.1). Lineage (NCBI taxonomy): Eukaryota > Viridiplantae > Streptophyta > Magnoliopsida > Chloranthales > Chloranthaceae > Chloranthus > Chloranthus sessilifolius. The sequence continues at coordinate 144,809,642 of CM037589.1, forward strand.
TATTGCTGGCATCATCCTCATGATTGCTAATACCAGCGCGAAGTCATGCTGGCATTAGCAATGTCTAAGGTTGACCTCATGTGAGACTAAAAATTAGTGGGTTTTGATCAGCTGGTGTGTATCGCTTTTAGTGGAGGATTTCTTATGTTTTATTGAGGTTTAGATACCTTTTCAAAAGGTTTTTTTGGAAAATTGTGATTTCACGTATTATTGAGGTCTCAGTTTTTGTTGGATCGGCGGATGCTTCTGTATCATCTCAGTCCTCCTGAATCATAGATTCTAAAGCAAATAATTACATGATTCGCATATATTCACTATTCCCTTCTCTATCTCCTTTGCCTGCACCTGGTAGTGTTCGTGTGACCGATAGATCTCATCTCCCTGTTGTCAGTAATTTCTTTACTCATGTTGGTCAGTTTTCCTTAGATTCTACCTTACATGTTCCCAAAATGCCAATTAATCTCCCTTTTCAATCAGTAGTATTACTAAGCATCTTAATTGACCTTCTTTCCCTCTCATTCTGCCTTCCAGGACTTGTCAGCCATAAATTAATTTTTACTCGAAATAGTTTAGGAGATACAAATCTCTTCAAAAGGCTCTTTATATTTATCAGAAGATGGGGTGGAAAAAGATTCTTACGGTCAATCATCTCAAAAACAATGGTTCCTCAATGGAAATTTTCTTGTATTATGTGTCTTGTAGTGGAACATCTCATGGCACATTGTAAAATTTCACACATTATTTGGAATTTCCTCGAATTTTTTATGGTGGATTTGTGCTTCTAGAGGAACTATGTCACGCTACTAGCAAATTAAGACTTGGGTCCATTCGGGCCACAACGTCAAGTCATTTGGAAGTTAAGAGTTGGTGGTCATAATGTGGAGCATTTGGCCACAATAGAATATTCTACGGAAAGCAAACGGCGAGAGGCATATTGCAGGGAGTAATAAAGGAGGTCATGCAAGGTCACAGACTCTCCAGACCGACGTAAAGAATCCGACAGGGATGATGAGGGGCCTGGTCCGTCGAGATCGTCGATCACTCCTTCCGCCGGTACTGCTGCATTCACCAGACGCCATGGAAAAGAGATGTCGTCTGTCGAGATAGAGGAGGGGGAGATAGAGAACACTTTCTGGGGAACGAGGTCACCGGAGACGAGAGTGGGGGAGTCGTCGGCTAGTAGGGATGGGCCTGTTGCTTCCGACCTGCCACCGGTCAGTTTGGAACACCTCGGGCTGCCGGAGTTGACCTCGGGAAGCGACGATTCTGACTATTCACAGGATCTCAACCCGTTGACACTACCGACGGCCCAGATTACTTCCGTACCATTACAACGTTGGACTGCAGCTGACACCGGAGGTGGTAGGTGAACCGACAGAACTGGCAAGCTGCAAGGATCGATCCTTGGACCTGACGGGGATAGAGGCTTCCACTGCCTTTTTCAGGGAAATCGACATAGGAAGAAGGGACCAGAATAGGGTTTATGTCCGAAGGAAGAAACGGTTTTTGAAAGGTCGTCGGCTGCGTGGGAGTGGATGGCCGACACGTGGACAGCCTCGGGACACGAGAACGATAGGGATGGTGACACGTATAGCGACGGAAACTGCTGCTACACCTACCGTCGTCCTTTCGAGCTTGGAGGCTTCTGTCGTCAAGAAGGGTTTAAAGGGCCTCTTAAATACTGATGCAGAATGGGTGGTGAGCTGGACACATGCCGCAGTTGCAAAGCTTCACTATAATAGAAGCCTGGCGCCAACTAGGGAGTTTGAAGGGGTAGAAGACGAGTCACGTGATGGCCACGTGGGGGAGACGAATGATGTGGCTATTGGGGACATACACGTGGGGGAGGATTCTGCGACACGTGACGTCCACGTGGGGGTGGACTCTGAGCTGGGAAGCACGTGGAGAGCGAGTGTTGTAACTGGATATAATGGGGGACAGCTGGCAGACGATAGAGGTTGGGCCAACTCTAACCCATGGGCCACGATTGACCCGGGGGGTTGTACTGCTAATGTGGATTGTAGGCTAAACGACATAAACTATCGGGTCCCCTTGATATTTAGGAACTATGGGCCATCCGGGCCTTGTAGCCGGCTAGCGTGGAACCGAAAGGGCATGGGAACGAGAGGGGAGATAGTGGCGAAAAGGCACAGGGAGGACTACTACTGACATCCAATATCCACTGGATTTCATCGGACCAGGATGTAAGGGAAGAGAGTCTCAGTCACTGTGTCGGTCTCCTGGTACCGGTTGTAACGACGACGATACCGGGTGAGGTAACCGAAATGGAAGAAGTAACACCCTGTGACGACAACACCGCAAGCTACACATCACAGATCAACCGGCTGGATGCACTGGGGGGAAATGAGACGGAAATGAGTAGGACAGATGACATTGATCGACTCATCAGAGTGGGGCAGGATCTTGGGATGTCGTTCAAGGGGGCCGACGAAGAGTTACGGAATGTGTTTCGATCCATACTCAGCAATCGCAAGGAGAGCAAGGAAAAGCGGAGAGGTCGGGCATGGGAGCTGGCTAGGCTGCAGTGGGGGACGCCCGATGAGAAGGAGGTAAGAGGAGGAGGTACACATACTGACAAGGATATGGGCGGGCCAACTCCTGGTGACTAATGAAAATGCTATCATGGAATGTGAGAGGGGTCTGTGATGCGGGCAAGCGAGCTGGGGTGAAACGGGCGATCGAAATGATTAAGCCAACCATTATTACTTTACAGGAGACCAAGTGGGGCAGATGTGATAGGTGGAAAGTGGCCTCGGTGATTGGGGGAAAACACTGGGACTGGTTGGGAGTTGATTCGGATGGTGCATCGGGGGGCATTCTGGTCGCGTGGGATAAACGGGTTTTGACAAAATGGATGAAGAATTTGGGTTATACGCTGTTGCGGTGGTACTTCGGAATAAGGCATCTGGTAAAGTGTGGATGTTTGCTGGGATCTATGGACCGACCAATTATAAAAACCGACCTGATTTCTGGATGGAGCTGGCTGCACTTGCGGCCAGATGGGATTACCCATTCTGCTTCGGAGGGGATTTTAATGCAATAAGGTGGGGATTCGAGAAGCAAGGAGGGCCACCGGATATGGAGGTGATGAAGAAATTCATTTCCTTCATATCGGATTGGGATCTGATGGAGGTACCGTTATGTGGTGCGAGATTCACATGGTCGAATCTTCAAGAGAATCCGACCTTGAGTAAACTGGATAGATTTCTATGCAAGTTGGATTGGATAGATATATTCCCGGGAGCAAGAGCCGAATGCTTGGCAAGGGCTGTGTCAAATCATTAGCCGGTAGTGTTGACCTGCGAGTCAAGGGGAAGAGGGCCTACACTGCTCAGGTTTGAAAATATGTGGCTGTTGGATGAGGGGTATCAAACCCTTGTTCCTGCTTGGTGGGGAGAAGCGACTCCACGAGGTACGGCGGCATATCGCTTCATCTCCAAATTACAGCGGTTTAAAAGGAAGAGCAAACAGTGGAATAAGGAGGTGTATGGATCTGTGCATGTCAAGAAAGAGGAGATTTTAAGACAGCTGCAGGAGATTGACGATACTGAAGAAAATAGATGTCTCACAAAGGACGAGCGAGAGGACAGATAGCGGAAAAAACGGAATTTAATAGTATTTGTAGGGCCCAGGAGATATATTGGAAGCAAAAATCCAAGGTCAGATGGCTAAAGGATGGGGATACCAATACCAGGTATTTTCATGCTATCGCCAATGCTCGGAACAAAGTAAACTACATCGGTAACTTGACTGTTGAGGGGGTGAATTATACGGAGGAGAATTAGGTCAGGGAACACATCGTGGAGTTCTATACCAAGATGTACATGAATGAGGGTATCAGCAGGCCCCAGCTGGATGGGTTGTCATTTAAGGCGCTAACGGAGGATGACCGGCTAAGTCTGGAAAAGCTGATCAACAAAGAGGAGGTGTGAAGCAAGGAACAAGGCCCCTTAACCCGATGGCTTCACAATGGAATTTTTCAGATTCTTTTGGACTATCATCAGAACCGATTTGATGGAGGTGATGCGTGAGTTTCACTCATCAGGGTTCATTGGGCGGAGCCTAGACTCTACTTTCATAACACTCATACCTAAGAAGGAGGGGGCTGATGATATCTCTGATTTTAGGCCAATCTGTCTCACCAACTACCTATATAAGATTATCGCTAAGGTGTTGGCCAACAGACTCAAACCTATGATGAGTGTGATGATTTCAAAGAACCAGGGGCCTTTGTCAGGGGAAGATAGTTGGTAGATCTGGTGACGGTAGCCCAGGAAACCATACACTTGGTGTATCACGGTCGTCGACCAGCAGCCCTATGGAAAATCGATATGGAGAAAGCTTATGATAGGATCAGTTGGGACTGCCTGCATTATATGTTGGGCAGAATGGGGTTTGGGTCTACTTGGGGAAGTTGGATGATGGGTTGCTATTCTTCGGTCTGGTTCTCGGTCCTGATCAATGGCACGTCGGCGGGTTATTTCAAGAGTTCCAGAGGGCTACGCCAAGGGGATCCCTTATCTCCTTTCCTGTTCAATGTGGTTGGTGAAGCATTATCGGGTCTTATTGTGCAAGCGAGGTAGTGTAACTTCATCACGAGCATCAGGGTGGGGACACAAGAAAGATTCATCTCGCACCTGCAGTTTGCTGATGACACCATGATTTTTGGTAAGGCTGATGTGCAGGAGTTCATATACCTTGCGAATGTGCTAATAGTTTACGAGGCGGTGTCGGGGCAACGTGTTAATCTATCCAAGTCGGCAATCACGGGTATTGGGGCTGACGCAAGGGTGATGGATGAGCTCGCAAGGACGATGGAGTGTACGATTGAGAATCTCCCAATCAAGTACTTGGGGTTGCCAATTAGGCTCCGGCTTCCTACTGCTAGGGATTGGGATCCGGTGGTGCAAAGGTTTGAGCAACGGTTATCACCTTGGAAAGGGAGGCTGCTGAGCAGTGGTCAATGTCGTATTATCCTCACTCCCCATATTCTATATGTCAATGTTCAAATGCCCCATGGCGGTACTCAACCGCCTTGAGCAAATACAACACAACTTCCTATGGGAGGGAGCGGGCATGGACAAGCGGTACCATCTCGTCAACTGGGACACGTGCCAACTTCCACTTGAATGTGGGGGGTTGGGGATCAGAAGTCTTAGGTGGATGAATATCGCGATGCTTGGAAAGTGGTTCTAGAGAGTGGGAAGGTTGGAGGAAACGGACAATCTGTGGCGTGTGGTGATGATAGAGAAGTATGGGCAACTCATGGGTAATTGGGGGGTTAGTGTAACGGTTCACAGAGGGACTTCGCCTTGGTGGAAGAGTATTTGCAGTACGTGGGGCCTGTTCGCTAGAGGGCTGAGATTCACTTGGGGTTGTGGTACCCGTATTAGAGTCTGGGAGGATGTGTGGCTGGATGATCGTACTCTCAAGGAGACATTCCCACAGATCTATGCCACTGGGGTCAATCCGGTAGGGAGGATTGTGGACTTTGTGTCGGAAACGGAGGGGGGCAGAATTTGGAATGTTGTCACTAGAAGAATGCTGAGGGAGGAGGAGGTGATTTCATTCTCTAATCTGATGCAGAGGCTTTATGAAGCACAGCGCCATCATCGTGGTCATGATAGCATGAACTGGGATCCGAGGCGAAATGGTGCTTTCAGCGTCAAATCCTATTATAGGATGTTGACGCGTCGCCCTCTAATCAGATTCCAAGGAGCAGGATTATGGAAGGCAGCTATTCCTCCAAAAATCATATTTTTTGCATGGACGTTATTCAAAGAGAAAATCCTGACTATTGACCAGCTTATCCGAAGGGGAAAGGAGGTCGCGAATCGCTGTGTGATGTGTGGTGAGGAGGAGGAGAACACCCCCCATCTTCTGATTCATTGCAGACTTGCGCGGGAGCTGTGGAACATCGTCGTCAAGTCCTTCCGGATGAACTGGGTTATGTCTGCCACGCCATACGCTCTCTATCTGATGTGGGAGGATTGTAAAGTGGATGGATTGATTGGGGATTATTAGATGGCAGCGCTCTATGCGGTGCTGTGGACTATATGGGGCGAAAGAAATCTACGGATTTTCGAGAGTAAAACACGCCTGGTAGGGTTGATCATGAGGGCCATCCGTGACCTGGTTTGGTTTTGGGTGGAGAGGGGAGGGATAGTTCCCCGTCAGGAAGCCTACTTGTGGGACCCTGGCTGAGGGATGTCATAACTGCTGTCTTAATTGCTGTCATTGTGGCCTGTTTTTTGGCGTGTTGCTGCTTATGTCTTTGTTTTCTTTTGGTCGCTTCCTTGTATTGGTTTCTCAGCGCCTTGCTATTTCAATATAAGCTTCTTTACTGATAAAAAAAAAAAAGAGTAATTTGATGGGTGTTGGATTATGAAGAGTTTGGCACCTTGAATGAGGATGGCATAATGAAAATGGAAAAAGATAGCTGGAGGTGGAGGGTTGAGGATTAATAAGAGGGGAAACTCGAGCCCTCGTGGACTCCCAGTTTTAATAAGAGATCATGAAGGGACGATCCTTAGAAGTGTTATGACGTTTTAACATGTAATAAAAATTTAATGGCGTGACAAACTCCTTTTGTAAATCGGGCCAGGGGCTTGGGGGGGAGTGTTGATGTATGGGTATTTTGAGGTCTCTCCTCTTTTCACATTCATTAACGCCTTGCCTTTGACATGATTTTTCAATGTATATTTTCCTTCTCCATTTTAATGCATCTACTTATCGATTAAAAAAAACACTTCAGATAGCACTTTGCCATGCATTAGGTCTTTTGAGCATCAGTAGCAAATCTAGCGATTGGTTGGCCTAGTGGATCTTTAGACAGAAAAGATACAACTATATAATGAATTTTCCCTAGCGCTTTTTGGTGGGGCATTTGGAAATAAATAAATAACATAATATTAAAAAATTCATTTACATGCTCACCAGATCGCACTAAAGCTTAGCATCATTCTCTGTGAAACACACACAAAATGGGTAAAGGTCCATTGCAATGACCATGAAGTTAAGATAAATGAGAAGCAAAAAAACCACTGCCAAATGGACCATTGAATTTTCATGTTGAGCAAAACTATTTTACAAATATATGAGCCCTTCAAACATCAGGGGAGTGTTAAGAAACAAGGTAGTTACGATGTCGTGGTGTGGGCATGACGCCCATGCTCTCCACACCATGGAAAGTTTTTTATTTGTTTCCCATTCTTTTTGCTTTTTAAATTTTTTAAAGAGGAATAGATTATTTTTTTAATGCAATTACTCATGAGTTATTATATTGTTTGCAAATTTTACAACAAAAATCATCAAACAATGTGAAATCTCAAGCAACATTCGAATGGTCTTACAATTCAAATACCGCTATTATTCTAATTAATTATCGAATACGAAATATCAAGTATGGTTCTAATATTGAGGTTGCAAGTTTAAAGAATATGAAATATCAACTATAAACCCCTTTAGAGATTCTTTTGAATAATAAGGCTTAAAATCCTTTAGTTTTTTCCTGTTGGAGATAATATAGTTTATGTGTGCTTAGTCATGTATAGGTAGGTGGATCTAGTTATGTTGTGGTTATTTGTTGAGTCGCACATTGGATGGAAATCGGTTTCCTACGCAAGTAGCCCTCTATATATATGGGTCATCTCATGTAACTCATTTATCACAATTACTAACACAAAGTCCTTTATGTGTCATTGTGCTCTCTCTGCTCTCACTCTTCTTCTCCATATCTCTTTTTATCAAACACTAATAAGGGTATTCCTCTCTAGTATGGTTCTAATATTGAGGTTGCAAGTTTAAAGAATATAAAATACCAACTATAAACCCCTTTAGAAATTCTTTTGAATCATAAGGCTTAAAATCCTTTAGTTTTTTTTGTTGGAGATAATATAGTTTATGTGTGTTAATCACGTATAGGTAGGTGGGTCTAGTTATGTTGTGGTTATATATTGAGTCTCACATTGGTTGGAAATGGGTTTTGTACGCAAGCAGCCCTCTATATATATATATATATATATATATATATATATATATATAATCTACTATAATATTCAAGGAAATAATAGAGAGAGGAATACCCTTATTAGTGTTTGATAAAAAGAGATATGGAGAAGAAGAGTGAGAGCAGAGAGAGCACAATGACACATAAAGGACTTTGTGTTACTAATTGTGATAAATGAGTTACATGAGATGACCCATATTGATGCGGGATAGAACCCTAAACTACGTGAATGCTTATGAGTTGACCTGAAAGCAATGCGGATACCTTAGAGTTTCATAGTTTTCCATTGGAGAATCACGCTTGATTCAAGGAGGGTCCGGTCCGTGCGCTAGATCCGTTAGCCTTGTGGTGCAGATCGATCCTAAAGGTAGAACTCTACTTTTCCATATTAGGGCGTCACTCGGGGGTCAATGATGGAATCACGAGTCCTCTAAGGGTTCTGATTCGGGTTGGTTAACGGTTCGGATGAGATATTGGGTTCGAATCAGATCGATTTGATGGTTATGATGGGATCTATGGTTTATGAATTTCGGGTTATTTCTGGTTGGGTGGCTGAGTTAGGGATTTATGAGATTGGTTTAATCAATGGTTCTGATTTTGGAAATTTTGGAAAAGGTAACGGCTGGATTTAAGGTTTATGGAATCAAAACAAAGCAAAGAAAGAAAATAAAAGATAAAGAGATAGATAGATATTGTGGGCTTCACACCAAACCCTTCTCGAGAAATAGATTTTGGGCTTCGCACCCTTGGCTTCACACCAAACCCTTCTCGGTAAGAAGAGTTAATCTTTGAAGAAACTCATCTCAAGTTTCAAAGTATGAGCTCTTTTCATTCATCAAAAAACTAATTACATTTTTTATTAAAAGACCTTATATAGGATGCCTCTAAAACAAAAGAAAACCCTAAAGCAAATACTAAAAAAAAGACAAGTATCCTCTCAAAACTTAAATTCCTTCAAAATTCGCACTGTAACTCAATCAATCGAGTTATTGTAGCACTGTAGCTCGATCAATCAAGTTACTACAGCAACTTTCAGTTTCTCCAAATTTGAACTGGAATGGTCGATCAATCGACTGGACATTGTTCCCGCACATTAATTCAACTCCTTTAAGCCTGGTTCTGATTCCCTTTTCGTTTCTTCTTGCGCTAGAAATATGTTGCAGCCCAAATCCAAGGCTCTCAACTTGGTGTTTCCCTGTCATTCTCCCCTACTGAAAATGTTCCATCACCGATGAAACATGCATGTAGTACGGATCAAGTGTATGGGGACCCGAACGGTAGAACTCCTCGCAACTAACCTAAACAATCTCGGCGTCTGGTAACGTCTGAGTATCATCTCGGTCGATTGTATCGGAGCACGCACTGTAAATATCTCCACGACGGATCAAATAACCCGGCTCACCAACCCACTCTACCAAATGTTTTTGAAGCTTCTCATCAACTCTCCCGGGCCCAAAAGTCTTCATCACCGATGAAATGTGATTGCGATATCGGTCAAAAATACAGGAACTCAAGCAACTAACTCTCCCATGATTGGCTCATGCACTCTCGATAGTCGACTCACCAACCCTCTACATCTCATAAGCCAGAAACTCTTTGCCACAGGTGAATGTCACAAGACCATCTAAAATTCTCTCAATTACCTCATTTCTCTGCCTGCTTGGGGAGGGAAGGGGTATAGGCTGCAAAATTGGGATGGGGTTGTAAATAGGGGTTGTTTGGAATGGGCTGCAAGGAGGTGGGGTTGAGCTCAAAGAAGGAACTAGGTCTTCCACATTGAACATAGAGCTGACCCCGATATCTGGAGGAAGTTCGAGAACATACGCATTAGATCCATTCCTTGCCACAATTCTAATGCGCCCAGCGCCGCGGGCTTGGAGCTTCTTTGTGACTCCTCAGGGAAATCGTTCAGGCCCAATCCAAACCATAGCGTGATCATTTGATTGGAATTCATAAAAGCCTTAGGTAACTGCATTGATAATTTGAGAGTTTCATTGCATAAATTAATTTTAAACAGGCTGGTGCGAGTGGCGAAAGAGGCTTTACTCCGTCGGTTGAAAGAGATAGACAATCTCGAGGAGATCAGGGCCCTGTCAGAGGATGAAAAATCAGAAAGGGAGCATAAGAAGTTGGAGTTCAGCAATAAGTGCATAGCTGAGGAGGTGCATTGGAGACAAAAATTGAAAGTACGATGGCTGCAGAAGGGAGATCAAAATATGCGGTATATCCATGCAGTCACGAATGCTCGGAACAAAGCCGATTACATGAGCAGCGTTGTTGTTGACGAAGTCCGGTATTCGGAGCTGGAGCAGATTCGGCACAATGTGGTAAATTTTTATTCCAATCTATACTTGGACGATGGATTGACATGCCTGGCTTTGGATGGCTTATCTCTCAATCACATCTCTGAGGCTAAGAGATTTGACTTGGAGAAGCCTTTTAGCGAGGAAGAAGTCTAGAGGGCTATTAGGCTCGGTGGGAAAAACAAATCCCCAGGCCCAGATGGCTTCACGTTGGAATTTTATCGTGCGTTCTGGCCAATGCTGAAATCAGATATGATGGGTATTTTCGACGAATTCCATGCCTTTGGGGTCATTGGGCGTTGCCTGAATTCCACTTTCATCACTCTGATTCCGACTACAGGCCGATTAGTCTCCTCAATTGTCTATATAAAATTATTTCCAAAGTCCTAGCCAACAGATTAAAACCAATTATGGGTAAGATCATTTCGGATTCGCAGGATGCTTTTGTGCAGGGAAGACAAATGACCGATCTGGTTGCGGTGGCACATGAAGTGATCCATTCGGCGTATATATCTCGCTGCCCTGCTGCCTTATGAAAGGTGGACATGGAAAAGCCTACGATCGAGTCAGTTGGGACTGCTTTGACTATATGCTCGGTAGATTTGCGTTTGGGTTGACCTAGAGGAAATGGATGTGCGCTTGCTTCTCTTCGGTTTGGTTTTCTGTCCCAATCAATGGCACGCCATCGGGGTATTTCAATAGCTCTAGAGGCCTCCGCCAAGGAGATCCACTGTCCCCACTTCTATTCAATATGGTGGGTGAAGCCCTAGCTGGTCTTATAGAGCGTGCGAGAGAGATTCAGTTCATATCAGGGATTCAGGTGGGATCTCAGGGTCGGGCTATCTCGCATCTGCAATACGCGAACGACACCATTTTATTTGGGTATGCTGATGTTGTTGAGTTTAATAACCTCTCTGATATCCTAGCAGTTTATGAGGCTGTCTCGGGACAACGTGTTAACTTCCACAAGTTAGTTATTGCGGGTATTGGTACTACAAACGATCAACTGGAAGAGTTATCCGCTACTGTCAGTTGTGCTACTGAAAAGCTTCCTATTAAGTACCTGGGGATGCCTCTCGGCATCAAAAGGCTATCTGCTCGGGCATGGGATCCGGTAATCTAGCGGTTCAAGCAACGGCTGTCTACGTGGAAGGGTAAATTGTTAAGTAGTGGGGGCCGGCTTCTGCTGGTTAAATATGTGCTTTCAAGCTTGCCTATCTTCTTCATGTCTATGTTCCTCTGCCCGGCTAGGGTTATACATCGCCTCGAACAAATTCAGCGCAATTTTCTTTGGGAAGGCTCGGGTCTTGGCAATCGCTACCACCTGGTGAACTGGGAGTCCTGTCAGCTCCCATCGTCTTTCGGAGGTCTGGGTATCAGAAGCTTGAAGGAGTCCAATGTGGCTCTTCTTGGGAAGCGGTTCTGGCATGCAGGTCTGGAGAGTGAAAGAGGAAGTCTCTGGAGAGTCGTGCTGGCTAAGAAATATGGGTACTTAAGCGGGAATTGGGGAATCAATATTACCATACACAAGGGTGCTTGGGTTTGGTGGAAGGCCATATGTGCCAAGTGGTCGTCCTACTCTAAATGGATTAGGTTCAGGTGGGGTTGTGGCTCTCGGACTCAGTTTTGGGAAGATAACTGGTTGGAAGGGGTCAGTCTTAAAATGGCTTTCCCGAACGTCTACGCCATTTCCACCAATCAGGGGGGGAGCATCAGCGACTTTGTCTCCCAAACTGGTGGTCATAGGGTATGGGAGGTTTCAACTCCTAGATCTCTAAGGAATGAGGAGATTGTTTCCTTCACTAACCTGCTGACATTGCTTTACTCTAGCTCTCCGAATGTGCAACGACAAGACCAGAGGTTGTGGACTTTAAGCAAAGACGGCAGTTTCAGTGTGAAGACTTATTATCGAATGCTCACTTGTCGTCCTCTTCTCAAATTTCAAGACGCTAATCTATGGAAAACCAATATCCCTCCTAAGGTTAGATTCTTTGCTTGAACTCTTTTCAAAGGGAAAGTCCTAACCATCGACCAGCTCATTCGTCGGGAGCAGGTGGTTACCAATCAATGCTCCCTGTGTCAGCAGTAGGAGTCAACTGTGCACTTAGTTTTACACTGTCAGATGGCTTACCAGGTCTGGGAGGCGACTCTTAATTTTTTCGATATGGCCTGGGTGATCCCTCCTACTATTGGTCAGCATTTCATGGCTTGGAATTCCGTCAGGTTTGAGGGTCAGCTGCAGGACTACTGGAAGGTGGCGTTCTACGATATCTGCTGGAGTATCTGGCTCGAAAGGAATGCTAGAATTTTTTAGAAGAAACTGCGTCCGATGGAGATGGTCATTAGGTCTGTCAGGGATTATATGTACTTGTGGGTGTAATGATGTTGTTAGGGACAACCCTGTTCCTTGGGACCCAAGTTAGGTTCTAGTCGGTCCAGCCCTTTTCATGGGGCTGTGCTCCCTTTTTGTTTTTTTGTTTTTGCTTTTGGTTCTTGCTTTTTTGAGTCAGCGTAATTTTTTTAGTGCCTTGCTATTTATAATATATATATCTTACTGATCAAAAAAATAAAATAAAAATTAAACTTAATTTCGGCATGCAATGCGAAATGAGACTCAAAACTTGACTCACAATAAGAATCGGAATGCGAGGCGGTATGCAACTCGAGACTATAATGTGTATGTGTATCCATGTACTTGATACTCGCATGTGCATGTGACGCTAACGGCTCACATGTAGTGGGCTCTATCGACACTAGTGACTTATGTGTAGTGGACTCTACCAACACTAGTGACTCATGTGTGATCGAATCAAGTGACACAAATGGCTCATGTGGACTCGACTCAACGGATTCCATTGACTCATGGGCAAGTGACTTGATTGGCTCATGAGTACTCGGTTCGACCGTCTTCAAAGACTCAAGTGCACTCGACTCTACCACCAACAAGGGCTCGGGCACAACTGCCTCTACGGGCACTAACAAATCGTGCGTACGTGACTCAGTCGAATCGCGCGTGAACATCACTACTCACAAGGGAAATAGAAGTCTCTTTGACACACATTAGATTCTCATCAGCTTCGTCCATCTCCTCTTCACTCATCACGTTACGAGGGCATACACTTCTTTCACTTTCCTATTCTCCAGCTCTATAAGACTCTTTTAGTCAATAAATTTGGAGGAAATTTTATGAAGCATTGGTAAGCAAAGTGTCTAAACCCTTGACACTTAAGACAATTAGGACACTTATTTGTCTTCTCAAACTCCGTAGAAGGTGACGGAGTGTCAAAGAAGGAACATACTTTTCAATAAGCGTCACCTTCATATCCTCCCATATGGAGATGGGTTTAATCCGACGAAACTCAATACGGGGTTCTATATGATTCCAAAAAATGTTGGCATTACCCTGAAACTTTGTTGTTACTAGCCTAACTTTGTACTCATCTGGTACGCCATACCAATCAAAGTACTCCTCTACACTAGACAACCACTCCACGAAGGTTCTATGGTCCGTCGTACCCTCAAAATCTGGGGCCTCATTCCAAATAGATTTTAAAAACTTCTCAGTAGGGTCGTACTCAGGTTCATAATGATGAGGATATCCCCGAACTCTAATCTCATCACGACTTTTGGGACTTTGCCAAGAATGTGGAGTGTAGTGGTTCCCTCGTTCGGCTAGCACCCTTTTATAACGAGTAAGGAATTCATGGTGACATGTGACTCATACATGATGTTTGACACAAACACAACTTAAGACACAATTCTATGGAGCACCAAAGGAAATTTAACAAACACATGGTGTGCATACAAATGTAGACACAAATGCCATAAAATTAAATGACTTCGATATGACAAACACATGTAACTCAAAATGAGTAAGGACTTTTGTCAAATACTAGACGTGCACACTTTTGACCACAATAGAAATAAATGCAAAGAAAATTAAACTGCAATAAAATTAAATGAAACTAGAACCTATGGCTTTGATACCAAAACTAATGCGGGACAAAATCCTAAACTACGTGAATGCTTATAAGGTGATGATTTGCCGAAATTCAACTAGATTAATTAAACAATCAACCTGAAAAAAATGTGGATACTTTAGAGTTTCGTAGTTTTCCATTGGAGAATCACGCTTGATTCGAGGAGGGTCCGGTCCGTGCGCTAGATCCGTTAGCCTTGTGGTGCAGATCGATCCTGAAGGTAGAACTCTAGCTTTTTCAGATTAGGGCGTCGTTCAGGGCTCAATGATGGAATCACGAGTCCTCTAAGGGTTCTGATTCGGGTTGGTTAACGGTTCGGATGAGATATTGGGTTCGAATCAGATCGATTTGATGGTTATGATGGGATCTATGGTTTATGAATTTCGGGTTATTTCTAGTTGGGTGGCTGAGTTAGGGATTTATGAGATTGGTTTAATCAATGGTTCTGATTTTGGAAATTTTGGAAAAGGTAACGGCTGGATTTAAGGTTTATGGAATCAAAACAAAGCAAAGAAAGAAAATAAAAGATAAAGAGATAGATATTGTGGGCTTCACACCAAACCCTTCTCGAGCAATAGATTTTGGGCTTCGCACCCTTGGCTTCACACCAAACCCTTCTCGGTAAGAAGAGTTAATCTTTGAAGAAACTCATCTCAAGTTTCAAAGTAAAAGCTCTTTTCATTCATCAAAAAACTAATTACATTGTTTATTAAAAGACCTTATATAGGAGGCCTCTAAAACAAAAGAAAACCCTAAAGTAAATACTAAAAAAAAGACAAGTATACCCTCAAAACTTAAATTCCTTCAAAATTCGCACTGTAGCTCGATCAATCGAGTTACTGTAGCACTGTAGCTCGAACAAGCGAGTTATTGTAGCTCGATCAATCGAGTTACTATAACAACTTTCAGTTTCTCCAAATTTGAACTGAAATGGTTGATCAATCGACTGGACATTGCTCCCGCACACTAATTCTGCTCCTTTAAGCCTGGTTCTAATTCCCTTTTCGTTTCTTCTTGCGCTAGAAATCTTTTGCGGCCCAAATCCAAAGCTCTCGATCTTGGTGTTCCCCGTCACATATATATAGTCCTTTCATGTAACTCATTTATCATAATTAGTAACATATATAGTCCTTTATGTGTCATTGCGCTCTCTCTTCTCTCACTATTCTACATATCTCTTTTTATCAAGCGCTAATAAGGGTATTCCTCTCTTTGTTATTGCCTTGAATATTACAGTAGATTATTACTTTAACACAGGGAATCAAAGCGGTCGGTCCCACGCGTCTTGTTTAGGGTTTCCTCTAAAGTATGTTCTGCATCACGCAGAGACGGATCTTTGTGTATCTGAAATCAGAGACCATATTTGTTCTATAGTCTTTGTGTCTCCAACATGTACTCCTCCTTTCACCTCCATCTAGAGTTCAGGTTATGTATTATTGCAGCCATGATTGCTCTTGTGTAGCACTCATTCAATCTTGTTTTATTTGTTGTACCTCCTTTACTTCTCACATTTTTGGTCCATCCAAGTCATTGGGATTTGCTGAAATCATGTTGAAAAAGGACAAAAATATGTCGAAAGAGAAGGAAAAGAAAGATGAAAAAAAAGAGAGACGAAAGATGTGAAAAAAAGAAGAGAATTACAGGTTGAAGAAGAGGGAAGGAAAAAAGATGAAAATTTCCAAATTTGCTTAAATCAGCCTTAGATGATTTCACGGATCACGGTGATTTCGACTTTGGTGCCTTCGATTAATCATATCTTTTTCATGGGAGTGAATCAGAACTCACCTCCTCATTGTTTGCTCATAGTATTGAGAGGTTTGGAGAAGATTTGAGAGAGTTTTAATAAATCTTGTCAAGACGTTGCTTTATTCATTTTCGGTTCGTGACAGTCGACTGATCATAGCCAATTGGTTTTGAGATGGATACCCAAATTTATCAAACCATAAAGAAGACAATTTCTGTTCTATTCAGTAAACAAAGAAATAATTTGGCGGTCAACCGTCACCATTTTATGGTTGATCGCAATGGAGAAATTTTTTTATGCGCGGATGATGGCTCATGTAGAAGTGTTGGCTTAAGATGACCAATAGCCCTTAAGAGATATTAGTATGGTATCTTGACCAATAGGCCCTAAGAGATGTATAGCCCATCCTAGGGCAGTGGAAAAAAAACACGTTATGGAGCTGTATGTTACAGGTTGGTGGCTATGGATGGTGGAAAGTGTATGGGTTGTTATGTTTGGAGGTGAGTTGGAGGCTAATGGTTTCCCCCGAGCCACGTGTCACGGGGTCACTCGAACGTGTCACGGGGTCACTCGAACAGCAATGTCAGCCCGTGCGGCACCTAACGCCCGATGTGCTAAGTCAGCCTACTAAGCCCCAATTGAGTCACCCTATGCGGATTCCCAGATCCTACGAAGGGTGGAATGTTTAGCCTACTCAAGTTTCACCTCGACCCCTGCGTTCAGACTTCACCCTGCGAAGCAACACAGTAGGTTAGAGCAGGCAACAACGACGAAGAATGCGATAGGCAGCGACAAGCATATAGCAAGCCCCTTTTGGGGGTAAACCCGCGTCGCGGGGGTGGTTGGAAACTACCCCAAACACGATGACCCTAATACACGACGTAACTAGGACAACCAAGAACCAAGCAAGGCCCGGATGCACGCACTCAAACTCACAAGGTTGGTGCACGTGTTGGGTCGGGGGACCCCAACTCATGTCCCCCTATATAAGGGTTAAACACCAACGTAGGAAAAATGACGGAAGAACCTCAAACATATTGGTTTGACATACTGCCCACATGGCACACATCCTCTGCACCAATACGTCGCAACGCCCCGCATCGACCACCACACTACCATGCCGCAACTGTGTTGCAAACATGTCTCAACCATTTATCCCATTGTGTCGGGCGCCCTCGTGGCCTACGACCAACACACTTGGTGCAGCCCTCATGGCTTCTGATGCACCAATGATGCTCTTGACGCGGAGATGAAAAATGGCCCTATGGCTGACCCGGATGGCCACGCCGCATGCCCCGTCACACACGACTATCATGATGTATTGTCTTATATTGATGTTGTGTGTTGTCGCCTCCCCTGATATTTGTTGTGGGTCATTGTTTAGGCCGTATGACCATGTTAGTGAGCCAAGAACAACAATATTGTTGACTAAGTAGTTAGCCACTTGTTGGATAATGGTGTGTACCATGGCCACTTGAGTGCAAAGTGTTGCACCAAGTTGGTGAGTGCAGGTGTTTGCACCATGCTGTTGTAGGTTGGTCTTGGACACTTCGGTGCAAGTGTTTGCACCATGATATGAACATATTAACAGGGGGAGATGAATGTGTCAAACATGTTTTTGTGGGAAAGTTGGACATCCACATCATGGATGCTCCAACTTGAGGGAGAGTGTTGGAGATAATCTAGTTTATATGTGTGTTTAGTCGTGTATAGGTAGGTGAGTCTAGATACGTTGTGGATATATGCTTAGTCCCACGTTGGTTGGAAATGGGTTTTGTATGCAAGTAGCCCTCTATATATATGGGAAATCTAATGTAACTCATTTCTCACAATTAGTAACAAGGTAGTCCTTTATGGGTCATTGCTCTCTCCTTTATCCCTCTTCTTCATTTCTCTCTCTCATAAACACTAATAAGGATATTCTTCTCTTCATTACTTCCTTATTATAGTAGTCTAGTAGTTTTAACAATTTTATGGATAAAACTGCCCTTTAAGTAGACAAAGGCTAAAAAGCCCTTCTAAGTTTCTATAAAAGGCTGAAAAGTCTTTCAAATGGGGTCATGGAGTAGCCATGGCATTATGGAAATACTATGGTGTCACCATTTAGATAAATACCCTCTACAGGTGCACTTATTGCGGTCACCATACGCATTGGCCACATATAGCAACGCATTGACTACCATGATTAGAGATGGTGAAATTCAGGTTCGATCAATCTTTGCCAAGATTAAATGAAAGCAGATATTAGATTTCTTGAAGCCCTTAGACACATTGAAGTTTAGGTTTGGATCCTACTACAGTGCAAAGGGATTCTCTTAATGTGTCGGGCATCCATAAATATACTGGAGCACTGAGACTAAGCATTCTTCTTGGATAAATCTTAAGATTCTTAATTCTTTCAGGTGAAGCGAGAGAAAACGAATTGATTGATTCCCCTACCAGCGGGATTCTTCTACCAAAGATGCTTCTCGTGCATCAGATCTTGTGAGTTGAATGAATATAGTGTTTGTGGGATAAAGCTAGTAAAATATCTCTCAGTTTTCTATGCCCAACGTTATTTTCCTCACTTCACCTTTTCTAATTGAAAATTGTTTTCTTAGTTTTCATTGCTTTCTCAAACGAAAATCCTGTCAGAACTCAAAATTTAGGACTACTCCAAACTTCTTATTTTTTATTCAAAAATTTATCGTGGATTTTCTTTTAGGTTGAGATTGGAGAAACTAATATAATCAATCTAATCACGAGAGGACATTATACTTTTACACTTAAGTTTGAACCCTCCAAAATGCAACGAATGATGCTCATAGGCAACAATAATTTCATTGGTGATGTGCAATTGAGCAGCCAAGTTTCCTGTCACAAAAATGAATCGGGTGGCTTGTTCAAAATTTTCTGCCTCCCTTTCTGTCACATCTCTTAATATTACTAAATACAAGTTCTCACATACAATATACAAGTGTGCTGCCAGGTACCCTTCTCGGGAAGCAGGAGAATTGAATTTGAATCCCCCCTTGAGGCCACCCTAGGGATTTATATCCCCTGCTGACCCGGCATGTGCTAAATTGGGGTGCGCATGTGCCCCTGGGATTAGTCGGGTGCTCTAAGAGGCCCGGACACCCAGGTTATCAGAATAAAAAAATCTACAATTGTGGAAGTGCTTGATGTAGACATAATAAGAAGAATAAAAAATGGATATAAAAAAGCTAGTTTTGTTCAAATCTTTTACGAGGGAATAAAGAGTAGGGACTTACATGCATGGATGCATCCATGTCTTCTTCCTTGCTTACGTAATCATCAGGATTTATAACCTCCCCAAAATCATCCCATTCAGTTGAGTTCTCGAAAAAAGGGAACATTGGTTCAACACTCGTAGATGGAGGAATAAATCCATCAATGAAGATGTCCCGATGTCCAACAATGTGTGAGCTAGTCACTGAAAAGTTATTTAGAAAAAGAGATTAAAACTTTGGCCTTCACAGATAATGTAAAAGCTAGTAAGGGCATATATAATACAAGTTCTTTTTTATGATGAATAAAAACTAAAAGATCCTTCAATTGCCTTACCTGGACCAATTAGCAAAATTATAATACCAATATTCAAACCATTCTGACAAGAGCACAAATCGACCAAGCTAATGGATTGAAAAATTAAGAAGGCTGTAGTCTAGGTATAATAATCTAGCTATAAATATATCAAAGCATGGATCATAAAGCCACCATATGAATGTGCACATATAAAAACTATGATCCTTCAATGGCCTTACCTAGACCAAATAGCAAAACCATGAGAGAAATCTGCAAAACATTCAGACATGAGAACAAATCGGCAAAGCACACCCACCCACTCCCTGCACGCACGTGCACGCGCGCACGCACGCACACACACACATAAAGGCATATGGGACAATGGGCTTAAACCCATAATAGGGGCGGTGGGTTCGAAACCCAGATCACATGTCACGTGGCATGTGATTTCAAAACAACACCCATTTTGGGATCATGTGCCATGTGGCATGTGATCTTGGTAAAAAATTCTTAAAAAAAAAAGAAACAAAAAAATTGGTGCTCAAAACTGTGGAAAAGTTTGGGTACCTCCCACAAATCATGGTGCATTGAATTTTCCCACCATTGACCACAGTTTAGACAGTGAATATGCATTGGATCATGCCCAAATATTTTGGGTGGCCTCTGATTGTCCTTGGGCAAGTTGCCATAGAACCAGATCCCTCGGATGGATGCCACATGGACCCCAACTGATTCGAACCCAGCGCCCTGGGGAGGACTTGAACCCATATATATATATATATATATATATATATATATATATATATATATATATATATATATATATATATGGCGTAATGTGTTAATTGAGAAGTATGGGCAATCCAACTCTAACTGGGGCATTAATACCTCGGTTAACAGAGGCATTTCTGTCTGGTGGAAAAATATATGTGGCACATGGCCTCTTTACGCTAAGGAGATTCGATTCAGCTGGGGTTGTGGCACCCGAATTCAATTCTGGGAGGACAGTTAGGTTGAGGGAGGGCCTCTCAAACTGACGTTCCCGTTAATATATTCCTTATCGCTGAACCCAAGAGGGCTGATCGACGATTTCGTATCTAAAACTAGTGGAGGAAGACTGTGGGAAGTTAATACTCGTAGAAATCTGAGAAGCGATGAGGAGGAAGCCTTCTCGAACCTATTGAAATCTCTCTATGTGAAGCAGCGAAACACACATTCAGGACCGGCAGGTGTGGTCCCCTAGCAAAAATGGCACCTTCAGTGTCAAGTCTTATTACCGGATGCTATCACATAGGCCGCTTATCAGATTTCATGGAACAGTGCTATGGAAGGCTACCATTCCACTCAAGATTAAATTCTTCTCGTGGTCGTTGTTCAAAGAGAGAGTTCTAACGATGGATCAACTCATTCGGAGAGGGAAAGATATCGCCAATCGTTGCATCATGTGCCCCCAGGGGGAGGAGTGTGCCGCACACCTTTTCCTACATTGTGCTGCGACGTGCGAGATTTGGAGCATTGTTCTGAACCTGTTTGGTATGAACTGGGATATATATATGAGTGTGTGTGTGTGTGTACATATATATTTATATATATATATGAAGAAAGAGAAAGAGGGGGAGAGAGAGAGAAAGAGAGACACGCACGCTCACACATAGAGAGATCGTCTGATTGGTAAGGACAATTCATTAAACAAGAGATGAAAATACAAGAAAATTTCAGATTGGGTAAGTAGAGCATGGTATGTCCAATCTGTTCATAGCAATGTGTATCAATTTTCGACCGAGCCAATACTGATGCTCATAACAACCAGTTTCACATAAGTATCAGCCAATAGCAACCTGCACGGTAGGTGTTTGGGTCGGTTTTCATGCTAAACCGAAACCAAACTGATAACTATTGGCTTCTAGTTTCTCAAACCGAACCGATAGTTATCGGTTTGGTCAGTTCGGTCGGTTTTCAGTTTCTAAACCCTAAAATTTTTTTAATTCCTTTGTATATTAAAAACTAAACCCTATTTATAAATTTTTTTAAAAAAAAAGCAAAGAAGAAGACAGAGAGAGGAACAGAGACAGAGAAAGAGAGGAACAGAGACACTGAGACAGAGAGAGAGAGAGAGAGAGGGAGAGAGAGAAACCTGTTGAGGAGTGTGGCCGTAATGCTGTATGGGATTGCCGGATCGTGATGGACAACGTTGGCGCCGTCCATCACTAGCGAAAGGACAGTGGGGCCGATGGTGGGAAGTGGAAACGAATGGGAACAACAAGGGTTTCGGTTTTAGGGTTTTGCAAAAAATGAAAGGGTTTTAATATTTGTAGAAGACGAATGGTTTTTGGCTGTTTTTAACTTTTAAGTTTAGGTTTCAAAAGAAATTTTTTTAATTGCAACCAATTTTTTGTATGCACCTAAGTAATACCCATTATCGGTTTCCTATAGGTTCAATTTCAGGTTTTTTTACTGTAAAACCGATAACCCGATAAGCCACTTTTCCAAAACCAAAACCGAACCGATATGCCCTAAAACCGAAACCGAACCGAAATTTCGGTCGGTTCGGTCGGTTTTCTGCACAGCCCTAGCACATGAACTATGGGTTTAAATAAAGGTTTAAAAATTCAGTTTGCATCGCTTGACACTTTTCGGTGGGCCAGAAAGGTAGATAAGCTATAAGTTTAATACAAATGATATTAAAAATTATAGGGGTCTGCACCATTATCGGTACCGAGATTAAAAACCTTTGTGCAAATAAGTAGTTCACTTAATTTTCCAGATCTACCTCCTTTTAAGGGCTTTATGAGAAAAGTGATTATTTTTTTGAGATTCCGGATTATTCTAGACTGGATTTTGGCAACAAAAATGAGTAGGAAACACATGCCATTTAGCAGATTTATGTCAGATCTAACTGGTTTGTGCAAAACCTTTCAAGGAAAATAATCCAAATTAAACCCTTTTTGTAGTTTTTTGGTGCATTCAACAAAAAATGCATAATCTACGACTTATACATCTTTTTAAAGAAAATAGGTGCTTATAGGATGTATCTTTACATTTTTAGGGCTTTGTTGATGTGAAAACTCATTTATTGTTTATTTTTATAAAAAAAAGATGTAAACACACATATATTTTAAATTTACACCTAGTATGCTCTTTAGTTTAGTTCTTTTCTCCACATATAATGGTAGCTCTATAACTGGTATGCTCTTTTGCATAATTTTTTCTTCATATTTTGATTAAATTTATCCGTATCGTTCATGATTTTACATGTTTTATGTATTTTGAGGTGTAATGTATTTGATTGCAGTACTTTGAAAAGCTTTACGATATATTTTAATGGGTAAAGGTAGCCTGGTAAGTTAAGACATAGGATATCACCCATATGTCACCTAATCACATGATCGGGTGCCACATAAAAGAGCAGCTCAACTATCATAACACAATTACGGAATTTTTTTTTGAAATAAGCCATGTAAAACCATGCACTCAGAAAAGTCAATTGCACGGAAAACGAACGGGAAAATCACATTTGATTTTACTGTTCATTTTTCACATGGTTGACATCATTGACCATACAGTATTATATATTTTATTGTTATTATTATTCACAATAGTAATGATCATGGAGCTGCTGTTTTAAGTAGCACCCGGTCATGTGATTGGGTGCCACGTGGCAGAAAACTAATGTAGGACAAGGTAAGTTACCTGGTCTTTAGTACCAAGCAACCTTTATCCTATATTTATATATAATTTCAGTAGTTCTTATGTTCTGTGCTAATTTACTTTAGCATATTTTAGTTATTTTTAAATATATTTGCATTTGGAAAGAAATAAATGGTGCATCAGAGGCACCATCAATTAGAAATAGTAGTTTAAGTTTTATGCATCTATAATGAAGAGATGCTTTTTGCACGGATTTCAAGTTGCCTTGAAATTTATTTATAAGGAGCTTAATAAGGTTACTAATTAGTAAATAATATTCATTTATTACATTATGTGTTAGGGCACATTGGTTGGTGGAATGGTAAAAAGCTTGGACTGTCAAGCGTGGCGACACAGGCTTCAAGTTCGGAAAGCAGCCACTTTGTATGTTAGAAGCCAAAGGTTAGGTCTGTAACTCGCCCACTACTCCCAGCACTTCGTAAGGGACCAGAGTGGTTGATACCCTATGTTATATTATGTGTTATTGTATTTTGGTACATTTTGTTTACTTATAAATATACTCATAAAAATGCACAAGCATTCCATGTGCACATTATAAAAAATAATAATTTGATCAAATGATCTAATTAGGAATAAAATTAAGTAATTGTATAAAATTATAACTGTATATTAGATGCCAATTATTACAAAATAAATAATAATTGTTGCCAAATATTACACTGATTCTAATCATTTGTTTTATTAGTTTCTTAATTTTTCTTCATTTTCTATCATTTACAATAAATACCTATTTTTTTATTTGAGTAGAGCTGTAGGCGGAGTGAAAATTTAGTGAACATGATCACCTGGAGGAGGATTTAGTTAAAATTGAAAATCAGTTAGTGCCACATTGCCATAGATTTCGCTATTTAGGCTCTACTTTATAATCAGCGGTGGATTTAAAGAGGACATCTCAAATAGGATTAATGTAGGCTAGATGAAATGGAGCCAAACAAGGGAGCATTGTGCGACCCAAGAATTCCACTTAGATTGAAGAGAGTTTTTATAAGACAGTTGTTAGACCCGTGACATTTTATGGTGCGGAATGTCCGACTATAAAAAGGCTACAAGAAGATAGAGTACATATGGCCGAGATGTGTATGTTGAAATAGATGTATGGAGCAATAAAGATATTTAATTTAATTTATAATATTATTAATATAAATCATTAGACTTCAAATTTTCATAATTTTATGTAATCATTACTAAAGAATTAATAACAATTTATATGAACTTTCTAAAGTTTTGGATTTACTATTATACAATACATGTGCATTATAATGCCCATAATATATATAAGTATAAAATAAAAAATTTACAGCATTTGTGTTGGAACCATTCTACGATGGGATCACGCACCAAGTGGCACTAAAAATTGTCCCACATGTATGATCCAACCACCGGTCACCAACCACCTTAGTAACTGCATCGGCTATTTTCTTTAATTCTATAGCATGTACGTATGGTATCGATTATATCAGGTTAACTCCAATATTAGCTAATATTAGGTGCAGACCCCATACACCAATGGCAGTATATGGATTATATCCTTCAACCAAACAGGTCAAACCTTATGAAAGTTTTCCTTTCGCCCTTCACTTATTTGGCACTCTAAATATTTGCACATCTCATGAGGTATAACCAGTTTAAAAAGTCTTTTTCATATCTTTGTATGGTGTTAAAGTAACAAAAATTAATGTTGGATCTTAGGAGTACAACACAATAATTTTGCAGACAATTAAAATGGTTAATAGTGATACTTGTTAATAGGTCAATTATTTTTTTATGCAATTTAGGATTGGATCCATTCTATGATGGTGCCATGCACCAAGTGGCATGTACACAACAAATTTGAGTAGAAATAAATGTATTTACAAATAAATAGTAACAATTTTTCTTTTCTTTTTTATTAGTAATTTGAGATTATATTGATGACCAGCAAGGTGCAGAAGGAACAATAAAAAAACAGAACAGCCAAAAGGAAAATTACGCCCTAAAACTATCGGAGATCTAGGCGTTCATAAGAACCCTAGTCTTCTAGATCCGCGATAGGGAACATACACTAAAGTGCCGCTATTTTGGGCCGAAATTAAATCACCTAATTGAATTTCTAGAATTTTCCGTGATAATTTGTTATAAGAAGTTGTTATTTTTTTAATTGATTAAATTAATTTTAATCTTAAACTCAGCCCTAACATTGCATTTAGTAAGTTCCCGCATCACAAAGTTTAACCCCTACTGGGACATTGGGATGCAAAGTGACCAAAACCTTGACACTTATAACATTGTTGCGGGGCACGCCTAGAACTCTCGATCAATGGTCCTTTTCCTTTGTCAATATACGGATTCACGGGTTTTGAGGATTGACTAGAGGCGGTATATACCTTTTCCGTAGGATTAGAGTGATGCTCAAGTTTGGAAGATTTAGATCGGCCATTATTGGGAGTGTCAAGATACCGTTCTAATTCTTCAACTCTAGCAAAACATTCATCGAGATCCGCAACGGGATAAGGAATGAGCTCCCTTTGTAACTCTGGTCAAAGACCCATTCAGAATCGGGAGAGGGTAACTTTTGATGGTTCATCCACATCGGCCTGGATCATCAGGTCTTCAAACCGATCGATGTACTCTGTGACTGAATAATCTCCTTGATGTAATGACTGCCACTGATCAAGAATACGTTCATCATATGATACAGGAACGTATTTTTTGTGCAATTGGACTTTCATTTCAGTCCACGTGGAAATAGCACGAAAACCCTGGATTTGCCTACGACACTCCACTCCCAACCAATAAAGTCTGGCTTGACCCATAAGCTTGACTTTGGCAAATCTGACCTTGCGCCTTTCGGACATGGCATACCACTCAAAGTAGTTTTCCATGCTGGCGACCCATTCGAGAAAGACCTTGGGTTGTCTTTTCCCGTCAAAAGTAGGGGCATCCATTTTTACTGATTTCATGACCTTATCGTCCAAATTGGTTTGGGCCTCACATCGGGGGGGAACATCTCTCCAACGGTCACGGCAGTTGACTCTATTGTGATTCTCAGCGATGAGCTCATTAATCCCTTCGAAACAGGTCTATAAAGCCTCATGCCGGGCTTATTGATCAGCGATGTGCTCATCCATCCGGGTTTGACTAGCGATCACTTTAGATGCAAGATCTTTAATAAGGGCTTCTAAGCTACTAGTATCCATGGCGGAGATATGCAAGACTAGATGGTGTAAGACAAAGTATACTAAAATCAAGTAAACCCTAAAATCTATATGGCCCGATCTAGAAAAACGACTCCGATGAAGGAACTCGAATTTCGCTCTAGTTTAGGGCATCAAGCGATAATTGCAATATCGTCTTTTGATTCCTCGGGGATTTTGAATGAAATAAAACTTGAATAAATATTTCAAAAAGGAAAATTAAAGATATCATGGAATAAGGGTTTCGGATTTTGAATTTTTTTATTAATGAAAATAAAGAAACATAATACCTGACAACAATTAGAGAAAAGATAAACTAAAAGGACAGATTCCAAGGCTTCACACCAAGGGTTTTCTGAAGCTTCACACTACAGCTATACGTCGGCTTCTCACCAAGTCGCACGAGAAACGATTGCTCACTCCTCAAGGTTTGAAGGATTCACTCCCTCGATTTAAAACTCTTCTCAAGCTCTCCAGGGTTTACACTAAAGCAATTCTTTCATTCAATAATAAAAACTAAAAACATTGTTTATGGAGAGACCTTATATAGGTCTTAAAATAAAACCCTAAAACGAAATAAACATAAAGGAAAGACAATTTTGACCCTAAAACTTAAGTTCGAATTCTAAAAGAAATTCATTCTCGCGCAATTTCGTTCGATCGAAATAAGGGTTCGATCGAACGAAAATTTCAATCGATCAAAATAGGGGTTCGATCGAACTAAAATTTCGATCGATCGAAATAAAGGATCGATCGAACGAAATTTTAAATTCTCCTCCTTTAAGCCTGGTTCTGATTTCCGTTCCGCTTCTTCTTAGTTGGAAAATCTGTTGTGGCCCGAATCTACGACTCTTGATCTTGGCGTCCCGCATCACCTACTTTCCTCCAGGTTGTCGAGCTCCTTCAGCCTTGTGAGCAATGCATCCTTGTTGAGGTGTACCAACCCGAAGATCTCCCTGTTCCACTCGATGTTGCGCTTCTTGATCCATTGTATCTTAGATATAAATCGATATGTCGCCGTACCCGTTGGCTTATGTTCTCTCCACCAATCCGGCACTGCCGCCCGGAGTCGCTCATCAAGTAACCATGTGTTTTCGAATCTAAACGGAGTCGGCCCTTTCCCCCTCGATTCACATGTGAGCACCAGTGGGCGATGGTCAGAAACAACCCTCGCTAGACATTTGAGTTTAACAGCCGGCGAAAACATCTCCAACCATTCCATATTGCAAAGGAAACGGTCCAACCTACTTAATGAAGGAGTATCTTGTAGATTGGACCACGTGAACCTAGATCCTGTTAAAGGGACATCCATCAGTCCCCAGTCCAATATCCAGGAATTGAAGTCTCTCATCACTGCTACATTTGGCGGGCCCCCTTGTTTTTCATACCCCCATCTTATGGCATTGAAATCGCCCCCCATGCATAGCGGATAGTCCCATCTGGCCATAACGGCAGCCAACTCAAACCAGAAATTGCCCTGTTGCCTGTCGCCATAAGAGCCATTAATACCGGAAAACACCCATAATTTGTCGTTATCTTTATTCCGTAGGACCACCGAGGCCGAGAAAAGTCCCACTTCTTCGTCTATCTTGTCGAAAAGCCCGGAGTTCCATGCCACCAGGATACCTCCCGATGCCCCTGACGAGTCTACACCAACCCAATCACAATTCTTTCCATTAAGGACGGATGCAAATTTACCTCTGTCGCAGCTAACCATAATGACAGTCGGCTTAACCAACGCTATCACTCGTCTGACCCCGGCAAGCTTCGCTCCGTCACATATGCTCCTCACATTCCAAGAAATCATTTTCATAATTAAAGCTCCGCTTTAGCCCGCCCATCAGCAAAGGTTAGGAGTCATGCTCCCCAACCCCCCCTTCCATCCGCCATCCCCCATTGTAATCGAGCGAGCTCTCGCGAACCCGCCCGGTGCTTTTTCCTGTTACTATGGCAATTAACCAGTATTGATTGAAATACCTCCCGCAATGACTCATCTGACCCTTTGAACGACATACCGAGGTTGCGGCCCACTCAGATTAATCTATCGATCTCGGTCGACTCGTCGGGGTCCTCGAGAGCCCCGAAAGTTCCCAGTAGGTCCTCCGTCGCAGTATTCGGGAAAGACGCATGGATGCTATAGAACGTGCCTGAGGTCTAGTCTGGCATCCCAAGGAGAGTGGGAACAGAGAGTTCAGCCGGTGATACCACTAGCTTCGTCGGGATCTCAGACTTAGAAAGGCTGATACAAGTAAAATCATTAATTCCGCGGAAGACATCGCCCTCCTTCCGGGCCCAGTTGTTATGTTCCAGGTCCGAATAACCTCGAAACTACCAGCCCATAATAGATGGGCCTACCCGGAGCCGAATCATAGGGGGATTGACCTCAAGACCCGAATAACTTAAGTGTAGTGTCGAGTCGACACAACTAAAAAACCAGTTAGTCTTCGAAGCTTGCACTTTTCCCCTAACCAGGTATTTGGCACGTGTCGCCCTCCTCACATGACAAACACCCTCTCTCGATTTCAAAGCACTTAAAACAGCCTATGTGCTCTTCACGTGTCGAAAGCGAAGATCGGATTTGAGAAGGCTCCCTTGGTTGACGTCTCGTCATCTCTCGCGTGCTCGCAACTCGAGGAGTCATACATGTCAGCGATCCAAGCAGCCTCCGGCTACGACCTTTGTTAAAACCCTTCCTCTTGCGCAGGTAAACCCTACAGGCTTTCTTGCTTCCTCTGGGTTTCTCCCTGGAAGGGAAACCCGCAGCCTCCATCCCCATCGGATCCCAGGTACAGTCCCTGCTGTCGACGTCCACGTCAGCTCACCTACCTCTGTGTTTTGCTCCTGCAAGTTAGCATTGTTGGAGTACGATGTGATTACATCCATTGATAACGTCGACGGTGATAGATCCATCGGAGTAACGAATTGCATATTTCGTTGTCGGAATCCGTCGGAGGTTCATGTTCCATCAAGGAAGACTTCGACAATTTCTCCCTCCTCTAGTTCATCACCGTCGGAGCAAGTAATAGCAATTTCTCCTTCCTCTGTATCCGTAGGAAGACGATGCCCCGTTAATTTTCCCTCACTAGGAGAGGGTTTTATTGAAATGGTGGACTTTACACTTCCGAGTATCACAATCGATGCCCCGTTAATTACATCAAAATAAATAAATAACTTTGATTAAAAGCTACAAAAGAAAATTAAAATAATTACATCTCTGAAAATGAATAAGATTTCCTAAATTCTAAGTCTTCATCGGCATCATCGTCAATGCATCAGGAGATAGATGCGCAGCATGCTGTCCTAGTCGGCGACCCGAGTGATTTGGAACAGGGGACGTGGATGAAAGATGCCCTCCGTCAGAAGCGTTACCTATTTCAGACCTTATTCCAAACTGGAGAGATCGCACCGTTCTATCGAACGCGATCTCTCTTTCAAAGGGATTTCCTATCTCGAGGTTAAGGTCTGAACCTTCAATTTGAGGGATCAAGAGCTCAAACTACGAAGGAAACTCCAATATCGAAGAGTTGACCGTGATCGTACGGAGCGATCATCTTTTGAGTAGCAAAATATTTGCTTGAAGTGATGGCTTTTGGTTATGATTGCATGAAAGTGTCTTTTTTAATGTTGATCATGATCAAAACTAAATTATGCGATGATCTATTGGTCATGATCATGATTATATGGAATAACAATTGATCAGGAATAACTACAACCAAGACCATTCAAAATGATGGTCTATTGATGACGATCACAATCATGTAAAGAGATGATCAATCGGAGATAATCACAATCAAGATCGCTTAAAATGACAAGTCCTTGGCAATGATCATAATCGCGTAAGATAATCATCGATAAGAAATAATCATGATCGAGATTGCTTGATGCGATGAGTTTCTGATGATCATGATCGTGCAATCACAATCACACAAGGCGATGGTTGTGAGCATAATAGCGATAAGCAATTAAAATCAACAATAATCATGATTGCGCGAAGCAATGGTTGTGATCATGAGGTCATTAATCTTAGACGTCTATGTCGAACGCTTTCTTCAAATTCGTAGTTGCAACCCTATTTATGTGAAGGATCAATTCAAAATTGATAATTGCAGCCCATGTACATGTAGGGGTCTTAGGCATGGGCCCTGAGTGGGCCCATATAATCCTAAGCATATACTCATGCATATGAGGTTCTTAAGCATGGCCCCTAGAGTAGGCCCACATTGTCCTAAATGCATACCGTAAGCATAAAAGGTCTTAGGGATGGGCCCCAGAGAAGGCCCATATAGTCCTAAACACGCCACGAAGAAGACTTAGACATGAGCCCAGAGTGGGCCCACATAATTCTAAGTGTGGCAGATACCTTGAGAAAATTCTCTAAGGATCTTTGTAGATGGCACTGAGGCAGAGCTTTGAGGCGGAGAATTTTGGATCCGTAAATATGAGAAGAGATGTGCTATTTATAGAGTTACCGCGGTGGTTACTCGAAGTTAAAATATGACGGTCTTCGCATTTCCTTCTCAGATCTCTGGTGAAAAAGAGGCGCATCGGCCCTTTCATTTCACGCAGATAAGTAATTATCCAATCAGATTTAAGGTATGCGCGGGAGGTCCTAAGCAGAGCCCCTCTTTGTTTTATTAATTATTATAGGTCACCCACGCTTGCTACCCTGCGTGGGATCCTTAAAGAAGGGAAAAAAAGAGGTTGAGGGGCCCATGCAGGCTACCCTACATGGGTCCCTAATGGAGAGAGAGAGAGAGAGAAAGGAAGAGAGATAAGAGGAAGAGAGAGGGACTCATGCAAGTAGATCCCTGCATGGGTCCCTAAGGTGAGAGAAAGAAAAGGGAAAAAGAGGGACAAACGCAAGTGGGTCCCTAAAGAGAGGGGAAGAGAGAGAAAAGGGGAGAGTGACCTACACAGGTGGGTCCCTGCGTGGGTCCTTGAGAGAGAAAGAAAGAGGGACTCATGCAGGTGGGCCATGCATAGGTCTTTGAGGTGGATCTCTACGTGGGTCCCTGAGGAGAGAAAAGGAGAAAATAAGAGAAAAAGACCAACACAAGTGGGAACCTGTGTGGGTCCCTGAGGAAAGAGAAAGAAGAGAGAAACAGGGAGAGGGACCCACGCAGGTGGGTCCCTATGTGGGTCCCTATGGAGAGAGAATGGAGGAGAGAGAGAGAGAAGGGACCTGCGTGGGTCCTTCGTAGAGAGAAAGAAGTGAGAGAGGGAGGGACCCTGTGTGGGTCCTTTGTAGAGAGAGAAAGAAGATAAAGAAAGAGAGGGACTGATGAGGAATTGAAGCCTACACGTCGAGATCATGGCCAGATAAAGAGGAGACATCGAAAGAGAAAGTGAACCCACGAATGGATTTTTTAAACCCATTAAAGACCTGTGTGCACGTTATTTTAGGCAATTTTTTTATCTAGGTTTAGTTTCCCTTTTTTAATTAGAATTCTTTTAATAGATGGTTTGTTTTAGGATTAATTTTCCTATTTGAATCATTTAAGGGTCAGGCACATATATGTGATATGTGGCTGCTAATTTTGTCACTTTCAACGCAAGCATCGGAAAAGTGGTCATAAGTCTATCAATATATGTCGGAATTGCGTTATTCTTGTCTATTGGAAAGCCACTTCGATAAGCTTTCAAAAAATAAGACCAATTTCACATCAATCGAGCATCGTTTGACCCTTCAAACTCGGTTGCGTAATAAAAAAAGGGATTAATGGTGAATTTAATTATGACCGTTAAATTAGAAAGTTTTAATGATTGATTACGAGTTTTTAATTTAGTAGCATTCTTAGGGTTTCTTTTCTTTATAAATACACATTGTAATATCTTATTGAATAGTGAATGGTTAATGAAAATTTGCTTTGCAAAATTGAGAGCTTTGAACAAAGTTTTCTTTGAGGGTGCGATTCTCTCAAAACTTAGAAGAGTGATTCTTCTTTCCACCTGTGGTTTGGTGTGAGGCCAACTATCTTCCTTGGAGTGATCCCTTGGATCTTCTATCCCTTTTTCTATTTTATCTTTCGATTATTGTCAGGTAATTTATCTAGTTTGTTTCTTCTATTGAAAACTCATAAATTCAAAATATATTTTCGTTGTTATAATGTTGTTGGGATTTTGTTCCTAAATTCCTAACTCTTATTTGTTGATTCCCTTTGAACGATTTAAACTCGTGAGACCTTAAATTATTCAAATTCTAGCAAGGAGTCAAGAGACAACATCGAGATTGTTGCTTGGTGCCCTAAACTAGATCGAAACTAGAATCTCTCTTTAGACCTATTTTCTAGATCGGGAAATTCATATGCTAGCGGGCACTAAATCGAATCAATTAAATTGCCCTAATAAAGTAATTAAATATTTTATGTGTTTTGGGAATTAATTCGATGTCTCCGCTGCTCAATTAAATCTCAAATTGATTGCAAAATTGCATAACTAGGGTTTCGGCATTTTTCCTGCATCAGGGACTCTGCATGGGTCCCTAGGAGATAGATGAGGGCCCACGCATGCTACACCTACGTGGGTCCCTAATGGAGAGAGATTGTGGCCAACGCAGGGGTAGCCTAGCCTTGTGCTAACATGGCACTAAAAATTGTGGCACATGTATGATCCAGCCACCAATCACCAACCACCTTAGTAACTGCATCCGCTCTTTTCTTTAATTCTACATGTACGTAAGATATTGATTATATCAGATTAACTCCAATATTAGTAAATATTAGGTACCTCCCCCATACACCAATGGCAGTGTATATGTTAATATCCTTTAACCAAACAGGTCAAACGTTAGGAAATCTAGCCTTTGACCCTTCACTTATTTGGCACTCATATAAACATTTGTACATCATGTAATGTTTAACTAGTTTAAAAATCTTTTCCACATTTTTATGGTGTTTAAGTAAACAAATATCCATGTTGGGTCTTTAGTAGTACAAAACAATAAATAATAACTTTACAGATAATTAGAATAATTAATAATTAATAAATAATTAATTCAAAGCCTCATTATTATCATCATCATCAATAAACTTGTCTCATGGAGAAGATTTCTCTAATACATGAGACGTTTATTTTTCAGACATGGTGGTGGTGGCTCAAGAGGTTGTTGAATCAGCTCATAAAGATGGACTGCCAGTGATCGATGGAAATTGGACATTGGATAAAGCCTATGATAGGGTGCATTGGGGCATTTTGGACTACATGTTGGTTCGTTTTGGCTTCAGAGAGAAATGGATCTCCATTCTCTGAAAAGCCCCATTCTCCCTAAAGACAATTTTTACTGTTGGAATCTTGTGTGGGGTTGGATAGCCATTTTGATTAGTTGATTAGGAGGGGCAAGTATTAGATAAAATGTTGTACCAAATGTTTCAAGCGGAGGAGACTGACGATCACTTATTCATTGGTGTACCATTTTCTCTATGTTTGGGGTTCAACGGGTCCTTCCTGAGGGGTGAAATCAGCTTATAGTTGCTTGGAGGAGTACCTCTTTTCAAGATATCAGAGGTGTGTTCTAGAGATCAGCTCTGTTCTCTGTTTTCTAGGCTATCTGGATTGAGAGGAACCAACAGATCTTCCATTGGATTCGAAAACCTAAGCGTAAATAATGAAGGTTGTCTGAGAGTTTATGATAGATTGGAGCAAACTGGCGAAGGACCATGGTGCGGAGTTGCACAGGACCATTGAGGTATGGGATAGAATGCCTTCAACCTTTTTTTCCTCTAGATGAGGACGTGCTGATTCTTGGGCTTGTTTGGATCCACCCCTGGGGGTAATATGTTGGGTTTTTTTTTGGGTTTCTCTGCTCTTTGTTTTCTAGGCTCAGCCACTCGCTATCTTTGTTTTCATTCTGTCCTTTTACTGATATTAAAAAAAAAACCTTGTCTCCACCGGAAACACATAAAACCCCGAGATTTCAAAGGGTTTGGGTTGTCTATATCAGTTTGCTTGAAGAAACCAACAACAAAAAAAAATATTACATATGGCAAGTACAAGAGGAAAGCTTCTAGTGTTAGGCCTAAATAATAATATCATGGAAAATTTCTAAACCCATACGGAAACAATAGTCAAGTGTCATGTGTGAGTCCGATTAATTAGATGTGGAATCTCTATCTCACACGATTTCTCTATCTCTAATCGTAAATGGAATCAGGCTCTAAGTATAAAATATAGGGGCGCTTAGGGTGCTTTAGGGGCAGATAAGGTAGGTGTATTTTGTTCTTAAAGTGGTAAATTGACAGAAATAACTACTACTTTGGCTTTTTTTAGTGGCACAAATTGTTCAAAAATTCAGTCCCTTTGATCAAGTTCTTGCATAAGATTGAATGGAAGGTTAGAGAGGCATGATCCTGTATAAGCAACAGTCTACAACAATTGTATTAAACGTCGAGGTGCATTTGGATAATGGGATCGATCACCAAAGTACAATTGATAATTGTCGGAAGAGCACCAAATACAGACTTACATTGAGTTTTGTATGTATTAGGGTGATAGCTAACAGTAGTGTAGATGTCAACTCACCACAAAAGTCAACATTGGACCATCCTCTTGAACATCTAAAATGACAAAAGTTCCTTTGATCAGATGGGTGAAATCATTTGATGCAATGTAATGGCCTGAAGTAGATATATCATATCTCTAGTTAATAGCAAAGCTTGCCACATGTGATAAGAGAATTGTTGACGCAGACTTTTAGAACTTGAAATTTCGAGAGACCCTTCTTCTATTCCTAGATTGAAGAGTGATAACAAATAATAATAATAATAATAATGAAAGGCAACATAGGTGGGCCCCTATTTATATAAAAAATTCTTCTCATAGTTAAAGTCGGAGAAGAATATCTTCTTCCTCTCTCTAGACCCAAGCAAGGTTAACCCCTGTGCGGGTCTCACTCCACCTTCCTCTCTCTTTCTCTCTCTTCCTCCTTTTCCTTCTTTCTTTCTCTAAAGGAGACCCGTGCAGGTCACCCAGCCTGCATGGATCCCACACTTTCTCTCCTCTTTCTTTCTGTCTTCTCTCTCTCTAGACCCACTCAGGGTGACCCCAGTGTGGGTCTCTCTCCCCCTTCTTTTCCTCTCCTTTTCTCTCTCTTTTTCTCTCCCACTCTCTAAGATCCACGCAGACCCACTGCATGGGTCCCTTTCTCTCTCCTCTTTTTCTCTCTTCTCTCTCTTCCTCTCTCTAAGACCCACACGGACCCCCCCTGTGTGGGCATTTTTCTTTCTCCTTTTTCTCTATCTAAGACCCACACAGACCCCTGCGTGGACCTCTTTCTCTCTCTAAGACTCAGACCTGCTGCATGGGGTCTCTCACCCTCTCTTTCCCATCTCTCTCTCTCTTTCTTTCCCTCTAAGTGAGACCCACGCAGCGTCACCCTTGATTCGAGGAGGGTATGGTTACTTTGATGAAGATCCATACATCTATCTGCCTGTATTTTACATCAAACAGTTTCTAGATGGACTTAGTGTATTAAACGTCTGCTTTGCGAGGTTCCAAAGGTTTTGAATATTCTGAAGGACTCGATATAAATAGCAAAGACGAACTGAAGATGATGATGTTGATAAAGACATAGAGTCTAGAGTTGCATTTACTTCAAAGATGTAATGAGATGTAATGTTGTAATTTTTGTAGCTTTTAATCAGAGGTATTCAATTATTCGATGTAAACGGGGCATCGAAAGCGATACCCAAAAGTGTATAGTTCCACAATCTCAATAAAACACTCTCCAAGAAGGGGAAATTTGATACAACTTATTTGTGAATGAAATCTACTTTTGCTTATGCAAATTTGTTGTGTACAAGCACATAATATGAAGTCTTTTGCAAACAAAGAAATATCACCTGTGAAAATAATTTTCGCAAATACATAACTATATACACTATATGCACACGTGTGTGTGTGTGTGTGTGTGTGTATATATATATATATATATATATATATATATATATATATATATATATATAAAGATTCTACAAGGGAATATATTATTATTATAGCATAAATTTTTTAAAAAATTCAAAAATAAAAGGTCTCACATAAACAGATTCTAGGGTTTATATGCAACCTCCAAAATCCAAACAATTTCTTTTAGATTTTGTCCCTTCTTGGATCGAATCATGAAAGTGTGTCTCATAGTGTTTCCCAATCGAAGGACGAGATTGCTTTTTTTACCAAATCTCTCGACCCAACAGTTTCAGAGACTGGATCCTTATCACAATCTCCCACATTGAAAAATATATGGAAGAAAATCATATCAAATCGAAGGCGTTAGCCTGAAAATTCAGAGATTGTCGTTGATTTTGTCTTCGAAAAGTTCACTTCTTTTGAGTATAGAGGTTTGGGAGGGTTTAGGATTACGTTTTGCATAAATTGATTCTCTCTTCTCCCCTCTTCTTCTAACCCTAATCCAATCTCTAAACCCTAGACACAAAACCTACTTGGAAGAAGGAACAAGGACTAATGGGAGTCATACTATGGCCATATCGAACGAGTTGACACGTGAAATAGAAACACAATAAAAATAAATTCTAGTCTTGTTAGAATGAGTCGACAAATGCAAGTAGTGAACAAAGCACACCTAACGATCATTTACCATTTAAAAGTTAATATAGTATCATTTTGCAATAACCATGAAACGATAATAGGAAGTGCTGACAACTTCGCATCGACAACAAAAGTCTAAAAAAAAGAAAAAAAATCAATTAAGAGTTTTATTCCTAATAAAATGATCAATCTCAATGGTAGAATGGTAATGCAAATAGGAAATAGTGTAAACTACTTTTTTTGTAAAACCTCTCCCCTTCTATAGATTTAATAGGACTCATCACGATTTCCACTTGGACTTCTAGTACACGTATCCAAGTAACACGATGTCAACAAAAAGTTTTGCCAAAATGAACATTACTAAAACTGTAAATAAACAATCGTTGGAAGTATAGCTTTATCTATTTAGTTATCATGTGATGCCATCCACAACGAACTGAATAGCCCAAAAAAAAATCATAATTTTGCGTAGTGAATTTTCACCTTGAGATCAATATGTACAACCATTGTTGTTAAACCGTATATGTGGTTGTATGCCATGGCATGACCCAATCGCATATGCAATTGTGTCATGGCACTCTTTTTTTTTCCCAAAAATTTGAAAAAATCTAAAATAAATCCCAAAACTCCCAATATAAAACACTATATTTTTGTTAATTTTGTGCTCTATATTGTAGAATGAGGAGAATAGATCCCATAAGGAGGAAGGAAAAATATAAATTTCATTACAAAATAAGTCAAAATAGTGAAAAAATAAAGTGGACCAGACAAAAGAGAGAGAGAGAGAGAGAGAGAGAGATTCTTAAACTCAAAAAAGAGACCCAAAACATACCTTGAAGAGCTGTAGTAAGTGTTAGGAAGAGAAACCCCTTATTTATAGGGCTTGGGGAAGGAAAAATAGAAAAATAATATATATATATATATATATATATATATATATATATATATATATATATTCCCCAACGGTCATATTTATGACCGTTAGAGACCGTGTGTCATCGCATACAGTGTATGCGATTGCATACAATCACATATGCCACAGTATGCGATGGCATACTTTCTTGGATCGCATATGCGATCCCACCTTTTCTGATGGCATACGTGATCGCATATGACAACAATGTGTACGATAAAGTATAGCGTTAAGAACAATACATCCGAAATGTGCCCAATTGTAATATATTTTAGATGGAAACCACACAATTAAGAGGAAATGATATTCAAAACAACAAATTAACAAGCATACCATCTACTGGAACATGAGCTTTACTTGCATCAACTACCATTGGATCAGCTAAAGTAACATCAGGTCCATGGGATGCTTTTAAATCTTCCTCTTTACTAAGACTAGCTTTTAGAGCTTCCTCCTTTTTTATTCGGCTTTGTTCTTCTTCATAAGTTCTTAACTCCTCCCCAACCAAAGGTACCCTATTCCGCATTGTCACCTTTACAGCTTTAGGAGGTGGATCCACCTGAAGCATGCGGGCTAACGTCGCAAACTGCAAATATATTCATTTCCGAATGTATCAAAATACCAAATGAAGTTACATCAATATATAATGTCTGAATGCATAAAATCATGCGTATAAACACACACACACACACACACACACACACACACACAAATGAGGCAATGGGATGAACCCATTCTCGAGGGGCATGCCATGTGATTCTAAAACAACACCCGTTATGGGATCATGTGGCATGTGAAAAAATTCAAAAGAAAGTTTTTTTGGTGGTCAAAACTATGGTCAAAGTTTGGGTACTGCCCACACATCCTAGTGTAATGAATTTTTTTCCCCCTTCGACCACATTTTAGACAGTGGATATGCATCGGATCATCCCCAAATATTTTGGGTGGCCTTTGATCTTTCCTTGGGCAAGTTGTTGTGGAACCCGACCTCGGATGGATGCCACGTGGACCCCACCTGATTCTAACCCAGCGCCCTAGGATAGGTTTGAACCAATAGTCCCGGGCCTCATATATATATATACTACTACTACTACTACTAAAAGCCAGATGATGGTAAGTTTCCATCCGTCAATTTCTCATTTGGACTAGAAATGTCCATGCTATTTACCGATAGGTTTATTTTGAAGAGATGTTCGTTGGGGAAAAAGAACAATGGTCAGTTATATAGTAAATTTCCCTTATTTGACGTAGTGCCCCCTAACTCCCCCTATTAGACTTATGTACTTCGTGTTGTTCTTTGTATTGGTTGGGCAATATCTGTTTTGCACATGGACGAATGTGTAAATAACTAATCAAATTCGCTTTTCATTGAGGTTGGTAGTTGTTTCAGGCAGTACAATGGGGCCTGTTTAGGATTAGTGGAACCTGCTCTTCTTCAAGCGTTAAACGAGAGTGGCAGTGGTTCAACTATCATATCATACAAGCTTGCATTGATGACAAGCAAAAGAGACAAAGTCATCGCTATATATATATATATATATATATATATATATATATATATATTGGCACGGCTCCTATGGTCCGATTTTCGTTTCCATGTATACCCCTAGAGATTTCTCTTTTCCGCATATACCCCTTTCTTTTTTTTCCGTCACTTCAGAAAAGCAATAGTCATTTCGTACGGTTCCAAAATCGCAGGCAGGGATCTTCTCGTAGATAGCAAGATCTCAGCCACAAACTAAACCTCAACAGAGGAGATTGTCTAGAAGATTTCTTCCCATTTCTCTTTCATCTTCTTCACAAAACCCTAACGTCAGAATATAAAAAATCTCAAAAACCATCTTCAATATTTGGTGGGTTTCAGTTGTAGCAACAATTACCAACATTTGTAGTTACCTAAGCTCTGCTCCTCTCTATTATCAGAGTTCTTCTCTCTGTTATCGAAGCTCTTCTTCTATATGATGGCACGTTGCAATGGCCAATATATTTTCATGTGGATGTTAGATTCCCTACTCAATAGAGATCCATTCATCTTGTTTTCCATTTGATTCATCTTCTATATTATCATCAATAGCAAAACTTGAGGTAAACTCTCTTTTTTAGGGTTTTGTCCATATTTTTTCTATTTAGTGCATTGCTCTATGAAAGTTTGTTTCCTCCTAATCATGGTTTTTTACTCCTAAACCCATTTATGTTTTACTGAAATTTGTTTTATGGTTTGCTTTTTTTATTGAATTTTTTTTCTATATTTAGTGTTTTTTTTTTCACTGCAAATCTTCTTGTTTGCATTTCTGCCATCTACTTCAAAACCATATCTTTGGCTAATGGAGTTTGGTCTTCTATGTTTTATAGGTTGTTGTGTTCTGAAGCAAGTGGACTAATTTAACTGGTAATTGTTTAGTTATTTATTATTTATTTTATTATTATTATTATTGTGGTTGTTGTCATATGTTAAAGTTGAAACCATTGATAATGCCTTTGATGGTAAGAGCTATTGTTTTTCCTTTATGTCATAGGTGAATTAGTGGCCAATGTCTTCTTGGTTTTTAGAGTCATGATTGCAGTAATTTCTCTAATATAAATATTTTTTTTAAATTGCCAGAAAGAATATGGAATCTGATATTTTGTAGTAATTTTGTATTGCAAGGCCAGTGGTCTTTAACCGTTAATATAGTTGTTATGTATACACAAATGTTAACCCAAAAAACTGATTTGGAAATGCTTTGGCGGATTTTTATTTTTTTATTTTTTGATTGGTAAACAGAGAATTCATTCCATAAAAGCCACGAGAAGCTGGAAGAAAGAGTACAATAAGGTGAGAAACAGCCAAAAAGCACAAACAAAACAGCAAAACAGCCCACAAGAAGACCACATCCAGCGGTGATGACCAGCCTAGCTAAAAACATCCTCCACTCCCAAATCAGGAGGAGAAAGAGGGGATTCACAGACACAGTCTATGCCCTACCCCCCATTTTTATCCAGCAAGATCCAGTGGCACATCAGATCCTTAATAAGATTAAGGATGGTACCTATGGGACGACGCTTGCGGCCGAAAACTCTAGTGTTTCTTTCAAGCCAAATGGTCCATAAAACCGCGTATACCCCCACCCTCCAAAAAGCTCCTTGTGGTCCGTCCCATCTTAAGCCATTCCATGAAATCAGAAATCAGATAGGTTCTCCGAGACGACCACCGGAGGTCAAAGGACTTCAGAATAATGCTTCAAATCTTTGTAGCAACCCAGCAATGAATAAACAGGTGGGAGATAGATTCTTCTGTAAGATTGTTTCTATGCATTAGAGCAACTACCATGGATTGTGACACTTCCTCATGAACACTAGGTGTTTGTTATTGATTTTTAATAGATTTTGCAATCTAAACTATATGACAGCCAACTTTATGGACTCCATCGCCTCCAATGTTGTATTGCAAAATCCCTTCACTTCAATAAGAAAAATTATGTTTGCAGGTGCTTCTTAGCAGAGGGATAGAATAGATTAGAGGTTGTTATTTATAGTAGATCTAAACAATAATTTTTTAACTTTTTTTTTATTTAATATATTTTCCTTTTTACTTTTTGGGCGAATTTAGCTTTTTCATTTGAAGAACGAAATTGTAATGTACTCATGACCATTAATATAATCAAAATCCATTTATTTCTTACTGCTCACTGTCCTTGGTGATCGTGGGATCAAGAGTCGAAGATGGTTTAATGATGAAGACCCAACAAATATCAACCTTTAGTATATTATCTGTTGTTGTCTTGCTGATTTTAGCTTTAGATTTGATTGATCTTTCTTTTTAAATATTATTAAAAATAATTTTATAAGTTTCCTTTTAATCCACAAGTTGAATATATTTTAAGGGTTTGAAACCTAAAATATGAATGTTGGGG
Organism: Chloranthus sessilifolius; assembly: GCA_021018995.1. Taxonomy (NCBI): domain Eukaryota; kingdom Viridiplantae; phylum Streptophyta; class Magnoliopsida; order Chloranthales; family Chloranthaceae; genus Chloranthus; species Chloranthus sessilifolius. Next base: position 144,851,449 of record CM037589.1, read on the forward strand.
TTTAGGGATTTGAACCACAACCTCTTTTTTAATTTAATATTCTTAAGTAATGTTTCTTAGGGAGTTTGTATTTTTTTTCTCAATTTTTTCATTTGAATTATTTATTTTTATAGAGAGATTTAGTTCCCATAATTCTTCCATTTTAATGGATTACAGTTTGCTTTTCTAAAGAAAAGGTTTCTACTTCTGGTTTATGATTTTTAAAGCTAACATGCAGGCTTTATGGGTTCTCGGTTACTAGAATAATTTCTCATCCTCCCGAAGGTTTGCTGATGCGCGTTAATTGATCGGTCATATAATGAGGTAATATCTCCTTTGACAAGTATATATCTAATTCACCAATATCTCTAATATATCTAATATTCTGTACTGTAGGCTGAATAGAGCTCCACCAGGGTAGAGATCCTCCTGTATTAACCCATTTCCCTCTTAAGAATCTGACTTCTAACTTCTCAACAAAATGAACCCAAGGAACAAAAACGATATGAAGCACAGAAACTCTTCAATTGATTTTATCCGGCGATCTTGGCGTTGAAAGCTATTTTAAAAAATCTTGGCATTCAAGATATTGATATATGAGTGTAGCAAATCCTGCTTGAGCCTTTGATTTTTTTGAACTCTATATGTTTCACAATGGTTTGTTTTTCCTACAAATTTTTTTTTCCTGAAATTAACTTATTAGTTTGCTGCCCTTAGTATTGAAATGCTCTATTAATTTGCTTTTTTGAACTCTATTAATTTGTAAACAGTGACGATAATGAATAATAACATTTTTTCTGAGTATATTTGCATTTGTCAAGTCAAACATTAGCACATTGAGGGATTTGCTGCCCTTAGTATCGAAATACTCTAAAAATTAGTATTTTTTTCTTATGAAGAGATACGATTTCAGAGCATTCCCATGTTGAAAGAAGGATATTGGAAATTGAATCCAGCGGTTTATTAATTAGATAAATTGCCACATGATGGTATTTTATAAAAAGAAAAAAAGGCAAACATGCCTTAATTGATACTATTGTTCATATATTTGCCATGGGAAACCATAAACAAGCATGTCATGCTTGTTATTCCTTTTCTCCGAGATGTGAACCTAATTTTGGTTTGGCCAACCGAAGGATATCATTGTGGCTTGTTTTATATTGTTGACATTGAAATGGCATGGTTCTCATTAATCTTTGTTACTAAATATGTTCAGAGTATGGAGTCCCATGCTTGGATATTGATGTTGATGGGTAATTACGATACCCAGGTTGTCAGCCTGATCAAAAGGGCAGCGTATTTTGTGCTTCTTATGTTATCATTATTTTTCTTCATTTCAAATTGTATAGAGTTTTTTCATTCATCTCAATTAACACATAATAGTGGGACAATTTATGATTTTGAATTTCAATCTAGAGGCATAGCTCAGCTATCCTGTTCTGTCACCACATTGTCCTAAATTAACATGACATACCTACATCATTAACAGTCTTATGTTGTGTGCGATCAGCTGTTGAGAGGTGTTTCCTTCTGAAGCTACTTGATGTTGAAGGAGGGCAACTTATGCAGGTATTTTACAAGCACAAAACTCAAAAAATCTATAAAGCTAAAAATTTAGGTTAATTGTCCTGTTTCTTAAAAACTACAAAGCAACATGTCACGCTCCAACATCATCCTTTCATGTAAATGCAATTAGTTAATCGTTTGTAGTCAATGCCCTTCATATATTTTGAGAAATATTATTTGCAACTGATAGCAATGGAGCATCGCCCCAAACTACTATTATTGCTTCTCAAGTTAAAGAAAGACAACAGGGTGTTAAACACTACCTGAGAAATATTTGTTTTTTCATTTCTTAGGTAAAATTATTTTATAGAGATGTTGGTACTCTCACCAAATTTTATCATTGCAGAATCTAAAGTAAGAGGTTTTCTTAATTGTTGTAATCAAGATATTAGTTGGTGTGCCATCATTAATTTCAGTGATCAATTGTTATGTGAATTTTTCACTAATTGGAATGCACATATAGGCTGTTGGGATTGTTCTTTGGAGGCAAAGAGCAGCCCACTTAGAAGAGCAGGTTTAAATTGCTCTTTTAAAGAGACCCAAATTCAGCTCTTTCACTCTTCGAAAGATCTAAGAGCACTAACAACCAAACATACTTCCATCTCCGCTAGAGCAGAGAGCCGATCTTTGCCTCCAAAGAGCAATCCCAAACACAGCCATACTAAGATGTGAGAGAGTACCATTATAGTTGGTATAAGATAAGTAAATATTGGTGAGGATGCAATAGTTCTCTATTCATGGCTGCTGCTTTGAAGGGTCCTGATGAACATCGCCGAGCCAAAAATGTGAGCACTAACCTTTCATTTCTCCTAACTACCAATGTTTCTCTCAAACCATGCATCTTAGGAGAATGCCCAAGAATAGAGGGCAAAAAATGCTTGCTTTTTTTTGTCCATTTTTAAAATAAGTTTTTTAAGGCAAACATAATGCTCTAAGGCTGTATATACTCTAATTTATTTCAGGCGTAAGTTAGGAAAAAGTGTCAGTTTTTTTATAAATCCATTGGTGAGGAATGAAAGATGGAGGGATATTTTATTATTTTGGGTTTGTGTCACTTGGTTTCTATTTTGAACTTGTTTTAATATTAATGTTTAATTTAAGCTTGTACTAGTCTTTTCTCTGGATTATTGCAGGGATTGATGAAAAAAGGAATGGATGATCACGAGTACCAATGTCGTATAGATTAAGAACAAGGGCTTTCTTCAATTGGTTTTCTTTTGTTAAAACAGAACACCAACTTCAACTGGGATTAAGATTTGATTTAATTTTTTTATTTCCCTTGGTGATTGATATTTTAACTAAGAACTTGTGCATTTATCCTATACTAGTTCATGAATGCTTCTACCCAGTGATAGTTCTTTAGAGGTGGTCCAGGCATACAACTGGTCATACTCCTTGTTTAGATGAAGGTTATGATGCATGCCAACTGAATCACCTGATTGGAGTATGTTTATAGCAATCAGGTCCAACAAATTGATGGCCCATGTTGTAATTTCATTGCAGCCACTTGTATGATAGTTTTAGTTATGAAAGGGGTGAGGATGCTTATAATTTGATTAGGCATTTGGAAATAGACAATTAATTTTTATTGCTACTCTTGAGTAGTTAAATATTTTGCCCACATGCAACGCATCTGCAACTCAACTAGTATATATATACTTAATAAAGAGGATTACTTCCTATTTCTTTTCTTGAATGGTCTGATTTTTCTTCCACAGTTTCCCCTCAAAGGACGATTTCTTCCTCGTTATATATTTCTATACTATATTGCCTTTATATCAAAACCCTTGATATGACCACATTCATTGTCATCCTACCTCATAAGACTAGCTACAACCAAATCTTATCTTAAGCATCAGAAACTCAGATTTGGTCCTTACTCCTTACCTCAGCCTACAGAACCTTACCGTCTCTCCATTTTCAGCTTCATTTTTCCACCTCCATTGACACGGCAAGCTGGTTGTAAAGTTTTTCTTTAGGTTTTCTCTGATTTTCATTCCTACCTCTCTTCTATATCCCGCTCACCCAATTACCCCTTTGCATTTCTATGTTTAAGCTCTGCAGCATCGCCATGGAATTGGATGCAGTTTCTTTGAATCCACGCCCCGTAGAAGAAACATTTTAAGGCTTATCATGGCCAACATATGGGGATTGTTTCCAGCTTTAACCTATGGTAGTCCCAGGTCAATATCTGCACCTAACTTTTTATGTTTATTTGTTTTAGAGCATCATTATCCTTGGCAGTTAGCACAAGAAAAGGAAAAGACATTGCTGATGCAATTTTATTACCCTATGCATAATGGAGTACGATAGTGGCGGAATATTTTTTGTGCTAAAGGTAAAAATCCAAGTACTCCTTCAAATCCTAAATACTCTAAAACACGTTTTTAAAAATTAGTGCTTTCCACCCCTCTATTACTAAGGCCTATTTTTATTTCAGTTTATTTTTGTGCTTTTTTGGTGGTCTGGTTTTAATATGTATTCTTATTTTAGTTTACTTTTTTCCCTCTAATAAATAGTTTGGTGTGTAGGTATATATGGGGGTGTAGTAGGTAATATTGTAAGTAGTACATAAAATAATAATGGGTGTAGAGTATAAAGACTCACACCCTAATTTTTTTCCAATTTTCTTCCCTTCTATTCCCTTAACTTCTCTACATCTAATCTCATCAAACACTAGACTCATCAAATTGATAATCAACTCCAAAGTTTACTAATTTGGTATCAGAGCAAGACGATTCTAGTTCGACAGAGTTGCCGAAGTCATGTAGCAAGTGCTGGAAACAGCATGACGTCACGCTGACATCAGCGGTCAAACAGTTGACCATTAAACACTTTTTCCCAACTTAGTTGTGACCATATCTCCACCTGAGCAAGATTAATTCTTGGGTCGAGATGTTTTTTGTCATCCAGGAAGGTTTTCGAAAAAAAAATTGTGAGAGGGTTTCACGTTTTTCTGTGGTTTCCAGCTTTGTGAGACCTCATATGGATTCTAACGACATGAATTTGGATTGAATTTCATCAGGATTATGTCTATTGTAACGTCCCTAAGCTCAAATCATGAACAATATGCCTCGGTACGTGTGCCCGACGGTCCACACGTCGAAGACTGTACTGATGAACTAAGTAATGTCTATAGATCAAATTCGACGGAAGGGATTTTGTATAAGTAGGCTAGGTTATGGGTTAGTGAACCCTCGTACACCCAACCTTGGTGTAGCTGTTTCGTACCTAAGCCTAGGGCTAGGTTAAAAAGGGAAATAAATGCCCTCATTCATATTTGCATTCAATACCTCTTTTATTGCTTATCATTTGGAATTAAGAGGAGAGAGGATGAATCGGGTGTTGAATGCGGATTGAATGCGAGAACGATCCGTTCTCGAGGCTAGCAGCTAAGGGTTTGGAGCAAAGAACAAGCCGTTGTTCGCTTGGTGAACCCTAGTACGATTTAGAAGCAAGGATTGGGGATTTGGATGAAATCAAGGTATAAAAATTAAGCTTAATAGTGAAATTATATTAGTAATGGTTTTTATTCAATTTAAGATCAAAGAATCATAAGAAATGAGGTTTGATTTGAGAAAGAAAAGAGAAAGAATGCAAGAACCCAAGGACAGATGAAATCTGTTCATTTCGACCGATCGAAATTTGGTTCGATCGATCGAAATGGACTTAAGAAGGAAGAATTCGAAGTCTGAAGAAATTCGTTCGATCGAATGAAATGTGTTTTGATCGATCGAATATCACACTCGATCGATCGAAACGTATAGAACAGAGATTTTGAAAAAGCTTGCTGTGAGGATTCGACCAATCGAAATATCTTCGATCGGTCAAATTAGAAATTCGATTGATCGAATTAAAATTCGTTTGATCGAACTCTGTGGTTTGTTAATTAGCTTCTGAGGGATTCGACCGATCGAAATATTTTCGATCGATCGAATTAGAATTCGTTCGATCGAACGATGTATTGGCCAATTAGCTTCTGTGGGATTTGACCGATCGAAATTATTTTCGATCGATCGAAATTGTGATTCGTTCAATCGAATTGGAAAATCGTTCGATCGAACTGAAAAGTGTTGTGTATATTTTGAGGGGTTCGACCGATCGAAACGGGAATTCGATCGATCGAAATTCCTAGATTCGGGATTTTGTTGTGTTTTGACTGAGAGATTTTGGGGGAATCTTTCGAGGTATGTTTAGCATCGTTCTAATAGGTGAACCATGAATTTGATATGTTTAGGTGACCTAGTGTTGTATGATGCGAAGCAAACCCAAACGGCGGATTGAGCGCGTGCGAGTTAAGATTTTGAGGTAGGGAAAACTTGATATCATGCGCATTTACTACATTAGCATGTGTGTTATGTTATGATGCATTCTTTGATTCAATCATGTGAATTTCGTTTATAACTTCGAATTAAAAAAAGGCCTGTGCATAAGTATGTTTCCAAAATGTGTAAGATTTATGGAATCTTTCAAGATTCAATCCAATATGTGTGTATGAATTTCACACTTTATTCCGACTTTCAAACTAAACTATAATTATCACTTCACACGGCGATGAGCTATATGTATGCACTTCGATTTAAGGTTCTAACTATGTATAACTGTGGATCGACGCAGGATATCCGTGACGACAAATGGTCAATCCGTACACCCTTTGTGCTATGTGTGATTTGTGACTCCTACCGTATAACGGTAATTATGTTCAGCCAAGTGTTCAACCTTATGAGACCTTGGATATATATGAAAATGGTTCACGTGACGATGGTGGGTATTCCATCGGGGGCTCGAGGCTATAGTTCCTCATGCAATACATGAAGTAAAGCACTTTTAAGTTTTCTTTTCATATGTTGAGACAAAGATGTGAACATGAGTTTTAATTTCCAAACAAGCATCGCATATGTATTTCAGGTCATGACAATCACACTGTGCATATGTTCTGATCAACTTTATTCCATTATGCCATAAGATATATGTTTGATGTTTATGATACGCATACTATGAGTTTTTCCCTACTGAGCTTGGATGAAGCTCATTCCTCGACTAAATGTCACAAGTTCAGGTGAAGACGTTGGAGTGGAGATCTCAGAGAGAGGATCCTGATTATTCTCCGGGGAAGGAATTAGAAGAAATTCACCCCGAGGATTGTTTTTTGTGTGCTAGGCCTGGTATGTCCGGCCTTAGGTTGAGAGATTAGAGTTGTTTTGGTTAATGTAAAGGTTATGTACTAAATTAAACCCAGATTGTAATTCTTTTTGGTGAACCATGTTTCGGTAGGGAAGGGTCCTTACCGGTGGTTCTCGTCGGTTCTTTTCCATAGATATTCGTATGGAATTAGAACCGTCATTTTGAGCTTTTGTTGGGAAGCATTAATACCTCTTCTTTATTTTGTTTATGATAGTTAGTTATGGTTATGCCTTATTTCCGCTGTGCGAATGATATGTCATGTATTCGTTCGGGATTCGGCCTTAGCGCCAACCCACTGACAGCGCGGGTTTCAAGGTGTCGAAATCCGGGCTGTCACATCTATGGCATCCGTTTCCAGATTTGATGCAGTTTGGATGAAGTTTCGATGTCTTTGGGTTTTGGTGAAATATCGCCTAATTTCACTGCTTTTCAAATATCTGAAAATCTTGTACATTTTGATCTTTTTTTTGGGTGGGTTTGGATCGGTTTCCCATTTCCTTTTCCAATTGTGATCTCACTAAATTTGGTGGCATATTGAGTAAGTTATGATGCTTGTTGTGATGCATTTACGAACCATGAAACTACTACTCTATAATCTCATACAGTGTAGTGACGAAACACAGTTGGAGCAAGGTAGATTATAATCACGGTAGCTCCAATTTCTAATAAGATTTTATGATTTTGAACATCAGCGTAGAATAAAAGCAGTTAGATAAAGTGACAATGATAGTAGCCAAAGAGACAAAATACGGGTATGGGTTTAATACGGCAAGCGAAAAAATCGGAAAAAAAGGGCAAAAAAAATAGAAAGGTAAAAAAACTGTAAAAGAAGACGAAGAAAATGGAGAAATCGGGAAAATTTGAGAAAAGGGCGAGATAATATTATTATTACTTTCTTAAGTTTTAAAACGGTTATTTCAAAATATGGACAAAAATGTTTAATATGCGAAATATGCATATTATATGAAAATACGTGTTTTATTCAAAAATAGGTTGTTATACGTGTTTAGTATGTTGTGGAAAAAAAGTGTATTATACGCATATTTTTTTTAAAAATGCCATATTTTGTCACAATGATAATAGGCATACCTAGCACATGCCTAAAAAGCTCAAAGGATTTTCTCTTGAATGCGGGAAGAAAGTACCAACCTAAATACCTACTGACCGAATTCGTAAATATATACCTGACCTCTTTCGGTAAAAAGCACCAGGTTCCTTACTTCAGTTGCCCATTCAACAAATATGTCATGAGAGAACCCCATTTCCAAACTGGCCATGGACACTAGAACAACCTAAAAAAAGGGAATAAGTTTAGTGTATAGTGTAAAAAACTTAATATTTAAGAAAGGGTACCTTTATTCGCGCCTACCACTTTACTGGTGGGCACCTACGCTAGAACCCATTGACCACCTTAAATCAGACGATCGTGACTGTTTTTCATTCTGATCTTCGACACAACAGCTCTTGAGTTGATGGGCTTGCCATCAGATGGTAAAGTTTCATATTTCACTTGACAAAGATCCCAAAAGGTGGCCCTAAAGTCACATGGCACACATCACGCTCAAACTTGATTTTAAGGCCATATTTTGTGATCTGTGCCATGTGAAATCAGAAATTTGACTGTTTAATGGCACACCCATCATCTCAAGATCCATTGTCGGAGATCAGAATGAAATATGATCACGACGTCTGATTTAAGGTGGTCTATGGGTTTTAGCGTAGGCGCCCACCAGTAAAGTGGTAGGCGAGAATAGAGGTACCCTCTAAGAAAACCAAAAATACTAACCTTTGGACCTGGCATCGTCTCAAGCTCGTTCTTGTTGATTAGGAGTGTAACATGCCTGCAATATCCTCAGTAACTCTTAAGCATCCACCATAAAATGGGTTTATAAGAAATTATTTAAATGCATAGCAGCAATTTATTTAACACAGCTTAAAGCATTTTCTAATGTGACGACGGCATAATCATTTAAATTCTTACACAATGGATCGAACAGCCAGGAGAGCTTGAGACTACTAAGGTGGTGGTGTTTCGGGGGGAGGGGGTGTAGTTTCCAAATGGGACCGACTCCCCTAACCATCATCTAAACACCAAAATGATGTTTAAATGATCACATACCATCAATCGTTTAAGATTAGATCATAGATTGAAAAGCAATGGGCCCAAAAATCACACTTTTTGGGAGTTTTGAGTCATCCGATCTGTGCACTTTACCACCACCATTGTGCTTAGTCATAATGGCTAAAACATTTTCTAATGATAGATTGCCACTTGAGCATTTAAATTGATCATAAATGTGTGCCACATGTCATAATAGAAAACCACAATTCAATGGTGTGAGATCAAAATCTCTAATTTAATGGTGGAAGATCCTTTAAACTCCATTTGGTGTTTACATGTGGGACAGCAGACATTATCCCTTCCAAAACTATAGGAAGCTAAATGAAGGTATTCTATGGTCTATGGAAACCCTTAGAAGAGCAGAAAACCCATAAAGTATGGCCTTAGCTTCCTAGCAAACCCTAACAGCTGGGAAACAGTAACCAGGCACTACATGGAAATATCAAATGCATAGTCCAACAATATTATGCTGATTACCATCTCTATAGTTTGGATTTCAAAAAATATAAGCATAACAGTGATAATTCAACTCCGCCAATCTTTTATTGTTTTCTTAGTAAGAAAGGGGGTTGTACCTCACCCATGCATTAAGTGTTAGTGTCATAAAAATATACAAAGGAAATGATAAAGAAAATGGTGTATTCTCTGCCAGGTGTGATAAAATTAGTAGACTTACTTCAAGAGAAATGCGTTGTCACGTGTATGTTCAAACGACTTTGCTATTGAATCACTCATCCACTCGAGAAAACTTTTTACGTAATCGATCGTGCTTGTGGCGACATTTGTCAGAAAGAAGATAGGATACATCAGATGATTCTGTGTCCAATACTGCAATTTCCATCAAAATTTATTATTAAATAATTTCTACGACTTTACAAAACAGAAGAAGACAACAAAATCTTCAATTTGACTGACCTGTTCCAATGTCAAAATAAGTTCCAATACTCGCCCAGACGTATCAACAGGAAGCAGTACGTTCCCATCCGCTTTCAGGGACTTAAGTATTGCATCTAAAAGAAATATAAAATTAATACCCAACAGCACATTCCCATCCGCTTTGAGTTCAGCCATGTTGAAAGTTCATTGAATACTTTGAATCAGATGATCAAGATCATTTTTCGTCCCAATCTTTCACACGATGGATCTTGAGATCATGGGCGTACCATCAGAACATCAGTTTTTTATTCCATGCGTCACATTTCCTAGAAAAGTGACCTTAACATCATGTGAAACTCATCACTCTCAAACCTGATTTTAAGGTCACCTTTTTTAGATGTGTGCCACGTGAAACAAAAAAATTGACCATCTGATTGTACACCCACGATCTCAAGATTCATCGTGTGAAAGATTGGGACGAAAAATTATCTCCATCATCTGTTTCAAAGAAGTCAATGGGTTTCAGTGTGGGTAAACTCAGATTCTGTGGGTGAATTTAGAGGTACTCAAAAATGATATGCTTACCTTCTTTAGGAATAGATAATAATATTGAAAACCAATGACACACAGCAGTAAATTTTCATGACTTGGAAGATGTGATGTAGGTAAAAGAGGAAGCAGATCACATAAAGAGAAAATTAGAACACATAATCAACAAATCTTCACACTTCGATCCATCACAGAGTATTGAGAGAGCATCACACTTGATCAACAAGGGCTATGTTTAAAGAAGGAAAATTACACCATTTGGCTCGTATTCCCTCTCCAATTATTTTCTAGCAAGGTTCGATGAGATTTGTTGCAGTGTGAATTCAAGCCCTTTTACTCCAAAATACATGATATTAAAAAAAAGGTGAAATAATGCTTTTTTACTGTTCTGTGCCTATCAGAAATCATCTGTAGCATCAAACTAGGTATGTTTGGATCAGGTTTTATCACTGAATCTAATAGCTTTCATTTCATTCAAATCAAGAATGTATTGAGAATTAAATGCAGCATAGGTTGCATAAACTCAACACGCCACAGCTCGCATCACAGGACTGTGTACAGTGAGGGAAACAAAACAACCATTGGCAGGCATACTTCCAACCAATGGTTGTTTTGTATCAATCCTGTGATGTAGCAGTATTGGGTATGGTCCATCTTGCAACCTATGCTGCATTTAATCCCTTTTTTCCCAAGTTGATCAGTTCATGCTTCATATATTTTTCTTTGGATTGAGTTGATTGAGGCCACTTGTAATTGAGCTTCAAGTTTCTCGTGTTTGGACATATGCTACAAGTAAGAAGGATGTGAGACAGTGAGTTCATTCAGAAGAGGATTGAGATGGCATCAGATATATGATTTTCTTAGAGGTCTTCGGCCTTAGTATGGTCAGTCACACACTCAAAGTCTAGATACTGATCTGTTGACATCCCTTATGGATGTTTTCACCATCATACAGGGCGACGAGTGTCACTCAGTCATCAAGTCGGGGCTCAGCAATAATTCTGCAAGGTTAAAACTCAGAAAAATCCGGTAAAATTCAGCAAGTTCGGGAAATATTTGGAGAAAAAAAGTAAAACAAATAAATAAAAGAAGATTAAAAAGTATAAAACAATTGAAAATCACGATTTATTGAAAAAATCATGAATTATTCGTGAACGTCATGATTTTTTTAAGCACACAAAGCTTTGAAAAATTGTGAATAATTCGCAGAACCTCAATTTCGTGAATTATTAGCGAGCTCTTCAAAAATTTGGAGAATTTGGTGACTATGGTGTCACCAAGTAGTGATTACTGTTCCTCAGTCACCTATTCAGAAGGTTTGCCTTCACCTCTGAGACTCGTGGACCACCTTCTTTTGAGACTTGTGCTCCTTCCGATATAAGTGGCAAAGGGAGATCAAGTAGATGTGGTCCTCGAATGGACATCTCAGATGCACCTACTATAATATGGCTGGCACAGTCAAGAGATTTGCTATCATCTTCTTGGTTTTCCTGCCCCTTCATCAACTGATACCGCACATATTGATGCTCCCGAGGATCCATCTCTCACTTCGACTAGTGACTTTGCACCAACGGCTTATTCCAACCACCACTAATGCTTCTCCTACCACTCCCGAAACCTCAGTTATTGCTGCTTCAGCCCTTCATGCCTCACCATTATCATATCTCACCTAGGTCATTGATTCAGATGCATCACACTACTAAACAGGGATGTGTCATTTATTTTCTCCCCATCTATCACCTTCGTCTATTGCCAATGTTCATTTAGCTGATGGATCACTTGCGTTAAATGTGTTGGTAGTGTACCGATCCTTAGGGCTGTCAATGGCCCTGGTACAGTCGGCCCGAGCCTGAGCCTAGCCCAGCCTGGTTTGGGGTGGGTACAGCCAGTTAGGGCTTAAATCTTAAACCCCAAGCCCGAATATATCCAGGCCAAGCCAGGCCCGATTGGTAGTTGGGCCGGGTTCGGGCCTAGTTAATGGAGTCAAAAATAATCGGGCCTACCAAAAGCTCGGCCAGGACAAGCTCGATTATGTTAAGGGGAAAAGACCAGATTAACCTGAACCTATTTGGAATATAGGCCCAGCCAGATTTGTAGTTAGGCCAGGTTTTGATGGGGAGATTTGAATATCCGATTCAAACCCCGCCTATTGAGGACCGAAGACCCAAAAAGGAATTCAAGATGCTACGCACCTTACGAAAGACGCAAAGGAAAATAAGGAAAGCAAGGAGCAGCTAAAAGTGGAACAACTTTTGTGTAAAATCGATCGATTGAAGTTCTACCCCAATCGATCATATTCGACCCAAGAGGCATACTCAAATATTACCGTCATTCGGTCCATCGTCGATCGATCAAGGCTTAAAATCAATCGATTGAGACCGTGTGCGAACTTTTGATTAAAAGTCCAACTTATGGGCAGACTTTGACTATTTTGCTTTAATTGGTTTCTAGGACTTTCTATTTTTATCTTTAGGGTTTTTAGCCTATATAAAGAGGCTTGTAAACAACATTAGTAACTACTTAATGGTTATTGAATTTTGCTTATGCAACTTGAGAGTTGTTATTGAAGTTTTCTTCGAGAGTGTGACTCTCTCAAAACTTAGAAGTACAATTCTTCTTTCCACGTGCGGCTTGGTGCGAGGCCAACTTTTCTATCTTTCTTATCTACTTTTATCTCCGTCTTACATGTAAGTGCGTGGTTAATTTTCTAGTTAATTTTATTTCATAAATCTGGAATTAATTGTGTGTTTTGCTTGCTCGATCTTTCCGTAACCTAACCTAAGATCGTTCAACCGTCCTAACACAAAATTTCTTCAATTTAAACCCTTTGATTTTCAAATACCTAGAATCTTTTTATTGTTAATTCCGCACGGATTCGACAAAACCTACTAGTGAGTTCGTTTGAAACCCTAAACTCTTGGCGATCTAGTTATCGCTAAGAACCCTAATCTTCTAGATCTTATAGAGAACATACTGCAGAAGTAACACTATTTTGGGCCTAATTAAATTATTTAATTGAAATTTCATTTATTTTCCGTGTTAATTTGCTAGTAAATTTATATTTCAATTGTTTACATTAATTCACAAATAATCTCAGCCTATCATATTTGCATCGTGCTATATCCTGCATCAGGTTTGGGCCTAGTTTTTAATATAAAAAATTGGGCCTGCTAGAAGCCCGTCCTAGCCCAACCCGTTGACAGCCCTATTGTCCTCTGCATTTATAACTGACAAAAGTTCTACATGTTCCTGATTTATATTTTTATTTCCTCTATGTAAAAAATAAACTTGTAGTGTAACATTTTTTCTACTCATTGCATCTTTCAGAACTCGAGTTCAAGGAGGACTTTTGGGTATCATTATTTCTATTAATGGATATCATTATTTTATTAATGGATATCATTATTTTATTACTTTTGCAGATGATCATTCTCATGCTTTATGTGTATTTTTATTAATGCCTCATGATGAGGTTCCCATGTGTTCACTACTTTTCACAATATGATCAAAACTCAGTTTGGACATACAATCCATGTGCTTTGATCAGGTAACATTGAGGAATCATTGGGCAGAAGAAGGATGCTTCACTTGTGGGCATATAAAACTTCACGTCTCGCATCTCACGCCTCAACGAGATGAGTTGAGGGTGTGATTCGTTCCGAGAAGCAACACAAAAAATATTAATTTATAATTTAATTTATATAGGGTGTTAGGCTTGTACACCATTGAAAGAGTACCACTCATTCTATTTGTATGCACAGCACTATTTTATCTTACCGTATCCTATATATGTGATGATCTCGTGAATGGCTATCATGGTGTACCCAAATCTATGCACACTAGCATCACTATTTTTCTTAATTTTTAATGGCTAATATTAAAGATCCTTGATCGGACGGTATACAATTGATTAACAGGTGTGATTCTTTTACTAAGATGTTCTCCAGTCATGAACAGCCACTTGGACCGTTAAGATTGATCCTAAATATTTGCAACATGGCATAACAGTGAGGTATTCTTTGATGGTGTAAGATCAAACGACTATTTTAATCGTGTAAGATAATTCAAAAGGTTATTTTCGCGTCACGCCATCTCGCCGAGACGTCTTGCCAAGATGCGAGATGTCTCGGTCATGGGGCTGTTCGAGACAACTTGGAAATCCGAGATTTCAAACCATGCTTGTGGGGATGTGTGGCTTCAAGGTCTGGTCTTGATGCACAGTCGTGCATGGAGAGATGCTAAGATGGCAGCTGAGTGAGCCATGCGGCCTTTGTGATACACGTGTGTGGATGATAGGACAGAGTTGCATACTAGTATGGCCCCTGGGGCTCAAAGTGGGCACATGTTGCCGAGTGACTTTGGTGTAGGCAACTGGTAGTGTTGCATGGCCAAATTGGGGACGAGAGGGGAGTGGGGATTGAGATGTCGCATGACCTTGGTGAGGGCAGGCAAGAGTGTTACATGGTCTCGATGTCGATACACATGTCGCATGGCCTTGGTGTTGATGGGCATGCAAGAGTGTCAGATGGACCCGATGGATGTTGATTAGAATATAAAGGGAGCATGTCAAACTATACATTAAAGTTGTCTTGCTGCTTTTTAATGTTTAATTTTGAGTCCAAAACAATATTTATGTACGTTAACTTAGAGGACCCAAATAGATAACGTTCTGAAGGTTGCATCGATGGCCTATTAAGGCTTTAGTATATCCTTAGGGAAGTGCTTGAAGGAAAATGTGCAATGACACACTAGGTGAGGCATGAAATGACGGTCTCTATATTGGTTCGTATATACACAAGCATACCCAATAAATAGGCATGCTTTGGCGTTAGAGAGGGTGACCTCCCTAGGAAATCGATGTCAGCTAAGTTTAGGGGCAAAACTCTAGTTGTTAAGGGGGCTTGTCTGGGCAGATATAACAGGATGGGTGACCTCTTGGAATGTCCATATACTAGGGGACAAGAGGTGGTCAGGGTTTGCCAATGGCCCTCTGGTTTACACAACTCCTGGGTTGTGAGCAAAGGGGGTTTCTTCCCTTTTGGTTTTTTTCTTAGTAGTCTCTTACTACCAGTGAGGTATGTACTATGCTTTTTTTCTTTCGTTTTTAATATATTTTCTTCTTTGCTGATCAAAATAAATAAAAAATGGTGGAACTAAGATTGGCGGAGTAGCATTTGTGGCAAATCGATGTAATTTACTTGCGGGCTACGTGGAACACGATTATGCATGTTGGCTTGACACATCGGCGTACACTAGGAGTTGAATAGCTTGTGGCTCAATGAGGAGCTCGAGATCAGGGGTGAGAGAGTTGTTTTGGGCAAGTAGAGTCAAACACAAGCTACCAGGTTCAGTATTGTGGACGAGACTTGTTAGAATAGGACATGATGTGATTTGACATTCTATTGTTGAGTACAAGGTACTAGGGCGATGGCACAAGATGAATTACAATAGGCCAAGCAAGGATTGAGATTGGCACTAGAGGAAAGCCTTTAAACTGACATGGGATTCTAGTGTTGAACATGTGACCATGGATCAAAATCTCGGTTTTCCGATACATATCATCCACCATCAATACCGAGACGATACGTATTGCATCACCAATACATTCAATGTATCAGTGATAAAATGAAAAAAATGACATTTTCTTTTATCGGTAAAAGGATATATTGAAATGCCAGCAAGGTGCTGGAAAGAACAATACAACGAATGGCCAACAAACAAGGGCCGCAAACCAACCAAAAGACGCAGCAATACAGTAAAGTAAAACAACAAACACCCCTATCAATTCATCAGGTATGTATCGCTGATACATACCCAATGTATATTAGGTATGTATCGCCGATACATACCCAATGAAAAAAATGACATATATTAGGTATGTATCGCCGATACATACCCAATGTATCATGTACCGCTGGCCTGATATAACAATACATATTGAACGATACGCACCGGTTTCGTCCAAGATTTCAACCCATGCATGTGGCATGCATTGATTGAGAACCATGGCATTATACGAGTCATTACATTACACAATGGCCCAGGAAAAATGAGTTTCTGCCATTGGGGAAATGTTATTAAAGTTGATTGAGTTAAGTTTGACTTTGATGTGGAGATGTGGGGGTGCCACACGAGGCGGACGCTGAAAAACATTGTCCCTTGACAAGAAGCTCTTAATAGCCTCTTTAAGGTAAACGGTTTAATTAATTATGACTTTCTTAAGATATCCAAATGTCAAATAATCTAGGTAGCAATGAATATGAATGAATTGATGGCTGTAAACAACAAATTTACGTAGAAAGTAAATCTATCACAAATGAATTATAACAAATTTCCCCTTACTAGGAAAGGGTTTTATTAAAATGTCGGACTTTACACTTCTGGGTATCACAGTCGATTCCTCATCAATTACATCAAAATGAATACCTCTAATTAAAAGCTACTAAACAAAAGTAAAATAAATACATCTCTAAAATAAATAGAATAAATCCCAAGTCTAGGTCTCCATTGACATCTTCATCTTCATAGCAATAGATGGACGAGCAGTAGGTTGTCTTCGTAGGAGGCTCAGAAGATGTGAAATACGAGACTACGGATGAAAGAGCCCCTTATTCAAAAGCTGGACCTGTCTGATCGATAGGCGTGAGTCATTATTTATGGGAGCGAGAAGCTCGTGGATGAACGTCATGACGAAATCTTGGTGTCTCTTTTCGAAATGAATTCAAATACCGGATCCATGTCTCTTGATGATTGATCATCCAAAGAAGTAGTATTTTGATTGTAGGGTTACATGTTCGTTGGTTAACCATCATCAGATTCCTTAGAATTAGGTGATTATTAGTTTTCTCTTAGATTTACACCATTGAATTGATGATTCAATTAATTCATGATAATCGTTGGATTTAACAAAAACCTTAAGAATTGGTCAATATATAATAAATCCACGGTTGGATCGTATTATGATCATCTGGCGAAGAGTCAATGAGCCCACCATTGGATTTGATAATAATCCTATGATTTAGTCAATTTATAATAAATCGACCGTTGGATCTCATTATGGTCCCGTATTACGATCATCTGACAAAAAGTCTACGAGTCTAGCATTAGATTTGACCAAAATCCTAAGATTTGGTCAATGTATAATAAATCTACCGTTGGATCTCATTATGGTCTCGTATTACGATCGTTTGACTAAAAGTCAATGAGCCCACCGTTGAAATTGGCTAAAACCATCTATGTAACAAATTCACCGTTAGATCTCATTATGATCAGATATACGATCATCCGACTAAAAGTCAACGAGTCCACTATTGGATTTGACCAAAATCATGAGATTTAATCAATATGTAACAAATCCATCGTTGGATCTCATCATGATCTCGTATTGCAATCGTCTGAATAAAAGTCAGCGAGTCTACCGGTGGAATATACAGCCCACACGAGGACAGCATAAGTGACGACCAACGTGGGGGCTGCATAGGCAATGGCCCACGCAGGGGGTGCATAAGGCGCCAACCCATGCGGGGCCTGTGTAGGGGCTGACCCACGCGGGGGGCTGCGCAAGCAATGACCCACGCGGGGTCTGCTTATGACGACCCACGCAAGGTCATCCTAATCATTTGCATACCCGGCAATTGAATTTGACCAAAATCATGAAAGAATCTTCGATCTCGAGGCTAAGATCCAAACACAACATTTGAGGGAATGATGATCCAAACCGTGCGGGAAACTCTATGATTTAAATCTGGTGGTCTGATGGTTGTCATTATATGTTGGGGTAATATCCATTGTGGAGAAGTGTTTCGAGTGTCGAAATCCGGAATCATTTTATGGATTCTTGATTGCATCCCATACGAGGTATCGAATTTGTGGTTGCAATCCAAACGTACTAAGAATTAAGTAAGGGGTCGTAACCCGCATAGCTTAATCATTTCCGAATACGTAAGGAAT
The DNA here is from genome assembly GCA_021018995.1 of Chloranthus sessilifolius. NCBI lineage: Eukaryota > Viridiplantae > Streptophyta > Magnoliopsida > Chloranthales > Chloranthaceae > Chloranthus > Chloranthus sessilifolius. Next base: position 144,869,675 of record CM037589.1, read on the forward strand.
TAGGTACGTGTAGTAACGAGTAACATAAATTGCATCCCTAAATCATACATAGGTAAGGGTCGTAGCTTTTATCCTAAGCCCACCCGTATCAAAGGCAATCCGAACTCCCGAATAATATCTGCAATTATTCTCAAAGAACACTCTAAGTTAAAGAAAAGTCAAAGGAGGAAAATTCCAGGGGTAAGGAGAAGGAGACCAGGTACCTTGAGGCACCTAGGCGGAGAAAATTCAAGTCAAGTCTTCTGCAGCAGGGCTTACGCGCTGTCTAAACTTGGCTCTGGAATAATGAGACGAGTTGGCTACTTATAGAGTTACTGTGAAGATTACCGGGAGTTACCATCCTACGGTTTCTGCATGCATTTCATAAAAAATCAAGGGTTGAGAGAGCTGCATGGGCCTTAGCTTTCACACTGATTGAGAGAAGAATCTTCTCGAGATATCTAGCCTACGCGGGCAGTGGTTTGTCATGTCTTATATATGAATAGGAGGGATAACGAAACATTTATATGTGTCATAATTTAAGGGATGGTGAGTCTACTTGTTTGATTGAGCTGTTGGGAAGGCTAGGATATATGTACGCCCTGATCTATAGGGAAATAAGAGAGTATCAGTGGTAGTCTTCTCGCGTCTTTTCCTTAACTCAAGTCGCATTGGATGATAATTTAATTTAAGAAATTCTCGATCCTCCAAAGAATCTTGTATTTTGTTAGATTACGGCTTAAGATAAAGATACTTACAGTCATGGTATCAAAACTCGGCCGATACTAATACGTATTAGTTTCATCAAGAATTGATACTGAAACCACATCAAGAATTGATACCGAAACCACCCCGATAAAGGTATCAGGTATTATCGGTATCGGACCGATACTGACCAATACAACCAAATTGTTTTATATTTTTACTTCTTTTTCAAAAGGAAAATATCGACCGATACGGTATCAATGATACAGTATCCGTATCAACCGATACGTATCAATCCATGATGGGCCGATACGTATCTGTCCAAGATGGGCCGATACCTGATACCGATACTGAGTATACAATATATAGAGATTTCTCTTTACCGCTTAAGTGCATGGCGTACCTTGCTAATGAAAAATTTGTCAAGCATCCTATGATTTTTCATAAGATGACTTCTGAAATTTGGTATTCGATCCTTTTGCCCTTCAATGTGAAATTGTGTTGTTTGTATTTGTGTCAATCTCTTGGCAGGTTGGGGCTTGAGCCTTCATTTTGAACGGCCAAACTCTTTTGAAGCTTTGTGTTGCTTCCAGTGTTTCGGGGGGCGCATGACCAAACAAAATGATTGATTATTTAGAGGTAAAAGGAATTGGAGGGAAGAAAAGAACCAATCCTTTGATGATCTTTAAGAAATTGGAGTGTTAACACAAACACGAGTTGATCGTAGAGAAGCAATTGAGAGTTAGCACACTTACCCATTGGGTGTCTACAAATTAAATTTTGCTGGTTACCCACTTGGAAATCTGGCCCAAGCAGCTTCAGTGTGATGGCGGACCCAGGATTTTCTATTAGCAGGGTGAAATATGACTATATATTTAAATTGTTAAATCGTATATTTATAAAATATTTTAAACAAAAATACATTTTTAAAGTTTCACACACAGAGGTAGGGATGCAGACTCAGTTAACTGAAGCCAAAAAATTTGGTTTTCGATCCGGTTCAGCCGGAACCAAAACCGAACCAAAACGAATCGATTCAATTTTTATTTTAACTTTAGAAGAAACAAAACCGGAACCCAAAAACTTTGATATTTTCGAGTCCTTTTTGGTTTGTTTCATTTTTTAAAAATAATGAACTATTGTTTTGGTTTTTTAATCCTACCTAATCGGATTTCGATTTTCGCTGCCCAAAATCGAAACCGAACCAAATCAAAATCGATTCTGTTTGAATCGATTTCGAATCGACTTAAGATCCGGTTCAGGTCGGGGTTCAGTTTTGCACCCCTATATAGAGGTTTAGAAAGTTAAGAGATTTACGGTTCGGGATTTAGGGTTTAGAAAATTAAAGATTTAGAGTTTAAAAGTTTATGGTTTAGGGCTTAGGAAATGGATTTTGGGTTTAGAGTTTGCGGGATTACAGATTAGAAATTTAGGGATGAAACTGAGGGAAAAAGATAGAGAGAGAGAGAGAGACAAAATAGAGAGCGAGTGAGTCATTGAGAGAGAAATAAGGAGCGAGAGAGAGAGAGGGGGAGAGAGGGGGCGAGACAGAGAGGGGGCGAGAGAGAGAGAGAGAGAGAGAGAGAGGATGAGAAAAGGAGAGACAGCGTGAGTTATTATTATTTTTTATAATTACAAAAATAATAGGGTCCAGCAGGGGCGATTGCCCCACTCGCCAACATGGGTTCGCCACTACTTTAGTGAGCTTATTATATACCATGAGGGGGGGACAAGATAAGACTCTTCCGTGGGTAAGACAGCAAACATCAAACACAAAGGCTTTTTTCTAAAGAAGTCATAATACCCTCCCCCAACCGTCCCACCCCACCACCAAAATGAGAATCTGATGATTAAAGGGGATTCGAATAATGTAATCAAATGGGATATTCATGAGGTGTTGTATCCGTTGAGACTAGCAAGTGCTTTCAATGGAATCATTGATCAATGCTCTTCAAAGATTCTTAATATTTGGCATGTGCTTAAGGAAGCCAATGTTGAGCCATATACCTTTGCCAAAAGACTTCTCCAATTGTTGTGATGCATTAGATTGGGTTTGATGAGCTTGATTTGATCCTTCTTCCGGTATTGCTTGTATTACCTTGCAGCCAAAAGTACACACTTTTTTTGTACTCGTTTTATTCTATAATAGAATAATGCATTGTTTTGTTAGCTATTCAAATAAAAGGTAATATGCAACCACTGTTAGCGACAAACCATTAAGCATAGTGAACTAATCAAAGTGAGATACATTCATATTATTAGCAGCTCTTACCAAGAGTTTGGTTCTTCCTGTTAGAGATGTAATATATGGTGAAATATGTGTTAGTGAGCAACACCAGATACACTAGTATGAGAGGTGTGCATAAGAGGTTTTAGTCTCGCATGGAGTAAAAATGTAATTGGTCTCCATGTAGCCCTCTATAGAAAGGGTCACTATCTTTTTTTTATTTTTATTTTTATCAGTAAATAGAATATATTGAAAAGCCAGCAAGGTGCTGGAGGAAACAATACAAGTACAGGTCCATCAATCAAGGACCCCAAAAGTACCAATCAAAGGAATAGAAACAGAAGAAAAAAACAAAAACAAACACCCCCCACAAACAAACACCCCCCAAGAAAGGGCCACTATCTTGTAACTCAAAATATCTCAATTGGTAACAATGTAGTCCATTAGTGGCTATTGTGCTCTCCTCTTTCTCTCCCTCTTCGCCTTCGCCTCTCTCTCTAATAAATCCTAAATGAGTATTTCTCCTCTTTAGTTCTTAGTTTATTTATTTTCTATAACTCCGAGGCCATCAACACTTAACAAACAGAATAAAATAATATCAAGAATTCAAAGTACTCAAACTGTCATGTCCTCCGTAGTCAAAAGTTATTAGGAGTTTCACTCTTCCCTGGTCATCATAAGCTAAAATGGTTCTTAAATACTTTTATAAGCAAATATATCAAATAAGACAAAAAATAAACATAGAAAAAAACTAGTTAGATAATTGGTTTTCCAAAACAAACAATTCAGAAGATGGACTACCTAGAAATTCTTGATCCCGTTGACGCCGGGTAGGCTGGTTGTTTAAAGCATTATAAGCATCCGTTATTAGAACAGCTGGCCGCACAAAAGACTCTAGAACAGTTCCATTCAAGTGCCTGATAAACCATAGCAGTAAGCTTGTTTCTGATTCAATTCGATAAATAAATAAACCATTTATAGATATTAGTTTATTTGATGTAGGAATTTTTTATGAGAGGAATATAACCGTTCTTTACGATGGTTGAAGTCGACAGCATATACAACATCCTCTCCATCTTTTGTTATCTTCCATATAGTACCACCCAGCAAATGCCCAGCCACATGAGGTGCAATAACAATCCCCTCTCCTTTACCTATTTCAAGTTCAGTTAAAATAAAAATTAAGATATGCATATATATGTATATGAATGGATAATACATTAACTTTTTTAGGGTTGCTCCGAAAACATATACTAACCAGTCAGATGATGATTCTGAGAGTAAGTCAGTCTAGTCACATGTTGGAAAGCAGAATCAATATCGTCCAGAGTGAATAAATCAAAATCTGAAACTTGCTGCAAATAACAAATAAAAATTAGAGACATTATTAATAAATGAGGCCCGGGACTATACGTCCGGACGTAGCCCAGAGAGCCGCTTTCACATCAAATAGGTACCATGTGGCACCCATCATGAGGATCGGGGCGCCACGGCAACATAGATAAGATTGATCAGGTACCACTCAAAAAAATTGGACATGATCCAATGCATAACCACCGTTTAAAATGTGATCAAAGATGCCTAAAATCAATGCAACCAAGTTGATTGGGCATTACCTTATCTTTGACCCATCAAAAGAAGGGCAAAAAATTCATATATATATATATATTAAATCACATGTTCCATGGCTGATCAACCAAAAAGGAGTGTTGCTTTGTGTTGATCACGCCATCTGGCATGTGATTTGGCATCCGGGTGTAGCCCTATGGGGCTATGTCCGGATGCATTTCCCCAATTCTCTTAATAAATATCCATATACAACAGTCAACACAGAAAATCAAAGAGCCATCGGCCCATACTTGGCAACTTTTTATCTCTAAAAAATAAGCATAATATTTTTCCAAAAGAGAATAGGTGATGGAAAGTACTCGGACCCATTGAAGGGAAAAAACCTCAAATATAAGCATAGAATTTTCTAAATCCGAGACAATATGAAACATAAGGACTAAAAAAGATCTCACCTTCCGAGAAAGATAGTGATCGTACATGGTCAATAGACCTAATCTATATACGGGTTCCGTTGAAAAAACGGGAGCAGAGAGTCCAAGGTGTTTCATAGCATATGGCAAAGCACCAAGATGAAGTGTATCTGGATGTGATAGCAAAACAGCATCGATTGTCGAAGATATCCTGCCAAGTCATCTCATGCTTTCAAGAACTACGAAGACACTCAAACAAAAAAAAAAGCAATCTAGAGTACATGACAAATGACAAAAAGATCAAACACTTCTTAATCGAATAATTTTAATTTATGCATCTTCATTTTAAATTATCTGATAATTAATTTAAAATATATAGCAAATAATAGAATGACAGATTGATTTTCAGTAAATTTCTTACCCGATCCTAAGGTTGCAAAAACACCTGACATTGGAATGGTTGAGGTTGCGTATACAAAATGGGTGCACATCCATTTTAAAGTATCGGCCAATATTGGTACGTATCATCGATACATCATGGTCTTGGCCAATAGGCCCTATACTACCACCAATACTGTTGAGATATTTCATATTTGGCATCCTTATGGTATTACCATCTAGTATCAGTCATTGTCAGTTGATATTAGTGGCTGATTTGACCGATACAAGATGGTATAAGCCGAAACATGTCGGCTATGTAAAAATAACAAAGACTTTGAAGTATCAGTTTTAACCATTGTTTCTTCACTTCTTCATTTAGGTTATTTTGGGAGAGAAGAGGGGTGTTCCAAGTTTTTTTGCCATTCCAGATCCCATTTGAAGACCAAAACACGTCATTTAGTGAACAGGTGTCAAATTCGAAAAAAAAATTGGAGTCGCTGAGATGAAAATGATGATGATGATGATGATGAGCCGCATCATACATCTTTCTGTAAACTTGGACTAAATAGAGAGAATGGAATCGAATTTAAATCGCTGATGTAATGTAATCATAGAACATGTAATGGTGTAAGGAATAAATTCATCGCTGTATGGGGTAATATTTTCAAACATTCCTCAAGTTTTTACTTTTTGTTTTTAAATGCTTTTGTTTGTTGCACTTTGCTCATGCTTGACTTAAATTTGGACTAAAATCGACTAAATCCGTTAAGGTTATATTAGTCATTTTACACTAAAAATACCTCTAATGAGCCTCTCATTTTTTATTATGTTCAGTTTAAGTATCATATAGTTATACTTACAATTACTTATTAAACAAAGGCACTTTCTTAACTTTTTAATATATTCTTAAAGAACTATGTTGAAAAAAATTCAGCTGAACCGATCTTGTCCAATAGGTCCAGACTGAAGTGATGCCCTTGCCGATTTGGCAGCGGGTTTGGTTTTTAAAATATTGCTTTCAGGTTTCGAAGATGTCAAATCTGCTATGGAGTTATGGAAACTTCTGGAGAAGAACTATTTGAAGACATTCAATTTTTTATGTCCACCATGTCAACACAATTCCCTATGTACCAAAACGATGAGAAGAAATTCATTACTGAGAACATAAGGCATCAAGAAATCCTCATTTCTTAGTTGAAGCTTGTCAGGGAGAACATTGCACTTATTGTTATAAAACAATTTTATTTCGTCAGGCAAGTTATGTAAGAGTCAATAAGGCTTGCTATTTAGGGCAGCCAATTAGGGTTATTTTGAGAATGATCTAGAGGAGTATCTTTGAAAGAACGATAACTTCTTTTTTTGTAGCTGGGAAATAATTAAACACAAAAGTCACAGTGGGAGTTTGATGAAGTAACCTTTTTTAATCTCAGTAACAAGGAAATTCATTAAGCAAGCGCAAAAAACGAGAAGATACAAACCAGACTGCCAGGGCTAGTACGCAAAGGAAAAAGCCCGGCGGTGGGGCCTGTGACCGGGGCACGCGGCGTGGCCATCCGGGTCAGCCGTAGGGCTACTTTTCCTCTCCAAGTGTTGAGCATGACTGGTGCGTCAAGGCCATGAGGGCGGCACCGTATGTACTGGGCTGAGCCACGTTGACGTCGCGACACGTTGGGGTGGAGGGTGAAGACTTGGTCGCGACATGGACGCGACATGGTCAGTTGGCCTAGCGTTGCGGGAGGGCGTTGCGGTATGTCAAACCAAAAGGTTTGAGGTCCTCCTGCCATTTAGGCACTGTTGATGTTTAAACCATATATAGGGGGACATGAGTTGGGGTCCCCCGACCCTACACGTGCACTAGCCTCATGGGCTTATGTGCGTGCATCCGGGCCACGGTTAGGGCGTGGTCGTCCTAGCTACGTGGTGTACTAGGGTCATCGCGTTGGTGGTTCCCAACCACCTTTGAGGTGCGGGTTCTAGCCCAAGGGGAGCTTGATGTATGCTCGTCGCTGCCTATCGCTATATCACTCGTTGTTGCATGTTGCCTTACGTTCATCGTTGCCTGTTGCCTTGACAATCGTCGTTGCCGGCTCTAACCTGCTGCGTTGCTTCGCAGGGCGAAGTCCGAACGTAGAAGTTGAGGTGAAGCTTGAGTAGGACAAGCCTTCCACCCTTCGTAGCATCTGGGAATCCGCATCGCGTGCCTCATTTGAGAGAAATAGGCTGACTTAGCGCAGCGGGCGTTAAGTGCCGCACGGGCTGACACTGCTAGAAGAGTGACCCCGTGACAGGCCGCCAAAGGTAGTGAGCAGCTACCCAATTGACACTCCTCCACCCCAAAAGAAAGCGAGATGAATAAACCTTTTCAGTTGAATTGTGAGACAAACAGAGTCGGATATATATATATATATATATATATATATATATATATATATATATATATATGTGTGTGTGTGTGTGTGTGTGTGTGTGTGTGTGTATAAATTTTAGTTTGACTTGATCATTGAAATTTTTGAAGCATTCAAATGCCAAATGGGAATATTCCCTAAAACTCACAGTGCATATTGTTGAAGCCTTTTATGCCGAACATGGTATTATAAATAGGCGTTGAGTCAATTTTGTTGAGATTTTGCAGTGGGTAAGTTACTCATTTTAACATTTTAATCAATATTGCAAAAATCAAACAAACCCAAAACACATAAATCTTCATTAAAAAAAAAATTCAAACTTTTTTATGAAAGTACATTGGGAAATCAATTTTTAATTTTTTTTTATTAAAATTAACAGCTTCTACAAGACCTTGGTCATTAAAGGTCAACTCTACTTTTCTAGTAAAACTAACAGCTCTAAGATGAATATTTACTTTATTCAGTAACAGTTTATCTAAATCCCATCAATTAAATTTACTTCACTCACTAAATTAATGGCTTTCATTAAGAAACAAACGAAAAAAACAGTTTTTTTCCTCTCACTGTTGGTGGAATTAATGCCTTCTAGATGATCTTCAACACTAAATCCCAACTGGGTATCTAAACATCATCAAATTTTTTCTCAGTATTTCTGTTGTCATCAATCAAACAAACTGAAACCCATATATTATCATTCACAAAAAAAAAAGGTTCTTGCTAATTATCTTCAACCTTAAATCCCTGCTGGGTATCCAAAATTCATCAACTTTCTTCACAATATTTCATCAATAAAACAAACCCAAATCCATAAATCACCATTCAAAGATAGACAGAGAGAGAGAGAGAGAGAGAGACAGAGAGAGAATAGAGATGAATGTGAGTTACTTGGAAAGGGGTTGAAGCATGGTGGTGTCGAAGAAATCATTCCAGCCACAATCAGCGAGGAAGTTGAATCCATCGACGGAGATTAGATAACAGAGTGGGTTCTCATTATAAACTCCACACAAAGGAGTCACCTGCACTGAAGTTCCCATTTCCCCTCTCTATTCTTTCCTTTTTTTTATTTCGTTCTTTTTTCTTTTTAAGAGACAACAATGGCGCGGCGTGGTATATATCTTAGAGAGAGAGAGAGAGAGAGAGAGAGAGAGAAATGATCTAGTGTGTAATAGTTGGTGGACAATCAACACCGTCGAGTTATGATCAAGGGTGTAAGATCGAACTCACCAATTCATCAACGTCTTCGTACGGTACATCATAGTTAGAAAATTCGTTTTCGGCAATGTGTCGGTAAAGGGTCTCAAAAGTACCACTATACAAATATATATATTTATATGGAAAAGGTCTCCGTCCTCCGTGCGAGGACAGTCACGATCCTCCAAGCTTCCGCATGGAGCTCCACGTAGCATTCAAAATATTGTTTCGATGTCACTTGGAGCTCGAGTGCATTATTTATATCATCTTTGAAAAAAAAAATTTGAAAATTCATCTCCACTGTGTCTTTTTTGAATCGTGAAATGTGAACGAATGAAACCCGCCGAACTTTGACTTGTGAGTTCAAAAAGTTTTTTTTGAATTTTTTTTTAATATTGATCTATACCATCCACCTATGCTCCATGTGGCACCCAAATAGTATTTTGGGTGCCATGTGGAGCTTCATGTGTATCTTGGAAGACGGTTACCGTCCTCCATTAGAAGACCTAACTGGCTCCTAATATATATATACATATATATATATATATATATATATATATATATATGAAAAATAATTGAGAAAATTATATATATAAGGTTATGATCCTCTCACTCCAATCATGAAATATAATCACATGACTCTAGCAACCATGAGATGTGTCATGCAGCCAATTGGAGCTCGAATTATGGACTTTTATGTCTCATGATTCGAATTGTATAATTATTTCTTATATATATATAATATGATTTAGTATTTATACAATTATTATTTATTATTTTAAAAAATGATAAAAATTAAAAAGGATTTCGTTAATTTCACCGAAGTTAAAGAAATTTAGATAATTTTGGAGAAATCACTGAAATTTCACTGAAACTTTCACCCGATCCCTATTTCTACAAATTTCGGTGAAATTTTGGAGAATTTTGCCAAAATTTATCGCTATGTTGTACATGTCTCATGAGCTCATTTAGGTGTTTTGCCACTTTTCTCATAAAAGCTCATAATCATAAAATGTCATATTTTGAAGATTATTAGCATTCTCAAATTCCAAACTTTTCTCAAATGCCTTCTTAAGTTACTCAATTTTTTTTACTTTTCTCATAAAAGCTCATAATTATATTGTTCTTAAGTTCATCTCAAAAAATCTTAAAATCAATTAAATGGGTGGTTTGCTATCACCATAGAAATGTTATTCAACCATCGATTTATGTGTCGTAGTCGGATTTAATTAAAATTTTATAGGCTTGCAAACCATGCAAAGTTTAGCTAGGCGGAATTATTTTACTATTATGATTTTATGAATGGTAATTATTAAAACATCTACAAAATCGTCAAATTTAATAATTTGATGCCTTTTCTAGAAGGGTGTGGCATTATTTGTACCTGTTTTTTCTATGAAGAATACAAGCATTTCCACTATAAATTTTGAGTTCATGGCACACCTATCATATGATCACCTGTTGATTACATGTGGCACACATCTCTAAAAGTGATAGTGATCATGAGCATACCATGAGAAAGGGTTCTCAAGTGTCAATGGGGATGTGTGCCATGTGAAATCAAGATTTGATCGTATGATAGGTGCGCTATGATCTCAAGATTAATTGGGACGAAAAACGATCTCCATCATCTAATCCAAGGTAGCCAATGTGTATGTTCTTCATGAGAAAAGTGCATGTAAATAATGTCACCCTTTCTAGAATGCATGACTGTAACAAATTGGATTTTCTTAATTCTTTTTAATAGTGTTAGATGTGTTTTGATGTACAGTATTAGCTCTCCACACCAGGAGCTACCCTACTTTTAGAAAACTTTATTTAAGTTACGTAACTTCATTTTACTTTTTTTATCGTAATCTTTTAAGAAACTCTAGCCGTCTCTTATTCTTTTATTCTTTTAAGAAACTTTAGCCGTCACAACCTCTCTTATTTAACTCATCTTTTGCAAAACTCCCTAATATCTTCCCTTTAACTCTCTGATCTCTTCTCTAAAATTTTCGTATATTCTTCTACAAGAATCACAACGATCTATTTCCACCGACGAGATCAAGAAGGAAGAAGAAAAAAAAAACTTCGACGAAACGCACGTTGGAGCATCAATCTTTTCAACCTAATCGTTGTAGATTTACAATTCACACTTCAACAGGTAGGTACCCATCAATCCACTTTGTACTTCTCAGATCCCGTCATATAGAGTATGTTCGATCGCTCATCGACGGGTTAAATAAAAACGAACCCGTATATTTCTTTTTATATAAATATTGTTATAAAAAGAACATGACTAATTCTAACTATAATTTTATTCTATTTATTTTCTTATTATTTATTTTTATCTTATTACGAATCCAAGAGATTGATGCCATAATGAACTCATAAAACTTAGTATGAAAGACACTAATTGATATATGATCCGATGTCATATTTTAAAAAGTTTAGTAGATAAAAATCTATGATAAAATATATTGGGATTGTACCATTATGAACTTTCGGTCTGAAATTACGGCCACAAACCCGAACTCACAACCACAAACTCAAACTCGCGGCCACGAACTTGAACTCGCGACCATCAAGGTATTAGACTCGGTATTTTGGCCATAACGTCTAACTCTAACCTCGGATTGACGTGATTCTTGCGGCATTGAAAAGAAGATAACGAGTTGTACAAGTTTGTGTGAAATAGTCATTTTCACGAATATGATCTTTTTGACGTCAAAATAGAGCGGCAAGTCAGAATCAATTTTGAACGACCCAAGGTTGCACGAATTTAATGTTATTTTCTAATTTTTATGATAAAAAAATTATGTATATATTATATCTTACGTAAGATCTTTCGATCGATGGCCATAATAAATCTCAACTTAAAAATTATAAATACTATTTAATTTAATTATCCAATTATAGTATATATATATATATCAGTTTTTCGTTTCAACGCGATCTCCGCGACAGCATAAAGAGTTAGAAATTCAATACTCTCGTGAAATCGAACTCTAACTTTCACGTTCTCTAGTTCTAGCTCTGATAACTACCTTACCTTATATTTGTATTGATGTTATATATGTATAAACATAACAAAATCTTGAATGTAAATATATCCATTAAAGTAAGATAGTTCTAGTTTTCATCTAGTATGTTGCACGAGTTATGAATATGTTAGGTCATATGTATGCAAGCGTATGAGATCATGTTGACGCTTGGGAGTGGTGATTCACTGAGATAGTATCGAGGCGGGGATCACACCTTATTCACATACCTAATAATTCATGATGGCATGTGACTTCATGATAAGTGTGGTGAGTGTGAATTTAATATAATCTCATATACGGTGGCATATGCGGTGACCATATCACCTTGAGTTTTAAATATGATAGGATAAGTTATGGAATAAGATACCAGATTTGGACCTTTGGGCCTTAGTCGTGGTGGAGTTCCTTTCACGGTCACGTGGAACACTTCTATGATAGTATGGGCTACCACACGAAGTACATCCAGGTTACCATGAAATCCATCTTTTAAGAAGCGTGATTAGTGAAGCTTACTGCACCATGACCCACTATAAATTTAGGTTATAGGAGTATGTTAACATATGAGTCTGTAAGATAAGATAAGTTATGAGTATGATAATAAGACAGTACTGTATAGGCCAATATAAAATTAAGAACTTAAGTCTGTACATGTCATTCCTTACGTAGCCACCGTAAGGGTCACAATATCTTACAGCCAAGACGGGTCTCTGGGAAGACAGTATGAGTATGTTATGAGTTACGATTGACCAAGTCACCTGTGAGAACCCGATAAATTTATCAACAAATTTAGCAATACAAAGAATCGATCTGAGTCCTTAGAGCCCTTAACGCCAAAGCAACGTAAATCATAAACCCAACTTCTTTTAAAATTATATATATTAAATAAATTGTTTAATTATTTTTTCTTTGGTGATTTTGCCCTATCGATGTGCGCATCATATACACAGGTGCCCTTTATCACCTTACACGCTGATGGTGCCTAACACCTTAAGATTTTAAATCACAACTTTTAATAAGTGGGTGTTATAAGTGTGGAACATCAAATCATTACCATTTAATAAAGGCTTATTCCAAGTGTCCCACACCCTAAATTCATGCACGCCACGACCACCTGTTCAAAGCCCTCTTACCCACGGAACAACCACCCAATGCATGCGTAGCAATGCTCTATCGATACATGCAATCCCATCATTCAAATCAGCCCTCAGACGGCTAGAAACCCACTTCCCTCCCTATTTAATGAGAGCAAACTCTCCACTCCACCGACTGTCACAGCTTCATCCTTCCTCAAGAGCCCTTCTTCTCCATCTATAAGTATGGTCTTTAATAGTTGTCTTGACCCTGGGACATAAGTAACGGCTCTACTATTACATGCAAGACGCGTTTTTGGTGGGTATGAAGGCTTATACGATGGGTGGGCCAATACCAAAAATAAAATCTTGAAGGGAAAGGGCTACTAGTGGAACCAGGGACGACTGGTGGGACCATGTGGAGCCACCCAAAGAGGACAATATATTGGCATGTGGCGTCAAGGAGTTACAAAATGGTATCAGAGCCGAGGACGGCTCTATTACAAGATGGGGAGAATGAAAAGTCCCACATCGTGCAAATAGTTATTCTGACCCTGGGACATAAGTAATGACCCTACTCTTACATGCAAGATGTGTTTTGGGTGGGTACGGCGGCTCATGCGACGGGTCGGTCCATACCAAAAATAAAATCTTAAAGGGAAAGGGCTACTGGTGGGATCAAGGACGGCTAGTGGGACCATGTAGAGCCACCCAAAGAGGATAATATCTTGGCACGTGGCGTCGGGGCGTTACATCCCCCCATAGGCTGAATGAAGTGTATGTGTATGTTACGGAGGGCGTTATGTTATGGTGGTAAGCTATTATGATGACCATCACATGGTAGGCTCGAGCAGCGACTCTGGTACATGTCATATTAGGATTAATGAATATGTAGGTACACTCATGCGATGTACAAACACATGTGTCTTTGTAATAATAAGATATGATATGTTTATGAGGTATGGAGAGGTACATTAAAACTAGAGTGTGTCTAGATCATGGTCTTGTATTTATGCTATGATATAAATTTTACGATGTATATTTATAACTTTGTCACTCTCTTTTAGTTATATTGCTATTTATATTATTATGATTCACGAGATGCACTCACATGCACCCGAGAAGGGTATAGTGAATTATTAGTGTATTCACTGAGATTACGTGACTGAGTAAATTCATCCCACGAAAAACTAACAGTTGCAGGTGATTATATCGATGGAGTGGATGTTGGCTTTTCTGATCCTATTGGCGCTGACTTTGTTGACCCGGCAGACACAGAGTATCAGAAGCCTTGGGAGGGCAACTGTTGGGAAATTTCAGTGTGCTGATTATTATGTAATGAAAAGAAAGGAAATAAAATCAAAGTAAAACAGAGGATGAATTCAGCACATCTAAAATATCCTAGACCTACAAGATATACGGTCCATTTGTAGCAAGTTTTAATAAGAGTTTGTCTCACAGGGAGTAGTGATCTAAACCTAGAAGGTGTATAGTAGACCTCCAGATATGATAATTCTAATAAGAAAGAGAGCTTTTCGGGTGTCACTAGATCTAATTCTATAAAACTGAAATATAAAACTAAATCTAAAAGATTGAGAAAGATGGATGGCAAAATAAAATATAAAATGGGAAGAAATGGACAGCTAGAGCCTGGTGTTCATTACAAAACAGATCAAGATCTGAGGATATGCAGCCATCCTTCATTTGGCTACAAGCACAAATGCAAGGTATAAGAATCTGATTTAGACCGGTGGTTTGGATTGATCTTAAGGCTATGATCTGTCTACTTTAATAATCATAGATCATCCAATAGATTTCCTCAATTCTGATGGTTTGGATTGATCTTAAGGCTATGATCTGTCCACTTAAATAGTCACAGATCATCCAATAGATTTCCTCCATTCCGATGGCTTCGATCAAAACAAGATAATCACTACAGATGCTGTGGATGTAAGGCCATAGGCACCCACAGGCATATCAAACTCAGGGAAATCAGATGGTCATCAAGAGATCTACCAGTTAAGTGGGTGGGCTAGTCCTATCTACACAAATTCGATCGAGAATCTAATGGGACCACAAGATCTTTAGATTTAATTAAGCTTTAAAATCAATAATTTATTGCTTCAATCAAAAACAACTTACAATAACATTGTTCCTAGATCTGTAGTCTGTGCATTGATCCACATTTCTTCATGCCGAAATTACAATTATAAAACAGATCTGAGCTGCTACCTAGATCTAATCCAACAGGCTGAATTAGAGAGAGAAGGGAGAAGAGAAAAAGAAAAATAAAACCTAAAACTAAACTTAAATGAGTTAAGGAGAACTCAGGCTATTCCTTTGTTCCTACTTTCCTTGCTGAAGAAAAACAGCAGAAAGGAGTTCTATTTATACATTTGCAGTGATCCGTGTGCTTTGGATTGCAGAGGATTTTAGTTTAAGCTTAATCCTTGTTTAAGAGTTTCAACCAATCAGAGAAGAGATAGGGATTGTGCCCAGCTAAAGCTAATTTGCATTCCCGCCAAAAGTTAGCTCACACCCATGTACAGAATTTCCTGTGTATTGGAGCTCCCAAAATTGCCCTTGTTTAGCCAAAAATATTTTCTGCTGAAATCCCATGATTATTTATTGCCAAAATAATCCTCATATTGTGCTGAAAATATTTGAGGCCTTGGTGAAGTCCAAGTTGCAGCCGAGTAATAACTTGATAGTTTGGGGCAGCCTCGACCATTCATGACATCTAACAAACTGCAACTTTAATCGTGAAGAAGCTGAACTTGGGCGCACGTGTGAATATCTTGCCAAGATGAAATGATAGGCAACAACTTCAGGTCTATTGTCGAGAAAATGGCAGCTTGCAGTAGGAGCAATCGACATGATCTATGGGTGGCAGCTGCTTTAGAGGTTGGTGCATGCAAGGGACTCCCCGACAGGTTCAAGGGAGTTTTCAAGCTGCTTTAGCTGAAGCCGCGGGTTGGATGGGATCTTGAATTCACGTCGATAGGTTAGAAGAAGGCTGGAGGTTTGACATCTCGATAGGTTCAAATATTTAAGTGGTCAACGGGTGCTATGGACTGGCTTGCAGCTGGAGCTTTGTTGAATGGATTGAAGTGCAGGGCTACTGAGGAAGTCGATAAGTTATGGGAAGCTAGGAGGTTGCTGCTGCTTTAAATTGAACCAATCGATAGGTTGCTGAGGCTGTGAAGGATCCTTTCGATAGGATTGAAGGCTTTGCATGGAGAAGCTGTCGACAGGTTGGTGTTGAAGCCATGAAAATCTTATCGATAGGTTTAGTGGGGGTTTTGGCTGCACTATTCGATAGGAAGGAAGGGTAGGCTGGAACTCGATACGTTGAAAGGCTGAGGAGCTTCACTTCGACGGGTTTGAGGGTGGAGGAGTACTGCTCAATAGGATGAAGTTTCAGCTCCAATTTGAACAAATCGACAGGTTGCAGCCATCCATTCGATAGGTTGCTGGGGAGAGTAGCTTTAATGCTCGATAGGATTCAAGGGTGTTTACAGCAGCTTCATTTCGACAGGTTATGCATTTGCACTCTCGACAGGTTATATAATTGCAAGAGCCATCCATTCGATAGGTTAGAAGCTGCATGGAGACTGAAGTTGGCTTGCATATTCCAACTACAAAGTCGATAAGTTCTGCTGAAGGGTTGCAAGACCTACTAGAGAGGTTTGAGGGCTTGGAGCTGCTGCTGCTCGACAGGATTGGCAGGGCTGCAAATGAATTTCGAGAGGATGAGCAGTACTTTGGAGAGGTTGCAGCTCTAACTTGTCGACAAGATCAAAGGATTGGAAGCTGCAGATGTTGACAGGTTTGTGGCTTCAACTACTACAAGTCGATAAGATAAGGGCTTATGAAGTTCTCTTCGATAGGTACAGATGGTGAAGTCTCTACCATTCGACAGGTATGCTGAAGCTCTGCTTGGAGAAAATGAGAGGTTGATGGGGTGTGCATGGAGAAGCTGTCGTGGGGTTGCTTGGCTGCAGCATTGAAGGTGTTGACAGGTGCAAATGTGGTTTTAAAGTAGCTGCAGCTGAAGGTGTACAAGACCTTTTTGTTAGGTTCTGAAGCTAGAGAGGCTGCATCTAAATGTCGAGAGGTTCAAGTGCTGCTCTGAGGTGTCGACAAGTTCTGCATTTGGAAGCTTCAGCAACTAGTCGTGAAGTTCACTAGCTTGCTGCACCATCTTCTCAACAGGTTCTTGTCTTTAATATCAGCTCCATTCGAGAGGTTTGAGGGCTTGGAGCTGCTGCTGCTCGAGAGGATGCTTGCATACTCCAACTAATAATTCGATAGGCTGCAATGGGAGGTTGAGCATCTGGTCGTGGGGGTTCCAAGTGAGCACATCATGATGGCTGCAGGTCCATTAAGGTAAGTGAAGTGTGTTAATGTGTGGATTGCTATGAGCTGCACTATTCATCATGATCTGAAGGAGTATGCTGCTGCTTTCCTCGAGAGTTTGAAGACTCATTTGTTGGAGAAAACCCAAAGCTATGCTCGATAAGGTGCAACATGGAGGCTGAACTATAGGGCTGCACAACTGATGCATGGGAGCAAAGTGGATTAAGCAGTCCACTAAAGAGGTGCTACAAAAGTTGAGGCCAAATGCACTCCCTTATCAACAAGCCATAGCCCGCTCTTTCCAACTCTCTTTCTCTCTCAACTGTTGATTGGTTCAAAACTCCTCTAAATGACACTTTTTTAATGGAAACCTACACTAAGGATTTAATTAACCCCTTGCTGCAAAACATCACTAAAAACAATTATTAAATACTCTAAATCCTAGCAAAAGCTAGGTTTAAAGGTGTAGAAAGTAGCAAAAATCAGTGCTTAACAGCAATATGGCAGGTTATCAGGAGGACGATTGTGCTGACCTCAATCCTAATCCCGACTATTGGTAGTAGTAGTTTTGGTACTGAGATTAGTTTCGTACAATTATTATTTATTTATAGCCTCGTATTTTTTACTTATGTTTGATCTTTATTTCCTCATCGATTATTAGGTATTTCATTGATTTTGATCACATTTATTCATTATTTATGGCTGCCCATTTATTTTATTCTTTTATTGTTGGGTTCGATTTTGTGGAACCGTGTTAGCATGAGAACTCTGATTATATGTATGTCCGCTTAGCGTATTTGGGATGCGTGCGGGTCATAACTAAGAGTTCTAGGCCCTCAGGATGGGGTAGAATTTCGAGCTATGACAATGATACTATTTTAATTTTCAAAATTATATATGGATTAAACTTTTTTTTTCTCTGAATATCTTAATAAACCACTCTTGTAGTTGAATTTGTAGTTTGTGACACCTAGGTACTAGGTTCAAACCCCCTTATGTTCAAGGTTATCCGTACGTGAGTGTGTAGCTCCAATCTCTCCAAAAATTATTCCGAAGATAAGTGCATGGACCACCTCAAAATGGTAGTAGAGATAAATCTCTCCAAAAATTTATTCGAAAATAAGTGCGTAGACCACCTGAGAACTTTTGGGATTTTGGTCGAAATCTTGTGGGCTAAGCCGAAATTCAGTGTCCAATTTTTATTTAATTTTTTTTTTAACATAAATTTTCGGTCAATAATTTGAAGTTATGGGTTGTTAATTTGCTAATCATCAAATTATCGGCCGATAATTTGGTGCTTAGCAAATTATCGCCCGATAATTTGGTGATTAGCAAATTTTCGCTCGATAACTTTAAATTATCAGCCGATAATTTGCAGGTTCGATATTTTGGCCGAAAATTTTGGGAGTTTGCTTCAGTGGTGTTGGTGCACTCTTTTTTCGGGTTCCTTTTAGTCCCCGGAATTAGTGGCCCAATTCAGTCTTGAGTGAACTCTGGCAAAAGGTGGTGGTATGATAGATTAGAAGATATTGAATATTGAATATTGAAATGAAAGAGATAAGTTCGGGGTGAAAATATCTGGTTCGTTGCAATCGCCAGCTGCAGATATTTATCGACACTACAACACGTCATTGATCATGTTTAAAGGCGAGTGTGGGTTCCTACTTTACTGAATCGTCGGCTTGCTAACGTTAGTAACATTGGGATGCCTAGGGATTTAGATGATCTAGTTTTCTTACTGCTACCCTGACTCTAATCAATTTAGATTTTCTGGTTGTATCAATCTCCTATCGTGAGTCTAATTAATTTAGTATTCTAACTGATTTAGGTGTCCTAATTCTATTAGAAGTCTTATTTAATTCTAATATCTCAATTCTATTAGGAATCAAATCTTAGTCCTATTAGGAGTCTAATTGATTTAAATCTTGGATATCTATTTGGATCTGATTACTCTAAGTATCCTACCTCTATCAGAATTCTAATTAATTAAATCTCTTAATTCTAGTATGAATTTTTAAAAGTCTTTTAATTCTATTAGGAGTATGATTCAATTAACTTCCGCGAGAGGCTCATTAAAAGGGTTTCCTAATTCTACTAGGAATCTGACTAAAAGTCTTCCTAATTCTACTAGGAGTCTAACGAATTTAAATATCTTAATCCTATTAGAAGTCTAATTAATTAAGTCTCCTAATCCTACTAGGAGTCTAATTAATTAAAATATCCTTATTGTACTAGGAAGGTAAATATGTTAATTTTTCTTTAATTAATAAATAAATAAAAATACTAATCCGATTAAAATTTTAATTAGAACAAATATGTTAATTCTATTAAAATAAATATACTAATTTATCGAAAAATCTAAAAAAAATGAGGGTTTGGGCCCGCTATGCTGAAGAGGATTGGCCCCGTTCTCGGGTATCCTCCGTAAGCTTCCTTGGGCAAATCGGGTGGCTAAAAATTGAAAGAGACTGAATTTGAATTATAAAGTAATATTTTTGAGAGATTGATGGTTGGTATTTAAGGGCTAAAATTTCAAGACTAAAAATTAAGAATCTAAACTATAAAGCGGACTTTAGGATTTGGAATTATGAGAAATTAAGACTAAAGAGAAAATCTAAGGTCTGAAACCAGGATCGAAATTAGAAAAATTTAAATCGTGATATTAAGGACCGATTTTAAAGCCTAAGAACTACAACCTAGAAAAAGAGAGAGACTGGTTCTAGAATCTAAGGACTAGAACCAGGGGTTAAAAATAATAACTACAGAGGAATCTAAGATCTAAAACCTAAGATTATGGATCTAAAACCTAGGACCTAAAAATTAAGAGAAGACTGGTTCTAAAACCTAAGAACTAGAACCAGAGAATTAAGGACTAAGGGATTACCTGAGGCTAAGCACTATAGAGAGGAATCTCGAAATTCTAAACTTGAAGGCGAGGAACTCGAGAGAGGAAAGATCTCTAAAAAATTAATCCCGAAGTAAAAGGTTCTATTTACAGGTGTTTTCCTAATTACGCACCTTGTGGGGTGTGCTTAATTAGTCGGTCAACTTCAATTACGCGTCCTAATTTAGGCGTTTAATTGAATTGCGTGCCAGATTTCAGGCGCTCAATTGCTTTGAGTCGGTCATGGACTTAGTGAGCGACCGACTGACTAGCTCAGCCGAGTTTCCTAGTTCTAATCACGTTAGGGCTAATTGCGCGCTTCAGTTAGCGTGCGCAATCCGATTAAGCGTTTCAATCCTGACGCTTAATTGTGAAATTTTGGCGGTCAAGGATTGAGAGATTAGGTTGGGACAGACCAATTGTGCACCTGTGGTGGAGTGCTTAATTCGGTTGCGCGCGCTGGTTAGGGCGTGTAACTGAGTCTCGAGGCGGTCTAAAGAAAGGGGGCTTACTCTAGAAGGGACTTATTGCGCACTGGTGATGTGGCGCGTAATAGGATTGCACACGTGGTTTATGGCGTGTAATTTGGGGTATGTCCCGGGTCGGGGTCGGGTCTGAAATGCAAGATTATTATTTCAGTTTGCATTTCGACTATATACTATTGTTTCAGTATATAGTACCCTACGTTGGAATCTGAGCCATAGAGCTATTATTTCAGCCTGCGTTCAGCCATGTACTATTATTTCAGTGCATGGTTACCACATTAGGGTTCGGGGGTTCTGAGTCACATAGTTATTATTTCAACCTGTGTTCAACCATACACTATTATTTCAGTGTATGGTCCCCCTTTCAGGGTTGTGGAGCTCCCAGAGATGGTAAGTCATTTTCGAAAAGTCACGGCCGGGGTCAAAGGTTGACCGAATGAATTTATATATCCCGAGAGGGCAAAATGGGAGTGTCTACAGATGCCCCTCTTCGGCGCGTTCTTGCGAAGTAAGGATGCGTCGAAGAAGTAGACACCCCTCATTCGAGGTGTCTTCTCATTTCTCTTGAGAAATTATAAATGTAAACTAAGGATGCTGACATGACATGCTTGGCTTTCTTATCTATTAATACAAGCTAAAATGGAGCATTCAGGGGCCCAATGGTAGCTATCGAAAGGTGTGTTCCTGGCTGTGGATGCAAGTGATCCCGTCGCATATCGCAACCCGCTGTCACAGACAGTCGATGGGAGAAGTCAACGTATCCTAATCTGTAGGTGGAAGGGGCATCCCATCACGTGTCGTGACTTGCTGTGAGTGACAGTCAAACGGAAGGAGAATCACCATATTCTAATCTGTGGGTGCAAGGGGCATCTCGTCGCATGTTGCAACCTGCTACAAGGGACAGTCAAACAAAGAGATATGACGCAGTCGAGGTACCAGAGGGCGTCATATAAATGTCCACAAATAAGGTTCAGAGACGGATAATAATAAGATAAAGTATCATGTAATGGCGAAGGATTTCGCAAGTCATGTCAGACCAGGCGCATCATTGCTTACACCAATAGTGTGTCAGACATTCCTTTTCCGATAGGTAATTATGAATTCTTAGATTTAAATATACTCGTTGTTTAGTTTCCCAGGGGGATGAATGGATTGGAATGGTGAGAAGTGAATTTCTTAGTTGGATAGAGGGTCTATTTATTGCATACATATTTTTTTTTTTTTTTCTTCGTTTCTTTTCTTTTTCAAGAATAAGGGATTTTTGAAGACTTGGGATTTAACTTAAGATCAATTCGATGGTAAATCAATGAAAAATGTAGCTTTCGAGATGTCACTGAGCAGATCCACCGGTACAAGATTTGTCGATCAGACCGTTTATGTGGTAGTCAAGATGACACTTGGCATGCCGGATGCTCCTTCTATCATTCTCGACGAATACTGATGATAGTCACTTATGGGAGGACTACAGTGATTCATGGATAGAGAGAGACAAATTTTGAAAATATTTGATTTAATCATAGTTAGTTATATTTTTAGAAGAAATATTGATAAAAGAGAGGGGTGATAATTACCTATAGACACCTAAATTTGGCCCCAAGCCCGATCAAGACACATTTCGAGAGAGGTGATAATTACCTATAGACACCCAAATTTAGAGAGAGGCGCACCCCCGAGCTTCTGAAAGCATTTTTCAAACCCTCAGGAATTATCCCAAAACCCTTATGAATCATCCTAAACCCTTAGGAATCAACCATAGCCTTCCCAGACCTATTAGAACCCTTCCTGGGCCTGATTCGAATCCCCCTGAACATCTGTTAGAAAGAGGAGTACCAAAGTTTTTGTAGATAGTTGTGTAACTAAATCATATATCATTGAAAATTAGAGCTTCTCATCTTTTCAACGAGCTATAAATTGCCTAATTTGAAGTTATACATAAAAAGTTATGGCGAAATGAAGATCACAGATTTGTGTAGGAAATTATAAAACCGGACCCATAGACCCAGCTTCGAACCTTCCTGAGCAGTGGTTAAAAAGAGAAGTACTAAAATTTATAAAAACTTCTTCTGAAGCTGTGCTATATACCATTAGAAAGAGGACTTCCACAGCTTTCCAACAAGTCAAAAATTGCCCCAATTAGAGTCATACATCAAAAGTTATGGCGAAATGAAGATCGCAGATTTATGCAGGAAATGTAAAACCGGGCTAGGCCCCTGCGGGTCTTCAACTTCCAAAACTTTGGGCCTGGTTTTCCTTCAAAAAATGATCAAAATTGACATTGGGGGTTTAACTTATGGACCATCCTAAAGTCTGAGGTGTGTTTCTTTAGGACCCTAGTGACTCTATTAGCTTAGGTTATCACCCTTTTGCCATTCAAGTCACCACCCTATCATCTACCATTAAACCCAAATCCCTCTTCTCCAAGCTCTAGAAAATCTCAAAACCTTAGATTACCCATTATCTAATTGCTAACCCTAATTAGCTTTTAAATACCCCCTAACCCTCTCTTTTTCTATAAATAGAGAGGTACCCCCCCTTGCAAATGGCTTGAAAAAATTTTAAAAGAGAGAAAAGACTTTAACTATTCCTCTCATCCCATTTTAGCATTGTCCATTAAAATTCCAGCATCCTAGTTCATCCTTTAGATCTTATTTTTAAACATCAATCCTTAAGATTTAGCTAGATCTAGCCCCTAGCCTTCTTCTCCTACCTCTTAGCTCCCTAGCCTTAGAGATTAGACTCCATCCCGCCACCCGTTTGCTTTCGGAAGCTCGTCAAAGAAGCTCTCGCGCAAGGATCCACGTCGGTGCTACAAGGGCCCGAGAGCTCTGGCGCTCCCCTCTATTCCTTTACCTTCTTTACTTTTTCTCTATCCTAGAATTGAGCCGTTACGCTACCTAAATTTTGGCAAGTGAGAAGGGCTCAATAGGATCAGTGTGCCTTCGGGCAAGAGAAAGTGCCGCTTATTTTTATTTCTTATATATATATATATTATATAAACTAGCCACACATAGATCTGGCCATAGTAGAGACCGCTTACTAGCGGGTTGATCGGGTACCTAACACCTTCTCGATCAATAACCGAAGCCCCTACCCAAGAGCCTTTGGTGCTTTTAATATTGATTTGAGGTTTTTCGGGAAACCAAAAGCTCCGGGAGACGACTCTATATTTTATAGAGAGCCTATTGTTGCGACGGGTTTGATAAAAATTCACAGTTGCACAGATGTCGACTCTTCTAGGGATTAGCTAGTAGAGCTTCCCCTTAAATTTAGCCTCTTTATTTTTGATTTACTAACCCTTTTATTATTATTATTATTTTTTTTTTTTACTCACTCATCCGATTATGTCATTTTACTTACCCCTACTTTTACGTAATTTACGAGCCTTAGCCGTTTGGCAGGCCTACTTCCGCATTTAATTTCTTTACGTTTCGGTCATTTCAAGTACCTTAGCCGATCGGCGGGTCTACTTGTGCATTGTCATTTAAATTTCTTATATTTTCGCCATTTTAAGTGCCTTAGCCATTTGGCGGGCCTACTTGCGCTTTTAATTTCGCAATCATATTCCGCCAGTGAACGCCGGCCCGTAGAGGCGGCACGAGATTATCACCCCCAGTCTTTGAACTTAAAAAAATTCCTTTAAAAGTGAAAAATAAAATTGAACCAATAAAGGGGATTTAAATTGATTTTTACGGGATAAATTTTCAAGGGTTGGGTTATTTAGGCACACATACAAACTCCCGAGTCTCAGTACGGCTGTAGTCCCTAGTGGTGATGATCCAGAAAAATCCCAGCCCACCTAGTACTTGAGAAAAGTGTTTACACTTGAAGTATATCAAGTAGGTAACCTTCTCATTACCAAGCTTAAAACCCAAGAAAAAAGAGAGTGATAGTGAACCCAAATTGGCCACTAAACCCTTAGGATCGGTGAGGAAGGAGACAGATCATTAGAATAGTCAATCCTCGGAAGCCCAACTTCCAGAAAAAACCAATTAGGAGACTCATTTCGGGCTCTAACTGCTACTGTCAAACTAGCTGGAACCCAGTTTTTGCCTGGCGCCACTATTACTTGCGCCAAGCAAAAAATGCTCAAATTTACACTGGCGCATGTATTAGTTGTGCCAACATAAAAAGGGGGACTTTTTGGTCTGGCGCACCTAATAGTTGCACCAGCTTTGGGTACAGAGCAACAGCCCGAATCTGGTGGCCTGCTTCACATCCAGGACTCTCCGATCAATGTTTTTATTATCTTTGTTTAGGCCCCGCAACTTCCGAAACTCAATACGCCCTCACCGGTCAAAAGAAGGTGACTTCTTTTTGATTCGTTTCGAGGGATCGGGTTATTTATATCGGTTTCCGTGCCTTCAATAGATCAAGGGATTTCCCTTTGATTCTTTCGAAGTGCTTCAGAACCTTTGTCGCGGGACCTATTTAGGGTATGAGAGCCATCCAAGAAGGGAATTCAAAAAGCCCCGGAATCCTCATTTCTTTTCAGTTATAAAAATTCAAAAAAAAAATATATATATAAAAAACCCAAAAATAGTCTTGATTAGTGCCGACACAACGACATCATCGTACCCTCGGTCATCCCCTAGGGGAAGAAGGAGAAAGCTTTACAGGCCCCACTTGAGGCACCCGTACCCGACTCGATACCGAGCCATGTCGTAGGCTGTGGACCCGACTTATGCCGATCTTGACTCATCCCCGCCATATTCTGCAACCCATTCTCATACCAAAGAAGCTTTTACTTCCACGCTCCTCACCCAATCAACCCTCATCATAATCAGCCCGTTCGGTGCCCCTATTTTCCCTTCCACCACTTCCCAAAATATCCAAAATCCAACTCCCCATTTCCCATCATTTTTTCAAGTCATGCCTTCATCCATAGCCATCTCCAACCCATCTCACCTTCCTTCCACACCCTCTCAAAACCTGGCCCCATCCTCCACCTTAACCAACATACCCTATTTCTCATCCGCCCAACCCAATCTACCCACATCTATCCATGCCACATCCAATCCCCCACACATCCCTCCATTTACCCACGTCATGCCTATTTTTTCTAGAACCATGACCAATTTTCCTCTCATTCTCCACCTCTATGCCCCATACATCTTTCCCATACATCCCTAATCCATTCACTAATGTCCCACCTCATATCTTGCCACTTACCCGGGTCATGCCCGATTTTACCGGGGCCATGTTCGATTTTTCCTCTTCACACACCCCATCCATATCCCTCCAACTCTCAAATAACCCATCTCCATTCGATCCCCCTTCTATGGCCATGATGGAGGAGATATTGTAAATCTATAATAGGTGGAAGGCCTCTCAACACATCCCCTCTCATCCACACCACACATCTATGGATCCATCTCATACCCTATCAAGCCTCCATGCTCCACTCCCCCATGACTCCCATCAGCCACCCATCATCCATGCCATCCAAGCCCCCACTACCCACACACCCCAAGGCTCAATGGCCCAAGCCCCCACTACCCACATACACCAAGGGCCCATGGCCCAGACCCACCAAGGGCCCATGGCCCACACCCATCAAGACTCAATGGGCTAGACCCGCCAAGGGCATATGACCCAGACCCACCAAGGCCCAATGAGCTAGACCTATCAAGGGCCCATGACCCATACCCATCAAGGCCCAATGGTCTAGACCCTTCAAGGCCCAATGGGCTAGACCCATCAAGGATCCATGCCCAGACCCATCAAGGTACAATGGGCTAGACCCTCAGGCCCAATAGGCCAGACCCATCAAAGGCCCATGGTCCAAACCCACGAAGGCCCACTGGGTCAGACCCTTCAGGGCCCAACGGGCCCAAACACCACTAAGGGCCCATGGCCCAAACCCATCAATGGCCCATGACCCAAAGCCACCAAGGCCCCCTGGGCCACACCTATCATGACTAAGGCTTTGTGGCCCAAGCTTCCCAAGGACCCATGAGCCAAACCTTCATAGCCCAACCCTCCCAAGGCTTCATAGCCCAAATCCAAGCCCAACAAAACCTTGGAGCCTCACTCCCATACCCTTCACAATTCCTCCAAAATTTCACCCATTCACAACCCTCATACCCAGCTCAAACCCATGCCTTACATCAACCCCAATTCACCCATATCCCAACATCCCAAAGTCAGTTTCAAGCCTTTCCCCAGGCCCAATGGCCTCATCAGGTCCCACTCCAAAGTTTAACTTTCACTCATCCCATCATCCAACAAACTTTTCCTCATTTCTAATGGACTCACCCAACCCCCATTCATGCCATTCCCCTCCAATCTATGTCGCACCAGCAAGAGAACCCCGGTCTCACTGCACCCTATATAGACCAGCAGTGTGAAGAGGACAAGATTAGGAACAGTGGAGCCTATGCTGGGACATTGACCAATCTTAACCCTCCTCCTATAATTGCCCACCCCTTGGTAGCCCAGAGTGAAGTCCAATCGACTGCTGAGAAAGTGGCCCCCATAGCCAAGGAGCCAGAGTAATTGAAAGAACAGTTGGACAAAATTCAAAAACAATTGTTGAAGATGGGTGGTACTGAAATCTATGCCACGAACTTCACAGATTTATGCTTGTTCGCTGAGGTCCCCTTGCCTCCCAAATTTAAAATGTCGGCTTTTGATAAGTATAATAGCACCGACAATCTCATACCACACCTCAAGTCTTATTGTGGGGATATGTGCCAGTATGGAGGGGACGAAAGACTATTGACAAAGGTCTTTCAAAAAAGTTTGAACAGTCCAGCCTTGAGATGGTTTACATCTTTGAAACCATCTATGATAAAAACTTAGAAGGACTTGACGCACTAGTTTCAGGAACAATATGTCTATAATATAGACATTAAACTGCGTAAGTCAGACGTGGCCCGTTTGAAGCAAAACCTGAATGAGACCTTCAACGATTATTTGGGGCGTTAGAGAGCATTGGCAGCTCAGGTCAGAAATAGGATACTTGATGATGAACAAATAGAAATGATTTCTAAAAATACCCTGTCAGTGATCTTAGACTTTTTAGTGTACCAGTAGTAGTCCAGCTTTGCTGATCTGGTAAGGAACGCCAATCATTGTGAAGATGCTATCAGGGAAGACCGCCTGAATAAGAATGTATCGAGTGAAGCCAGTGGGACCAGAAAGTTTTAAGAACAGAAGAACGAGAAGAGAATAGGGGCCGATATCCAGAACATTGTCAACACTAGACCCAATAATAATATAACCCCTTTCCGCCAGCACAGGTCAAAACTGAGCAGATGCAGAGAGCAGGGAATGCACAAGGAATGCATATGACTCCGGAGCATAGGAGAGCCCGCTACGACCGAGTGTTTACACCCTTAGGGCAATCTTTAAGTGTACTTTTGCCTTTATTAATAGAAAAGGGATTAGTTACTATTCGTCAACCGCAACCTCCTCCTCACCCAATCTCAAAGAATTATGACCCTAATACTCACTGTAATTTTTATCAGGGTCCGGGTCACCTGATTGATCGCTGCTTCCTATTGAAGCACACCATCAAAGATTTAATCGATGTCGAAAAAATCATTCCACCAGCACCTTCTCAAGTGAACCAACACGCGAATATTCATTAGGTGCCATTACCCCCACATCCTATCAGAGGAGCAGGTCCTAGACCCACCATCGGGATGGTAGAGGAATATGAGGAGGAATTTGAATTTGATCCATCGGATTATATCAGTGATTGGGAGAGCTATGTGGCACCATTGCCGAGAAATTGTGAAGAAGTGAATATTGGGGTGATTGAACTCTTGAATTTGTCTGACTATTTTCCCAACCCAACACCACAAATTGAACTCTTAGATCTTAGGGCTTATTTTTCATCACCCACACCTGTCAATTATGTACATATAAATGCATATCAACCATACACCGCAACCCCCATCAATTACCTAATAGCCCATCATGCTCTCAATCTCCTGTCAGCACCTATCAGCTACCAATGGCCTACTCCTATCCCTTTATCGCTGGTGTAACCACCCACAAGCTTCACCATCCCCATCTGGCCTAATTTTGCCACCCAACTAGCTATCACCGAAGTGAATAAAGTATTATCCACACCTCTGGAGCCCACAGTGCAAGTACATCCTATACCAGCAGCTATACTATTTCAGATTTTGGGACCAACCTACGATCCTCATCAGGTCCCGCTGAGTTATGAACAAACGAATATCAACGTTGGCAGTAATAGAGAAGGGGCAGCGGACTTTGTCACCCGATCTGGGAAGATCTCAAAGCAGTCAAAAGCACCTGCAACAGCACAAGCCCAACCAGAGGGAAAGAAAGATAACGCAGTGAATCCTTTTGAGAACATATACTGGAGACTCAGCTGAGAAGAATGCCTGCCCA
Source organism: Chloranthus sessilifolius (assembly GCA_021018995.1). Lineage (NCBI taxonomy): Eukaryota > Viridiplantae > Streptophyta > Magnoliopsida > Chloranthales > Chloranthaceae > Chloranthus > Chloranthus sessilifolius. The sequence goes on from CM037589.1 coordinate 144,898,733, forward strand.
TATTACTGTATGGGATCTATTGATGACGTCCCCACTCCATTTTCAAGCTTTAATGGGGGCGTTAAAAAATACACATGTATCACTTCAAGTTAACCCAGATGAAGTCAGGCAAATAATTGGTCAAGTAATGGCTTCAATTGCCATTTCATTTTCAGATGCCGAGTTACCAGATGAAGGGAGCAGTCACTCCAAATCCCTTAACATCACTGTTGAGTTCGAAAATATGATAATTCCCTTGGTTCTAATCGATAATGGATCTGTGTTAAACATATGCCCATTAAGAACCGCCACCAAGATTTGGGTCGATCCGTGCATGTTGAAACCTACGAGAACCAATGCTAGAGGTTTCGATAACACACATAGAGAGATAATGGGAGAAGTTGACCTTGAGCTATTGATTGGGCCAATGACCTTCTCCATATTGTTTCAAGTGATGGGCATCAAATCCTCGTTCAATCAGCTCTTAGGGCGCTCGTGGCTGTACGAAGTTGGAGCGATCCCCTCCACATTGCACCAAAAGCTCAAGTTTGCGTCCAGGCATAAGATCATTCCAAGAACCGAAGGTGGAATGGTAGCAGCAGTACTGGCCATGCTCCAAAAGTGGGGTTATAAAAAAGGAATGGGAGTTGGGCCCAGACTGCAAGGTAGGAAGGAGCCCGTCACAGCTAAGGGGGGCCAGAAAGTCAGATTTGGGCTGGGTTACAATCCCACGAAAGAAGAGGTATGAGAGGCTAAAGAAAAAGCCCGCGCAACGATAGTTGCCAAAGCTAAGGGGATACGCATAGAGGAGAAACCCCGTCCCAGGCCTCATATCAGAAATTCATTCGTGAGTGCTGAGATTGTGAAGATCGATCGAAATGGGGTGACCCAATTGATCCCACATAAGCCTACAACACCGGTTCACCCCACCAATCCCCACATCATCCTTTCCAACCCCGAGATAGACTTGGCTGCGTTATTCCTCTTTGATGAACGATGGTCTGTACTTGAACAAACTCCCCCTGTGGTGAATCACAATAAAACTATGTTAACATTTGAGGATATCATCTCAGACGAAATGGGAATAAACATGAAGGAGGCCGACTCCGAAGAACCATATCAGTTAGCACCCTCCATCCAAATAGGTAAAGGAGTGGCCTATCAGGTACGCAACTAGGCATCTTTATCCCAAACTCTGAAAGTGGGGAGTGGCTTAATATTTGACACCCGTTTCCCCAAAAGATTATCATTTAAAATTACAAATAAAATCCTACAAAAAGATGCCTTAATTGAAATACCCATCCCACATAAAATTGACCCCTTTCCTATAGAAATACAAGAAGATGTAGGAGTTACGAGTCTGGATGAGGATATCCCTTTGGAGGAGCTCACTAATGACCGATTTGCCGAATTTGAGTACGACCCTACCCCCATTGTGGAAGAAATCGGGGATGTTAATCTAGGGACTGAAGAGATTCCTCGAATTACCAAAATCAGAATGTCGCTATCTCTCGAAGAAAGAAAAGGCATGATTGACTTCCTTCGATCATACCAAGATATTTTTGCCTGGTTGTACGAGGACATGCCTGGTCTGGACACCGATTTGGTCGAGCATGAGTTGCCTCTCTACCCTGATATAAAGTCGGTTAAGCAAAAGCTGAGACATCTCCAACCAGAGTGGATGTTGGAAGTCAAGGGTGAGGTCATTAAGCAGTATGACACAGGATTCCTCATGGTATCTAAATACCCACAGTGACTAGCCAATATCGTGCCTGTACCAAAGAAGGATGGAAAAGTTCGCATGTGTATCAATTTCAGCAATTTAAACAGGGCGAGCCTGAAGGACGATTTCCCATTACCACACATCGACATCTTGGTCGATAATACTACTAAGCACGTGATGCTTTCTTTTATGGATGGATTCTCAAGATATAATCAAATTAGGATGGCAGAGGCAAATCGAGAGAAGACGACATTTATCACTCCGTGGGAAACCTTTTATTACCGAGTCATGCCATTCGGGCTGAAGAATGCCGGTGCAACATAGCAAAAAGCTATGTGTCACGGAGTCACACTTCTGCAACCTCAGTCCTGTGCTGCACCTAACGCACGCTTCGCTAGGTCAGCCTACTTCTGATACCAACTATCGCGGGGCGTCCTTCGACGCGCTTTCAACCCGCACGGTGTTTCGCTACCACGTGCAATGAAGCGAACCCATCTACACATCAGCTCTGATACCACCGGCCTAGAGGACGAGAACTCCCCCAACGTGGTTACCTTTGTTTCACGGCCTACCACCCAGCTTATCGTGCCCCTTACTACACGCTCAATTGCACTACTGTGCTAAACTTGGCCTGCTCAAGCTTCACCCTGTGCACTGCACTAGTATCTCGCTTCACAACAGTCTTGGCATGCAACTCCTGATGCCATCATGTCATGCTCACATACCGAACCAAGACCACAGCCTTGTGCCTCACGCTCGCGTGCTCAACTGAGTCCCACACAGCCTGCCTTCATGTGCATTCCAAATTACTAGCACTCGTTTATCCATGGCCCATGTGCTATCGTGCTCAACTGAGTCCCGCACAGCATCCTGGTGTTTTCACGAGGTTGCCCAGCCGTATGCACCGCGACGGGTAGTCCGGAGCCATACTTCAACCTCCCTTGGGTGCCACACGGCATCGCTGCATCGACGTCCTAGGTCCACCCTTTCAGGCCTAGGAGATACTTGCACCCCCTCTGGCAATGCAAGGCCCCGTGTGGGTGGAAGGCAACTCTCCAGCTCCTCTCCCACATAGAAGGGTAAAACAGTCATTCAGCCAGAATGGCGGGAGGACCTCAAACCCCTTGGTTTGACATACTGCAATGCCTCATGTATCGTTAGCCCACCTTGGGTATGTCGCATCCGTGTCGCGACTGTGTCGCTCCTACGTCTTCCCCCCTATGCGACCGTGTCGAGTCCCCGCAGCGCGACCATGTCATAAGGCCCTCTTGGCCCCCATGTCGCTTGCCCTCCTGGCACCACATGTCGTGCCCCACGTACCATGCTGTAAGCTCGAGTATTGGCCCCGTCACATATGACTGCACTGTTTCACGACGTGATGCACCAAGAAATTGAAGTATATGTCAATGATATAATAGCCAACTCACCGGAGTGAAGCGATCACTTGGTAAACCTTCAGAAGCTATTTGAGAGGTTGAGGAAGTACAGATTATGTCTGAATCCACAAAAGTACGCATTCGGTGTTATGTCCAGAAAATTATTGGGATCCATCGTCAGAAAGAGAGGGATCGAGGTCGACCTAGTCAAAGTTAACGCTATCATAGAAATGCCACCACCATCTACCAGGAAAGAAGTTAGAGTGTTATTGGGTAGAATACAATATATCAGTTGGTTCATTGCACAACTAACTCAAATCTGCATGCCAATTTTTAAGCTACTTCGAAAGAACTCACTTGCTGAATGGAACGACGATTGTCAGGCAACATTCGATAAAATCAAAAGCTACCTCCTCAATCCACCTGTGTTGGTACCACCCGAGCCGGGGAGACCACTCTTAATGTATCTCTCCATGATGAAAGTCTCAATGGGATGTGTCTTAGGGCAGCATGACGAGACAGGAAGAAGAGAGCAGACCATCTACTATCTGAGTAAGAAGTTTACTGATTATGAGATGTGCTATTCTCATCTGGAGAAAGCATGCCTGGCTCTTGAATGGGCTACTCAGAGGCTCCGCCATTACTTGCTATCCCAAGCCGTTCTACTTTTTAAATGAATGGACCCGTTGAAATACCTGTTTGAGAAGCCGACTCTTACTGGATGAACCGCACGATGGCAACTTTTACTGTCTGAGTTTGACATCACATACGTCACTCAAAAATCTATCAAGGGGTAGACACTCGCCGATCATCTTGCCGACAATCCTTTGCCAGATTATGAGCCTTTGAAAACTGAGTTCCCCAATGAGGACATCCTGTTCATGACGAAAGACGATACTGAAGAAACAGAACAATCTTGGGTAATACACTTTGACGGGGTAATAAATGCCGAGGGTCAGGGAGTTGGTGCCATTCTGATTTCGCCAAAAGGATCCCATATATCAGTCTCTATCAAGCTCAACTTTCCTTGCACTAACAACATGGCCGAGTACGAAGCTTGTGTAGCAGGCCTATAGGCTGCTCTCGATATGAATGTAACTCACCTTTTAGTGTTTGGCAATCCGCAATTAATTATATGCCAGACGAACGGTGACTGGAAGATGAAAGACGAGAAACTGCTCCCCTATCATGAGCACCTCGAGGATTTGATAGCTTGCTTTCAAGATGTGACATTCTCATATGTCCCCCGGATAAGAAATTGCTTTACCGACTGACTAGCTACTTTGGCATCAATGATAGAAATCCCGTATGGCGCTGAGATGAAGCCGATCATGATCGAGCAAAGGAATGAGCAGACCTTCTGCCTCCAGATTGAGGAACCTACAAAGCCTGATAATGAGCCACCTTGATTCTCAGATATCAAGAACTTCCTTGAGACACTAACTTTCCCTGATGGTACGTCTAAGACGAATCGACGACCCATTCAACATTTAGTGGCAGGCTACGTCATTTGTGGGGAATGCCTTTACAAGCGATTGTACGACAAAATCTTGCTCAGGTGCCCTACAAAAAGTGAAGCGATTAACATCATGAAAGAGAACCACGAGGGAGTATGCGATGCCATGTCAGCGGTCACATGCTTGCTAAGAAAATTCTACGACAGGGATACTTTTAGACCACTATGGAATTGGATTGCTGCAAACATGTTCAGAAATGTTGTAAGTGTCAGGAACACTCCAGTTTGATACACGCTCCTACCATCAATCTTTACTGTATGCCACTCCTTGGCCATTTGCTACCTAGGGCCTTGACGTCGTCGGAATGATTAATCTGAAAGCATTAAACGGAAATTGATCCATCCTCGTCGCCATGAATACTTCACCAAGTGGGTAGAAGCAGCGTCATATGCCAACATCACGGCCAGTCACGTCGAGAAGTTTCCCAAGAGTAATATTATGTGCCGATTTGGAGTACCCAAGGATGTCATCACAGACAACGGAACAAACTTTACGAATAAGCGCATCCGAGCCTTCTGCGAATAATACAAGATCAAGCACCATTACTCGTCACCTTATCAGCCTTAGACAAATGGAGCCGTAGAAGCTGCTGATAAGACAGTCATCTGCATCCTCGAGAAAATGGTCATCACTTATCGAGATTGGGGCAAAATGCTACCATTTACTTTGTGGGCCTATAAAATATCGATCCGTACTGCTATAGGGGCAACCCCATTCTCCCTTGTGTATGGAACCAAGGCCGTCCTACCGGTAGAGGTTGAAGTACTCTCACTCCAAATCCTAATGGAATCAGGCTTACTCGAAACAGAGAGAGAAGTCCCGCTTTGAATAATTGAATCTATTGGATGATAAAAGACTCCTAGCCTTGTGTCATACTCAGGTTTACCAGGGGTGAATTGCACGCACTTATAATAAACATGTTCGCAGTCGAGATTTGAAGGTAGGACACACTGTGCTGAAGATCTTCCCATCCCTCCACGCTGATCCGAAAGAGAAATTCAAGCTGAATTGGGAGGGACCTTACATCATCCGAGAAGTGCTATCAGGATACGCCATCTACCTTACCACCATGGACGGAGATCATCTTCTTGAGCCCATCAATGCTGTATACGTCCGACATTTCTACTCTTAGTCTATTGCGATAAGATAAGTATTAGTGAAACAAATACATGACTGATAAGAACCACCCAAAAGAGGCCATCATTCCAAACACAGTAGCCAAAAAATATCCCTAAAAACGATGACATCCTTTGCTACCCTATTTGAGCCTAGGCCTTTCTTTCAATAAACCCTTTCCCTGAAAAAGAAAAAGTGTATACATATACAAAAAAAAAGAGGAAGTAGAATTACTATAAGAAAATCAAAAAATTGAAAAAGCAAAACCTCAAAAAGAGATCGCCTAAAAAATATATATATATATATATATATATATATGTATGTATATATATATAGAAAAAGTGGGGCATGTATAGTAAAACCCCCTAGGAAGAAAGTATGTTGTGAAAAACTGAAATCGTATCAAGGAAACCTTCTTAGCCCAACATATCTTCAAATCCCAACCTAACTCATAGCCAAGCTACACCCTGAAGAAAGCCCTCTTTGTAGGTTCACAAGTAGTCATAGTATCTGTTAAATCAACGTGAGCCGAGTTATGAGACGACACCAAAACCCCATCTGGCCAGCTATGACCGAATCGACGTCTATGACGCGGCCTTTGAAAAAATGAAAGAAATAAAATAAAAATATAAGCTCAATGCAAGATAGACGTGGTGAAAACTCGAAAGGGCACTACGGGTAAAAACAACGAGTTTGTGTGGACCAGATGAAAACCTGAAATATCGCTTGGGGTAAGAGAGCTAAACCCATGGATGTGGTGAAAACCAGAAAGGGCGCCACGGGTAAAAAGAGGGTAAAGACGGACACGACGAACCCACCTTGGGCATTGTGAGTAAAAGGATTGAAGAATTAAAAAAAAAAAATTAGAAAAGAAAGGTTTGAATTGATTGATAAGATTGATGTTGGAGGAGCCCTCTTGGTTACTCTCCCTGATCCCCTTTTTTCGACTGGGCCACTCATGCTAGTTCAAATCGGGCCCCGACCAAAATTGTCTTTGTAAAATCGCTTTGTCAAACGTATGACCCAAGGTCAAGAGAAAGGTTAATCAGTCCAAAGGGATGAACGTTCCAACCTTGAAAAATTCTGAACCTCACTCAGGTTCAACCGCATGAACGAGTTTGGCTATGCTAAAAAAGGGACCCGTTATTTCGTCTCACTGATAAGGCATCAAATAAAAAAAAGAAGAAAAGCCAAAAAAAAGAAAAAAATCAAGAAAAATCTAAATATAAAAAATTTTATATTTCTACTATTTTCCATGTACATATATACAACATCATACTTTCATCTCAAAAATTGAAGAAAAAGAACAAAAAATATCTGAAAACAAAAATCCAAAAAAATATATAAACTCTTTCCATGTACATATTTACAGCATTGTACTTCCATTTCAAAAATGAAGAAAAAGAATAAAAAATCTCTAAAAATAAAAATCTAAAAAATGTATATAAATCTTGAAAATAAAAAAGTATAGGTAAAAGTTTATTGCTCCTTTTGTTACTTAGGATGCATATTTATTACCCATATAAATAAAAAAGGGACTGACATTTCTCGAGAAATGTGCAAGAACATCAAATGGCCCAAAACCTCGAGGTAGACAACCTCTCGGTGATGGACAGATCAAATAAAGTATCTCTCCATAGATGATCTGTCTATTAAAAAAAAAAAATAAAAAAATAAAAAAAGTAATTATTTTAAAAACAAAAAAAGATAGCTGAGTTTTTATGATACTTTTTGCTACGCACATACGGATTTTAATGTGATAAAATGTCAATATTTTATCAGCAACACAGTTGTGCTAAATTAATGTTCCAAGTCTAAGGTTCACCTTGGATCTATGGATCCTACTTCAAAGTAGGAGCAACGGTGTCAATCGCGGTCAAACAGTCAATGTTTCGATCAGATTGATTCTATTGCTAAATCTTCGCACTGATTGCTCCATTTTTGGTTTCAGGTGAACTTGAGTGCCTTGAACTTCAAGTTCGTCACATGATATTTTTGAAGGTGTAGACTCTTGCTCTACACTGTCCGAGTGAGCGCTCAAAGGGGTTTGAGGTCCGGATAACTTTGTCTTCGAAGAGATCCATTGTTAGATTGATTCCAACCTGTCAGATACAAAACTATGTCAGACAACTATGTGAAAATATGCATGCAGAAGGGCCCATTTTAAGGCACAGGCTTAAAACCTGCATGGTATCCCTGTAAAGTGTACGCCATGCGTCTTGGTATCCTTTGGGTGGTCGTTTGTTCCTGTAAATTGTGACAGCCCGGATTTCGGCACTCCGAAACCCGTGCCATCAGCACGATCATCTTGACCGTGCCCCTTAGCTTAGCACGAAACATTGGCATATCAAGCATAAATGAAATAATAAATGAAACTGCGAAATTTAAATCTATATTAAAGCAATTCTCCAAAAGACAGTTCTACCCTCATGCCTCTGCATGAATGGAGAACCAATCCGAACCATCGATGATAGCAATCATCACGGATGGTTCGCCCCAAAAGAATAATCTCAAACTCAATATACACATGATTTAACCAAAACAAGGCTTGACATACCAAGCCGTACAAATCTCTCTCAAAAGCCCTCAAAGCTGAGTCCTCTAGAAGAAGTCCTCGAGGTGGCTCCAACTGTCAGCCGGGCCGCAAGGTCCGACTCACCGGTCGGCGTCTCAAGCCTCGGCTGGCCGCTAGTAGTGGACCTGCGACGATAGTCTATAGGGCGAGCTACATCCTAGATAAATAGGGAACAAAACATAGTTGAACATATAAATTATTACTCACATATATTCCATGATATGCCATGCATGATGTGTCTATGCAATTCGATGAAACAGTTAAAAGTATTACATTTCTTGGTAGTTTACTCGTATCTTTTATTTACTCATGAATAATGCTTAAAAGGCCTAAAGCAAAAACTTAAACTTTCAACTAAGTAATCCCCGAGCAATATAGCATCGAGCCCGGCGAGATACCCTTCATCGCCATCTATATAGACACTTTTAACGTATTCCCGAATACAATATAGTACCCAAGCCCTTTCCCCGGGATTGGTGGCGGGTTTCACTTGTCTCAAATCAACACCCCGGGTGTGCTTACGTACGGATAAGCCTCCGTGACCGCCTACTTTTCGCCTACCAGACGGTCACGGATATCCCGCCGTGTCGCGTGGATATCCCGCCACGCCGTGGGGTACCCTATCAAACCTCAAATAACAAAAATATCGGTGCTCATATATAGTTATTCACCGTAAATGTGCTATCTTATATCGCTTAGGCCCTATCAAACATGATTCAATCTTGATACATCCTCGATGTATCCGTTCACTTGCATCACACCTGATGCTCTTATCTCTTGACTTCTTCATCCCCTGGGGATGGCTCATTATAATTACTCTTATGGATGTCACACACACACACTTTTCACAATTCTTAAGCAATAAAATATTTTGAATTTGAATTCTATATCACTACATACATGCTCTTGTAAAATAAAGTACATGTTCAAGGTGTTCCCTACCTCAAGTCTTCATTTGATCAATGCATCAAGGTCTCACGTGGCTCCTTGTGCACTAGCTCACACGTACCACCTATGGTACCACATAACATGTGAAACACATCACTAAGGATGCAATAAAGGAGGTCCAAGACCCTCCATGAAGCTTAAAGTCAAACTCAAAAGTCAACAAAATTTAGCCCAGTCGATTAATCGATTAATCGAAAGTCAATATCGATTAATCGATTCTCAAATCGATTAATCGAGATTTTCATTCGATTAATCGAATCCTAATTCGATTAATCGAACTTCTCTGTTCAGCTAAGTCGATTCTCAAATCGAGTAATCGAGTTCCTAAAATCGATTAATCGATCCCAAATCGATTAATCGAAATTTGAAATCGATTAATCGAAATCCCATTTCGATTAGTCGATTTTCCCCAAGTCATTTCCTCCAGCCCCTGGGGTCTACTGGAGGTTCCCAGTCGATTAATCGATACCCAAATCGATTAATCGAAATCCAAAGTCGATTAATCGAAATTCAATTCGATTAATCGAGATCGGGGACCTCTGACTTTTCAACTTCTTGGCCAATTTCGATTAATCGAAACCCAATTTCGATTAATCGAAATTGCCAGATTCAGCCCCTTTCGAGCTGTTCTTCCCAACCTTTTTCCCCTCTTTTTCCTCTATTTTTCTAAACCATTATCCTACTATCTAAACCATTTTTCAACTACAATTAATCTCTACAATCTATGCATTTTATTCACAAAAATTTACCTTTAATCCATCTCAAATTGATTTCAAATGAAGTGGTTGGAAGGGGCTTCGGATTCTTTCGAAATTGGCCTCTTTAATACTTGAATCCCCCCTTCCGATCACCCACAATAACTCCTTGCTTAATCACCCTCTTTACTCCTCTCTCTCTCTCTTCTTTACTTCTCTCTCAACAACCAAACAATTGATTTTAGGGTTATTAAACCCTTTTATCTCCCCCCCGAGCTTGTGTGTTGAGCACATGCACCTCGATAGGTGTATGTGACCTTAGATTTACAACACTCACCACATAGACATTCAACCCATCACATCTCATCCGTTCATCACACCCCTTACTAACTATTGGACTTCTATTTGGTCAAACCTATGACCAATCGGGCATGGATCTCGAGGTCACAGTTTGGCGTGATTTTTTGGGCTATTACATCCTCCCCACCTTGGGAATTTTTGTCCTCGAAAATAACCCAAGGTTCATCGGTCTGGGTCTCTCCCCCCCCCCCACACTCTCAGGTGAGGTGGTCCAGTTGACTCAGACGTATTTAGGTATTCACAATTACAAGCATGGAAGTCAAATTTTTGACGAAATAAAACAATTAACACAAAAATTTGGATTTCTATTAATATCTGAAAGTTTTACAAGGCGCCAATAAGTTGGCATACAAAAATATACATGTACAAAATCATGACTGATACAAAATAAAGATAAGACTCATGCAGTCCCCTCGCCAGTCGGTGCTGGTGCTGGTGGTGTGGGTCTGGCTGGCTGCCGGTGGTGGCATGTCGGTGGCCGGGGTAGTCGTGGTAGTGCGGCGTCTCGGTCGGCGGAGCGGAGGTAGATGTGGAAGGAGCCGCGTCGGTAGTGGCTGTGGTAGGATGGAAGACGGGTCCTCGGTGGAAGGCTGTGCGTCCGGCTGTCCACTCCTCCTCCTGGGCGAGGTAGCGGCGGTAGTCGGTCGGGTAGATGTGGCGGAGGGTGTGGAATAGAAGGAAGTCCATCCTCCGGTTCATCCTTTCGTTGTTGGCCTCCATACGGGCCAACACCTCCTCTATGGGTACCGATGAAGTGGGCGCACGGCCAGAGGATGAGGTGGGTGTCGCGGGCGCGGAGTGGGCTGGTGGTGTCGGTGAGGCTGCTGTGTGAGAGGGAGCCCTCTCCACCGAAGGCTCGGCTGCGGCAGGGTGTGCCCCACCCACGGGTGGGTCCTGCTGTGGTGGTGGGGGTGGCGGTGGTGCTACTGCTGGTGCTGTGTCTGGAGGGGGACCCGGAGCCGGTAGGGTCCGCTTTAGCAAGTTGTAGCTACGGGCCCATGAAGACATGGAGAATGTCTTCACGCAGTCCGTAGCCCTCTCTTCATGAGGAGAGACGGCGTAGGATGGATCGTTGGAGTAGCACTCCAACATGCTCGATATGAGGCGAGCGTAGGGCATCTTCTCCTTGGGCCGGAGGTTGCCCTTCATTAGCTTGCCCTTAATATACCTCATCCCCTCAAGGATGAGCATGGTGGAATCAAACCACCGCCACAGTATATCGCATAAAGTGCATGTTGCACTTTTTCCACGCGCGTCGTGGGCATTGGGTATAGATTGCACTTGACCAATGAGTCAAGCATCCACATATAGTGGGAAGGTCAACCTCTTTATGGAGGAGCCCGACCCTTTTTACCATTGGTCATGCGGTCATGACCTCCTCAAAGCGAGGTACCTCCTCAAGGGTGGGAATAGGTGGTCTCGGGGTGAAATCGAGGTAACACTCAAGTACCTCATGTATGTGACGACGCAGTGATCGTAGTCTCGACCTCGGTGGTCTTGATCACATCGCTCGTGCCGCCCACAAGCCCTTGGTAGAATAATCTCACCAATCTAGGGTAGTAAGAACCCCGGATTGGTTTGAGAAGGTTGCCGAGACCATTGAGGTAGGTAGTTCGAGCCCATTGGGTCTCGCCCGGTACATCGGGATTGGTGAATAGGGTTGGGTCAATGACGTATTCGACCTCGAAGGTCTTGGCTGCCCACCATTCATTTGGTTGCACCACATTTGTGGGTGGTGGGGGCATTGGTGTGGACTCGCACGTAGACGCGCTCGTCGAATCGGAGGTGGTCTCCGATGTCGACGGTGACGGAGTCCTCACCGGCGATGGGGTAGGTGGTGGTGGTGCAGCGTTCTTATGCCTAATCGGCAACTTAGAGGTTGCCTTCTTCGAAGACAACCGGGTTTTGGGCGGCATTTTTAGAAAATCTAGGGTTTAGCTAGCTCAAATTGAAGGAAAAGGTACAAATCTAGGGTTTACCTTAGGTTTCGATCCGAAATGAGGCGATCTTGGAAGGAGATCGATGGAGAATGCGCAAAAACCCTAGCACGGATAGATGGCCGGAGAGGAAGAAGAAAGGGCGCTCAAAACTCAAGTGCAAATGATTCGAATGGGAAGAAAAATCCCCAAATTTCAATATATAGGCCCCGGCTCGATTAATCGAAATCTAGAATCGATTAATCGAGATTTCAAACTAAGTTAAGCCGCGTAAAATTGATTAATTGATTTCCCAAATCAACTAATCGAAAATCAAATTCGATTAATCGAAACCATTTCGATTAATCGAAATCGTATCTGCTTAAAATTTTAAGTTTTTGAGCTCACTGCCGCGAGCCAGTCGATTAATCGAAATCCATTTCGATTAATCAAAATTTCAAAATCGATTAATCGAAATTCACTTCGATTAATCGAAATCGTGCAGTAACTTCCAAAATTTTCAGGATTCTTTAAGTTATTCGATTAATCGAATTTTACTTCGATTAATCGAATTCCACTTCGATTAATCGAATTTCACTTCGATTAATCGAAATCGTTCCTCTGACTTCATATTTCTTCCAAATCCCCTTTAGTAACTCGATCAATCGAACTTCCAGTTTGATTAATCGAAATCCCAAATCGATTAATCGAATTTCCAAAATTGATTAATCGATCCCAAATCGATTAATCAAAATTATAAATCGATCAATCGAAATTGCATTCTATGTCTGTTCTAACTCTCATTAAATTTTTCCCGTCACTGGCAGGTGCCAGTCGACTAATCGAACAAAATCGATTAATCGAAATTCCAAATCGATTAATCGATTTGAAATTCGATTAATCGATTTGAAATTCGATTAATCGGTTTTGCCCAATTTCTGCAGATTTTCAAGTTCTTTGGTTCTTTGATTTCTTTTGGTAGTTTATGACATCAAGTGGTTCATATTTTCATAAAAAAAACACATACACTTGGTCATATTCATAAAATCTGTTCGTTAAATCATACTTTGATCACAACTTCCATTGAATTACAAGCGTCGTGGAGATTCCACGAACATGTTTGTGGTTTACATTGGATTCTCACGTCGTTGGAAACAAGGCTGGAAGTTGTTCTTTCACATCGGCCTCTCGTTCCCAAGTAGCCTCTTCTTTTGGATGATTGTTCCACCGAACAAGCACTAAGAGAATCACTTTAGTGCGCAGTACTTGTTCCTTTCGATCCAAGATTTCCACAGGTTCCTCTATCGTGCTCATGTCCTCACACATCTCCATAGGTTGCTTTCCTAATACATGAGACGGATCATTCACATACTTTCTGAGCATCGATATGTGGAAAACGTTATGTACTCGATCAAACAGCGGTGGTAAACCAATGCGATCAAACAGCGGTGGTAAACCAATGCGATACGCAACTTCACCTACGCGTCCCAAAATTTCGAATGGTCCAACATAACGTGGGCTTAACTTCCCTCTCTTGCCAAATCTCATTACGCCTTTCATAGGTGACACTTTCACAAACACATGCTCACCCACTTTATAGTCGACACTAGTCCGCTTCATGTCGGCGTAACTTTTCTGTCTACTCTGTGCTGACTTCAGCCTTTCTCTGATAATTCAAACAACGGTGGCGTTGTCTTCAAGTAGTTTTGGCCCTAACACAAATTTCTCACCTGTTTCCTCCCAATTGAGGGGTATTTGCATCGTCGTCCATACAGAGCTTCATACGGTGCCATGCCAATGCTCGTTTGGAAACTATTGTTGTATGCGAATTCGAGCAACGGTAGATACTCATCCCAGTATCCTTGCATATCTAGCATGCACGCTCTGAGCATGTCTTCTATTACTTGGTTCACTCGCTCTGTCTGCCCATCGGTTTAAGGATGGAAAGCTGAACTAAAGTCTAGTCGTGTTCCCATTCCTTCTTGAAATTTCTTCCAAAACTTGGATATATATAGTGGATCATGATCTGAAACTATGCTGCTTGGAATCCATGTAATCTTACAATCTCCTTCATGTATAAGTCTGCCAGTCTTCCTGCTGTATACGTAGTATTGTACGGCAAAAAGTGCGCTGATTTGGTCAATCGGTCCACAACGACCCAAATGGCATTGTGTCTCTTAGCAGTACGGGGCAATCTAATAATGAAATCCATCGAGATTGATTCCCATTTCCATTCTGGGATTGGTAAAGGTTGCAATAGTCCAGCAGGATGTCTATGATCAACCTTCACTTGCTGACAAGTCAAACACCGTGACACGTACTCGGCCACGTCTTGCTTTAGTCCTCTCCACCAGTAGTTCTTTTTCAAGTCTTGGTACATCTTGGTGCTACCAGGGTGGATAGCATAATTTGACTTCTGGGCCTCATCAAGAATCGTTCGTCTTAGATCGGCATTGTCCGGAATGCATAGACGACCCTTAAACAATAAAGAACCATCTTCTTTAACTGAGAAGTCCGATCTGATGCCTTCACTCACGTCTTGATGAATCTTTGTTAATGCCGGATCTTTCATCTGTAGATCGTGGATATGTTCAAATATCACTGGCTTTACTGATATGTTAGCTAAAAAGGATCCGGTGGCTTTTGACTCAATGTTCGCATCGTAGAATGCCAGGTCTTCCAATAATTTCCATCGGTGCATACCCAAAATCAAACAAGCTAACTGAGCTGAACCTTTCCGACTCAATGCGTCGGCTACTACATTCGCCTTGCCAGGGTGGTATTGTATGGAGCAATCATAATCCTTGAGGAATTCCATCCACCTGCGCTGTCTCATGTTGAGCTCTTTCTGTGTAAAGAGATATCGGAGGCTCTTATGATCGGTGAAAATTTCAAAAGTCTCACCATACAAGTAATGTCTCCAAATCTTCAGCGCAAAAATGACTGCTGCTAGTTCCAAGTCATGAGTCGGGTAATTTTTCTCGTGTTCTTTCAGCTGTCTTGATCCGTAAGCTATCACCTTCTTGTGTTGGTTGAGTACACAACCAAGGCCATTGTATGACGCGTCGCTGTACACGGCGTATCCTCCACTGCCTGAAGGAATCGCTAGCACTGGAGCCGAAGTGAGTCTCGTTTTGAGTTCTTGAAAACTCTTCTCGCATGCCTCACTCCACTCAAACCTTGAATCTTTTCGTGTCAGCTTTGTGAGAGGTCCCGATATCTTTGAAAACCCCTCGACGAAACGTCGATAATAGCCTGCTAAGCCCAGAAAACTTCGGACATCGGTCACTGTCTTTGGTTGCTCCCATTTAACCACTGCTTCTATCTTTGCTGGATCTACAGTGACACCATGCTTTGAGACGACATGTCCCAAAAAGCTAACCTCTTCCAACCAAAACTCACATTTGCTGAGTTTGGCGTACAATTGGTGTTCACGCAGCGTCTGTAGAGCAATCCTCAAATGTTCTTCATGCTCCGTCTTGGATTTGGAGTATATCAATATATCATCAACAAACACTACGACGCAGGAGTCCAAGTGTGGTTTAAACACTCGGTTCATCAGATCCATAAACGACGCCGGAGCATTCGTCAATCCAAATGGCATCACAAGGAATTCATAGTGTCCATACCGTGTCCGGAAAGCTGTCTTCTGAATGTCCTCAGCCTTGACTCGCAACTGATGATACCCAGATCTCAGGTCGATCTTGGAAAAATACCTTGCTCCTTGCAATTGGTCGAATAGATCGTCAATTCTAGGCAAAGGGTAACGGTTCTTCACAGTGAGTTTGTTCAATTGTCGATAGTCAATGCATAGTCGCATTGACCCATCCTTCTTCTTGACAAACAAGACCGGTGCTCCCCATGGAGACACGCTCGGTCTAACAAACCCCTTGTCCATAAGCTCTTGCAGTTGTTCCTTCAACTCCTTTAACTCAGCAGGAGCCATTCTATAAGGCGCTTTCGAAATAGGCCCGCTTCTCGGTGCTAAGTCAATGGCGAATTCTACTTCTCTTTCTGGAGGTAATCCAGGCAATTCTTCTGGAAACACGTCGGCGAAGTCTCGCACAACTGCTATCTCAGAAATGACATTCTTTTCTTCCTTGTCCTCCTTTAAGAAAGCCAAGTATCCACTGCAACCCTTTCTGATCATTTTCTCGGCCCTTACTGCTGAGATCAGTGGCACAGATGACGACCTCACTCCTTGAAACCGAAATGATCTTCTTGTGTTGGGTCTGAAAATGACTACCTTGTCCTTGCAATCGATGGTTGCACAATGCTGCGCCAACCAGTCCATGCCAAGGATCACATCAAACCCCTGCATGTCTAACAGTATCAACTTTGCTTCCAATTCATGCACCTCTAAGTCTCGAACTGCTACCATGATGGATTTGCAAGCTAACTCTGTGTCTACTAACTCTCCAGTCGGAATAGACACAGATAGGACGAAATCCAACGCCTCTGGAACAATCTTCATCTTCTTGGTGAAACGTGGAGTGACGAATGAGTGGGTAGACCCTGGGTCTATCAACACTCGAGCGTCATATCCAACGAAGCATCCTTTTTCATATATAGTTAAAGTACCTATAGTATACATACATACATACAATAATCTACACATCAATTTACACCCTTAATTCACATATAGATTTAGCATTGAGAAAAAAGAATCTATACAATTCCTAATGCATACACCTTCTCTATCTAAAATTTTAATGAAATGAAAATTTTCTTTAATTTTAATGAGTCTCACCTTGGATGACGTCATGCACGTTCCCTGCTTCCTGAGCAGTGACTGCATAGGCTCTCCCCTGAACGATCGGCTTCCTTGCTTGAATGCGTCGTGGTGCTGCAACTGAAACCGTCTTTCTTTTATCTGTCTCGGGGCAATCCTTGATCAGGTGGCCCACCTTGCCACATCGGAAACAACCCCTAGTTCCCAATCTACAATCCACTGTCCTATGAGGCTTGCCACACTTTGCGCAAGTCTCCCGAGGTGCGGATGAAAACAGTACGAGAACCCTGTGTGATAGTGGCGCCGGTAGACATGGCAGGGCTCTCATAGCGTAAAGGTCTCCCCGACGCAAGTAATGGAAACCTCTGTTGGTGTTGTTGTTGCACCGGCCTTCCGAAACCCCCTTGGAACTGTGGTCTCTGATTTTGGGCCATGAACCTCGGCTTTTTGTTCACCGGTTCATAGATCCCCATCCTTCCTTGTTCATTTCCTCCTCTCTGCTGCTCTCTCTGTTGATATCTATTGGTATTCTCCTCTTCAACCACTAGTGCTTTACTCATGACCTCTTCATAGGTCCTCAATTGAAATGGAGCTACGCCTCTCCTAACCTTAGGCTTCAATCCTTGCTGAAACCTCTTGAACTTCATCACTTCAGTAGCGACGTAATCCGGAGCAAAACGGGCAAGTCATAGAAACTCTACCCCATATTCTCTCACTGTCATTCTCCCTTGCATTAATTATAAAAATTGTATCTCAAGCTGGTTCCTCACCACTTCCGGAAAATATTGTTTGTTGAACTCCTCAACAAATTCCTCCTAGGTCCAAGGCAACTCTGGGGTCTCCTGAGCCCGAGTCCGTATCACGGACTTCCATCAAGGCCCAGCCTCCCCATCCAACATATAAGCTGCCCATCTCACACTCTCATCTTCCGTGCATGTCAGCACGCTAAAGACTTTCTCCATCTCCATAAGCCAGTTCTCAGCGGCCATTGTGTCTGCCTGCCCAGAAAATGAAGGAGGTATCATCCTCCTAAACTCTGTAAAAGATGAGGGCACAGGCAGCGCAGGTCCTATAGGTGGTGTAGGTGGCTGCTGTTCTCTTGACGCGTGAGCTGCAAAGGATGCGGCTTGTTGTGCCATGGCAGCTGCCATAGTCTCCATAGTGTGCATCATCCTTTGTCGCTCCTCTCTATCTTCTTATCTTTCTCTCACTCTCTCTTGCTCTCTTAGATCTTGATCCTGATGATCTCGATCCTCTTCATCACGCTGTCTACTACTACTGCCCCCTGGGGCCTCAGTACCTCCTAAAGGCACTCTATTAGTAGGAGAGATGTAATCATCTCCACTACGTAGACTCCTCTGTTGGCCTCCCCTTGGTCGGCCTCTTCCTCTAGATGACATTTGCGGCTGCATTTGAAACTAAAGTTTCGTTAGCAGAAGCCCCTATGTTCTGACCAAAAGGATGATTGTCAGAATTGCTAAAAGAAAATGCTTTGATACCAACTGTGACAACCCGAATTTCGGCACTCCGAAACCCGTGCCATCAGCACGATCATCTTGACCGTGCCCCTTAGCTTAGCACGGAACATTGGCATATCAAGCATAAATGAAATAATAAATGAAACTGCGGAATTTAAATCTATATTAAAGCAATTCTCCAAAAGACAGTTCTACCCTCATGCCTCTGCATGAATGGAGAACCAATCCGAACCATCGATGATAGCAATCATCACGGATGGTTCGCCCCAAAAGAATAATCTCAAACTCAATATACACATGATTTAACCAAAACAAGGCTTGACATACCAAGCCGTACAAATCTCTCTAAAAAGCCCTCAAAGCGGCACAACGGAGTCCTCTAGAAGAAGTCCTCAGGAGGTGGCTCCAACTGTCCCGTACAAGAAGGTCCGACTCACCGTGGTCGGCGTCTCAAGCCTCCGCTAGTAGTGGACCTGCGACGATAGTCTATAGGGTGAGCTACATCCTAGCTCAATAGGGAACAAAACACGCTTGAACATATAAATTATTACTCACATATATTCCATGATATGCCATGCATGATGTGTCTATGCAATTACCGGCGAAACAGCTTAAAAGTATTACATTTTACTGGTAGTTTACTCGTATCTTTTATTTACTCATGAATAATGCTGAAAAGGCCTAAAACAAAACTTAAACTTTCAACTTAAGTAATCCCCGAGCAATATAGCATCGAGCCTCGATGAGATACCCTTCATCGTCATCTATATAGACACTTTTAACGTATTCCCTGGGAATACAATTAGTACCCAAGCCCCTTTCCCCTGGGGATTGGTGGCGGGATTTCACTTGTCTCAAATCAACACCCACAGGGTGCTTACTATGTCTTGGATAAGCCTCACTTGTGCGACTTCTGATTTATGGCCAGTCGGCCACGGATATCTGTAGTAAGTCGTGGATATCCTGCCACGTCGGTGGGGTACCCTATCAAACCTCAAATAACAAAAATATCGGTGCCTTACATATAGTTATTCACCTTGTAAATGTGCTATCTTATATCAGTTAGGCCCTATCAATCATGATTCAATCTTGGATACATCCCTGGGATGTATCCATTCACTTGCATCACACCTGATGCTCTTATCTCTTGACTTCTTCATCCCCTGGGGATGGCTCATTATAATTACTCTTATGGATGTCACACACACACACTTTTCACAATTCTTAAGCAATAAAATATTTTGAATTTGAATTCTATATCACTACATACATGCTCTTGTAAAATAAAGTACATGTTCAAGGTGTTCCCTACCTCAAGTCTTCATTTGATCAATGCATCAAGGTCCCACGTGGCTCCTTGTGCACTAGCTCACATGTACCACCTATGGTACCACATAACTAGTGAAACACATCACTAAGGATGCAATAAAGGAGGTCCAAGACCCTCCATGAAGCTTAAAGTCAAACTCAAAAGTCAATAAAATTTAGCCCAGTCGATTAATCGAACTCCAAAATCGATTAATCGAAAGTCAATATCGATTAATCGATTAATCGAGATTTTCATTCGATTAATCGAATCCTAATTCGATTAATCGAACTTCTCTGTTCAGCCAAGTCGATTCTCAAATCGAGTAATCGAGTTCCCAAAATCGATTAATCGATCCCAAATCGATTAATCGAAATTTGAAATCGATTAATCGAAATCCCATTTCGATTAGTCGATTTTCCCCAAGTCATTTCCTCCAGCCCCTGGGGTCCACTGGAGGTTCCCAGTCGATTAATCGATACCCAAATCGATTAATCGAAATCCAAAGTCGATTAATCGAAATTCAATTCGATTAATCGAGATCGGGGTCCTCTGACTTTTCAACTTCTTGGCCAATTTCGATTAATCGAAACCCAATTTTGATTAATCAAAATTGCCAGATTCAACCCCTTTCGAGCTGTTCTTCCCAACCTTTTTCCCCTCTTTTTCCTCTATTTTTCTAAACCATTATCCTACTATCTAAACCATTTTTCAACTACAATTAATCTCTATAATCTATGCATTTTATTCACAAAAATTTACCTTTAATCCATCTCAAATTGATTTCAAATCAAGTGGTTGGAAGGCTAGGGTTCCAGCTTTGGCTTGAACGGATTCTTTGCCCAGAATCGGCCTCTTTAATACTTGAATCCCCCCTTCCGATCACCCACAATAACTCCTTGCTTAATCACCCTCTTTACTCCTCTCTCTCTCTTCTTTACTTCTCTCTCAACAACCAAACTATTGATTTTAGGGTTATTAAACCCTTTTATCTCCCCCCCGAGCTTGTGTGTTGAGCACATGCACCTCGATAGGTGTATGTGACCTTAGATTTACAACACTCACCACATAGACATTCAACCCATCACATCTCATCCGTTCATCACACCCCTTACTAACTATTGGACTTCTATTTGGTCAAACCTATGACCGATCGGGCAGGGATCTCGAGGTCACAGTTTGGCGTGATTTTTCGGGCTATTACATAAATAGTACTTGGATGGGATCTGGGTTGGGACTTCCATCGCCTTGTTATTAATTCCCCTAATGGGTGCATGTTTATGCATAGTTGTTCGATTGTAACTTCATTGATGGAGGAGGCCACGATTGAGTGTCTCCTTCTGTTGACATCCGATTCTGACCCGATCCTTTCGGTATCACATAGATTTGAGTACGTTGGCTTTGGTTTGATCGCAAACTATTTTGGGGGCACAGGCTCTTGGTATGCGCTGTCTGGGCGAGCACCCCTGGGGTTCGAGGTCCGGATAGTTCTTGTTTTGAAAAAAAATAGAGAAAGCAATCATTTGAAAAAAAAGAAGAAACTTGTGTTTTTATGCCACACAGCTACGCACATGCGTGTTTTAAGGTGGTAAAATGTCAATATTTTATCGACAATACAGCCATGCTAAATTAATGTCCTAAGTCTAGGGTTCGCCTTGGATCTTTGGATCTCACTTAAATGTAGGAGCAACGTTGTCAATCTCGATCACATGGTTAATGTTTCGATCGGGTCAACTCCACTGCTAAATCTTTACGATGAGCGCTCTGTTTGTAGATTCATAGGAACGTGAATGTCTAACTTCAGATCCATCCCGAGCTATTTCGGAGGTGTGGACTCTTGGTCTGCGCTGTCCGGGCGTGCGCCCTATGGGGTATTTCCCTTATTGTTTATAGGCTTAAAACCTGTGTTAGCACGGTATCCCTGTAAAGTGTACGCCATGTGTCTGGGTATCCGTAGGATGGCCATTTGTTCTCGTAAATTATACCCGGACAGGATCTGGGTCGAGACTTCCATCACCTTTGTTGCTTATCTCCCCTAATGGGTGCATGTTTATGCATAGTTAAATGATTCGTAAGATCATTATCGGCAGAGACCAGGTTTAGGTGTCCCCTTCGATGGGCCCCCAATTTTGGTCGGATCTGTTCGGTGTCATTTGAGGTTGGATGCTCTAGGTCATGATGATCGGAGACACATTATCAAAAGTAGCACGTACTCCTAAAAAGCATTGCAACATCTATTCGTTCCGCTCGGGTAGTTGTGTTAAATAAACTTCAGGATCAATGGGTTCGCCCAAAGACCTCGAATCCAGCTTCAAGCAGGGGCTCCCGTGACTAGTCATATGAGGCGGTCAATGCCTCATATGATTAGACACAAACTGTGAAACCTTGCATACTTATTTTATGCCTATCTTTGAATGTGGGTCGATCACCCTCCTTACTTACGAAGCTGTTGTATTTAGAATGAATCTTGAACATCAAACTCCTTCAAATCATCTTGAGAAGTAACCATTTTTCCTATCTATTAGGCTTTCGCAACTCATTCCACCTCGGTTCTGCCCAGTAATGTCGCTAAGCGCCTGGGGACCGATTACCTTAAGAAACGACCATTTTTTCTAACATACAGGGCATTCATTTTCTCACCATATTACCCGTTTGATATTTTAACTTCTTTCTGAATGTAGTAGACCCGTCAGTAATGCCTTGGGCCTCTTTGAATGTCTCTTTTCTTTGGCATTCGATCATTAGTGATCGGATACCAAAGAGGGGCATCTGTAGACACCCAAATTTGACCCAAGGCCCGATCGAGACACATTTCGAGAGAGGCCCACCCCTAAGCTTCCAAAAGTATTTCTCAAACCCTTAAGAATCAATCATAGCCTTCCCAGACCTATTAGAACCCTTCCCGAGCCCGATTCAACCTGAACAACAATTAGAAAGAGGAGTGCCAAAGTTTTTATAGATAATTGCCCAACCTAAGGCATAAACTATTGGAAAGTAGAGCTTCCCATCTTTTCAATGAGCTAAGAATCATCTAATTTGGAATTGTAATAAAAAGTTAAGGCGAAATAAAGATCGCAAATTTGTGTAGGAGATTACAAAATCGAACCCATAGAGCCAGTTTCGAACCCTCCTGAGCAGTGGT
Organism: Chloranthus sessilifolius; assembly: GCA_021018995.1. Classification (NCBI taxonomy): domain Eukaryota; kingdom Viridiplantae; phylum Streptophyta; class Magnoliopsida; order Chloranthales; family Chloranthaceae; genus Chloranthus; species Chloranthus sessilifolius. Next base: position 144,921,596 of record CM037589.1, read on the forward strand.
TAAAGAGAGTAGTGTCAAAATTTATACAAACCTATTCTAAATCTAATTTATATACCATTGAAAAGAAGACTTTCTCAGCTTTCCAATAAGCCAAAAATTATCTCAATTAGAGTTATACATAAAAAGTTATGGCGAAATGAAGATCGCGAATTTATGCAAGAAATTGCAAAACCCGGGCTGGGCCCCTGCGGGTCTTCAACTTTCAACAGTTTGGGCCTAGTTTTCCTTCAAAAAATGGTCAAAATTGACATTGGGGGTTTGACTTGTGGACCATTCCAATGTCTGGGGTGTGTTTCTTTAGGACCCTAGTGACCCTATTAGCTTAGGTTATCACCCTTTTGCCATTCAAATTACCACCTTATCATCTACCGTTAAACCCAAATCCCTCTTCTCCAAGCTCTAGAAAAGCCTCAAATCCTTGGATTGCCCATTACCTAATTGCTAACCCTAATTAGCTTTTAGTACCTCCTAACCCTCTTTTTTTCTATAAATAAAGAGGCACCCCCCCTGCAAATGGTTTGAAAAAATTTTAAAAGAGAGAAAAGACTTTAGCTATTCCTCTCATCCCTTTTTAGCATTGTCCATTAAAATTCCAGCACCCTAGTTCATCCTTTAGATCTCATTTTTAATCATCAATCCTTGAGATTTTGCTAGATCTAGCCCCTAGCCTTCTTCTCCTACCTCTTAGTTCCCTAGCCTTAGAGATTAGACTCCATCCCGCCACCCATTTGCTTTCGGAAGCTCATCAAAGACGCTCTTGCGCAAGGATCCACATCGGTGCTACAAGGGCCTGAGAGCTTCGACTCTCCCTTCTATTCCTCTACCTTCTTTTCTTTTCCTTTGTCCTAGAATTGAGTCATTACGCTACCCAAATTTTGGCAAGTGGGAAGGGCTCAATAGGATCAATGTGCCTTCGGGCAAGGGGAAGTGCCGCTTATTTTTATTTCTTTATATATATATATATAATTATTATATATATATTATATAAACCAACCACACATAGACCCCGCCATAGTAGAGACCGCTTACGAGCGGGTTGATCGGGTGCCTAACACCTTCCCGATCAATAACCGAAGCCCCTACCCAAGAGCCTTTAGCGGAGACTGGAATCAGAGTCATATTTTTGCACTTTGGTGCTTTCAATATTGATTTGAGGTTTCTCGGGACACTAAAAGTTTCGGGTGGCGACTCTATATTTTATAGAGAGCGCATCATCGTGACTGGTTTGATAAAAATCCACTGTTGCACATTACCTGAATTGTGTATAGCCTGTGATGGGGCTGATCGGTTGTCGTAGTGACACCACAATGGGACATCAGAGGGTTTCTTCTCTTTTCTTCATGTCTGTTGTGGCATGGTAGTTGCCAATGTGATGAAATGTCTTGGAGAGGTGAGGTTCACGATGGGCGATCGGTGATCCTTCCCTTTTCGGTTCTGTGCTAGGATGAGTCCTGGTGGGACATGGGGATTCTGATGGGATGTTTGTGCTGGAACTTGACGCTGGTGTGATGCAATGGGACATGGGAGGAGTCCCAAACCTTCATACGCTTTTTGTTGCAGTGGTGTCTGGCGACTATTGCGTAGCGAGAGATTTGGGAAGTTGGCTCTCTTCTTTCGCGATGGGACATGATCGAGCCTTCTCCTTCTAGTCATGTAGTGTGAAGTTATGCGAAGGGATTTCCAGGGGGGGTGTAGTTAGCGATGGGCTATAAGACAAGACGAAGTTGTAATTGCGTCATGACGGGACATGTTCATGATGAGATCGAGTCGTGGTTGCATCACGATGGGACATATTCATGAAAGTGTGGCGGGGTTGTGTTTGGATGTTTCGGGTAGTGATGTCGTGATGGGACATGATAGATTTTTTATGAGGGGCTCGCGTTGAGAGTTGATAGTTGCTACGTGCAAGATGCCTAGGTCGCTTGGTGAGATATTGCGATGGGACGTTAATCGTTGATAGGATATTTAGGTGATAGGGTAGTTATATTTCCTTCTTGGATAGATCTTGGGTTATACAAGATCACGTTGCGGTTGTGCTGTGTGAGATGTCCGTCGTTGGCTTCGGTCGTGTGCTGGGGTTTTGGGAAGGTTTGCTGTTGGCTTTTGTGATGGAATATGTGATGGAGTTAGGTTCTTTTCGTGATGGGATTTTTTTTTGTCGAATTGTGGTGGGAAAAGGGGAAAGTGATCCTGATTGTAAGGGAATAAAAGGAGTGAGGGCGCCTTATTTTTGGAAATTGTGTGCCCATTTTTGGTGCTAAATGTGATTACACGTCTATTTAGGGGCATGTGATTGCCTACTCAAAGGGATAGTTTGCTCATTCAGGTATTCGCAAGTAATCTGATTACGCACACTGACCATGGCGCGTGATTGGAACGTCGCCAGGTCACTGTGCGGGTGACCTTCCACTTTGCGTGCCTCTTGTGTGGCACATAATCTGATTGCACGGTCAGGTATGAGTGTGGGATTGGGATGTCGCGCCCACTGGGCGGGTGGAAGTTTGGTTACTCGAGCGTGTCTAGGCGCGGGATTGGGATTATGTGCCCTAGATCGTGCCCGTAATTAAATTGCGCACCGACTTCCTGGCACACAAATGGCCCGAGTTCTATATAAGGAGGAGAATTCTTCATTCTCCTCAGTTTTCGGGTTTTAAGTTGATTTTTCTTGATTTCTGGTATTCAGATACTCATGTTTTTATGATATTGGGCGCTCTGACCATTTGATCGCAATGTTTTTTCTTTCGATGTACATTATTTCACGTGATCTTTGACCTAAAGTGCTGTCTGGTGATGATATGAATTTGAGAATGGGCGGTGTTGGGAAAGAGAAGGTCTGTCTTCACATCGATCCCTTTTAGGGAGTAGTGAAGGTAGCGTGGAGGAGGTGAAGATGGCGGAAGAGGCGGGGTTACAAGTGGAGGGATGTGTTCCTGAACCAATCCTCCCTGAAGCCTCCGATTGGACGCTCTGAGCCAGGATATGTTCCTTGCTTTGTCTCCATTGCGGATTCGGTCTTAGTTTTGGGTCGTAGGTTAGAGTTTTAGTTTTTCATTTTGGGTTGTAAATTCAGGAGGTATGCCTCCGGTGACAAGTGTAAATTTTTAAATGAATAAAAGTCACTTTTGTTTATTTATTGTTGGATTTAGTCAGACCTTTTTAGGTGTTTGACTTTATTGGAATCTATTCAGCTTACCCAGCTAATTTGATTTATTTTGGTTTTATTATTTTGGCTTAATTTATGATTCATTCGGGGTTGACTAAGAATTTTATTCGACTTATCTAAGATTTGGTTCAGGATCTTTCTGACATATGTTAAGTTTTGTTTATCTAATTTTATTTGATTTTTATTGGATGATTTATTTTATCTAATTTACTTGACTTTATTTGGTGAGTTTTAAGGATTTTCTGGGGTTTGTTTTATTTAAGGTGAGGGAGTGAATCCCATGTTTAAACTTTAAGGTATTTTTTTTTGGGATGAGAAATGTGTGAACTTGGTTTAATTTTAAAAGTTCTAGATAGGGTGTTAAGTGTTTCAATCCGGTTGGTTTATTTGGTTTGTTTTGGATTGGTGTTTCTTGGAGGGCATGTGTTGTGCGATTATTGGTTGATCCTAAATTTGCAGAGATTATGGTCTTTTAAAGAGGTATGTGTATGGCTTAGATTGAACTAGATGGGGAGTATTTTAGGAATGTGACATTAGTCACTTTGTGGTTGTTGATTATAAATAGGGGATTTAGGGGCTTCTTTTTTTTGTTTGGACTCAGGAATTAAGAGTTTGGGGATTTTTCTTCTTCATTAGTTTTGGGGCATTTTTTTTTTTCAGTTTCTCTTTCCCTTTATTAATGACTTTTCTTCCTTTCTATTTTGTATTTCAGGTATTGAACTTGAAGAATTGTGATTATTAAGTTTTTTATTGGGAATGGACGAGATTGAAAATTCAGGGTGGTGCTAAGATTGGCGCTATCAATCCAACTCGAAGTGTCACCCCATTGGGAGAAGAGATGGAGGAGTCAAAAGCGGAAGAAAGGAAACCCAAGAATAACGCGGTGTCAGAAATCTCGTGACCAACACCTATTACCCTTTGGTAGGCTCTACGGATTCGGTGTTAGTTGCTTCTCCTTGTTATGCTTTCCAAGGTAAGCTTTCGTAGGTGGATCCCGCAGGTCCTGGGTGGCTTTTTGTAAGCCACTCTTTCTTTTCTGCCGGCTCGGGGCTTTGAGATGGTGTTGCTTCGTCGTGTGATTGGAAGAATTGTATGACAAGAAACATCTCTGGAAGAAAAGGAGGGAGAAAGGATGCTTTTGTCAGAATTCATTCAGGGTGTGCTTCCTCTCCAGGCCTCTCCAAGATCTCTTCTTTCCCGAATAAATCCGGATTCGGGCATTGCCTGAATGTGTTGATTTTAAATTTCTCATTTTAAGTTGTATATTTAGAGGGTATGCCCTCGGTGTGACTTGTAATTATTATTTATAAAAGAAAATTTTTAGAAGTTTAAAAATTAATTTTGAGCCTTCATTGATTTTTTTGTTGACTGGTTTGATTAGGATTATTTGGTGAGATACATTTTTATTTTTGGTTGATTCCTTTGGTCATAGTTGGGGTGTTTAGGATGAGGTCTCGGGTTTAGTCAGTGCAAGTCAAAAGCTAGAATTTTAATGATGTTTCGATGGGTTTAATTTTTTGTGCTATTTTGACGATGATCTTATTTTGGATTTTGGGTTTCCGGAGTTTCAAAGTGTATAGGTTTGGCTAGGATGCATGTGTGTGTATTTTGTGATTTTTAGGATCATCGGTGTCTAGGCCTGTAGCCTTCATTGCTGGCTGCTACAGCTGACCACTCAAATTTTTGTCAGTCTGGAGTAATTACGTGCGTCCCTCAGGGCGCATGATTGAATTGTGCGCCTGCTAGGAGGTGCGCGATGGCAGGAATGAAAGACTAATTGTGCTCGTCTATTACGGCGCTTGATTTAATCACATGCTCTCTTCAAAGTGGGCAATTGAAATGTCGCTAGGGAATTACACGCAGATCTGGGCGAGCAATTGAAACGTCGTTATGGAATTGCGCCAGATCTGGTGGCGTGCGAATGGATTGCGCGTCTCCAATAGAGCGCGCAATAGGTGAGTTGTAAGTTTTTAGGCGGGCGACATTGATATCGTGCTCATGGTATGAGGCGCGCGATTCAGATTGTGCAAAATTGGTCTTACGCGTAATAAAATTACGCGTCTGGATTCAGGCCCGCGATCTGGCTGGGCGCTATATAAGCCCTTGTTTCCAACCACGCTATCCATTTTCTTCTTTGATTCTCTGTTTCCTGGTTTTCTGGCGTCGTCTTTTTCATGTTTCTGTGATATCTTGTGATCTACTTGTCCGTTAGGGGTGTCGTTTCTTCTGTTGTTCTTAGTTTTTCGAGATCTCGCTTTTGAGATGGAGCCTGGGGGTAGTGACCAGTTCTACACGACTATTTTAAAGGTAGAGTGGATGATAGTAGCAGATATTGGTGAGACCTTTGAGGTTCGGACTGGTACTAGAGCCGTGGAGGAGAGTGCAGAGGTGACTGTCAGGGAGGAGGTCCCTGAGACTGGTGACATTGGCGAGGATGAGGATAAGGATGAGGGAGCTAAGGATGACGGGGCTAAGCGCCAGGCTCACACACACATCTCGTTGGAAGATTTCTTTGTGCGAGGCCAGGTAGGTACTCGCAAGCAAGAGGTCCTTCCATTTTAGGCGTTTAGGTTGTGGGATAGGTTTCTTAGGATACGAAAACCCTTTAATTTACGCCGAATCCACATTCGTTGTTGCTTGTTTGTGCATCTATGCATTATGTTCATTTATAGGCCATGTTTTTATTATTCTTGGCTCATTTCTCTCATGATTTGTGTGCTCTCACTATGGACTATGATTATCGCATGTTTTACTGCTTTTGCTGGTAGCCGTAGTTGTAGGTACTAGTCATATGATATTTCATTTTATTGCTCAATAGGAGCCCCCGCAGTTGGCTATCAGCTCGACATGGACCGAGTCCCATACTTGTTATCGTTCCTTGCCGAAGTTTCAGCGGGTGCGATTGGTGTCTTTCGACTTTGGGCCGATCGTGGAGTTGGAGCCTTTTCAGGTTAACCGTGGTTTGATTGCAGTGATTCTGGAGAGGTGGAAGGAGGAGAATCAAGTGTTTCTTTTCCTAGTTGGGATGTTGCTGTCGACCTTAGAGGATTGGATTCGCATCATTGGTCTTCGGTTCGAGGGTGAGCCAATTATAGGGCATATGGCAGGGGATTATCTGGGGGTGTGTGAGGATATTCTAGGTGTCTCGTATAGGTCTAGTGGATCGGGGCCGAGGGTGGTCTGAGTAACGTGGTTCTTTGATATGTTCACTAGTGGGTTCGTTCCTCCCAGGTGTCATTCGGAGTCGAGGGCATCCTTCGAGGCACATTGCGTGATGATGGGGGGTCGAGAGCCCGTGGTTGAGTCGGGGCTGGCTGCAGATAGGGTGCTTCAGGCATTCTTGATGCATTTCTTTGGTGCGGTACTCTTTTCTTCCTCTACTCAGGGGTGTGTTACTGGGTTGTTCTTGCGGCTTCTTGGGGATCTAGACCATATTTCTACCTATGCTTGGGGTGCGGCCGCGTTGGCACATCTCTATAAGCAGCTCTACCGTTGGGGGCGAGGTGTCGCGACGATTAGAAATTTTCTTCCTTTTCTTCAGGTGAGTTTTAGTCAATTGTTAGCGTTATAATGTTTTTATGATCCGGTCTCTAGTTGTAGTGATTGCTTTAGTGTTTTGTGCATGTCTTCTAGTTTTGGGCGTATGATCACTTTACTTTCCTTCACCCGCGGGTCCCGACGGAGATTCCTTTCACGTTCTCGTGGATGCATGTGTGGAGGGCGGCGTTAGGTTGTGTCGTTGGTCTTCAGATCTTCAGACTGCGCGTGGTCTTTTTGTGGACATGCATGCTGGGCAGGTAGGTGTTGTTCATTTGTTGACATGTATTTTTCATTTTTTTTTGGGTTTTGATGTTTTTCTAACGGATTGTCTTGCTTGACTATAGTCGATTTGGAGGCCTTACATGGGCGAGGAGGATGATAGTGTGCCAGTGATTTAGATTGGCCAACCTTTCTTTGGTGTGGACATTTGGTCCATTGTTTTGAGAAGGTGGAGTGGATCCACCTATCTCGGGTGGTACGTTAGCTGGGGCTTCCACAAGGAGTCCCTCCGGAGATTCGCCACAGGGTGGCGAAGAGGATGACCGGTCCCCCTGGTCGAAACTTTGCAAGATGGATGGCCGATCAGATGGTAGATTTCAGAGCTGGGGGGACTAGGGTGACCGGGGCGCACGATGAGGCAGATGCTCGAGAGTGTGCGAGATGGTTAGGGGCATTGGGAGGTGGGCGCCTCTTCACACGTCCTTTCCACGGGAGTGACTCCTTTGCGGTGGGTGGTTGTTAGGATATTTTAAGTGCTTGCTACTGACTTTATTGAAGACAGTGGTAAGAATGGGGTGAATGAAAATGAATGAAAGATAGAGTGAGGATTACGAAGCAGCAAGCCTAAAATATGCACAGTCCTGGAAGATACAGGGCCTGTTGTAGCAAGTTTTGATAAGTAAGAGTTTGTCTCATAGGGAAGTTGATTTAAAGCTCCAAGGGAGCTATCTTTAGTAGGCTCTCCAAATTTGACTACAGATCTGGCAATCCTAAATGGAAGGGGATTTAAAGTCACTATAATCTAAATCCTAAGGCAACTTAATGTCTAGATTACAGAAAGGGTTAAGAAGAATGGTGGAGTGAGAAAATAAATATAAAAGGGTGAGAAGTATGTTATTAGGTACAAATCTGATGAGTCTTGTAATTCAGACTCAGATCTGTTGCTATAGAAATCCTGTCCAATGGCTACATTATCACCAAAGAGGAAAGAGAATCCAACTCACCTCTGTGCCATGATCCAATCCCTTATGGCTATAACCTGTCCACTTAAATAGTCACAGACAATCCAATAGGGGAACCACAATCCAGAGATGGGTCAGAACAAGCTTACCATTGTAGGTACTATTTCATCCAGGCTACAAGCTCAAGAATCCATAGGAACCTCATCCTCTAAAGTTCTGTGTGTGGGGCTAGGCCTACAAAGTGCACAAGCCTGGACACACAGGACCAGCAAGAGTTTGAGTACTAGCTTTCAAGCATGGCTGGTCACTGCTTTAGTAAGACTGCAGTGATCCAGTTACAAGCCTACAATCTCTACAGCCAAATCAAATCTGCAATCTGATGATGGATCTATACAAATATAGGGGAGTCTGTCTCTGTACAATCTCTCACAAGGCTACAAGCACAAGCGCAGAGAAGAAGAATCTGCCTTAGGTCTGTGGATTGGCTTTACCCTAGGGCTATAACCTGTCCACTTGAATGGTCACAGACTATCCACAGAGGCTATCCTCCTCACAGAGGTCTAAGACAAAACAAGATCATTGCTGCCGCCACCATGTTCACAAGGCTACCAGCTCAAGCTCCCATGGGGATTCAGATTTAGTGGATCCTGTGGTGGGGGAAGGCCTGCAATGTGCCTACCCTGGACACACAGGTCACTTGGATATAAATAAAACCTTAAAAACAATCCTCCATTGCTTACGATATAACTTAGCAATGGAGGATCTCAAGGCAGCAGCCTTGTACAAAACAAACATCATCCCATACATGCAATAAATCATATTTCAAAACTCCATTACAATCTATACCATATAATCATACAAAAGGCATAGCCAGTAAGTGCTGGACTATGGAGAGAAAGAAAAAGGAAAAAGAAAAATCCTAAACCCTAACCTTAGCCTACTGTAATTCTACAGTTAGTTTCAAGAAGAAGAATAGAAGTTAAGTCCCCAAAAAGAGATCCCCCTAAACCTAAGCTAGGCTTAGGCTTATATAGCAGTCGGCTTCCCCTCAATTAGGGTTAGGAAAACCCTAATTTATCAATATGATTGCGCCCCATTCCTGTCCCTTGGATACCTCAGGGCATGTGCACGGAGATTGGAGCATTGGAGTGCATGCCCTAATTGCTGGAATTCCCCAGATTGCCCTTGCAGAAGTGGGGAGAAGTTTAGAACCCGATCCTCGCTGGGTAGAAAAGATTTCAGATCTTTCCGCGTGGTAGAATTGGAGTCGCGGGGTTGAATTGACTTAAAGTTCATGCAGTCGCGGGATTGACATTTTGGTCATCACGGGATACTAATGGCTGTCGCGAGATTACTCTTTTAGCTTTGAATGGCGCGGGGATTGCTCGCACGGTTCGTCCCTTGGTGAATCTCGCGACAGATCCTCGCGAAGCAGTGTTCATGAGTTTTTGGGTCGAGCGAGCATTTCCCTGAAGGTCTATATCTCGTGGCCACTGCGCGACAGCTGCGCGTAGGAATACCTGGAGCTCTCTTCTCAGTGAATAGCGCGAAGCTTAACGGCTCCTCTTTTGAGCTGTGCGAGACTGCGCGAATGCTTCACTCACTTATGGCTGAGCTTTGCAAGAACTGCGTGAAGACTGATTTGCATTTCTTTCTGTCATCAAACCGCGCAAGAGCAGAGCGACGACTGCGCGACCAGTTGTTGTGCTTCCTCCAGAAGCCCGCGACAACTGCGCGAAGGCATTATCTTTGGTTCAATTGAACCTGCGACATTTGTGCGAGGCATCTTTCTTGGTTTATTTCTGCTTTGATGTCCCTATGCTTCAGCCAACTCTCTGTCTGGGTTCATCCTTCATTCTGCTGAGGTAGTTCTGGGGCAACAGTGAGCTTCTCGGCATGGTTAGGGGTTTATTTGCAGCTGCTACTTATTACCTATAGAATAGACTTAAAACACATTTATTAAATGATTAAGGGCCTAACAGAGATTAAGTTAAGGGGTGAAAAGTGGTACTTTTCAGGTCTTAACACACTCCTAAACCTAATCTTTGCTAGTCCCTTAGCAAAGCTGTAATTAAATGCCACTTTCGTAGGGATCACGGGTACATTTAGCATATGTACCAAGCCTTTTAAACCCCTAGGTGATCCCTAATGGAGGAGTGAAGTCTCCTGAGGGTTTTTAGTGAAGACACCCACAAACTTCACCATTAAAATCAGTTAAGTATAGTGCAGATAATGACAACACAGATTCAAATGTTTAAAGTTTCATTCTACACCCATTTAACACTTAGAGGAAACTGCAGCAATGTTTGCAGGCCATTTAAAACTTGCAAGTTACATGTGTTTGCCTTACCACCATTCATTTAACATTAGAATTTCAATGTATAAAAATCAGTACCCTGCTTGCCTTTAATTCAAAATCCAGGTTGGATACTACCCTAATGACGTTAAAATTCAGACCCAATTCTCACTTGGGCTATCTCTCAACATTAATAACCTGAGGGTGTTCACATTCTCAACAGCTCAAGAGCAGTTGCAGACCCCAAATGGGCTTGCAAGCATGAGCATAGGCCAAGCTTCTAATTTCTGACATCTTCAAGGATTTTCACCATGGATTGGGCAACTCTTCGTCTCCACATGACAGCTCATTTGACTTTGGATTTACAAGGTCTTTTTGAATGGGTTGCAATGTGGCTTATGGCTGAGAGATGCAAAGAATAAAAGGGGTAAAAAGGAAATCCAAATTAAGAAGTCAGCAAGGTAAGGAGTGATTCATGACTTCACAACCTTCATTTCAGCAAAAACTTTCTCTTGATATATTTCAGAATCAAAGTGGCCAGCTTCTCCTCTTCTTTTCAATTTTTAGATGATGTTGTTCTCTAGACTTCTCTTTCTTTTTCTCTTATTATTATTATTTTTTTATTCATTCTTTTGATGAACTGCCACACAACTGCCATTGATACACAGTTGTTCACAAGTTGCTTTTCTTCACCTTCCACAGAATGTTGGACCATTCTCATTATCTTTACCTCCTTCTCCTTTACCTTATGAATTCTCAGAGTGAGGGTAAGGTTGACTCAGGTAATGAGGTTAAGGTGCAAGTGTTCTGGAGTTTGTGAAAGAAAAAAAAAATGATTTTAAGGCTCAACTAGTGTATGCAAAAGGGCAGATTTTAAAAGGTTGGATTTTTTAGGCTCAAACTGTCCAAATGAGGGCCTTGGATCATTTCCTTAGTCTCATGAGTGCTGTCAATTAGTTTTGATTTGGAGTTGCACAACTTCTAGTGAAAAAGTCTTGATTCAATCAGTCCTTAGAGGAGAAATAATGTCAAAAATACTCTTCAAAAGAAAATGCTGGGCCCAAATCTCACTAGTTATGGTCATCAAATTTAACCCATGGGGTGTATTTTCATCTGTTTCTCTCCTCTTAGGCTCACTGAGTACTAACTAAATTTTTTTTCTAATATTAGCTTCATGGTGGGGTCAAGATGTTTTTAACTTTTTTTTTTTGTTTCGAAAAGTCTATAAAAATATTTAATTTTTTTACATGTTTCCTCAATGTATCAATTTAAGTGGAAATTAACTTTATTCATCTCAGATATACCACCATTACTGCACTAAAATTAACTATTTTATTGGCAGACTGCCACACCCCCAAACCATTCGGAGCAGTGTCCTCACTGGTTCAAAGGTGATAAAAGGCGAGATTCCAATATTGCATGTAAATAAACACAACAGAAGACAGAGAAACAGAAAAATAATGCTAACTAATCAGTATAGAATTAAAAGAAATTGTCATTGAAATAAAAAGAAAAAAAATACAATAGAAAAGACAAAAAAAGGGGGGGGGATGGATCAAGGGAGAGTCGAGGGGGGAGGGTTTGAGGAAGATGGTGGGGGAGATGCAGGTGGATCCATTTTCCTCTTCTTCTTCTCTCTCTTCTCCTTCTTCCTCCTTTTCTTTTCCTCCTTTGCGAGAATCCTCTGAACCTCGTCATACTCATCCCAGAGAAATTGTAATGGGTCCGGCTCCTTAAGCGGTGGGGGATCCTCCCAGATGGGGTAGAATTTGATGGAGAACCCGTAGGGTTTGTCATCCGCCATGGGTGTGAGGAGGTATGGACTGCTAGGGTTAGAATAGGAGGGATGAGATGAAAAGGAACTGATGGCCGATTTAAAAGAGTTGGACGGTGGAACATGAATCGGCGGATTTTAATTTGTGCCCCTTTTCAAACTTGGCAATAAATGAACGTTGTGTGGGGAAAGAGGAAACACACAACTAGTTCTCGGAAAAGAGAATGAGCAGTAAATGAATGTCTAAAGATATGCATGGTAATTAAGGGGATCCTGTGTATTACGCGGGGATCCTCGCGAAGAACAATCAGTGATGAGTAGTTGCACATTTCTCACGCAGCTGAGTTGGGGATCTCCGCGAGCAAGCCTAACATGGCCCATGAATATGAAAAATAAACCATTTAGATCCCTGAGGCATGTATTTACCTAGATTTCTTCAGCCACCATCTACATCGACCCTTCACATGGATTACTATTTCAAATAAGCATAGCCGCCCTAAATTCATCTCCCATGATTGACAAGATGAACAAAATGAAGACTAACACACAAATGTAAACAGGCACACGGAACAGAGCAATAGACAAAAACCAAAAAATTCTTTTAAGTTGAAAAATATGTACAATCGTAGTTACAAGAAGCAAAACCTAATATACAAGCTAGAATCTAGGATCTAATCTGAATCCGAATATGTAAGAAAATCCTAGCCCATCCTTTTAGCTTGTGCCTTAAGGGTAGCTTTGTCCTGTTTCTTCTTTTCTTCCCTCGCTTTTTTTGTTTTGGCTGGAGTTTTCTTGGTAGTTGGAGCTTTTGGGGCCCACACCCTAATTTTTGGTTGCTTCGGTATTTTTGCTTCCTTGGGTTCTTGAGGGGCTTTTCCTCTCTTCTTTGCAGGGGGGGTTGCAGGAGATTTGCCTTTTCCTTTGCCTTTTGCTTCCTCAGTGGGGACCACTGGGGATTTCTCTTTCGCTGTGGACTCAGGCTAGCCAGGGGAATGTGCCTCCTCAGACTGGGCAGTAGGCTCTTTGCCAATTTTTAAAGGAGTAGCTTTGGGAGCAGACCTCGTAGTAGTGGCTTTCCTCTGCTTAGGATAAGTTTGCACTTGTGGAGGTGCAGCAGAGGCCTTGGGAAGTGGAGGCTGTTCTGTAGGAGGTGATGGGGGAGGAGCGGCTGGGGCCTTCCCTTTCTCTTGCTGGGTCTTTAGTTGTGCCTTCTCAGACTGGGCAGCAGGAGATGGAGTAGCTTTAGGCTCTGAGATGGCCACTTGAATAGAGATTGGGGTGGGCTGCAGAGGAGTATTTCTTACAGCAGCCAATGCGGATTCCAAGGAGGCTATTTGGATTTGGTGTTTTAGGAGGTCCGTCTCATGGATTTCCTTTTGTATTCTGAAGATCTCCTGGGCATTGTTTAGCCACTTTTCAAACATTCTGGTCCGCGCCTTTTCCGTAGCAACATTTGATTTCTCCAACTCCAGATTCAATGCATTATCTCAGCTGTAGCCTTGGTCTTCTGATAGGCCTCCAAGATGTTTTTCCACCCCAAGGAGATGCCCAGTCGTTATTTTCTGTGGGCCTCCGTCATGTCATCAATTTGTTATAGCAGGAGGGTCTCAATGGATTGACGAAGCTTGGCCATGCCCCTCAGGACATCCTTCCTAAGGTAAGTATTATACCTCATGTGATGGAGGATGGTGAGGTAGGGAGGGCTGTAAAAATGATGTTTTGGTGTGATGGGCAGATAGGAAGTGGAAGGAGGGAGCTGTGAGTGGTCTTGGGGGGAGAAAGGGGGGTAACATAGGGTAAGTCTATTTGTGGGGGAAGGGGGATAGGTTCTAGGTCAGTCTGTGTCTTTTTATCAGTGTAAGTTGGAGGTGGTAGGATAAGGGGTGGGATGAAGGGTATAGGGTGAAATGAGAATGGGGTAGGCCTGGGTGGAGTAGGGGTGATGGGGGGGAATGGGAATGGTGAAAGGTATGAACGGGAATGGGGGGTAAAAGGTAATGTGGATGGTGGGGGGGTTGTGAGTCAGGAGGGAAGTTTGTTTGGGTTTCTTTGTCAGTGGACAGGACCAGGGGGGTTGAAGTGGGTGGTGGAGGGATGGGTGAGTTGGTTAAGGTGTGTAGGGTGGATTGGATGGAGGTGAGTTCAGTCTGCTTCTGATCCTGTTTTTGGGTATTGATGGATAAATGGGCTTGGATGTCTTGGATAAGGGATATGATGAGGGTTAGTGTGTCAAGGCTGGGAGGTTGAGTCAGTGAAGAAGAGGGTACTGGCTGGAAAGGTGAGGAAGGTGCATGATGGAAAGTGGAGGGAGGGGAAGAGTGGGGTTCTGGGGAGTGATGCTGTGAGGTAGTTGGGGAGTCTGAGAGAGGGGTGTAGTAGGTAGGCATTGTTTCAAGAAAGGTAGACAGAAAGGCTTGGAAGCCTATGGATGCGTTAAGGGTTAAGTCAATGTCTGTGAGGGGGGATGTAGTAGGTATGGCTGGGGTGGTGGTTTCTTCAAGGTGGGGTGTGTCAATGGGGATAGAAGGGATTGAGGGTGGTGTCTGAGAGATGGTTGGGATGGTCTCAGTGGTCTTTCATTTTTTGTTGAAGATGAGTGGAGGGCTTGTAGGTGTATGTGTAGCTGATGGGGGAATTGTAGCTGTGTACTGAGGTAAGGTAGGGGATGGGGAGTCCTCTTAGGTACCAAGCACAGGTGAAGGGGGAGTGGGCATGGAGAATGGAAATAGAGGGGGGTGAGAGATGGATGCAAGAGGGGTAGTGGATCCAGGAGTAAAAGGTGGAGGGGGAATGTGTGTTGCTGCAGCGATGGTACTGATAGGCTATGGGGGCACTTCCTTGGTAGCAGGGGTAGATCCTGATCCGGCTGCCCCTTTTGCTTGCTTAGACAGGGCCTGAGCCCCAGTTTTCTTCTTCTTCTGGGCCTCCATCAAGCTCCTGCTAATTCCCCATTGCCTCTTGGCAAAGGTAGTAGGGGTAAGGGTGGTGGTCTGCTCAGTCATTCCTATCTTGTATCCCCCTTTGAGCAGCAACAAGGTAATGATTCTTACATAGGATAGTGTGTGAGGCTTCTTGTTTGCCTCTATCTTCTCCATTATGTCTTTCATTGCCTCAAAAATTAGCCAGGCTGCATGGAAGCCATGGCCCATGTGGAAGGAGTAGACAGCATCCGCAATGGGTGTTCTCCTCTCCTGCTGATGTCCTGAGCAATATATGTTCTTTCGCAGGACTTGGTCAATGAACAGGAGTTTAGGTTTTAATTCTCTCCTTCTGATCGAGTCCCCTGTGGCTTTTAATCCTCTAGTTAAAGCCCGTGCAATTATATCAATCGATGCACTCAGAGGGGGGCCATATCCATAGCTAGGGTCGAATGCTGCTGGGATGCCCAAAACTTCAGCAATCACCTTTGGGCTCACTAACATATCAAAGTCGTCAATCAGCACCAGCAAGCACACTTGTCCATCATTATCCTTCTTGACCCTGATGTGCTGATAGAACAGCTGCACTAGCCTAGGGTAGGCTAGTGCTGGAATTCCTCTCATCAATGGCATCAGGCCCGCTTTGCTCATAAACTGTATTGCAGGGGCAGAGAGAGGTTCCTTCTTAGAAAATGGTACATCAAAGGCTGTTTCAGCTCCAATGGAATTGACACCATGCTCTCTGAAGGAGCAGAGAACTTAGGGGTTGGTTCCGCCGCCTCCTCAACCACTTCCTTTCCTTTTTTGGGTGACTTTGAAGTCATGGCCTTTTTAGGGGTGGTCTCTGTAGGGTCCTTGTCCTTCCCTTTTCTCTTTTGTGTAATTTTTGGAGCCATTTCTAACTCTGTCTTCTAGTATGAGAAACGGAGACTGAGATCTAGGATTTGGTTTGATTTGACACACAGGGCATCGCGAGATCTCTGAGTAGAGGGCAATAGATGCGTGTGATGCTAGGAATAACTCTGTAGATTTGTGGAATGAATGATGAGATGTAGGATTGATGCTGGAGGAGAGAGGGGAAAGAGTGCCAGAAGCTAGGGTTTCGCAAAGGGAAGAAGGAAGAAAATAATGGAAAAGGGGCCAAGCGCGGGGTTAAAATACTTATCGCGAAGCTTGGCGCGCTTTGGAACATCTGGTCGCAGGGTTGGAAATGAACCTAGCGAAGGTGTTGATTCAATTTGGATTGTGCGACAATCTCCCAGGTTCACCTTGGAGCGCACGATAGTGTGAGATGAATTCATGTGAATTGCGCGAGCAGCTCCTAGGGCTCTATTTGGATTGCACAAAAAGCTCTGAGGTTCATTTTAAATCTCGCGACAACCTTAGAATCTTGCGACAACAAATGTAGTATTTCTGTTGAATTGCACGAGCGGCTCCTAGGTCCCTGTTGAACCTCACGATAGCTTTGAATCTCGCGACAGCAAATGTATAACTCTATGGGGATGGCGCGAGAGGTTCGCAGGTGTACATGAATCACGCGACAGTTGATGGATGGCTCTATGTGGATCGTGCGAGAGGTTCTCAGGTACACATGAATCTCGCGACATCTATTGAATGTTTCCATGTGAACTGCCCGAAATTCTCTCAAACTTCCTTTTTAACCTCACGACAACCTTAGAATCTCGTGACAGCTGATGAAGTATGCTGTCTATAGTGCGCGAGAGTCTCCCAGGCTTCTATTTGGACCCTGCGACAATAAGGTATAAAACAGAGAGCATGTGCCCTTTTGCATGTTTGCTGTGGTTGGATCCTAGGCATGACCCTCACCATGGCTACCTCTAGACACATGAAAACTCAATCATACAATCAAGGACAACAAAAATTGAGCTCCCACATTAGACATTCAACAGAAGCTTTCAATTGAAGAGCAGTAAGAATCAAACCAAGCATCAAAAGTTTAAAACAGATAGGTCCAAATTCAGATGGAACCACTAACAAATCCTAGAGAATATAAACAAAAGAAAGCAAGATAAATCAACCAAAAACTAAGTACATATGATACAGTAATGACACACCTGTGGATCAGTTTGAAGAAGGATCCCCTTGAAAGTGAATGGTGTCCATGAGTTCGGCAGGTTTTTCAAAACAAGGTTTAAGCCTTTGACCATTCACCTTCAAGATTCTCCTAGACTTGGGATCCTTGATTTCCACAGCACCAGATGGGGAAACATGTATGACAATGTAAGGACCTTCCCATCTGAATTTCAATTTACTCGAAAAAAATTTAAGTTTGGAGTTAAACAACCAAACCTTATCTCTAGCAATGAAACTCTTTCTCAACAGCCCTTTGTCAAAGAAAGCTTTGGACCTTTCCTTGTAGATCCTGGCATTGGCATACGCATCCATCCTTAGTTAAATTGCGGCAAAGAACTCGTGATGACCAAAGATAAGTTAAATCTAGATTTAAATGTTTGATGGCCCAATAGGCCCCGTGTTCTAACTCCACTGGGAGATGACAGGCCTTGCCATAGATCAGTCTGAAAGGGGACATACCGATGGGAGTCTTATAGGCAGTCCTATAAGCCCACAGTGCATCATTAAGCTTGTCAGCCCAATCTTTCCTATCAGTCCTCACAGTTTTCTCAAGGATATGCTTGATCTCCCTATTTGAAATTTCAACTTGCCCACTGGTTTGTGGGTGGTAGGGGGTAGCAATCCTATGGGTGACAGAATATTTCTTGAGCAAGCTCTCAAAATTTCTGTTGTAGAAATGGCTCCCCCATCACTGATAATGGCTCTACGAGTACTAAATCTGGAGAAGATATTCTGCTTTATAAACTTGAGGACAACCTAATTATCATTAGTTCTTGTGGAAATGGCTTCTACCCATTTGGAAACGAGTCCACTGCCACTAAGATGAAATGAAAATCATATGAAGGAGGAAAGGGGCCCACAAAGTCAATACCCCACACATCAAACAGTTCTACAACAAGGATGGGCTGTAAAGGCATTGAGTTTCGTTTAGACAGCCCTCCTAGTTTCTGACATCTTTCATAGGTCTTGCAGTGTGTATTGACATCTCTAAAAAGAGAAGGCCAATAGAACCCACACTGCAACACTTTGTAAGCTGTTTTTCTCCCACTAAAGTGATCCCCATAGGTATTTTCATGGCACATGGCCAGAATACTGGGGACATCACTTTCGGGAACACATTTCTAAATGATTTGGTCTGCACAATACTTGTACAAGCAAGGTTCCTCCCAGAAAAAGAATTTGGCCTGTGAGAAAAACAGGTCTTTGTCCATTTTTGTCCATTGGGCAGGAATCTTACCTATTACTAGATAGTTGACAATATGTGCATACCAAGGAACTAAAGATTGGATGGTAAACAGTTGCTCATCCGGGAAGACATCATTTGTAGCAAGGTCATCAACACCTTTTTCCAATATAATTCTGGACGAGTGGTCAGCCACCGCATTTTCTACACCCTTCTTGTCCTTGATTTCGATGTCAAACTCTTGCAACAGGAGTATCCATCTAATCAATCTGGGCTTTGCATCCTTCTTGGACAGTAGGTATTTTAATGCTGAGTGGTCAGTGAAGATGACAGTTTTAGACCCAAGTAGGTAAGGTCTAAATTTGTCCATAGCAAAAATCACTGCCAGAAGCTCTTTCTCAGTGGTTGTGTAGTTCAGCTGAGCTTCAGCAAGTGATTTGTTGAGATATGCAATGACCACAGGCAGCTTATCTTTTCTTTGGCCGAGGACAACACCTATTGCCAAGTCGGATGCATCACACATCAACTCAAAGGGCAAGGTATAGTCAGGTGTTTGGAGTACAGGGGCAGAGGTGAGGCAAAATTTTAAAGTTTCAAAAGCTTTAAGATATTCAGCAGAGAAGTCAAAGGGCACATCCTGACAGAGCAGGTGGTACAATGGTTTAGCAATTTTGCTGAAGTCTTTGATAAACCTCCTGTAGAATCCAGCATGTCCAAGGAAAGATCTGATTTGCTTGACTATTCTTGGAGGGGGCAAATTTGCAATGAGGTCAACTTTGGCCTTGTCTACCTCAATTCCATCTTTAGAGACCACATGGCCCAACACAATTCCTTGTGTTACCATGAAGTGGCTCTTTTCCCAATTTAAGACCAAATTGGTCTCTTCACATCTTTGTAAGACCTGATGGAGGTATTGTAGACATTGGTCAAAGCTATCCCCATAAACCGAGAAATCATCCATAAAAATTTCTAAAAATTTGTCAATCATATCAGAAAAGATGGCATACATACACCTCTAAAAGGTGGATGGGGCATTACACAGTCCAAAAGGCATCCTTCTATAAGAAAAGGTGCCAAAAGGACAAGTAAAAGTAGTTTTCTCTTGATCAAGAGGGTGCACAGGGATCTGATTGTACCCTGAGTACCCATCAAGAAAATAGTAAAAAGCTTTCCCAGCCAACTTGTCTAAAATTTGATCAATAAAGGGGAGAGGGAAGTGGTCTTTTCTGGTCTTGGAGTTGAGTTTTCGATAATCGATGCAAACTCTCTAGCCAGTGGTCTCCCTGACTGGTCTCAACTCTCCGCACTTTGCCAGATCAAGTTATGCTAGATTTCTTGGGTACCACTTGGATTGGTGCCACCCATTCGTAATCGAGAGATGGGGTAAATTACCTAAAGATCCAAAGAATTTAATGATTTCTTTCAGGACCACTTCCTGCATGTGAGGATTCAGTTTCCTCTGCATTTCCCTGGAGGGTGTTGAGCCCTCCTCTAGATGAATCCTATGCATACAGATCGATGCATCAATCCCTCCTAGATTAGCAATGTCCAGCCAATTGCTTTCTTGTGCTTCCTTAAAACTGTTAGCAATTCCTCCTCTTGCTCACTGGTAAGAGAAGAGGAGATAATTACAGGAAGTTTCTCATCTTTCTCGAGGAAAGCATATTTCAATGTCTCTGGAAGCTTCTTGAGCTCCAGATCAGGGGCTTGTTGGATGGATGGCAAGATTGGTGTATTGTTGGTTGGAGGAAGGGGTAGCAATGTAGGTTTCCAATTGGAATGCTGTACTAAGCCCACAAAAGACCTCACTAGGGACATGTCTTATGGCATTAAAGCTAGGCTTGCTTCCTCCACCATGATCCAAACTTCAGTTAAATCAGTGATAATATTGCCCCACTCCAGCAGAGAGGGCAGTTCTTCTTCAACAATTTCTTCTAGTACATCCACTACAAAGCATTCCTCATTGTCCAGCTGAGGGTACTTTGTACTATTGTACACATTAAGCTCAACTTTCATATGTCCGAAAGTGACCTCCATGATCCCAGACCTGCATTGAATGCATGCATTGGTAGTGGCCAAGAATGGTCTGCCCAGAATAACAGGTATCGGGGATGTACTCTTGTTGCAACTCATGTCCAAGACTAGAAAGTCTGCAGGGTAGAAGAACTTGTCTACCCCCACTAGGACATCCTCAACCACTCCCATGGGTTTCCTCTCAGACCTATCAGCCATCAATAGAATAATGGGGGTGGGCTTTAGCTCCCCCAAACCTAGCTGCTGATACACACTGTATGGCAGCAGGTTAACACTGGCTCCAAGGTCCAAAAGGGCCCTTCCAATCATGTGGTCTCCAATAATACAGGGAATAGTGGGTATCCCTGGGTCTTGCAACTTCTCAGGCATTGTCATGAGAATTAATCAGATCACCAGAAAGACCTTTTTGGACAAGTGGCCTCTAGCCTTCCTTTTCTGAGTACAAAGGTCTTTCAGAACCTTTGCATAGGCTGGGACCTGTCGGATTGCATCAAGCAGGGGTAAATTTATCTTGACCTACTTAAAGGTCTCCATCATTTCCTCGATTTGTGCCTGCCCCTTATCAAAAAGGGTAGGGCCACTCAAAGCTTGAGGGAATGGTAGCTGAGGTACTGCTGGTTCCTCAGCTGCAAGCCTATGACTGAACTTTTATTTTTTTATTTTGTCTATTTTTATCTCCTGCTGAGGCTCAACTACAACCTCTTTATTTTTCCCCTGTTGAAGGGTAGCAGGCAGTTCTTGACTTTGTGCTCTACCAAAGTCCTTATCACTTTCACTCGACATTTCATTGGGAATGACCTCTCCTTGTTCCTTTCCCACCTGGTTGTCTACCAACCTGCCAGACCTTAGGGCTGTGATGGCATTAGCCCCCTCAAAAATTGAGGAGCCTTCTCCGATGGAATACTGACCCTTAGGGTTGGCTACTGGCTGGCTTGGCAACCTGCCATCTTCTCTTTTAGCCAAGGCATTGGCTATTTGGCCAAGCTGCTCTTCTATTTTCTTAATGCTTTGACTGTGAGAAGTCACAGTCTGATTCAAGGGTCCAAGGCTTTACAATTGGGCCAAAACCTGGTCCTCGAAAGAAGCACTTCGGGGCTGAGGTGGGGGAACTACCAATTGATTTTATTGCTGGGGCTGCTGTTGCTGCTGGAAATTCGACCTTGGGCCATAACCCTGGTTAAACTGCTACCTACTGTGGCCTTTGAGGTAAGGCCAACATCTATTGTGGCTGCATATAATTGTCTTGCCTCCACGTCAAATTTGGGTGGTCTCTCCATTGGTAACCAGCATTTTGGTGCTGGTATCCATATGGTTGTTTACTGTAGCCACCAGATTGTTGCTGTCTAAAAGATTGGGCAGCAGCAGCCTGTTCCATTACAAACTCAAGGTATTGCCCCGCAGATGGGCACTCTTCCACTGTGTGTTGTAGAGATTGACATATCAGACATGCCTCCATCACTTGTGCAACCATTCTGGGCTGCACCACAGTCAAAAGTTTATCAAATCTTTCAGTAAGATTGGCCATCTGCATTCTCAGGTCATCATTTCCCCGAACTTCATACATCTTCCCTTTAGAAGTCTCAGCAAGCCCCAACTTAGGAGAAGGCTCTTGAATAGTTCTAGATGAGGACATCTTCTGGAAAGCATTTTCACTTATGACCTTGAGCAAGTCCCATGCCTCATCATCTGTTTTATGCATGTATGTTCCACCACAAGAGGCATCTATCATGTCTCTGCTCTTCTCATCTATCCCATTATAGAAGCTCTGGACAAGCTGCCAGTCAGGGATCTTGTGGTGGGGACATTGTTTGAGCATCTCTTTAAATTTGTCCCAGGCTTGGTTAAAATCTTCAATTGGGGATTGGGCAAAAGCAAGTATGCCTTTCCTCAACTGGCTGGTTTTGGTCTCTGGGAAAAATTTAGACAGAAATCTTGTCTGGAGGTCTTTCCAGGAAGTGATGCTGTTGTTTGGGAGAGTAGATAACCAGGTCATGGCCCTGTCCTTTAGGGAGAAAGGAAAGAGCCTTAACTTAGTGGCTTCTGGTCCCAAACCAGCAATGGAGAATGTCGTGCACAGGGCCAAGAACTGGTCAATGTGCTTGTAAGGGTCTTCCTTGCTAAGCCCATGGAAAGAGGGAAGCATTTAGATGATGGAAGTTTTGATTTCGTAGTTTCCCTGAACATCTGGGAATTGAATGCTGAATGGAGAATTATAATCATTCGAAGCATTCAATTCCTTCAATGTTCTAGGTTGTTCTTCACCCATAACTGCTGTCTCAATTTCAATAGGGGGCTCGACTGTGGTGTGTGCATTCTTCTGCCTCTTCTACCCTTTCTATCTCGTGGTTAAAGGTGCTCTAATGTAGGACTGAGGGATCTCATTCTTAACATGCACACACACTAACAGCAGGGAAGACTATTCGCAGGCACATTGCACTTAACAAAAATTGCAACTATCCTAATCAACTGTTATGGAATCTTCAAAGGAGAAATAAACTGAGTTTTGAGGGTTAGAGAAGTGCAAACAGAGGTAGCTAGACTCCCAGTGCAATTCTACTCTCCTTCTCTGCTACGGTCCAGATTTGCAAGAAAAATTCTAAATGTAAATCAGCAGTATCAATTATTCACAAGTACAGCTACCAAAGAATAAAAAATAAAAAATCTAGAGTCTACTAATAGATCAATATCCTCGACAGCGGCGCTAAAAATTTGTTAGGATATTTTAAGTGCTTGCCACTGACTTTATTGAAGACAGTGATAAGAATGGGGTGAATGAAAATGAATGAAAGGTAGAGTGAGGATTACGAAGCAGCAAGCCTAAAATATGCACAGTCCTGCAAGATATAGGGCCTGTTGTAGCAAGTTTTGATAAGTAAGAGTTTGCCCCATAGGAAAGTTGATCTAAAGCTCCAAGGGAGCTATCTTTAGTAGGCTCTCCAAATCTAACTACAGATCTGGCAATCCTAAATGGAAGGGGATTTAAAGTCACTATAATCTAAATCCTAAGGCAACTTAATGTCTAGATTACATAAAGGGTTAAGAAGAATGGTGGAGTGAGAAAATAAATATAAAAGGGTGAGAAGTATGTTATTAGGTACAAATCTGATGGGTCTTATAATTCAGACTCAGATATGTTGTTATAGAAATCCTGTCCAATGGCTACATTATCACCAAAGAGGAAAGAGAATCCAACTCACCCCTGTGCCATGATCCAATCCCTTATGGTTAAAACCTGTCTACTTAAATGGTCACAGACTATCCAATAGGGGAACCACAATCCAGAGATGGGTCAGAATAAGCTTACCATTGTAGGAACTACTTCATCCAGGCTACAAGCTCAAGAATCCATAGGAACCTCATCCTCTAAAGTTCTGTGTGTGGGGTTAGGCCTATAAAGTGTATAAGCCTGGACACACAGGACCAGCAAGAGTTTGAGTACTAGCTTTCAAGCATGGCTGTTCACTGCTTTAGTAAGACTGCAGTGATCCAGTCACAAGCCTACAATCTCTACAGCCAAATCAGATATGCAATCTGATGATGGATCTATACAAATATAGGGGAGTCTGTCTCTGCACAATCTCTCACAAGGCTACAAGCACAAGCGTAGAGAAGAAGAATCTGTCTTAGGTCTGTGGATTGGCTTCACCCTAGGGCTATAACCTGTCCACTTGAATGGTCACAGACTATCCACAGAGGTTATCCTCCTCACAGAGGTCTAAGACATAATAAGATCATTGCTGCCGCCACCATGTTGACAAGGCTACCAGCTCAAGCTCCCATGGGGATTCAGATTTAGTGGATCCTGTGGTGGGGGAAGGCTTGCAATGTGCCTACCCTGGACACACAGGTCACTTGAATCTAAATAAAACCTTAAAAACAATCCTCCATTACTTACGATACAACTTAGCAATGGAGGATCTCAAGGCAGCAGCCTTGTCCAAAATAACTCACAATAAAAATATCATCCCATACATGTAATAAATCCTATTACAAAATTCCATTACAATCTATACCATATAATCATACAAAAGGCATAGCCAACAAGTGCTGGACTATGGAGAGAAATAAAAAGGAAAAAGAAAACTCCTAAACCCTAACCTTAGCCTACTGTAATTCTACAGTTGGTTTCAAGAAGAATCACAGAAGTTAAGTCCCTAAAAAGAGATCCCCCTAAACCTAAGCTAGGCTTAGGCTTATATAGCAGTCGGCTTTCCCTCAATTAGGGTTAGGAAAACCCTAATTTATCAATGTGATTGTAGCCCATTCCTGTCCCTTGGATGCCTCGGAGCGTGTGCATAGAGATTAGAGCATTGGAGTGCGTGCCCTAATTGCTGAAAGTCCCCAGATTGCCCTTGCAGAAGTGGGGAGAAGTTTAGAACCCGATCCTCGCTGGGTAGAAAAGATTTCAGATCTTTCCGCGTGGTAGAATTGGTGTCGTGGGGTTGAATTGACTTGAAGTTCATGCAGTCGCGGGATTTACATTTTGGTCATCGCGGGATACTAATGGCTGTCGCGAGATTACTCTTTCAGCTTTGAATGGCGTGGGGATTGCTCGCGTGGTTCGTCCCTTGGTGAATCTCATGATAGATCCTCACGAAGAAGCAATGTTCATGTGTTTTTGAGTCGCGCGAGCATTTCCCTGAAGGTCTGTATCTCGGGGCCACTGCGCGCAGGAATACCTGGAGCTCTCTCTTCTGAGTGAATCACGCGAAGCTTAACGGCTCCTCTTTTGAGCTGCGTGAGACTGCGTGAATGATTCACTCACTTATGGCTGAGCTTCACAAGAACCGCTCGAAGACTGATTTGCATTTCTTTCTATCATCAAATCGCGAGAGCAAGCTGAGTCTGCTGACAGCTTGTTGTGCTTCCTCCGTAAGCTTCAAGCGACAAGCTACAGGCATTATCTCTGATTTAATTGAACCCTACGACATTTACGCGAGGCATTCTTCTTGATTTATTTCTGCTTTGATGTGCCTATGCTTCCGCCAACTCTCTGTCTAGGTTCATCCTTCATTCTGCTGAGGTAGTTCTGGGGCAACAGTGAGCTTCTTAGCATGGTTAGGGGTTTATTTGCAGCTGCTACTTATTACCTACAGAATAGACTTAAAACATATTTATTAAATGATTAAGGGCCTAACAGAGATTAATTTAAGGGGTGAAAAGTGGTACTTTTCAGGTCTTAACAGTGGTCCAAATTCAGCATCAACATTGAGGGAGAGATTGGCTGCACTAGAGTAGGGCCATCTTACTGCGGGCATTCGCAGAGCGTCAGTTGCTCTCCGTAGGGCGATGGAGCAGATGGGGTGCGCTCCTTGTCCTGATGAGGAGATGTTGCTTTCTTTGACTACCTCTATAGCTCAGGCTAGGGCAGCGGAGGATGAGTTGAGGGCTCAGCTAGCGGAGACTCAGAGATCTCTGGTGAGTATATTTGTTTTTGAGTTTTCATTCATTTGTATTTCTAGTTGTTTTGGCTTGGTGGTAGTTGTTTTTATCAGGTTTGTTATTCGCTAGGTTGAGAGAGAGAGAGGTCACTTGCCAGGAGGCGTTGCTTAAGATCTATCGCAGTCAGCAGCGGGCTGACCAGGAGGTGGCTACTAGCCTACGTTCCAAGGTTGATCGAGTGGTGAGTATCTATACAGTTCTAGTTTTATTAGAATTGTGAATTCATTAAATTTGGTGGTACGCACTTTTTCTGGGTTCCTTTCGGTTCTCGGAATCAGTGGCCCAATTCGGTCCAAGTGGACTTTGGCAAAGGTGATGATGGAGTAATAAATTAGGGAATATTAAATTGCTGAAATTAAATAGGCGAATCTTAATTGAAGAAACTTGGGTTGATGCGATTGCCAGCTACAAATATTTATCGATGCTGCAACACGTCACTGATCACGTTTAAAGGCAAGGGTGGGTTCCTGCTTTACTGCATAGTCGGCCTGCCAACGTCTGCATCTCTGGGACTCCTAGGGATTTAGATGGTCTAGTTTCCTCCTTACTGCTACTCTAATTCTAATTGATTTAGATTTCCTGGTTGTGTTAATTTCCTATCGTCAATCTAATTAATTTAATATTCTAACTGGTTTCGGTGTCCTGATTCTATTAGAAGTCTGATTGAATCTCTGGCTCTTATTAGGAATCTAATCTTAGCTCTTTTAGGAGTCTGATTGATTTAAGTATCTTATCTAAATAAGTCTCCTAATCCTATTAGGAATCTGATTAAGTTTCCTAATGTCACTAGAAGTCTAATTAATATTAATCTCCTAATTATACTAGGATTTTAATTATTTTAAATATCTTAATCCTATTAGAAGTCTAATTAAGTCTCCTAATCCTACTAGGAGTCTAATTACTATTCTTCTCCTAATTGTATTAGGAATGCGAATATATTAATTTTTCTGAAATTAACTAGGAATATACTAATTCAATTAAAACTCTACTTAAAATAGATATACTAATTCTATTAAAATTCTAATTAGAACAAATATACTAATTTTACTAAATATCTAAAAAAAAGGGTGGTTGACCTGCTATGCTAAGGAGGATTGGCCCCGTTCCCGGGTACCGTCCGTAAGCTCCCTTGGGCAAATCGGGTGGCTAAAAGTTAAAACAAACTGAATTTGAATTATAAAGTAATATATTTTTTTATAGATTGAAAGATTGATGGTTGGTATTTAAGGGCTCAAATTTCAGGACTAAAGAACAAATCAAGAACTAAACTATATAGCAGACTTAGGGACTTAGAATTATGAGAAATTAAGACTAAAACTAAAATCTAAGGACTAAAATAGGGATCGAAATTAGGAAAATTTAAATCGTTAGATTAAGGACTAGTTCTAGGGCCAAAAAAAAAATACGACCTAAAAAAGACTGGTTCTAGAACCTAAGAACTAGAATCAAAGATTGAAAATAATAACTATAGAAGAATCTAAGATCTAAAACCTAAAATTAAGGATCTAAAAAACTAAAAAAACAATGGTTCTAAAACCTAAGAACTAGAACCAGAGGATTAAGGACTGGGGGATTACCTGAGGCTAAGCGTTACAGAGAGGAATCTTGAAATTCTACGCTTGAAGGCGAGGAACTCGAGAGAGCAAAGATCTCTAGGGTCGAGGTAAAAGTTCCTATTTATAGGTGTTTTGCTAATTACGCGCCCTGTGGGGTGAGCTTAATTAGCGGGTCAGCTTCAATTACGCGCCCTGTCTGGGGTGCAAAATTGAATTGCGCGCCTAGCTTCCAGTGCTTGATCGCTTTCAGTCGGTCACAAACTCAGTGAGCGACCGACTGACTGGCTCAGTCGGGTTTCCTAGTTCTAATCACGTTAGGACTAATTGTGCACTTCAGTTAGTGTGCGCATTCCAATTAAGCGTTTCAATCCGAGCATTTAATCGTGGAATTTAGGCGGTCATGGATTGGGAGACTAGGTGGGAACAGACCCATTGCACGCCTGTGATTGGGCGCTTAATCTGATTACGCATGCTGGTTAGGGCGCGTAACTGAGGCTCGAGGCGGTCTAAAGAAAAGAGGTTTGGTCATGAAGGGACTTATTGCACGCTGGTGATGTGGCGCATAATAGAATTACGCACGTGGTTTATGGCGCATAATTCGGGGAATGTCCCGGGTTCGAATTGGGTCTGAAACACAAGACTATTGTTTAAGTCTGCACTTTGACTATGTACTATTATTTCAGTATATAGTCCCTCATGTTAGGATCTGAGCCACATAGCTATTGTTTCAGCATGTGTTCAGCCACATACTATTATTTCAGTATATGATCCTTGTGTTAGGGTTAGGGGGTCTGAGCCACAGAGTTATTGTTTCAGGCTGTGCTCAGCCATGTACTATTATTTCAGTACATGGTCCCCATGTTAGGGTCATAGTTGTAAAACTTTCAGAGAAGGTAAGTCATTTCCGAAAAGTCACAGGCAAGGTCAAAGGTTGATCGAACGAATTTATATATTTTGAGAGGGTAAATGGGGGTGTCTATAGATGCCCCTCTTCGACGCGTACTTGTGGAGTAAGAATGCGTCGAAGAAGTAGACACCCCTCATTCGAGGTGTCTTCTCATTTCTCTTGAGCAATCACAAATGTGAACTGGGGATGATGACATGATATGCTTGGCTTTCTTATTTATCAGTGCATGCTAAAATGGAGCATTCGGGGCTCAATGGTAGCTGTCGAAAGGAGTATTCCTTGCCATGGATGCGGGAGGGCATCCCATTGTGTATCGTGACATGCTGTCATATACAGTTGATGGGGGAAGTCAACATAATCTAATCCACGGGTGCAAGGGGCATCTCATCGCGTGTTATGACCTGCTGCGAGTGATAGTCAAACAGAAAGGAGAATCACCATATCTTAATCTGTGGGTGTAAGGGGCATCTCGCCGCATATTGTGACCTACTACAAGGGGCAGTCAAACAGAGGGATATGACATAGTCGAGGTACCGAGGGGTGTCATACAAATGTCCATAAACAAGGTCCAGAGACTGATAATAATAAGATACAATATTATACAATAGCGAAGGCTTTTGCAAGTCATGTTAGACCGGGCGCATTATTATTCACACCAATGCTTATCAGGTTTGTCTTTTCCAGTAGGCATTTATGCATTTCTTTGATTTAAATATACTCGTTGTTCGGTTTCCCAGGGGAGTGAACGGAGTGGGGTGATGAGTTTCTTGATAGATAGAGGGTTTATTTATTATATGATATGCTGGTTCTTCTTCTTTTTTCTTTTTTTTTTGAAAAATGTTTGTTTGTTTGTTTGTTTTTTGAGAGTTTGGGAATTTAACTTAAGATCAATTCGGTGGTAAAACTTCATAAAACGTGGCTTCTGAGATGTTGCTGAGCAGATCCATCGATACAGGATTTGTGGACCCAACTGTTTATGTGGTTGTCAAGATGACACTTGGCATGCTGAATTCTCTGTCTAACCTTGTCGACGAATACTGATGATTGCCACTTATGGAGGACTACAGTGATTCGCGAGTTGAGAAAGACAGGTTTTGAAAACATTTGGCTTAATCATAACTAACTATATTTTAGGGAAATATCGAGTAAAGAGATAAAGATGATACTTACCTGAATCGTGTATAGCCCGCGATGGGGCTGATCGGTTGTGATGTTGCGATGGGACCTTTGGGAGATTTCTTCTTTTTCTTCTTCTATTATAGCTAGGACTTGGCGGTCACCAATGTGATGGAATGTATTGGGGAGGTAAGGTTCCCGATGGGGCATTGGTTGAGCCTTATGGTTGCATGCTAAGATGAGTCCCGGCGATTGCAGGCGTGATGGGACATGAGGGGATTCTGGTGGGATGTTCGCACTGGAACTTGATATTGGTTGGATGTGATGGGACAAGGGAGGAGTCCCGATTCTTCATATGTTTTTGTTGTAGTGGGGTCTGGTGACTGCTACGTAGCGAGGGATTTGGGAAGTAGGCTCTCTGCTTTCGCGATGGGACATGATCAAGCCTTCCCCTTTCGGTCATATGGCATGGCGAGTGATGTTTGATCGTTTTGGGTAGTGATATTGTGATGGGACTCGATAGCTACTGCGTGCAGGATGTCCGGATCGCTTGGTGAGATGTTTGAGATGGGACGTTGATTGTTGATAGGATAGTTATACTTCTCTCTTTGGCAGATCTTGGGTTATACGAGGTCATGTTGCGGTTACGCTGCGTGAGACATCCGTCATTGACTTCAATCGTGTGCCGGGGTTTTGGGAAGGTTTGCTGTTAACTTTCGTGATGGGATATGTGATGGAATTAGGTTCTTTTTGCGATCGGATTTTTCTCTCTTTTTTTTGTCGGATTGTGGTGAGACAAGGGGAAAGTGATCTTGATGTAAAGGTGACTTATATTTGAGGGACTGCGCGCCTATTTTTTGGCACTAAATGTGGTTACGTGTCTGTTTAGGGGCACGTGATTGGCTGCTCAAAGGGATAGAATGCGTGTTCTGGTATTCGTGAGTAATCTGATTACGCGCTCTAACCATGGTGCGTGATTGGAATGTCGCTAGGTTACTATGCGGGTGACCTTTTGCATTGTGAGCCTCTTGTATGGCGCATAATCCGATTATGCGATTAGGTGTGAGCGTGAGATTGGGATGTCACACCCACTGGGCAGGCGGAAGTTCGGTTACACGAGCGTGTCTCAGCGCGTGATTTGGAGTATGCCCTATGGATCTTGCGCATGACTAAATTGCGCGCCGGCTTCCTGGTGCGCGACTGAGCCGAGTTCTATATAAGGAGGAAAATCCTTCATTCTCCTCAGCTTTTGGGTTTTGAGTTGACTTTTTTTTATTTCTGGTATTCAGATATCTGTGTTCTTGCGATATTGGGCGATCCGACCATCTGATCGCGATGTCGTTTCTTCCAATGTTCGTTATTTAGTGTGATCTTCGACCTGAGGTGCTGTTTAGTGATGATATGAATTTGAGGATGGGCGTTGTTGGGAGAGAGAAGACCGGTCTTCAAATCGATCCCTTTTAGGGAGCAGTGAAGGCAGCATTGAGGGGGCGGTGGCGAAGGAGGTGAAGATGGTGGAAGAGGCGGGGTTACAAGTGGAGGGATGTGTTCCCCAACCAATCCTCCCTGAAGCCTCCGATTGGACGCTCTGAGCCGGGATCTGCTCCTTGCTTTGTCTCCGTTGCGGATTTGGTCTTTGTTTTGGGTTGTAGGTTAGAGTTTTACGTTTTCATTTTGGGTTGTAAATTCAGGAGGTATGCCTCCGGTGACAAGTGTAAATTTTTAAATGAATAAAATCATATTTGTTTATTTGTTGGTTTCATTTTTGTTTGCTTACATTTGTTGGCTTAGATTTAATCATACCTATTTGGGCTTTCATCTGATTTTGATGGGATTAACTTTATTTGTCTTACTGGGTTCATTAGGATTCGGTTTATTTAGGATGTAGGATTTTATCTGATTTAGCTTGAGACTTTAGGATCTATTTTATTCAGGATTGATTTGAAAATTTATTTGACTTATTTAAGATTTATTGGGGCATTTATTTTTATGTTTACTTGGAGGATTATCAGAGTTTTGCTTTAGTGAGTTTTAATGAATTTTTGGCATTTGTTTTGTTCAAAGTACAAGTTTTGTCTTGTTTAAGGTTAAGGTTTGGTTTGAGGTGACATTTGTCAAAGGTGTGTGAGTTTGATTTCTAGAATTCTAGAAGGATGTTAGGTGTTTTAATCTCATTGGTTCATTCATTTTATTTTGGATTTGTGTTTCTTGGGGGGTAAGTGTTTTGTGTTTATTGGTTGATCTGAGCTTATCAGGGATTGTGGCCTTTTCTAGGAGACATGCGTCTGGTTTAGATTGAGAAGGTTTTAAAAATGTGACATTTGTTGAATTGTGGTTTAGGGAGTGTGGGTTATAAGTAGGACTAAAGACTTTAGGTTTTATTTTGCATTTTATTTCAAGATTAGGATTAGCAGTTTGGGGCATTTTTTGTTTTATTAGGAATCCGAGGCATTAATGTCTTTTCTTCCCTTTTATTTTATATCACGGGTATTAAATCCTAAGAATTGTGATTATTGAGTGTTTTATTGGAAATGGACGAGATTGGGAATTTGGGGTGGTGCTATCAATCCAACTCGAAGTGTCACCCCATTGGGAGAAGAGATGGTGGAGTCAAAAGCGGAAGAAAGGAAACCCAAGGATAAGGCGGTGCCATAATTCTCGTGACCGACACCTATTACCCTTTGGTAGGCTCTGCGGATTCGATATTAGTTGCTTCTCCTTGTTATGCTTTCCAAGGTGAGCTTTCATAGGTGGATCTCGCGAGTCCTGGGTGGCTTTCTGTAAGCCACTCTTTCTTTTCTGCCAGCTCGGGGCTTTGAGATGGTGTTGCTTCGTCATGTGATTGGAAGAATTATATGGCAAGAGACATCTTTAGAAGAAAAGGAGGGAGAAAGGATGTTTTCATTAGAATTCGTTCAGGGTGTGCTTCCTCTCCGGGCCTATCCAAGATCTCTTCTTTCCTGAATAAATTCGGATTCGGGCATTGCCTGAACGTGTTGATTTTAAGTTTCTTATTTTAAGTTGTATATTCAGAGGGTATGCCCTCGGTGTGACTTGTAATTATTATTTATATAAGGAAATTTTTAGAAGTTTTAAAAATTTAGTTTAGACAATTCTGATTTTTTTTTGTTGACTGGTTTGATTAGGATTATTTGGTGAGGTATATTTCTATTTTTGGTCGATTCCTTTGGTCATAGTTGAGGTGTTTAGGGTGAGGCGCGGGTGTAGTCAGTGCAAGTTAAAGCTAGAATTCCAATGATGTTTCAATGGGCTTAAGTTTTTAGTGCTATTTTGACGATGATCTTATTTTGGGCTAGGATGCATGTGTGTGCGTTCTCTGATTTTTGGGATCATCGGTGTCCAGCCCTGTAGCTTTCATTGCTGGTTATTGCAGTTGGGCACTTAAATTTTTTGTCAGTCTGGAGTAATTACGCGTGTCCCTCTATGCACATGATTGAATTGCGCGCCTGTTAGGAGGCGCGCGATGGCAAGAATGAAAGAATAATTGTGCGCAGGGACTATAGCGCTTGATTTAATCACGCACTCTCTTAAGAGCGGGCAATTGAAAAATTACTAGGAAATTGCGCGCAGATTTGGTAATGTGGGAATGGATTATGCGTCTCTAATCGAGCGCTTAATAGGCGAGTTGGAGGTTTTTGGGCGGGCGACATTGATATCATGCGCAGTATACGAGGGACGTAATTCAGATTGCGCGAAATTGGTCTGGCGTGTAATACAATTACGTATTTGGATTCTGGCGCGCGATCAGGCTGGGCGCTATATAAACTAATCAGTCCTTGTTTCCAACCGTGCTATCTATTTTCTTCTTTGATTCTTTGTTTTCGGCTTTCTGATGTCCTATTTTCTGTGTTTTTGTCATATCTTGTGACCTACTTGTCCGTTTAGGGCGCCATTTCTTCCGTCGTTCCTATTTTTTCGAGATCTTGCTTTTGAGATGGAGCCCAGGGGTAGTGACCAGTTCTATATGACTATTTTGGAGGTAGAGCAGATGATAGTAGCAGAGATGGGTGAGACTTCTAAGGTTCTGACCGACACTGGTGCCGTGGAGGAGGGTGCTGAGGTGATAGTTAGGGAGGAGGTCCCTGAATTGGTGACATTGGTGAGGACGGTGGTGCCGAGGATGAGGGTGGGGATGAGAGAGTTGAGGATGAGGGGGCTGAGCGCTAGGCTCACACACACATCTCGCTGGAGGATTTCTTTGTGCTCGGCCAGGTAGGTACCCGCAAGCAAGAGTTCTTTCTTTTTCCATTTTTTTTTCTAGGCATTTAGGTTGTGACACAGGTTCCTTAGGATATGGAAACCCTTTAATTTATGTCGAATTCGCATTGTTACTGCTTATGTTTGCATCCACACATCGTGTCTAGTTATAGGTCAATGTTTTTATTGTTCTTGCGTCATTTCTATCATGTTTTGTGTGCTCTCACTATGGACTATGATTTGTCACATGTTTTACTGCTTTAGTAGGTAGCCGTAGTTGTAGGTATTAGTCTTATGATATTTTGTCTTATCGCTCGATAGGAGCCCCCATAGCTGGCTATCAGCTCGGCATTGACCGAGTCCCATACTTGGTATCGTTTGGTTTCGGGTCGATCCTGGAGTTGGAGCCTTGTCAGATTGACCGGGGTCTGATTGCAGTGATTTTGGAGAGGTGGAGGGAGGAGCAGCAGATGCTTCGTTTTCCCGTTGGGAGGATCTAGCGGTGACTCAGCTTCGGTCCGAGCTGGAGCATTGGGTAGGTTTGTTTGATTTGCTGAGGTACTTGAGCTTTTTAGGTGTTGGTAGTTTGTTGATACCGTGTGTTATGTCTTTTCAGCGCCGCATTGCTAAGGATCTCTAGACGAGGGAGGCGACTGCCGCTTCTTTACACCCTAAGAGTCAGGTATAATTTGTTGGTGTGTAGATAGCTTAGGTATTTTTCTTTTGGTCGTGTTATTTTATTTTGTCTTTGATCTGACATGTTTTGTTTTGGTTTGCTCTTTTTGTGTAGGTCGTGCTTGACTCAGCTCTCGAGGCTCCTCCTCAGGGGTCCGCTCCTATTCCTACTCAGGTGTGCTTTAATTAGCATTGTTTACTGTCATTCTTTTAGTTGCATTGTTACCTGATGTGTTTGTCTATTTACATTACAGCTGTCCACATTCGCTGTTCCTCCAGCGCCGCTTGCTGATTCGATGACGGTTGCGACTGTTGAGCACCTCCTTCGGGAGAGGGCGGATCTAGTATGCTTCTCTTATCTTTAATTTTCCTTTCCTTTATAAATATGTGTATAGTGGTTTTCTTGACTTGGTGATGTCGGACAGGCTTGTCAGCTTGAGGAGTCACGTCTAGAGGTGGCGCAGGTGGCACGGGCACGTGCCACTCCCGAGGCGAGGCGGGTCCTTGGTGATACCCATAGCCGTGAGGATCTGCTCATCGATTTGATTGTCACGTAGGGGATTCAGAAAGATGCAATTGAGCTAGCACGGAGGACGGTGCAGGTGAGGATTGATTGGCTATAGTACCGTCTAGAGAGGAGTGAATGTGGTGTATGTGGGATGGTTGGTCATCTTGCCCGATCGGAGTCGGTAGTTATGGGTTCTCAGGCTGGGCAGGGTCATCATAGGGGTCATGAGTGGGTCAGGGACTATGTCGAGGAGGACTCCGTTATCCAGGCAGTACTTGCTAGGTGTCATTCTCGCTCACAGTCGAGGTGGGCCGCTAGTCAGGTGAGCAAGAGTGGTTTAGTGGTGGGGCTTTCTGCCAGTCGGGAGTGTCCAACGACTCCAGGTTATGGGATTGTACTCTCGAAGGATCAGACTCCAAACCTTCGGGCTGATGATACAAGGGATAGCGGTGATCGGCCATCCTAGAAACGGTGTAGGGAGTAGGGCTGTGTATTGTTCTTTGGTGCTTGTTGTATATTCAGGGGGTATGCCCCCAGTGACAAATGAAAAAAAAGGAAATTTTGACATACATATATATTTTGTCTTCAAACGTACCCGTGTTAGCTCTTCTTTTGGTTACCTCTTGCATTTTGCCTTTTGCTTTTAGTGCCATCAATTGTCATCAAGAGTTGGATGCTTCCTGAACTAGCTCGGTGATGGTTGGAAGTTGCTTTGTATCTGTACATAAAAAGGTGAGGTTGTCAGCAATTTTATTTTCCCCTTTGCTAATTGTCAAGGGGGGAGGTGTCTCAGACCGGAGTCTGGTAGCAAAAGATAGAGTTTTTTTCTTCTTTTCTTTTTTTTTTTTCTTTTTTTTTTTGGCTACTCTATTACAAAAAGATGAAAATAATGCAACAGGGAAAGCAAACAACAAAAACTAATAAAAAAAAATACCCCAGTGTAGGAGCGTGGTAGAATAGGTAGTGTAGTATCTTTGATAGGATTCTCCGAGCGGTTATTCAGCATCTCCTTTGTGAGTAAGCAAGAGTCTTTAAAGGTGATTCTCCTTCTGAAAAAAATGCCCCAGTGTCTAGGTGCAATAGAGCTTTTTTAGGTTTCTAGTGAGCACTTTGGGTCTGTAAGATGCCATGGGTATCTAGTGAGTTAGTATTGAGGAAAAGTTCATCAGTACTGTCATTGAACCAGGGGGGTTGTCTTGGTTGCATAAACTGTATACCGGGGTGTACCTTTTAGCGGTGATCATCGTATCCCGTGGAAGTTATCAGGGAGGGTGTGCTGTATATTACGGGTGATAGCATCAGTTGTCATTTATTGGTTTTCGATTTCATTCCTAGGAATATCTTGAAAGGCTTCCGATTCATCGTCCGAAAATAAAATGAAAGAAAGAGTGGTAAGGCTCGGTGATGTAGGGAGCAGCTTGTATCTGACTCTTTCTAAAAAGGATGAGTAACAATCATTTTCTTAGAGGAGATATGGGATGCCATGAATGAGCTCTTCGTCATGTCTCGGCATCATCATTCAACATTCTACAGTTAGCAGGAGTTTTGTCTT
This sequence comes from Chloranthus sessilifolius, assembly GCA_021018995.1. Taxonomy (NCBI): domain Eukaryota; kingdom Viridiplantae; phylum Streptophyta; class Magnoliopsida; order Chloranthales; family Chloranthaceae; genus Chloranthus; species Chloranthus sessilifolius. Next base: position 144,957,753 of record CM037589.1, read on the forward strand.
CCTCCCGCCACCTTATGACGGTTAGCAGGAGTATGGGGACATCAGGGGTGCCCTTGCAGCTTACTTATACATTTCTAGTGGAGTTACCAGAGACGTCCTCGTGGCTTGCTTATGCTTCCCATAGCTCATTGAATGGTTCTTTCATCTTCTTGCTCTCTCATCATTTTTTTTGCATATATATATATATATTGAAAGCATCATGCTAACGTAAGAATGATGAGTTTTGATTGAACCTGACATCTTTATTTTTTTATGCTCTAACATCTCCTCCAATGGTGAGGGCAAGGGGATGAGAATCGAGTGTTACTTAAGCTATTGAAAGAGATTAGGTACATCACTAGTCCTTTAATCAGATCGCCCAAATAAGGTGGGCGGTAAATTAGAAGTCTTAAGTATATTCTGAGAATTGAAGGCTTACGACCAATGAATGGGTCGTGACAACTATGAGAACGGTAAGTATTAGTATTTGACCACGAGGTGTTATGATCACAATGTTAAGGGTAGTATTTTCTGAGATACATAGCGTTCCAAGGGTTAGGGAGTTCTTTCCCGTCTTGGTTCGCCAGCTTGTATGCATTCCCAGGGTATGTGGCTGCTATAACGTAAGGGTCTTCCCAGTTCAGTCTCAGTTTTTCTTTTGGATGGGGATGCTTGGAAGGCATGATTTTCTTCAAAACTAATTCTCCAATATTAAAAGTTTGCTCGAGGACTTTTTTTATCGTAAGCCCTGGCCATTCTCCTCTGATATACTTGAGCATGATTAGCTGCCCTTAGACGTATTTCATTAAGTTGCTCTAGCTCAGCGAGTAGGGAAATTCTCCTCTCGTCTAAGGATAGCTCATCATCAAGTTGAATCCATAAGGATGGTACTTGGATCTCATATGGTAGGACTGCTTCCATCTCATAGCTAAGGAGGTAGGGAGTTTGCCCAATGGCTGTACGTATAGAGGTCCTGTAGGCCTAGAGTGCTTCTGGTAGTCGTTCGGGCAAGTCGGCTCCATTGCTCGCTGCTGTGCATTTCAGAATTCGAATCAGCGTTTTGTTTGTAGCTTCTGCTTGTCCGTTGCCTTGAGGGTATAACAGTGATGAATGGTATAGGTCGATGTCAAATTTCTTGCATAGCTTCTTCGTCTTCTCTGCAATGAATTACAGTCCATTGTTAGTGATGAACATCCTGGGTACTCCAAACCGAGTGATAATGTTTCGAACAATAAACCTCACGAGTGTCGAAGTGGTGATTCTGACATATGATTCGGCTTCCGCCCATTTGGTGTAGTAATCGATCGCGGTACGTATGAATGCATGCTTGTGAGTGTTCCCAACGATGTCTGTGAAGGGTTCGATGACATCAAAGGCCCACATTGAAAATGGCCATGGAGAAGTTATAATGTTTAATGCAACTGATGGAGCTTTGATGAGTGAGGCGTGTTCTTGGCATTGTCTGCAGCGTTGGACATAGAGATGGCAATCTCTTATCATTGTTGGCCAGAAGTAGCCTTGTCATACGATTTGATCCGCGAGTCTCTATCTATCGGCATGGGCACCGCAGGCACTGTCATGTGCTTCTCTGATGATATATTATCCTTGGCTATCATGACGCATCATAGCAGTACTCCTTTGGTGAAGGCTTTCTTATATAATATCTCGCCGAGTTTGCAAAATCTAGCGCATCGGTTCCTTATAGTCTTCCGTTCGATCTTCATGGTGTACGGGGGGACATGTTGATGCTTTAGGAAATTTCATATGTCGAAGTACCATGGTTGTCCGTCATCGGTTGGGGATTTCTCGAATCTGAATATGGCGACAACGATTTTTGGTCTGACAAGATCTCCTGGGGTGATTTCCTCTTTTCGTTCTCAAGTCCTAGGGAGGACTGGTAGCTCTCTCTTGACCGTTCATGCTACCTCATGTGCAGGTACTATCAGCTTTTCGACGAAGAAAGTCTTTGTGCTTTGTCTGAGGGATATCTGGATGACTGAGGCTAACATGGCAAGGGAATCTGCGAGCTCATTTTCTAGCATGGGGATATGTGTGAAAGAGATTCTCTCAAACTTCTTTATTAGGTACTGAGCTATTTCTAAGTATGCCATCAGTCTCCTTTCCTTGGTCTTTCATTCTCCGATGACTTATGAAATTACAAGCTTGGAGTCGCTGATTGTCTTCAACTGCTTGACGCCTAATTACAATGTTGCTCATAGTTCTATTATAAAGGCTTCGTATTCCCCGACGTTATTGGTGACGGGGAAGTCTAGTTGAAATGCTTTAGGTATGACTACTCCTTTTGGGGCTAGCAGAACTATCTCGATGTCTTTTCCTTTATGGTTGAGAGCGCCGTCGAAGTAAAGTGTCCATGAGATTTTATCAAGGTCTTCGTTAGGAATCGTGAGTAGGTCTTCATTGGGGAAATCTACATGTACGGGCTTGTCGTTTGAGAGTGGGAGATCTGTGAGGTAATCGGCGATTTCTTGTCCTTTTATTGACTTCTGCATGATATAGGTGATGTCGAACTCTTGTAATAGCATATGCCATCGAGCAATCTTTCGGGAGGTGGCCGGCTTCTCAAATATATACTTCAGAGGGTCCATTCATGCTAGTATTAGTATCTTGTGTGCTCAGAAGTAATGTCATAATTTGGTTGAGGTCCACACTAATGTGAGGCAGGTCTTCTCCATCGAAGTGTATTTCCGTTTGTATTCGACCATCGTCCTACTGAGGTAGCAAATAACCTTCTCTCTTTTGCCGTCTTCTTCATATTGTCCCAAGATTACTCCCATTGCTTTAACGTTCTGTGAGAGGTAGAGGATTAGGGGTCTAACGAGAACTGACGGCTATAGTATTGGCGTGTTTAGGAGGTATTTCTTAATATTGTCGAAGGCCTGTTGACATTGATTATCCCATTCGTACTCGGCCCCTCCTTTAAGCAGTTTGTAGAAAGGATCACATCTGTCTGAATGCTGGGAGATAAATCTCCTGATAAATTATAACCTTCCTATTAGGCCTCATAATTCTTTGATATTACTGGAAGGTGACATCTCGAGGATAGCTCTGACTTTTACAGGGTCGACTTTGATTCCTCACTTCCTGACTATGAAGCCGAGTAATTTTTCGGAAGTGACTCCGAAGACACATTTCTTTGGGTTCATTTTCAGCTGATACTTCTTGGATCTTTGTAACACTAGTTGGAGTGTTTCAGCATGTCCTGCTTGTGTTTGAGACTTCACTAGTATATCATCGATGTAGACTTCTACATATTTATGCATCATGTCGTGGAAGATAGCCATTATGGAGCATTGATATGTGGCTCCTGCATTCTTGAGCCCAAAAGGCATGACGACGTGACAATAAGTACCCCACAGTGTGGTGAGGGAAGTCTTCTCTTGGTCGAATTCTACTAATTTGATTTGATTATATCCAGAGAAACCGTCCATAAAAGATAGCATTTCATGTCCAGCAGTGTTATCGACTAGAGTGTCAATGTGTGGAAGTGGGAAGTCGTCTTTTGGGCATGCCTGGTTGAGGTTTCAAAAATCAATGCATACCCGCACTCTGCCGTCTGCTTTGGTGACAGGTACTATAATGGCAATCCACTTGGGATGGAGGACGACTCGGATGAATTTAGCTTTGTATAATTTGTCTACTTCCTCTATGACTTGAATGACTTCCTCTAGTCGAGGGAGCCGAATGACTTCTGGAGCCGTTCGAGCAATTCTTCGAGTAATATGGACTCGTTCTGAATTTGGCATTTTTTTTTTATAGTCCTCATCTGGCTTAATCCTTTGGATAAGCGATGCTGGCGATGGCACTGCTGATGCTCCAATTTCATCGAACATATTGACTGCCTCGTCTTCGAAGAAGCTTCAGAGATCGTAATCGATTGAGCTGTCATCCTCTAAGCTTGGGTGAAGTTGTTCTTCTTGTCGGGGTTCATTTTCTTGATGATCCTCGAGGTCGATGAGTTCTCTTCCCTAAATTTTGTAGTACAATGGGATAAGTACGCATGCCCGGTAGCGAGGCTGATATAAGTAGGAGATGCATGGAGATTCCTAAGGGCATTCCCATCCTTTGCGATCAGAATCATTTTCGTTAGGGTCATGATTCTCTTCTTCATTTGATTGTTCCTGATAGCCTCATTCTAGTTGTTCTGCTAACTCAAGTGCAGGGAGATCTATTCAATAGTCTTCATTATCGCTTGGTGGCGGTTACCATTCTTCCTCAAGGGATCTCCAAAATATCTGAAGCTGCAGCATGTTCGGGTACTGGGGAGCGTCTAGTTCAAGTCCTTCCTTGAATTCTATGAGGGCGACGTGAGTGTTTTCTATCGTGGTTGTCTACCAAATTTCTCGTATGATGGCTCTTTCACATCGTATCATAATAGATGCACATAGGTTATAGTAGGGTGAAGTAGGGACATCGGCGAGGGCATTGCCAGTGGTGAAGTATAGATCGGTAGTCAAATTCATCGTCAGAATCTGGACATGCGTCTTGAGCACGGTTAACTTCCTTAAGCAACTTAGAATGTTCTATCCTTAGGAGATCTTCTAATTCTATATTGGTAAGGTTCCTCCGATAGTCCTCTTCATCACTTGACATTAAGAGCCAGTCCTCTTCTGTCGAATCATGAAGCTGGGGAGATTGAGAGACATGCGACTCTAGTTGCTCTTTATTTTCTAGGGTTGTAATGTGGAAGTGTTCTTTTTCAGTTGAATCCTAGTCTCCTACGTGTGGCTCAGGTGCTAAAGGTTGTTGCTTTTTTTCGTCGAATAAGGGTCCGATGCCCTCGAGCGATTTATCGATATCGTCATTTAGATTTGTCAGATCAGCGAACGCTCTAGCCATCTGCTCAATCTCGATTTCTTGTGATTTGGCAAGGGATATTTCTTTTCGCTTTGACACGTCAGCTTTCTCAGTGGTTCCATAGACAAAGTGGTCGTACAGGGACCATTTTGGTGAAGTAGGCAGTATGCCGGTATGTTGGTCGTCTGGGTGGTAACCTAGTCCTATATGCTTACGGACCTTCTTCGAAACAACAGGTCCCACGCGACCTTGCTTGTTCTTGCCTAGTCCGGTGTGGGGGATGTATCCTAGTTGATACATGAGGTCCCACCCTTTTGTCGTGGTTGGGTTGATATCGTAAAGCTTGGTGAGGTCAGGGCCGACTTCTCTTCTTGTTAACTTGGGTTGATGTGTTGGAGGAGGGCTAACTTCTTCAATAGTCGCCTTGTTGGGGACTCGAATTTTTTGAATGTGGCTTGTGTTCAATACAGAGTTGTGAGCCATCAGGATGCTTACCGTGTAATCGGTGTCTATCTCTTGAAGGGGTGCGTCAGTGTAGATTTAGACGATGGAGTCTTCGTATGGGAACTTGACGCATTGATGGTATGTAAACGCGACAACCTTCATTGATTCTAACCATTTCCTTCCTAGGATAAGGTTGTAAGTACTCAATGAGTCAGAAACGTGATAGGTGACGTCTTTTGTTACAGGCCCGAGGTGAACTTGGAGTTTGATAGTTCCCTTAACAAATCGACGCAAGTTGTCATAATCTATAAGGGACAATGCTGAGGGCCGAATGTATTGTTCTGCGTACTCGAGCATCTTTAATATTGTAATAGGACAGATATTGAGCCCTGCTCTTGTGTCTACTAGCGCATGGGGTACTGAGAATCCTTTAATTATAATCGTGAGGTATATGGGAGCTGAACTTTCTCGGAGCGACTCTTTAGGCATGTCTATGTCTGTGAAGGTAAGTGTTGGAGGTTACGCCATGATTGAGGCGATTTGATGCAGCTCATCCAGTGTGGTGTCTTCGTCTACCTGTGTATCTTCGAGTGCCCTTATTAACAGCCGATGGTGATCTGGCAATTTCTTAATGAGTTCCAAGATTGATATCTAGGTTGGAATTTTCTGGAGATGGTGCAAGAGATCATATTCCTGTTCTGGCTCAAGTGTAGTCTCTTTACCTGGCCGGTGCACTTTGTGTACAGGTGGTTGAAGTGGTTGAGGTGCAAGGATTGGTGGGGGGATAATGTGAGGTGGGGGCAGCAAGTTAGTCTCCTTTTCTCTCGCATTCCTTTTTGGTGGTGGTGCGTGCGCAGGTTCCTTATTTCAAAGGAAAGGTGGCGGTGGGTAGTTAGTTCCTGACTTGAGGATTGGGCAAGTGGATTGTTGATTGGAATTCAGTGTGCTCGGTACTGATGTCCTTGCGAAGGGGGTGAAATTCAAGGAAGGAACACGTAATTGTGCCATACCACTCCATGGTGGGAGATATTGTGTGTAATCTTCTTCTTCCAGAAAGGTGAAGACCAATGTCTTTTGCTCATCAGGATCTTCCCGTCCACTCTCTTCTGTATTTAGGGGATGGTCGGTTGCTGGCTAGTCCTCTTGGCATACAGTCTTTCGAGTGACATTGTCCACCCACGCAGTGATTTGGGCTGCAATTTGAAGTACATGGTCTTCAAATTCTGGTTTAGAATCGGATGAGGGAGGTGGTAATGGCATTGGCTCTAGATTTGGGGGAGTTGAAGGTTCTGATCGATGACTACGAAGGAACGGTCTTCGAGCCCTGAAGGATTGGACTCGTATCCGAGTGAAATTAGGATAAGGAGGTGGAGTTGGAGGGGTGATCCAAGTGATTAGGGTTGAAGGGTGTGGAAGTTGAGGAACTCTTATGGGGTTGGCAGGGGGATTGGAAGGTTGGAGGCGGGTGATCAAAGTGGAAGGTCAGAAAGAGGATCGGCCAGGGAAATCGACCGTCGTAACATGGGCTGGCGCCCCTTGGTTGTGATTTGGCATGGGATTATTGACAATACCTAGGTTCTGCTGAGGTTGGTTGTTATCAGGATAGGAATTCCTGAGTGCCTCCCAATCAATCTAATTTTGGTCATTCATATCGTAGATTACGTCTCGGAGGACCCAACAATCTTCCAGGTTGTGTTTCGCGTATCGATGGAATGCGCAGAACTTGCTATAGTCCAAGTTCATTGGCCATGGTCGGGGTCGCTCTTGTGGAAACCAGAGGAGGCTTTGGGTACTGAGGAGACGGAAGATATTGGGAATAGTATCAGGTAAGGGGGGATAGTGTTCTCGCCTTGGCTGGTAAGGATCTCTGGTTTGGTTGAAATTTTGTGGCAGAGGCACGTTGTTGTAGTTTTGGGTGTCGGCTGGCTGATTCTGCGTTGCATTCAGATTATGGTAAGTGTTAGGGTACTGGCCTCTATTCTGATATTGGCTTTGATTTTGATTTTAGCCTTGGTTTTGATTCGGGTACCTTTGTTGATTTGAGCCCTGATTCTGGTTTGCATATCGTTGCTGGCCTTGATTCTGCCCAAAGTTCCTTGGCTGAAGGTTTCTGTTTTCGAAATTCTGTCCTTAGTTGGCGACGGTATTGACTTGTTCAGTTCCTGAGGCCTTCTTATTATACTTTAACTTTGATTCGCCTGAAGAGGCTGCTCTCGATGTGACTATAGATAGGGCGAGATCCCCACCTTTAATGTGTCATGTTAAACGGGAGGCCCAGGAGTGTAGTGCAGTGAAATCGGGGTAGTCGCTGATAATGAGTGCACTTTTCAAAGGTTCTCTAGTATTGTCGATGATGATGTTAATTGAATCTTTCTCCTTCATTGAGGTGCCTGTTCGAGCGGCGAGCTTCCTCCATCTTAAGACAAAATTTACGAACTCTTCGTTGGGTCCTTGTATCACAGCCATGAGATTGCTGAGGCTAACTGTCTCCTGGATTAGGTGCTTGTATTGGTCGAGGAATTGATTGGCTAGATCACCGAATGTGTTTATTTTATATAGTGGGAGTCTTGCAAACCAATCTATAGCTTTTCCTTCTAATGATCGCTGGAAGTAGTGAATGAGAAGTCCCTGATTATCACGTATGGGCCGACCATCATTATAGAAGAGGGCTAGGTGATGGTTTGAATTCTTGATGATGTTGTACTTGGTGAATTTCGATGGCTTGAATCCTACTGGTAGATTGAATTCGAGATCCCGACAGAACTTATCAAACCTGAATGAGAGACCAGTGCATTCCCTTTTAGCCAAGTATTCGTCAAGCATCTTGGGAAGAACTTCAACTCTTATAGTGGCATCCTTTTGGGCAGTCCGTGAGTGACTTTTATCTTGAGCATTGTCGTCGAAGAAGGTGTGAGCAGCTTGCCTTATTGGTGAAGCGCGGGCTGATACCGTGCTTGGGGTGGGGGGTGGCCTCTCCCTCTCTTGTCATTCTCGTTCCTCAAAGTCTTGTCGTTCCCCAACTGTCTCGTATGCGGCGACCAATCCTCGAAGCAGTTCTTCAACGTCATCATCTCCTTTCTGTATCCTCTAAATGCTGAGCTCTACGATTTGTTGGACAGTGAGGTTCTGTCTGACATTGTTATCCCTTTCGTTGTTATTATTGCTAGCATTTTGGGTGGAAAAGGGGTTTTCCTAGTCGCCGGCCATGTTAATTTGGGGCTGTTGTAGGTTGCAATTGTAGGATGATTCTTCCTTGTGGATAGGATTATTATGATATCCCCATAATGGGGGATCTCCCAACTTTAGTCTTCGTATTCCAGACATCTCGAGTCTTTGGCGGAGAGTCATGTACTCTCGGGAAAATAGTACGATAAAAGAAAGGGAGAAGAAAGAAAGAAAGATATGCAGTAATAATAAAACTAACTATCTAAGAAAGGGAGTCTTTGGCAATAAGAGGTCCCATCGTGATCGCCAGTCTGTTGGTGCGCGCTTTTTCTTGGTTCCTTTTGGTCCCTGAAAAATCAGTGGCCCAATTCGGTCCTGAGTGGCTGGCAAAAGGTGATGGTATGATAGATTAGAAGATATTGAATATTGAAATTAAAGAGGTAAGTTCGGGGTGAAAATATTTGGTTCGTTGCGATCGCTAGCTGCAGATATTTATCGACGCTCCAACACGTCACTGATCACGTTTAAAGGCTGGTGTGGGTTCCTACTTTACTGAATCGTCGACCTGCTAACGTCAGCAGCATTGGGACACCTAGGGATTTAGATGATCTAATTTTCTTACTGCTACTCTGACTCTAATCGGTATAGATTTTTTGGTTGTATCAATCTCCTATCGTGAGTCTAATTAATTTAGTATTATAACTGGTTTAGGTGTCCTAATTCTATTAGAAGTCTAATTTAATTCTAATATCTCAATTCTATTAGGAATCTAATCTTAGTCCTATTAGGAGTCTAATTGATTTAAATCTTTGAGATCTATTTGTGATCTGATTACTCTAAGTATCCTACCTCTATCAGAATTCTAATTAATTAAATCTCTTAATTCTATTATGCATATTTAAAAGTATTTTAATTCTATTAGGAGTATGATTTAATTGACTTCCTAATCCTGCCGAGAGTCTCATTAAAAGGGCTTCCTAATTCTACTAGGAATCTGACTAAAAGGTCTCCTAATTCTACTAGGAATCTAACTAATTTAAATATCCTAATCCTATTAGAAGTCTAATTAATTAAGTCGCCTAATCCTCCTAGGAGTCTAATTAATTTAAATATCCTAATTGTACTAGGAAGGTAAATATGTTAATTTTACTCTAACTAATAAATAAATAAAAATACTAATATGATTAAAATTCTAATTAGAATAAATATGTTAATTCCATTAAAATAAATATACTAACTTTACCAAAAAATCAAAAAAAAAAGGGGGTTTGAGCCCGCTATGCTGAGGAGGATCGGCCCCGTTTCCCGGTACCCTCAGTAAGCTCCCTTGGGTAAATCGGGTGGCTAAAAATTGAAAGAGACTGAATTTGAATTATAAAGTAATATTTATGAGAGATTGATGGTTGGTATTTAAGGGCTAAAATTTCAGGACTAAAAATTAAGAATCTAAACTATAAAGAGGACTTTAGGATTTGGAATTATGAGAAATTAAGACTAAAGCTAAAATCTAAGGTCTGAAACCAGGATTGAAATTAGGAAAATTTAAATCCTGATATTAAGGATCGGTTCTAGAGCCTAAGAACTACGACCTAGAAAAAGAGAGGCTGGTTCTAGAATCTAAGGACTAGAACCAAGGATTAAAAATAATAGCTATAGAAGAATCTAAGAACTAAAACATAAGATTATGGATCTAAAACCTAGGACCTAAAAATTAAGAGAAAACTGGTTCTAAAACCTAAGAACTAGAACCAGAGAATTAAGGACTAAGGGATTACCTGAGGATAAGCACTATAGAGAGGAATATCGAAATTCTAAGCTTGAAGGCGAGGAACTCGAGAGAGGAAAGATCTCTAAAAAATCCGTCCCTAGGGTTGAAGTAAAAGGTTCTATTTATAGGTGTTTTCCTAATTATGCGCCCTGTGGGGTTCGCTTAATTAGCCGGTCAACTTAAATTACGCGCCCTAATTTAGGCATTTAATTGAATTGCGTGCATGTTACAGCGCCAATCGCTTTGAGTCATGCACTCCGCTGAGACAGTTCTAATCACGTTAGGACTAATTGTGCACTTCAGTAAGGGTGCGCAATCTGATTAAGTGTTTCAATCCTGGCGCTTAATCGTGGAATTTTGGCAGTCAAGGATTGAGAGACTAGGTCAGGACAAACCAATTGCGCGCCTGGGGTGGAGCGCTTAATCTGGTTGCGCGCTCTGGTTAGGGCGCGTAATCGAGTCTCAAGGTGGTCTAAAGAAAGGGGGCTTGGTCTAGAAGGGACTTATTGCATGCTGGTGATGTGGCGTGTAATAGGATTGCACGTGTGGTTTATGGCGCGTAATTCGGGGTATGTCTTGGGTCCGGGTCGGGTCTGAAATGCAAGACTATTGTTTCAGTCTGCATTTTGACTATATACTATTATTTCAGTATAGAGTCCCCCACGTTGGAATCTGAGTTACAGAGCTATTATTTCAGCCTGCGTTCAGCCATGTACTATTATTTCAGTGCATGATTACTGTTGGTCTATTTCAAGTGCTTGCTGTTGACTTTATTTGAAAACAGTGGCAAGAATATGTTAGTAAAAATAAATCATAGGTGGATTGAAGAAAAACATAAAACAGAAAATCTAAAATACACACAGACCTGCAAGAATCCAGGATCTGTTGTAGCAAGTTTTACGAAGAGTTTGTCCCACAGTGAGTGTTGATCTGAAACCACAAGGGTTGTATAGTAACCTCCAGATCTAGCTACAGATCTGGCAGCTCTAAACCTAAAGGGTAAAGAGAGGAAGTCTAGGTGTCACAAAAATAAACCTAAAACTAAAGGCAGAAATAAACTATAGCTAAAAGAAACAGGGAAAATAGGATGGACGTGGTGTGAGAAAATAACATAAAATGATGAAGATAACTAGGGTTAAATTAGTGATGCAACTCAGATCTAGAAATGGAAATGCAGCAGTCCTTCACTTGGCTACAGGCACAAGCGCAAGGTATAAGTATCCAAATCAACCCATGCCATTTAGACTACTCTTAAGACTATAATTTGTCCACTTAAATGGTCACAGACTATCCAATGGAGATGGTTAAATCCCATTGCTCAACTTAGAAATCTGACTTAACCCAAGAGAGTGGATTGATCTTAAGGCTATAATCTGTCCACTTAAATGGTCACGGATTATCCAATAGATATCCTCCTGTCAATGTATCAAATCAATCATGAAAATTAACCATTGCAGACACTATGTTTGTAAGGCTACAAGCTCATGCATTCATAGGGGCAAGCAGATCTAGGATTTCAAGTGGGAACCACCTGAAATTCCAGGCTGAATGAGGACTTAAGCTCAACTGGTCATTGCAACAAAAGGCCTGCAATGACCCAGCTCACAAATTTGTAATCACTACAAAACTCAGATCTAACCTCTGATAAGGGTGATGCAAAACAAAGGAGAGTTTGACTCCGCATAATCTCTCACAAGGCTACAAGCTCATGTGCAGATAAGAAGAATCCATCTCAGATCTATGAGGAATACCTTCCTTAAGGTTATAGTCTGTCCACTCAAATGGTCACAGACTATCCTAGTGGCTACCTTCCACACAAATGATGAGGCAGAGCAATAAAGCTATTGTTGCCACCATGGTTGCAAGGCTACAAGCTTAGGCAACCATGGGAGTATCAAACCCATAAAAACCCATGAGAAAACACAGAGAAAATAGAGATTTAATGAAGTATTAAAAAAAATATTTCATTGATGTAGATACCCAAATTTGGCCCAAGGCCCGATCAAAACACCTTTCGAGAAAGGTGCACTTCCGAGTTTTGATGGCATGTATGGAACCTTTAGGAACCACCCTAAAACCCTTAAGAACCCTTCAGAATCACCCCAGATCCCTTAGGAACCCACCTCGAATCCTTAAAAATCAATCCCAACCCTTAGAACCCGTTTTGAACCTAAACCTAACCTTCCAAAGCCTTAGAAGAGGTGTGGTGTACCAGGATCAGCAATGGCCATCTACTATGATCGAATCTTATACCATTGAAAAGTAGAAGTCGTCAGCTTTCCAACAGCCCAAGAATCATCCCAATCGGAGTTATACATCAAAAGATATGACAGTCCGAACCCAGAGGATAGAGAAGTAATTTCAAGTGGGACCCCTAGGGATTTGGCGCAACTAATAGTTGTGTCAGGCCATTTCCCCCAAAAAATGACCTGGTGCAACTAATAGTTGTGTTGGTTATAATTTTGCCTGACACAACTATTAGTTGCACCAGGCCACCCCACCCTCGCGAGCCAACTTTCAGGCACTGTTCAGTACTATTTTACTGTGTATTTTCCTGGTATAACTATTAGTTGCGTCAGGCATATGAACAGTAACCATAGTTTTTTACTCTGAAATTTATGATTAGGGTTTATCTTGTTGACCACCTTGACATTTGGGATGTGTTTTGATAGTTCTGTTGCACCCATTCACTACCTATTTGCAATCCTTTAAGTGGCTTAAGGCCTCACATCATCATCCACCATTGGAGGACCTTCTCATACATTTCAAGGCTCCAAAAACCCTAGGAAACCTTAGATTTGAGATTACCTAATTTGCGCCAGTTTTAAATGTGGAACCCACCCTTGCGAGCCAACTTCCAGGCACTGTTCAGTACTGTTTTACTGTGTATTTTCCTGGTACAACTATTAGTTGCGCCAGACATATAAACAGTAACCATGGTTTTTTAGTCTGAAATTTGTGATTAGGGTTTGACTTGTTGACCACCTTGACCTTTGGGGTGTATTTTGATAGTTCTGTTGCACCCATTCACTACTTATTTGCAATCCTTTAAGTGGCTTAAGGCCTCACCTCATCATCCACCATTGGAGGACCTTCTCATACATTTCAAGGCTCCAAAAACCCTAAAAAACCTTAGATTTGAGATTATCTAATTGCTAACCCTAATTAGCACTTAAGTGGTCTCCTAATCCACCCATTTCCTATAAATAGAGACCCCCACCCCTTGGTTTAGGGGTTGAGAAATTTGCTTAAGAGAGAAAGAGCTCAAAGTGAGAAGTTCTTCCTCCCTTTTATGCACCATTTTCACCTAAATTTTAGAATTCCAAAACCTCCTTCCAAGCTTGTTCTTACATCCAAAACCCTTAGCCTAGGTGTGTCTGATCCCTTAGCCTCCCTTCTCTACCCCTTAGCTTCAAGCCTTAGGAGTTAGAACCCTATTCCATACCATACAAAGTCTTCAAGAGCTCATCAAAGCAAGACATGCAAGGCTCTCCTACGGTGCTACAAGGGCCCGAGGGCTCCGGCTCTCCCCTTTCTTCTCCTATCTCTTTCTAGCTCCCTCCACCCTCCCATTTGTGTCGTTACGCCGCCGACGTTTCGATAGGAATGGAGGGACACAAATAGGATTCTAAGCCCTTTTGGGTAAGAGGAAGCTATTTTATTTTCTTTTACTTTATTTTATTTTTGGCCATAAGTAGAGACCGCGTTAAGCGGGTTGATCGGGTGCCTAACACCTTCCCGATCGATAACCAAAGCCCCTACCCAAGAGCCTTTGGTGTGGACTAGATTCAGAGTCATATTTGTGGCACTTCGGTGCTTATAAAAATAAACTAGGTTTTTCGGGACACCAAAAGCTCCGGGTGGAGACTCTGTATTTTTCATTAGCGAGCGCATTGCCGTGACGGGATCGTCACGAATCCTACAGTTGCACAGATGCCGACTCTGCTGGGGATTAGCTAGTAGAGCTTCCCCTTGAACTAGGCCTCTTTATTTTTTTATTTTCTTAATATTTTATTGTTATTTTTTATTTTATTTTTGCTATTTTTTTACTCACCCCTTCGATTAAGTTATTTTACTTATCCCTACTTTTACGTCATTTACGAGCCTTAGCCGATTGACGGGCCTACTTGCGCATAATCTTTAAATTTATTTACTTTTCCGTCATTTTAAGTGCCTTAGCCAATCGGGGGGCCTACTTGAGCTGTCTTTTAATTCCTTTAATTTTTCGTCATTTTAAAGTGCCTTAGCCGATTGACGGGCCTACTTGTGCACTCATATCCTAATAGTAGACGTCAGCTTGTAGTGGCGGCACAGGGTCATCACTCCCGGTCTTTGAACTAAAGAAATTTTTTATAAAAAAAAATGTTTTGAAAAATTAAAATTGAACCAAATTAGGGAGCTTAATTAATTTTATTTTACAGGGTTGATTTTAAAAGGGTTGGGTTTAGGCACACATACAACCACTCGGGTCTTAGTATGGCGGTAACCCCGAGTGGTGATCCAGAAAAGTCCCAGCCCACCTAGTATCTGAGAAGGCGCTTGCGCCGGAGGTATATCGGGTGGGTTCTCATTCCAAAACTTAAAACCCTTGGGGAGCGCGCTAGCGAGTTATACTGGACTCAAATCCGTTAGGTGCGATGAGGAGAGAATCAATCACTAAAAAAATAGCTCAGTTCTCGGAAGCCTAGCTTCCATAAAAACCCAAAAAAGAGACTCATTTCGGGTGTTGGTGCCTGCTGTCATTAGTTCTGGAGCAGTATTTTTTGCCTGACGCAAGTATTAGTTGTGCCAGTGCAAAAAGCTGGAATTTATAACTGGCGCAACTAATAGTTGCACCAGCTTTAAATCCCCAAAATTTACCTTGGAGCAACTAATAGTTGTGCCAGTGTAAAAAGGGAGTCCTGCAACCTGGGCGCATGTATTAGTTGCGCTAGACATTTTTTGCAGAGCACCAACCCGAATCCATGGCCTTTTTCACCTCTCGAGTCTCCCGATTAGTGTGCTTAGTGCCTTGTTTGGGCTCCGCCATCTCCGACACTCAATACGCCCCCCGCCGGTCAAAAGAGGGCAACTTCTCTTTGGTTCATTTCGGGGGATCGGATTGTTTGCCTTGATTTTTGTGCATTCAATAGATCGAAGGTTCTCCTTCGATTCTTTCGAAGTGCGTTGGAGTAGTCGCCTCGGGTCTTAAATTAGGGTACGAGAGCCACCCGAAAGGGAATTCCAAGGCCTCGGAACCTTTGTTTTTAAATTTTTTTTTCTAAAAATCAAAAAATAAAAAGTAAATCAAAACCCCAAAAAATATATATATAATAGTTTGTGGTGCCGGCACAACGGTATCATCTTGCCCTCCGCCGTCCCGTAGGGGAAGGAGGAGAATTTTTGGGCCTTATCCAAGGCACCCATACCCAACCCGTTCCTGTAGAATGTCGTGGGTAGTGGACCCGGCTTATGCCGATCCCGACTCATCCCCGCCACATTCTCCAACCCACTCCCATTCGGGAGAAGTTTTTTCCACCATCCCCCTCATCCAATCACCCTTTGCCGTTACCGGTCCGTTTGGCGCTCCCATTTTCCCAACCAATACCTCCCAAAACATCCAAAGTCTAACCCCCCATTTTCCATATTTTGCCCAAGCCATGCCCATGCCAAATCTGACTCATTGCTCATCCACATCCCTACAAAACCCAAACCCATTCTCCCAATCCACCTCCATGCCCCATTTCTCATCTTCCCCCTATAGGCCCGATCCACCCACATTTACATATACCACTTCCGCCCTATCCAACCCCCCACAAATCTTTACCCGAGTCATGCCCCTTTTTACCGGGGCCATGCCTGATTTTTTTCAAACATCCACACCCCACCCATCATCATCTCTAAACATCCCTAATCCGTCCCCATACTTTGCCCCACCTCAAATTTCCAATCCACCCCATATCCCACCACCTACCATAGTCATGCCCGATCATACCAGGGCCATGCCCAATTTCTCCTCCACACCCCCCTATCTACATCTCACCACCCCTTAAACCCACCATCCGCATCGGATCTCTCTTCCATGGCCATGATGGAGGAGATGTTCCAAGCCTACTCCTCATGGAAGGCTTCTCCAAATACCTCTCTTCCACACCCCATGCCCATGAACCCATCCCATACCCTAGCCAATCTCCGTGCCTCACTCCCCCATGACCCCCATCAACCCTCCATAATCCACACCACCCAAACCCCCATTACCCACTTACCCCAAGGCCCCATGGCCCAATCTCCAACCTCCCACATGCCCCAAGGCCCATTGGCCCAAACCCCCTTTTCCCACATATCCTAGGGTCCCATGGCCCAATACCCCACCACCCAAACCTACCCAAGGCCTATGGCCCAGACTCACCAAGGCCCACTAGCCCAGACCCACCAAGGCCCACTGACCTAGACCCACCAAGGACCCACGAGCCAGACCCATCAAGGGCCCATGGCCTAGACACACCAAGGGTCCATGGCCCAGACCCACCAAGGGCCCCTGGCCCAAACCTACCAAGGGCCCACGGCCCAAACCCATCAATGGCCCATGGCCCAAAATGACCAAGGCTTCATGGCCCAAGCCCAAACCCCACATTCATACCTTTCACAATACCCCCAACATTTCACCCAAACTTCACAGCCGGGTGAAACCCATGCCATACCCCAAACCCAATTTTCCCATGGCCCCACACCACAAGGCCATCTCCAAACCTTCCCCCATATCCAATGGCTCCATCAGGCCCCACCTCAAAACCAAAATCCCATCACCCAACAAACCTTTCCTCACCCCCAATGGGCTCACCCAACCCCCACTCATGTCATTCCCATCCAACCGATGCAACAACAATAACAGAATCCCGTCCTCACTGCACATTATGCCGACTAGCAGTATGAGGAGGACAAGATTAGGAGTAGTGGGGCTTACGCTAGGGCACTGACCAGCCTTAACCCTCCTCTCATAATTGCCCACCCCTTGGTGGCCCAGAGTGAAGTCAAACAAATGGCA
Source organism: Chloranthus sessilifolius (assembly GCA_021018995.1). NCBI lineage: Eukaryota > Viridiplantae > Streptophyta > Magnoliopsida > Chloranthales > Chloranthaceae > Chloranthus > Chloranthus sessilifolius. The sequence continues at coordinate 144,974,948 of CM037589.1, forward strand.
GAAAAAGCGGCCCCTATATCGAAAGAGTCAGAGCAGCTGAAAGAACAGTTGGATAAAATACAAAAGTAGTTGATCAAAATGGGTGGTGCTAAAATCCACGCCACGGACTTCACAGATTTATGTCTGTTCGCTGAGGTCCCCCTGCCCCCAAATTTAAAATTTTGGCCTTCGACAAATAAAATGGCACTGACAATCCTATTGCGCATCTGAAGTCCTACTGTGGGGACATGTGCTAAGACGGAGGGGATGAGAGACTACTAATAAAAGCCTTTCAAAAGAGTCTAACCAATCCGTCGTTGAGATGGCTCACATCTTTGGAACCATCCATGATGAAAACGTGGAGGGACTTGACTCACCTCTTTCAAGAATAATATGTCTACAATATAGACATTGAGCCGCGTAAGTCAGACTTGGCCCACTTAAGACAAAACCAGAACGAGACCTTCAGTGACTACTTGGGACGCTGGAGAGTGCTGGCAGCTCAGGTCAGAAACAGAATACCTAATGATGAGCAGATAGAGATGATCTTAAAGAATACTCTGTCAGTGATCTTGAACTTTTTGGTGTACCAGCAGTAGTCCAGCTTTGCTGATTTGGTGAGAAATGCTAACCGATATGAGGATGCCATCAGGGAGGGTCGTCTGAATAAGAACATGCCAACTAGACCCAGTGGAGTTTAGGAGGTTTCCACAGCAGAGAAACGATAAGAGAACAGGGACTGATGTCCAGAACATTGTCAATACTAGACCCAATAACAATACAACCCTGTTTCAATTTCAGGCAGCCCCACTAACACTAGTTGGAACTGAGCAGGTACAGGGAGCAGGAAATGGGCAAGGAATGCCAATGACTCCAGAGCAGAGGAGAGCCCGCTATGATCAAGTTTTTACACCTCTGGGGCAATCTTTGAGTGTACTTTTGCCCTTGTTAGTGGAAAAGGAATTAGTTGTTATTCGTCAACTAAACAACAACCTCTTCCTCATCCGATCCCAAAGAACTATGACCCAAATATCCACTGTAATTTTCATCAGGGTCTAGGTCACTCAACCGATCGCTGCTTCCCATTGAAGCACGCAATCCAAGATTTGATTGACACCAAAAAAATCATTCCACCTGCACCTTCTCAGCATGCGAATATTCACCAGGTGCCACTACCCCCACATCCTACCGGAGGAGTAGGTCCCAGACCCACCGTCAGAATGGTAGAAAGTGGAGAGGAGTTTGAATTTGATCCGTCCGATTACATCAGTGATCGGGAGATTTATGAAGCGCCCTTGTCGAGAAATATTGAAGAGAGGAATATCGAGGTAATTGAACCCCTAAATTTTTTAGATTATTTCCCCAACCCGACTCTGCAAATTGAACCCTTGGATTTCAGGGCATACTTTTCATCACCCACTCCCGTCAATTATGTACATATCAATGCATTACCAATCATACACAACCACCCCCATCAATTACCCAATAAACCAACAAGCCCCCAATCCCCCACCACCAATGAACTACCAATGGCCTGCGCCCACCCCATTACCCACAGTTCAACCACCTGCAAACTCCACCACCCCGATCAATTATCTAATGGCCCATCAAACCCCCGATCCCCCGCCAACACTTACCAACTATCAATGGCCTACTTTTGCCTCCTTCTCCCTAATACCACCACCCTCAAGCTTCACCACCCCCGTCTGGCCTAATTTTTCCAACCAACCCGCCTCCACCGAAATAAATCAGGTGTTGCCCATACCTCCTGAGCCCTCAGTACAAGTGCCTCAAGTATCGGCATCCATACCTTTCCAGCTCTCAGGACTAACATATGATCCTCATTAGGTCCCGCTAAGCTACGAGCAAACAGATGTCAATGTTGGAAGCAGCAACAGAGAAGGGGTAGTGGACTTTGTCACATGGTCTAGGAGGACATCGAAGTAGCTGTATGTCGAGAAAGACAAGCCCAACCAGAGGGAAGAAAGATAATCAGAACCCTTCAAAAAATGAGTCGGGGACATATACTAGAGACTCAACTGAGAAGAATGCCTGCCCATATAACTGTGTGGGATCTGTTGATGACGTCCCCACTCCATTTTCAAGCACTAATGGGAACATATACTAGATACTCAACTGAGAAGAATGTCCGCCCATATATCCGTTTGGGATCTATTGATGACGTCCCCACTCCATTTTCAAGCATTAATGGGGGTGTTAAAAAATACTCATGTGTCACTTCAAGTGAGCCCGGATAAAGTCGGGCAGATAATTGGGCAAGTGATGGCTCCAAATGCCATCTCGTCCACTGATGCTGATTTACTTGAGGAAGGATGTAGCCATTCAAGTCCTTAAACATAACCGTTGAGTCTGGAAATATGGTCATTCCCCTAGTTTTGATTGATAACAGATCTGCATTGAATATATGCCCATTAAGAACCGCCACCAAGATCAGGATCTATCCATGCATGTTGAGGGCCATGAGAACCAGCGCTAGAGGGTTTGACAATACCAGGAGAGAAATAATGAGAGAAGTTGATCTTGAGCTGTTGATCGGGCCATTGATCTTTTCCATCTTATTTCAAGTAATGGATATCAAATCCTCATTTAATCTATTGTTAGGGCGCCCATGGCTGCACGAGGTCGGAGCCATACCTTCCACTTTGCACCAGAAACTCAAGTTTGCGTCTGGGCACAAGATCATCACGATCATCGGTGAGGGGCACAGTGAGAAAGAAAAGGCCGCCAATAGCGTCGAAAAACCCAATGTGTTGGATGTGCCATACACCGCTGAGGATGTCGACCTCCATAATTTTGAATATGAGGTATCTGCGATACTCCTAGAGCCCATTGAGGGCATCATGCCTAAAACAGGAGGTGGTATGATAGCAGCAGTGGCTATGCTCCAAAGGTGGGGCTATCAGAAAGGCCAAGGGCTCATGCCTAGACTGCAGGGTAGAAGAGTGCCAGTTATTACTAAGGGGCAAAAGGTCCAATTCGGGCTGGGATACAAGTCCACAGAGGAAGAGGTTCGAAAGGCCAAAGAGAAAGCCAAGGTCGCTGCAGCTGCAAGAGCCTGAAGAATCAACATAGAAGAAAAACCTCGCCCTTCCACACATTAGGGAATCCTTTGTCAGTGCTGGAGTCATAAAGATCGACCGGAATGGGGTAACCCATTTGAGTCCACACAAACCCACAACCCCTGTCCATCCCACCAATCCCCATATCTCCCTTCCCAGCTTGGAGATAGATTTGGCTGTGTTGTCCCTTTTCGAGGAACGACGGCCAGTACCTAAACAAACTACCCCTGTGGTAAATCACCACAAAATTGAGTTGTCATTTGAGGACATCAGCTCAGACGAAATGGGGATCAATATGATGGAGGCTGACTCCAATGAGCCATATTAGTCAGCACCCTCCATCCCAACAGGTAAAGGAGCGACCCCTCAGGTACGCAACTAGGCATCTTGGCCCCAAACTCTAGAAGCAGGGAGTGGCCTAAAGTTTGGCACTTATTTCCCCCCAAAAAAACAACCTATAAAAAGTAAGATAAGCCCTTGACTGGCAATACCTTGTATATATAGCAACCCGCTTTGCCAAGGGTCCGTCTCTGAAGAAAATAAAAATCTAAAAAACATTGAAGAAAATAAAAATCTCAAAAACATTGAAGAAATATAAAATCCCAAAAACATTAGAAAAATATAAAACCCAAAAATATTGTCTTTTAAGATTCCAGATAAAGTCCCACAAAAGGATGCCTTAATCGAAATACCCGTCCCACATAAAATCGACCCCTTTCCTATAGAAATACAAGAAGAGGCAGGAGTTACGAGTCTGGACGAGGATAGTCCTTTAGAGGAGCTCCCCAATGAGCTCCTTGACCGGTTCGCCGACTTTGAGCATGGCCCTACCCCCGTTGTCGAAGAGACCAAAGATCTCAATCTAGGGACTGAGGAGATTCCTAGAATAACCAAAATCGAAATGTCGCTGTCTCCCGAAGAAAGAAAAAGCATGATCGACTTCCTTCAGTCATACCAAGACATTTTTGCCTGGTCATACGAGGACATGCTTGGTTTAGACACCGATTTGGTCGAGCATGAGTTGCCTCTCTACCCCGATATGAAGCCAGTCAAGCAGAAGCTGAGACGTCTCTGACCCGAATGGATACTGAAAGTCAAAGATGAGGTCATCAAGTAATATGATGGGGATTTCTCAAGGTATCCAAATACCCATAGTGGCTAGCCAATATCGTGCCTGTACCGAAGAAAGACGAAAAGGTTCGCATATGCATCGATTTCCATAATTTGAATAGGGCGAGCTTGAAGGACGACTTCCCATTGCCACACATCAACATCTTGGTCGATAATACTGCTAAGCATGAGATGCTTTCTTTCATGGATGGATTTTCAGGATACAATCAGATAAAGATGGTAGAGGTTGATCGTGAGAAGATAGTATTAATTACCCCCTGGGGAACCTTTTGCTATCGAGTCATGCCATTTGGGCTGAAGAATGCCGGTGCAATGTACCAGAGAGCTATGACTGCGCTATTTCACGACATGATGCACCAAGAAATTGAAGTATATGTCGATGACATGATAGGCAAGTCACCGGAGTGAAGCGACCATCTGGTAAACCTTCATAGCTGTTTGAAAGGTTGAGAAAGTATCGACTACATCTGAATCCATAGAAGTGCGCATTTGGTGCTATGTCTGAGAAACTGTTGGGGTTCATCGTCAGCAGGAGAGGGATCGAGGTCGACCTAGTCAAAGTCAAAGCTATCACAAAAATGCCACCACCATCTACTGAGAAAGAAGTTAGAGGGTTCTTAGGCAGAATATAATATATCAGTCGGTTCATTGCACAACTAACTCTAATGTGCACGCCGATCTTCAAGCTACTAAGGAAGAACTCGCTCGTTGAATGGAACGATGACTATCAGGCAGCGTTCGATAAAATCAAAAGCTACCTCCTTAACCCACCTGTTTTGGTACCACTTTAGCCTGGGAGACCACTCTTAATGTATCTCTCCACGACGGAGGTCTCGATGGGATGCGTCTTAGGGCACCATGACGAGACAGGAAGAAGAGAGTAGGCCATCTACTATCTGAGCAAGAAGTTTACTGATTATGAAACGCGCTATTCTCATCTGGAGAAAGCATGCCTGGCTCTCGTATGGGCTACTCAGAGGCTCCGCCATTACTTACTTTCTCAAGCCGTTCTACTTTTAGCCCGCATGGATCTGTTGAAATACCTGTTTGAGAAGCCAGCTCTCACAGGGCGAACCACACGATGGCAGCTTTTATTGTCTGAGTTCGAAATCATGTATCTCACTCAAAAGTCGATTAAGGGACAGGCACTCACTGATTATCTTGCCGACAATCTTTTGCCAAATTATGAGCCTTTAAGAATTGAATTCCCTGATGAAGACATTCTGTTCATGATGGAAGATGATACTAAGGAAGCAGAGGAATCATGGGTAATGCACTTTGATGGGGCAGCAAATGTCGAGGATCAGGGAGTTGGTACCATTCTAATTTCGCAGAAAGGATCCCATGTACCGGTCTCTATCAAGCTCAATTTCTCTTGCACTAACAACATGGCTGAGTACAAAGCTTGTGCCGCTGGTCTGCAGGCAGCTCTCGATCTGAACGTAACCCACCTTCGAGTGTATGGCGATTCGCAGTTGATTATATGCCAAACGAATGGTGACTGGAAGACGAAAGACGAGAAATTGATCCCCTATCATTAGCACCTCGAGGATTTGATAGCTTGCTTTCAAGATGTGACATTCTCATATGTCCCCCGGATAAGGAATCGCTTTACTGATGCACTAGAAATGTTGGCATCAATGATAGAAATCCCGTATGGTGCTGAGATGAAGCCAATCATGATCGAGCAGAGGAATGAGCCGACCTTCTACCTCCAGATTGAGGAACCTATAAAGCCTGATGATGAGCCACCTTGGTTCTCAGATATCAAGAATTTCCTCGAGACACTAACTTTCACTGACAGTACGCCCAAGACGGACCGATGAACCATTCAACGCCTAGCAGCGGGCTACATCATTTGCGGGGAATGCCTTTACAAGCGATCCTACAATAACATCTTACTCAGGTGCCTTACTAAAAGTGAAGTGATCAATATCATGAAGGAGATCCATGAGGGAGTATGCAAAGCTCACGTAAGCGGTCACACGCTTGCTAAGAAAATTCTGCTACAGGGATACTTTTGGACCACTATGGAGTCAGATTGTTGTAAACATGTTCAGAAATGCCACAAGTGTCAGGAACACTCCAATCTGATACACGCTCCGGCCATTGATCTATATTGCATGACCACTCCTTGGCGATTCGCTACTAGGGCATGGACGTCGTCGGAATGATTAATCCGAAAGCATCAAACGGGCATCGGTTCATCCTCGTCGCCATTGAATACTTCACCAAGTGGGTGGAAGCGGTGTCATATGCCATCATCACGGCCGGCCACGTCAAGAAATTCCTCAAAAATAATATTATGTGCCGGTTTGGAGTACCCAAGGATATTATCACGGACAATGGCACAAACTTTGCGAATAAGCGCATCCGAGCCTTCTGCGAGCAATACAAGATCAAGCACTATCGCTCGTCACCTTATCGGCCTTAAACTAATAGAGTCGTAGAAGCTGTGAACAAAACGGTCATCCGCATCTTAGAGAAGATGGTTGTCACTTATTGAGATTGGAGTGAAATGCTGCCATTTGCTTTGTGGGTCTACAGGACATCGATCCGTACTGCTATAGGGGCAACACCATTCTCCCTTGTGTATGGAACCGAGGCCATCCTACTGGTTGAGGTTGAAGTACCCTTGCTCTGAATCCTTATGGAATCAGGCTTACCTGAAGCAGAAAGAGAGAGATCCCACTTTGACCAGCTGAACTTATTGGATGAGAAGAGACTCCTAGCCTTGTGTCATACTTAAGTTTACCAGGGGCAAATCGCACGTGCTTACAATAAACATGTCCGTGATCGAAATCTAAAGGTAGGAGACACTGTACTGAAGAAGATCTTCCCATCCCTCCATGCCGATCCGAGTGGAAAGTTCAAACCGAATTGGGAAGGACCTTACGTCATTCGAGAAGTGCTGTCGGGATACGCCATCCACCTCGCCACCATGGACGGAGATCATCTTCTTGAGCCCATCAACGCTGGATACGTCTGACGGTTCTACTCTTAGTCTATTGTGATAAGGTAAGTATTGGTGAAACAGATGCATGACTGCTTAAGAACACCCAAAAGTGGCCATCATTCCAAGCACAGTAGCAAAAAAAAACATCCCTAAAAATGATGATATCCTTTGCTACCCAATTTGAGCCTAGGCCTTTCTTTCAATGAACCACTTCCCTAGAAAAGAAAAAGTGTGTACATATACAAAAAAAAAAATGAAAAAAGGAGATGAACTAAAGTTACTATCACAATCCAAAAAAAAAATCGAAAAAGCAAAACCTCAAAAAGAGATTACTTGAAATGGAGCAAAAGAACAAAAAAATGTAGAAGAATCACGGGGCATGTACAGTAAAAACTCCCAAGGAAGAAAGTATGTTGAGAAAATTGAAGCCGTATAAAGGAAACCCTTTTAGCTTAGCATACCTTCAAATCCTAACCTAACCCATGGCCAAGCTACACCCTGAAGAAAGCCCTCTTTTAAGTTTACAAGCAGTCATAATATCTGTTAAATCAACACAAGCCGAGTTGTGAAACGACACTAGAACCCCATCCAGCCGGCTATGATGGAATCTACGTCTATGTCGCAGCCGTTGAAAAAAGAAATGAAAAAATAAAAATAAAAATAAAAATAAAAATACAAGCTCAAAGCAAGATGGAGGTGGTGAAAACCCGAAAGGGCGCTACGGGTAAAAACAACGAGTTTGTGCGGACCAGGTGAAACCCAAAATGGCGCTTGGGGTAAGAGAGCTAAACCCATGGACGTGGTGAAAACCTGAAAGAGCACCACAGGTAAAAAAGGAGATAAAATAAAAAGAAAAAAAGAAAGAAAAAGAAGAAGGGTTTGAAATGATTGATGTTTAAAGATCCCTTTTGGTTACTCTCCCTGACCCCCTTTTCTGGGAAGCTCATGCTAGTTCAAAACAAATCCCGACCAGAATTGTCTTTATGGGATTGCTTTGTCAAACGTATGACTCAAGGTGAGGAGAAAGGTTGACTCAATCAAAAGGGATTGACGTTCTGGCCTTGGTAAAACTGTTGAAAATCTCTCAGAATCAACCATTCAAAGAGGGGTTTGACCATGCTCAAAAGAGGACCCAGGGTTTCACAAGGTTTCACCCAGTGATCAAGGCACCACACCAAAAAAATGCACAAAGCAAAAATAAAAAGACCAAAAGGTCTATATAGATGTATATAATAAACTACATTTCATTTACAAAATGCACTGCTTACACCACATCCCAAAAAATAGCTGGTGTGATGACTAGCGTGCTTTCCCTTCTGTGTGCAAGAAGGAATTAGCGGCCCAGCTCATGCTTGAATGGGCTAATCTTAGTACGAAGGTCATCTTCTCGGACATTCCACTCGGTCAACTAGCGACCATGCAGGCTCTTATACCTCTTTCGAGAAGAGTCGGCGGCTCCAAAGGCGATACTCAAGGACCCTCTCAAACGGAGGACCTCGCTCTCTGCTATTTCTGCTCTGACTTTTTCTTGTGACAAAAGTTCTTGCAGGACCCTTTTCTCGTCCACCAGTAGCTCGATACGGGCTTGGAGTACCATCTCCTTCTTTGTCCAGGGGGCTCCAGTGTCAATGATCTTTGCTGAATCTGGACCATCAGCAACAGGCTGCTCGGTCGATAGCCAGGTCTCGTACTCAGGAGAAGACTGAACCAAATCTCCCTGCTCAATATCACACATTAGCGTCGACTGACGCGTCACCCAAAGAGCAGCAATCTGATCTATGTCTCCAGAGGACCCCCTAGAAAAGATCAAATCACATAGAGGGGGTCTGTCCTCACAAGGCACCTGCTGAGAGTAACAAAACTGACGCAACACCCGAAATGGGAAGTAGAAGGTGCTGCCAGTCAATCCTAGGAGGGTGATGCCCTCATGGTCTCTAGAGCGAACTACTGGGAAGGTCCAGCCCAACCAAGGAAGCCTCCATGTTAGCTCGGCGTCGGTCAACCAAAGCTTCAAAACTGACAAGTCACCCTGCGGAAGTAAGTGATACCTACCCAAAAAGCACTGAGCCGCTTCACCTCGGGCGATATAAAAGCGGGGCACGGGCCCCAAGATAGTGAGATGCTCACAGCCAAACCTGAAGTAGTAAAGGACACCCTCGAAGGCCCTCAACCTTGCCCAAAGCAAACACATCAAGGAACCGATATAGCTCGGCAAACACCAAATGCATCATAGATCTTCCCGCCTCCAACTCGGTCAGAATGTCGCAAATTTCCAAGGAGAAGCTCTCCCTCTAGTAAAGAAGAGGATTTTTGAAATGAGACCGAGAGCTAATGCTTTCACGTTGAAAATGTTCCTAACCGACAATTTTCGGAGACTTTCGTTACCAAAAGGTTCTTTGAGGAATTTTAGCGAACACCTTGTGGGCCCCCCAATGAGACTTTTCTCATACTCGAGTTTTTTCAAACTGAGAGTAAGGTGAATGGATTTGGAGTAGCCCGGCCGAGGCGTGACTCTTGCAAGGCCCCTATGAATCTTCAGGCCAGACAGATTGGATAACTCCTCAAGCGTTGGGGTTAGCTCCTGCTTCTCAAAATGGAATACATGGAAATTCACATCCCAAAAAGAAGCGGCAGCGTAAAGGAGGTCCCACTGTGGAGGAACATCAAGAAAGCAAGGAAGGCGAGATAGCCTAAAGCACTCCAAGTTGGCGAGCTCACTCTCATTCAAGCTCCCAAACCAAGCTGTTAAAAATTTGGGCCCCAAGCCCAAGGAAGGGGGTAAATGGGCTTCGAGTCCTCCACATAAGGGAGGGTTAGAAAGCGGGTCCATAGACGTACAAAGATCTTTTGAGAAGATAAAAATTGATGTATGGTGATGGACTCGCCTTGGAAAAACAAGAGCAAAAAGAACCGATGAAAGGGGCCAAGTGAAACAAAAAAGAAATAATTTTTGGGCTAACTCGGGTATATAAGGACCCACAGCCTCCCAGGTTAAGCCTGGCGCATCTATTAGTTGCACCAGTGCATTTGGTCCCCATTTTTTCCTAGCACAACTAATAGTTGCGCCAGTACAAATCCCCTGGGATTTTAGCTATTAGTTGCGCTAGACTAAAGATCCTCCCTCTTCAGCCATCTCGAGACCTAACTGGGGGGACTTTCACCCTTTTTGTTTTTTTATAAAAACACCTCCTATCACTAACGGTTTGGCAATTACTTCGTTTATTTATGTGCAGGATTGGTACTACACCAAAGCATGCGACCCAAAAAGTCACTTTCTGAGCGCATTTGGCAAACATATCTTGCAGAGAAACAGATCCGATGCAAAGAAGCCGTAGCATAAAATCAAAACAAAAGAACTAAAAGTATTTTTCAAAAAAAATATGTCATCCAAGGTGTCACATCATCCATCCCAAAATGTCTAATAAATCAAAATCCAATCCCAAGAGTACTGAGTTTTAAAGGCAGAAACTAAAGCCTATTCCTTGCCCGCGCCCTTTGACTTCTTCTAACGACGAGAGGAGCTCTGGAAAGTCCGCATGCCCCCCACCCGAGACCACGCCTGCGAAATCCTACTAAGCAAGGAGTGCGACTCTTTGGCACGGGCAAGCTGCGAGGCACAATCAAAATAAAAAATTAGGATCAGTTAAGGGACAAATAATAATGGAACAAGTGAGAGGAGCATAGCAGCAAGGTACTCATCGTCTCCACCCCCCTAAGCTCCGCAATGTTGCGATGATACGCCGCATACTCCATGGCCGAGTTGAAGTCCTACGTTCAGAACAATACGATATCAGCTATCAGGGCTGTCATAAAGTATGCGCAAAAGAAGACTAAAATAAGAAAGAGATGGGCCGTTAGAAGACTTACCCCTGAGATCACCTCAGGAGGAGGGACACGGGCCGCCTCAACAGAGAGCCGCACTTGTCTATCCACATTAGCGCAGAGGCCCGAAAGGAAGCTATCAACCAGGTGTCGGAAGGTCCTGTAAACCACGGGCGGATCTCTACCAGGGATACCGGCATGAGAGTTACCCGACGAACCAACACTAGAAGAGCCCTCGCCCGAGGGACCCGCACCAGAAGGGCCAGCACCGGAGGGATCTACCCCTGACGTATCACTGCACTTGTCCCACCTTCGCCATCCGAATCATCTCTGAGAGCAAACTATGAACAAAATAAAGATCTGCTTAGAAAACAACAAAGGCCAAATTAAGAACATAAGGGGAACTAATCCAAGCTGAGAAGAATTACTTGACTGAGTGGGCCACCAAATGCAAGAAAATTAGCGCTAGGTACAAAGCGCGGTAAGATAAACCGGTACGGTAGGCACTTATACCAAAGATGATAGTCCCCGGGCACATGGAGAGCATGGATGGGGAGCCCATTATTGAAAAAGGCCGTCGTAAGCTCCTCGATACTGCCAACGAGATTCCAAATGTCCGCCGGATGGTCCACAAGTATGGCATAGTAGCCCTGGAACTGGTGCGCCACCCGCTTTCCCAGATAGTAAAACTTGGCCCACGCTCCATAGAAGAAAACGACGCGGTGGTTGTTAAACAGGAGAGAGGGGCCTACGGCTGCCCGGTCCCAGAAGGGGGATGTAAGGTGTGGGTCAGGAAGGATCTGTCCAAGTCAAAGGGAGGCCAAACAGATATCGCATCAAACAAAGAGGATTTCTGAGCTATAACAAACAGAGTTGAAAAGGAGCTTTACCTGCTCAAGAACCATCAAGTTGAGTTGGGACCTCAAGCGCATCTCCAAGTGCTTCAGACCTACATCACGGTGCTGGGTCTGATTCTAGTTGTTGAGAAGGGGATAGGTAAGCTCCTCCGAGTAAAGAAGCGGGCGCCCAGGGTGAAAGTGATGAAATCCCCATACCTGAAAAGGGGTAGTGCACAAGAGCAGGTCAGTAGCATATAAAGATCATTCAAGAAAATGACAAAAGCAAAGGAATGAGGAATTACCTCTAGGGTGGCCCAAAAACCAACAGCAGACTTGGAATCCCCGATCGTGACCCAAGCCAAGTTATACATCAGCCATGCATACCCTTCCCCTCCCCAGTCATACTTGTGGACGTCACCCTAGTTGTCCATCACACTCAGCAAGGTTAGGCTTACTCGGCCACCGCTCGCGTTGGTGAAAAGGGTCTTACCGAGCAAGACCATGAGAGTGATGTGAGCTAGGACGATTGCTCGCTCTGGCGTGATGTAGAGCACCCTGTCTGGCTGACCCAGATCCACTAACTTGTCAGGTGTATAAAGTGCGGTTAGCCAGGACATCTTGACCTCGGTACCATGTGTCTGCCCGCAAGGGGATAGGCCCCAATCAATCGGATGGTGTCCTCTCTACTCGGCACCGCGAGATCGGCTATCGATATCCCTCCTATCTTGATGCCGGTATTCATGGCCCAATCGATGGGCGTCAAGGTCATCTCGACGTACGACATATGGAAGGTCATCGTCTCAGGGCGAAACCGTTCGATCAAGGCCTTCAGATAGGCATCATCAGCCCTCATGGCAGGGCAAGACAGAAACTCCCCAAAGCCCACCTGTGCCAGCAGGACTTTCACTACGGGAGGGACATAGAGGTAGAAGTCTTGAAAGTCGAGCCACCCCCCGCGGAATATAATATTGGGCAGGTATTGCATCCAAAGAAATGCGCATCAGATCATGGAGGTAAAGCAAAGCCACACAAGGGAAATAAATTGAACCTCTCTTTTACCTTACCCGCTATTCCGAAATTCGAAATGTGGGTATGCTGTTGGTGTAGGAGGCCGACTCGGGCGGCCTCACCTTGCATTTCGAGCCATGGGCCCGCTCTTTGCTCTACACAAATGAATTGCTCCCCCCGCAGGCCGTATACTCTCTTGGGTCCCTCCTCGTGCCCTCCTCAGGAATATGCTCATCATCGTCCGACATGCTGGGGCAACAAAAGGCAATCACATCAAAGCAGATCAGTGATAAAGAGCAGGTTTTATGCTACACATCAAGGGAAGATAAGTGTGCTCACCCTCTCTTTGTCTATTGTCAGAAAATAAAGATGCACACATGCACAAGTAAAAAAAATTTCTTTTTTTTTTAGATTGAAATTGCAAAAAGTCCCTTTCCTTTCTATCTTAAAAGGTAAAAAAAAATAAAATAAATTCCCCTTTTCTTTTATGTTTAAAAATAAAAGCCAGTTGAAATAAAAAAAAATAATCATCAAAACCAAAGAGTCCTTCCTTTATGTTAGAAAAAAAGGGTTTTAGAAAAAAAAAAAAAATTAATAATAATAATAAAAACTTCTAGGAAAACCCAAAAAAAAACTTCCTTTTCTTATTGTCTACTAAAACCAAAAAAAAGAGAAGTCCTTCCATCTAGGAAAACCCAAAAAAATTCAACATCTTATGTTCTTAAAATCATAAAAACAAAAAAGAATCCTTTCTTTATGCCTCGAAAATAAAAAAAAAAGAAACAAAAAATCTTTTTCTTCATGTTTAGAAAAAAAAATCCTTTTCTTCATGGTTCATAAAATTAAAAAAAAAAACCTTCTTTCAAAAAAAAGTCCCTCCTTTTGTGTCCATAAAATCGAAAAAAAAATCCTTCTTTTACAAAAAAAAAAAAAAAAAAAAATATATATATATATATATATATATATAAATCAATGCCTTAGTTTTCAAACAATAAAAAAAATCAAAGGCAAAATCCTTTTCCTTAATTAATTGTAAGAAAAAAAAAAAAAAAGCATTCCCCTTAATTAATTCTTAATATATATAGGAACCAAAAATAATTTTTTAATTAACCTTTCAAAAAAAAGAAACTAAAAATTCCCTTTTCCTAATTAGTTTTCAAAATCCTTGCTTTGTATTAAAAAATAAAATAAAAAATAACAAAAATGAAACCCCTTTTCTAGGCACAAATAAATAAATAAAATAATATTAATATATATATATATATATATATATATATATATATATATATATATATATATTATGCATTAATAAAACCCATAAAACCACAAAAATAAGGCATTATTCAGGAAAAATCATTCACCCATCCTCAATCAACATACTTACAACAAAAATAAATCATTTTTATCTAAGAATGCAAGATCATGATCATATTTTTCAAGAAAAAACAAGAAAAATTAAAGAAAATAGGTGTTAAATCGTTACCTTTTGAAAGAAAAGGGGTCTTTGATCTAGCGCGAGCCGGCAATCGATCCACACAAGCAAAGCAACGACGATGGGGCACGCATAGAGGCAATGTAAAGGAACCCTAAGAGGGGTCGGTTTTCGGTTTCAAAGAGGAAGGGGGGGGAGAAAATTTCAAAATAATGCCCCACAGCCCGAACTCGGGCTGTTTAAATTCCTCCCCAGCCAAGCCTAGCGCAACTATTAGTTGAGCCAGGTAAAATTATGCCTGTCTTTTGCTTTGGCGCAACTAATAGTTGCGCTAGGCTATTTTGAGGCCCTTGGTGACCTGGCGAAACTAATAGTTGCGCCAGGCACTTAGGCCGGGTCTTGGGCCTGGTACGGGCCAAATAGGAAAGTCGGTCCCCCCCCCACCCTTTTGTTTGTTTTGTTGCTCCCGCCAAGTGCACACTCTCCCAAGATGACATCCCGATCATCCTTCGACTTGCCAAAGAAGCCGTGCTAGAATAAAAGCAGACCGAGATCAATAAGAACCTCGGTCCAACATCGGAAAATATGAAGAAAAATTTGCCAAAAATGATGAATGATAAATAATAAAAAAAAAAATCCCCACAAAGAAATCGGAAGTATTCACAAAAAATAATAACAACTTGAAAAATCCAAAAGAAATCACATAAAATAATAGTTGAAAAATTCCAAAAAAAATCACATAAAATGATAGGTAAAAATTTCAAAAAAATCACATAACAGCTTAAAAATTCCAAAAAAAATCACATAACAGTTTAAAAATTCCAAAAAAATCACATAGCAGTTGAAAAATCCAAAAACAATCACATAAAATGATAGGTAAAAATTCTAAAAAAATCACATAACAGTTTAAAAATTCCAAAAAAAATCACATAAAATAATAGTTAAAATTTTTTTAAAAAAAATCACATAAAATGATAGGTAAAAATTTCAAAAAAATCACATAACGGTTTAAAAAATTCCAAAAAAATCACATAGCAGTTGAAAAATCCAAAAAAATCACATAAAATAATAGTTGAAAAATTCCAAAAAAAATCACATAAAATGATAGGTAAAAGTTCCAAAAAAGATCACATGAAATAATAGTTGAAAAATCCAAGAAATCACACAAAATGATAGAAAAATTAAAAACAGATTTGTATTCCCCTGCAGAGACGCACAAGCATAAGGCGGTAAAATGTCAATATTTTATCAGCAGTACAGTTGTGCCATATTAAGGTCCTAAGTCGGAGGTTTGCCTTTGATCTTTGGATCCTGCTTTAAGGTAGGAGCAACGGTGTCAGTCTCGGTCAAACAACCAATGTTTCAATCGAGTCAACTCCACTGCTAAATCTTTGCGATGAGCGCTTTGTTTTGGATTCAATGAACTTAAGTGTCTTAAGCTTCAAATTCTCCATTAGAAAAGGTCAATCGTTGGTTGAGACCAACCTATTGAGAATGAGATTACATATCAATCAAAGTATGTGCAACCATGTATTCAGAAGGGTTCATTTCCCTTTTATTTTCTGCAGGCTTAAAACCTGTATGGGCAGCGGTATCCCTATAAAGTGTACGCCTTACGTCTAGATTTTCGTATGATGGTCATTTATCCCTGTAAATTATACTCGGGTGGGTCCTGGTCGGGGTTTCCATCGCCTTTATTGTTGCTTATTGCCACTGATGGGTGCATGATTATGCATAGTTAATTGATATTTATGATCATTGTCAGTAGAGACCAGGATTGGATGTCCCTTTAGGGAGACACCCCAATGTTTGGTTGGATCTGTTCAAGGTAGTCGAAGCTGGATACTCTAGGTCATGTTGATCTAGGGCATGCTTTCGAATATGGCATGTCCTCCCCAAAAAGCATGATGACATCTATTCACTTCGCTCGGGTAGTCATGCCAAATAAACTTTGGGATCGATGGGTTCGCCCAAAGACCTCGAACCCTGCTTTCAGCAGTGGTTCCCACGAATAGTCAGATGGGGCCATCAAATGCCTCGTAGGATTGGACGCAAACTATGGAGCCTTGCGTATGTTTACTTCGCACCTATCTTTGAACATGGGTCGATCACCCTTCTTACTAACAAAGCTGTTGCATTCATAATGAATCTTAAACATCAAATACCTTCAAAATCATCTCGAGAAGCGAATGTCTTTCCCGACTATAGGGAGTTTGCAACTCATTTTACCTCGGTTATGCCCAGTAATGTCGCTAAGCACTTGGGAACCGATTACCTCAAGAAACGAATGTTTAGCCTGGCATTAAGGGCTTTTATTTTTTTATCGTGTTACTCATTTGATGTTTGAAATTCGTTCTGAATGCAGCGGACCCGTCAGTAATGCCTTGGGACTCTTCGGATGTCTCTTTTCTTTGGCATTCGATTATTAGTGATTGGATACCAAAGAGGGGCATCTGTAGACACCCAAATTTGACCCAAGGCTCGATCGAAATACCTTTCAAGAAAGGTGCGCTTCTGAGTTTTGATGGCATATTTGGAACCTTTAGGAACCACCCTAGAACCCTTAAGAACCCTTAGGAATCACCCCAGATCCCTTAGGAACCTGCCCCGAACCCTTCAAAATCAATCCCAACCCTTAGAACCCGTTATGAACCTAAACCTAACCTTCTAAAGCCTTAGAAGAGGTGTGGTGCACTAAGACCAACTACGGTCGTCTACTGTGATCGAATCTTATACCATTGAAAGGTAGAAGTCGTCAGCTTTCCAACGGCCCAAGAATCACCCTGATCGGAGTTATACATCCAAAGATATGGCAGTCCAAACCCGAAGGATAGAGAAGTAGTTTCAAGTGGGCCCCCCTAGGGATTAGGTGCAACTAATAGTTGCGTCAGTTATAATTTTGCCTAGCGCAACTATTAGTTACGCCAGGCCACTTCTCCTAGAATTTAAATGTGGACCCCACCCTCGCGAGCCAACTTCCAGGCACTCTTCAACACTATTTTACTATGCATTTGCCTGGCACAACTATAGTTGCGCCAGGCATATGAACAGTAACCATGGTTTTTTATCCTGAAATTCGTGATTGGGGTTTGACTTGTTGACCACCTTGACCTTTGGTGTATGTTTTGATAGTTTTGTTGCACCCATTCACTACCTATTTGCAACCCTTTAAGTGGCTTAAGGCCTCACCCCATCATCTACCATTGGAGGACCTTCTCATATATTTCAAGGCTCCAAAAACCCTAGGAAACCTTAGATTTGAGATTACCTAATTGCTAACCCCAATTAGCACTTATGTGGTCTTCTAATCTACCAATTTCCTATAAATAGAGACCCCCACCCCTTGGTTTAGGGGTTGAGAAATTTGCTTAAGAGAGAAAGAGCTCAAAGTGAGAAGTTCTTCCTCCCTTTTGTACACTATTTTCACCTAAATTTTAAAATTACAAAACCTCCTTCCAAGTTTGTTCTTGCATCCAAAACCCTTAGCCTAGGTGTGTGTGATCCCCTAGCCTCCCTTCTCCACCCCTTAGCTTCAAGCCTTAGGAGTTAGAACCCTATTCTATACCATACAAATCCTTCAAGAGCTCATCAAAGCAAGTCACACAAGGCTCTCCTACGGTGCTACAAGGGCCCGAGGGCTCCAGCTCTCCCCTTTCTTCTCCTATCTCTTTCTAGCTCCCTCCACCCTCCCATTTGTGCCGTTATGCTGCCGACTTTTCAGTAGGAATAGAGGGGCACAAATAGGATTCTAAGCCCTTTTGGGCAAGAGGAAGTTATTTTCTTTTCTTTGACTTCATTTTATTTTTGGCCATACATAGAGACCGCGTTAAGCGGGTTGATCGGGTACCTAACACCTTCCCGATCGATAATCGAAGCCCCTACCCAAGAGCCTTTGGTGTGGACCGGATTCAGAGTCATATTTGTGGCACTTCGGTACTTATAAAATGAACTAGGTTTCCCGGGACACCAAAAGCTCCGGGTGGCGACTCTATATTTTTCATTAGCGAGCGCATCGCCGCGACGGGATCATCACGAATCTCACGGTTGCACAATTGATAAAAATAGAACTTACAATGATTTGTCACAAGGCAGTAGCCTGTGTAAACCCCAAAACAGCTCCTCTCCTTATAAACAATATTAATTGTAAAACATGAAATACAACTAGCTATTACATAGAACCTAGCCCAACATTACTGTTGTGCTAGGGCAAGAAGAAAGGGGAAAGAAATAAAAGAAATCCAAAAATAAACCCTAAAATAAAACCCTATGTGAAAACCTAAGTGAACCAGCCTATTCCTGGCTCCCTTACAAATAGATAACAACCCCTTATATAAACAACCCATGAAACCCTCAATTACATTGGCCAATCCAATTTGAGATGCTTTGGAGTGCACATCCGTGACCCTTGGATTACCTCGAGATGTGTGAAATAGTTAGGACACCTTGGAAGGTGTGCCCTAAAAATGTGTGAAAAACCCCAAAGTATCCTTGAGTTGGTCATGCTGCTGCTAAAAACCGAGGTTCGAGAAGATTGGGCTCCAAGACTTTAGCTCATGAACAACAAGGAGCAGCTTTAGGTCTGCCCTCGCTAAGCTCTTGCGAGGATGAATATATATGGGCTTCCAAGCAGCTTCTTATGAGGATAAATAACTACTGAAACTTCAGATCGCGAGAATGTCCTTCTCATAAAATAATATAGTAGCTTTCCTACTCGCGAGGATGGATATACTCAGCAAATCCAGCTCTTCCTTCTCGTGAGGATGGAAGTATAAACAGCTTGTAAGCTGCTCGCGAGGAAGGGAATATACAACAGCTTGTAAGTTTCTCGCGAGGATCACATTTAATGCATTCCAAAACCTGCATCTCGTGGGGCTCCTCTTCAACAACTCCTTGCTCGCTAGGATGAAGATAAATGGAGCTTCAGAAACCCCAACTCGCTAGGATCTCGCTGGGTTCAGTTCCTTTCTTCATTTGCATAGCTCCAGCTCGCATGGTTCAAGAAATACAAAGCAGCTTCAGACTCCATTCTCGCAAGGATAAAATAGTACAGTACTTTGCTGCTCACTGGGATGGAGATTTCAAAGGGTTTCATGCTACTCGCTGGGATGGAAATTTGCAGCTTCAGGTGTTTCTCGCAAGGATGGAATGTAGTGTACTTCAGAACTTCCATCTCGCGAGGATGTACTGCACTTAAAATAATACAGTAGCATTTGTTGCTCACTAAGCTTAGAGAAACAAGCTCGTGAGGATCAATGGCAAAGAGCCAAGGTCCCCCAGCTCTCTCATTTTCACGAGGATGTAAACTATATGAACTTCAGACAGCTTCTCGCGAGGGTGAATATTTGCTGAAGCTTCAGCTTGTGGGGGTCTTCTTCAGCAGCTTCATGCTCTCGAGGATCAAGGTAGGTGTTGCTCGCTAGGCAGCTCATATGCTCGAGAGGCTCAATGGCTTGTTGTTGGGGAACCACGCGAGCGTATATATAGAACCACTCGCCAGCTATCCTACTGCTGATACACTCCTTGAGTATTTTAAATGGTTGCACATTGAACTGCTCTAATGGTTGCAAGATGCTGCAACTGACTGCTCGAGATGCTCATTGGCCTTCAGGTTCTCAGCTCCTTGGAGTTAAATGATGCTCCACTCAGATGGTTTAATGCAGTAGCTTAGTTGGTTGGAACAGCAGTAGGCTTTAAAGGGTGCAACAACAACAATTACTTGAAGATGCAACAACAAATCTCTAAGGTTGCAGTGCTTCTGCTAGGATTGTGCTTACTGCATGGTGCAACAGATGGCAGCTGCTCGATCTCTTCAAGACAACTGCTCATTTGGTTATGGATCTCTTGGGGTTCAAACCTTTAGCACAAGAGGATCAAAGGTGCAAATGAGTAGGGGGCTACACAAGTAGATTAACTCCACCAATACTCCAGTTTGAGAGGCTTTAAAGCAACTGTTGTGCTACTGCACTTGTAGTTTACTGGCTTCAAGCATGTACCCTATTGCTGCACTTCATTAAGTGTAGGCTAATCTTGTGCCTTCAGCAACTGCAGGTGGTGTAGCAGCTCATCAAGTGGAGTGCATCAGATGTGCAACTCAACATGTCTATTACAGCAGCAATGCATGGATCAGCTGGTCTAATTAGTCCTCTGCAGCAACACTCTATAAAGCATGGCTTCATCTCTTTATTGAGCTCTCTGCTGTGCCACTTGAAGTGGTGTTCTTTTTACTTCACTGTAGCAGGACTCCACTAACTTAGCTCCACTTCTCACCCTCAATAGGCCTTGAAAGGTCCCAAAGCATGCCAAAATGGTCTCGATGGTGTGAACCACAATGGCAAATTCAAAGTGAACCCCTCAGCTCCTTAGCTTGGCATAAAAACCCTCCTTCTTGACTTGAAATACGAGGGATTGCATCATTGAGCTGTATATTCCTATTATCTACAACACACACTTAAAAACCATTATTATCATGCTCCGAGGTCCATCAAGGGCCAGGTTAAGGGGGGAAAAGCGGTACTTTTCAGATATTAACAGTTACCACGTTAGGGTAAGAGGGTTTCAGCCCGTGTTCAGCCATACACTATTGTTTCAGTGTATGGTCCCCATTTCAGGGTTGTGAAACTCCTAGAGATGGTAAGTCCTTTATGGAAAATCATGGGCGGGGTTAAAGGTTGATTGAAAGAATTTATATATTCCGAGAGGGCAAAATGGGAGTGTCTACAAGTGGGGTCCAAAAATCGATGCGTTTCGACTAAAATTTTGATCCATAGTGTAGAGTGTAGCTAGATGTATGCACACCAAACTCAGAATCTGAGTGATTTTGAGAAAAAAGCTTTGATGTCCTCACATTGCTTTCACTCAGAAGTAGGCAGAAAAGTAGTGGGTAGTACCATAACACGTGAACAACCAACTCACGCTAAGAAGACCGGAATAGGATAGTTTTATGAGTAAAAACTCAAATTCTGAGCTAATTTGGGCTCTTGAACGAGCCCTACAGGTAAGCTTGAGACTCATTAATAAGTGGGCTTGATATTGTCCAGTTACGCCCCTAATGAAAGCCTAACAATTTGATTTTGATCAGATAGTTGTGCCGCCGCGTACGTGCAACAATTTGATTACAAGCGAGAATGGGAGTGACTCCAATGGAGAGAGATTAGAGAGAGAGAGAGAGAGAGAGAGAGAGAGAGAGAGAGAGAGAGAGAGAGAGAATGAGAGATTCTTAAAGGCCCTGTTCGGGAGCTCAGATAAGGCAAGAATCCGAGTGCCGTACTCACAAACTGGGTTTTCTGAGTGCAAACAGATACACAAAATCCTGCGTTCTTGTGGGCCCACCATTTTTCTGACCTTTTCCGAACGAAAGCAACATATTTCTTTCCTAGCAAATGTCGGAATGTCTCAGATTATTGGTAGTAACATGTATATTGCACTCCATTTAGTGCCAGCGCTTATCTTCAACGGCTACCAACCCTTACACTTATTCCTCATTCTCTTTTACAGATGTTGGCTTAGCTTTTAGAGGTTTGAATGCTTACAGGTGGCCATCACCTACCTGCTTCTCTTCCCCAAGGCCCAATTCTCTCCTTTAACATGAAAAAAAAGTGTGATAGATCTGTTTTATCCAGTAGATGATCTACACCCATTTGTAGATAATGCAAGCTCTTTTGGGGGCTTTAGGTATGTTAAGGCAGAAGTAGTCATTATAGCTACCTTGAGTGCCAACCTTGTTGCCTCATATATTATTCCATCTGTCTTCAATATGCTCTATATATGTTTTGTAACCCCCCTTTTCCTCTATTATTTTTCTTTTTAGATTTGCAAAAAAGTGAGGCATTGGGAAAAAAGTTTTGTCCAAATTATACAATCATACAATATGTTGTCAGGATCATATATGGAATGGGCTCCCTGTCATCAGGTTAGTAACTGTTAAAGCAAAATAGTGACCTAATGAGACCCTTTAGTGAAGTGGTCATGAATAGTCCTAATGAATGGATGTGGTCATAAATAGATGTGGTGTTGTTTAAATGGGGATGAAAATATGTGATGTTGTTTTAATGCTGGAATCTGAGTCATATATAGCATAGGCTACGATCAGATTATGAATGTATACAATTTGTGGTCATCATCATATATAGAGTGGGCCCGGGCACCCATTCATCAGTTTACTAACTGTTATAGCAAAAAAGTGACCTGATGAAAGTGAAGATCAGTTGTTTAATGAAAATGTGTGCTCAGTTCTTAGATGTGGTTAGTGAAGGTCAGTTGTTGGCAAAACCATATCCATGAAGACTTGATATTGCAAAAGCTAACCCATTTAGAGCTATTTTTTCTGAAATGTTGTAACAAGTTTATATAACTCACCCATAATTTTGCATCTCTACTACTTGGCCACCATTTAATGGCTTGCTACATGCTGCCCAATGGAGCAACATGAAAGAACAACAAAGAAATATAGTTTCTCCTAGTGAAATTGAGAGGAACCTAGAAGCAAAATATGAGTTACGGTTCTAGCTTGAGAAATGGCTAACCAGTTAATAATTTAAGTTATTTAATTGTTGATGGTTTGCGTCCTCAATAATTAAAGCTGCACTTGTTGTTTTAATTTGATTGCTAGATTCAGTACTTTTGGGAAACAATTGTGAACCACATTTGTAACGACCCAAGTTCTCACAATCCTTAATTATAAGATCTTAGGCCGTACTATCGTATACCATAAAACATAGATTTTCAAAATAATACATCATGAGTGCATTTAAGCAGTGGAAGAAAGATTCAATATATATAAAAAGAATGAATTGCATTTAATCTCAACATCACCACAACCATTAAAGTAAAATTCCTAATTATCCATATTAATTCTCTTATTCCACAACGTTCCATATTCTTGTCTATCATACTTGATGTTCAAAAGTCTAACTACATTATTGGACTAAAAAAATAAATAACTAGGTTGTAAAGCCCTCATCACTATCCACCTTCAGTCCTTGAGCATTGCGTGCAGTCTCATCATCATACACCCATGCTTGATCATTAGCTGCACCTGTATCATTTGGCCACCCACATAAAAGAGGTGTAAGTTATACTTGTATGAACTAGACATGCTTTCCTTTAAAACATTAAAGACATGAATCATAGTATTGAAGCAATTATGAAAACTTACATATATGCACATGACCAACATAATTTCAATAATCGGTAAAGAAACTGAAATATAACATGCAAATCATTCTTATAGGAATTGTGCAAATGAAAGATGGAAAAGTCCAGAATTCGTGGCCTTGAGATTCCAATTCGTGGGCACGAGCTTCTGGTTTGTGGACACGAGATCCCAGTTCGTGGCTTCGAGTTTGTACCCGAAAGTTTAAGCAGTGCACTCGTGGCTTCATTTTCTCAATTACCTTTTATACGTCGCTCTTAAGACGTTTGACTTTTAAACTCCGTCTATATCAAGACGTTGGGTCCAACCCGTCCTTATTCCCGTATTATTATTAGACTCCGTCTCTATCAAGACGTTGGGTCTGATTAATCATTTTATTCATTACTTGTTAAACTTCGTCCCTATCAAGACGTTGGGCCTAATCAAACACAATCTCAGTTTTACTTTTTTACCATTTTCTTATGGTTTTTATCATTCACAATCTTAGTTCACCATAAAGCTTTTAAAGTATAAAAATATATAACATGGTGGACTATCATAACATGTTTTAAACCTAATCAACATCATTCATTATTTATGCAATAATACATATTAATTGAGACAAAAATCACATTTAATTCGACAATCACATTTAATTCTCCATATCTTGATCTATCGTAAAAGCGGATCTTCGAGTTCCAATCAGGTTCTTCACCACGAAGATGACTCTTGATGGATGAGAAGGTCGCTTGAGCAATCGATGCGAATGGTCGTGCCGACTTCCAAAAAGACAAGCTCTAGAAATAAAGGTCTGAAATGTCTTCTCTTAAGGTCTCTAGGGTTTTTTATGGGAAAAACTTTTTATTCTTAAGAAAGACTCAAATGAGATTATGATTTAGGGTTTTCTCCTATTATGCCTTTTGACTTAACTTATTAGGAAATTATCCGATGTTAAGATAGCACACCATAATAAGATGTTTGGGCTTTTAAATCGAAGTCCAAAATAAATGTTCAAAACCTATATAGTAAGGTTCGAACCTCTGACCTCTTCTCTTTAACTCAAGCCTCTAACCAATAGGCTACCATATAACTTGTGTGAATTATCAACAGTAATAAATTTAAAAGTATAAAAGTATGATTGAACTTTTTAATTAAAGCTTTTGGAAATTCTAAGCATGCAAGATATACAATATTAGGCATATACACAGTAATATGGTGTATCAAAGACATAAAATTTGGATCACTACAGCATTGGCCAATCCTTCCTTTATCTGTCTATACTTTCATTTGACACAGGTAAAATATGAACCCAACTTTATTGAATTTTCTTTTTTCCAATTTTAGTTTATCTAAGTTAAATTGTGCAATACATATATGTATACTTCATTACATATTGTTATAATATTAGAGGGCTAAAAGATAGTGTATAAATTGTGTACAGCGAGTTTTAATATGTAATATTGGGGGCTAAAAAACTTTGTAGAAACTGTAATATTGAAGGGCTAACAAACTATGTACCTATAGCCCATTTGGACGATAAAGCAGGCCAACTCACCAAGTCTTAATCTTAGATGTGGTCAATTCTCTTTCTAACTTATTGACTCGAATGAGCTAGAAAGATTCAACCTTTCTAGTCTGACCAACATTGTGGGTCACTCACCTTTCTAACTAGATTGGGTGAATTCAATTTTTTTTAAACAAATGATAACTATATACGTAGCTAAACATAAAAATGCCAATCGTAGCATAAAGGGAAAAGTTTCGGCCACTAGAAGAGATAAGGGGAAGAACTATATATGGGGTGAGGAGATGGAGGCCGCTTATATTAAGGAGTTGGTCCATCAATTAGAGCATCTCGAGCTGGAGAGTTAAATTTGGGTAGCTAAACACTAATTTAGCTACTGCTACAGTATTTTAGCTGTTACTACAGTAAAAATCACTCCAACAGACACTCTATTTTAGCTACTCATTTCTTTAAAATATTAAAAGGAAATTGTGATTTATGATTTTTTAGAGAAGGCGAACAATTGTGATTTACGATTGTGTGAATAGAAGCTTTCTAAGTTGTTGATCACACGAAGACTTACATAGCCATGAATAGAATTAGAAGAACTCTTGAATTAGAAGTATGGGCTATTCACGGATCTGAGAAGATAGATAAAGATAGACTCCTAAAGATCTCGGTTGCTGAAATTAAGGAGGACATTCTAGAAGCACATCGACCACTGGAAGTAAGAAAGAATAAAATTAGAAATTAGAGTTATATTAGGATACTTTTATTTTAAGTAGTTTCTTTTATTAGGATTAGATCTTTGTAAACCGACCACTTATGATCTATAAATAAGAGGGTTTGGTGTAGGAATAATTATTAAAGAAATTATCAGCATCAATTGACGACTGAGGTTAGGTGTTCTTCTGATCAATTTAGAGTAGATTTTTATTGCTTTGTAGTGTAAATATCTGTAGTTTCTCAGAAGTAATTAACGACTACTGCTGAGGAATAAAAGATATATATATATATATATATATATATTTATTTATTTTAGATTAGATTTATTTTATGTAATTTACTGCTTTGTAAACATCTTCAGATTTTAATTTGAATTGACGACTCGGGTTAAGGTTTGCAGATTAGTGTAATGATTTTTATTTTCCATCTTCAATTTTTTAGAGTTTGATTGACGTCCAAATTTCTAATAGATTGTTGATTAGATTAAATCTGTATTGATAGAATTCTAGTTTTGATTGATGCACAATTCTAGGAAACTTGATATATAGTGTGATGTGAATTTTAATTGTAATGTTTTACTCGCAAGCGCACGAATCAGATTATAGATAGTGGGTGCAGAGTACGAGATCGTTCCCACGAGGACTATTTTTGAAAGATCTAAAAAGACAAGCAATTCCAGAAATCTACTAAGATCTAACAGTATTCTACCAGTCTTATGATTTAGGTGGTTTGATGAGATGATAATTACTGACTACAAACTAAAACTTAACTGATAATTCAAAAATAAAGATAAAGATGAAGATACTAAATCCTCCCATCTTTGGTTCGTTCTTCCCGTAATATAAATCTACGGATTAAATTATGAGATATACCATTGAAAACAAACATCTTTTATGGAAGATAAATGGTCAAAACCCTAATAGGTTCCACGTTGCATCCCTGCAATCAGGACTTAGAAGATTTTCATATATAGATCTGGGATCAAGGGCATGGCTCGGCACACTTGATCTCAGATTCAAATAAAAATCATCCCTAAAGTGGGTGAAAATTCCAACAAGAATACCACCATAGATCTAAAATCAAGGGCATGGCTCGGCACACTTGATTTCAGATTAGGGAGTAATTAAGATAAAAGTACCATTATAGATCCAAGATCCAGGGCATGGCTCGGCACACTCGATCCCGGATCATAATCGTAATTATATCCACACGATGAAAGCAAAAAGACCATATAACAATGATTGGGTAAAATTACCGTCACAGATCTGAGATCCCGGGCATGGCTCGGCACACGCGATCCCAGTTAGTGGTGGGAATTTCATCCGTTCATGATAGCACAACAACCATAAAATAAGATCTCAAATTTTAATCCTAAATTTATATTATTAAAAGTACATCCCTCGGATGGGAATCATTAGATCCCCATCCCTATGAATTTAGCCGCACATTTTGTAATTAAATGACATAAATAAATAAGGAAGGGAAAATAATATTAATTTAATGAATTGAAAATACCTCAAACTTCAATAGAAATCACTTTGATCCAAAAGTACGATGATCTTCAGAAACGAAATTAATGCAGAAATCACTTGAACAAAAATAATAAACTGAAGGAATGAATACTAGAAATTAAAGGAACAATGCTCTCAAAAAGGAAAAAGAATAATAAAAACTCTCTCTATCTCTACCTCTATTCTAAAAAAATAAAACTCTTCTAAAACTAAAAATCCCTAAACTAAATTCTCCCTCTCACAATTCGTAGCATCCTTTTTATAAGGTCGGCCAAACCCTATCCCTAATACCTCAATCGATTGAGAATTAAATCTCAATCGATTGACTCTTAAGTTGGAAAAAATTTGTCTCCTCATGTCAATCGATTGAGACGTAATTCTCAATCGATTGAGGTCTAAAAGCTATTTCCGTGAACTTCCGCCAAACTTTGCATCAGACACCGCCTCAGTATGTTGGCCATAACGTTTTGTCCCAAACTCGGATTGAGGCAATTCTTACGGCGTTAGAAAGCTAGCGACGAGCTCTACAACATTTGTGTTTTAGAAATTTCCTGAATCGGATGTCATGATGGTTCAAAGTGAGCTGTAAGTAGCACCAAGTTCCCGATGACCCAAAATTGCAGTGTTTTGACATTATTTTCGAAATTCTTGGGCTGTTTTCTGCACTTGGATTATATTTACCTGAAACACTTCAAATCTAGTAATTCTCATTAGATAGTCTTCATCGGATAGCTAAATGTAGGTATTTAGGGGCGAAATATCATCATATTTCACTACTCATCACACCCCCAAACCTACACTTTGCTAGTCCTCGAGCAAAGCAAACTAAAGAAAATAAATGCCACTTTCGTAGGGAACATGATTGCAGTTAGCATGTGTAACAAGCCTTTAAACCCCTAGGTGAACCCTAGTGGAGGAGTTGTGTCTCCTGAGGGTTTACAGTGAAGTTACTCACAAACTTTCAAAATTTTCAAACCATCGGCAAAATTGAGTTTTCAAAACATGATTTTTATAATATCTTTAACTTCAAAACTCAAAATCATTAATCAATTCAACATGCGAATTCTCAATTTTAAATAACAATGTTATACTAATCATACTAATATCCATTCAAATTAGTCTAATGCTCAAATTATTAGATAACTCATCCATTCATGCCTAAACGTGAAGTGTGTGCATACCCAAACCAAGATTCATCCATCTCAGAACTAGTTCAAACTGGAAACCATCAGATCTCATGTGTCGACTCAATCCTCACTTTAGGTATACTCTCAAAATAAACTCACTCCGATGATGGGTAAGTTTTCGCACATATGTGAGAGATCAATACAAAGCAAATAAAAAGGGCTCACATGATAAATGAAACACGATGCAATCAATGAACAAAAATAAATCTCATAAGAAGATACTTGTATATCCTAAGCATGTCATATCAAGTGTTATAAGTATCACATATTTACTCTCCACAAGGCAGTTACTAATGCAAGATTAGATCATGAAGGTCTTTTTAGGGTTCTAATGAGGCTCAGGAAAGGGTAAGAAAGGATTGGAAGTTGGGATTCAAAATTTTTGAGAAATCGGAAAGGAAACACCTCTTGATTTTTCTATTTCTTCTCTTTTTCTTTTCTCACTCTTTTTTTTTTTTTTTATGAATTTCCTTTTCTTGAAGCACCTCATCTTTTTCACTATTTTCTTTTTCTTTTTCTCCCTTTTGTTCTTTTATATTTTTGCCATACACTCTCAGTAAACACCACAACTCAGTATCTCTCCACTTACTCTCTTTTCGTTCATTCTCTTCCCTCGTTCCTAATCTCTCAGAAATAAGAAGGGCAAAGTTGAATTTTCAGAAATGGTGAAGGGTTAAAGGTTAACGTGGCTTATCAAAGAATGTATAAAGGTAAATTTTTCAATAGGCTCAAAGGGGTACTAGAAGGATAAATTTATATAAGGTGGGATATTTTAAGCACAAACGAGCCAAAGATGGCGTTCAATCATGTCCTTAAAAGAAGGTAACCTTGTCTATTTGTCTTGAGTAGATATATAGTACGTTCTAACACAATAATATGAATTTGATATCATGCAAAGTCACAAGCCAAAGTAAAATGTATGAGATTATGCAAAATAATTCGTATTCAAAGAAAACTCCGAGTTTATGTATTCACTCATCAACAACGGATATTTGGCTCTAAAGCTTCCTGGGTTTAGTCTCCACTAAGAACCTAAGATTCAACGTTCAAAACAGTTCATCGATTTCTAAGTCTTAGCTTGGTATAAGTGTAAAAATTCTAAGCATGAATATCAAAATTATCCATAAAATATCACATTAAGCTTCATCATCTTAGATACAAGTAATCAGAATATGACATAGATATTCTCAAAATTAAATTCACATGCATCATCAACTAAAGTTTGAAAGCAATCGCAAAATAATGTGCATGATGATTTCAAAATTAAAAAAAAATTTCTTTTCTTTTTTTTTTTTTTTTTTTTTTTTTCATAAAAAATAAATTAAGTGACGCAAAATAGAGAACCATACCCCCAAGCCTAAAGATGACAATGTCCTCATTGATTGAAATAAGTATTGCACCCCCAAACCTGTTGAAAAGTACCTCAACACAAAGATCAGGTGCAGAGAATATGTGCAACAAATAGGAATATGCCAAACAAGCGAGAATAAAAAATGTATTGAAGGGAATGTGGCTACACTAATTTGGGGAATTAAAAACAACCTAATCTAAACAAAAAACTAATATTTTAGAACTAAATATACGAAATAAATAAATCCTAAATCCTAAATCCTACACAAAATTGGGTTGCCTCCCAATGAGCGCTAGTTTAATGTCGATAGCTCGACCACGTGAATTGCTCAGTCAGGGTGAGCCATTGGATCACTCAGGGAAAGAGTGTCAGAGAATGCAATTACATTCTTAAGGAACGGTTTTAATCTTTGACCGTTAACTCGAAAAACATTCTAGTATCTCTGATTGATAACATCAACTGCCCCATTGGGGAGTATTCGACAGATTTTGAAAGGACCACTCCAACGGGTTTTTAGCTTCCCTGGAAATAGATGAAGTCGAGAATTGTAGAGTAGAACCTGTTGACCGACGACGAAAGATTTACGTAGAATAGATTTATCATGAATCCGTTTCATACGGTCCTTGTACGATTTAGCACAATCATATGCATCAGCACGGATTTCTTCTAATTCATTTATTTGTAAACTCCTTTGGGTACCAGATTTCAGGTGATCAAAATTCAATGACTTAATGGCCCAAAATGCTCGATGTTCCAGTTCAACCGGGAGGTAGCAACCTTTACCAAAAACCAACCGATACGGCGACATGCCAATCGGAGTTTTAAACGCAGTTCGATACGCCCATAGAGCGTCATCCAGTTTTAACGACCAGTCCTTACGGTTCGAATTGATTGTCTTCTCTAAAATCCGCTTAAGTTCTCGATTAGAGACTTCAACTTGGCCACTTGTCTGAGGATGGTATGGTGTAGCAACTTTGTGTGTGACACCATATTTCTTCATTAATTGGGCGAACACTTTCTTGCAAAAGTGCTTTCCACCATCGCTGATTATCGCCTTTGGAATACCAAAATGTGAAAACACTTGATCCTTGAGAAATTTGATCACTACTTTGTGATCATTCGTTGATTATATCCTCCTGAGAACCGTCGAGCTCTTCACCCAAAGTGTGATTGAGAGGGCGCTCGCACGAAATGTTAAAAACCTCCGCAATGGTGTGCGGATAAACGGGCGCGACCACCCATCGATTGAAATAGTGAAGTGGGCGGTGACATGATTTTTAGCGGAGGCATCCACCCGTGCCATGTTTTGATAGAATAACCGAACGATCCGTTCAGACACTTTGATCACAGGCGGTTGGAGGAGAAAATGGACGTTGAGAGCCATTGCATAGGCGAGGGAGACGACGCAGACAGGCATGGCCTGAAACGCCGTAAGATCGAAAAGATATTCGGAAGAAAGATCTCGGGCCGCGAAGCGACCACGTGGCTGCTCACATAGATGACCTGCAGGATGTTGGGAGAGCCTTTGCGGCGCGACAGATGACGAAGCCATGAACACATTGTCGGAATGTTGGAGGCTGTCAGGGGAAAAATAGGATAAAGATCGAATGGGAAGGGAAGATAGAGTCCTTCCCTTAAGTAGACGCAAAGGCGCCCTTTCTGGACGGTCGCACCGCATATGGTCGATTAATCAGCTCTAGGAGTTGATGAATCGACTCCATTAAAAAATATAACCTGACAGAATCTGAAAAGGCAACACGGTCTTCAACACGGAGTAGTCGATGCATCGACTCTGGAAGTTGATCAATTGACTGGCATAAAAGTCAGCCAACAATAAATGCAGACTGCCTTGGAAAAGGGCCACTCATTATTACTGTCGATCAATCGACTCGAAGAAGTCGATTAATCGAAAAAGAAGTTGATCAATCGAGTGGTAGGCTCGATTAATCAAGACAGGACATAATTTTTTTTTTTTAGGAAAATTACGAAATTAATCTACAAGGTGTAAATTCATTCCAAGTCCACCAGGATCAGTGATTTATTTATTTGTCTCTGCATTTCTCTTATCAAGGACTTAGTTACACCCCCATGATGTGCCCAAGTGCCACCATTATAATCCATCTCTACCCTGTACTTGATATTCCCAAAATTGCACTCCAGATTCAAACTCATTAATCTATTTTTGGCATTCTGTTGATTATCTATGTATTCAATGAACGGACAACAAATTTGAAATTCATTTTTCTCCCCCAAACCGAATTTATACTCATCGGAAAAAGTTATGTCTCCCTTATTAGGTGTTGTAAGGGTGTCATTTTCTTTCTCTCTCATCTCAATTTGATTCTCAATTCTCTCCTCAACATAAGTATCGTTCCATTCCATTTCCTCTTCTCCTCGCACTCGCACTACCTCAGTGCTCGTTGTGTCATTCTCAAGCGTAGTGACCAATTCGTCCTGCTCATATTTCTGAACGAAATTAGAGGGGTCCTCATCCTTCTGACTGGTAAGAGACTCCTCTATTTTATCTTTCATTTGTAAGTACTTGATCATCTAACTTACTTGAGACTGTATCCTAGAAATTCTTTGGGTGTTGGTGTGCACCAAACCTTTTAAATATTCTAAGGAGTAAGAAGAATTTTGGACTGGTTCATATGATTCTGTATCTTGAAAGTATTGAGTTTGCTGTGAAAAATCATAAAGAAAGTTGTTGGGATAAGAACTTTGAGCTTCGTTAGGCATTATATCACACATTGGAGATTGATTAAACCCTGACATGTTATTGAATTGACTTTGCCAGTCATGGGTGCTCCAAACAGGATTGGGTTGGACTTGTTCAGGGTAATAATTTGAGTTGCTCAAGGGACACATAGGTGTAATGTGCACCAAATTTTCATAAATAGCACATGATCCTGGATTGAATCCATGCATTGACATGATTTCACCAATAACACCAATATTTATTTTTTTTTCTTTTTTTTTCAAATTTTTTTTTTTTTTTTTCAAAACACTCACAACAGTGGATCGATTGAATCTTTCGTGTCAATCGATTGACAAAGTGGTGCTCAAAACCTCAGAACACAGTCAATCGATTGAGGAATTTTTTTTTTTTTTTAACTTCAGAACACAGTCAATCGATTGAGGAAGAATTTTTTTTTTAATCACAGAACACAGTCAATCGATTGAGGAATTTTTTTTTTTTTTTAAATTAGCAGAAATACTATTTTAATCCCCGAAAATTCCTAAAATTTACTGTCTACTAAAATTCAGATTTTCTTAATTTAGTCCCCGGCAACGGCGCCAAAAACTTGATGTGAATTTTAATTGTAATGTTTTACTCGCAAGCGCACGAATCAGATTATAGAAAGTGGGTGCAGAGTACGAGATCGTTCCCACGAAGGACTATTTTTGAAAGATCTAAAAAGACAAGCAATTTCAGAAATCTACTAAGATCTAACAGTATTCTACCAGTCTTATGATTTAGGTGGTTTGATGAGATGATAATTACGGACTACTAGCTAATAATTCAAAATTAAAGATAAAGATGAAGATATTAAATCCTCCCATCTTTGGTCCATTCTTCCCGTAATATAAATCTACGGATTAAATTATGAGATATACCATTGAAAACAAACATCTTTTATGGAAGATAAATGGTCAAAACCCTAATAGGTTCCATGTTGCATCCCTGCAATCAGGATTTAGATGATTTTCATATATAGATCTGGGATCAAGGGCATGGCTCGGCACACTTGATCTCAGGTTCAAATAAAAATCATCCCCAAAGTGGGTGAAAATTCCAACAAGAATACCACCATAGATCTGAAATCAAGGGCATGGCTCGGCACACTTGATTTCAGAGTAGGGAGTAATTAAGATAAAAGTACCATTACAGATCCAAGATCCAGGGCATGGCTCGGCACACTCGATCCCAGATCATAATCGTAATTATATCCACACGATGAAAGCAAAAAGACCATATAACAATGATTGGGTAAAATTACCGTCACAGATCTGAGATCCCAGGCATGGCTCGGCACACGCGATCCCAGTTAGTGGCGGGGATTTTATCTGTTCATGATAGCACAACAACCACAAAATAAGATCTCATATTTTAATCCTAAATTTATATTATTAAAAGTACATCCTTCGGATGGGAATCATTAGATCCCCATCCCTATGAATTTAGCCACACATGTTGTAATTAAATGACATAAATAAATAAGGAAGGGAAAATAACATTAATTTAATGAATTGAAAATACCTCAAACTTTAATAGAAATTACTTTGATCCAAAAGTACGATGATCTTCAGAAACGAAATTAATGCAGAAATCACTTGAACAAAAATAATAAACTGAAGGAATGAATACTGGAAATTAAAGGAACAAAGCTTTCAAAAAGGAAAAAGAATAATAAAAACTCTCTCTATCTCTACCTCTATTCTAAAAAAATAAAACTCTTCTAAAACTAAAAATCCCTAAACTAAATTCTCCCTTTCACAACTCGTAGCATCCTTTTTATAAGGTCGGCCAAACCCTATCCCTAATACCTCAATCGATTGAGAATTAAATCTCAATCGATTGACTCTTAAGTTGGAAAAAAGTTGTCTTCTCATGTCAATCGATTGAGACTTAATTCTCAATCGATTGAGGTCTAAAAGCTATTTCCGTGAACTCCCGCCAAACTTTGCATCAGACACCGCCTCAGTATTTTGGCCATAACGTTCTGTCTCGAACTCGGATTGAGGCGATTCTTATGGCGTTAGAAAGCGGATGACGAGCTCTACAACTTTTGTGTTTTAGCAATTTCCTGAATCGGATGTGTTGATGGTCCAAAGTGAGATGTAAGTAGCACCAAGTTCCCGATGACCCAAAATTGCAGTGTTTTGACATTATTTTCGGAATTCTTGGGCTATTTTCTGCACTTGGATTATATTTACTTGAAACACTTCAAATCTAGTAATTCTCATAAGATAGCCTTTATCGGATAGCTAAATATAGGTATTTAGGGGCGAAATATCATCATATTTCACTACTCATCATAGTGTAATGGTATTTTAAATTTGTAAACATTCGATAGCAGAAGATTGTGATTGACGACCATAATCTAAAGTTTGAAGGATTAAGATTTATTTTCTGAAAAATTGGTTTTAAAATCATTCTTTATTCATATTTCTTCAGTAGTTTAGAATCTTAAAGATAATATAAGTTTTCATAAAAATGGGATAAAATAAGATATCACTTCTGTTAAGACTTGAAAAGTACCACTTTTCACCCCTTAACTTAATCTCTGTTAGACCCTTAATCATTTAATAAATGTGTTTTAAGCCTGTTTTGTAGGTAATAAGCAGCAGTTGCAAGTAAACCCCTAACCATGCCAAGAAGCTCACTGTTGCCCCAGAACTAACTCAGCAGAATGAAGGATGAACCCAAACAGAGAGTTGGCTGAAGCATAGGCACATCAAAGCAGAAATAAACCAAGAAGGATGCCTCGCGCAAATGTTGCAGGGTTCAATTGAACCAGAAATAATGTCTTCGCGCAGTTGTCGTGGGCTTCTGGAGGAAGCACAACTGGTCGCGCAGTCCTCGCGCTACTCTCGCGCGGATTGATGACAGAAAGAAATGCAAAATCAGTCTTTGCATGGTTCTCGTGAAGCTCAGCCATAAGGGAGTAAAGCATTCGAGCAGTCTCACACAGCTCAAAAGAGGAGCCGTTAAGCTTCGCGTGATTCACTCATAAGAGAGAGCTTAAGGTATTCTTGCACGCAGCGGCCGTGAGTTACAGACCTTCAAGGAACTGCTCGCGCGATCCAGAAGCCTATGTACATTGTTCTCTTCGCCAGGATCACCGCGGGATTCATCAAGGAACGAATTGCGCGCGCCATTCTCACGCCAGTTCTCGTACCATTCAAATGCAAAGACCAATCCTGCGACGCCCAAAGCATTCCCGTGATGATCAAAGTGCCAACCCCGCGACTGCAAGAGCTTCAAGGCAAAGCAACCCCGCGACGCCAACTCTACCACGCGGCAAGATCTACAAATCCTTTCAACTCAGCGAGGATCGAGTCCTAAACTTTTCCCCACTTCTGTAAGGGCAATCTGGGAATCTCTAGCAATTAGGGCATGTACTCCAATGCTCCAATCTCCGTGCACACTCCCTGAGGCATCCAAGGGACAGGAATGTGTCGCAATTACATTGATAAATTAGGGTTTTCCTAACCCTAATTGAAGGGGAAGTCGACTGCTATATAAGCCTAAGCCTAGCTTAGGTTTAAGGAGCTCTTCTTGGGACTTAACTTCGGTGCTTCTTCTTACTAATGGTAGAATTACAGTAGGCTAAGGTTAGGGTTTAGGAGTTTTTCTTTTTCCTTTTTCTTTCTCTCCATAGTCCAGCACTTGCTGGCTATGCCTTTTGTATGATTATATGGTATAGATTATAATGGAGTTTTGTAATAGGATTTATTGCATTTATGGGAAGAT
Organism: Chloranthus sessilifolius; assembly: GCA_021018995.1. Lineage (NCBI taxonomy): Eukaryota > Viridiplantae > Streptophyta > Magnoliopsida > Chloranthales > Chloranthaceae > Chloranthus > Chloranthus sessilifolius. The sequence continues at coordinate 145,011,082 of CM037589.1, forward strand.
ATTTTTGTTGTGAGTTGTTTTACACAAGGCTGCTGCCTTGAGATCCTCCATTGCTACGTTATATCGTAAGCAATGGAGGATTGTTTTTAAGGTTTTATTTAGATCCAAGTGACCTGTGTGTCTAGGGTAGGCACATTGCAGGCCTTCCCCCACCACAGGATCCGCTAAATCTGAATCCCCATGGGAGTTTGAGCTGGTAGCCTTGTGAATATGGTGGCGGCAGCAATGATCTTGTTCTGTCCTAGACCTCTGTGAGGAGGATAGCCTCTGTGGATAGTCTGTGACCATTCGAGTGGATAGGTTATAGCCCTAGGGTGAAGCCAATCCACATACCTAAGACAGATTCTTCTTCTCTGCGCTTGTGCTTGTAGCCTTATGAGAGATTGTGCAGAGACAGACTCCCCTATATTTGTATAGATCCATCATCAGATTGCAGATCTGATTTGGCTGTAGAGATTGTAGGCTTATGACTAGATCACTGCAGTCTTACTAAAGCAGTGAGCAGCCATGCTTGAAAGCTAGTACTCAAACTCTTGCTGGTCCTGTGTGTCCAGGCTTGTGCACTTTGTAGGCCTAGCCCCACACACAGAACTTTAGAGGATGAGGTTCCTATGGATTCATGAGCTTGTAGCCTAGATGAAGTAGTGCCTACAATGGTAAGCTTGTTCTGACCCATCTCTGGATTGTGGTTCCCCTATTGGATAGTCTGTGACCATTTAAGTGGACAGGTTATAGCCATAAGGGATTGGATCATGGTACAGGGGTGAGTTGGATTCTTTTTCCTCTTTGGTGATAATGTATCCATTGGACAGGATTTCTATAGCAACAGATCTGAGTCTGCCCATCAGATCTGTACCTAATAATATACTTCTCACCCTTTTATATTTATTTTCTCACTCCACCATTCTTCTTAACCCTTTCAGTAATCTAGACAGTAAGTTGCCTTAAGATTTAGATTACAGTGACTTTAAATCCCCTTCCATTTAGGATTGCCAGATCTGTAGTCAGCTCTAGAGAGCCTACTAAAGATAGCTCCCTTGGAGCTTTAGATCAACTTCCCTGTGGGACAAACTCTTACTTTTCAAAACTTGCTACAACAAGCCCTGTATCTTGCAGGACTGTGCATATTTTAGGCTTGCTACTCCGTAATTTCATTCCACCCTTCATTCATTTTCATTCACCCCAATTCATATCACTGTCTTCAATAAAGTCAGTGGCAAGCACTTAAAATATCCTAACAAATTTTTGGCGCCGTTGCTGGGGAATATTGATCTATTAGTAGACTCTAGATTTTTGATTTTTTATTCTTTGGTAGCTGTACTTATTAATAATTGATACTGCTGATTTACATTTAAAAATTTTCTTACAGATCCAGACTGTAGCAGAGAAGGAGAGTAGAATTACACTGGGAATCTAGCTACCTCTGTTTGCACTTCTCTAACCCTCACTACTCAGTCTATTTCTCCTTTGAAGATTCCATAGCAGTTGATTAGGATAGTTGCAATTTTTGTTAAGTGCAATGTGCCTACGAATAGTTTACCCTGCTCTTGGTGTGTGTGCATGTTAAGAAGGAGATCCCTCAGTCCTACATTAGAGCCTGGTAACCCTGAGATAGAAAGGGGTAAAAGTTCGAGAAGGCACAGACACACCACAGTTGAGCCACCTATTGAAATTGAGACAGCAGTTCTAGGTGAAGAACAACCTAGAACATTGAAGGAATTGAATGCTCTGGATGATTACAATTCTCCATTCAGCATTCAATTCCCAGATGTTCAAGGAAACTACGAAATCAAAACTTCCATCATCCAAATGCTTCCCTCTTTCCATAGGCTTAGCAAGGAAGACCCTTACAAGCACATTGACCAGTTCTTGGCCCTGTGCACGACATTCTCCATTGCTGGTTTGGGACCAGAAGCCACTAGGTTAAGGCTCTTTCCTTTCTCCCTAAAGGACAGGGCCATGACCTGGTTATCTACTCTCCCAAACAATGACATCACTTCCTGGAAAGACCTCCAGACAAGATTTCTGTCTAAATTTTTCCTAGAGACCAAAACCAGCTAGTTGAGGAAAGGCATACTTGCTTTTGCCCAATCTAATCAAGATTTTAACCAAGCACAGAGATGCTCAAACAATGTCCCCACCATAAAATCCCTGACTGGCAGCTTGTCCAGAGCTTCTACAATGGGATAGATGAGAAGAGCAGAGACATGGTAGATGCCTCTTGTGTTGGAACGTACATGCATAAAACAGCTGATGAGGCATGGGACTTATTCGAAGTCATAAGTGAAAATGCTTTCCAGAAGATGTCCTCATCTAGAACTATTTAAGAGCCTTCTCCTAAGCTGGGGATTGCTGAGACTTCTAAAGGAAAGATGTATGAAGTTTGGGGAAATGATGACCTGATAATGCAGATGGCCAGTCTTACTGAAAGATTTGATAAACTTTTGACTGTGGTGCACCCCAGAATGGCTGCACAAGTGATGGAGGCATATCTGTTATGCCAATCTCCACAACACACAGTGGGAGAGTGCCCATCTGCAGGGCAATACCCTGAGTTTGTAATGGAACAGGCTGCTGCTACCCAATCTTTTGGACAACAACAATCTGGTGGCTACAATAAACAACCATATGGATATCAGCACTAAAATGCTGGTTACCAATGGAGAGATCACCCAAATTTGAGGTGGAGGCAAGACAATTATATGCAGCCACAACAGATGTTGGCCTTACCTCAAAGGCCACAGCAACAGTTTAACTAGGGTTATGCCCCAAGGTCGAATTTCCAGCAGCAACAGCAGCCCCAACAACAAAATCAATTGGTAGTTCCCCCACCTCAGCCCTGAAGTGCTTCTTTCGAGGACCAGGTTTTGGTCCAATTACAAAGCCTTGGACCCTTGAATCAGACTGTGACTTCTCACAGTCAAAGCATTAAGAAGATAGAAGAGCAGCTTGGCAAAATAGCCAATGCCTTGGCTAAAAGAGAAGAGGGAAGGTTGCCAAGCCAGCCAGTAGCCAACCCTAAGGGCCAGTATTCCATCGGAGAAGGCTCCTCAAATTTTGAGGGGGCTAATGCCATCACAGCCCTAAGGTCTGGCAGGTTGGTAGACAACCAGGTGGGAAAGGAATAAGGAGAGGTCATTCCTAATGAAATGACGTGTGAAAGTGATAAGGACTTTGTTGGAGCACAGAGTCAAGAACTGCTTGGTACCCTTCAACAAGGGAAAAATAAAGAGGTTGTAGTTGAGCCTCAGCAGGAGATAAAAATAGAAAAAAGAAAAAAACAAAAGTTCAGTCATAGGCTTGAAGCTGAGGAACCAGCAGTACCTCAGCTGCCATTCCCTCAAGCTTTGAGTGGCCCTGCCCCTTTTGTTAAGGGGCAGGCACAGATCGAGGAAATGATGGAGACCTTTAAGCAGATCAAGATAAATTTACCCTTGCTTGATGCAATCCGACAGGTCTCAGCCTATGCAAAGTTTCTGAAAGACCTTTGTACTCAGAAAAGGAAGGCCAGAGGCCACTTGTCCAAAAAGGTCTTTACAACTGATACAGTTAATTCTGTATTAACCATGGCAATATCTGAGAAGTTGCAACTGATACAGTTAATTCAGGGATACCCACTATTCCCTGTATTATTGGAGACCACAAGATTGGAAGGGCCCTTTTGGACCTTGGAGCCAGTGTTAACCTGCTGTCATACAGTGTGTATCAGCAGCTGGGTTTGGGGGAGCTTAAGCCCACCTCCATTGTTCTATTGATGGCTAATAGGTCTGAGAGGAAACCCATGGGAGTGGTTGAGGATGTCCTAGTGGGGGTAGACAAGTTCTTCTACCTTGCAGACTTCCTAGTTTTGGACATGGGATGCAACAAGAGTACATCCCCGATACCTGTTATTCTGGGCAGACCATTCTTGGTCACTGCCAATGCATATATTCAATGCAGGTCTGAGATTATGGAGGTCACTTTCGGACATATGAAAGTTGAGCTTAATGTGTACAACAGTGCAAAGTACCCTCAGCTGGACAATGAGGAATGCTTTGCAGTGGATGTACTAGAAGAAATTGTTGAAGAAGAACTGCCCTCTCTGTTGGAGTAGGGTAACATTGTCACTGATTTAACTGAAGTTTGGAACATGGTGGAGGAAGGAGGCCTAGCTTTAATGACAGAAGACATGTCCCTAGTGAGGTCTTCTGTGGGCTTAGTGCAACATTCCAATTGGAAACCTACATTGTTGCCCCTTCCTCTAACCAACAATACACCAATCCTGCCATCCATCCAACAAGCCCCTGATCTAAAACTTAAGAAGCTTCCAGAGACATTGAAATATGCTTTCCCCGAGAAAGACGAGAAACTTCCTGTAATTATCTCCTCTTCTCTTACCAGTGAGCAAGAGGAGGAATTGCTAACAGTTTTGAGGATGCACAAGAAAGCAATTGACTGGACCATTGCTGATCTAGGAGGGATTGATGCATCGATCTGTATGCATAGGATTCATCTAGAGGAGGGCTCAACACCCTCCAGTGAAATACAGAGGAAACTGAATCCTCACATGCAGGAAGTGGCTCTGAAAGAAATCATTAAATTGCTGGATGCTGGGGTAATTTATTGATCAGTGCCGAAATGTGACTATATTTCGCACCCTAATTCCTACATTTAGCTATCCAATGAAAGCATCTGATGGTTGTTGTGAGGTTCTCATGATTACAGGTGTTTCTGACAGTTTGATCGATAAAGAGCATAAAATAAGGTAATTAAAGGCTACACAAGTGCTATGGACAAAAAGGTCAAAAGAAGCATCGAAATTCGTGAAGTAGCTCAACATCCAACAAGGGAATGAAGACTCTACCCTTATGTGTCAATCGATTGACACAAGAATGTCAATCAATTGACAATAGAAGATAGCTTTGTCCCCACTTATGTCGAACCAAAAGTCAAGCGATTGAGAGATGTGTCTCAATCGATTAAGGTTGTTAAGGATAGGGTTTGCTCACCCCTATAAGAAGAAAGCTACGACTTTGTAAAAGGACTCATCTTTTTGGACAGGGACTTCTCTTTTATTTTTCTAAAGGGTTATTCTATTCTTCTTCTCTTAGGGTTTCTCTTTGGGTAGATTGTACTTAGGAAAGGCATTGTAAAAGAACTTTTGTGAGAAATGAAAAGTGGAATGGCTTTGAATATGCAAAGAGATCGTACACCAAGGATGAGCAGCTAAATCAATTGATCAGGGAAGATGCGATCCCAGATAAGTAGCAAATTTTTATGATTAATACCGCAGTCTATTAATGTCATCATGGAATCGTTTTGCTCAAAGTATGTGTGATTGAATATATATTGAATGCTTTATTATGACCGTTGATTACGCGTATCAACGTTTATAATCGTTAGATCTGGACCTGCAGGCTGATCTAGGCTGCAGAGCGATTATGTGCCTACTGTCGTGATCTAAACATCATGAGATACGCTATGATTTTTACATGACTCATACTGCAATGATAGGCTGAGTCATTGTTTTTAGATAGGGTATGTCGGATTAACGATCATGTTTTATTACGAATCATTTATCTAGACAAATGATGGTGTGAATGATGCTTAATGAAATTATGGGTTTAATAGTAGAAAAGGGGTACAAATCTGGGGTAGCATATTCCTTGATCATTCTTAAATATTTTCCTTTTATTCATCAAAAATCATTTTGCTTAGACTAGTTTATTTTTCGTGCATTTAGAAATAGTGTGATAAATTTGTGGTAAATTGAATCTCCCCCTTGGTACTTCCTTGGGGACATCTTTAATCTCTGAAAGAACTAATTAAAATTCATGTTTCCCTGTGGGTTCGACACCCTTATACTTACCGTACTACGATAGATCTTGTGCACTTGCAAGGGTACACTTTAAAAACCGACCAAGTTTTTGGCGCCGCTGTCGGGGACTCGACGAAATTTTGATTAATTCAGAAAGAGATTTGTGCTTTTAGTTGACAGTCAATCGATTGAGATTTGTTCCTCAATCAATTGAGTGTGTTCTGTGTGGTTTCAGTATTGAATTGTCAATCGATTGAGACAAAAGGATCAATCGATTGACTATTTTGTGTGAGACCTGATTTGCTAATTTTGGACTTTTAGGAAATCAAAGATTTGTTTTAGGAAAAGATTTTTAGGACTTCTTATTTTAGATCTTGTAAGATTTTCTAAATTCTAGTTATTCATTTTTGTAGGATTACTTGCTTAGGGCTTTTAGGAATCTTTTTATTCTCTCCCTTCTTTTTCTCTTTCAGGTAAGATTTTATAGGATTTTGTAGGATTGCCTTTAGGTTTTAAAATTTGAATTTTGAATTTTGAATTTTCGAATTTAATTTTATTTTTGAAATTCGACTTTGAAAAAAAAAATAATAAATAAATAAATTAAAATTTGAAATTTTCATTATAGAGCTCAATCGATTGACATTTCTCTGTCAATCGATTGACTAGGCCTCTGCTGCTGGCCATTTCAGCTGAAATTTCTGTGCTGACTAATTTTGACTTTTGAATCTCAATCGATTGAGACCACTCTTTCAATCGATTGACGGATTAAGTCCCTGTTTGAATATTTGTGTGCTTTGTGTCAATCGATTGAAACCTTTGCTTCAATCGATTGAACCTGATAATTGTGGGTTTGTTGTGGAATCATCAATCCTTGTTGTGAGTGTTGGTGCATGAGCTTTACTCGATCTCATCACCCACATCTGCAACCGTTTAATTTTGAGATCGAACGATCTTGTAGAGAGAATCGCATAATCAAAAGGAATCAGTATCATCATACTGAGACTATGGCAGATCAAAGGAATGGAAACAATCAGAACAATAATAATGGAAATAATGGGAACAATAATCATGATGAGGGCCCAAGAACGTTGGAATATTATAATGATCCTGGTTTTTATGAGGATCAAGATAGTATCATGCATGCCCTCATCCCAGGGAACCATTACAAATTCAAATCCGCAATGATTCAAATGTTACCAATTTATCATGGATTGTCAAACGAAAATCCACATGTTCATTTGAATGAGTTCATTGTAGTGTGTAAAATGTTCCGTGTGCATAATGTGACCGACGAAATAGCTAAGCTGCGACTCTTTCCTTTCTCTTTAAGAGATGAGGTAAAAACTTGGTTCTACTCTTTAGAACCACAATCTATTCAGATTTGGACAGAGCTACACCGTTAGTTTCTTAAAAAATACTTTCCCATGACCAAAACCATTGAGTTGCGTCAGAAGATCCAGTTCTTTTCCCAGCAACCTACATAAACATTTCATGAATGTTGGGAATGCTTTAAGAAATTGATTAAGAGTTGTCCAAATCATCAACTGCCAAGGTGGCAACAGGTCAAGAGTTTTTACAATGGACTAATTCTCGAAGAGAGACGCATGGTTGATGCATCTTGCGAAGGATCGTGTGTCACGAAAGAGGCTGATGAGCTGTGGGCATTGTTTGAGAAGTTATATCAAACTTCAATCCAAAATGCGATAATGGAGCCAACTAATTTGGATGTAGCAACAAAATCACATGTGCTGACCAGAAATGGACTATTTGATGTCAATAACAACACCTCAGATCTTTCAACAAAGGTTGATATGTTGTCCAAGCAAATGAACATGCTGTTAGCTGCAACTAAGCAAGCTAAAAGTGCTAGCAATGCCATCGCTTGTTTAATCTGTGACCACCCAGGTCACATGACGAACGAGTGTCCTACTACCTTGTCATTTCTTCCTGATGAACCGTCATTTCTTCCTGATGAACCTACTTCTCAAGAGTAGGTGAATCTGACTCAATCATATCAGCGACAAGGTAGGAACATGTATTCAAACACCTACAATCCGGAATGGAAAAATCACCCCAACCTAGGATGGGGAGGATCAAACCAAACTGGACAGGTAAATTAGCAGTTCAGATCCAACGTAATGAATGGACAGTAGAATTTTCGCCCACAACAGAATTCTAATTTCCAGCAGAATTCCAATTTCCAGCAGAACCCTCCTTATTATCATCCAAATTTTGATTATCGAAAAAATCAGAATTTTAATCAATCTCAGGCCACCGTTTCAAAATATTCTGATTTAGAGGAAAAGATTATGTGAAATATGCAAGCTTTCTAGCAGATGATGGTAGATCAATTTAGTCAACTGACAAATCAGTTGAGTCAACAAGAGGAAGGTAGGCTCCCTAGCCAACCCATCAACAATCCTCGAGGTCAAGCACCACCTGATGAAGGACCATCAAATAGCCAACAGTTGAAAGTTGTTATGGTGCTGAGAAGTAGACGAGAAATTAATAATCAAGTGGAAATGCTTGTGGAATCTGATCAGGAAAGAGAGAAAGAAAGAGATAAAGAGCCAGAGAAAAGAAAAGAGAAAGAGCAAGGAAGCGAGAAGGGAAAAGAAAAAGAAATAGAGGAAGTGTCTCCCTCAACTGTCCAACAAGGATGTGAAGAAGAACCGGAACTTGAAGCTGCCCCATATGTCCCAAAGGCATCATTCCCTGAGTGCCTAATTTCTCCATCTAGAATGGGGAAGGGACCGACAAAAATGGAAGAAATCTTTGAAACATTCAAGCAAGTGAAGATAAATCTGCCATTACTTGAAACAATCAAACAAGTTCCTGAGTATGCCAAATTCTTCAAAGATTTGTGTACTCGCAAGAGAAAGGCACGTACTCAAGTGTCAAAGAAGGTGTTCCTAACGAATCAAGTCAGTTCGATATTGCAATTGGAAGCACCACAGAAATTGAAGGACCCTGGAGTTCCAACTGTTCCATGTGTCATTGGTGGACAACCAATTGGAAAAGCGTTACTGGATTTGGGAGCAAGCGTTAATCTGATTCCATACTCAATGTATGAGAAATTAGGATTGGGTGAATTGAAACCCACAACGGTTACACTTCAACTTGCTGATAGGTCAGAAAGAAGACCTAGGGGTTTCATCGAAGATGTTTTGGTTGGGATAGACAAGTTTGTCTTTCCAGTGGACTTCATTTTTTTAGACATGGAACCACCTGTTAAATCCATTAATCAAGTTCCCATCATCCTCGGACGTCCGTTTCTCGACACTGCAAATGCTTACATTAATTGTCGAACGGGAGTCATGGATGTTTCTTTGGGAAACATGAAAGTCAGATTGAATATATTTCATGCGATGAACCATTTCCCCAACGAGGATGAGGTTGACTATTTTTATATCGACCAGATGGACAAAGTAGTAGATGAAGCATTACCATCAATGCTTACCAAAGAAGAATTTGAAACTGCTTTGTTGGCCATCTATGAGGAAAAAGGATCTAAAAGGAAACAGTCAGAAGAGCCGAGGTCGAGTCTATCATGTCTAGATGATAACTTATGTGGAAATGTGACTAAGGTAGAACCATAACCTATTGAGGTAAAGGAGGTGCTGACTCCATCAATTGAGCAGCCACCAACTGTCGAATTAAAACAGTTACCTGAGTCGCTCAAGTACGCTTTTCTGGGGCCACGAGAAACATTTTCGGTAATAATATCATCGACATTGTCGGAAGAACAAGAGTATGAGTTGCTGAAAGTACTAAAAGAAAATAAAGAAGCAATTGGATGGACTTTAGCCGATCTAAAAGGGATTGACCCATCGGTATGTATGCACAAAATACATTTGGAAGATGATAGTAAACCATCAAGGGACCCGCAAAGGTGACTTAATCCAAACATGCAAGAAGTCGTCTTAAAGGAAATCATAAAACTACTCGATGCTGGAATCATCTATCCAATCTCTGATAGTCCATGGGTCAGTCCAGTATAAATTGTTCCTAAAAAGTCTGGGATCATTGTGAAAGAAACTACTGAAGGAGAATTGGTGCCTACTCGTGAAACCACAAGGTGGCGCGTGTGCATCGATTATCGAAAATTGAACACGGCTACGAGAAAGGATCATTTTCTCCTGCCATTCATTGACCAAATTCTCGAAAAGTTAGCAGGACAAGAGTTTTATTATTTCCTTTATGGATATTTGGGCTACAATCAAGTGCCGGTGTTTCCTGCAGATCAAGAGAAGACAACGTTCATGTGTCCCTACAGAGCATTTGCATATCGAAGAATGCCTTTTGTCTTATTCAATGCACCTGCCACTTTTCAAAGATGCATTTTGGCTATATTCTCGGACATGATTGATAAATTCATAGAAGTCTTCATGGATGACTTTTCTGTTTTCGGAAAGACCTTTGAACTGTGTTTGCAACACCTTAACCAGGTATTGCAACGATGTGTTGAATCAAAACTTGTTCTTAGCTGGGAGAAAAGCCATTTCATGGTGCAACAAGGAATTGTGCTGGGACATGTTGTTTCGAAGGAAGGAATCAAAGTTGACAGGGCAAAAGTCGATTTAATTGCTAATTTGCCACCACCGAAGAGTGTTCGTCAAATTCGATTTTTTTTAGGTCATGCGGGATTTTAGAAAGGTTGCCAAGCCATTGTGCAACCTGCTTGGAAAAGATGTTCCTTTTAACTTTGATGAAGATTGCATGGAAGCATTTCTGAAATTGCGTGAGTTGTTATCTCATGCACCAATAATCCAACGCCCAGATTATTCTATACCGTTTGAACTCATGTGTGATGCATCTGATTATGCTATTAGAGCAGTATTAGGGTAGAGAGTGAACAAAGTACCTCATGTGATCTACTATGCCAACAAGACATTGATTGGTGCCCAGTTAAATTACACCACCACTGAGAAGGAATTATTAGCCGTGGTATATGCTCTGGATAAATTCTGCTCTTATCTGCTTGGGTAAAAAATAGTAGTCTTTTCAGACCACTCTGCATTGAAATATCTGCTAGCGAAGAAGGACACCAAACCAAGGTTGATCCGATGGATCTTACTCCTATAAAAGTTCAATTTTGAGATCAAAGATAAAAAGGGTGTCGAAAATGTAGTGGCCGACCATCTTTTAAGAATTCTGCCTGAAGAATCATCAGTCTCTGAGACTATCCGGATCACCTTTCTGAATGAACAGTTGATGGCAATAGGTGCTGCCGCTACAAAAGTTCCTTGGTTCTCTAATATTGCGAATTATCTGGTAACTGGCAGGATCCCTACCCAATGGAGCAAAAATGATAAAAATCTATTCTTCTCACAAATAAAATTCTATTTTTAGGATGAGCCACAACTGTTTAAATTCTGTTCAGACTAGGTAATCAGGAGATGTGTACTGGAAGAAGAACAATTGAGTGTTATTAACTTTTGCCTTGCAGGGGCCTGTGGAGGCCATTTTAGAGGACAGAAGACCGCACAAAAAATCCTTCAAAGCAGATTTTATTGGCCCTCCATCTTTCAGGACACTGCCAAATTTTGCAAAGAATGCCAAAGATGTCAGCAGCTTGGAAATATTTCAAGACGAAATATGATGCCCCTTAATCCGATTTTGATTGTTGAAATTTTTGATGTTTGGGGGATTGACTTCATGGGTCATTTTCCCCCATCTTTTGGGTATTCATACATTCTTGTGGCTGTTGACTATGTCTCCAAATGGATAGAAGCTGTGGCAACCCGATCGAATGATCACAAGGTCGTGGTCAAATTTTTGAGAGAAAATGTGTTTAACCGGTTTGGGATCCCGAGAGAAATCATTAGTGATGGTGGTTCACATTTTTGTAACAGCCATTTTGCCACTCTAATGAAGAAATATGGCGTTACCCACAAGGTTGCAACGCCATATCACCCACAAACTAGTGGTCAAGTGGAAGTGTCGAACTGAGAGATTAAACAAATTTTAGAAAAAATGGTACGACCGGATAGAAGAGATTGGTCGAACCAGCTATCTGATGCTCTTTGGGCATATTGTACCGCCTTCAAGACACCAATTGGGATGTCTCCGTTCAGAATTGTCTACGGGAAAGCATGCCCTCTTCCTGTTGAATTGGAGCATAAGGCATTTTGGGCTATCAAACGATTTAACTTTGATATGCAAGCGACCGGATCAAATCGAAGGCTACAGCTAAGTGAATTAGAAGAGCTACGCTATGATGCGTATGAAAACTCCAAGATGTACAAAGAAAGGTACAAAAAGCTGCATGATGAGTCAATTTCTCGGAAAGAGTTCCACATTGGACAAAAGGTCTGGCTGTTTAATTCCAGACTAAAGCTTCACCCGGGAAAACTGAAATCTAGATGGGAAGGCCCGTTTCAGGTTGTTTCTATTAGTGTGCATGGTGCGATTGAGATTCACAGTCTCAAGGACAATCGAGTTTTCAAAGTCAATGGGCAATGTCTTAAACCAATGTTTGAGCCGATGACCCAGTTCAGAATTGAGGCGATGCACCTCAGTGACCCAGATATTTGATCAATGAAAAGGTCGAGCTGTCGACACTTAAACTCAGAGCTTCCTGGGAGGCAACCCATTGTGTTTTATTTTTTCTCATTTTTGTTTTTGTTGTTGTCTTTGTTTTTGTTAGAATTGAGTCATTCTCAATTGATTGACTGTCAAATAGTCAATCGATTGACCTTCTGTACTCAATCGATTGACACTTCCCTGTCAATCGATTGATAACTCAATCTTCATCATCATCTCCATTCTGGTTTGTCAATCGATTGAGAGTTCTATGTCAATCGATTGACATCACCTTGGATTTATGGCTGTTTTCGGAAATTGAAGCGCCACTCGACACATCTTGTCGTGGCAGCTAACTTTCAGGGCACGTTTGTGTCAATCGATTGAGACTAACCCCTCAATCGATTGACTAGATTGGGTATTTACTTCACCCATTTCCAAGGCACCAAACCGGTGCGACTTTTCGAAAAAGGGTGTCCTCAATCGATTGACATTACAGTGTCAATCGATTGACATTGAAAGTGGAGGAGTGGAGTGTACCACGTCGCATCCGGATGACTGATGGCTTTACAACTTCTCGCGACGTGTGCATACCAACAGCTCTCAATCGATTGAGGATCCATCATCAATCGATTGACACTCACAAAATATATAATGGGGACACCACCCGTGGCCCCCCTCATTTCGAATCTCCTCCAATCCAGCCCGAGCCGAGCTTACATCCTATATTCTCCTCGTACGCGATCGAATGGCAGCGCCTGGCCCACCAATGTTCCGTCCACATCGTCCTGCCAACGATCTGATGCGCATCCCTAATGATGACTATGTTGATCGCCAGTTCCAAACGGAAAACTTCTTCGACCTAGCCAAATACCGTCGCATCGCGGAATGCGCCCGCTCGATCGAATTCATCGAGGCCTTGCGATTAGAAATGCTGCTCACTCCTCCCCCTATTGATGTCATTCCGCGTATCCTTCGCCTGTTCTACCAAAAGATGGAGTGGGTGTCCGCTCCAATTTCGCCAACCGAGATGCCATTCATCAAGATCGAGATCGACAACTGGAGTTATAACCTACATGCCGCCGATCTCGCCCGAGCTTTCAACTTTTACGTGGTTCGCCCTTTGAACCATCACATCAATCCCGCCATTGATCGTAGTCAGGATGATATGATCAACCTGCTGTGTGGAGGACGCCGTGGTTCTGGGTTGTCCACCAATGGACATTTTGTTTTGGGACATTGTTATGTCCAACAACCTGTTACCGCATGGCACAAAGAGCGAGCGAACGAAGACTAGGGTGCTGGCCTTATACGCCATGCACACGAATACCTGGTTCGATGCGCCCGGTCTTATTGTAGAAGAAATGTACCGGTGTCATACTGATATCGCCACCACCACCATACCCGCGAAGCGTGCAGTGATTCTCCTCCATTTTCTGCACTACGTGATGCACCTCTTGGACCACCTTGGCTGCCCGATTTACGATGATGAAGAGTTGGGCGATATGCAGTTTTATCAATATGGCACCAATGTTTGGGACAAGAGCATCAAGGCTATTCTTCGTTCGCAACCACCTCCGATCGACATCGATGATGTACCTCACCCCCCACGTCCAAACCCCGCACAACGCCAACCTGGCGGTGTAAGACGACCTCGTCCTGAAGAGGTCCCAGATTTTAATGCCGAGGCAGCCGTAGCTCGCCTCGAGGTGCAGATGGACGGGTTAAGTGCGACCCTTGGAGGTGTTGATCGACGGTCTAGGTTTTCCACTTCTCTCCTCATGCGGATGGCCCGGGAATCGTTCCCTGGGCGTGCCGACAAATTCATCGTAGGAGCGCGAGCGGCGATGAATGAGGAGAGGGATCCGGAATATGATGATGATGATGATGATGTTTAGTGTGTTTTTGTTTTGTGTTTGTTTAGTGTTTGGTGTTTTAATTTGTGTTGGGTGTTTTTAGTTTTTATTTTTGATTAATCATAGTTTGTATTTAGTGTTAGAGGACCAATGGTTGTAATCAGATCACCAAAATCAATGGAATCGGAGTGTTCTTAGTTTTTTAATTTTGCTGTGTGCCTTATCGGATTGTTGCATATGTGCATCAGTCAATCGATTGAGATACCAATCTCAATCGATTGAGGACATTTAGTTTTCAATTCTTTGAGAATTAAATCTCCAATTACTCGATCGATTGAGGGACAACTCTCAATCGATTGACTTCTGCATGGTCAAACTGTCAAAATCAGTCAGAAACAGAAAGTTTCTAAAAATAAAGTGTTGTGGGAGTAGATTTTTAGCCATGCACCTGATGGCTCTCTTGGTATCATTGTCAATCGATTGACACTCTAATTTCAATCGATTGACTGATGTATAACTCCGGAAAGTTACACCACCCGTCCGAAAATCGAGTTTTATAGAGTCCGTACTGTAGAAGGTTTTGTAGAGTCTTTAGAGTCTGTATGTTAGGAAGTTTTTCCCTATTTAAATCACTCGTAGGGCAGTCCTCTTCCTCACCATTAGTCAAACTTTTAGTTCTCCTTCCCCAACTTTCAAGCCATGTCTTCCATTCGGTATCGTACCTGATCCGCTATGCAAAAGTTGATGGAACCAGCGCAAAAACGTGCACCCCACCACTCTCCACGACCATCGCTCAATTTGTCGCATCATGAAGTCATCGATCTTGACGATGAATCACCTTTAGAAGTCAAATCGATTTTTGCTCGGTCCACCGAGGCCATCAACAACCCGGCACTGAACTTGATTCTGACCTACTTGTGGGTGGAATTGAATCCGCAACCACCTCTCGTAACACCACCATCTACCCCACCATCATCACCACCCCGTGCACCACTTCCGCCTCCTGGTGCGATTGGAATCATAGAAGAGATGTGGCATTACGCATTCCCCAAGCCGATGGAAGGAAATTCTACCATGGTTGACTGAAGGATTAGGATTGTTAGTTTTACGGTCTATTTTTAAGAGTTCTTTTTATTTTTATTGTAATTTGATTTTCATGTTTTAGCTTTAGATTATCAATCTATGTGTTTTAGACTAGGGTATTTTCAATTTTCAATAAATGTAATAATTTACATACGTTTAATAAAATTTAGTTTAGTACCTGTGTGTTTTTAATTTTTGATAACCATCCCTTTCACTTGATCTATTTCTTTTTGGTCCTCGATTGCATTAAACAGGTTTGGGGGGGGTCTTACCTCCTTTCTCAACATCATCGCCAATGAGGACATTGGACAGTTCAGGTTTGGGGGGGGGGTATTTTTGGTTATTAAAAAAAAAAAAAAGAGGCTGTTTTCGGATCCTAAAAGTATATCAGTCAATCGATTGAGACCAGTGTCTCAATCGATCGACTGATAACCACCTGCAGCCAACTGGGATGTGCATCAGTCGATCGATTGATGACTAGAAGACTTGTGAATGTCGAATTTTTTATTCAATTTCTTAATTTGTGGATGACCTAAAATTCGTTACCATGCCATGATTATTTTTATGAATGCTCATAAAGTTCAAGATTAAATAGCGATATTCATGATCTATGCTTGAAAAATTTTGCACCATCACTATGCTTTAATTTCAAATATGAGGATTACGTGTGTAACTTGAAATCTTAAGATCACAAAGAAGGGCTAAAACCCAGTGAGTTTTGAAACTTTGTTCTCGTTCTTGATGAGTGCTGGAAATAAATTCGGAGCATCTTTGAGTTTCTCGCTTAAATTGTTAAAATCTCATGCATTGTATTTTGATTTGTTGACTTTACGTGTGTTATACCACTACACTAGAAATCACTGTGTAAAAACTCAAGGCAATTAGGCATTATTACCATCATGAAAGGAAATGATCTAAGGCCATTATTGGCTCGTTTGTGCCCAAAGTATCCCACCATATACTGATTTATCTTGTTGCACCCCCTTTGAGCCTCAACTGAGAAATTTTGCCTTATTTATTCTTTGTAAGCAATATTAGCCATACTCCACACCAGTTTGAAAAGCCTTACCCTTTTAGCTCTGAGAAATTAGGGATGAAATCAAGGAAGGAAATAAAAAGTTATGGCAATAATATCTGTAAGGAATAAATGGCAAAGAAACGTAAAAGGGGAGAGAAAAAGAAAATTCAGTTTATTGCAAGAAGTAGAGAAGTATATGGAAGTGATGTTAAAAAGAAAAAGAAAAAGACAAGAAAGAGAAAAAGTGTATTGAAGAGAAAAGGTTTTAGAGAATTCGAAAGATATCAGGAAATCAAGTGTGTTCTTTTTCTGATTTCTCAGAGAAACTTGAATCCTATTTTCCCTTTCTTTCTTAACCATTTACCCGAGCCCCATTACAACCTTAGAAAAGACCTTTTTGATCCAATCATGAGTGGTAAAATGCCTTGTGGAGAGTGATTACACGCTTGGTTTATGCATGTTTAAAATACAAATATCTGTCTTAATGAGATTTCTCTTAAAATTCTTGGATACACCGTCTTTATTTTAACTAGTGAGATTTTCGTAAATTGTGTTGTAATTCCATCTCACATGTGAGTGAGAAATAAAACCATTCATCAGGAGTGATTGCATTCTGAGTGTATACCCATGGTAAGGATTGAGTCTAGACATGTGATCTAAAGGTTCCTAGTTTAAGCTTCTTCTCAGATAAAAAAATATTTGAGTAGTAATAATTGCATAACATTCTAAGGCATAAATCAAGAGCATTGAAAGACAATGGATTGAATTGAATGAGCACTAATAAAAATGAACATGGTCAGATACAGTTTAAAAGATTTCCCAGGGTCATCTAATTACTTGAAGGGCAGGACTAAAAATTCTGAAATTCATAAGCTTTGAAGTTTGTAGGTACTTTCTCTGAAAACCTTCAGGAGACAAAACTCCTCCACTAGGGATCACCTAGGGGTTTAAAGGCTTATTGCATGTGCTAAATGCAATTGTGTTCCCTACGAAAGTGGCATTTAAATTTTTAGGATGTTAGTTTTATGTGCTTTACATATTTTTCATTCTCTTTGCTTGAGGACTAGCAAAGTGTAGGTTTGGGGGTGTGATCAGTGCCGAAATGTGATTATATTTCGTACCCTAATTCCTACATTTAACTATCCAATGAAAGCATCTGATGGTTGTTGTGAGGTTCTCATGATTATAGGTGTTTCTTACCGTTGGATCGATAAAGAGCATAAAAGAAGGTAATTATATGCTACACAAGTGCTATGGACAGAAAGGTCAAAAGAAGCATCGAAATTCGTGAAGTAGCTCAACATCCAACAAGGGAATGAAGACTCTACCCTGATGTGTCTATCGATTGACACAAGAATGTCAATCGATTGATAATAGAAGACAGCTTTGTCCCCACTTATGTCGAACCAAAAGTCAATCGATTGAGAGATGTGTCTCAATCGATTGAGGTTGTTAGGGATAGGGTTTGCTCACCCCTATAAGAAGAAAGCTACGGCTTTATAAAAGGACTCATCTTTTTGGACTGGGACTTCTCTTTTATTTTTCTAAAGGGTTATTCTATTCTTCTTCTCTTAGGGTTTCTCTTTGGGTAGATTGTACTTAGGAAAGGCATTGTAAAAGAACTTTTATGAGAAATGAAAAGTGAAATGGCTTTGAACATGCAAAGAGATCGTACACCAAGGATGAGCAGCTAAATCAGTTGATCAGGGAAGATGCGATCCCCAGATAAGTAGCAAATTTTTATGATTAATACCGCAGTCTCTTAATGTCATCATGGAATCGTTTTGCTCAAAGTATGTGTGATTGAATATATATTGAATGCTTTGTTATGACCGTTGATTGCGCGTATCAAAGGCTATAATCGCTAGATCTGGACCTGCAGGCTGATCTAGGCTGCAGAGCGATTATGTGCCTACTGTCGTGATCTAAACATCATGAGATACGCTATGCTTTTTATATGACTCATACCTCAATGATAGGCCGAGCCATTGTTTTTAGATAGGGTATGCCGGATTAACGATCATATTTTATTACGAATCATTTATCTAGACAAATGATGGTGTGAATGATGCTTAATGAAATTGTGGGTTTAATGGTAGAAAAGGGGTACAAATCTGGGGTAGCATATTCCTTGATCATTCTTAAATATTTTCCTTTTATTCATCAAAAATCATTTTGCTTAGACTAGTTTATTTTTTGTGCATTTAGAAATAGTGTGATAAATTTGTGGTAAATTGAATCTCCCCCTTAGTACTTCCTTGGGGACGTCTTTAATCTCTGAAAGAACTAATTAAAATTTACGTTTCCCTGTGGGTTCGACACCCTTGTACTTACCATACTATGATAGATCTTGTGCACTTGCAAGGGTACACTTTAAAAACCGACCATTTATCCCATCTCTGATTCTGAATGGGTGGCACCAATCCAGGTGGTACCCAAGAAATCTGGCATAACAGTGATCACAAGCGAGTCTGGAGAGTTGAGACCAGCCAGGGAGACCACTGGCTGGAGAGTTTGCATCGATTATCGAAAACTCAACTCCAAGACCAGAGAAGACCACTTCCCTCTCCCCTTTATTGATCAAATTTTGGATAAGTTGACTGGGAAAGCTTTTTACTATTTTCTTGATGGGTACTCAGGGTACAACCAGATCCCTGTGCACCCTCTTGATCAAGAAAAAACTACTTTTGCTTGTCCTTTTGGCACCTTTGCATACAGAAGGATGCCTTTTGAACTGTGTAATGCCCCAGCCATCTTTCAGAGGTGTATGTATGCCATATTTTCTGATATGATTGACAAATTCTTAGAAATTTTCATGGATGATTTTTCGGTTTATGGGGATAGCTTTGACCAATGTCTACAACACCTCCATCAGGTCTTACAAACATGTAAAGAGACCAATTTGGTCTTAAGCTGGGAAAAGAGCCATTTCATGGTAACACAAGGAATTGTGTTGGGCCATGTGGTCTCTAAAGATGGAAGTGAGGTAGACAAGGCCAAAGTTGACCTCATTGCAAATTTGCCCCCTCCAAGAACAGTCAAGCAAATCAGATCCTTCCTTGGGCATGCTGGATTCTACAGGAGGTTTATCAAAGACTTCAGCAAAATTGCTAAACCATTGTGCCACCTGCTCTGTCAGGATGTGCCCTTTGACTTCTTTGCTGAATGTCTTAAAGCTTTTGAAACTTTGAAAATTTGCCTCACCTCTGCCCCTGTACTCCAAACACCTGACTATACCTTGCCCTTTGAGTTGATGTGTGATGCATCTGACTTGGCAATAGGTGTTGTCCTGGGCCAGAGAAAAGATAAGCTGCCTGTGGTCATTGCATATCTCAGCAAATCACTTGCTGAAGCTTAGCTGAACTACACAACCACTGAGAAAGAGCTTGGCGTTGGTTTTTTGCAAGTTTAGACCTTACCTACTTGGGTCTAAAACTGTCATCTTCACTGACCACTCAGCATTAAAGTACCTACTATCCAAGAAGGATGCAAAGCCGAGATTGATTAGATGGATACTCCTGTTGCAGGAGTTTGACATCGAAATCAAGGACAAGAAGGGTGTAGAAAATGTGGTGGCTGACCACTTGTCCAGAATTATGTTGGAAAAAGGAGTTGATGACCTTGCTACAAATGATGTCTTCCCAGATGAGCAACTGTTTGCCATCTAATCTTTAGTTCCTTGGTATGCACATATTGTCAACTATCTAGTAATAGGTAAGATTCCTGCCCAGTGGATAAAAATGGACAAAGACCTGTTTTTCTCACAGGTCAAATTCTTTTTCTGGGAGGAACCTTGCTTGTACAAGTATTGTGCAGACTAAATCATTCAGAAATGTATTCCCGAGAGTGATGTCCCCAGTATTCTGGCCATGTGCCATGAAAATGCCTGTGGGGGTCACTTTAGTGGGAGAAAAACAACTGACAAAGTGTTGCAGTGTGGGTTCTATTGGCCTTCTCTTTTCAGAGATGCCAATACACACTGCAAGACCTATGAAAGATGTCAGAAACTAGGAGGGCTGTCTAAACGAAATTCAATGCCTTTATAGCCCATCCTTGTTGTAGAACTGTTTGATGTGTGGGGTATTGACTTTATGGGCCCCTTTCCTCCTTCAAATGGTTTTCATTTCATCTTAGTGGCAGTGGATTACGTTTCCAAATGGGTAGAAGCTATTGCCACGAGAACTAATGATAATCAGGTTGTCCTCAAGTTTATAAAGCAGAATATCTTCTCCAAATTTGGCACTCCTAGAACCATTATCAGTGATGGGGGAAGCCATTTCTGCAACAGAAAATTTGAGAGGTTGCTCAAGAAATATTCTGTCACCCATAGGATTGATACTCCCTACCACCCACAAACCAGTGGGCAAGTTGAAATTTCAAATAGGGAGATCAAGCATATCCTTGAGAAAACTATGAGGACTGATAGGAAAGATTGGGCTGACAAGCTTAATGATGCACTGTGGGCTTATAGGACTGCCTATAAGACCCCCATCGGTATGTCCCCTTTCAGACTGATCCATGGCAAGGCCTGTCATCTCCCAGTGGAGTTAGAACACAGGGCTTATTGGGCCATCAAACATTTAAATTTAGATCTAACTTCTGCTGGTCATCACAGGTTGCTGTAGCTGTCGGAATTGGAAGAACTAAGGATGGGTGCATATGCCAATGCCAGGATCTACAAGGAAAGGTCCAAAGCTTTCTTTGACAAAGGGCTGTTGAGAAAGAGTTTCACTGCTGGTGATAAGGTTTGGCTGTTTAACTCCAAAATTAAATTTTTTTTGGGAAAATTGAACTCCAGATGGGAAGGTCCTTACATTGTCATGCATGTTTCCCCATCTGGTGCTGTGGAAATCAAGGATCCCAAGTTTGGGAGAATCTTGAAGGTGAATGGTCAGAGGCTTAAGCCTTGTTTTAAAAAACCTGCCGAACTCATGGACACCATTCACTTTCAAGGGGATCCTTCTTCAAACTGATCCACAGGTGTGTCATTATTGTATCATATGTACTTAGTTTTTGGTTGATTTATCTTGCTTTCTTTTGTTTCTATTCTCTAGGATTTGTTAGTGGCCCTATCTGAATTTGGACCTATCTGTTTTAAACTTTTGATGTTTGGTTTGATTCTTACTACTTTTCAATTGATAGCTTCTGTTGAATGCCTAATGAGGGAGGTCATTTTGTTGTCCTTGATTGTATGATTGAGTTTACATGTGTCTAGAGGTGGCCATAGGAGAGGGTCAGGCCCAAGATCCAACCAAAACAAATATGCAAAGGGGCAGAACAGAGAACACATGCTCTCTGTTTTATACCTTACTGTCGCTGGGTCCAAAAGGAAGCCTGGGAGACTATCGCGAGATTCAAAAGCTAACGAGAGGTTAAAAAGAAAGCATGGGAGAATTTCGCACAGTTCACATGGAAACATTTAATAGCTGTCGCGAGATTCATATGTACCTGAGAACCTCTCGCGCGATTCACATAGATCCATCCATCACCTGTCGCGCAATTCATGTACACCAGCGAACCTCTCGCGCCATCCCCATAGAGATATACATTTGTTGTCGCGAGCTTCAAAAGCTGTCGCGAGGTTCCAATAGGGACCTAGGAGCTGCTTGCGCAATTCAACAGAAATACTACATTTGCTGTCGCGAGATTCTAAAGCTGTCGCGAGATTTAAAATGAACCTCAAAACTTTTCGCGTAATCCAAATAGAGACCTAGGAGCTACTCACGCAATTCACAGGAATTCATCTCACACTGTCGCGTGCTCCAAGGTCAACCTGGGAGATTGTCGTGCAATCCAGATTGAATCAACACCTTCGCTAGATTCATTTCCAACCTCGCGACCAGATGTTCCAAAGCACGCCGAGCTTCGCGATAAGTATTTTAACCCAGCACTTGGTCCCTTTTCCATTATTTCCTTCCTTCTTCCCTCTGCGAAACCCTAGCTTCTGGAGCTTTTTCCCCTCTCTCCTCCAGCATCGATCCTATAGCTCATCATTCACTCCACAAATCTACAGAGTTGTTCCTAGCATCACACACATCTATTGCTCTCTGCTCAAAGATCTCGCGGTGACCTATGCGTCAAATCAAACCAAACCGTAAATCTCAGTCTCTGTTTCTCATACTAGAAGATAGAGTTAGCAATGGCTCCAAAAATTGCACAAAAGAGAAAGGGGAAGGACAAGGACCCTGCAGAGACCACCCCTAAAAAGGCCAAGACTTCAAAGTCCCCCCAAAAAAGAAAAGGAAGTGGTTGAGGAGGCGGCGGTACCAACCACTAAGTTCTCTACTCCTTCTGAGCTCATGGTGTCAATTCCATTGGAGCTTGAATCAACCTTTGATGTACCATTTTTTGAGAAAGAACCTCTCTCTGCCCCTGCAATACAGTTTATGAGCAAAGCGGGCCTGATGCCATTGATGAAAGGAATTCCAGCACTAGCCTACCCTAGGCTAGTGCAGCTGTTCTATCAGCACATCAGGGTCAAGAAGGACAACGATGGACAAGTGTGCTTGCTAGTGCTGATCGTTGAATTTGATATGCTAGTGGGCCCCAAGGTGATTGCTGAAGTTTTGGGCATCCCAGCAGCATTCGACCCTAGCTGTGGATATGGCCCCCCTCTGAGTGCATCGATTGATACAATTGCACGGGTCCTAACTAGAGGATTAAAAGCCACAGGGGACTCGATTAGAAGAAGAGAATTAGAACCTGAACTACTGTCCATTGACCAAGTCCTGCGAAAGAACATATATTGCTCAGGACATCAGCAGGAGAGGAGAACTCCCATTGCGGATGCTGTCTACTCCTTCCACATGGGCCATGGCTTCCATGCAGCCTGGCTAATTTTTGAGGCAATGAAAGATGTAGTGGAGAAGATAGGGTCAAACAAGAAGCCTCACACACTACCCTATGCAAGAATCATTACCTTGCTGCTGATCAAGGGGGGATACAAGATAGGAAGGACTGAGTAGGCCACCACCCTTAGCCCTACTACATTTGCCAAGAGGCAATGGAGAATCAGCAGGAGCTTGATGGAGGCCTAGAAGAAGAAGAAAGCTGAGGCTCAGGCCCTGCCCAAGCAAGGTGAAGAGGCATCCGGATCAGGATCCACCCCTGCTACCAAGGAAGTGCCCCCAGAGCCTATTAGTACCATCGCTGCAGCAACACCTATTCCCCCTCCACCTTTTACTCCTGCATCGACTACCCCTCTTGTATCCATCTCTCACCCCCCTCTGTTTCCATTCTCCATGCCCACTCTCCCTTCACCTGTGCTTGGTACCTGGGAGGACTCCCCATCCCCTACCTTACCTCAGCACACAGCCACAATTCCCCCATCAGCCACACATAAACCTGCAAGCCCTCCACTAATCTCCTATAAAAAATGAAAGACCACTGCTACCATCCCAACCATCTCCCAGACACCACCCTCAATCTCTTCTATCCCCATTGACACACCCCACCTTCAAGACACCACCACCTTAGCCATACCTCCTACATCCCCCCTCATAGACATTAACTTAACCCTTAACACCTCCATAGGCTTCTGTCTACCTTCCTTGAAACAATGCCCACCCACTACACCCCTCTCCCAGACTCCCCAACTACCTCACAGCCTCACTCCCCAGAACCCCACTCTTCCCCCCCCTCCACTTTCCATCATGCATCTTCCTCCCCTTTCCAACCAGTACCCTCTTCTTCACAAACCCAACCTCCTAGCCCTGACACACTGACCCTTATCCTATCCCTTATCCAAGACATCCAAGCCCATTTATCAACCAATACCCAAAAGCAGGATCAGATGTAGATTGAAATCACCTCCATCCAATCCACCCTACACACCCTAACCAACCCACCCATCCCTCCACAACCCACTTCAACCCCCTGGTCCTGTCCACGGACAAAGAAACCCAAACAGACTTCCCTCCTAACTCCCAACCCCCCTCACCATCCACATTACCTTTTACCCCCCCATTCCCTTTCATACCTCTCACCATTCCCATTTTTCCTCCCCCATCACCCCCTACTCCTACTGAGCCTACCCCATTCTCATTTACCCCTATACCCTCCATCCCACCCCCTATCCTACCACCTCTAACGTACACTAATAAAAAGACACAGAATGACCCAGAACTTATCCCCTTTCCCTCACAAATAGACCTACCCACTGTTACCCCACCTTCTCCCCCCAGGACCAATCACAGTTTGCTCCTTCCACTTCCTATCTGCTCATCTCCCCAAAACACCATTTCTACAGCCCTCCATACCTTACCATCCTCCATCACATGAGGGATAATGCTTACCTTCGGAAGGATGTCCTGAGGGGCATGGCCAAGCTTCGCCAATCCATTAAGACCCCCCTGCTGGAGCAGATCGATGAAATGAAGGAGGCCCATAGAAAGAAACTTCTGGGCATCTCCTTGGGGTGGAAAAATATCTTGGAGGACTATCAGAAGACAAAGGCTACAGCTACTTATCATGAGTTGAATTGGGAGTTTGAGAAAGCAAAGGCTTCTACAGAGAAGGCCCGCGCCAGAATGTTTGAAAAACGACTTAATAATGCCTAGGAGATTCACAGAATCCAAAAGGAGATCCATGAGATTGACATCCTCAAACATCAAATCCAGATCGCCTCATTGGAATCCGCATTGGTTGTAGCCAAAAATGTCCCTCTGCAGTCAACCCCAATCTCTGTTCAAATGCCCACCCCACAGCCTGAAGCTCCTCCATCTCCAGCTGCCCAATCTGAGGAGGCCCAACCAAAGACCCATCAAGAGAAAGGCAAGGCCCCAGTTGACCCTCCTCCCTCACTTCCTACAGAGCAGCCTCCCACTACAGAGCAACCTCCCACTACCAAGGCCTCTGCTGCACCTCAACAGAAGCAAACTTATCCTAAGCAGAGGAAAGTCACTGCTCAGAGGTTTGCTCCCAAAGCCGTCCCTTTAAAAATTGGCAAAGAGCCTGCTGCCCAGTCTGAGGAGGCACATTCCCCTGCCCAACCTGAGTCCACAGGAAAAGGGAAATCCCCAGTGGTCACCACTGAGGAAGCCAAAGGCAAAGGAAAAGAAAAATCCCCTGCCACCCCCCCTGCTAAGCGCAAAGAAAAAGTCCCTCAAACACCCACGGAACCAAAAGGACCCAAGCAACCAAAAGTAAGGGTGAGGGCACCTAGAGCTCCAACTGCAAAAAAAACACCAGTCGAAAAGAAAAAGGAAAGGGAGGAAAAGAAGAAACAGGACAGAGATGCCCTTAGGGCACATGCTAAAAAGATGGGCTGGGATTTCTACACATATTCGAGTTCAGATTAGATCCTAGATTCTAGCTTGTATATTGGGTTTTATTTCTTGTAACTATGTTTGTACATATTTTTCAATTTAATAGAATGCTTTTGGTTTTTGTCTCTTGCTCTGTTCTGTGTGCTTGTTTACGTTTGTGTGCTAGTTTTCATTTTATTCATTCTGTCAATCATGGGAGATGCATTTAAGGAGGCTATGCTTATTTGAAATAGTAACCCATGTGAAGGGTCGATGTAGGTGGTGGTTGAATAAATCTGGATAACTATATGCCTCAGGGATTTAAAATGGTTTCTTTTTCACATTCATGGGCCATGTCAGGCTTGCTCGCGGAGATCCCCAACTCAGCTGCGCGAGTATTGTGCAATCACTGCTTATTCTTCGCGAGAATTCCCTTAAATACCATGCCTATCTTTAGACATTCATTTACTGCTCATCCTCTTTCCCCAGATTAAGTTGTGTTCTTCCTCTTTCCCCACACAACGTTCATTTATTACCAAGTTTGAAAAGGGCCACAAATTAACTTCCGCCGATTCATGTTCCACCATCCAACTCTTTTAAAAATGGCCATCAGCTCCTTTTCATCTCATCCCTCCTATTCTAACCCTAGCAGTCCATACCTCCTCACACAAATGGCGGATGACAACCCCTTCAGGCTTCCAATCAAATTCTATCCCATCTGGGAAGATCCCCCACCGCCAAAGGAGCCGGACCCCTTACAATTTCTCTGGGATGAGTTTGACGAGGTCTAGCAGATCCTAGCCAAGGAAGAAAAGAAAAAGAGGAAGAAGGAGAAGAGAGAGAAGAAGAAGAGACAACTGGATCCACCTACATCTCCCCCACCATCATCCTCACACCCTCCCCCACCGCCTCTCCCTTGATCCCTTTCCCCCCCCCCCCCCCCCATTTAGTTTTTTTTCTTTTACCCTCTTTTTGTACCATTTTCATTTTTCTGTTAATGATAATTTCTTTGGGTTTTGTACTGTTCTTAGCATTATTTTTTTCAGTTTCTCTATCTTCCGCTGTGTTTCTTTTCGTCTGTCTGATCAGAATCTACTGCCTGTTCTCACCTTTGAACCAGTGAGGACACTGCTCCGACTGGTTTGGGGGTGTGGCAGTCCACCAATAGAATAGTTAATTTTAGTGCAGCAATGGTAGTATAACTGGGATGAATAAAGTTAATTTCCACTTAACTTGATACAATGAGGAAACATGTAAAGACTTAAATATTTTTGCAGACTTTTGGAAACAGATAAAAGTTGATCTTGACACCACCATGAAGCCAATATTAGAAATTTTTTTGAGCTAAGTACTCAGTGAACCTAAGAGGAGAGAAACAGACGAAAATACACCCCATGAGAATTTGAAGACCATACCTAGTGAGATTTGGGCCCACTATTTTCTTTTGAAGAGTGTTTGTGGCATTATTTCTGCTCTAAGGACTGATTGAATCAAGACTTTTTCACTAGAAGTTGTGCAACTCCAAATCAAAACTAATTGACAGCACTCATGAGACTAAGGAAATGATCCAAGACCCTCATTTGGACAGTTTGAGCCTAAAAATCCAACCTTTTAAAATCTGCCCTTTTGCATACACTAGTTGAGCCTTAAAATCATATTTTCTCCTTTCACAAACACCAGAACACTTGTACCTTAACCTCATTACCAGAGTCAACCTTACCCTCACTCTGAGAATTCAGAAGGTAAAGGAGGAGGTAAAGATACTGAGATTGGTCCAACATTTTGTGGAAGGTGAAGAAAAGCAACTTGTGAACAGTTGTGTATCAATGGAAGTTGTGTGGCAGTTCATCAAAAGAATGAATAAAAAAAAATAAAAAGAGAAAAAGAAAGAGAAGTCTAGAGAACATCATCATCTGAAAATTGAAAAGAAGAGGAGAAGCTGGCCACTTTGAGTCTGAAATATAAGAGGAAGATGAAGTTTTTACTGAAATGAAGGTTGTGAAGTCATGAACCACTCCTTACCTTGCTGATTTCTTAATTTGGACTCCCTTTTTACCCCTTTATTCTGTACACCCCTCAGCCATAAGCCACATTACAACTCATTCAAAAAGACCTTGTGAATCCAAAGTCAAATGAGATGTTATGTGGAGATGAAGAGTTGCCCAATCTATGGTGAAAATCCTTGAAGATGTCAGAAATTAGCAGCTTGGCCTAAGCTCATGCTTACAACCCCATTTGGGGTCTGCAACTGCTCTTGAGCTGTTGAGAATGTGAACACCCTTAGGTTATTAGTGTTGAGAGATAGCCCAAGTGAGAATTGAGTCTGAATTTTAACCTCATTAGGGTAGTATCCAACCTGGATTTTGAATTAAAGGCAAGCATGGTACTGAGTTTTATACATTAAAATTCTAATGTTAAATGAATGGTGGTCAGGCAAACACATGTTAACTTTTAAGTTTTAAATGGTCTGCAACATTGCTGCAGTTTCCTCTAAGTGTTAAAAAAAAATTTGGTTGTGGAATGAAACTTTAAACATTTGAATTTGTGTTGTCATTATCTGCACTATACTTAACTAATTCTAATGGTGAAGTTTGTGGGTGTCTTCACTGAAAACCCTCAGGAGACTTCACTCCTCCACTAGGGATCACCTAGGGGTTTAAAAGGCTTGGTACATATACTAAATCTACCCGTGATCCCTACGAAAGTGGCATTTAATTACAGCTTTGCTAAGGGACTAGCAAAGATTAGGTTTGGGGGTGTGTTAAGACCTGAAAAGTACCACTTTTCACCCCTTAACTTAATCTCTGTTAGACTCTTAATCATTTAATAAATATGTTTTAAGCCTGTTCTGTAGGTAATAAGTAGCAGCTGCAAATAAACCCCTAACCATGCCAAAAAGCTCACTGTTACCCCAGAACTACCTCAGCAGAATGAAGGATGAACCCAAACAGAGAGTTGACTGAAGCATAGACACATCAAAGCAGAAATAAACCAAGAATGATGCCTCGCACAAATGTCGCATGGTTCAATTGAACCAGAAATAATGCCTTCGCGCAGTTGTCGCGGGCTTCTGGAGGAAGCACAACAACTGGTCGCGCAGTCCTCGCGCTACTCTCGCTTGGATTGATGACAGAAAGAAATGCAAAATCAGTCTTTACACGGTTCTCACGAAGCTCAGCCATAAGGGAGTAAAGCATTCACGCAGTCTCGCGCAGCTCAAATGAGGAGCCGTTAAGCTTCACGCGATTCACTCAGAAGAGAGCTTGGTATTCTGCAGCGTAGTTATCGTAGCATGATGGCCGAATCTGAGACCTTTAAGAAGCCTATGTACATTGTTCTCTTCATGAGGATCGCCGCGGTATTCATCAAGGAACGAATTGCATGCGCCATTCTCGTGCCAGTTCTCGTACCATTCAAATGCAAAGACCAATCCCGCGACGCCCAAAGCATTCCCGCGATGATCAAAGTGCTAACCCTGCGACTGCAAGAGCTTCAAGGCAAAGCAACCCCGCGACGCCAACTCTACCACGCGGCAAGATCTACAAATCCTTTCTACTCAGCGAGGATCGAGTCCTAAACTTCTCCCCACTTCTGCAAGGGTAATCTAGGAATCTCCAGCAATTAGGGCACGCACTCCAATGCTCCAATCTTCATGCACAAGCCCCGAGGCATCCAAGGGATAGGAATGGGCCGCAATTATATTAATAAATTAGGGTTTTCCTAACCCTAATTGAAGGGGAAGCCGACTGCTATATAAGTCTAAGCCTAGCTTAGGTTTAAGGAGCTCTTCTTGGGACTTAACTTTGGTGCTCCTTCTTACTAACGGTAGAATTACAGTAGGCTAAGGTTAGGGTTTAGGAGTTTTTCTTTTTCCTTTTTCTTTCTCTCTATAGTCCAGCACTTGCTGGCTATGCCTTTTGTATGATTATATGGTATAGATTGTAATAGAGTTTTGTAATAGGATTTATTGCATTTATGGGAAGATGTTTTTGTTGTGAGTTGTTTTGTACAAGGCTGCTGCCTTGAGATCCTCCATTGCTAAGTTATATCATAAGCAATGGAGGATTGTTTTTAAGGTTTTATTTAGATCAAAGTGACCTGTGTGTCCAGGGTAGGCACATTGCAGGCCTTCCCCCACCACAGGATCCGCTAAATCTGAATCCCCATGGGAGCTTGAGCTGGTAGTCTTGTAAACATGGTGGCGGCAGCAATGATCTTGTTTTGTCCTAGACCTCTGGGAGGAGGATAGCCTCTGTGGATAGTCTGTAACCATTCAAGTGGATAGGTTATAGCCCTAGGGTGAAGCCAATCCACAGACCTAAGACAGATTCTTCTTCTCTGCGCTTGTGCTTGTAGCCTTGTGAGAGATTGTGCAGAGACAGACTCCCCTATATTTGTATAGATCCATCATCAGACTGCAGATCTGATTTGGCTGTAGAGATTGTAGGTTTGTGACTGGATCACTGTAGTCTTACTAAAGCAGTGAGCAGCCATGCTTGAAAGCTAGTACTCAAACTCTTGCTGGTCCTGTGTGTCCAGGCTTGTGCACTTTGTAGGCCTAACCCCACACACAGAACTTTAGAGGATGAGGTTCCTATGGATTCTTGAGCTTGTAGCCTGGATGAAGTAGTGTCTACAATGGTAAGCTTGTTCTGACCCATCTCTGGATTGTGGTTCCCCTATTAGATAGTCTGTGACCATTTAAGTGGACAGGTTATAGCTATAAGGGATTGGATCATGGCACAGGAGTGAGTTGGATTCTTTTTCCTCTTTGGTGATAATGTAGCCATTGGACATGATTTCTATAGCAACAGATCTGAGTCTGAGTTACAAGACCCATCAGATCTGTACCTAATAACATACTTCTCACCCTTTTATATTTATTTGCTCACTCCACCATTCTTCTTAACCCTTTCTGTAATCTAGACAGTAAGTTGCCTTAAGATTTAGATTATAGTGACTTTAAATCCCCTTCCATTTATGATTGCCAGATCTGTAGTCAGCTCTGGAGAGCCTACTAAAGATAGCCCCCTTGGAGCTTTAGATCAACTTCCCTGTGGGACAAACTCTTACTTTTCAAAACTTTCTACAACAGGCCCTGTATCTTGCAGGACTGCGCATATTTTAGGCTTGCTACTCCTTAATTTCATTCCACCCTTCATTCATTTTCATTCACCCTAATTCATATCACTGTCTTCAATAAAGTCAGTGGCAAGCACTTAAAATAGCCACGATCCTATACTAGCTCTACAATTTCCATTGTGCGCTTGCAATAGGTTAAGACTTAATTAGACACATATTAGAGCCGATCAAGTTTTTGGCGTCGCTACTGGGGAAAAGATTATTTTTAATTATTATTCATTTTAGGAAACAAGTATTTATCTTTCTCTTTTTATATTTCTTTACATTTTTAATTTTTCTTTGATCACTTCTTAAGCTTTTGCAGGTTTATTCGGAGCTAACGAATCAGGATTTGAGTTTCTACTGGCCACAGATATAATAGGCACAGAATTATCTCTCCCCACTTTCTAAAAAAATAAATAAAAATAATATATATTTCTTTTCGGTAATAAGATGTACGGCCATGATGAAATATTCTAGCCAAATCTTAATATGCCCTACCCTCCTGTGGAATTCCCAACTATGCTCGTGTATCCAGCTATGTTGGAGACAGAGTAGGCCTTTGCCTCTCATTGGGATGGTATTGAGAAGTGGGACAATTCTTACGGCTTCCCATGGGTAACACAATAAGAAGCACTTTACTCATACCCACAATATCCTTCGAATTTCCGACAGTCATATGCTCCATACCAATCCTTTGTGCAACAGCCATGCTCTCAGAATAGTAGCGATAGTACTACTATGACGTAAATCCTTCAGGACTTGCAGCAACATGCACACCATCGTTCTAGGGAATTAGCTCAGTTATCCTAGATCTCCCAAAACCTACACTGTTGTATGCAATCCATTACAAACCTAGGAACCCAAGTGGGACAATTAGCCTCACTGTGGGAAGAAAAAGAAGCGAGTTTGCAGACACCAATTCCCACAATTTAGGCTGTCCAGACCTTAAGAAGTGGCCAGATTGTTGATAATGGAGTAAAGATGCCTACACAAGTGGATGTC
The DNA here is from genome assembly GCA_021018995.1 of Chloranthus sessilifolius. Classification (NCBI taxonomy): domain Eukaryota; kingdom Viridiplantae; phylum Streptophyta; class Magnoliopsida; order Chloranthales; family Chloranthaceae; genus Chloranthus; species Chloranthus sessilifolius. The sequence goes on from CM037589.1 coordinate 145,042,732, forward strand.
TCTACGACCAGAGACCAGAAGAATGAAGGCAAGAAAGAGACACTACAAAAAAAGAGACCTATGCTTGGTAACTTATGCACCATCGGCGTAGAGTTTTTCAAACTGTCCATAGAATTTGTAACTTATGCCCACGATAAACAGAGGTGTTTTTAATTAAAAAAAAAAAAATAATAATATATATATATATATTTTTAAATTTCCCCACCTATGCCGACGGCTTCAGCCGTCGGCGTAGGTGTTTTCAATTTAAAAAAAATAATTTTATTTTTATTTTTTTTAATTTAGAAAAAGATATTAATTAAATAAAATAATTAAAAAAAAATTAATTATTATTTAAAAATTATCATAAGAAACACTAGATCAACATGCACTAGCTTCGTCCCATTGGATCACACATTTGGCAACCAACAAATAAGAAGGAATAAGCTACATACCTGAAAAGGACAAACAACTGCACTGGCTTTCATATGGTGGTTTCGGCAAAGCCCTTGTTGCTCTTCTTAATAGACCCCCTTTACGGCAGAGATTCAAAAGAGATGGAATCAAATCTATTTGATGCCGAGTGGAAAAGATAGCTCTAACGGCTATCTCTGTCTAAGCAGGACTACAAGCTGCAGTAGACCTACAACAATTTTGCCACCGAATCTTGTTAAAAGCTGACTTCCTAACATTTCAAGGGCCCTAAAGCTTATGACACAACCTTTTCTACTGGACTCAGTGGCTAAAAAGGCACGTCATAAAAGATGATTCAAAATGATTCCTTTGAGGTCGTATTAATCGAAAAGTTTTCCTCTTGCAATGCAGCCATTTAGGAGCAAGATATTTTCTTCAGTATTGGTATTCATGAAAGTCAATTTTTTGCGGGATTCAGCAACTAAGAGGCAAGAACTTCATTTTTAGAATGGAGTACAGCAATACCATTATAATTATAGTGTATACAAGATAAGGAAAAGAAATTAGATCTTATCTTATGCAAGAGTGAAGAGAAGGAGATATATTAGTGGAACTAGTCCATCGAACAATTGAAGCTTCATCTAACCCAAGCTTGGCAAGAAGATCTGCACTAGCATTAGCCTCTCTCCATAAATGATTTAGATTGTAGGAGAAGAATTTGGTAGTTAAAAGCCTTATTTCCAATATATGATACATATATCTCGAACGAATTTGGCACGATCCTTTGATGCAAGAAATGACAATATTAGAAGCATCCGAATTAAGCTTGATAAAATCAATAGGTGGTGGGTTTCATTGACATGGGCATGGAACAGATGGGCACCATGAGCAGAGCATTTCTGAAGATCACCAAGGAATTGATGAGAGAAATCAATTTTATTCTGGAGACATATAGGATGTCTTCCATAATTCTCTTAAGAATGATTTTTTTATGAGTTTCTTTATCTTCAAAGGTACTTCGTGTTCTTTCATTTCAAAGGTGCCAAATGACAGCAACAGCTGGCCAACGTAATAAGAGTGGAACGATGTCCTTCACCTATAGCTTTATCCATGCAATAGCTTAGTTCTTCATCAATCATGCCAATTGAATTTTCCCCATATTAAACCTTTCCAATAGAAATTTCCAAATGGATCTTGAAAAGGACATTTGAAAAAGAGATGATCGTGAGTTTCAAAGTCTGCCCAACATAAAAATTCTAAAGGAAATAAGATAATCTAAACAGTTAAAATAATTAATAAAAGAGGAAAAAAATGTCTGCAAGAAACTGACCTATGATCTTGAGCACAAATTCACACGCACATAAAATATAAGATGGAATATAAAATAGATCATAATAGGAAGACACCATAGCATATGAGATAGGGGTATACTAAGCCAATAAACGCAATCTGAAACAGAGGAAATTTGAAAATTATTAATGGCTTGTCATCGGCATTATAATAGTAATTAGCTTATGAAGAGCCTTTTGCCACATCGATCTCATCAGATGCCAACTTCGGAAGATGTTAGCGCTCATAAAAGTCTTTGGAAGTCGGCTCTTGACAGTATTTGATGACTAAAAGGCTCTTCATATGCTTTATAATCTCATGACATTGGTAAGCAAAGTTGATTCCGATAGAAAATTTAGGAAGTAATCGATAAAAAAGAACGTAATTCCGACTAGATGATGGTGTGGAAAACATTTGATCTTTCAATGGTGCGGAAACATCAACCGTGATATTCTCGGGTAGTGGTGGTGGGTAGGCCTAGCTCCAAAATGGAGATTACATTGGTATGTATCGATTAATACATATTACTATATATGAGCCGATACATTCAGTGTACCAACCCGGTGACCTCCGAATCTGATAGGGTACAACATGATACGTATTGGTTTCATCTGGAATTTTTTATCCATGGTAATAACTACCTGAATTGATCTAACAGAGAAGTGGCCCAGATCTGCAAACATTGCTTTAGTGCCTGTTGAAGAAAAACAGAATATGTGCATGTTAGAGAAGGAAACAAAGCAATATGCTAAGCAAAGTGAGAGCTATGATAGGGTAAGGTCAAATTGTTTGCTTTTCGTGCTCTTTCAAGCCAATCATACTGTGAATATTTGATCATGACCGTTCAATTTTCGGGATTTCTCTTAGACGGATCGTCATATCCAGAAAAATTGGAAGTCCTATATTACTAAACAACTGATTTAGCGTCATCATTATCATAGTCGTATCCAATCTATCCGGGGTCGGCTTTGCACACTAACGACTAATTAAGACATGAAGATTTTCCTGTCATGCAGTGTACGATTCCTCCGAGCGAGATCCAGGCTTGGAAAGGATCCCCATTGAAGTATCAAAATATGTAAATCAGGTTGAAGGCCTTCAACACCGATGGACCTTGTTTGATCAAATTGAACATTCCGATGATCGCTATGGACAAGTACCAGATTAGGATTGCCAGTGCAAAAGTGTAACCAACTTTGTCCGTTCCGAATCACTGAATTAAAAAAAGAACCACGAGAATCGCCCACGGAGATCATCACCACTACATCTGGAACAAAATAAATAAATTAATGAATAAAGATTTATCTAGCTTCCTTTATAGGGGCAACACAAGAATACTACATCGAACTCAAGATCAATAAAAATTATTGAATGTTTTCATTATATACCTCTGCTTATGGCTGAATCAATTTTCTTCACTCCATCTACTGTTGATAGAATAGTTAGAACTCGAAAAATTATAAATCGGAATATGGGATTCACAAATCGAAACATGAGATCTGACCTATTGTGATAATGAATTTTTTGAACCTTCAATCTATTGCAGCTCTAGGGTTTGCTCGTTTTAAGAACAAGGATATCGATGGAGCCTTCAATCTGTTGTGATTTGAGTAAATTTTTGAAAGATTAGAGACAACGGGAGATTGGGAAAAGAGATTAGAGAGAACGATTAGGGTTTCGCTTTTGGAAATTATAGAGATTGGGAGTACAATTATGGTTCATTTTCAAAGACTTGGAGAATGAGGGAGAAGGGGATTTCGATTTCGCAATAGGAGATTGGGTGAACGAGGGAGAAAAAAGAAGAAATTGCAGCAGGGTTTTGAAGAGATAGAGAGGGAGATTTTAAGAGAGAGAGAGAGAGAGAGAGAGAGAGAGAGAGAGCCATTAAATAAAAAAGATGTGAGGGGAAATAAAAAACGTGATTGGAAGCTATATATTAGGGGCTACGCCGACGGCTTACGTAATAGCCGTCGGCATAAATTAATCTACACCGACGGTGGATATATTTTTGCCGTCGGCGTAGCCTCTATTTTTTGTAGTGAGACCCCCTACAAGAAAAACTAAAAAAATTAGAAAATGAAAAACAAACAAATATAGGAAATAATGGGAATGCACGCACATCCGTGACTGAAGTACCCTATGTACCAAAGTTGCCATTCCCTAATGCTTCCTGTTCACCATCTCCTTTTGATAAAAACCCAAAAAAATTAGAAGAAATTACTAAGATCTTCAAAGAAGTAAAGATCAATTTGCCCCTTTTGGAGGTGATCAAGCAAGTCCCAGCTTATGCGTGATTTTTGAAAGAGATGTGTACGTAAAAATGAAAGCAGTGAAATAACATCTTGCAGAAAGTCTTCTTAACCGAGTAAGTGATCTCAGTCCTATAGACTAGGACTCCGCCCAAGCTTAAGGATCCCGGAGTGCCCACGATTCCATGCATTATAGGTAATCATGCAATCAACAAAGCACTGTTGGATTTAGGAGTCAGCGTAAATTTGCAACCATACTCTGTTTATGAAAAACTGGGACTTGGAGACATGGGGCTTACTTCGGTAACTCTTCAATTAGTCGATAGATCAAAAAGGAGGCCAGTAGGAATTATTGAAGATATAATGGTTGGGGTTGATAAATTTGTTTTTCCTATTGATTTTTTGGTTTTAGACATGGAACCTAGTTCGAAATCTCCAACACAAATCTCTGTCATACTCGGTAGACCATTTTTGGCCATAGCCAACGCTTGTATAAATTGCAAAATCGGAGTGATGGAAGTGTCTTTTGGAGATATGAGAATCCAGTTAAATGTCTTCTCAGCTGCCAACCAGATGACTTAATGACGAGGAATGCTTAAGCATAGATGAGATTGAAGAATTAGTGGAAGAAGCATTGCCTCAAGTCTTATCTAAGGATGCGTTTCAAACTACAAAATGGTATACGGGCTTGGAAGAAATCGAGTGTCAATCTGAGGAAGTAACTTATCTACTGGATACCTATTCTAGCAATTCCCAATCACATACTTGGAAGCCATGGATAGAACCTCTTCCCAACATCTCCAACGAACTGTTACAACCTTCCATCGAAAAAGCATCAGCCTTAGATCTGAAATTACTTCCCGACACACTTAAATATGCTTTTCTCGACCCTAATGAAACTCTCTCAGTAATCATTTCCTTTGCGCTTAAAAAGGAACAAGAGAGTAAGTTATAAGCCACACTTGCAAAGTATAAACATGCAATTGGGTGGACTGTCACAGACCTAAAAGGGCTTGATCCCTCGATCTGCATGCATCGTATCCATTTAGAGGATAATGCCAAACCTTTATGAGAAAGTCAGTGATGATTGAATCCAAATATGAGGGAAGTAGTTCAAAAAGAAATCGTGAAACTACTCGACGCAGGTATTATTTACCTAATTTTTGAGAGTGAGTGGGTGAGCCCCATTCAAGTAGTCCCAAAGAAATATGAGATTATAGTTAAAGAAAATACAGTCGGAGAGCTGGTACCCTTACGTGAAACTACAGGTTAGCGCGCATGTATTGACTATAGGAAACTTAACTCAATGACTCGCAATGATCATTTCCCCTTGCCATTTATTGACCAACTTTTAGGGAAACTTGCGGGTTAGAAATATTTTTGCTTTCTAGATGGATATTCAGGATACCATCAAGTTTCGGTATACCTTGAAGATAGAGAAAAGACTAACTTCACCTGTCCTTTTGAAATATTTGCATATCGTCGCATGCCCTTCGGGTCATGCAATGCACCAGCGACATTCCAAAGATGCATGATGTTCATATTTTCTGACATGATAGATAGGTTTCTGAAAGCATTTATGGATGATTTTTTGGTATTTGGCTGAACCTTTGATTCTTGTCTTGGTCACTTAACCCTTCTTCTAGAAAGACTGAAGAGACCAACTTGGTGCTAAGTTGGGAGAAGAGTTATTTTATGATTCAAGAAGGCATTGTCTTAGGGTACAATGTCTCTAAAAGGGGATAGAAGTTGACAGAGCCGAAATTAATGTGATAGCAAATTTGCCACCACCAACATCGGTGCGACAAATTTGATCTTTCCTTGGCCATGCTGGCTTCTATCATCGTTTTATCAAAGATTTTTTAAAGATCTCAAGACCTTTGTGCCACTTATTAGCCAACGATGTACCCTTCGATTTTAACGATACCTATCTCGACGCATTTAACAAACTTAAGGCACTTCTTTCATCTGCACCAATCATCCAACCACCAGACTACTCCTTACCCTTTGAAGTGATGTGTGATGCTTCTAATTATGCAATAGGTGCAGTTCTAGGCCAGCTAAAAGATTAGATCCCTCATGTAATTTATTATACAAGTAAGACCTTGATTGAAGCTCAAGTAAATTACACCACCACTGAGAAAGAGCTGCTAGCCGTTGTCTTTGCATTGGATAAATTCTGATCATACTTGTTGGGTTCAAAGATTACCATCTTCTCTGATTATTCCACCCTAAAATATCCACTGACTAAAAAAGATGCCAAGCTTAGACTAATTAGGTGAATCTTACTTTTACAGAAATTCAATTTCGAGATCAAAGATAAAAAGGGAGTAGAGAATGTGGTAGCTGATTATTTGTCCAGGATTGAGATGCCTAAAATCATCAGTAAAGAATCTCTGCACGATACCTTTCCAGATGAGCAACTTTTTGCCATCCAAGCCACAGTACTATGGTACGCAAACATCATGAATTATTTGGCCATCGATAAGGTTCCTCCAACTTGCTCCAAACAGGATAGGTATATTTTCTTTTCCAATGTTAAATACTACATCTGGGAGGACTCTGACTTATTTAAAATATGCCCATACCAAATAATCAAGAAATGCATTCCTGATTGTGACACCCACAATATTTTATAATTTTGTCATACTTATTCTTGTGGGGGCCACTTCAGTGGAGAGAAATATGATGCCAGAAGTCAGGAGCCTTATCTCAAAGAAATATGATGCCCTTGTAGCCAATTTTAGTCACAGACCCTTTTGATATATGGGGCATAGATTTCATGGGCTCATTTCTACCTTCATTCGGATTCATATATATACTTGTAGTTGTAGACTATGTTTTGAAATGGGTCGAAACAGCAACCACAAGAACTAATGATCACAATGTGGTAATCTATTTTATCAGGAAAAATATAATATATTTGCACGATTTGGACCCACGAGCTATTATAAGTGATGGGAGTAGTCGTTTTTATAACAAGTATTTCGAAAGTCTACTTAAGAAATATGGTGTTACGCATAAAATCGCAACCCCCTATCACCTGTAAACTAGTGGACAAGTGGAGTTTTCCAACCGAGAAATAAAGAAAATATTGGAAATAACTGTTCGACCTGATAGAAAAGACTGGTCCATAAGATTACATGATGCTCTGTGGGCATATAAAACGGTTTATAAAACACCCATTGGGATGCCTCCTTTCCGACTGGTGTACGGTAAGCCTTGTCATTTACTTGTGGAATTAGTACATAGAGCTCTGTAGGCTATCAAAGTACTCAATTTTGAATTGACTGCATTTGGTGAGCAACGGAAACTCGAACTCAATGAGCTCGAGGAAATTAGAAACGATGCATATCAAAATGCTCAAATTTATAAGGCCAAAACCAAAGCATTTCATGATAAACATGTTCTGAGAAAGAGTTTTGAGCGGGGCCAATAGGTCTGGCTATATAATTCGAGGTTGAAGTTATTCCCGGAAAAACTACGAAGTCGTTGGGATGGTCCCTACACAGTTACAGAAATGTTCCCTCACGGGATTGTCACTATCAGAGATCCCAAGGACAATCGTACTTTTAAGGTTAATGGGCAGAGACTTAAATTGATGGTATCTTTAGAAGAAAGAGGGACAGTCACCACCATATCATTAAATGACCCTATATATGATTGAAATACCCTAGGGTATTGTCGTGCTACCGACTCACTCGTAGCAATTTTGTGTACATTATTTCCTTAATTGTAGTTGAATAATACTAGATATAGGTGTCTTTGAGTCTATGTACACTGGTACGAGCAATCGTAGTCATTACAATTTCTTACATCAGAGTATTTTCCAGCATACAATCGTAGCGACTACGATTGTTGAGAAAGCGTTCCTTCACTCTACATATTAAATAAGCACGATCTTCGACACTCTAGGCGTCGCCTCGATTTACACTGTTAAGACATGTCTTCCCGCATTGAATAAACCTACCAACTGGTTCACATTCTTCAACGCCAAGCCATAACTCTCATTTATAAGAACCCTTCGCTTTCTCGATCTAGATTTACTATAAAACATTCTCTTCCCTTACAAACAACTACCATTCCTCTCGCCATGGCAAGACAACCAAGTTGGACGGAGATCACAGAAGCCTTTTCACGCCTCATCCAACATCACGAAGATGAAGTCACCGCGCTTTTGGAAGAAAGAGGGCGGTTAATCAGTGAAATCATCAACCTCTTCACTTCTCTCCCCATCTCGAAACCGATGACCGACACATCATCTTCCAACCAGCAAAAACTCCTCCATCATCCCCCTCCGTCTTCTTAAACCATCATTTTCCCTTTTCTGTTGGACGCACCTACCGAAGTAGGAGGGTGTACAATCTTTTTGGGCAGCATGTTTTAGAAACCGAGGACCGATCTTTATCGATGAATGTTTCTTCTCGGACGTTGTTGTCAGTGTCTTAGTTTAGGGTGTGTCTAGATTTTTCCTAGGTTTATACTTTTCCTGTAATTAGTTTTATTATTTATAGTACTTTTTGCTTATAGTTTTCTTTCCATATCATTATAAATATTCCAGTAATATATGCATTTTTTTTTACTAACTCTCTAAATCTTGTAATGGTTACTAATTTTTCGTTTCAAATTTTTTGTTGCTTATGATTTGTGATTAAATCGGATGGTTTTTCCCAAATTTGGGGGATATTCTTATGATAAGAGTTTTTTTTCCACCGGTGCAATATCAACAAGCGTAAGTAATTAAAGGTTAACAATTTTTTTATCCCCTGTTTTTTTGTGTCAATGAGGGCATTGTCGAACTTAAGTTTGGGGGAGGAATATAGTGTATATAGAATATGGTTCTTAGTAGTTTAATTAATATATATATATATATATATATATATATATATATATATATATATATGTATATTTTTTTTTATAGCATTTTTGTAGAGAAATTTTTTTTTGTTTTTGTTTCTATTTTAATTTTTAGTGTAGTTTAGAATTTAATTTAATAAAAAAAAATTTCCAGTTAATCACCATATAGGAATTATGATAGAAAAATTTTATGATTATAAAATTTTCATGATCCATCATAGAAAAAGTTCAAATAATCAAGAACAATAGAGCAGTTGAAATTCATGTTTAGTCTACTAGAGCACTATACCAGAACTGAATGTTTGAAATTATAAGTTGATCTGAACTGCAATATTTAGATTAGAGTTTCTAAATCATATAACCAGTGAGTTTTTGGGCTATTTTTCCTTTCTTTGTAGAGAGACTGCTATCTATTCATGCTTAAAATTCTTTGAACTTATTGACTTTCTTTAATCTCATGCTGTTGAATTTAGAATCAAAATATTCTATGAATATGATTATTTATTTATTTTAGAACTACCTATTAAATATATTAAAACAATAAGATCGACGTTCATATTAGTAAATCGTAAAGATGATTAAAGGTCATCTTTTGTTTAGTCAGAGCCAAAAAGTTAAAATCCCAGAAAAATTATTCCTTTGAACCCACATTAGAAGCCTAAAATCGAATTTCTTTGTACCAGAATTTTATAAAACCTTTAACCCTTACAATTTCTGAGAGCTTAGAATGTAAAAGGAGAGAAAAGGGGGAGTGAAAGGAGTATGATCAAATAGATAAAGGATATGCTAAAGAATGGTACAACTGAAGAAATCATTTGAAAAATATGGGAAAAGAAATAAAAAATTGTAAAACACAATTTTACAAAACAAAAAAAGATACCAAAGCCGAAAATCGTAAATACAATTTTGAGAAGAGAAAAATGGGATTATTAAGAAAAGAAAATGGGAAGACGTTATCCAATTTTTGGATACTTACTGAAATAGAAATAGAGGAAAAAAAGATAGAGAAGGAAGAACTAAATTCTCAGAAATACTTTTAATCCTATCTACCTTTCTTTCAAAGCCTTAAAACCAAAGCCCCATCACATGTTGAAGGAAAGACCTTTTTGATTTATGATTTGTAAAAGTATGAGTCTAGTAGAGATATATGATATATATATTATGAATAAATGAAGAAATCATATAAATAGAATTGATTATTCATTCAATCAGATTATACATTTGCAGTCAATTGTCCTTTGAAAATATCATACATTGAGAGAACCCAAAATTTTCGATTAGTTTTGAGAGTATGCCAATGATGAGAGTTTTGATTGAAAATATTTTCTAAATCTACAGTTTAGAAAAACTTATGAAGACTAAACTGTTCACTGGTATATACACACTCCATGCTTTACAGGAATTGAAATGCTGAGTTATGATAGAGGATGATTGATATCATGGAAAAGGAAAATTAAGGATTTGAAAATTTGAAAAATCATAATAATCATATGGTGATTGATTGATTGAGTAGTGTATAAAGATTAGTATAGATTTTTAATTTTGAAAAAAAAAAAATATTTGAAGTTTGTAGGTAACTTCACTAAAAACCTTCAGAAGACTACAACTCCTTCACTAGGGATCACCTAGGGGTTTAAAGGCTTGTTTTATCTGCTAAATGTAATCGTACTCTCTACGAAAGTGACAATTTAAAATTTTTAGAATAATATATTTATTTTCCTTGTTTGCTAGGGACTAGTAAAGCTTAAGTTTGGGGGTATGATTAGTCACATAATTTATCAATTTATTACCCTTAAATTAGTGATGCTAGGCTTTAGTTTTCCACTAATAAGTTATTGATGTGCAAATATTAAGAAAAAATAGCAAAATAGAACCAAAGTGTTAATCTTTGTCCAAATAAACTTAAAAAGTGATAAAAAGAATGATTGAACGAGAAAGACAATTTGCTAAGTACTGAAAGACAAGAAATCGTATTTTACAATTTTCCAGAAAGACGTTCAAAAGTAAAGTATGATTTTACAGAAAAGTGAACAATCATAAATGAAGAATCGTTCCACAGTGAAAGCTATGAAAAAAAAAGGAAATTGTGAATAGAAGTTTTCTAAGTTGTTGATCACGTGAAGACTTACACTGCCATGAGCAGAATTAAAAAAACTCTTGAATTAGAAGTTTGGGCCATTCACGGATCTGAGAAGATTGATGACGATAGACTCCTAAAGATCTCGATTGCTGAAATTAAGGAGAACACTCTAGAAGTACATCGACCACTTGAAGCAAGAAAGAATAAAATAAGAAAATAGAGTTATATTAGGATACTTTTATTTTAAGTCGTTTCTTTTATTAGGATTAGATCTTTATAGACCGACCACTTATGATCTATAAATAAGAGGGCTCGGAGTAGGGATAATTATCGAAGAAATTCTCAGTATCAATTGATGACTGAGGTTGGTTTTCTTCTTATCGACTTAGAGTAGATTTTTATTATTTTGTAGTGTAGATATCTATAGTTTCTCAAAAGTAATTGACGACTATTGTTGATGAATAAAAGATATATTGTATTTATTTATTTTAGATTAAATTTATTTTATGCAATTTAATGTTTTGTAAACATCTTCAGATTTTAATTTGAATTGACGAGTCAGGTTAAGGTTTGCAGATTAGTGTAATGATTTTTATTTTCCATCTTCAATTTTCAAGAGTGTGATTAACGCTTAAATTTCTAGTACATTGTTGATTAGATTAAATTTGTATTGATAGAATTCCAGTTTTGATTGACGCCCAATTCTGGGAGACTTGATATATAGTGTAATGGTATTTTATATTTGTAAACATCCGATAGCAGAAGATTGTGATTGACGACCATAATCTGAAGTTTAAAGGATTAGGATTTATTTTATGAAAAATTAGTTTTAAAATAACTCTTTATTCATATTTCTCCAGTAGTTTAGAATCTTAAAGATAATATAAGTTTTCATATAAATGGGATAATATAAGATATCACTTCCTTGTGGGAACGATCCTATACTAGCTCTACAATTTCCATTGTGCGCTTGCAGTAGGTTAAGACTTAATTAGACACATTTTAGAGCCGATCACTTGCCCTTCTTATCCCACCGAAACTTGCCCTTTCACCATGATCGGGACCTCCACAATGCATATATCGCCACCCTCCACCACTAGGTTAGCATGTAAACCCCCATTGTGGTTAGTTCAGACGATGAAGATGACGATGATGAGGAAGACGAGAGAAAGGAGGTAGAGCAGGAGGATGAGGTGGAGAATGAGGGGGAGGAAGACAAAGAGGATGAGAACGATGACGACTCTGTCATCGATATGGAGGAGGACCTTGATCCACGAAAATCAAATCACCCCGAGCGGCAGAGGGATACTTTTGATGATTTATATCCGGCGACGGGGTCCCCCATGCGAATGGTGACTTCCTCATACTCTGATGAGGACAGAGACAATGCTACTTCTAAGTCGACATAGTCGTCTTTTTCTTTGGGGTTCAAATTTTTTGTGTAGAATAGGCTTAAAACAATGTTGATATTATGGCCTATTTTAAGTGGCATTGTTTGGTACTTGTGTCATATAGAACTTGTTTTTTTGCTTTAACTTATGCCATATAAAACTTGTTTTTGCTTAAACACATAAACCATTTCACTTTAAAACAAATAAGTTAATGTATGCCTATGATGAAAGGCTCAATGTTGGGTTATGCTGCGACAAAACATAGCTACAAATTAAGACTTTCGGTGGTATAAGCGGTGCATTTGTAAAGAAAAGGAAAATCAACCTGCTTAACGGAGTCTCTACTAATAGTCAAAACAAAAATAATGTAAAAGAAAAGAAATGGCTTCCTCTTGCCCAAATGGGTCTTAAATCCTATTTGTGCCCCTCCGTTCCTATCAAAAATTTGGTGGCTTAACGGCACAAATGGGAGGATGGAGGAATGATTGAGAAGGTAGAGGAATAGAGGGAAGAGCCGGAGCTCTCGGGCCCTTGTTGTACCGTTGAGGAGCCTTGCGTTGGCTTGCTTTGATAAGCTTTTGAAGGCTTGAATGATGGAAAAATGGATTCTAACCTCTAAGGCTTGCTAGCTAAGAGGTAGAGAGGGAAGGCAAATGGATAGCACATACCTAACCTAGAGGCTTTTTATGAAAGGTGAGGCTTGGAAGGAGGTTTATCAACTCTGGAATTTGTATGAGCAATGGTGCACCAAAGGGAGGAAGATCTTCTCACTTTAAGCTCTTTCTCTCTTAGGTAATTTTCTCCACCTCTAATCCAAGGGGAGGGGGGTTCTATTTATAGGAAAAGGGTGAGTTAGGAGGCTACTTAGAGGCTAAGCAAGATTAGGAAATCTTGCATCTAAGGTTTCCTAGGATTTTTAGAACCTTGAAACATGTGAAGAGGTGCACTAATGGTGGATGACTGGATGAGACTTTAAACCACTTAAGGGGTTGCACATAGATAGTAAATGGGTGCAATAGAACTAGCAAAACACACCTCAAAAGTCAAGATGGTCAACAAGTCAAACCCCAATCTTGATTTCGAGGCAAAAACTAGAGGTTACTATTTATGTGTCTGGCGCAACTATTAGTTGAGCCAGACATATGCACAGTAAAATAGTGCATGCACAGTGCCTGGAAAGTTGGCGGCCTGCGGGAGACCCACCTTAATGCTGGCGCAACTATTAGTTGCGCCAGGCCATTTCTGGGGAGAGATGGCTTGGCGCAACTAATAGTTGTGCCAAGCCCCTCCTATAACTGGCGCAACTATTAGTTGCACCAGGCCATTTTTGGGGAGAGATGGCTTGGCGCAACTAATAGTTGCGCCAAGCCCCTCCTATAACTGGCACAACTATTAGTTGCGCCAAATCCCTAAGGGGGTCTTTTATGAAATTACTATTTTGCCCTTCGGGTTTGGACCGCCGTATCTTTGCATACATAGCTCCGATTGGGGTGATTCTTAGCCCGTTGGAAAGTCAAGGACTTCTACTTTTTGATGATATTAGCTTCGATCATAGTAGAAGGTTATGGCTAGTCCTGATGCACCCCTCTTCACTCGTTGCTCAGGTAAGCTAGGTTTAGGTCCGGAATGGGTTATAAGGGTCAGGATTGGTTTCTAAAGGTTCGAAGTAAATTCTAAGGGATTTGGGATGATTCCTAAGGTTTGGGAAGGTTTCTAAGGGTACCATACATACCATCAAAAGCTCGAAAGTGCGCCTCTCTCGAAATGTGTTTCGATCGGGCCTTAGGCCAAATTTGGGCATCTACAGATGCCCCTCTTTGGTATCCGATCACTAATGATCGAATGCCAAAGAAAAGAGACATCTGAAGAGGCCCAAGACATTACTGACGGGTCCACTGCATTCAGAACAAACTTCAAACATCAGATGAGTAACATGGTGAGAAAGTGAAAGCCCTGTATGTCGGGAAAAATGATCGTTTCTCAAGGTAATCGGTCCCTAAGCGCTTAGCGACATTACTAGGCATAACCGAGGTGGGACGAGTTACGAAAGCCCAATAGCTGAGAAAAATGGTTGCTTCTCGAGATGTTTTGAAAGAGTTTGATGCTCAAGGTTCATTCTGAATATAACAGCTTCATAAGTAAGGAGGGTGATCGACCCACATTCAAAGATAAGCGCAACGCAAGTATGCAAGGCTCCATAGTTTGTGTCCAATCAGGTGAGGCATTGACCGCCTCATCTGACTGGTCAGGGGTGCCCCTACTTGAAGTAGGGTTCGAGGTCCTTGGGCGAACCCATTGATCCTGAAATTTATTTAGCACGACTACCCGAGTGGAGCGAACAGATGCCGCAATGCTTTTTGGGAGTATGTGCCATTTTTTCAACATGCCCCGGATCATCGTGACCCAGAGTATCCAACCTTAAATAATACAGAGTAGATCGGGCCAAAATCAAGTGCTAGTCTCTGCTGATAATGATCTTACAACTTAATTAACTATGCATAAATATGCACCCATTAGGGGCGATAAGCAATAAAGGTGATGGAAGTCTCGACCCAGAACCCGTCCAGGTATAATTTACGAGAACAAACGACCATCCTAGGGATACCCAAACACAAGGCGTATACTTTACAAGGATACCGTGTCGATAAAGGTTTTAAGCCTGCGAAAATAAAGGGAAATGAACCCTTCTGCATGCATGTTTACACATAGTTTGATTAATGTGTAGTTTTATTTTCAAAAGGTTGGTTTCAACCAACGATTGACCTTTTTCTGAGGAATCTGAAGCTCAAGATACTAGAGTTCACATGAATCCAAAAATGGAGCACTCAACGCAAAGATTTAGTAGTGGAGTGGACTCAATCGAAACATTGACTATTTGACCGGGATTGACACCGTTGCTCCTACTTTGAAGTAGGATCCAAAGATCTAAGGCGAACCTTAGACTTAGGACATTAATATAGCACAGTTGCATTGTCGATAAAATATTTATATTTTACCGCATCAGAACATGCATGTGCGTCCAATCATATGAGGTATAGACCACCTCATTTAACTGGGCACCGGTGTCCCTGCTTGAAGCAGGACTCGAGGTCTCTGGGTGGACCCATTGATCCTAAGGTTTATCTAGCTCGACTACTCGAGCGGAGTGAATAGATGTTGCAACGCTTTTGGGGAGTACGTGCACACGTTTTTTTTTTTTGTTATTTTATGTGAGAATCTTTTTGACTTTTTATGTTTATCATTTTATGTGATTTTTTTTAGATTTTAAGTTATTATTTCATGTGATTTTATTACTTTATTACTTCTATTTATGCGAATTATTTTTTAGATTTTCTTAATATATATGTTTTTTTTGTGGATTTTCAGATTTTTAAGTTATCATTTTATGTGATCATTTTATGAGATTGTTTTGGTTTTTTTTAGAACTATTATTTTATGTGAATTATCCTATCTTTTTATGTGGGTTATTTTATTATTTTTGGCTTTTTCTGTAGGGAGTTTTTTCATCATTTTTTGCACTTTTTCACATTTTATTATTATTATTTTTTTTTATGTAGGATCGAGATGCCTATTGCTCTTGGTCCATTTTATTCTTAGCACGACTTCCCGGAAAGTCGAATGAGGATCATCACACTGTTTGGGAGCACGTGCGTCTGTCGGGGGAAACAAAACAAAGAGAGGGGATACCGGGTTATGTATCTGACCCGCACCAGGCCCAAAGACCTGAGCCCTAAGTGGCTGGTGCAACTATTAGTTGCGCTAAGCCAAAAGAGGCCCTAAAATTGCCTTGCGCAACTAATAGTTGCGCCAGGCCTGGCTGGGTTTCATTTTTAAGCAGCTCGAGTTTGGGCAGAAAGGGCACATTTTTGAAAAATTTTCTCCCCCTCTCTTCAAAATCGAAAATTGGCCTCCCCTAGGGTTCCTTTGCATTGCTTCTACATGTGCCTTATTGCCGGCATTCGCCCGTGCCGATTAATCGCTCATATCACGCTAGATCAATGACCCCATTTTCTCCAAAAGGTAACTAATAGTTGCGCCAGGCCTGGCTGGGTTTCGTTTTTAAGCAGCCCGAGTTTGGGCAGCAAGGGCTCATTTTTGAAAAAATTTCTCCCCCTCTCTTCAAAATCGAAAATCGGCCTCCCTTAGGGTTCCTTTACATTGCTTCTACATGTGCCTCATTGCCGGCATTCGCCCGCGCCGATTAATCGCTCGCATCGCGCTAGATCAATGACCCCATTTTCTCCAAAAGGTAACTATTTAAACCCATCCTTTTTTCTTTTCTTGGTTTTTCCTTGCAAATATGATCATGATCTTGCATAATAAATGATTTATTTTTCATTGTGAATATGTTTATTGATTATGTGTTGATGATTTTTGTGAATAATGCCCTCTTTATGTTTATTGATTATATATATATATTTATGTGCTTCCCTTTCTCTTTTTTTTGTTGTTTTTATTTGTATATGTATAAGAAAGGGGTTTTTTATTCTTGTTTTTGCATTTTTGTTGTTGTTTTTGTTTTTGTTTTGTTTTGTTTTTATTTATTTTTTGGAACATGAAGTGAGGACTTTTTTTTTTTTTTTTCGTTAGGTAATTAGGAGAAAAAGGATTTTTGGTTTCTATTTTTTTGAAAACTAATTAAGGAAGATGATTTTTGATTTCTAGCCCCCTTTTTTTTGTGAAAGATAACTAAGGGAAATGATTTTTGATTTCTATTAAATTTATTTAAGGAAATAGATTTGATTGTTTGAAAATTAACTAAGGCATGGATTTATTATCTATTTTTTGTGTTGGTGTCTCTCTCTTTTTTTTAATGGGCATAATAATAACAATCAGGGCCCCCCCGGTGTTTCTTCTTTTTTATTTTGCTTTTTATGAACATAACAGAAGGACTCTTTTTTTTGGGTCTCTTTTCCCCCTTTTTTTTGTTTTTAAGGACATAGTGGAATGATGATTTTTTTGTGTTTTTCTAAACACATATAAAAAGGACTTCTTCTCTTTTTTTTAGATTTTGATTTTTAGAAGCCTGAAGAACTGATGATTTTCTTTTAACTTTTGTTTTTCTTGAACGTAAACTAAATATTTTCTTTGGAAGCATGATGAAATGATTTTTTTTGTTTTATTTTAACTTGCTTTGTTTGTTTTTTTTTTTTTTTTTTAAGATAGGAAGGGAAAATTTTTGTTAATTTTTTTTTGAAGTTAAAAAGGAAGGAATTTTTTTGTATTTTCATTAAAAAGGGATTTTTTTTTTTGTTGTTTATGTGTGTATCTTTGTTTATAATAGAAAAAAGGTGAGCATACTTACCTCCCCTTGCCCTGTAACACAAAAACGGCTCTTTATCACTGATCTGCTTTAATGGGATTGCTTTCTATTGCCCCAGAATGTCTGGCGACGATGAGTATGTTCCCTAGGATGGCCATGAGGAGGGGCCTGAGATAGTCTATGGTCCGCGGGGGGAGCAGTTCTTTTGGATAGAGCGGAAAGCGGGCCCTTGGCTCGAAATGCAGGGCGAGGCCGCTCGAGTCGGCCTCCTACATCAACAATAAATCCACATATCGAACCTTGGCATAGCGGGCAAGGTAAAAGATAGGTCCAATTTTTCTTAGTGCATTTTTGCTCCCTTGCCATGATCTGATGTATTTTCTTTCTGGATGCAGGACCTGCCCTCTATTGTTATCCACAGGGGGTGGATGGATTTTGATGACTTCTACCTCTATGTCCCCCCCTCGTGGTGAAGTTCTTACTGGCGCAGGTGGGTTTTGGGGAGTTTCTATCCTGGTCGCCTATGAGAGCCGACGCGGCGTACCTGAAGGCGTTGATCGAGTGGTTTCGCCCCGAGACTATGACCTTCCATATGCCGTATGCTGAGATGACCATGATGCCCATTGATTGGGCGATGATTACGGGTATTAGGATGGGGGGACATACCGATAGCTGGCCTCGCGGTGCCAAGCAGAGAGGGCATCATCTGATTGATAGGAGCCTATCCCCCTCGTAGGCAGATGCATGGAACTGAATTTAAGATGACCTGGTTATCTAGCCTCTTTGTGGCCGATGAGTTGGTGGATCTAGGGCAGCCAGGTAGGGTGCTTTACATTACGCCCGAGCGGGCGATCATCCTGGCCCGCATCACTCTCCTGCTTCTGCTGGGCAAGACCCTCTTTACCAATACGAGCGGCGGTCGGGTCAGCTTGGCATTGCTGAGCATAATGGACAACTGGGGCGACGTCCACAGGTATGACTGGGGTGGAGCCAGGTATGCATGGTTGATGTATAACTTAGCTCAGGTTACCATCAGGGATTCCAAATCGATTGTCAGTTTTTGGGAGGCATTGGAGGTAATCCCCAACCCTTTTGCTTTCGTCAGTTTTATTTGGATGATCTCTATATACCACTAACTTGCTCTTTTGTATAGTGCTCTCCTTAGGTATGAGGGTATCACCATTTTCATCTCGGGCGCCCGCTTCTCCACTCGGATGCACTTACCTACCCTCTTCTTAGCAACTGGAACCATGCCCTGCATCGCGATGAGGGCCTAAAGCACCTAGAGATGGGCTTGGAGTCCCAACTTGACCTGATGGTGCCTGAGCAGGTAAATCCCTCTGTTTATTTCAGCTCAAAAATTCTCCCTGATTGGTTATGTTGCCTGTTTGATTGATTAGCCACCTCTTGACTTGGACAGATCCTCCATGATCCGTACCTCAACTATGCCTTCTGGGACTGGGTAGCCGTAGGTCCATTGCGCCTTTTCAATGACCGCCCCGTTGTTTTCTTTTATGGGGGTGGGCGAGGGTTTACTATTTGGGGGAGCAGGTGGTGCACCAGCATCAGGGTTATCATGCCATACCCGTGGACCCTCCTGTCGATGTTTTGGACCCTATTGGCAGCGTTGAGGAACTTGCAGGTCTCCCTATCAATGCCCTTTTCATGCCCGGAGATTACCACATATGGCACGAGTGCTTGCCGTATCGGTTCCTCTTGCCACGCTTCGTCCTTAGTGCTAACTTTCTTGCATTTGGCAGCCCACGTGAGTAGGTGACTCCCTTTTTCCTTTTTCGGAACAGTCCCCCCCTTTGTTTTAATTTGGCCTTTGTTCTTTCTAAGCGGATTTTTATTTTGTTCACAATTTGCTCAGAGGGATGACTTGGATAATGAAGGCGGGATGGGTACAACTGATACCTCAGGGGTAGATCCTTCAGGTGTCGGCCCCCTGGTGCGGGTCGCTCGGGCGAGGTTTCTTCTGGCACTGGTCCATCGGGTATCTCTCATGCTGGTGCCCCTGGTGGTGATCTGACCATGGTTTACGGGACCTTTCGACGTGTTGATGATAGCTTTCTTTCGAGCCTATGTGCTGATGTGGACAAGCAGGCGCGCATCTCTGCTGAAGCAGCCCGGTTCCCTCCTCCTGAGGTGATTCTCGGCTCCTTTGTATGTGTCTCGCGGCTGCCCTGGTAATTGATATCCTATCCTTCTGAATGTAGGACTTTGCCTCAGCTATGGAGTATGCGGAGTATCATCGTAACATCTTAGGGCTTCGGAAGGTGGAGATAGTGAGTATCCAGCTGCTCAGTTTTTCTTAATGGTTCTATTTCCCTTGGTTCCTTGATCGATCCTGATATTCGATTTTGGTTATGACTTGCAGTGTGCACGTGCCGAGGAGTCGCGATGTTGCTTAGCAGGATTTCCCAGGCATGGTATCGGGTGGGAGATATGCGGACTTATATGGGCTCCTCCCATTGACGAAAGAAGTCGAAGGGTTCCAGCAAAGATTAGGCCCCAGTTACTGCATTTTTGAACATTTCAAACATTTTAGCACTTTTTTTAGACAATTTTATTGGAATTTTTACAAAATTTTGTAAGAGATATTTGTGGCATTGGTTGGATGATTTTATGTTTGGACATGTTCAGTGTGTTTCTTTGATTACAATGTTATCTCTTTCTTGCATATGTCCGATTGTTCGTAGGAAGATCTTTGATGATTGCTTGTAAAAGTGGCCCTTGATGCCGCATGCCTTGGTGCGGGCTCCTCCTGCACAAGAGTCAAACCAATGTTAATGTTAGATGCCCTTTTAATTCTTGGGTGCAACTATTTTCATAAAGCAGGTAAATTAGGTCAGTGGTCTAAGGGGGTCAACAAAGGCCCTCAAAAATTCCCAAAAATTCAGAAGAAATGCATGGGGGTGGGATATTGTGTTGGCACAACTATTAGTTGTGCCAGGCTTAATTTGGGACATATTGTACTGGCGAGCAGTGGGTACTTATATACCCGAGCCAGTCTAAATTCCCTCTCTTTCCTGTTTGGCTTGGTCTTTTTGATTGATTTCTTTTCCCCTTGCTTTTCCAAGGGCTGGTCCATCAATATACATTGTTTTCTATATCTTTGAAAGATCTTTGTACGTCTATGGACCCGCTTTTCAGCCCTCCCTTACATGGAGGGCTCGGAACCAATTTACTCATTCCTTTGGGCTTGAGGCCTAATTTTCTTAAAACTTGGCTTCGGAGCCTGAATGAGAGCGAACTCGCTGAGCTTGAGAGGCTTGGCCTATCATGCCTTCCCTTCTTCCTCGAGGTTCTTCCATGGTGGGACCTACTTCATGCGGCCACTTCTTTTTGGGATGCAAACGCCCATGTGTTCCGTTTTGGGGAGAGGGAGCTAACTCCAACCCTTGAGGAGCTATCCAATTTATCCGGCTTGAAGCTTCACAGAAGCCTCACAAGAGTCAAGCCAAAGTCAGGCTACTCTAAATCCGTTCACCTCACCCTTGGCTTGAAGAAATTTGAATACGAGAAAAATCTCGTTGGGGGGTCCACAAGGTGTTCAGTCAAATTCCCCAAAGAACTTTTTGGCGATGAAAGCCTTCAAAAATTGCCAATTAGGAACATCTTCAATGTGAAAGCCTTCGCTCTTAGTCTCATTTCGGAAGCCCTTTTCTTTAATGGGGGAGAAAGCTTCTCTTTGGCTCTTTGTGACGTCTTGCTCGAGTTGATAGAGGGCCAATCAGTGATGCATTTGGTCCTTGCCGAACTGTATTGATGCCTTGATGCATTTACTCTGGGTAAGGTGGAGAGCCTCAGGAGATGTCCTTTACTGCTTCAAGTCTGGTTAGATGAGCATCTCGCCATCTTGGGACCCATGCCTTATTTTTATATTGCCCGAGGTGAGGCAGCTCGATGCTTTTCAGGTAGATGCCACTTTCTTCCGTAGGGTGATTTGTCAGCTATAAAGTTTTGGAGGCTTCCTTGGTTAGACCAGACCTTTCCAGTAGTTCGTTCCAGAGACCATGAGGACATTACCCTTCTAGGATTGACTAGCAGCACCTTCTACTTCCCATTCCGGGTGTTGCGTCAATTCGGCTGCTCTCAGTAGGTGCCTTGTGAGGCAAAACACCCTCTATGTGACTTGATCTTTTCTAAAGGGTCCTCCAGGGACGTGAATTGGATTGCTGCTCTTTGGGAGACGCACATGTCGATGTGTGTGATATGGGCAGGAGATTCACGATCTTCCCCAAGTATGAGGCACGACTATCACCGAGCGACCTTTCCTCGATCATCATCCGTTAAGACGGAGAGCGTGGATATGGGAGGCCCCTGGCCGAAGAAAGAGACGGTGCTTCGAGCTTGCATCAAGCTGTTGGTTGATGAGAAGAGGGTCCTGCAAGCGCTTTTAGCCCAAGAAAAAGTTAGAGCCGAGATAGCAGAGAGCGAGGTCCTCTGTCTAAAAGGATCCTTGAGTGTTGCCTTTGGAGCCGCTGATACTTCTCGGAAGAGGTATAAGAGTTTGCATGGTCGTTGGTTGACCGAGCAGAATGATTGGGAGGATGCTTTTCGTGCTAAGATTAGCACCTTGAAGCATGAGCTGGGCCGTTGATTCTTTCACATATAACTTTTTGCATAGATCAGATACACAGAAAAGGGGTGTAAGAAACCCCTTTACAGATACATATTTTTTGGTAAACACATTTTCTTTATGTTTTTATTTATTTTGTTTTTTATAAAAAAAGAAAAGAAAGAAAGCTAGACATCACACCGGCTATTTTTTGGGATGTGGTGTAAGCAGTGCATTTGTAAAGAAAAGGGAAATCTATTATATTTACACAGACTTTTTTTTGTTGTTCCTTTGTTTTCCTCTCTCTCTTTTTTTTTGACGTCTTATCTGTGAGATGAAGTAACAGGTCCCATTTTGAGCATAGTCAAACCCGTTCATGTGATTGGACCAGTGAGGTTCAGCAATTTTACCAAGGTCGAAACATCAATCCCTTTGGATCGATTCAAGCCTTTCTCCTTGCCTTGAGTCATGCGGTCGACGAGGCAGCTTCACAAAGACAATTCTGGTTAGGACCTGATTCGAGTTAACCAAGAGGGTTAACTTGAATCAGGGAGAGTAACCAAGAGGGTTCCTCCAGCATCAATCTACTTAATCAGTTCAAACCTTTTTTTTTTTTTTTTCTTTTTAGTCCTTCAATCCTCTTTTACTCACACCGCTCAAGGTGGGTTCGTCGTGCCTGTTTTTGCCCTCTTTTTATCCGTGGTGCCCTTTCGGGTTTTTACCACGTCCATGGGTTTAGCTCTCGTACCGCAAGCGCCCTTTTGGGTTTTCACCTGGTTTGCACAAACTCGTTGTTTTTACTCGTAGCGCCCTTTCGAGTTTTCACCACGTCCATCTTACTTTGAGCTTGTATTTTTTATTTTATTTTTCTTTTTATTTCTTTCATCATTTGTTTTTTTAAAGCCACGACATAGATTCCATCATAGCCAGCCGGAAGGGGCTCTAGTGTCGTCTCACCATTCGGCTAGTGTTGACTTAACAGATACTATGACTGCTTGCGAACCTAAAAAAGAGGGCTTTCTTCAGGGTGTAGCTTGGCCGTGGGTTAGGTTAGGATTTGAAGGTATGCTGGGTTAAAAGGGTTTCCTTGATGTGGCTCCAGTTTTCTTTACAACATACTTTTTTCCTTGGGGGACCTTACTGTACACGCCCCATGATTCTTCTATATATTTTTTTTCTTTTTCCTTCATCTTATTTCAGGCAATCTCTTTTTGAGGTTTTGCTTTTTTGATTTTTTTTGGATTTTAATGGTAACTTTAATTCCCTTTTTTGTATATGTACACACTTTTTCTCTTTTCGGGGATGGGGTTTATTGAAGAAAGGCCCAGGCTCGAATGGAGTAGCAAAGGATATTATCATTTTTAGAGATACTTTTTGGCTACTGTGCTTGGAATGATGGCCTCTTTTGAGTGGTTCTTAAGAAGTCACGTATCTGTTTTACCAAGACTTACCTTGTCGTGATAGACTAAGAGTAGAACTGTCGGACGTATCCAGCATTGATGGGCTCAGGAAGATGATCTCCATCCGTGGTGGCGAGGCAGATGGCCTATCCTGGTAGCACCTCTCGAACGACATAAGGTCCTTCCCAGTTCGGCTTGAATTTTCCTCTCGGATCAGCGAGGAGGGATGGGAAGATCTTCTTCAACACGGTGTCTCCTACCTTTAGATCTCAACCGCGAACACATTTATTGTAAGCGCGTGTGATTTGCTCCTAGTAGACTTGAGTGTGACACAAGGCTAGGAGTCTCTTCTCATCTAGTAGGTTCAACTATTCAAAGCAAGATTTCTCTCTCCCTGCCTCGGGTAAGCTTGATTCCATGAGGATTTGGAGCGAGAGTACTTCAACCTCTACCGGTAGGACAACCTCAGTTCCATACACAAGAGAGAATGGTGTTGCTCCCGTAGCAGTACAGATTGATGTTCTGTAGGCCCACAAAGCGAACAACAACATTTTACTCCAATCTCAGTAAGTGACGACCATTTTCTCGAGGATGCGGATGACCGTCTTGTTTGCAGCTTCCACGGCTCCATTACTTTGAGGCCGATAAGGGGACGAGCAATGGTGCTTGATCTTGTATTGCTAGCATAAGGCTCGAATGCACTTATTCGCAAAGTTTGTGCCGTTGTCCGTGATAATATCCTTGGGTACTCCAAACCGGCACACAATATTATTCTTGAGAAAATTCTCGATGTGACTGGTCATGATGTTGGCATATGATGCCGCTTCTACCCACGTGGTGAAGTATTTAATGGCGACGAGGATGAACCGATGTCCGTTGGTTGCTTTCGAATTAATCATTCCGACGATGTCAAGGCCCCAGGTAGCAAAAGGTCAAGGAGTGGTCATGCAGTGAAGATCGATGGTAGGAACATGTATCAGACTGGAGTGTTCCTGATACTTTGTAGGATTTCTGAACATGTTTGCAGCAATCTGATTCCATTGTGGTCGAAAAGTGTCCCTACCGCAGAATTTTCTTGGCGAGCATATGATCGTTGACATGGGCACTGCATACTCCCTCGTGAATCTCCTTCATAATATTGATCACTTCACTTTCTTTAAGGCACCTGAGCAAAGGATCACTTGTAAAGGCACTCCCCACAAATGACGTAGCCTGCTGCTAACCGTTGAATGGTTCGTCGGTCCGTTTTAGACGTACCCTCAAGGAAGGTTAGTGTCTCGAGGAAATTCTTGATATCTGAGAACTAAGGTAGCTCATCATCAGGCTTTGTAGGTTCCTCAATCTGGAGGCAGAAGGTCGGCTCATTCATCTGCTCGATCATGATTGGCTTCAGCTCAACGCCATATGGGATTTCTATCAATGATGCCAACGTTGCTAGTGCATTGGCAAAGCGATTCCTTATCCGGGGGACATATGAGAATGTCACATCTTTGAAGCAAGCTATCAGATCCTCAAGGTGCTCATGGTAAGGGATCAGTTTCTCGTCTTTCGTCTTCCAGTCACCATTCATCTAACATATGATAAACTATAAATCGCCAAACACTCGAAGGTGAGTTACATTCAGATCGAGAGCAGCCTGCAGGCCTGCTGCATAAGCTTTATACTCGACTATGTTTTTCATGTAAGAGAAGTTGAGCTTGATGGAGACTGGTACATGGGATCCTTTTGGTGAAATCAGAATGGCGCCAACTCCCTTACCCTCGGCATTGGATACCTCGTCAAAGTGCATTACCCATGATTCTTTTGCTTCCTTAGTATCGTCTTCCGTCATGAAAAGGATGTCCTCATTGGGGAACTCAGTTCTCAAAGGTTCATAATCTGGCAAAGGATTGTCAACAAGATGATCGGCGAGTGTCTGCCCCTTGATCGACTTCTGAGTGACGTAGGTGATGTCAAACTCAGATAACAGGAGCCGCCATCGTGCAGTCCGCCTAGTGAGAGCCGGCTTCTCGAACAGGTACTTCAACGGGTCCATTTGAGCCAACAGTAGAACGGCTTGAGATAGCAAGTAATGGCAGGGCCTCTGAGTAGCTCACACAAGAGCTAGACATGCTTTCTTCAGATGAGAATAGCGCGTCTCATAATCAGTGAACTTCTTACTCAAATAGTAAATGGCCTGCTCTCTTCTTCCCGTCTAGTCATGCTGCCCTAAGATGCATCCCATCGAAACTTCTGTCGTGGAGAGATACATTAAGAGTGGTCTTCCCGGCTCAGGTGGTACCAAAATAGGTGGATTAAGGAGGTAGCCTTCAATTTTATCGAATGCTGTCTGACAATCGTCGTTCCATTCAACGAGCGAGTTCTTTCGAAATAGCTTAAAGATCAGCGTGCAGATTGGAGTTAGCTGTGTAATAAATCGACTAATATATTGTATTCTACCCAAGAACCCCTCTAACTTATTTCTCACTAGATGGTGGTGGCATTTTGGTGATACCTTTGACTTTGACTGGGTCGACCTTGATCCCTCTCCTACTGACAATGAATCCTAACAATTTTTCAGACATAGCGCCAAAAGTGCACTTCTGTGGATTGAGACATAACCTGTACTTTCTTAGCCTCTCAAACAACTTTTGAAGGTTTACCAAGTGATCGTTTCATTCCGGTGACTTGGCTATCATATCATTGACATATAGTTCAATCTCTTGGTGCATCATGTCATGAAACAGTGCGGACATAGCTCTCTAGTACGTTACACCGACATTCTTCAGTCCAAATGGCATGACTCTGTAGCAAAAGGTTCCCCAAGGAGTGATGAACGCAGTCTTCTCTTGATCTACCTCTGCCATCTTTATCTGATTGTATCTTGAGAATCCGTCCATAAAAGATAGCATCCCGTGCTTAGCAGTGTTATCGACTAAGACGTCGATGTGAGGCAAGGGGAAATCGTCCTTCGGGCTCGCTTTGTTCAAATTATGAAAATCAATATACATGCGGACCTTTCCATCTTTCTTTAGCATAGGTACAATATTAGCTAGCCACTACGGGTATTTGGATACCATGAGAAACCCCGCGTCATATTGGTTGATGACCTCGTCCTTGACTTTCAGCATCCACTCGGGTCGGAGACATCTTAGCTTCTGCAGAATCGGCTTCATATCAGGGTAGAGAGGCAGCTCATGCTCGACCAAATCGGTGTCCAGACTAGGCATGTCCTCGTACGACCAGGTAAAAATGTCTTGGTATGACCGAAGGAAGTTGATCATACTTTTTCTTTCTTCAGGAGATAGCAACGTTCTGATTTTGGTAATTTGGGGAATGTCCTCAGTCCCTAGATTAACATCTTCCATTTCTTCGACGATGGGAGTAGGGCCATGCTCAAATTCAATAAACCGATCAAGGAGCTCATTGGGGAGCTCCTCCGAAGGGATATCCTCGTCCAGACTTGTAACTCCTACCACTTCTTGTATTTCTACAGGAAAGGAGTCGATTTTATGTGGGACAGGTATTTTGATTAAGGCATCCTTTGTGGGACTTTATCTGAAATTTTAAATGACAATATTTTGGACTTTATATTTTTTTTATGTTTTTGTAATTTTTATTTTCTTCAATGTTTTTGAGTTTTTGTATTTTTTTAATATTTTGAGATTTTTATTTTCTTCAGAGACGGACCCTTGGCAACACGAGTCTATGTATATACAAGGTATTGCCTGCCAAGGGCTTATCTCACTTTTTATAGGTTACTTTTTTTTGGGAAACAGGTGCTAAATGTTAGGCCACTCCCCGCTTCCAGGGTTTGAGGCAAAGATGCCCAATTGCGTACCTGAGAGGCCGCTCCTTTATCTTTTGGATGGAGGGTGCTGACTGATATGACTCTTTTGAGTCAGCCTCCATCATGTTGATCCCCATTTCGTCTGAGATGATGCCCTCAAATGTTAGTATAATTTTATGGTGATTTACCACAGGGGGAGTTTGTTCAGGTACTGGCCGTCATTCCTCGAAGAGGGATAATGCGGTCAAGTCTATCTCTAGGCTGAGAAGGGTAATATGAGGATTGGTGGCATGAACCGATGCTGTAGGCTTCTGTAGGGTTAATCGAGTCTCCCCATTCCTGTCAATCTTTACAACCCTGACACTTTTGAATGAATTTCTGATATGAGGCCTGGGGCGGGGTTTTTCTTCTATGTGGATCCCCCTAGCTTTTGCAGTTGCAGTTGCACAAGCTTTCTCCTTAGCCTCTCTCACTTCTTCTTCCGTGGGCTTGTAACCTAACCCAAACTTGACGTTCTGACTACCCTTAGCTGTGACGGGCTCCTTCCTGCCTTCCAATCTGGGCCCAAGGCCCCTTCCCTTTTGATAGCCCCACTTTTGTGGCATGGCCACTACTGCTACCATTCCACCTCCGGTTCTTCGAATGATGCCCTCGATGGGCTCTGGGAGTATCGTCGACACCTCGTATTCGAAACTATAGAGGTCGACGTCCTCAATGGTGTGCAGTACATCTAGTACATTAGGTTTTTCAATGCTATTGGTGGCCTTTTCTTTCTCACTGTGCCTCTCACCAATGATTGTGATGATCTTGTGCCCAAACGTAAATTTGAGTTTTTGGTGCAATGTGGAGGGCATGGCTCCGACTTCGTGTAGTCGCGGGCACCCCAATAATAGATTAAATGAGGATTTAATGTTCATTACTTGAAACAATATGGAGAAGGTCATTGGCCCAATCAACAGCTCAAGGTTAACTTCTCCCATTATCTCTCTCTTGGTATTGTCAAAACCTCGAGCACTGGTTCTCGTAGGTCTCATCATGCATGGGTCTATCCTGATCTTTGTGGTGGTTCTTAATGGGCATATATTCAATGCAGACTTATTATCAATTAGAATCAAGGGGATTACCATATTTCTAGACTCAACAGTTATATTCAATGATTTCGAGTGGCTACCTCCTTCCTCTAGTAAGTCAGCATCAGAAAATGAAATGACATTTGAGGCCATCACTTGGCCAATTATCTGCCCGACTTCATCCGGGCTAACCTGAAGTGACACATGCACAATCTTTAATGCCCCCATTAATGCTTGGAAATGGAGTGAGGACGTCATTAACAGATCCCATACAGTAATATAGGCTGACATTCTTCTCAGCTGAGTCTCCAGTATATGTTCTCGACTCATTTTCTCGAAGGGGTTCACTGCGCTATCTTTCTTTCCTTCGGGTTGGGCTTGTACTACTGTCGGTGTCTCTGACTACTTTAAAATCTTCCCGAATCAGATCATGAAATCCATTGCCCCTTCTTTGTAGCTGCCAGCGTTGATATCGGTTTGTTCATAACTCAGCGGGACCTGATGAGGATCATAGGTAGGTCTCAAAATCTGGAATGGTATAACTGCTGGTGTCGGATGCACTTGCACTGCGGGCTCAGGAGGTCTAGGCAACACTTGATTTATTTTGGTGATAGCTGGTTGGGCGGCAAAATTGTGCCAAATGGGAGTGGTGAAGCTTGAGGGTGGTGGCACTGGTGGAGAAGGGGTGAAAATAGGCAATTGGTAGCTAACTAGTGCTGACAGGGGATTGGGGGTATGATGGGCTACCGGGTAGTGGACGGGGTGGTGGTGTATGGTTGGTATGCATTTATATGCACGTAATTGACAGGAGTGGGTGATGGAAAATAAATCCTAAGATCTAAGGATTCAGCTTGTGGAGTTGGGCTAGGAAAATAGTTTGATAAATTCATGGGTTCAATTACCCCAACATTTCTTTCTTCACAGTTCCTTAGAAATGGTGCCACATAGCTCTCTTGATCACTGATGTAATTGGACAGATCAAATTCAAATTCCTCCTCATATCCTTCTACCATCCCGATGGTGGGTCTGGGACCTGCTCCTAGGTAGGATGTGGGGGCAACGACACTTGGTGGATGTTTGCGTGCTAGTTTACTTGAGAAGGTGCTTGTGGAATGATTTTTTTTTGCGTCTATTAAATCTTGGATCGCGTGCTTTAATGGGAAGCAGCGATCAATTGGGTGAACCAGACCCTGATGGAAATTACAATGGGTATTGGGGTCATAATTCTTGGGGATCGGGTGAGGAGGAGGTTGTGGTTGATAAATAGTGACTAATCCCTTTTCCACTAACTAAGGTAAAAGTACACTCAATGATTGTCCCAGGGGTGTCAACACTCGGTCGTAACAGGCTCTCCTTTGCTCTGGAGTCATCTGCATTCCTTGACCATTCCTTGTTCTCTGTATCTGCTTAGTTATGATTGGTGCTAGCGGGGCCGCTTGAAATTGGAATAGAGTTATATTATTATTGGGCCTAGTGTTGGCGATGTTTTGGACATCAGCCCCAGTTCTCTTCTCATTTCTTTGTTCTGAGAATCTTCTAGCTCCACTGGGCCCCCCAAAAGCATTCCTACTTAGCCGCCCTTCTCTGATGGCGTCCTCACAGCGATTGGCGTTTCTTACCAAGTCAGTAAAGCAGGACTGCTGTTGGTACAAAAAGTTTGAGATCACTGGCAGAGTATTCTTTGAAAACATTTTGATCTGCTCATCGTTAGGTATCCTGTTTCTGACCTGAGCTGCTAGCGCTCTCCATCGCCCCAAATAGTCGCTAAAGGTCTCATTCGAGTTCTGCCTCAGACAGGCTAAGTCTGACTTACACAGCTCAATGTTTATATTGTAGACGTATTATTCTTGGAATAGGTGTCAAATCCTTCCATGTCTTCATCATAGATGATTCTAAAGATGTGAACCATCTCAAAGTCGGACCAGTCAAACTCTTTTGAAAGACCTTTATCAACAGTCTTTCGTCCCCTCCATATTAGCACATATCCCGATGTAGGACTTCAAATGTGCTATGGGATTGCCGGTGCCGTTGTATTTGTCGAAGGCCGACATCTTAAATTTGGGAGGCAAGGGGACCTCAGTGAACAAACACAAATCTATGAAGTCTGTGGCATGGATTTCAATACTACTCATTTTCATTAACTGCTTTTGTATTTTGTCCAACTGTTCTTTCAGCTGCTCTGATTCTTTAGATATGGGAGCTACTTTCTTGGCTGTCGGTTCAACTTCACTTTGGGCTACCAGGGAGTGTGAGATTATAGGAGGAGGGTTTAGGCGGGTCAATGCCCCAGCATAGGCTCCACTATTCCTAATCTCGTCCTCTTCATACTGCTGGTCGGCATAGTGTGCAGTGAGGGCGGAATTCTCTTGTTGGTGTTGCATGGGTTGGATGGGAATGGGATGAGTGGGGGTTGGGTGAGCCCATTGGGGATGAGGGAAAGTTTGTTGGGTGATGGGATAAGTGGAAGTTAGATTTTAGGGCGGGGCCTGATGAGGCCATTGATCATGGGGGAAAGTTTGAAGCTGACTTTGGGATGTAGGGGTATGGGTGAATTGGGCATGGCTTTGAGCTGGGTATGGGGGTTGTGAGTGGGTAAAATTTTGGAAGAATTGTGAAGGGTATTGGTGTGAGGTTTCAAGGTTTTAGGCTTGGGTTTGGGCTATGAAGCCTTGGAAGGGTTGGGCCATGAAGCCTTGGTCATGATAGGTTTGGGTCATGGGCTATTGATGGGTTTGGGCCATGGGAGCTTGATGGGTTTGGGCCATGGGCCCTTAGTCGGTCTGGGTCATGGGCCCTTGATGGGTCTAGCCCAGTGGGCCTTGATGGGTCTGGGCCATGAGCCCTTGGTGGGTCAGGCCCATTGGGCCTTAGTGGGTCTAGCCCAGCGGCCTTGATGGGTCTGGCCTAGTGGGCCTTGATGGGTTTGGGCCATGGGCCCTTTGTAGGTATGGATTATGGAGTTTTGGGCCATGAGGCCCTGAGACATGTGGGAAAAGGGGGCTTTGATGGTGTGGATGATGGGGGGTTGATGGGGGTCATGAGGGAATGAGGCATGGAGACTTGATAAGGTATGGGATGGATCCATGGATGTGTGGTGTGATGAGAGGGGATGCGTTGGGAGGCCTTCCACCTATTGTAGGCTTGGACCATTTCTTCCATCATGGCCATGGAAGGGGGATCAGATGGAGACGGGTTGTTTGAGGGGTAATGGGGTATAGATGGGATGGATGTGGGGGATAAATTAGGCATGGCCCCGGTAAAATCGAGCATGACCCAGGTAAGGGATGAGATATGGGGTGGATTGGAGGAATGAGGTGGGGCATTGGAAAGGGGGGTTGGTTGGGTATGTATGTGGATGATGAAGGGTAAAGTGTGGGTGTTTGGGAAAAATCGGGCATGGCCCCGGTAAAAATGGGCATGACCCGGGTAGATGGGGGAATGTGTGGGGGGTTGGATAAGGCGAAAGTGGTATATGTGAATGAGGGTGGATCGGATCTATAGGGGGAAGATGGGGAATGGGATATGGATGTGGATGGAAGGTGGGTTGATTTGGCATGAATGTGGATGGAAGGTGGGATGGGTTTGGCATGGATATGGGAGGGAAAATGGGCATGGTTTGGGAAAAAGATGGGGAATTGGGGGATGGATTTTGGATAACTTGGGAAGTGGTGGATGGAAATATAGGGCCACCAAAGGGGCCGGAAATGGCAAAGGGTGATTGGGTGAGGGGGATGGTGGCTAAAATTTCTCCCGAATGGGAATGAGTTGGAGAATGTGGCGGGGATGAATCGGGATCGGGTTGGGTATGGGTGCCTTGGATAAGGCTCGAAAACATTTCTCCTTCTTCTCGTACGGGATGATGGAGGGTAGGGTGATGCCATTGTGCCGGCACCACAAAGACTATATATTTTCTTAGTTTTTTTTTTTTTTTTTAGTTTTTTTGAATTTTTATAAGTGAAAACAAAGGTTTCGGGGCCTTGGAGTTCCCTTCTCGGGTGGCTTTTGTACCCTAATTTAGGACCCGCGGTGACGATTTCGAAGCACTTCAAAAGAATCAAAGGAAGACCTTTAATCTATTGAAGGCACGAAAATCGATGCAAACAACCCGATTCCCCAAAGTGAGTCAAAGAGAAGTCTCCTTCTTTTGACCGGCGGGGGCGTATTGGGTGTCAGAGATGGTGGGGCCTAAACAGAGGCACTAAGACACTAATCAGGGGACTCGGGATGTGGAAAAGGCCACAGAATCAGGTTGGATTGCTCAGAATAATATTGGAGCAACAAATACATGCGCCAGAGCAAAAATTCCTTAAATAAGGCTGGCGCAACAATTAGTTGCGCTAGTGTATTTTTGGGGATTTTTGCATTGGCGCAACTAATACTTACGCCAGGAAAAAGTGGGTTTCCAGAATTCTTGACAGCAGCTACTTCAGCCAGAATTAAGTCTCTTTTTGGCTTTTTTGTGGAAGCTGGGCTTCTGGGAACTGACCAATTTTTTAGTGAATCGTTCTCTCCTCATTGAACCTAGGGGTTTGAGTCCGATATAACTCGCTAATGCGCTCCCCAACAGGTTTTAAGCTTGTAGGAATAGGTGACCCATCCGGTATACCTCCGGTGCAAGCGCCTTCTTAGATACTAGGTGGGCTAGGACTTTTCTGGATCATCTCCACTAGGGGTTGCCGCCATACTAAGACCCGAGTGGTTGTATGTGTGCCTAAACCCAACCCTTTAAAAATCTATCTCGTAAAACAAATTGATTATGTTCCCTATCTTGGTTCAATTTTAATTTTTTTTTCAAAGGCTTTTTTTTTTTATGGAAGCTTTCTTTATTCAAAGATTGAGAGTGATGATCCCGTGCCGCCACTACGGGCCAGTGTCCACTGTTAGAATATGCTTGCACAAGTAGGCCCGCCAATCAGCTAAGGCACTTTAAATGACGGGAATTTAAAGAAAATTAAAAGATAATACACAAGTAGGCCCGCCAATCGGCTAAGGCACTAAAATGACGAAAAGTAAAAAAAATTAAAAGACAATGAGCATGTAGGCCTGCCAATCGGCTAAGGCTCATAAATGACGTAAAAGTAGGGATGAGTAAAATGACTTAATCGGAGGGGTGAGTAAAAAGAAAATAAAAAACAACAATAAAAGGTTAGTAAAATAAAAAATAAAGAGGCCAAGTTCAAGGGGAAGCTTACAAGCTAGTCCCTAGCAGAGTCGTCATCGATGCAACCGTGGGATTTTTGACGATCTCGTCGCGACGATGCACTCGCTAACAAAAATATATAGTCGCCACTTGGAGCTTTTGGTGTCCCGAGAAACCTAGATCATTTTTATAAGCACCTAAGTGCTACAAATATGACTATGAATTCGGTCCACACCAAAGGTTCTTGGGTAGGGGCTTCGGTTATCGATTGGGAAGGTGTTAGGTACCCAATCAACCCGCTTAACGCGATCTCTACTAATGGCCAAAATAAAAATAATATAAAAATAAAATAAAATAGCTTCCGCTTGCCCAAATGGGTTTTAAATCCTATTTGTGCCCCTTCGTTCCTACCAAAAATTCGGCGGCGTAACGACACAAATGGGAGGATGGAGGAATGACCGAGAAAGTAGAGGAATAGAGGGGATAGCAAGAGCTCTCAGGCCCTTGTTGCACCATTGAAAAGCCTTGCGTTGGCTTGCTTTGATGAGCTCTTGAAGGCTTGAATGGTGGAAAAAGGGGTTCTAACTTCTAAGGCTTGCTAGCTAAGAGGTAGAGAGGGAAGGCAAATGGATAGCACACACCTAACCTAGAGGCTTTTTTATGAAAAGTGAGGCTTGGAAGGAGGTTTATTAATTCTGAAATTTATATGAGCAATGGTGCACCAAAGGGAGAAAGATCTTCTCACTTTAAGCTCTTTCTCTCTTAGGTAATTTTCTCCACCTCTAATCCAAGGGGAGAGGAGTTCTATTTATAGGAAAAGGGTGGGTTAGGAGGCTACTTAGAGGCTAAGAAAGATTAGGAATTAGGTAATCTTGCATCTAAGATTTTCTAAGGTTTTTGGAGCCTTGAAATATGTGAAAAGGTGCTCCAATGGTGGATGATTGGATGAGGCTTTAAACCACTTAAGGGGTTGCACATAGTTAGTAAATGGGTGCAATAGAACTAGCAAAACACACCCCAAAGGTCAAGATGGTCAACAAACCAAACCCCAATCTTGATTTTCGAGGTAAAAAATAGAGGTTACTGTTCATACACCTGGTGCAACTATTTGTTGCTCCAGGCATATGCATAGTAAAATAGTGTATGCACAGTGCCTGGGAAGTTGGCTTCCCACGGGAGACCCACCTTAATGCTGGCGCAACTATTAGTTGTGCCAGGCCATTTCTGGGGAGAGATGGCTTGGTGCAACTAATAGTTGTACCAAGACCGTCCTATAACTGGTGCAACTATTAGTTGCACTAAGTCCCTAAGGGGGTCTTTCATAAAATTACTATTTTGCCCTTCAAGTTCGGACCGCCTTATCTTTGCATACACAGCTCCGATTGGGGTGATTCTTGGCCCATTGGAAAGCTGAGGACTTCTGGTTTTTGATGGTATCAGATTCAATTATAGTAGGTCACAGCTAGTCTCTATGCACCACTCTTTATTTATTACTCGGGTAAGCTAGGTTTAGGTCCGGAATGGGTTCTAAGAGTCAGGATTGGTTTCTAAAGGTTCGGAGTAAATTCTAAGAGATTTGAGATGATTCCTAAGGGTTTGGAAAGATTTCTAAGGGTACCATACATGCCATCAAAAGCTCAAAAGTGCGTCTCTCTGGAAATGTGTTTCGATCGAGCGTTGGACCAAATTTGGGTGTCTACAGCCTAGAGACTCGATTGCGCGCTCTAACTGGCGCGCACAATCGGATTATGCGCATTACCACCTGCGCGTAATTGGTCTAATTCAGACCTAGTCTCTAAGTTCTATGATCGCCCAAACTCTAGGATTAAGCACACTGTACATGGCTCTTAATCAGATTGTGCGCACTAAGCAAGACACACAATTAGTCTAATTAGACTAGGACTGGGACACTTGGCTGATCCAGTCAGCCGATCACTCACTAAGTCTGTGACCGACTCAAAGTGATTAAGCGCTTCCTTCAGAGCGTGTAATTCAATTATACGCACCCCACAGGGCGCGTAACTGAATTCGATCGGCTAATTACGTGCACCCCACAGGGCGCACAATTGCCTAAATACCTATAAATAGCCTTACGTCAACCCTCAACACATAATTTTCAACATCAATCTTCGAGTTTCGAACTCCTCACCCTCAAGCTTAGGATTTCGAGATTCCCCTCTACAGTGTTTAGCTTCAGGTAATTTTTTAGTTCTTAATTTTCAATTCTAGTTCTTAATTTTCTTCTAATTCTAGAGTCTAGTTCTTATGTTCTAGCTTTTAGTTCTTAAATTCTAGTCTTAGATCTTAGTTTTTAATCTCTGGTTCTAGTTCTTAGGTTCTAGAATCAGTTCCTTTTTTTAATTCTAGTTCTAGATTTAGGTCCCTTAGTACTTAATTCTAGATCTTAGATTTTAAATTTTAATCCAAATTTCTAGTTTTCTAGTTCTAGTCTTCAGTCTCTAGAACCAGCCCTTAAATTTCAGTCTTAAATTCAATCCTAAAATTTTGATTTTAGTTCTAAATCTCTAGTTTTAGATCTTAGATTCTAACTCTTAGATCAATTTTAATATTCTAGTTCTTAAATTCTAGTTCTAGAATTTTAGTTATAATTTTCAAGTCATAATTCTTAAAATCCTCAATTTTCAATCCATAAATTCAAAATCAATTTTTTTTTAATCTATATTATTTTCAAGGTAAACCCTAGTCAACCGATTTGCCCAAGGGAGTTTATGGAGGCTACCCGGGAACGGGGCAGATCCTCCTTAGCATAGCAGGCCAAACCCCCCCTTTTTAGTTTTTTAGTAAAATTAGTAATTAGAATTTTGGTATATTTACTGTAATTAGAGTTCTAATAGAATTAGTTTTTCTTAGTAGAATTAGTATATTTTGGCATTCCTGATAGAATTAGGAAAGTAGTTTCAATTCCAAAAGAGTAACATATCTGCATTCCTAGTATTATTAGGAGACTAATATTAATTAGACTTCTAGTCAGATTAGGAAAGTTAGTTAGTTATTAGTGAGGTTAAAGTACTTAAATTAAGTAAATTCCTATTATAATTAGGACATTAAATAAGTTAGACTTCCAATAGGATTAGGAAAAGGAGAATTATCTAATTTAGTTCGGTATTAGGAAAACTAGGTTAACTAAACTCTCAGCTGACCCAGTGCTATTGACGTCGGCCGGCCAACGATTCAGTAAAGAGAACAACCCATATCTCCACCCGTGTGATCAGTGACGTATTGCAGTGTCGATAAATATCTGCAGCTGGCGATCACAATCAATCAGATATTTTCGCTCTAGAATTTACCTTTTTTTCTTTAATATTTCTTATTCCATCACCGCCTTTGCCAGAGTCCACTCGGACCGAATTGGGCCACTCTTTCCGGGGATCGAAAGGGACTCAGAAAAAGTGTATACCAACATATTGGCGATCGCGATGGGATGTCTTATCACTAAAGTCGCCTCCATTTAGTTAATATTCTTTGTTGCATATAGTTTTTATTTCTTTTTTTTTCCTTCTTTCTTTTTCCTTTTTTTTTTTCCTTTTTATCCTGTCCATTTTCCTGCACACTCCCGAGATTTTCTTGAGGGTACATAGATATTTTTCAAATATTAGGGATGTCAGGGATATGGAGAATGAGGCCTGGTGACAA
This sequence comes from Chloranthus sessilifolius, assembly GCA_021018995.1. Classification (NCBI taxonomy): domain Eukaryota; kingdom Viridiplantae; phylum Streptophyta; class Magnoliopsida; order Chloranthales; family Chloranthaceae; genus Chloranthus; species Chloranthus sessilifolius. The sequence continues at coordinate 145,079,891 of CM037589.1, forward strand.
ACCATTATGGGAATACTATGATAATCCCTTATACGGCAAAGACTCGTCTCACCAGTCGGCTAGATACAACCCCAAAATCAACATGACCGGAAATGAGGAATCACCTCCCACTACCCCAAGCACGAGCAACAACAACAAAAGCGGAGCCGGCCAAAACTTCATTGCCCGACAACTCATGGAACTCAACGTCTAGAAGCTGCAAAAAGGAGAAGAGGCTGACGAATTATTTCAAAGCCTATCCGCTTTATACGAGGCCCTCAAGGATCGGTGAGAGCATGAAGAAAGAGAATGACAAGGGGAGGACAGGCCACCACCTACCCCAAGCACCATATCACTGCACGGATCGCTGATGAGGCGCACACTTCACACACTCTTTAGCAGCGATCACCAAGACAGGAGTTGCCTCCAGGCGACCAAGCAAGACACCATCGTAAAGGTAGAGGATCTCCCCAAGATACTAGACGAGTACATGGCTAAGAAGAGTCGCCCTAGCTTAGCATTTGGATTTGATAACTTCTATTGAGATTTCGAGTTTAACCTACCTGCGGGATTCAAACCCCCGAAGTTCAGTATGTACAATGGCACCGGGAACCCAAATCACCATTTGGCATTATTCTGCAACGATTGTCGACCTATCTGCGATAATCAAGGACTTCTTATACATTACTTCCAAAGATTGCTCGAAGGGGAAGCCCTCGATTGGTTTGCCAGACTCCCACTTCCTAAAATCGACATATACAACAAATTGGTCAGACAATTCTTAGACCAGTATAAGCATCTGATACAGGAAGTTGTTAGTCTCAGTGACCTGATGACGACAAAATAAGAGCCTGAAGAAGACTTCATAGATTTTGTATCACGCTGGAAAAAGCTGGCAGCCTGCATGGGAAGTGATAAGTAGTGAAAAATACCATTTTTCACCCCTAAACACGAGCCTTGAAAGACCCTTGAGAGGACTAAATAAGTGCTTTAGTGTTCATATTGCAGCTAACCAAAAAGACAGGTCCAAATCTGAAAACCATCCTAAAATGATCAAAAAGCTGACAACGCATGTCAAACTCAAAGAGGGAGTGAAGAAATAGCCTCAGCAATGGCTAAAAAGGTCCTAAAAGAGCAAGAAAAGACCTGAAGAAGAAGAAGGATCCATTCGCAAAGAAGAATGGAAGCTAAAGTTCAATTCGCAAAGAACTTCTACTATTCGCAAAGAACTTTGAACTTTGCGAAAAGAAGAAAACACTTTGCGAAAAGAAGAGAAGTCCTTTGCGAAAAGATCTCCGAAGCCAAAATGCTTTAAAAAGATCTCCTGAAGCCAAAATGCTTTGAAAAGAGCTCGAGCCAAACTACTTTGCGAAAAAGCCCTTAAACTATGCGAAATGGCAATTTGGTACCGTCCAAGGGTATTTCAGAAACTTTGCACGCCCCAATGCGCTCTTAAAACCCAAGGACATTAGGAAGATTCGAGCACGAACGAAAGGCATATTCCATCCCATGTGAACACCCAAAGATGAAATTACTTTGGGAACTTCTAGAAGCTCAAACAGATTTTTGAATTACATAATGTAATTGATGCCTCTATTTCACGATTGGTGAACCAGATCATGCATTTCGATTGGCGTAAGATCCGGATCCCGGTGCTCGACTCCTATTGGTTGATACAGATCTATCCAATTCGATTGGTTGATACACATCCGAGTGGCTTAGGGAAAACTATAAATAGACGAACCATTTGCCCAATTTGGGTATCCAGATTTTAGAGTTTTCATCTCTGCTTTCCCTCATTCCTACGATAGCTTATCCGAACCCCCTATAATCCCTTCTTGTAGTTTACCTTTGAGAGCCATTGTGAGTGATTTGTACGCCCAAGTTCGGATTCAAGGCGTAAGTCCGAGGGCTCTCGAGAAGCTCGTCAGTAAGTCCGAGGGCTCTCTAAAGCTCAGTAATTGTAATTTTGGATTTTAAAAGGTTGTCAGTAATTTGTGTCTTCTCCATTGAGTCATGTCGAGGGTTCAATGATCACCTTAGTGCATTAGACTTCTTTAGATTCACTCATCCGCATCCAACTTCCCTTAATTCATCATCCTGTGCGAATTAGCGTTGGTAACCTAATTCAAGCGCATTCTGATGTTCATGTTTACGAACTAAAGAATAGGCCATGACTAGTGAGATCTGTGACCATTTAAGTGGACAGATCACACCATAAGTCTAAACCTATTCCTTAATTCAATTTATTTCTCTTACATCTGTCTTGGTAGCCGAGATGAAGATTGAATCTGCTCTGTGGAAATCTGATTCTCCATTAAAATTCAGGCTAAAGTACATGAAGCTATTATTTCGCATTTGTCTTATTTTAAACATCTCCCCAACTCGGATCCGGATCATGTAGTTAGTTCTTTTCTTTATTTGCTTATAGTTAAATGTGACACAATCCAACACTCTCTTTTATCTATTCTTTATTTAGATAATTATAGAGCGGATCTGGAGGTTTATCTCTCGGTTTAGACAAACTTCTGGACGATCTTGAAATACTTACTTTTAAAACTTGCTACAAGGCCCCGATCTTGCAGCCGATGTTAGCTAATGTGCTGATATCCCTTTCATAAGTTAACATCCATATAATTTAGCATTCTTTAATTCTTTAATTATTGATTTATAATGCACATAATTTTGACACACTTGGAGCGACACTGGGAAGTTTGTTCTAAAATAGATAAACCTATGTTTATTTTCATTTATTTTAATTTTGCTTTAAACCACTTTGCATTCCAAGTGCTTGATTAAATGTCTACAGTTTTGTATAGAAAACTGCTTTTTCTAGCAGTAATTTTATTTTATTTATTTATTTTTTTTTTCCGAGTTTTTATTCTTTGCCTTCTAGTTATTTGAATAAATGCTGCCACTCTTTTGTCTTTTTGTCAAATTTGAGAGTTCTGAGTTTTTCTTTTATTTTGTCAATACTTGAATAAGGTAATCTTTGCAGTTTTGGATGTTTGCTGATTTGGAGCAGTCAACAAGGAGCATCTGGACCAAAGTGGAGCAGATCTGCTTGAGTTTGCATCCTTCTCCTTGGCATTCATTTTCTATTTTTAAATTCTTGAGAACGCAGCTCATTGTGGTTTAATGTTTGTTTTGATTATAATTTCTTGCTTTTGGGCAAGTGATTTTTTTTTTTACAAAACCAAATACAAAATAAAAGAAGATGAAAACACAAATAGAAAATCTCGAGTTGTTTCTCATTATTTTCAAGATAGTAAATAAGGGCTCTTGTTGAGCGTGATCAAAACAAGTAAAAAAAAAAAAAATTTATAAAAAAAATAAAATTATATACATATATAGATATCTTGATGGGTTGTTTTTCCATTTGCATCCACTTTTCCCATCCGGACTCCGAGATCATTTTTCTTTTTAGGAATCACGTGGGATAATGAGTAGTGGATCATAGGCTGTTTTGAATATTCAATGGACTCCGATTTTATTTTCCTTGAGATTTCTTCATCATAAATGGGTCTCATGTGTGAACCCCTGCTTTTAATATGTGCCCCATGCTTCATTTTTTTTTTTCATACACATCATCAACAAAGGGTCAATCTTATGAATCTTGCTTTTCAACGTATTCTGCTAATCATTTTTATAATCACTTAGATTCATAAGTATCTCAGGCTTTGGGGTTTGTTTCTTTGGGCTTTGGATACAACATCTAGCATTTGATTTTCTGTCTTACGAATTTTAGTTTCAAATTGCTTTTTAGATCGCTGATTTTTTTTCTTTCTTAGGTTAATGTGTCCTCGTTTTACTGATTTTCGTCATTTTTTATAGTTAGTTTATAACTTTGTTTTCCTATTTTGCATTCACAAATTCAGTTTTTGTATCAACACTTTTCTTTTTCTTTTTTTTAACTTTGTATTCAGTCCCTTACCTTGGTTTTACTGTTTCTCAGTTATTAGCACTAGTTTCCTTTCATTTACATAGTAATCCTTCTATTTGTTAGATTTTATTTAGCAGTTCTAGCGTTGTTTTGTTGATTTTTCTTACATTTGTATATCATGTTTTTCATTTCCTTGCTCATATCTTCAGTTTTATATTTTTATTTTCTGCTGCATATAGTTTAGATTTTTTCTGTTCTTAGTTTTTCTTTCTTCTTTTACCCTGCTGCCCCTAGTCTCTCATTATCTAGAACATTGAGGACAATGTTCATCTTAGGTTTGGGGTGTATGCATAAGTCCCGCTTAGGAATAGTTAACATAAGGGCAGCAGAATCACCTAAGTAATTAGGAAATGTATTAATTTACTTTAGAATCATGACAACTAGAAAATTTAAAATTCCTTTGCCAAATTTAGACATTCTAAACCTTGCGATATTCTACATTTCCATGATGATTACACCATAAAAACATCCGGTATCAAAGACGTAGTAAGTCAAAAGGAAGAGAAAAAGGTAAAGATATACTTAAAAGCTCAAGGAAAACCATAACCATAAGGTGAGAATTGAGCCCATATATTTTCCATCTCATGTTGAAGAGTGATGAGGCAATTTTTACGATTCAAAGGATTGAGAGGCATTAGATCCACTAGAAGTTAGGAAACTCCAAATTAAAACAAAGACACTCATGAAATCGAGGAAAAGATCAAGGCCTTCTTTGGACATTGAACCTATGAGAACCAACCAAGAAAAATCTGCCTGTTTGTACCCCATTTGAGTAAATCCTACAATTCTTCATCAAAATACTCAAAAGTACTTGCACTGAACCTATGGAACCAATTCAGCCTTCCCTCACTCGAGAATTCAGAGGAGGTAAAGGAGAAAGAAGCGAAGATGGACCATTTAAGGCAACATCAAGAAAATGAAGAGAAAATACCTCAAAAAGCAGGCAATATGGTGACCGAGAAAAGAAGAGACAAACAATGTAAAAAAGTTGCAAGCAAAAAGGCAAAAAGGGACCTTATGTTGAAAATGCAAGATCAAAGAAAGAACTGATCACTTGTGAATGTGAGAATCTCAAAAGAAGAAGAAAGAAGCTAAACTCAAAAGGTGGAGTCATGAACCATCTCCCGACTTCTGAGTTCTCAAATTCAAACCTCTGTTCAAACCGCCTTTCCTTGAAACTTCACTCCATAAGCCATACAAACAAACCTAGATTAAAAGCCCTTGTGATCCAAAGTTGAGTGAGCGTCATGTGGAGATAAGAAGTGACCTAATCTATGGTGAGGAGATGTCAATGATGCCATTGCCTAAGAATCATGCCTATGCTCATGCTTACGATCCATTTGGGAGATGTAATCGCTCTTGAGCTTGAGTGAAAATGAACCCCTCAACAAAAACAACGATGAGAGTATACCCGGTGAGTGTTTGGGTTGGAACTTGAGCACCTTAAGTATGACTTATAACCTAATTTTTATCCATAGGATGAGCTTCACGGCACATTTGTATGATTTTCTATGACTGTTCATGATTGGAAATATTGAAACATTCATGAGGTTTATAAATGTTTAAATTCTGTGCAAACAATAATCAAATTTTCTGTATCTTCATTGATTCATGAGTAACTAACCCTGCTCCTTGCTTGCTCATTTGATAATATTGCACTGATGGTAACTGTTTCATGGGGAAGTTTGTGAGTACCTTCACTGAAAACCCTCGGGAGACTTCACTCCTCCTCTAGGGATCACCTAGGGGTTTAAAAGGCTTGTTGCATATGCTAAATGCACTGCTTTCCTACAAAAGTGGCTCTTTACTTTGTTTTTTATGTTTCTTTGCTCAGGGACTAGCAAAGCTTAGGTTTGGGGGTGTGATAAGTAGTGAAAAATACCATTTTTCACCCCTAAACACGAGCCTTGAAAGACCCTTGAGAGGACTAAATAAGTGCTTTAGTGTTCATATTGTAGCTAACCAAAAAGACAGGTCCAAATCCGAAAACCATCCTAAAATGATCAAAAAGCTGACAACGCATGTCAAACTCAAAGAGGGAGTGAAGAAATAGCCTCAGCAATGGCTAAAAAGGTCCTAAAAGAGCAAGAAAAGACCTGAAGAAGAAGAAGGATCCATTCGCAAAGAAGAATGGAAGCTAAAGTTCAATTCGCAAAGAACTTCTACTATTCGCAAAGAACTTTGAACTTTGCGAAAAGAAGAAAACACTTTGCGAAAAGAAGAGAAGTCCTTTGCGAAAAGATCTCCTGAAGCCAAAATGCTTTGCGAAAAGATCTCCTGAAGCCAAAATGCTTTGCGAAAAGATCTCCTGAAGCCAAAATGCTTTGCGAAAAGATCTCCTGAAGCCAAAATGCTTTTGAAAAAGAGCTTCGAGCCAAACTACTTTGCAAAAAGCCCTTAAACTATGCGAAATGGCATGGGATTTGCTCGTCAAGGGTATTTCAGAAACTTTGCACGCTACCAATGCATCTTAAAACCCAAGGACATTAGGAAGATTACGAGCACGAACTAAAGGCATATTCCACCCCGTGTGAACACCCAAAGATGAAATAACTTGCCGGGAACTTCAAGAAGCTCAAACAGATTTTGAATTACATAGAATTGATGCCTCTGTTTCACGATTTGAACCGGATCAAGCATTTCGATTGGCGAACAGATCTGGATCACGGTGCTCGACTCCTATTGGTTGATCAGATCTATCCAATTACGATTGGTTGATACACATCCGAAATGGCTTAGGAAAACTATAAATAGACGAACCATTTGCCCAATTTGGGTATCCAGATTTTAGAGTTTTCATCTCTGTTTCCCTCATTCGGTCCGGATAGCTTATCCGAACCCCGTAATCCCTTCTTGTAGTTTACCTTTGAGAGCCATTGTGAGTGATTTATGCCCAAGTTCGATTCAAGATCAGAATGAGGGCTCTCTAAGAAGCTCGCATGTAAGTCCGAGGGCTCTTTAAGAAGTGCTCGTAATTGTAACGTTGGATTTTAAAAGGTTGTAATTTGTGTCTTCTCCATTGGAGTCATGTCGAGGGTTACGAATGTTCACCTTAGTGCATTAGACTTCTTTAGATTCACTCATCCGCATCCAACTTCCCTTAATTCATCATCCCATGCGAATTAGCGTTGGTAACCTAATTCAAGCGGCATTCTGATGATGTTCATGTTCGAACTAAAGAATAGGCCACTGACTAATGACGGATCTGTGACCATTTAAGTGATGATCACGACCATAAGTCTAAACCTATTCCTTAATTCGATTTATTTCTCTTACATCTGCCGGTAGCGGATGAAGATTGAATCTGCTCTGTGGAAATACAGATTCTCCATTAAAATTCAGAGGCTAAAGTACATGAAGCTATTATTTCTGCATTTGTCTTATTTTAAACATCTCCCCAACTCGGATCTGGATCATGTAGTTAGTTCTTTTCTTTATTTGCTTATAGTTAAATGTGACACAATCCAACACTCTCTTTTATCTATTCTTTATTTAGATAATTATAGAGCCAGATCTGGTAGCACAGATCTGGAGGTTTATCTCTTAGTTTAGACAAACTTCTCTGTGGACGATCTTGAAATACTTACTTTTAAAACTTGCTACAACTGGCCCTGATCTTGCAGGCCAGTGTTAGCCCCAATGTGCTGATATCCCTTTCATAAGTTAACATCCATATAATTTAGCATTCTTTAATTCTGTAATTATTGATTTATAATGCACATAATTTTGGCACACTTGGAGCGACAACAGGAAGTCAGATGAAGGAGAACGATGCAATCAACATTATCATCGATAATGTTAAAGAGCCCATCAGAAGTGCTCTCATCATAAGCGATTGCCCAGACTTCGCTACCCTTCACCTACGCGCTAGCTACATTCAACGACACATAAAAGGAGGAGACCTTGCTTTTTCAATGGTAGCATCAAAAGTCACTACCCCCAGTGATTTGAAGCCAAGAAATAACAAGAAAGGCTCCAACTCTGAGCAAGTTAACATGGTCGCCAATTAGGGTCAAGGCACCAAAAACGGAAATAACCAATCGAGGAACTCTGGTCAAGGTCAATACCAAAACCAAAATCAACAATGGTACCCTAATCAATACCAAAATGAAAACAATACCCTAACCAAAACTAGAATGTCTTTAGAAATCGACCAGTCAATAATCAAGGCTATAACAATGTGCCTCTGCCCCAAAACTTCAACCAGCAAATCCGAGGCCCCTATCAACCTAGACGTGATCACTATTATCCATTGCCAGACATCGTTCCCAACATCTTCCGCCTCCTTAGTGATCAAAACCTTATTCGTTTTCCACAAGAACGGCCATGCCCCTATTCCACTAACCTCGACTATACCAAGTTTTGTGCTTTCCATCGGTATGCAGGACACAATTTAGAGGACTGCTGGGTATTGCGAGACATGATCTATAACCTGAACGATAGAAACTAGATTGACTGGGAATCCCTCCAAAGTTCTACTCAAAATAACCAATAGCCTCCTCAAAACCTAGGGATTATTAATCTCCTACCTAATCACAACCAGGGATCAGCCGCCCATGTCACTACAGTGGATCCTCTGAGCCGATTCCCTTTTCATCCATCTACCCTCATCACCTGGATTGGCCCTTCAAATACCTATACCCATCTAGACAATTCTCCAAGGCCTCCCGTCATTCGACCACACCCTTCAACCTTCATAACTCGGATCGAACCACCAAATCCTCCACCATACCCTAACTTCACTCGGATTCAAGTCCAGTCCTTCAGAGCCCGAAGACCAACTCTTCGACCCACAGAACCTTCTATGCCACCTAACTTTGATACAACTCCGCATGGGTTCGAGCCCGAATACGAAGATCATGTCTTGCAGACTGTAGAACAGATCTTGACACTAGTCAATGACCTACTCAAGATACCTCCAATCAAAGACACGAGACCACTGAAGAGCATCAGCCAGATACGACACCGCAACAGGAGGAATCCATCAAGGAAGAGACGCTAATCTCCGCTTTCTTAGAAGAGGAGGATTATACTCAGTACCTTCTGCCCTGGAATGGCCTAGCTTCTTATGCCTTCCTTCTTCAAATTTTACTTCGTTCACAACAAGCACTGCAATGAGCTCTTCAACTTTCCAGGGTCAATAGCCCACATACCCAGTCCTCAAATCGGGAACTAATTACCTACCACTGCCATTCCCCCGGGAGAAGCAGAACGCTGGCACTCAGTCGTTGAAAAGAATAACGAGACAACACGAAGTGAACCTGCCTCCTCCACCGCATGTAATCCTGTCGCCACCGGCACCTGCACCTCAACCACCTCAGCCGAATGGGTACAGAGCCCACCGACCTGGCAAGGAACCTACCCTAGAAACAAGCCAGGAATTTGATCTTCTCTGACACATCGCAAAAGTACCAGCACAGATATCCATCCTTGAACTCATCAAGAAGTCACCGGAGCATCACTTACTACTCATAGAGACGCTGGACGAGACACATGTGAATGAAGATACAACCCTAGATCAGATGCAAGAGATCACTTTGGTTATGGCTCAACCACCAGCGCTCACCTTCATTGAAGCTGACATGCCTAAGGAGTCACTCCGGGGAAGTTTGACCCCTATCTATCTAACAGTCATGATCAGAGGATTCTAAGTGCCTCATGCATTGGTCGATACAAGAACGGGACTTAACATCTGTCCTATAACAACACTAAAAATTCTCGAATACACCGAGCAGGACATAAGGTCTTCATCCTTATCCCTCATTGCATATGACGGCTCTCGATGCTTCGTCAAGGGGATCATCAAACCACAAGTCCGCCTCGGTCTTGTCACCAAGGATGTTACCTTCCACGTCTCTGACTCCGCAAGACCTACAACTTAATACTAGGAAGGAAATGGCTAGAGTCCATGAAAGCAATCGCGTCTACATATCACCCAGTGTATCAAATTCCCTCATGAGAATTCAATTGTCAGGATATACGCCGATGCGCCTCTCAAAGAAATGGACACTAATTACACAGTGAGCATTCCGACAACACATGACTCTGTGCTAGACACTGGTCCCATTAAAAGAATAGAAGACACCAATCACTCGTCAGTAGTAGAAATCAATCATCCTCCGATTCGCCAACAAAAAGTAACAAGAAGAGAAACAGGTCCTGACCTGCTTGCTTATACGACATAAACCCGATTGCAACCAAAGGCTAGGACTTAATGTATCAGCTAGGATATGTCCCTCATACCGGACTCGATAAGAATGGATAAGGACACATAGGGTCAGTCGTCCCAAAGAAAATCTGCAAGCACACCGATTAGGCTACCGATCAGATGACAAGAAAGCTGACATCTTACCTCCCTCGCCAAAGTGGTCACTCAACGACCATTTTGTCTAGGGAACTACTGAGAAAGCTGACGTGCCGAAGAGGAGAAAGGAAGCGTCCCTCGACAAATCACAGGCTACTGAGATCGAGCAGATGGCCAAAGCCTTCGCCAACTTGACGAACGTCAATCAAGACAACAACGACGTAGATAAGCCACTCGAAGGAATTTTCTTAAAAATCAAAGGAACCTGAACCGCGCATAAAAGACTAGGAATCAACCGACGAGGAGGATTTCCACATCCCCACTTTTGAGGATGAAGAAGAACCAGAATTATCCCAACCTCAGGAGTCGCAGTAAAGGGATTCACTCTTGATGTCAAGCGAAGAAGACTATTGGATCAACCTTATCGACATAGAACTCGAAGACTATCTAAGAGCAAATTTCTTAGAATGGTTCAGATAAGAAAATCGTTCTCGTGTTAAGAGTTCAGACTCTGATGATAATTTTGACTACCAGCACATACTCGATAGCTAGCAATGCCCCTTTCAATTCTCCTATCCGTGATAGCCATACTGTGGACGATGCACAACTATGACGTTGCGATGCCAGAAGGCAATCATGGACGAAGCTTGGCAGACAGTTAGCACAGAGCAAGCTCATATCACCTTCATAGAGGTCAAAGAAGAGTTAGAGCTTGATGCTCCTCAATCCCTAGGAACACCTTAGCTGCAGATATTTTGGAGGTCATTAGAAGAAGAATGGGAACCAACCCCGAGTGATGACGAAGACTACTGGATAGAGGGAGAAGAATCATTTGACAGGCCGACGCCAGCATCACTCATCAGGAGGTGTTAATCAGTGAAAAGTACCACTTTTCACCCCTTAACATGAGCTTTGATAGGCCTATGAGTTGACTAATAAATGCTTGTTGCGTTTGTCTTGTAGATAGCAGTAAAAAGCAGTCATAGTGCAGAAATCCATCTCTCATTGCAGTTCAAACCCAATAGCGGTCACTTAGAGCATGCAGCAACAACAAAGCAGCTTTGAAGAAGTAAAAATAGGTTGAAAACAACCTATCGAGAGGTTACTGGAACCTATCGATAGGATCTAAAGGCTAGAAAAAGGAAGAAGTCGTGAGGATGAGAGAATTCGATAGGATCCTGGAACCTATCGCGTAGTTAGAAATGAGAAGGGAGCATCCTATTGACAAGTTGCCTAAGCCTGAAGAGAACATTTCGATAGGATTCTAAAACCTGTCGTGCAAAAGAACACCTATCGAGAACCTATCGAGAAGTTTAGAACCTATCGATAGGAGCTGAAAGTAAACCTGTCAAAATGAAGTGTGTAGAAACCAACCTATCGAAAGGAGCTCCCAACCTATCGAACACACTAGACGAAGGCTGCAGATGCTAGAGCTTTTTTTTTCTCATCCCAACCTATTGGAACCTATCGAAAGGACCCTGAATCTTAGCAAAAGGAATGGAAGGCATGTTTGGAACCTGTCGAAAGCCTCAGGAACCTATCGAAATCGACTGAAGGACTTCTCAGTTGGTGACCTGTTGCATGCAATCTGAGGCACTCTGGTCAGAAATCAAAAGGGTAGAGCCCAGCTGCGCGATCTGTTCAAAGTAAAGAAACCCAAACAGAGGAAACCCCTAGATCGCGTTTTTTGGATGTTTGCAGATCTGGAGCAGCCGTCCAACAAGGAACATCTGGACCAAAGCTGGAGCAGATCTGCTTGAGTTTGCATCCCCTTCTCCTTTGTATTCATTTTCTATTTTTAAATTCTTGAGAACCAGCAATTCTGCTGTGTTTAATGTTTGTTTTGATTATAATTTCTGCTGTCTTTTAGGCATGCTGATTTTTTTTTTACAAAACCAAATACAAAATAAAAGAAGCTGAAAACACAAATAGAAAATCTCTGAGTTGTTTCTCATTATTTTCAGCAGTAGTAAATAAGGGCTCTTGTTGAGCCCGGGCTGATCCAAAATAAGAAAAATAAAATAAAATAGAAAATTATAAAAACAATATAGATATCTTCAGGATGGGCTTTTTCTCCATTTGCATCCACTTTTCCCATCCGGACCTCGAGATCATTTTTTTAGGAATCATGTAGGATAATGAGTAGTGGATCATAGCTTTTGAATATTCAATGGACCCATGATTTTATTTTCCTTGAGATTTCTTCATCATAAATGGGTCTCAAATTGTGTGAACCCATTTTTAATATGTGCTCCCATGCTTCATTTTTTTTTCATACACATCATCAACAAAGGGTCAATCTTATGAATCTTGCTTTTCCTTGTATTCTGCTAATCATTTTATAATCACTTAGATTCATAAGTATCTGTGCTTTTGGGTTTGTTTCTTTGGGCTTAGGATACATCATTTGGCATTAGATTTTCGCTTTTAGGAATTTTAGTTTCAAATTACGCTTTTAGATCGATTTTTTTTTTTCTTTCTTAGGTTAATGTGTCCTCGTTTTCTTGATTTTCGTCATTTTTACGTGAGTATAGTTAGTTTATAACTTTGTTTTCCTATTTTGTATTCACAAATTCAGTTTTGTATCAACACTTTTCTTTTCTTTTTTTTAACTTTGTATTCAGGTCCCTTACCTTGCTTTTACTATTTCTCCGTTATTAGCATTAGTTTCCTTTCATTTATGTAGTAATCCTTCTATTTGTTAGATTTTATTTAGCAGTTCTAGCATTGTTTTGTTGATTTTTCTTGCATTTGTATATCCTGTTTCCATTTCCTTGCTCATATCTTGATTTTACATTTTATTTTCTCACGCATATAGTTTAGATTTTTCTGTTCTTAGTTTTTCTTTCTTCTTTACCTTTGCTCCCAGTCTCTCATTGTCTAGAACATTGAGGACAATGTTCATCTTAGGTTTGGGGTATGGCAAGCAGGTCCCGCCCATGGGATAATTAGCATAAGGGCATCACAATCACCAAAGTAATCAGGCAATGAATCAATTTACTTAAGAATCATGACAATGTGGAAATTTTAAATTTTTCTTTGCAAGAATTTAGACATTCTAAACCCTACAATATTCCACATTTCCATGATGGTAACACTTGTATTAGCACATAGCAAGTCCATGAAGAGAAAAGGTAAAGATATACTTAAAAGCTCAAGGAAAAACCATAACGTGAGAATTGAGCCTATATGTTTTACATCTTTGTTGAAGAGTGGTGAGGCAACCCTTTTCGATTCAAAGGATTTGGTGAGGCATTAGATCCACTAGAAATTAGGAAACTCCAAATCAAAACAAGCAACAACATTCATGAAACCGAGGAAAAGATCAAGGCCTTCTTTGGACTTGAGCTTAGCAGAACCAACCAAGAAAGATCGCCCTTGTTTGTACCCTAATTGAGCTATAAATCCTACAATGCTTCATCAAAACACCCATTTTTCTTGCACCTGAACCAATGGAACCAATTCAGCCTTCCCTCACCTTGAGAATTCAGGAGTTAAAGGAGAAAGAAGTAAAGATGGAACATTTCTGGGCAAATATCAAAATAAATGAAGAAGAAATACCTCAAAATGGGCGTATGGTGAGAAAGTAAAAGAAAAACAATGTGAAAAGAAGCAAGCAAAAAAGGCAAAAGGGGAACTTTATGTTGAAAATTCAAGATCAAAGGAAGAAGAACTGAGTACTTTGAACACGAGAATCTCAAATGAAGCTAAACTCAAGAAGGTGGAGTCATGAACCACCTCCTTCAATTCCTGACTTCTCAAAAATCCAAACACCTGTTCAACCTTCCTATCCCTGAAACCTCACTCCACGAGCCATACAACAAACCCAGCCTAAAAGTCCTTGTGATCCAAAGTTGAGTGAACTGTCATGTGGAGATAAGGTTTCCCAATCTATGGTGAGGAGATGTCGACACACGAGAATCATGCCTATGCTCATGCTTACAAATCCATTTGGGAGATGTAACTGCTCTTGAGCTTGAGTGAAAATGAACCCTTCAACAAAAATCTTGATGAGAGTACACCCTGGTAAGTGTTTGGGGTTGGAACTTGAGCACATTAAGTATGACTTATAACCTAATTTTTATTCAAATGATGAACTACTGCTGACACATTTGCATGATTTCTATGGCTGCTCACAGATTGGAAAGAGTGAAACATTCATAAGGTTTATAAATGTTGAAATCCCCTTGCAAACAATAAACCTAAATTTCTGTTTAAACATTGATTCAAGAGTAACTAATTTTGATCTTTGATTGCTCATGGGATGATAGTGCACTAATGCCAACTGTCCCATGGAGAAGTTTGTGGGTACCTTCACTGAAAACCCTCAGGAGACTTCACTCCTCCTCTAGGGATCACCTAGGGGTTTAAAAGGCTTGTTGCATATGCTAAATGCACCTGTGCTTCCTACAAAAGTGGCTCTTTATTTTGCTTTTACGTTTCTTTGCTCAGGGACTAGCAAAGCTTAGGTTTGGGGGTGTGTTAAGTAGTGAAAAATACCATTTTCACCCCTAAACATGAGCCTTGAAAGACCCTTGAGAAGACTAAATAAGTGCTTTAGTGTGCATTTTACTGACTAACCAATCGCATGGTCCAAATCCGAAAAGCATCCCAAAAGATCAAAAGTGATGACTCATGTCAAGTTTAAAGAAGGAGTGAAGAACGACCTCAAAGAATGGCTAAAGAGGGTCTAAAAGAGCGCATAAAGACCAAGCAAGAGAGAAAGCCATTCATAAAAGAACTCCTACTATTCAAAGAAGAATGGGAGCCTAGAGTTCAATTCGCAAGAAGAACTTCTACTATTCGAAAGAACCTTGAACTTTGCGAAAAGAAGAAAACACTCCTCGAAAAGAAGATTGAACTGCGAGAGCTTGAAGTCATTGAACTTTGCGAAAAGGCCCACGAACTCTGCGAAATGGCATTACGGGATTTGCACCGTCAAGGGTATTTCAGAAACTTTGCACGCGCCCTAATGCAATCAAAAGACCGGGAACATTAAGGTTCCAATCAAGATCGAAGGCATATTCCAACCCATGTGAGCGCTAAAGTTAAATTACGCGGGAACTTCCAAGCTCAAGCAGAATTTCAAACCCATAATGTAATTGATGCTTCGCACCGATTGGCGAACCAGATCGAGCATTTCCATTGGCCAAAACAGATCCGGATCCCGTGCTCAACCCTCATTGGGCAATCCAGGATCTAAAGCATTCTGATTGGTCAATCCAAACCATGCGCGCAGGATGGAGGAAAAGTATAAATAGAGAAGCCATTCTACCAAATTGGGTATCCAGATTTTAGAGTTTTCATCTCTGTTTCCCTCATTCCGGTCGATAGCTTATCCGAACCCCTGTAATCCCTTCTTGTAGTTTACCTTTGAGAGCCATTGTGAGTGATTTGTACTTCCAAGTTGGATTCAAGATCAGAAGTCGAGGGCTCTCTGAGAAGCTCGTAAGTCCGAGGGCTCTCTAAGAAGCCGCGCTCTGTAATTGTAATTTTGGATTTTAAAAGGTTGTCTTGTAATTTGTGTCTTCTCCATTGGAGTCATGTCGAGGGTTACGAATGTTCACCTTAGTGCATTAGACTTCTTTAGATTCACTCATCCGCATGCAACTTCCTTAATTCATCACCTATGCGAATTAGCGTTGGTAACCTAATTCTAGCGGCATTTACGATGATGTTCATGTTACGAACTAAAGAATAGGCCATGACTAGTGACGATCTGTGACCATTTAAGTGGAGATCACGACCATAAGTCTAAACCTATTCCTTAATTGATTTATTTCTCTTACATCCATCTTGGTAGCCGGATGAAGATTGAATCTGCTCGTTGAACTACCGATTCTCCATTAAAATTGAGGCTAAAGTACATGAAGCTATTATTTACGCATTTGTCTTATTTTAAACATCTCCCCAACTCGGATCCGGATCATGTAGTTAGTTCTTTTCTTTATTTGCTTATAGTTAAATGTGACACAATCCAACACTCTCTTTTATCTATTCTTTTTTAGATAGTAGCACAGATCTGGAGGTTTATCTTAAATTTTAAATCAATTCCCTGTGGACGATCTTGAAATACTTACTTACATTTAAAACTTGCTACAATTGGCCCTGATCTTGCAGGCCAGTGTTAGCCCCAATGTGCTGATATTCCTTTCATAAGTTAACATCCATATAACCTAGCATTCTTTAATTCTTTAATTTTTGATTCATAATGCACACAATTATGGCACACTTGGAGCGACAACAGGTGATCGACACGAAGTTTCTAGAAGTGCCCTGGGAAATTCTAACTGACCCATGTGTTATCCCCCAACTCTAACAAACTGAAAGAGCCTTCTAAAAGGGGAATAACAAAATTCTTCCAGAAGAGGTAATTGGCAGGAAAAAAGGGATCTGAGGCAAAGGAGGAAAGCTATAAAAGGGGGGGAAGCCGTCAGAAATGGGGGATCAATTCTCGATATCAGAGCTTGTATCAAAATTCTCTATTCTTCCTTTTTGCCCAGCTATGGTTGGCTAATTTCTTGGGAGCAGTAAAGATTAAGGTTTAATCTATAATTGGAGAGAGTTGAGAGTGTTATTGAGGGTTAGATGATATACAGACTACAAATCTGAGGGCATTTCATTGTATAGTGAGTTGATTTCAATGCAATGCTAGTTTTATTATTTTAATTAGATCCATAGTTCATTTGGATTCATTTGGTGCTCAATCGGATTTGTGTAGATGGGAATAGCTCACCCACTTAACTGGTAGACCTCTTGGATGCTATTTGATCTTCCTAGATCTGATGTTCCTATAATTGCCTGTGTCTGTGGCCTGACAATTGCAGCATTTGTAGTAGTTATAATGTTCTGATGGAAGCATGAGAATGGAGTGAATCTATTGGATGATCTGTGACCATTGAAGTGGGCAGATCATAGCCTTAAGATCAAGCCAAATATCTAGCCTAGATCAGATTCTTCTGCCCTATAGCTGTGCCTATGGCCAGATGAGGGATTGATGCACTCGAAACTCTTTGGAACCCTGGCAGCTCAACCCAATTGTAGCAAGACCAAACTCCAAGCTGCTTCTCTCCATTTTCTGTTTTTAATTTCCCCTCACTTGTGAGATCTGAACTCTAGATTTAATCTTAATTCATTTCTACATTTAATATTGTTTCTATAGTTTAGTTTAAAGTGACAACCCCTTAAAACCTCTCCTCTTCCTTTAGCTATTTTAGTATTAGGTAGGGTGCCAGATCTTCTTTAGATCTGGAGATTTACTTAATTTTTAGCTCACATTTCCTTGTTGACATACCCTTATTTACCCCTTTAAAACTTGCTACAACAAGCCCTGAATACTTGCAGGTCTGTGTGTCTGCTTGCCTTGGTACGTGTGCAACCAATAGAACCTTTAATTGTGTGATTGTAACTCTCTTTTTGAACACAAGGCAAGCAGCCAACAGGAGGATCACCCCGGACGAGGATCACAAAAAAATGCCAAATTCAGAACGAGTCCACGTCTTCAGAAGACTTGCTCAAATGACTCCAACAGTTGTCATGCTTCCCCAACTAGGGGAAGCAACCTCGTCGGTTCCACTCTAGGCAACCGACCCTGTACCATATTTACTGTCAAAAATTTTAAAAAATAGAAAATATAAAAAACCTTAAAAATTTAAAAATGGAAAACTCAAAAAATTTAGAAGACCTTAAAGAGGAGAGGGAGCCCTTCATCCCAGACCTGTTCAGCGACCAACAAAGAAACTTTTCTCCTAAGGCTACTACTCCCGCTCCCTCATGAGAATGCAAGGCATCTCGACGCAATAACAAGCTAGTAATCATACTAGATGAGATACTCTGCGACTTCGAGAGGAGAATGAATAGAGTCAATCTGCACCTTACTAAAGACATTGCGGTTATCAATTGCGCCGATGAAGGGTTACCTCTCATAAAATTAACCCCCCAGTGTAGGGATTTTGTAGTATATGAACTTATAGATGATGAAGAAGGAATACTAGTTGCTGAGGAGACACAAGACTTCCAGCGGGTCATCAAATGCTTCGATGAGCAAACTCAAGCCGTCGCGGAACCTACCAAAGAAATCAATTTCGACACTGAGGAAAAGCCCAAGAAGATACTAATTAGCGCAACACTCAGCCCCAAGGAACGACAACAGATTATCTAAGTCTTCCAAGAACACCTCAGCTTATTCACTAAAAAGTATTACTGTTCACCTCTTAACCTAGCCTTTGCTGGGCCTTAAAGCTCACTAATAATCATGTTTTAAGTTTATTATGTAGTTAGCAATAATCTGTGCAGCTTAATACAAAATCCATGCTTATTGGCCCAAAGAAGAGGAAGAATACACGTAAAGATGACAGCAGAGCTAAAGCCTAATGGAACACCCTGGTAGTGCTCACCATGGTTACTCATTTGCTGGTCATCATTGACCAAAAGTCTAACAGATGGATGAGGTCTGCTGAGAATGGTGGAAACTGCAAGTAGCAGTAAGAGCAATGCATCAGAGCATAAAAAGATAGATCTCGTAGAGTTGAGGAGCTCCCTCGCGAAGCTAAAGATGCAAGGGAAGATGCCCTCGCACAGATAGGGTGCGCAGTCAAGAGGAGAGTTGTAAAGACATCATGAAGATCTCGCGGATTAAAATCCTCAGAAATTTTGGTCGCGAACCTCTTGCGGAGATCAAGACTTAACGTAGCCGCAGAAAGAACACAGCAAGCCCATATATATACTGAGTAAAATGTCACCTCGCGAAGTTCTTGCATGACCCTGAAAGAGAGAGACGCCCAGAATTCTCCTTGCGCATATCTCGCGCACTCTGGAGTCGTATCAATTACTATGCGAGCACAGGAGCATACCTACGCGAGTACTCAGTGAGAGAGAGCTTCTGAAGCTCTACCGCGCGAGATGTCTAAGCACTTTAGATCATCTCTACAACAACATTGCAGCGTAAAGGAACTGAACATTCACTATGAGAGCAAACACTTCCCACCAGCCAAAGGCTACTCCGCGAAGGCTCAGGAACTGCGCGAATGATTGAATGCATATGCCAGCCCCGTGAAGCACGAGCTCTCCACTTCTCAGTTTTAACTCAAGGACCTTTTGGGAATTTCCCAAGGCTAGGGCACACTTCCCTAGGTACAGATTTTGAGGTGAATATTTCAAGGCATTCAAGGGTCGTAATAGAGCCATGTCTGCTAGAAAAATTAGGGTTAATCCTTTAAGAGCCAAGGCCGTATAGACAGAGAGTATATAAGTTGTACATAGAGTGTACTTTAGCATCGATCCTTCTTTTCATCCTCTGTCGGCTGAGAGCTCCAGCAGGCTAGGGTTAGGGTTTGATCACCTCTTTTTCCATATTTTCTTCTCTCTTAGTCCAGTACTTGCTGGCTAATCCCCCGATAAGCAGTTAGATTTAGTTTATTTCAGTTTTGTAATAGGTTTTATATACATTAGGATTTTTGAGCAGTTATGTATAGGCTGCAGCCTGGACACAGTTCGTTGTAAGTTTTACTTATATTAATGGACTGCTATTTTAATGCCTAATTGAATCTACAGATCTTATGATTTCTTTAGATGTCTATAGGATCCATGTATTTGTGATGAGCCCATTCAGTTTTCAGTGGATCTATTATTTACCATCTGATTTCCCTTGATTTGATAGCCCCATGAAAAGTAATGCTGGATCTGTAGAGAGATCTGGGGAGCTCAGAGGCCTGTGGACCATGGTAGTTACAGAAATTTACATGTCTTTTTTCAGACCTCTGTGATATGAACAGACCAATGGGATACCCTCAGACCATTTAAGCAGATAAAGTATAACCCTAAGGTGGTGTCCAACCACATGTTTGAGAAGGATTCTTTTCCCCTACGCATGAGCTTCTAGAGCCTTGTAAGGAGGTTTGTACAGGAACTGGCTCCCCTCTGTTTTACCTAACTAATATCGGATGTTAGATCTGATTTCTCTAAAGTTATTGTAACTTGAGACTGAGTCATTGCAGGCCTTTTATAGCAATGACCAGCTGAGTTTAGAGCCTTATTCAATCTGTTGCATAGTCCTTTTTGTGGGCACAGTGAGTCGTTGGCTTTGGCAAAGCACTTAGGAA
The DNA here is from genome assembly GCA_021018995.1 of Chloranthus sessilifolius. Taxonomy (NCBI): domain Eukaryota; kingdom Viridiplantae; phylum Streptophyta; class Magnoliopsida; order Chloranthales; family Chloranthaceae; genus Chloranthus; species Chloranthus sessilifolius. The sequence goes on from CM037589.1 coordinate 145,100,217, forward strand.
CTTATGGGTTGGAATACCTATGGATGTCAGCCAGATCTGTGCGCAGATCTGGGGAGCTTGTAGCACTGGTATTACATAGTACTGCAATAGTATTCATGGCTGGATCTAGTTCTGTGGCTGAGGAAATGATCAGTCCACTCCTTTGAATTTGAGTAGCAACTTCTGTTTTAGCCAATGGGATTTGACAGACTCTATCGAATACCCTGTGACCATTTGAGTGGACAGAGTATAGCCCTAAGAGCACCCCAAATGGCATGGGTTAAACCGGATATTTCTACCTTGTTGAGGCTTTTAATAGCGTCTCAGTAAGGAACACTGCAGAGACAGACTAAATCTGAGTTACATTACTGCTTTAATTCTAGCTTAGCTTGCTTACTTCTCATCATTTTTATATTTTCTTTTGGCACACTCCACCATCATCTTCTCTTTAACCCTTTCTTTAGGATAGGGCTACATTTTATTTCTCTTTTGTAGGGTTAATTTAGTGTAGTCGTGACACCCAACTCCCTTTCTTTAGGATTGTCAGATCTGGAGGCCTACTATTATAGCCGATTTTGGGTTCTAGATCAATTTCTCTATGGGACAAACTCTTACTTATCAAAACTTACTACAATGGGCCCTGTATCTTGCAGGTCTAAGATATTTAGGAATGCTGTTTCACCATATCTTTATCCTCTGTTTCATTGCGATATTAATTTTCTTCCAACACCAAATAAAGCAACAACAAAGCATCAATCATTTAAAATAAAGCCTAAACAAAACCTATCAATAACAAGTTTTTGGCACCATTGCCGGGGATATTGATCTTTTTAGTAGACCTAAGTTGTACTATAATTTAGATTGCCAACTTCTTTGTAAATGTGCCTGATTTAGAATAAAGTACTACTGATATTTATTTGGAATTTTACAGAAATTGACAGCAGAAGAAGGAAAAAGCTAAAGTTGCATTTGGAGTGTAGCTAGCTCCATTTGCACTTCCTTTTCCCTAAATCTCAGTCCATTTATGTTTAATTCCCTGATTTGTGTTTAATTTAAATTTCTATAATTGTTAATTTTTGTTGAAAAATTCTTTGTTTGTGCTTGTAAGCATTTTCTATACTTATTGTACGTGTGAGTATATACATGGTCGAAGGTCCTTAAACCTCGAGTTAGAATTTCTAAATCTAGAGGTTGAAAGGATCCTTAGACCTAGGCACACCACACAACACAGGGCCCTATTGTTGAGACTAACCCAACTAACATGACTAAGAGGCAGAGAACACTAAAAGAGTACAATGCACCTGGGGAGTACACCTCTCCCTTCTGCATTCAGTTTCCCTCTGTTGAGGGGAATTATAAAATTAAATCTTTCACCATCAGTATGCTGCCTTCATTTCATGGGCTTAGCAAAGAAGATCCCTACAAACATATCGACCAGTTTTTAGCACTTTGCACTACCTTTAATATTGGTGGCTTCGGGCCTGAGGCTACTAAATTGAGGCTTTTTCCTTTTTCGCTAAAGGACAAAGTCAGCACATGGCTATCAAAGCTCCCAGCCAACAACATACAGTCATGGGGTGACCTTCAAACCAAATTCCTAGCCAAATTTTTTCCCATGAACAAAACAAGCGAGATGAGGATAAATATTTTGTCATTCACTCAGTTCTCAACTGAGAATTTTTATGAAGCTTGGGAAAGATTCCAGGAGATGTTAAAACAATTCCCCCATCACCAAATTCCAATATGGCAACATGTCCAAGTGTTTTATCAAGGAATTAATCTTAAGAGCAGGGATATGGTGGATGCTTCCTGTAGTGGTAGCTACCTCCACAAGACAGCTGAGGAAGCTTGGAAGCTGTTTGACATAATAAAGGAAAATTTCACGCAGCAGGAGTCTCTTTCACACAATGACAGTCAAATTCCAGCTAAGATGGTGAAAGAGGCCACCCCTAGAGGTGGAATATATGAAGTGAAGGTGTAAGGTGATATGGAGAGGAAGGTGGACAACCTGAGCTTGAAATTTGATAAATTGATGAATGTGATGCAGCCCCGGATGGTTGCATAGGTGGAGGAGGCATGTCTGATATGCCAATCACCCACACATTCTATTCATGATTGTCCATCTGCCAATCAGTTTTCGGATTTTGTTATGGAGCATGCCAATGCTGCTCAATCTTTTGGGCAGCAGTCTGCTGGTATTCTTAGAGGAACCACCCAAATCTGAGGTGGAGATAAGACTCATATCCTCAACCCCAGCAGCAGTAAATGGTGGCTCCCTACTGATCCCAGCACCAGGTTAATCAAGGTTACCCACCGAGGCAAAATTTCCTGTTACCTGCTCCACAGTCTAACCAATTGGCCCTGCCCCCACAACAGTCCAGATCCTCTTTATTTGAAGAGCAGATGCTGGCTTCAATACAAAATTTGGGGAACTTGGTGCAGACTGTCAACTCTCATGGACAGAGCATCAAGAATATTGAGGACCAGCTCGGCCATATTTGTAATGGTCTGAACATAAGGGAGGAAGGAAAATTGCCTAGTCAACCCCTAGCCAATTCAAAAGGGCGCCTCTTAATTGGAGAAACAACCTTTACCCATGAGGATGCTAATGTAATAACTACCCTTAGGAGTGGCAGGGTGGTTGACAATTTAGTGGGCAAGGAACAGGAGGAGGTCACAGAAAATGAAACTGAAAATGAAAGGATTGTTAGTGTCAAAGAACCGAGGCTTGTGTTCCCTATTGTGGATTAGTTAGGGCAAAATAATGTGGCTGATGTTGAGCCCAACATAAAGAAATAAAGGAAGATAAAAGAAAAAGACAAAAATATGATCATGATGGTAATAGGCATGCGAGGGCACCAAAGCCAAGCTAATAACTCCGCCATTTTTTAAGCTCTTGATAAAGAGAATGCTCAGATGGAGGAAATGCTAGAGACTTTCAAGCAGGTTCAGATAAATTTTCCCCTGCTTGATGCCATAAAGCAAGTCCTTGCCTATGCTAAGTTTTTGAAAGACCTCTGCACACAAAAGAGGAAAGCTAGGGTGCAGTTGTCTAAAAGAGTTTTTAATGTTGAGCATGTTGAGTCACTCCTATCCATTGCCACACCAAAAAATTACAAGACCCAGGGGTACCTACTATCCCCTGTATAATCGAAAACCACACTATTGGAAAAGCCCTCTTGGATTTAGGGGCTAGTGTGAACTTACTCCCTTATTCAGTGTATGAGGAGCTAGGTTTGGGGGAGCTTAAACCTATATCAGTTTTGCTCCAACTGGCTAACAAGTCTGAGAGGAGACCTATGGGTGTGGTAGAGGATGTCTTGGTTGGGGTGGACAAATTCTATTATCGAACTGATTTTCTTCTTTTAGACATGGACACTTGAAAAAGCAAAACCCCAATTCCTATTATCCTTGGCAGGCCATTCTTGGCTACTGCAAATGATTGCATACAATGCATGTCTGGGGTAATGGAGGTTACCTTTGGAAACATGAAGGCCCATTTAAATATGTACCATGCGGCTACAGTACCTCAGATTGACATTGAGGACTGTTGTACAGTAGATGTACTAGAAGGCTTGGTAGAATGAGAATTATCCAATCTACTGAATTGAGATAATCTAACTGAAAACCTAGAAAGTGTTTGGAGTTTGTTTGAGAAGGAGGCCAAAATTCCCATGACAGAAGATAACACAAACACTGAGTCTTCTGTGGGCCTAGTGCAGCACATATTGCTGCCCCTCCCTCAAGCCATTAAGGCACCTTTGTTGCCTTCAATTGAAAGTCCCCCTGAGTTGGAGCTGAAACAGCTCCCAACCACATTGAAATATTCCTTCTTGGGGCAGGACAACAAGCTTTCAGTGATTATCTCCTCCTCTCTCTCTAGTGAGCAGGAGGAGAAATTACTGAATGTTCTTTAGAAGCACAAGAAAGCAATTGGGTGGACAATAGCTGACCTTGGAGGCATTGATGCCTTAGTTTGCATGCACAACATTCACTTGGATGAGGGTGTAAAACCCTCAAGGGAGATGCAGAGAAAACTAAATCCTCACATGTAGGAGGTAGTCCTCAAGGAAATAGTAAAACAGTTAGATGCAGGGGTGATTTACCCCATTTCAGATTCTGAATGGGTATCTCCTATCCTGGTGGTACCTAAAAAGTCAAGCATCACAGTTGTTGCTTCTGATTCTGGGGAGTTGATGCCAGCCAGAGAGACCACTGGCTGGAGGGTGTGCATTGATTATAGGAAGGTCAACTCCAAAATCAGAAAGGACCACTTTCCCTTCCCTTTTATTGACCAAATTCTAGACAAGTTGGCTTGGAAGGCATATCATTATTTTCTTGATGGATACTCTGGGTATAATCAAATCCCTATGGATCCTCAGGATCAGGAGAAAACTACTTTCACATGTCCCTTTGGCACCTTTGCTTACAGAAGGATGCCTTTTGGACTGTGCAATGCCCCAACCACTTTTCAGAGGTGCATGTATGCAATTTTTTCTGATATGATTGATAAATTCCTGAAAATTTTTATGGATGATTTCTCAGTGTATGGGATAGCTTTAGCCAGTGTCTAGTCCACCTTGAAAAAGTTCTGCAAATATGTGAGGAGACCCACTTGGTCCTAAGCTGGAAAAAGAGTCACTTTATGGTGACCCAAGGTATTTTACTAGGCCGTGTGGTCTCTCACAAGGAAATTGAGGTGGACAAGGCTAAAGTAGACTTGATTTAACATCTGCCCTCACCTAGGACTATCAAGCAAATTAGATCATTTCTTGGACATGCTGGATTTTACAGGAGGTTCATCAAGGACTTCAGCAAGATTGCCAAACCATTGTGCCACCTGCTTTACCAGGATGTGCCATTTATATTTTCTACTGAATGCCTTGAGGCGTTTGAGGCTTTGAAGAAGTGCCTCACCATTGCCCCTGTAATTCAGGCCCCAGATTACTCACTCCCCTTTGAGCTGATGTGTGATGCATCAGACTTGGCCATAGGTGCTATCTTAGGATAGAGGAAAGATAAGGTGCCTGTAGTGATTTATTATGCCAAAAGAATACTAGTTGAAGCTCAGCTAAACTACACTACAACTGAGAAGGAGCTACTTGTAGTAGTATTTGTTGTGGATAAGTTTAGACCCTACTTGTTGGGGTCTAAGATTGTAGTTTTTACAAATCACTCAGCCCTGAAATACCTATTGGCTAAGAAGGATGCAAAGCCTAGGTTGATTAGATGGATTCTCCTCTTACAGGAGTTTAATCTTGAGATCAAAGACAAGAAGGGAGTTGAGAATGTGGTGGCTGACCACCTCTCTAGGATTATCTTGGAAGAATGTGCAACAACACCTATTAATGAGTTGTTCCCCGATGAGCAGCTTTTTGCTGTGTAGTCTAGTGTGCCTTGGTTTGCATATATTGTCAATTTTCTTGCTGCTGGTAGGATCCCTCCACACTGGTCTAAATTGGACAAAGACCTGTTCTTCTCTCAAGTTAGACATTTTCTGTGGGAGGATCCATACCTTTACAAGCATTATATAGACCAGGTCATTAGGAGATGTGTGCCTGAAAATGACTTCCACAACATTCTTTCAATGTGCTATGAGCAAGCCTGTGGAGGTCATTTCAGTGGCAAAAAGACTGCTACAAAAGTACTCCAATGTGGTTTGTATTGGCCTTCTTTGTTCAGAGATGCATACTTACGTTACAAGGCCTGTGAGAGATGTGAAAGGATGGGAGGCTTTTCTAAGAGAGACTCCATGCCATTGCTGCCCATCCTAGTTGTAGAACTTTTTTACATCTGGGGCATTGATTTTATGGGCCCCTTTCCTTCCTTTATGTGATTTAATTTCATACTTGTGGCAGTGGACTATGTGTCCAAATGGGTAGAAGCCATTGCAACAAAGACCAATGACCACACAGTTGTCCATAAATTCTTAAAAGATAATATCTTATCATGATTTGGCATCCTCAGAGCTATTATTAGTGATGGGGGGAGCCACTTCTATAACAGAATACCTTTTGAGCAGAGCCTATTGGGCTATCAAAGCGATGAATTTAGATCTAACTTCTATTGGTTCTCACAGGAAGTTGCAAATGCTAGAACTTTATGAAATGAGGCTAAAAGCCTATGCAAATGCCAGAATGTACAAGGAGAGATCAAAAGCATTCTTTGACAAGAAGCTGTTAAGGAAGGACTTCATTGCTGGCACCAAAGTTTAGCTTTTTAACTCCAGACTTAAATTCTTTCCAGAAAAGTTGAAATCCAGATGGGATGGAACTTACACTGTCATCAAAGCCTCCCCATCTGGTGCTGTGAAGATCTTGGATCCAAAGTCAAGGTAGATCATGAAAGTAAATGGTCAGAGCTCAAGATTTGTGTAGAACAACCAGTGGAGCTTCCTCAGACCATTCACCTACATGAACCTCCCACTGCTCAGTGATCCACAACTTTATATTATATGTGCCATATCTGTTTAAAAATTACTGTATATTTTTGTTTGATTAGGAACCTATCATTTACTATTTTTATTAGGGAAATTTGTTTGTTTTCATATGCTTTGTTTATTCTACTTTGAGTCTTCGTTCATTCCTATCATTAACATGGGAGATGTATGCTTGTTGTTGCTGTGTGAGTGAAGTACTAGCACTGCAACTGTTTAGAATCTGTTTTCATCAAGGTGTTTTATTATTTGGAATTTTTGATATGCATGTGCTGGTATGAGGGAGGTTATAGTTATTTGGAAAGGGGATACATGTGAAGGGTTGATGCTGATGGCCACTGAATGGGTGCATGACACTGTACATGCACGGGCCAGAGCATAAATGGTGCAAAGAGGTTGAGTGTTGGTCTCTCGCGGGGTTAAATGGCCTAATTTTCACAATCGCGAACCATTTCAAAGCTTTCTCGCGGAGTCATGAAGGCGCGAAAAGTAGATTTCAAAACATTCTATTACGCGAGACCTCTGAAACTCCTAATGGTTATTCTTCGCGGAGATCACCAATTAAGTTGCGCGAGAAATGAGAAACTGCTTCGCGCGCTTAGTCCCAACGTCTACTCCGCGAAGGAACTTCGCGAGGCACACACAGTTTTGATTCTATACTCGCGAAGCTATGTTCTTCTGCGTGATTTTCCTTCTAATAAATATACATTTGTTCTGTGCAAGAATTTTACTCCGCGAATACCAGTGGGAAGCTGCGCGAAACGCGAGATTGTCTTAAATCCCATTGCTAAAAATAGACCAACATTTACTGTGCGATTTCATTCCCCATAATGAATTGTGCGACTTACCATTCCCTATAATAATCACAATTCATGACCAACTAATTTCCTTTAATTATTGTATGGCAATTAAGCTTGGAAGGAGGCGATATTTAATACGCCGATTCATATTCCATCGCCCAATTACTTTAAATACAAGGGTAGTTCGTCTTCATCTCATTCATTCTCCTCTAAACTCAGCAGTCCCTCCCTACTCTCAACTATGGCAGATGACAAACCCACCAATCTGCCAAACAAATTCTACCCGATGTGGTTGGACCCGCCACCGCCTAAGGAGCCTAACCCACTACAATTCCTCTGGGATGAGTACGAGGAGATCCAGAGGATCCTGGCCAAGGAGGAGAAGAAAAAGGAGAAGAGAAAGAAGAAGAAGCAAAAAACCGAACCACCTGCATCTCCCCCCCATCCTCTTCAATCCCCCCACCACCTGCTCCACATCCATCTCCCTGATCGTCGTCTTCCCCCTCCTCCTGGCTTGCATTTCCTCTTCCACAGCAGGTTGAGGATATCCCTAAGCCAGAAGAAAGAACCATTTTGTTTGACAGGATGTTTTGTTTAGATTGTTCTTAGGTTTATAATTTTCTATCTTTTTGTAATCTTTTTGGTTTTGTATCTATAATAAAATGTCTTTTCCTGACAATCTATCAATTTTTGTTTATGTGTGTGTTTATGTTTGTGTTGGCTGTTATGTGTTTTATTTTTCTCTCTTATAGTTTTTGTTAGTTAATTTCTATGTTATAAACCTGCTGCACATCTCACCTTTGAATCAGTGAGGACACTACTCCTCATAGGTTTGAGCGTGTGGTAGGCTCTACCAATGAAGCAGTTAACCTAAGTGCAGCAGAACCAAGTGAGTAAGACAGAAATAGAGCCATGTCCACTTCAGAATCATAAAAAACTGAGAAATTTAAAATTTTTACAGACCTTTAGGCATCACAAGCTTTTAAATTTTTGCATTTCCATGATGTGAATACCACGAAAACTCACTTGTATCAGCACTTAGTGAATTATTAAAGAGAGAAAAAGGTAAGGACATGTCTAAGAGCTCAATGGAAGACCATAACTAGTGAGATTTGGGCCTAAAAAAAAATAAAAAATTTCTTTCTTTGAGGAGTGACTGAGGAAATTCTTCCAGCCCTAAGGACTGGCTGTGGCAGTACCCTCATTAGAAGTTAGGCACCTCCAAGTTGAAACAATTGACAGCACTCATGAAACTTAGGAAAGGATCAAGGCCTTCTCTTGGACAGGTTGAGCCTAAATAGACCAAACTTTAATCAACTGCCCTTGTGCACACACTTTTTGAGTCGTAATTTCTAATTTTCTTTGAAATACACCTGAGTACTTGTACCTGAACCTATAGACCTGATTCAAACCTACCCTCACTCTGAGGAATCAGAAGGTAAAGGAGAAGGAGCTGAAGATGGACAAGATAAGGTCAACATTGGGTGAATGGAGAAGAGAGACCTAAAAGCTTAGCAGTGTAGTAGCTGAGGAAGGAAGTGGCAGGTCAGAGAAATAAAGATCTGATGGTCTAATTAATGCTTAAAAAAAAAAAGAGAGAAGCAAAAATGAAGAGGAATAAGAGAGGGGTCAAAGAGGAAAATTTCATTGGAAAAATAGAAAATAAGAGGAGAAGCTGGCCACTTCAAGTCTGAATAATGTTAAAGAAAATGAAAGGTACTGAATTAAAGAAGGTGAAGTCATGAATCACCTCCTTCACCTACTGACTTCTCAATTTTGAATCCCTTTTCAACCTCCCATTCTTTATAACTTATCCCATAAGCCACATTACAACCCAGCAAAAGTCCCTATGATCCAAAGTTGAATGAGTTGTCATGCAGAGACAAAGAGTTGTCCAATCTATGATGAGGATAGCCAATGATGCCAGAACTTAGGTGCTTTGCCTATGCTCATGTTTACAGATCCATTTGGGGTCTGTAACTGCTCTTGAGTTTGAGAGAAAATGAAAACCCTCAAAGTTCCTTGTGAGAGTATGCCCTGGTGAGCATTGGGTCTGATGTTGAATGTGATGGGCATGGCCTACAACCTAATTTTTGAAATAATGATGAGCTCAGTACTAACCTTCATGTGATGTTCCCCCCATGTGTGAGCTAATTGGAAATTATGTGCATCTATATATAAGCTGCGATAATTAAATGTCTGTACAGTTCATATGTTCAAATTTCTAATATTTTGATTGAATCAAGGGTGGACTGATGCTCTATTTCTTGACAGCTAACTTAGTAATGTTGCACTTTTGTTAACAGTTTTGTTGAGAAGTTTGTGGGTATCTTCACTGAAAACCCTCAGGAGACTTCACTCCTCCACTAGGGATCACCTAGGGGTTTAAAAGGCCTAGTACATATGCTAAATATATCTGTGCTCCCTACGAAAGTGGCATTTAAATTTTTAGAGTAATTGTTTTAAATTTTCCTTTGCTCAGGGACTAGCAAATATTTGGTTTGAGGGTGTGTTATTCACTGAAAAGTATCATTGTTCACCTCTTAACCTAGCCTTTGCTGGGCCTTGAAGCTCACTAATAATCATGTTTTAAGTTTATTTTATAGTTAGCAATAATCTGTGCAGCTTAATACAAAATCCATGCTTATTGGCCCAAAGAAGAGGAAAAATACATGCAAAGATGACAGCTGAGCTAAAGCCTAATGGAACATCCTGGTAGTGCCCACCATGGTGACTCATTTGCTGGTCATCATTGACCAAAAGTCTAGCAGATGGATGAGGTCTGCTGAGAATGGTGGAAACTATAAGTAGCAGCAAGAGCAATGCATCAGAGCATAAAAAGATAGATCTCGCAGAGTTGAGGAGCTCCCTCGCGAAGCTAAAGATACAGGGGAAGATGCCCTAGCACAGATAGGACGCGCAGTTAAGAGGAGAGCAGTAAAGACATTGCAAAGATCTCACGGATTAAAATCCTCAGAAATTGTGGTTGCGAAGCTCTCACGAAGATCAAGCCTTAACATAGTCGCGCAAAGAACACAGCGAGCCCATATATATACTGAGCAAAATGTCACCTCACAGATTTCTTACGTGACCCTGGAAGAGAGAAACGCCTAGAATTCTCCTCGCGCAGATCTCGCGCACTCTGGAGCAGTATCAATTACTACGCAAGCACAGGAGCATACTTGTGTGACTACTCAGCGAGAGAGAGCTTCTAAAGCTCTACTGCACGAGAAGTCTAGGCACTCCAGATCATCTCCGCAACAACATTATAGTTCAAAGGAACTACGCAATGAACTGAAGATTCACTGCGCGAGCAAACACTTCCCACCATCCAAAGGCTACTCCGCGAAGGCTCAGAAACTGCGTGAATGATTGAATGCATATGCCAGCCCCGCGAAGCACGGGCTCTCCACTTCTCAGTTTTAACTCAAGGACCTTTTGAGAATTTCCCAAGGCTAGGGTACACTTCTCGAGGCACAGATTTTGAGGCGCATATCTCAAGGCATTCAAGGGTCGTAACAGTGCCACGTCTGCTAGAAAAATTAGAGTTAATCCTTTCAGAGCCAATGCCATATAGACAGAGAGTATATAAGTTGTACTTAGAGTGTAGTTTAGCATCGATCCTTCTTTTCATCCTCTGTCGGTTGAGAGCTCCAGCAAGCTAGGGTTAGGGTTTGATCACATCTTTTTCCATTTTTTCTTCTCTCTTAGTCCAGCACTTGCTGGCTAATCCCCTAGTAAGCAGTTAGATTTAGTTTATTTCAATTTTGTAATAGGTTTTGTATACATTGAGATTTTTGAGCAGTTATGTACAGGCTGCAGCCTGGAGACCGTTCATTGTAAGTTTTGCTTATAGTAATGAACTGCTGTTTAATGCCTAATTGAATCTACAGATCTTATGATTTCTTTAGATGTCTATAGGATCCATGTATTTGGGATGAGCCTATTCAGTTTCCAGTAGATCTATTGTTTACTATCTGATTTCCCTTAGTTTGATAGCCCATGGAAAGCAATGTTGGACCTGTAGAGAGATATGGGGAGCTCGGAGGCCTGTGGTCCATGGTGGTTGCAGCGATTTATATGTTCTTTTTCAGACCTCTATGGTATGGACTGACTAATGGGATACCCTGTGACCATTTGAGTAGACAGAGTATAGCCCTAAGGTGGTGTCCAGCCACATGTTTGAGAAGGATTCTTTTCCCCTACGCATGAGCTTCTAGAGCCTTGTGAGGAGGTTTGTACAAGAACTGGCTCCCCTCTGTTTTACCTAACCGATATCGAATGTTAGATCTGATTTCTCTAAAGTAATTGCAGCTTGAGGCTGAGCCATTGCAGGCCTTTTGTAACAATGACCAGTTGAGTTTAGAACCTTATTCAACCTATTGCATGGTCCTTTTTATGGGCACAGTGAGTCGTTGGCCTTGGCAAAGCACTTAGGATCTTATGGGTTAAAATACATATGAATGTCAGCCATATTTGTGCACAGATCTGGGGAGCTTGTAGCACTAGCATTATATAGTTCTGTAATAGTATTCATGGTTGGATCTGGTTCAGTGGCTGGGAAAATGATCAGTCTACTCCTCTGGATTTGAGTAGCAACTTCTATTTTAACCAATTGGATTTGACAGACTCTATCGGATACCCTGTGACCATTTGAGTGGACAGAGTATAGCCCTAAGAGCGCCCCAAATGGCATGGGTTATATCGAATATTTCTACCTTGTTGAGGCTTTTAATAGCGTCTCAGTAAGGAACACTGCAGAGACAGATTAAATCTGAGTTACATTATTGCTTTAATTCTAACTTAGCCTGCTTACTTCTCATCATTTTTATATTTTATTTTGGCACACTCCACCATCATCTTCTCTTTAACCCTTTCTTTAGGATAGGGCTACATTTTATTTCTCTTTTGTAGGGTTAATTTAGTGTAGTTGTGACACTCAACTCCCTTTCTTTAGGATTGTTAGATCTGTAGCCAGATCTGGAGGCCTACTATTATAGTCTATTTTGGGTTCTAGATCAATTTCTCTGTGGGACAAACTCTTACTTATGAAAACTTGTATTTTGCAGGTCTAGGATGTTTAGAAATATTGTTTTCACCATATCTTTATCCTCTGTTTCATTGCAATGTTAATTTTCTTCCAACACCAAATAAAGCAACAACAAAATATCAATCATTTAAAATAAAACCTAAACAAAACCTATCAATAACAAAAACCCGTCAAGCATAAACTAAGAAGAATGCATCCCCATGTAGCACTACAAGTAAAAGAGGAAGTTGATAAGCTACATAAGGCAAAATTTATTCGGGTTGTCTTCTACCCTAAGTGGGTTGCTAACATAGTACCTGTTGCCAAAAAGGACGGTAGTGTAGACACCCAAATTTGGCCCAAGGCCCGATCGAAACACATTTCGAAAGAGGCGCATTTTCAAACTTTTGATGGCATGTATGGAACCCTTAGGAATCACTCTAAACCCTTAAGAATCACCCTAGATCCCTTAGGAACATATCCCAAACCTTTAAAAACCAGCCCCGACCCTTAGAACCCATTCCAAGCCCTAAACCTAACCTTCCCGGGCAATGGATAAAGAGTGGTGTACTAGGACTAGCTGAGGTCTTTTACTGATATCAAATCATATACCATTGGAAATAGGACTTCTCCAGCTTTCCAACTAGTCAATAATCGCCTCAATCGGAGTTGTATATCAAAAGTTATGGCGATTCAAATATCGGGCAGAATTTCGAGATTTTTGCCTGGCGCAACTAATAGTTGTGCCAGGCCATTTTCCCCCTGGATTTGCCTGGCGCGACTAATAGTTGTGCCAGGTCTTTTTCCCCCAGAAATGACCTAGCACAACTAATAGTTGTGCCAAGTATAAATGGGTCCCCCTACCCCTCGCGAAGCCAACTTCCAGGCTACTATTCCTCACTGTTTTACTGTGCTTTTGCCTAGCGCAACTAATAGTTGCGCCAAACATATGAACAGTAACAATGGGTTTTTGCCCCAAAATTCCTGATTGGGGTTTGACTTTTTGACCACCTCAGTCCTTGGGGTGTGTTTTGATAACTTTGTTACACCCTTTTAATGCCTATTTACAACCCTTAAGTGATTTGAAACACTAACCTATCATCCACCATTAAAACCACCTTCACACCTTTCCAAACCCTTAAAATCCTAGGAAACCTTAGATGGCCCATTACCTAATTCTTAAACTTGTTTAGCCTCTAAGTAGCCTCCTAACCTACCCATTTCTTATAAATAGAGCCCCCCCCCCCCCTTGGTTTAGTGGTTGAGAAATTTGCTTAAGAGAGAAAGAGCTCAAAGTGAGAAGTTCTTCCTCCCTTTTGTGCACTATTTTTCACCTAAATTTCATAACCTCCCAACCTCATTTCAAGCTTGTTCTTGCATCCAAAACCCTTAACCTAGGTGTGTGTGATCCCCTAGCCTCCATCCCCTTCCTCTTAGCTTTAAGTCCTAGGAGTTAGAACCCCATTTTCCACCATACAAAGCCTTCAAGAGCTCATCAAAGCAAGCCACGCAAGGCTCTCCTACGGTGCTACATGGGCCCGAGGGCTCCGGCTCTCCCCTTTCTTCTCCTATCTCCCTCTATCTCCCTCCATCCTCTCATTTGTGTCGTTACGCCGCCGATTTTTTGGTAGGAACGGAGGGGCACAAATAGGATTCTAAGCCCTTTTGGGCAAGTGGAAGCTATTTTCCTTGCTTTTACTTCATTTTATTGTTGGCCATTAGTAGAGACCGTGCTAAGCGGGTTGATCGGGTGCCTAACACTTTCCCGATCGATAACCGAAGCCCCTACCCAAGAGCCTTTGGTGTAGACCGGATTCAGAGTAATATTTTTAGCACTTCGGTACTCATAAAAATGAACTAGGTATCCCGGGACACCGAAAGCTCCGGGTGGCGACTCAATATTTTTCATCGTTAGAGAGCGCTTCATCGCGACGGGGATCGCATCGATTCCCACGGTTGCACAGGTAGGGTACGAGTATGCATCGATTTTTGAAATCTCAACAAGGCATGCCTAAAAGATGACTTCCCGTTACCATACATTGACACCCTGGTCGATAACACTGTCGAACATGAGATGTTATCCTTTATGGACGGCTTCTCCGGATACAACAAGATTAGACTAGCGAAATCAGGTTAAGAGAAGACTTCCTTCACCACGCCATGGGAAACCTATTGCTACATCGTCATGCCTTTTGGGCCCAAAAATACAGGAGCCATGTATCAACGCGCCATGATAGCTATCTTTCACGACATGATGCACAAGTGTGTCGAAGTCTACGTCGATGATATATTAGTGAAGCCTCAAACACGAGCAGGACATGCCGAAGCATTATGGCTGATACTACAAAGATCCGAGAAATATCAACTGAAGATGAATCCAAAGAAATGCGTATTCAGAGTAACCTCAAGAAAATTACTGGGATTCATAGTCAGTGAGGAATCGAAATTGATTTGGTAATGGTCAGAGCCATTCTCGAGATGCCACCTCCCAACAACATTAAAGAACTACGAGGCCTGATAGGAAGACTATAGTTTATTAGGAGATTTATCTCCCAACACTCAGATCGATGCGACACTTTCTACAAGCTACTTAAAGGAGGAACACTGAGTACATATGGGATGACCAGTGCCAGCAAGCCTTCAATAACATCAAGAAGTACCTCCTCAACCAGTCAATATTATCACTGCCAGTTCTCGGAAGACCCCTGATCCTCTACGTGTCAACAAACGATAAGGCAATGAGAGTAATTCACAGACAATATGAAGAAGACGGTAAGAGAGAAAAGGCCATTTACTACCTTAGCATAATGATGGTTGAGTACGAACAAAGATACACTCCAATGGAGAAGACGTGTCTCACACTAGTAAGGGCCTCGATGAAACTATGGCACTACTTCGGAGCACACAAAACACTGGTATTAGCACGCATGGACCCTCTGAAGTACATTTGTAAAAATCGCCCGATGGCATATGCTACTACAAGAGTTCGACATCACATATGTCACATAGAAGTCCGTCAAAGGAAAGGTGATCACCGATTACCTCGCTGATCTTTCGCTCCCAGGCAATGAGCCTGTGCACGCAGACTTTCCTGATGAAGACCTACTCTCAATTCACAACGAAGAGCCTGATAAGACCTCGTGGACCATCTACTTTGACGACACTTTTAATCACAAAGGGAAGGGCATTGGGATAGTCCTACTAAGCTCGGAAGGAGTCATCATACCAAAAGCTTTCCAGCTTGACTTCTCAGTCACTAACAACGTTGCGGAATATGAAGCTTTTATTGCCGGACTACGAGCAACACTACAGTTGGGTGTTAAGCAGTTGAAGACAATCAGTGACTCTAAACTTCTGATATCACAAGCAAGGATCAAAATTTTGGGTATCATTTTGGTTTCAGAGGGGACCAAAATCAAAATTTTGGACCAAAATTTTGAATTTCGACCGAAAATTTCAATCCCATACAAAATTTGACCAAAAGTTCAATCCCAAATTATCATTTCGGTGCGGACCGAAATCGATAATTTTGGCTAAAATTTCGGTCATTTCGGCCGAAATTTTGATCCTTGATCACAAGTTATTGGGGAGTGGAAGACCAAAGAAAGAAGACTGATGGCATACTTAGAAACAACTTAATTTTTTATAAAGAAATTCGAAAGGATTTCTTTTACACACATCCCCAGATTGGAGAACGAGCTCACAGATTCTCTCGCCACGCTAGCCACGATCATACAAATATTAGTCGGACAAACTACCAAGTCTTTCTTCATCAAGAAATTGACCACACCGACACACGAAGTCACCAGGCAAACGAAGTTGGAACTGTCAACTAGACCAGAAGCTCACACAAATAAAGAACGAACTATCCCGGGTAATTTCGCAGAGAAGGAAGCCACCGTCACTACTTCAGATTTGAGAAATCACCAACTAACGATGGACAGCCATGGTACTTCGACATATGGAACTTCCTAAAGCATCAACGCGCTCCTCCTTATGCCACAAAGATCGAACCGAAGATAATAAGGAACCGGTGCTCCCGATTCTGCATCCTAGGGGAGATATTATACAAGGAAGCCTTCACTAAAGGAGTATTACTACAATGCGTTACGACATCCGAAGGATAATATATTATTCGAGAAGCACACACCAGTGCCTGCGGCGCCCATGCCAGTAGACAAAAACTCGCAGACCAGATCATACGACAAGGCTATTTCTAGCCAACGATAATAAGGGATTGCCACCTCTACGTCTAATGCTGCAAGCAATGCCAAGAACACGCCGCACTTATCAAAGCTCCATCAGTTGCATTGAATCCTATAATTTTACTATGGCCTTCGAAATCATCGGAACCGTCACAGACATAGTTGGGAATACTCACAAGCACGCGTTTATACTCACTGCGATCGAATACTACACCAAATGGGCAAAAGCTAAATCATATGTCAGAATCACTGCTTCGATGCTTGTGAAGATTATCATTCGAAACATCATTACTCAGTTTAGAGTACTTTAGATGTTTGTCATCGACAATGGACCGCAATTCATCGCAGAGAAGACAAAGAGATTGTGCAAGAAATTTGGCATTTACTTATGTCATTCGTCGCCGCTCTACCCCACAAGGAAATGGACAAGCAGAGGCTATAAACAAAACACTGATCCGTATTCTGAAATGAATAGTGGAGATGAGCAATGGAACCGACTAGCCTGAACGATTACCAGAAGCACTCTGGGCCTATAGGACTTCTATTCGCATGGCTACTTGCCAAACTCCTTACCTTCACATATGGGATGGAGGCAGTCATACCTTACAAAATACAAGTGCCATCCCTATGGATCCAACTTGATGATGAGCTATCACTAGATGAAAGGATAGTTGCTTTGCTTGCTGAGCTAGAACAACTTGATGAGACGCGTCTAAGGACAGTTGATCATGCCCAAGTATACCAGAAGAGAGTGGTTAGGACTTACGACAAGAAGGTCCTTGAGTGAACATTTAAGATTGGAGAGTTAGTCTTGAAGAAAATCATGCCTTCCAAACACACACATCCGAAAGGAAAACTAAAATCGAACTGGGAAGGCCCACAAGTTATAGCAGCCGCATATCCAGGAAACATATACAAGCTGGTGAACCAAGATGGGGATGAACTCCCTAACCCTTGGAACACCACGTACCTGAGAAAATACTATCCCTAGTCCCGTGATTATCACATCTCATAGTCAATACTTATATTTACCACTCCCATAGTCGTTAGGACTCATCCATTAGTCGTACACCTTCATTTCTCAGGATATCCTTGAAGGCTTCTATTGCGATTCTGCCTTGTATTCAAAAAGGGGTTTAAAATCAGACAATTAAAGAGTCTATAAATAACACACACCAAGGCAGGCTCACACACAGTCCTGCAAGTATTCAGAACCTGTTGTAGCAAGTTTTAAAAAAGTAAGGGAATGTCCACAGGGAAATGTGAGTCAAAATCAAGTAAATCTAAAGATCTGTGGTAGATTTAGCACCCTTCCTAATGCTAAAACAGTAAAAGAAAGAGGAGAGGTTTAAGGGGTTGTCACTTCTAAACTAAACTATAAAAAATAATTAAGATTGCAGAGATGGATGTTAGAATCAAATCCAGAGTACAGATCTTGCAGTGAGGGGGAATTAAATACAGAAAATGGGGAGAAGCAGCTTGGAGTTTGGTCTTGCTGCAATTAGGTTGAGCTGCTAGGGTTACAGAGAGTTTAGAGTACACCAATCCCTCATCTGGCCATAGGCACAACTGTAGGGTAGAAGAATCTACTCTAAACCAAAGGCTTGAACTGATCTTAAGGGTATGATCTGTCCACTTGAATGGTCACAGATCATCCTATAGACTTCATCCGATCCAAGGGATTAAGGTAGAAGAATCCAATTTTGACTAGAGGTTTGAATTGATTTTAAGGCTATGATTTGTCCACTTTAATGGTCACAAATCATCCTAGGGATTTCCTCCAAATCAAAGGTTTCAATTAGAGCATTATAACCACTACAAGTGCTGTAATTATCAGGCCACAGACATAGGAAATTGCAGGAGCATCAGATCTAGGGAGATCAAATGGCATCCAAGAGGTCTACCAGTTAAGTGGGTGAGCTATTCTCATCTACACAAAGCCGATCGAGCACCAAATGAAACCAAAGGAGCTATAGATCTAATTATAATAATTAAACCAACATTACATTGAATTAAACTGATCATACAATGAAATGTCCTCAGATTTGCAGTCTGTGTATCATCTAACCCTCAATAACACTCTCAACTCTCCCTAATTACAGATTCGACCTCACCCTTTGCTGCTCTCAAGAAATTAGCCAACCTTAGTTGGGCTAAAGGAAAGAATTAGAGAATTTTGCTGCAAGCTCTGGGTTTCAGAATTGATCCCCTTTTTCTGACGGCTTCCTTCGTTCTTATAGCTTTCTCCTTCAGCCTCAGATCTATTTTTCCTACCAATTGCATCTTCTAGAATGATTCTGTTATTCCCTCTTTTATTCCCCTTATAGAAGGCTCTTTCAGTTCATTAGCGTTGGGGGAGAGCACGTGGGTCGGTTAGGGTTTCCCAAGGCACTTCTAGAAGCCTCGTGCCGGTCACCAAGGTACCTCGGTTTGGGTGCAGCAGGTCACCAACTCGCAGCGTGTGCACAACAGCTTTTCTGGGAAGTGTTTAGATCGATTTCGATAGGTTGCTAAAGCTTTCGATAGGTTGAAATCAAGAACTTTGGTCCTTTCGCTAAGATTTAGGATCCTATCGAAAGGTTCCGATAGGTCAACCCTGCACTTAGAACTTCAGCATCTCCAGCCTTCATTGATGTTTTCGACAGGTTGATCTATGCTCGCTGAGTTTCAATAGGTTTGCTTCTACCTCCTTTCGATAGGTTCCCGAAGCTTTCGATAGGTTCCCCCACTGATCTGCAGCAACCATTCTATAGGTGGCATTTTCGTGATAGGTTCAAGGATCATGTCGATATGATCACTTTAAGCTCCAGGGGACCTTTAGATAGGATGCTTCCTTGTTGTTTCTGACTGAGCGATAGGTTCTGGATCCTATCAAATTCTCTCTATCTTCACGATTTCTTCCTTTTTCAGCCTTCAGATCCTATCGATAGGTTGCAATAACCTATCGACATGTTATTTTCAGCCTGTCTTTCCTTTTTCAATGTTGCTTTGCTGTTGCTGCCTGCCCCAAGTGGGCATTGATGTGGGGCCCTTCTGTGTTCCATAGTTGGGTCAGAGCTGTGGTGAGAGATGGACCTTCTTGTAGAGCACTTTATGGTGGATTTCTGCACTATGACTGCTTCTTACTACTATCTACAAAATATGCTCAACAAGCACTTATTAGTCTACTCATAGGCCTATCAAAGCTCATGTTAAGAGGTGAAAAGTGGTACTTTTCACTGATTAACACACCCCCAAACCTAAGCTATGCTAGTCCCTGGGCAAAGGAAAGATAAAGAAAACTAAAATGCCACTTTTGTAGGGAGCACAGATGCATTTAGCATAATCATCAAGCCTTTTAAACCCCTAGGTGATCCCTAGTGGAGGAATGAAGTCTCCTGAGGGTTTTCAGTGAAGGGACCCACAAACTTCTCCAATGAAAGTAGTTAATACTCATGCAGCATGCTAAAAAAAAGTTTAAGTAATTAAAATAAATTCCACACCATTTCCATTCAATTTTAGAGGGCTTTTAGCAGAAAAAGCACCAGTTCAAAACATGAAATTCTGTTGTAGTTCCTTCATTATCAGTCAGTTCACGTCAAGGCATTGTGTCAGAAAACTGATGCAGAGCTCACCTTTAATTTGAGAATTCTGTTTTGATAATACCCCAAACAACTTTGATTTTAGACCCAAATCTTGTTGGGGCTGTCACTCACAACAAAAGTAGAAGGGTGCATCATTTCACATAGCTCAAGAGTAGTTACAGCCCTCAAATAAGACTGCAAGCATGAGCATAGGCATTGCTCTAACTCCTGAATTTTTCTAATTCTTTTCACCATAGATTAAACAAATTCTCATCTCCACATGACTGCTCAATCTAATTCAGATCAGTAAGGTCTTTTTATTAGGTTGTAATGTGGATTATGAGTGAGGTTTATAAAGAATAAAAGGGTGGAATGGGATTCAAAATTGAGAAATCAACAAGGTAAGGAGGTGACATGTACACCTTCTTCATTTAAGCAAAGATCCATCTTCTTTTCGAATTTGTAGAGCCAAAGTGGCCAGCTTTTTCTCTTCTCTTTCAAAATATCCAATGAAGTGACTTCTCTTTCTCATTCTTTTGTTTTGCTTATATATTTTTCTTTTCTTTTTGTATGCTTTTTGCTTTTTTATATTTTTTTTCTCCATTTCTCTTTTTATGGGCTGGAATGCCACAATACCACCAAATGTGCTTCCTTCTTTTTCAACCAATCATCGAACCTTGCTCCTCTAACCTCACTTCTCCTCTCTTTTCCTGATTTCTCAGATTGAGGGTGAACTGAAACAGGTCAAATTGTTTTTGGGTTCAAATTTTCTGGTTTTCATCAAAGAAATTTGGGATTTTTAGGGCTCAAATGGTGTGTATCAGGGGTAGTTTAAAGGTGGGACATTTTAAGCTCAAACTGTCCAAGGGATGGCCTTACTTCATGTCTCCAATGTCATGAATGTTGTCAAGCTGTTTCAACTTGGATTTGTCTAACTTCTAGTGATCGAAACTAGATCCAATCAGTCCTTAGAGCAGAAAAATTGCCAAGACACTCTTCAAAGAAAATTTTTCAGGCCCAAATCTCACTGGGTATGGCCTTCCATCAAAATTTTGGGGGATATCCTCACAGTTTTCTCTCATTTAAGGTTCACTACACATTCATTTTCTGAAAATGCTTGCCATTTGCTTCATGAAGAATGTTAGACTACAACTCATTTCAGTTTTAAAAAGTTTTTTTATTTCCTCTTTTTCAAAAATCAAGTGGGAATTCTCTTTCTTTTCAAAAACTTTTTCAACATAGCTGCACTAGCATTAACTCATTTCATTGGCATACCTGCCATACCCCCAAACCTAAACTAAACAGTGTCCTCACTGTTGAGAGAGCATGGTAGGAAGGAAAAATATCAAAGATATGAAGAACAGAAGGGAAAATAAGTAAAAAGAAAGGTATAACACAAAAAGAAATTACTATTAATCAGCAAACACATGTACAAGGTACAAAACAGTAAAACAAATAAAAACCTAAACAACATTTATTTACAAGCATCATCAGGCCAATCATATAAATCTTGCAAATGTTTCAAATCATCCTTTGACAAAGGAGCTTTTCTTTTTGGTTGGGACATCTTGGTGGACTGCTTGGGGGCCTCCCCAGACTGGGGAGCAAGTTTCTTGGGAGTCTTGGCAGAAGGAGCAGCAGATGGATAATCCATATCATAGTCAGAAGGGAAAAGGGCAGTTGGATCAAGGCCAAGGGTAGTAGCAGTTTTCCTTCTTTCTTCCTTGGAGAGTAGAGTGGAGGAGGTGTCATGTGGGGTGGGGGCCTAGTGGGGGCTACCTCCTCACACTGGGTAGCAAGCTCCTTCCCTTTTTTGCGAGCAGAAGCAGGGGAAGCAGTTCTCTTTGCAGTAACTTTCCCCTTGGTATAAGTCCTCTTAGGCTTTGGAGGGGTAGGTTGAACAGGAGGATGATCTTGGGCTGGAGGAGGGGGGACATCTACAGGTGGGGTAGGAGTAGGTTGAGTGGAAGAAGGTGGACAGGGATGGGTGGAGGTAGGATTGTCCGGAGGGGCTGAAGCAAGAGGAGCTGGTTGATAAGGTTGAGAAGTCATCAAGGCAATCCTTCTCTCTAGAAGATCAATTTTTTTCGCAGCATAGAGCTGGTTGGTCTCAGCGAGTTCTTGGGTAGCCTTGATGATGTCTCTTGCATTAGCTAGTTGCTTTTGGATATTTTCAGCATTCTTCTTCTCAAACTTGGCAATGCGAGCCTGAGCCTCAGCAAGGAGTTTGGAAGACTTATAACGAATTAGGATTTCCTTCCATCCCTCAGAAATATCACGAAATTGGATTCTCTGATCCAGTTCCATGAGAGCAATCCTTTCCTCATAAGAGACCTCCAGGGAAGCTCAGAGGGCATCCATACCACTCAGGACATCTCCATGGATATAGGGGTTGTCCCTCATTGCATACAGCAGGGGAGGTAAGGGGGAATGTAGATGGGGGACCTGAGGATAATGGGCAAGGAAGGGAATGGAGTGGAAGAAGAGGAGGGGGTGGAGGAAACCCGTTTCTCACAAGGCTTTGTTTGGGTGGAGGCCTCTTTGAATACAGGTGGGAAGAGAGTGGGTGGTTGGGTGATGGTTGAATCAGCAGCTGCAGTAGCTACTACTACTGGTGAGGAAGGAGTAAAGGATGGTGATGAAGTAGGTATGGGAAAAGGTGGAGCTGCTACCTCCTCAGACTGGGTAGCAGCTGTGGAAGGTGAAGCAATGGGGGAAGATGGAGGAGATAAATGGAGAGGTGTAGGAACAGGGGAGAGAGGGGAAGTGCGAGGAGGTTGGGGAGCTGGAGATGATGGAGTAAGGGTGGACTGAATGGATTGAAGGCAGGAGCTCATGAGGGCTTGGTTGTTGGTGTTGATGGTCAATTGAGTCTGAATGGATTGTAAGAGGGAGAGAATTTGGCTGAAGGTGTCAGGCATGGTGGGGGTAGAGGGAACAGGTGTTTGGATGGGATGGAAAGGAGAGGAGAGTGCATGGTTAAAATGAGGAGGAGTGGGGTGTGGGGAGTCAGGGAGTGGGGTGTACTCATGAGCAACATCCTCCATAATGGATGTCATGAGAACAATGAACCCAGCAGTGGTGAACTGGTCCAAACCCTAGGTATGCAGAAGGGAGGGGGAAGTCAGAAATGGGTTGGTCAATGGGTGGAGAAGACAGGGTGGGGGTAGGCTCTGATAATGTAGGAGGTTCAAGGACTTCAGGTTGGAAGACCTGAGTGGTGGGTGGAGGTAAAACTGGTTCAGAGGTGGGAGGAGAGGGGTTTGTTGGAAGGGGGACTGATACAAAGGGAAAAAGCAGCGTGGGTGGAGGTATGGGTGATGGACAGGTAAGGTAGGTGAAGGGATGGATGAGGGTATCTCAGTAGGAAGATCTGCTGCCATGGTAGTGGGCACTTCCTTAGCCTCCATCTCAGCTGGCTTACTCTTCTTAAACAAGGTTAGGCTGGTGGACCATTCCCTTTTCCTATATACTTTTGTGGTCAACTTCTCCATTGGCTCATTCCTTTTTACTACATATTTCCCAGCCTTGAGCAAGCATGTAATGCGCCTGCTAAAAAGCAGGCCACCTCCTTTAGCAAATGTTTGTCTTTTAAGCACTTTATCATTGATATCCACCATTATCTCAAAAATCAACTGAGGTGCATTCAAAAATTGCCCTTTTGAATAGTAGTACAAGGCATCTACAACTGGGGACCTTCTCTCCTGTAGGTGTCCAGTGACATAGACATTTTTCCTCAAAATAGCATCAATGAATCTGAGACTGGGTTGGAGGTCTCTTCTCATCAAAGATTCACCAGAGCCCACAATTCCATTGGTGAGCTCCTTAGCCATTTCTTTGAATGTAACCCATTTGGGTGCTCCCTCAGATCTAGTGGAGTCAAATTTGTGTGGAACTCCTAAAGCCATTCCAATATCCTTGCTATTCACTATGATTTGCCAATCATCAATCAAAATTTCCAACACAGCTTCTTTCCCAGGCACCACCTTCTTTTTCAAATTCTGGTACCACAATTTAACCAGCCTAGGGTACACATTCTCCTTCAAGGGTGTAAGTAGGGGTAACAATCCCTCCTTCTTCAGATACAGTAGTGTCCCCTGACACTCCTCTATGTTGGCAAAGTATGCCAGATCAAAATCTATCTCAGGGACAAGGCTCAACCTATTCACAAACTAATTAGGAGTGGTTAATGCAGCAGGAAGTTCAACTGCCGGTAAAATGTCAGGGTTGGCTAAAGGTGTTTCCCCAATCGAAGTAGATCTCTCCATGGGTATTTCTGTAGCAGGTTCCTGAATTGCTACAGACTTGGTTTTTTTAGCTTTAGGAGACTTCTTGGGTGTCCCCTCAGGGAGCTTCCTTTTGGTAGGTGGTTTGGTGGGAGGCTTTGATTTCTTAGAGGATTTTGGGGTGGAAGAAACTAGTTGTCAGAACATGTCAGCTAGGGTTTCTTCAGAATCAGCCATTTTACTCCCAAAAATTGGTCTCTTAAGGCTCACTCACCAATTTGTAGGGAAACTTTGAAGTAAACAGCTAGAGAAATCACCGAGTGAAAGTAGGAGAACAACTCACCCCAAAATTGTTAGGATTTTGCAGAACCCGTGATGCTTAATTCCAATTTCCCAAAGATCAGGTGCAAAATGCTCCTTTGTGCAGGCTGAATAATCTTGATGAACGGCAAATCGAATGAGAAACAGTCCTGAGAGTATTTGACGGAAAGAGGGTAGCGGCAAATGAGGAAGAGAGAGCTAGGGTTTTACAGAAGTGTGAAATGGGCAAAAGTGGCCTACCGATAGGTATATAAAGAGGGAAAATCGATTTCGATTAGATGAATTGAATGATTTCGATAGGTCAAAGTGTCCTGCCGAACGTTATAGAAGTACAGCATGCAGATGGAATACTTCAATAGGTCAATCCTTCCTATCGATAGGTTCATGAAGTGCATGATTCATCCTTTCGATAGGTTTCTGATAAGTATCCAGATCCTATCGAAAGCTTCTTTCTGACCTTTTGAACCTATCGAAAAGTTGTTTTCACCTATCGACAAGTCTCATTACCTATCGAAATCCTCAAATGACCTATCAAAATCCTCAAATGACTTATTGACAGGTCCCAAATGCCCATTAAATTTGTATTTTCGTCCAATGCTCTGCCTCAGCACTCAGCAAACTCTTTTGTTATGCTTCCATTAAATATGTTTTCATTATTTACACACTCCCATGGTCCCTAAACTGCTGACAAGATTGAAATGATGACCTAATGCTGACATGAAAATTTTATTGTGAATAAAGCATCAAAACAGAAAATAATCATTTAAAACATAACTAAAATATGGTACATATGATATACACTGAAATCAGGTAGAAATTGGAGGGTCCTAAAGATCAATGGTCTCCTCAGGCTCACAAATATTTTCAACACAAATTTCTAGCCTCTGGCCATTGACTTTCATCCCTACCATCTTTAGGGTCCCTGATTTCTACAGCTCCAGATGGGGAAACATGTAAGACTGTGTAAGGCCCATCCCATCTGGACTGCCATTTTCCTGGAAAGAGTTTCAATCTAGAGTTGAATAACCATACCTTGGCACCTGGTTTGAATTTTTTCCGCAGCAGGTGCTCTTAATGAGAGGCCTTGGTTTTGTCTTTGTACATCCTTGCATATGCTTCCATCCTCAACTTCTGAAATAGATTTTCTTGCACAAACTCATCCAGCACATCAATGGAGAAACAATCCTCACTCTCTAAGTGGGGCTGATGAGATGCATTGTACACATTCAGCTTGACTTTCATATTACCAAAACATACTTCCATGATCCCTGATCTACATTGTATGCAAGCATTTGCAGTGGCCAAAAAGGGCCTGCCTAAGATCACAGGGATAGAAGTAGCACTCCTACTTGGCTCCATATCCAGCACCAAAAAATCAGCAGGATAAAAGAATTTATCAACCCCAACCAAAACATCTTCAATGATCCCCACAGGCTTCCTTTCAGATCTATCAGCTAGTTGCAAGACCACATGTGTGGGCTTCAACTCTCCTAAGCCCAGCTTCTCATATATTGAATATGGAAGAAAATTCACACTAGCCCCCAGATCTAACAAGGCCTTTTCAATGGTATGATCCCCAATGATGCAGGGGATAGTGGGGACTCCAGGGTCTTAGAGTTTGGTTAGAGTTTCAATAGTCAGGATTTGTTTTACTTTTTCTGCTGAAAAGACTTTCTTGGATAAATGTATCCTTGATTGTCTTTTGTGGGTGCAGAGGTCTTTTTAAAACTTGGCATAGGCTGGAACCTGTTTGATTGCATCAAGGAGAGGCAGGTTAATCTTCACTTGTTTAAAGGTTTTCATCATTTCCTCTATTTTGGCATGCCCTTTATCAAAAGGGAAGGTGCTTGCATTGCCCTAGGAAATGAAAAATGTGGGACTCCTCCCTCATTTGCAACCTTTGCCAACTCATCATCTCTTTTTTTTATTTTAATTTTTTCTTGAGGATCATCACTATCCTTCTTATTCAACATGGGTTGCTCCTGTTATTCCTTCTCTTTAACCACCTCTTTTTCTTTTTCTGAAATTCTCAAAGGCCCACAGCCTATAGTTATCCACCAACCTTCCACTTCTCAATGTGGTGACAGATTTAGCTTTCTCATGGGAAGAGGAAACTTCACCTACCCCATATTGTCTTCTTGGGTTGTCCATGGGTTGGCTAGGCAGCCCCCCTTCCTCTCTCTTAGCTAAAGCATTAGATAGCTGACCAAGATGGTCTTCTATCTTTTTAATGCTTTGGCTATGAGAATGCACAATCTGAGACAAGGATCCTAAGTTCTGCAATGAGACCAGAACTTGTTCCTCAAAAGAAGATGATCTAGCAGCTGGTAGGGGTGCAGATTGATGCACAGGCTGAGCCATAGGCTGAGCCACAGGCTGTTGGTATTGAGGCCTTGGGAAGTAATTATGGTGGTATGGCTGAGCATTTTTGTAAGACATAGGCTGTTGTGGCTGCTGTTGCTGGTTTCGAAAACTATCTTGTCTCCACCTCAAGTTGGGATGGTTTCTCCATTGATAACCAGCTGTAGGTTGTTGCCCAAAAGACTGGGTGGCAGCCACATGTTCCATCACAAAGTCTGGAAATTGAACAGCTGAGGGGCATTCCTCAAGGGAGTGAGTGGGGGACTTATATGTAGCACATGCCTCCTCCACTTTAGCAGCCATGGGTGACTGCATTGCTCCCATGAGCTTATCAAATTTTTGGGTCAAACTGTCCACTTTCCTTTCCAAATCATTATGCCCACTTACCTCATACAATTTTCCTCTTGTGGTATTTTCTTTCACCATTCTAGGGGTATCCAAATCCCTGGACAATGTCTCCCTCTGTATGGAGTTCTCACTGATAATGTCAAACAACTCCCAAGCCTCCTCAGCAGTTTTGTGGAGGTAAGTACCACCACAAGAGGCATCTACCATATCCCTGCTTTTAGAAGCAATTCCTTGATAGAAACTTTGGACAAGTTGTTATTCAGGGATTTGATGATGGGGACATTTCTTCAGGAGTTCTTTGAATCTCTCCCAAGCTTGGTGAAAATCCTCAGTTGGATCTTGAGCAAATGAGATGATGCTCTTCCTCAACTGGCTTGTCTTGGACATGGAAAAAAACTTGGCCAAAAACTGACATTGAAGGTCACTCTAAGATTGAATAGTGTTGGGTGGGAGCATTGACAACTAAGTCCTGGCTCTGTATTTTAATGAAAAAGGAAAGAGTCACATCCTGGTTGCTTCCCCCCCCCCAAACCTACAATATTGAAGGTAGTGCACAGTCCTAGAAATTCATCAATGTGCTTATATGGGTCTTCTTTGTTCAGGCCATGGAATGAGGGTAGCATTTGGATTATGGATGACTTGATCTCATAGTTCCCTTGAACAGCATGGAATTGAATGCAGAAGGTGAAATTGTAAACCCCTGGTGCATTGAATTCCTTCAAGGTTCTAGGTTGATGTTGCTCACCCATTTCCTCAACTCCAGGTGCAGCAGATGTGGGTGAAATTGTTTAGTCCTAAGGATTCTTTCAACCTCTGGATTTAATGGAATAATCTGAGGATTGAGAGTTCTCCTTCCAAACATACACCACTCACAATCTTAATGCACACATAATGCAAAGCCAATTTAACACAACAATCAGGAATCAACACAATTAATTCACAAATCTACAAATCCACAGATCAGAGAAATAAAAGGAGTAGAGGAATGCAAACTTTCACACAGCCTCTAGCACAATGCTCCTCTTTAAATAGAGCTTCCAATCTGTTAAAAATAACAAAAAGTACTACAAAACAGTAGAAATTTCAACAGCAATTAGTGAAAAACTAAACAATCTTTTGCAAATCTACAATCTATACTGAAATAAACTTAGATCTACCAATTTTAAGCACACAGATCTCCGGCAGCGGCGCCAAAAACTTGTTGCGATTCTGCCTTTTGTTCAAAAAAGGGGTTTAAAATCACACAATTAAAGAGTCTATAGATAGCACACACCAAGACAGGCACACACACAGTCCTGCAAGTATTCAGGGCCTGTTGTAGTAAGTTTTAAAAAAGTAAGGGCATGTCCACAGGGAAATTTGAGTCAAAATCAAGCAAATCTCCATATCTGTGGTAGATCTGGCACCCTTCCTAATGCTAAAATAGTAAAAGAAAGAGGAGAGGTTTAAGGGGTTATCACTTCTAAACTAAACTATAAAAAACAATTAAGATTGCAGAGATGGATGTTAGAATCAAATCCAGAGTACAGATCTTGCAGTGAGGGGGAATTAAACACAGAAAATGGGGAGAAGCAGCTTGGAGTTTGGTCTTGCTGCAATTAGGTTGAGCTGCTAGGATTATAGAGAGTTTAGAGTACACTAATCTCTCATCTGGCCATAGGCACAGCTGCAAGGTAGAAGAATCTACTCTAAACCAAAGGCTTGAACTGATCTTGAGGGTATGATCTGTCCACTTGAATGGTCACAGATCATCCTATAGACTTCATCCAATCCAAGGGATTAAGGTAGAAGAATCCAATTTAGACCAGAGGTTTGAATTGATCTTAAGGCTATGATTTGTCCACTTTAATGGTCACAGATCATTCTAGGGATTTCCTTCAAATCAAAGGTTTCAATTAGAGCATTATAACCACTATAAATGCTGCAATTATCAAGCCACAGACATAGGAAATTACAGGAGCATCAGATCTAGGGAGATCAAATGGCATCCAAGAGGTCTACCAGTTAAGTGGGTGAGCTATTCTCATCTACATAAAGTCGATCGAGCACCAAATGAAACTAAAGGAGCTATAGATCTAATTACAACAATTAAACTAATATTATATTAAATTAAACTGACCATACAATGAAATGTCCTCAGATTTGCAGTCTGTGCATCATCTAATCCTCAATAACACTCTCAACTCTCCCTAATTACAAATTCGACCTCACCCTTTGCTGCTCTCAAGAAATTAGCCAACCATAGTTGGACTGAAGGAAAGAATTAGAGAATTTCGCTGCAAGCTCTGGGTTCCAGAATTGATCCCCTTTTTTTTACAGCTTCCTTCCTTCTTATAGCTTTCTCCTTCAGCCTCAGATCTGTTTTTCCCGCCAATTGCAGGTTCTAGAATGATTTTGTTATTCCCTCTTTTATTCCCCTTCTAGAAGGCTCTTTCAGTTCGTTAGCATTGGGGGAGAGCACGTGGGTCGGTTAGGGTTTCCCAGAGCACTTCTAAAAGCCTTGTGCCGGTCACCAAGGTGCCTCAGTTTGCATGCAGCAGGTCACCAACTCGCAGCATGTGCACAGCAGCTTTTCTGGGAAGTGTTTAATCGATTTCGATAGGTTGCTGAAGCTTTTGATAGGTTGAAATCAAGAACTTTGGTCCTTTCGCTAGGATTCAGGATCCTATCGAAAGGTTCCGATAGGTTGACCTTGCACTTAGAACTTCAGCATTTGCAGCCTTCACTGATGTTTTTGACAGGTTGATCTATGCACACTGAGTTTTGATAGGTTTGCTTCTAGCTCCTTTCGACAGGTTCTCGAAGCTTTCGATTGGTTCCCCCACTGATTTGCAGTGACCATTCGATAGGTGGCATTTTTGTGATAGGTTTCAAGATCCTGTCGATATGATCACTTTAAGCTCCAGGGGACCTTTCGATAGGATGCTTCCTTGTTCTTTCTGACTGCGCGATAGGTTCTGGATCCTATCGAATTCTCCCTATCTTCACGATTTCTTCCTTTTTCAGCCTTCAGATCCTATCGATAGGTTGCCATAACCTATCGACAGGTTGTTTTCAACCTGTCTTTCCTTTTTCAACGCTGCTTTGCTATTGCTACCTACCCCAAGTGGGCATTGGTGTGGGGCCCTTCTGTGTTCCATAGTTGGGTTAGAGCTGTGGTGAGAGATAAACCTTCTTGTAGAGCACTTTAGGGTGGATTTCTGCACTATGATTGCTTATTATTTCTATCTATAAAACATGTTCAACAAGCACTTATTAGTCTACTCATAGGTCTATCAAAGCTCATGTTAAGGGGTGAAAAGTGGTACTTTTCACTGATTAACAGCTTTTGACCCACTACCCACATTCTTACTTCGAGCAATTTGATCAAAAGGACTGGCAAAATACCTGACCTCTCCCAAAAGCATAGGTAACACCTGATTCTCATCCCCTTTCCCGGCCATTGGAGGAGACATTATAGCATAGAAAAATGAAGATGTCAGGCTCAATCAAAACTCATCATTCTTGCGTTAGCAGGTTGCTTTCAAAAAAAAAAAGATAGGTATACATGTACATATAATGAGAGAGAAAGCAATACGATGAGTGAACCAGTCAATAAGCCTAGGGAAGCATAAGCAGATCGTGAGGGCATCTCTGGTAACCCTACTAAGGACATATAAGCAAGTTGTGAGGGCATCGCTGGTGTTCTTATACTACTAGATATCGTCGTAAGGTGGCGGGAGGAGGATAAACTCCTGCTAACTCTAGAATATGAGACTTTGATGGCACCAAAACTTGATGAAGAACCCAATCATGGAACCCCTTTACACCTGAGAAAAGGATTGTTGCCTATTCCTTTTAGAAGTTGCCAAGTACAAACTATTCCCGACATCACTGAGCCTTATCCTCTTTCACCCTTATTTTTATTTTTCAGACGATGAGTCGGAACCCTCCTAAGATATCCCATAAATGAAACTAAAAACCCTTGAATGATGACTGACGCAATCACTTATTATCTACCGCACATTCCCTGATCTGACTATGGGATGAGACAACCATTGTTGAAGGTAGAACCCTAATATACGGCTTAAATGACTGACTAACCTCACCCAGTTTGGCGAAAGTAATGAAGAACTTTTCTTGACACTAACTCGCCAAATACACACAACTTCTTATAGACCCGAGTACCTACCAAAAGACCCAGAAAAGCTCCATTGCACCTTGACACTAGGGCATTTTTTTATTCAGAATATGAGTTACATTAAGGCCCCTACTTGTCCATAGAGAATATGCGGAACAATGAAGTTGTCACCAAGGGAGATTGACGGCAATGCTACACTGCTTATTCTATCACGCTCCTATACTGGGGCATTTTTATTTTTATTTTTTTTCAGTTATTTGCTTTCTCTGTTGCATTATTTTTCTTTTCTTATAGAAAGAATAATGAATCTCCGCTTTTATTACCTAACCTTGGTGTGAGACACCTCCCCCTTTGGCAATCGGCAAGGGGGAGAATAAAATTACTAATAACTTCATCCTCACGTGTAGATATAGCATAGTCTTCAACTATTACTGGGCCAACTCGAAGAGTATCCAAGTCCCAATAATAGGCGACGACACCAAAAACCAACAGCCAAAGCATGAAAGGTAATAAAAAAAATCCAAAAGCAAGACCATGTATATCTAAACCCTTTTCTATATATGTCAAAATTTTCTCTTTTACCTCTGTCACTGGGGGCATACCCCCTGTATATACAATAGATAAAAGTATACCAAAAAAAATTGCTCTACTCCCTCTGTTGCCTCTGCGAGGGGTTCTCATCAGCCTCTTCAGCCTCATCAACCTAAAGACCAAGAGCCTGGTCCACTGAGGCCTCAGCTGAAACCTAGGGCTTGGGTAAAGGTCTCCTAGAAGAGGAAGGCCTAGCAACAGAACCTCCCTCGCTCGCCTGGCTCGAGACACATCAAGAGCGTGAAGGGCCAAAGGCAAATAAAGGCCTGAGAGCTGAGTCTGCCTGAGCATAAGCCCTCATGTGCTCAGGGGTCTCTTGATGGATCTCAGCCAGTGAGTCGAAAGCCCTCGATCCTAACCCAGGAAAGTGATCGAGCATCCCTCGCACTCTCCCCCCGACTCCCGCCAACTCGTATTGCAAAAGCTCGATCGTCACATGCATCTCAGCAAGAGCTACAACTCGAGCACTCTCTAGCTCCGCAGTCCGGGTCCTCCGCCAGACCAGCAAGTCGATAGTCACCTCCTGAAGATGACGATCGACGAGATCAGATGGAATCTCATGGACCTCCTGCCAAGCCTGGGCATGCTGCGTCTCTAAACGCGATTGCTCCAGCTCACGCACCTACACACAAGCACGAAGCTAAGATGAGAAAAAGGCATATACATGACAAACTTAAAGATAAGAGTAACGAAGACATACCAAGTCAGCACGCTCCCGAAGAAGGCGCTCGATGGTCGCGCCAATCACTGGATCAACAGGAGGTGGCGGAGGAATCTCGGACGTAGGAGGCTACAAGAGATAGAGAATGAACATCAGAAATACTATGACTATGACTAAAAAAAATAAAAAAACAAACAAAATATAATCACACCAACTAAATATACTTGAGAAGGAATGGGAGTAGACTCCTGAGGAGGAGCCTCACGAGCAGAGTCAGGAATAACCTGCACAAGAACAAAACAAACAAACCAAGAACTTGTTAGGTAAAACTAATTAATGAAGCAAAACAAACCAACATACATATATACTAAACACACTATACCTGGATCTCAGGGCGTAGAGAGGCAGTCATCGCCTCCCTCGTCTGGAGGTCCTCAACGAGCCGACGCTGAAAATATATAGCACAATGTTAGTAAACTGCTAAAACAATACATAACCACATAACCGAAGAAACTCACCCAGTGCTCTAGCTTAGCACGAAGCTGGGCCATCACTGGATCCTCTCGACTGGATAATGCAGCCGAAGAAGGATCGAATGCCTGGGCAGACACCCCAGCACCAGATAGCTCTGACCGCTGTAAACATGACATATAACAAACGCGTTAGACATGATAAAATGAACAACTCTAACAATTAATAAAACCAAGTTAGCACTCACCAGACGGTCGATCTCAGAGTGTAGACTGGCCTCTACCTCTTGGCCAGCATGCTCCTGGCTGCAAAACACATATAACAATGCCACCTGAGGGCAACCTCACCCTCTCTCGCAGTCTGACCAACACAAAGGGGACCAAATCAAGACCAGTACACCAAAATAATAGATGAATAAAACTTACAAACAGAATGAATAAACTCACCAAAGATCATCGAGTCTCTGCAAGCTGAGCCCTTAGCTCATCCTCTGAGGCCCTCGCCTGGAAGACCGAGTTCGTTAAAGACTGCAACATCTCATCTGGATGAGGAGCACTGCCTATCCGCTCCATCGCCCTGTGGAGAGTGTCAAGTGCTCGGTGAACACCCGCGCCCAGATGGTCTTGCTCCAATGAGGCCAGCCTCTCCCTCAAAGCTGAAGTCTACTCTGGACCACCAACCGTAAAAGTGTTGCTCTCGTGGAAAGGGCAGGTGAAAAGTCGACCACCACCTAGATCCCAGAACCATCTCACGAACTATCGGGTGTTCGCATCATCACGCACCCCAGTAACTCTGGACCCCCTAGCTCTAAAATCGTCTATCTGAGACTCCATCTTTGATGTGAAGTCCAGATCAGAGGGGTCAGTCATCCTCTTCGCCACTTGGTGGCGAATCTCTGGAGGAACTCCCTGACAGAGTCCCAACTAACGGGTCACTCGAGATAGGTGGATACGCTCCACCTTCTCAAAACAATGGACCTAATGTCCACATCAAAGAAGGGTTGGTCGGACTGAATCATCGGCTGATCAACATCCTCCCTGTCACCATAGCGTCTCCAAATCACCTGTAATCAGAAATAAATAAGACAATCCTCAATGAAAAGCTACGACCTAAACACCTAAAACACCTCGACGACACAACCAATACATACCTGCCCTGCATGCATATCCTCAAAAATTCCCCGCGTAGTCTGAAGATTCAAAGACTGGTGGGGGCGTCCCAACGCCCTCCTCCACACATGCATCCATGGGAATGTGAAAGTCACTGTAGCTGGGACCCATGAGCGTAGGAATGCAAAGTGGTCATACGCCCAAAACTGGAGAAACATAAAACTATCACTAAGATAAAAAGTAAACCTCTAAGACATTACGAAGAAGACTAAAAACTAACTTAGACTCACCTGAAGGAAAGGAAGGAAGCCTCCAATGGTCGCGATGCCTCTCCCTCTATGGTAGAGCTGCTCGTAGAAGTGTGCTAATGCCACTGCCCCCCAAGCATAGGTAGGGACTCGGTCCAGGTCCCTAAGAAGCATCAAAAATAGACTCGTCACACACCCTGAGGTCAAGGATGAGAAGAGGACCGCCCTAAAGAAGTGCATCAAGAACGTCTAGAGTACTCGATTTGCTGCCACTCCTGGCTCCGTCACTGGCGCCCGACACGCCATCGCCTCACGGCGTACCTGTAATGCCGCCCTTGACTCCGAATGACATCTCAAAGGGACGAACCTGCTGACAAAAGTATCAAAGAACCAAGTGACCCAGACTATCCTAGTCTCGGATCCACTGGACCGATACTCGGCACCAAGTACCTCCTCACACACCGCCTGGTAATCACTCTCCATCTGCCCCATAATCGGTGCCCCCTCGAACCTAAGTCCAATGATGCAGACCCAGTCCTCAGGGGTCGGCAGCAACATCCCAATTGGGAAGAGCAATGCCTACTGCTCCTCCCTCCATCTCTCCAAAATTGCCCCAATCAGGCCACGATCGATCGTGAAGGGCTCTAACTCTAAAACTGACCCAAAGCTGAAATCCACCAACCACACCCGCTGAAACTCAGGCAAGGCATGGTACCAAGCATGGGACTCTGACCACATGGTGCTAATAGCCAACACCGGAGGCTCCTAACGAATGACGAAGTGAACAAAAACAAAGTCAATCTAAGACCTATAACTATGTCTAACAATAATGACTAGGCCTAATCCTAACAAAAACAATAACACTAACAATAATAACGATAGCAGTACGAGAGTATGATAATCGTAACATAAATATACAGCAAGCACACAAAACGATAGAGTAAACATGACCTAAGACTAGATACAGGCATGATGCATGAATACACATGCACACTAACACTAAATGCAGGTTCAACATAAATTCAAAGGATTTCCATCCTAAGAAATCTATTTTATAACCTAAATGCCTAGAATTAAAAAGAAGACTCTTGCTCATGGGTACCTACCTGATCTCGTGCAAAGAACGCCTCCAGCGGAATCTTGATCGTGGGCTCGTGCGAAGCAGCATCCTCGCCACCCTCATCGGCCCCACAGATCTCAGGTACCTCATCCCTGATGACTAGCTCAGTGTCACCCTCGGCCACGGCATCAGCTCTAGTGCGGACCTCGAAGGCCTTGCCTCCCTCCTCAACCATCAGCTCTAGCTTAGACACGATCAGATACTTTCGGTCACTACTCTCAGACTCCATCCTAGATCAAAGAGCACGAAAGATTGAAAAGGACGAAAGAAATAGCACCCAAAACGGACGGGTGGCTCACAAGATATCACAAAAACACAAAAACCAGAGCACTAGGAAGCCAGGAAACACAAGAATCGCAAAAAGTTCAGAAAGCACGGGAAGAAATGGAAAATTTGGAGCTTATATAGAGCGTGACTTAATCGTGCGATAGGCTTCGGGTGCGCAATTGAGTCGCGCACACTAAAGAATGCATGCAAATTGAATCGCGTGCAAAGGAACATGTGTGCAACCAATTCGTCACCTGCCCGACCCACCAATCGTGCACCCAGGGCAGGGCGTGCAATAATATTATGGGCAGTACTCTTCGCATGCAATCCCAAAGGTCACCCACACAGTAACCGAGAGGACGTTTGGATTGCGCACACTATGGTGAGCACGTAATTCAAATGCACGCATTGGAACAGGTGCATAATCAACCCCTCAAACTTACCAATACCACACAACTATTAAAGTGTGCAATCTCATTAAGCACCCTGTGCCCAACACGCAATTCCTCAGGTTCAGCAAAAAAAATCCGTGCCCAACTGTAGCAACCTAAAAAAGGAAGCTATAGGCTTGGGCACCTACAATAGATTGAATTCTCAGCATTAGATTAACATGCACACTCTGATACCTCTCCTGAAAAATTGAAAATTCACTTGGAAACTTACACTTAACCATCAAAACTTGTTGATACCCAAACCAATCCAACCTCGAATCAAACAAAATACACAACACCGAATGCACATACACCCATTTGACTTAGGCCTCTACTGATCAGTCACATAATTTACCATTTTATCACCCTTAACTTAGTGATGCTAGGACTTAGTTTGTTACTAATAAGTTGTTGATGTGCAGATATTAAAAAAAAATAGTAAAAGAGAGCTCTAATGATAATCTTTGTCAAAATGAACTCAAATAGCAGTTAAAAAGACGATTCGTCGCTGTAAGAGAAACAAAAAATCGCAAAAGACGATTGAGCGTGACACTAACTAAAAGACAAAATGGGAAATCATGATGAATGATTCTCCAGAGAACACATGTTCAAGAGGTTGAAGCGACACAAGAGATGTGAAGAATCATACTAAAGAATCGTCCTGAAAGTAAATACTATAAGAGGATAGAAAATCGTGATTTACGATTTTTTAAAGAAAGCTATATATAAAGATGAAAGAGTATAACTGTGATTTACGATTCTCTACATACAGAAACTTCTCAGAACTGTTTATGTTGCTAATCATGTGAGAGCTATCACTGCCATGAACCAGAATTAGAAGATCTCTTGAATTTGAAGTCTGGTGCATCACGGATCCGAGGAAATTGATGAAGAAGTATCCTAAAGGATTCTCCTGCCGCTAAATAAAGAACATTCCAGAAGCACA
Organism: Chloranthus sessilifolius; assembly: GCA_021018995.1. Taxonomy (NCBI): domain Eukaryota; kingdom Viridiplantae; phylum Streptophyta; class Magnoliopsida; order Chloranthales; family Chloranthaceae; genus Chloranthus; species Chloranthus sessilifolius. The sequence continues at coordinate 145,137,449 of CM037589.1, forward strand.
TCAGCCGTTCAAAATAAAGGAAAAGATAAAATTAGAAGAAGAGTTATATTAGGATAGTTTTTCTTTCTTTTATTAGAATTAGGACTTGTAGACCGACTCCTTATGATCTATAAATAAGAGAGCCTGGTCTAGGAATAAAGTATCGAAGAAATTCAGTATCAATTGACGCCTGAGGTTGGGTTTTCTTTCAATTAGTAGCGTAAAATAGTTAGAGTAGATATCAGAGGTCTCTCAAGAGAAATTGACGACTGCTATTGGGCGCTGAAGATTAGTGTAGATATTTGTAGTTTCTTAGAAGGAATTAACGACTCCGGCTGAGGGGCAAAGGATATATATTTTAGTTTAGATTTTTATTTTCTTTTATTTGCTGCTTTGTAAACATCTCCAAGTTTTGATTTGAATTGACGACTCACGTTAGAATTTGCAGATTAGTGTAACAGTTTTTATTTTTCATTCTTCAATTTTCTAGAGTTTGATTGGCGCCTCAAATTTCTGGTTGACTGTTGATTAGATTAAATCTATAATGATAGGACTTTAGTGTTGATTGGCGCCCAATGCTAGAAGAATTGATATATGGTGTAACGGTACTATTTAATTTTATAAATATCCAATAGCAGAGGATTGTGATTGACGACCATAATCTAAAGTTGGAGGATTAGGATTTATTTTTATGCACTTTAATTTACAAAATTCTTTATTCATATTTCTCCAGTAGTTTAGGAATCTTAAAGATAAATAGAAGTTTATGAAAAATAGATTAATATAAGCAATAACTATCTTCATAGGAACGATCTTATACTAGCTCTACAATTTCCATTGTGCGCTTGCAATAGGTTAAGACTTAATTAGATACACACGAGTAAGTAGATCATCTACGCCCTAAAAATCAAAACATTTCTTTACCCATACACTTAGCCGCTTAAATGCGTTAGAGAACCAAACTAACCTAAAATAAACTCAAGATTTAACCCTTAATGCACTCAAGTAAGTAGAGTAAATCTAATTAACTACACTAAATCAGAACTAACCAAAATTTCAAGATAACTATAAACAAATAAAAATCCTCAAAAATATAGTGAAATTAATTACAAATTACACCAAGGGCATACCCTTTAGGTTTCAAAAATAATCACAATCCCGAAACTAAAAGACGAAATAGAAGAGGCATCCTTAAAAGAAATGCCCAAAATAATAACAAAAAAAGAGGGGGAAAATAATAGAAGAGCCCAGAGAGGAAGCATACCTTGAATGAATGCCAACAAAGAATCTGATCTTCCCCTCCTTATCTTCAGGAGATGCCGCTTATGATGCAATTATTCAAGTTACACGACCAATTAGCAGTATCCCAGAGCCCCTAGTTGGCAGGAAAGAAAGAGTGATCCACAGAGAGCCACCCAGGATCTGAAGGATACACCTATGGAAGGCCGGTCTTGAAAGCTCCCAAGGGAGGGCCGACCTAAAGACAACCTACAGAGCCGACCAAGGAACAATTGGCGTCGGTCACGAGAACTCTGACCCAACCTTATCCTTTGGTTTCCTCTCCTCCACCTTTGACTCTTCCATCTCTTGCCCCAATAGGGTGGCTCTTCAGATCAGATTAACATCATTGACCCTAGTACCATCCAATATTACCAATGCCGCTCATTCTCAACCAATAATAATAATTATTATAAACCCCTTAGGATTTAACACCCGGGATACAAAATAAAAGGGAAGAAAAGACAATAAAAAAAATGCCTCAAAATTCTTAACACTAAAATTACAATTCTAAACCAATAAAATTCAAAATGAAACCCAGCTCTTAGCCCCTATTTATAAACATCCACCCCTTTCACCACAATGAGACAAATGTCTCACTATAAAGCACCCTTTATCTGATTAGATCCAAATAAGGCACATACCCCCTTAAAAGACCATAATCCATGACATATCAAGATTAACCAATCAACACATAACACTTACCCCTCAAGAAACACAAATCCAAACCAAAGTAGATGGACCAATAGGATTAAAACACTAAACACCCATCTAGAAACTTGAAAAAAAGAAAGCTCCACATGATTAACAAGTGTCACCCCAAATTAAACATTCAACCTAGAAATAATACACCTTAAACAAAACAAAAAAGAGAGAAACCTTAAAAATCCCAACAACATTAATGTGACCATAACAAATCGAAATAAATTCCAAATAAACCTTAACAAATCTAAATAAATTCTAAGTGAACCTAAATAAATTCAAACAAATTATAAATAAATTTAAATAAATCCCAAACAAATTTACATGAATAATGATAAATCCAAAAAATAATAATAAATCCAAATAAAATCCAATAGAGTCCAAAAAAAAGTTATAAGAAATAAAATATATGCAATATGCCGAAAGAAAAACACCAGCAGAATAATCAAAATCTTCTTTATAACAAATTCTTTTACAGGTGTCATCGGAGGCATACTTCCTGAACATACAACCTAAAACGAAAACCTAAAACCCTAACATACAACCCAAAATAAAAACCGAACTCAAACGGACACAAACCCCAAGATAGTAAAGCAACGAAAGGCAAAAAGAAGGATTGGTTGGGGAACACCCTTTCCATCCATTTGGAGGACTTCCCTTCTGCCATCTTCACCTTCTAATAATAATGAAGGATGTATTAATTGCCTCATTCCCAATACCGCCCATCCTCAAAATCACATCATCACCACTGAACATCACCTCGGGCTGAAGATCATGTGAAACAACGGACATTGGAAGAAACGACATCACAATCGGATGGTTAGATCACGAGATATCACCGAAACATGAAAATTAGAATAAAGCAGAAGAGAATGAAGAAAAATGAAAGAAGTACAGACATATATATATATTCGGCTAATTAAGCACCAGAAACCAAGCGCATAATCCAATTCCACGCATAGACACCTATGTGAAATTCAAATCGTGCGCAATAGTTAAAGCGCGCAGCTAAACTTCCATCCGCTCAAAAGTTCCAACATTCTAATTCCGCGCAAATAATCCTGCAGGCAATCAAATCGCGCGCCTTCCACCTTCCGCGGAATTCTAAAAGTCACCCACACAGTGACTGGGTTACTCTTCAATCGCGCGCATTGATCAGGGCGTGTAATTGAATTAAATGCTTGCAGAATTGCGTGGAATCCGAATCCACACCCGAATATTCGCTTACGAGCACGCCGACATTATGATTGCGCGCGTTCCAGCACGCGCGTAATAAATTTATGCGCGACACCATAGACGCGCAATAGAGCCACCATCCTTCCAATCATTCGCTTCTTAGTTCACGCATAATTGAATCGCACACTTTGGTTTATGTGAGCAATTCAAAGAACAAGCTTCAAACTTACACACTTTCAAAAATTAGAAAAACCCTTCCTACACACACATCCACCCTAAAAATTATCACCCAAGCCATGCAGGTCTACCCTCAAGCCCTACGAGACCATTGTAAATACACGAATCATTTACAACCATACCTGAGACATCCCTGGCAGTCCCGTCACAACCAAGTCATCCCCTGACAACTTACAACATCCCACCCTGATCAAAATTATCACTCACAGCCCCATTGCTAAACATAAAAATCCTATCACAAACACTACCCCGCAAATACTCATCCCATCATAATCAGAACCACTCTCCCTTGTCCCATCGCATGACCTTACAGATCGAGCAGAGGGAGAGAACCGTTGACATCCCATCACACATCTCCATAATAACATGTCCTATTGCAACAAAACGCACATATAACCAACGCTATCCCAGCACCCAAGCTTGCTGACATTTCATCAACTACACCCTTATAATCCATTGCGACACTGAAACCCCGCCGCATCACCAAGATCAAAGGCAAGTGCCATCACGATCTCAAAGGCACCCTCACTGTCCCATCACGATGTCAAAATAGCTAAGGAGTCATCAGACCGATACCCTATCATACATTCATATTCATAATAGATCCCAACGCAATGCGACCACGCGTTTGACCTCGTCACACAGACCTGCCAAAGGAAGGAATAAACTCTGTCTCATCACGTAAACTTCCACACTAAATAAAACGACCCCAATCAGAGGAAGAAATCACACTGTCAAGGCCAAACGCAAGTCCCGATCTCAAACCATCATTCAGTCACACACTCAAGAACATGACTCGTCGTGACGCAACTACAACTTGATCTTATTGCCTCTGTCCCATCGCGACACTACTACCCGAAACACTTGGTCACAACCTTCCGCGATATGCAACCAAAAGGGGAAGACCACCAGGCCCCATCGCCAATTACATCTCCCTGAAATCCCATCGCGTGACCCCGCACAACAAACTAAAGGGAAGGTTCAACCACTGTCCCATTGCGAAAAGCAGAGAGCCCAATCCCCAAATGCCTCACCATGCTGCAGTCGCCAGATTCCATTTGCAGTAGAAACGTAGGAATGAAGGGACCCGCCACATGTCCCATCACGCCCAACAAATATCAAGTCCTGGCGCGGACATCTCATCAGAGTCCCCTTGCAGCCTGTCGCTCTTACAACCAATAAGACTCACCACAACAACAAAAAATAGAAGAGAGGAAACCCTCTAATGCCCCGTCGCGACATCTAGTCAGCCAATTAGGACATCCCATCGCAACTCATCCCGGGACACAACCAGAAAGGAAGGATCACCAATGTCCCATCACAAACCTCACCTCCCCAAAACATCACATCACACTGGCAACCATCAAGCCCCGCTACACCAAAAATGAAGAAAGAAAGGAGACCACCAATCTCTCTATCGCGAACTAACACAACAACCAGCGAGTCCCGTCGCATACAAAAGAGCCTCTAACAGGCAATAAATCAGGTAAGTATTATCACCCCCCTTATACTCGATATTCCCTATAAAATATAATTAGCTAACATTAAGTCAAATACTTTCAAAACCCGTCTCTCTCTGTGAATACTGTAGTTTTTATAAGAGACAATCATCAGTATTCACGAGAAGGTTAGACAGAGCATTCGACATACCAAGTGTCATCTTGACAATCACATAAACGGTCGGGTCCACAAATCTTGTATCGGTTGATCTGCTCAGCGACGTCTTGGAAGCCACGTTTTTTGAAGGTTTGCAACCGAATTGATCTTACGTTAAATCCCAAATTTTCAAAAATCTCATATTTAAAAAAAAAAAAAAAAAAGCAAAAATAAAAATAAATAAATAAATAGATAAAAATAAAAATAAAAAAATAAATCTCCTACATATCAACTTTCACTTCTCACCTCTCCAATCCATTCTTTCCCCTGGGAAACTGAATAACGAGTATACTCAACTCTGAGAAATCACAAATGTCCACTGGAAAGGGATACCTAACACGCCATTGGTGTGAGCAATAACGCACCTAATCTGACATGACTTACGAATGCCTTCGCCATTACATAATATTACATCTTATTATTTGATCTCTAGACCTTATCTCTGAGCATTCGTACGACGCCCCCGATACCTCGATTGTGTCGAATATCTCTCTGTTTGATTGCCCTTTGCACCTACAGACTAGGATATCGACTCTCCTACCGTTTGACTACCCCTTTCAGTAGGTCGCGATATGCGGCGGGATGCCTCTTGCACCCATGGATTAGGATATGCTAATTTTTCCTCATTGACTGCTACTCGCAGTAGGTCACGATATGCGACGGGATGTCACTCGCATCCATGACATGGAATACGCCTTTCGACAACTACCACTAGGCCCCCAAATGCTCCATCATAGCTTGTGTTGATAGATAAAAAAGTTAAGCATTTAATGTCAGCATCCCCGATTCATGTGATTTCTCAAAGAAACGAGAAGGTACCCTCGGGAGAGGGGTGTCTACTTCTTTGACGCATCCTTACTTCGCAAGGACGCATCGAAAAGGGGCATCTGTAGACACTCCAATTTTACCCTCTTAGAGTATACAAACATGTTCGATCAACCTTCGACCTTACCCATGACTTTCAGAAGGGACTTACCTTCTTTGGAAGCCTTAAAACCCTAATACGGGAATCATATACTGAAACAATAGTATAGGTTGAACACAGGCTGAATCAATTGCTCTATGACTCAGACCCCACAACCCCAATGTGGGGACCATGCACTAAAATAATAGTACATGGTTGAGACTCAAGCTGGAATAATAGCTCTGTGGCTCGGACCCGACCCAAACCCAGGAAGGTCACGAATTACGCGCCCTCACAGGTGCGCGCAATTGGTCCAATTTGGACTAGGAGTCCTCTTCTTGCGGGACTACCTTAGGAGTGGATTGCGTGCACTAGACAGCGCACAATCCGATTGCACGCCCTACCACTAGCTCGCAATAGGCCCAATGTGGACTGAAACTCCCCCTTCTTAGACCGCCTTGAGACTCGATTGCGTGCTCTAACTGGCGCGCGTAGTCAGATTATGCGCATTACCACCTACACGTAATTGGTCTAATTCAAACCTAGTCTCTAAGTTCTACGACCGCCCAAACTCCACGATTAAGCGCACTGTACATGGCGCTTAATCGGATTATGCGCACTAAGTAGGGCGCGCAATTAGTCTAATTAGACTAGGACTGGGACACCTAACTGAACCAATCAGCCGGTCACTCACTGAGTCTGGGACCGACTCAAAGTGATTAAGTGTTTGCTTCAGAGCACGCAATTCAATTATGTGCACCCCATAGGGCGCGTAATTAAATTTGATCGGCTAATTACGCGCACCCCACATGGGGCGCAATTGCCTAAATACCTATAAATAGACCCCCTTACCTTGACCCTCAACACATAATTCTCAACATCAATCTTTGAGTTTCGAACTCCTCGCCCTCAAGCTTAGGATTTCGAGATTCCTCTTTGCGGTGTTTAGCTTCAGGTAAATTTTTTAGTTCTTAATTTTCAATTCTAGTTCTTAATTTCCTTCTAGTTCTTAAGTTCTTGCTTTTAGTTATTAAATCCTAGTCTTAGATCTTAGTTTTTAATTTCTGGTTCTAGTTCTTAGGTTCAAAAACCAGTTCTTTTTTCAATTCTAGTTCTAGATTTAGGTTCTAGCCCTTCGTTCTTAATTCTAGATACTAGATTTTAGATTTTAATCCAAATTTCTAGTTTTCTAGTTCTAGTCTTCAGTCTCTAGAGTCAGTCCTTAAATTTCAGTCTTAAATTCAGTCCTAAAATTTTGATTTTAATTCTAAATCTCTAGTTTTAGATCTTAGATTCGAATTCTTAGATCAATTTTATTATTCTAGTTCTTAAATTCTAGTTTTAAAATTTTAGTTATAATTTCAATTAATAATTCTTAAAATCCTCGATTTTCAATCCATAAACCCATAATCCATAAATTTAAAATCAGTTTTTTTTTAATCTATATTATTTTCAAAGTAAACCCTAGCCAACCGATTTGCCCAAGGGAGCTTACGGAGGGTACCAGGGAACGGGGACGATCCTCCTTAGCATAGCGGGTCAAACCCTCCTTTTTTAGATAGTAAAATTAGTATATTTACTTTAGTTAGAATTTTAGTATATTTATTATAATTAGAGTTCTAATAGAATTAGTTTTCCTTAGTAGAATTAGTATATTTTGGCATTCCTGATTGAATTAGGAAAGTAGTTTCAATTCCAAAAGAGTAACATATCAACATTCCTAGTACCATTAGGAGACTAATATTAATTAGACTTCTAGTCGGATTAGGAAAGTTAGTTAGTTATTAGGGAGGTTAAAGTACTTAAATTAAGTAAATTCCTATTATAATTAGAACATTAAATTAGTTGGACTTCCCATAGAATTAGGGAAAGGAGAATAATCGAACTTAGTGCGGTATTAGGAAAACTAGGTTAACTAAACTCTCAGGTGACCCAGTGCTGCTGACGTCGACCGCCCGACAATTCAGTAAAGAGAACAATCCACATCTCCACCCGCGTGATCAGTGATGTGTTGCAGCATCAATAAATATCTGCAGCTGGCTATCGCAATCAACTAGATATTTTCGCTCTAGAATTTATCTTTTTTTATTTAATATTTCTTATTTTATCACCGCTTTTGCCAGAGTCCACTCGGACCGAATTGGGCCACTATTTCCAGGGACCGAGAGAGACCCAGCAAAAGTGCATACCGACAAGTTTTACTACAAACCACACCTCCTTATGTTATAGCCACACTATTTAAAAGAAAATTCCCTCTCATTTTAAATTTACAAACACCAATTTATAGAAACTCTGGCAAAAACGACTTGCACGACATCTCTCTCATTTGTGTGGTTGTTCTATGTAAGGTGATCTCATCGCATAGGAGTGTGTGCATTAGCACACATCGGAGGATTCAAAATACTCAATATTTTGGAATTTACTATTAGAGATAAATGCTTTGAGTATGAGACTTGATTGCACTGGTGCCTATACTAGAGGCATCGAAGGATCATTGAAGGGGTGTCGCAATATACGTCTATTTATAGTAGGAATTACTCTTGCATCTAGATAAGTGAAAGTGATTCAAAGATCCTAGATGGACCTATCTGCTGGTATGTGGAGACAAACGCTGTGACAGCCCGGATTTCAGCACCCCGAAACTCGTGCCATCAATGGGTTGGCGCTAAGGCCGAACCCCGAACGAAGTACATGGCATATCATTCGCACAACGGAAGCAAAGTGGAAACCATACTAACTAGCTAACATAACAAGATAAGAAAGAGGTGCAACGCCTCCCATCAAAAGCTCAAAATGGCGCTTCTAATTCCATACGAATACCTATGGAAAAAGATCCGACGGGAACCACCGGTAAGGACCCTTCCTTACCGAAACATGGTTCACCAAAAAGAATTACAATCTGTGTTTAATTTAGTACATATTCTTTACATCAACCAAAACAACTCTAATCCTTCAACCTAAGGCCGGACATACCAGGCCTAGCACACAAAAAACAATCCTCGGGGTGAATTTCTTCTAATTCCCTCCCCGGAGAATAATCAGACTCCTCTCTCTCTAAGATCTCCGTTCCAATGCCTTCACCTGGACCTGTGACATTTAGTCGAGGAATGAGCTTCATCCAAGCTCAGCAGGAAAAAACTCATAGCATGCATATTATAAACATCAAACATATATCTTATGGTATAATGAAAATAAAGCTAATCAAAATATATGCACTGTGTGATTGTCATGGCATGAAATACATATGCGAAGCTTGTTTGGAATTTATAAAACATATTCACATCTTTATCCCAACATATAAAAAGAAAACTTAAAAGTGTTTTACTTAAAGTATTGAATGAGGGACTATAGCCTCAAGCCCCCGATGGAATACCCACCATCGTCGTTCACATGAACCATTTTTACATATATCCAAGGTTTCATAAAATTAGACACTTGGCCGAACATAATTACCGTTATATGGTAGGAGTCACAAATCACATAGCACAAAGGATGTACGGATTGGCCGCCATTCCGATCACGGATATCCTGCCGCGTCAATCACGACTATATCGTTATGTCAGTCGGGTATTCGCATAGAACCTTAAATCGAAGTGCATAAATATAGCTTATCGCCATATAAAGTGATAATTATAGTTTAGCTCGAAAGTCGAAACAAAGTGTAAAATTCACACACACACATTTTGGATTGAATCTTGAAAAATTCCATAAATCTTACACATTTCGGAAACATACTTATGCACATGCCTTTTTAATTCGAAGTCGTAAACGAAATTCACATTATTGAATCAGAGAATACATCATTACATAACACACATGGTAATGTAGTAAATGCACATGATATCAAGTTTTCCCTACCTCGAAATCTTAATCTGCACACGTTCAATCCGCCGTTTGGGTTTGCTTTTCTTCACACAACACCAGGTCACCTAAACATATCAAATTCATGGTTCACATATTAGAACGATGCTAAATATACCCCGAAAGATTCCTTCAAAATCTCTTAGTCAAAACGCAACAAAATCCCGAATCAGGGAATTTCGATCGATTGAGTCTTTATTTCGATCGATCGAAACCTAGTTTCGATCGATCAAACTCATTTCGATCGGTCGAACTCCTCAGAACACATATCACTTCTCAGTTTGATCGAATGATTTTGTCATTTTGATCGAACGAAAAACAAATTCGATCGATCGAAATTAATTTCGATCGGTCGAATCCCCACATAAGCCAAATGACCAATACACAATTCGATTGAACGAATTCTAATTCGGTTGATCGAAATTATATAATTCGATCGATCAAAAAAATATTTTGATCGGTCGAATCCCTCAGAAGCTAATTAACAAACCACACACTTCGAACGAACAAATTTTAATTCAATTGGTCGAATTTCTAATTCGATCGATCGAAGATTTTTCGATCGGTCGAATCCTCACAGCAGCCTTTTCAAAATCTCTGTTCTATATGTTTTGATCGATCAAGTGTGAGATTCGATCAATCGAACACATTTCGTTCGATCGTAATTGTTTTCGATCGAACGAATTTCATCAGACTTCGAATTCTTCCTTCTTAAGTCCATTTCGATCGATCAAACAAAATTTCGATCGGTCGAAATAAACAGATTTCTTCTGTTCTTGGGTTTTCGCATTCTTTCTCTTCCCTTTTTCAAATCAAACCTCATTTCTTATGATTTTCTCTTGATCAAAGACAAATTTAACTCTACCTAACACGAATTTACAATGTATATCTAAACTCCATACCTTAATTTGATCTAACCCTCCTAACTTTGCTTCTAGATCGGACTAGGGTTTCTCCAAGTGAACAGAGGTTTGTTCTGATTCGATCAATCCTTCGCTTGACACATTATGAACGAATCGATCTCTCATTCATAAGCAATCAATGTCGTCGATTCAACCTCTTTCCTCTTAACTTCTAATCATATGCAACAAAGGAGAATAAATGCAAGCTATTAAGGGTATTTATTTCTCTTTTATAACCAAGCCATAGGCTTAGGTACCAAACAGCTACACGAAGGTTGGGTGTATGCGGTTTAATAACCTATAACCTAACCTACATATACAAAATTTGTTCCGTCGGATTTGATCTATAGATATTACTTAGTCCATCGATATGCTCCTCAACGTACGGACCTTCGGACACGTGTATCGAGGCATACTGTTCATGGGTCATAACCTAGAGACGTTACAAATGCGATTGAGTCACTTAAGTGAATATGTGGATGTAGGCACTATTATGGAACCACATTAAATCGTTTCTGTGTGATTGATTTATGTTGTTATTTATATTTGCTTTCTTTCTTAACACTATCTCTTAGAGTTTATTGGTTTATATCACAACCTTTTGGGTAAAAAAGATATTGAAACACGTATGACTATGCAGATTGGATTTTTTTTTTAGAATATCATGATTCAGATGTTGGATTTGGTGAAAGAAGGTGGTTGAGATGCCACTTTTTCTTTCCCTTGGTTCTCTATTTTCACCAATGGCAAAGCTAATGGGTTCTTTGGTTGCTTATGAATGAGAGATCGATTGAATTGACGGCATTGATTGACGGCACATTTTGTCAAACAACGATAATCGATTGAATTGACGGCATCCTTTGCTTCTCGTACGTGAAACATTATTTAGGATTGGAAAAAAAAAAACATTATTTAGGATCGATTGAATTGATTATCGTTGTCTGACAAAATGTGGTTCTAGATATTTTTATGATGTATGCGTCATGAAATTAAAATCTGATTGTCTCATTGTATGCTTGTGGTCTCTGAGATCTTTTATGTGAAAGATTGGAACAGAAAACAATCTTAATCATTAGATTCAAAATAGTCAACGATTTTTCTTTCATTGGTGCCCATAGAGATTAGGCAGGTGCATATAGAGCTGCTCTTGTGTTTTTTTTTTTTTTTTTTTTTTTTAAAGGTCGTGAATTAAACATGTTTCATATATTTATAAGAAGTCCTAATTTAATTACTAAGTATTCAATATATTGTTGACTTTGGTCACCATGCTGACAGAAATCGGAGGCAAAGAGGGTGTGGGTACCGATGGCATGGTTTTCATCATTTGAAATTATCAAAACCTATTAGTTATGTCATATAATATATGGCAAATTTAGAATAAGAGGACCGCTTTGTAATCGTTTTGGGCTAATATACTAGTCTTAAAAGTTTGAGAAAAAAGGGACTGACACGGTATTTGGAATAGATTATCACGGAAATTAGGATAAGGAGGGATTTCAAATTACATTTAAGCACTTTTAGTAAGTTGGTGAAACGACGATACTACTCTTAACTCAAAAGGCAAAATTACTGTCTCGTCCCCATAAGAGTCTCTGGTTAGGGTTGGGGTTTTCGGCTTGATGATGAAGATGAAGATGGAGCTCCTCAAATCACCAGGTTTCAGCCCCTAATAAACTTTGACCCAAGAGAGAAAAATGACCAGAAGCCAAAAACGATCATAACCAGCCAATCTCCGACCAGATCCGACATCACCTGGCTGATGGCACCTTGCCGGCATCTTTAAAAAAATTATTTAAAAATTCATTCAAGATCCCAGCAAGATTAGCTCTGATACTAATAAAAAACTATTAAAAAACTCATTCAAGATCCCTATTTTTTGAGCAAGATTAAATTCTTAGCTTGGCTCTGCACCATTAATGGGGTTTAGAAAACAAGGAATTACCAAAAACTCCGAAATCATATGGCACTTCAAGTCTTTTTTAGCGGCCAGAGCTTTACATGTAATAAAGTTGAAGAGAGGTGCTTCCCCCCTGAGCACCATAATAAAAACTTTTCCGTAGGGATTTCTGGAAGGGTCTAGGGTCGTCTCCATTAAAGCAACGAGAAAGCTCCAAAATCAGAAGGAAGTAATCGAAGGTGGGCAGTTTGGTCATTTTATAACACTTAAATTCTTTATTTATAGGAGGGTAGCAAGGTAAACTCATATTAACAAACAAAAAACATGGGCTCCGAATCTCGTGAGAATCCCTAAATCACGAAATGTGCCGGTGGGAACAAAAGCATGGAGCATACACCGACGGCTGAAATTTAGGTGCCGTTGGTGTAGGATAAGATTTGAGCCAACCCGCCACTCCACTTAATGCCCACGACCCACTCAATCGGGCCACTATATAAATCAATTTTTTTCCTACAAAAAATACATAATGCTCATTTTTTCTTCGTCTCCACTTCTTCGTTCTCTGTGAAACCCAAGCTTCTCTCACCTCTTCGCCTCCTCCCCTCTCTCGCTCTCTCTCCCTCTTTGAAACCCTAGCCTCTATCTCTCTCTCTTCTCTTTAATGAAATCCCTAGCTTCCCCCATCATTGCAGCCATAGAGATTCTTGTTATCCTCCTTAGATCTACGAAATCTCATTTCCATTTGCAAGACCTAGAAATCCTCCAGTCGGATCTATGAAATCAGTGTCGTTTGGGCTCTAATTGTTCCGAGTTGATCGAAAAAATCGAAAAAGTTGCGATGTCTATCGGATCTAGAATCAGTGAGCCTAATTTTTGCAAGTCGATAACGATGTGTGCCCTATTTTTGGGTATGTTTCTTAATCTTTTATTATATTTAATTTTTCATTAATTATATCTATCTTAATTTGTTATGTTTCTCCTTATCTACAATCTAATTTTTAATTTGCCGAATAGGATAATGTTATTTTAATGGCATTTTGAGGCGGGCTGGTCTGAGGATTGAATCTAAGGTTTTTGATTGTCTGTGATGTTTTAATTTGCCAAAGAGGATAATGCTATTCTAATGGCATTTTGAGGTGGGCTGGTCTGAGGATTGGATCTAGGGTTTTTTATTGTTTGTGATGTACTTGATTTATTTGCATTCGCTCCTTTTTCTTGTTTTTTTTTTTTCGTTTTCTTCATTTTTTATTTCATATTTGCCTCGTTTTGGGATTTGATTTGAGGTTTATCTCCTTACAGGGGTTTCCGGAGATCTATTTTTTAGTTTTTTTTTTTTACCTGTTTCTCAGTTTTTTGGTTTTCGTTCTTTAAATGTGGTTTTAAGTTTTGATTTCTGAAGAATCCTGTTTTTTTCCATTATCATGTGGTGTAATTTAGCTTGGCATGTCAAATATGTGGCTTGGATTAGATTTGGAGACCTTGATTATTTATTGTTCTACTAATTCTGAAGGTTTGAGCAATTCTCTTTATAATTTATACTTTATACAGAGCGAAATTTCCAAAAACAAGTTTAAAATTTTGACCCTTGAGGTTATGTTTGCTTTTTTTCCTTGCAGGAATGGAGCTACTTTCCCTCAACAACCGAAATCTTATATCAGAATAAGGTAAGTTTAATAAATATTGAGTCATTTTTCTTCTAAGTTGTAGCTCCTGGAATGTCATATTATGCATAACAAAGTTTAATGAAACTATGCATATTTACATTAAAATGAGTGGTATTCTTTGTATTTCCCGATTAACACATCTGTCTTATATGACATAGACTGCGTTTACTGATTGTCCATTAATTCTCAACTTTTATCAGAAATAACTTTCTTAGTGATGTTGTAATTATAATAGCTTTGATATTTGTGTTTCCAGATTCATATTGTTGCATGAGAACATTGAATTCAATAAACTTGGACTTAGAGATAATGTTGCCGAGATTTGTGTTTTGGAGGTATATATGATAGCCAATAGTTAAAGATTTTGGTGTTTTCTGACATCAAACTAGATGTTTATGAGTTATTTTTTCTAGCCTGTTTGTTGTGTTTCATTGAATCATATTGTTTTATGCTATATGAATATAGCGGTATTCTTTTTCTTGGCTAGTCAAAGAGTCCAAGCTCTGCAGGATATGAATCTACAGCTTCACCCACAAGGTGGTTATTGTTTTTTCTTTTGGGTATTTTTTTCGCACTTTTATGTAGTAATCTAGTACTGATTATTGAATAAGATGAATTTTCACTCATGATCCAATTCCAATATTTTCTTTTCTACTTCATTAACTAATCTAGCAAACTTGGAGCTTACAATTGTGTCTGTGTGTGCACGTGATGAATTGTGCATGTGTGAGTATGCAAGTGTGGGGCGGGGTGGCTGATTCGGGGGTGGATGGGTGTGTGAGATGCATGATATCCATGACAACATAAGGTCACGCGTGTAATAATTTTCTCTGACTTTTAGCTCCATTATATGGCTTATATGGTTCTTTTACTTAATTTTTTTTCTTTGTGTTTATCCATAACACTTTAAATTCATAGGGAATCTCTCTGTAATGCCCTAATGGAAGAAAATATTTCATCATTGCAGTCATCATTTAAAAGGAGCTAATCAAATAGTTATATGCAACATTCATGTTCTTTACAATCCCAATAGAGGAGAGATTAAGCTTGGTCAGGTACGTTTAACCTATCTACTACACTGGGTTTGAGTATTTGTTTTATATTATTAACCCTTTTACCCATTTTGTGGGTGATTAATGAATTAGATCAATAACTTGTTTTATATCTTTTGATTGGCTTGCAATAAATGAGGTCTTAGATGTGTTCTATAGAAGTATCTGACTTGTAATAATCATCACAACCATGAAGTATATACAGTCTTCTGAATATGATTTTGCCAAATGGATTAGGATTACACAACATGAACATGTTGATCTCAAATATGTCATTTGCACGCCTTTTGCTACAAAGCACACTGGAAATAATTCATTACCTAAATTTCAAATGACATTGTTTCACTGTAGGAGTCACCCTTGACCTCCTGAAGCGCTTCATCAATAGCATTTATTTAGATAAGCATATTTAGCTATAATAATCTCATTAAATAAATTGATCCAATCCCCATTATGATTTGAATCCTGATAAACAAGGAAGGCTTTTCTATCTTAGACAATGATGTGACAAACCCCATTATCCACTACAAAATAATAGACTTTTGGAAACGGGAAACGATTATTGGAGACGGCTTTTTGAAGCCGTCTGTAATAACCATTTATTAGAGACAGCCATTTCAAAAGTCGTCTCCAATTCTTTTATTAGAGACCGCCATTTTAAAACCCGTCTCGATTTCTTTTATTAGAGACGGCTATAGCCATCTCCATAAGGTCCACTACATGTATAGGTAGGTGGTAACTTTAGAGACTACATGAAAAACTGTCTCTAAAAGTCTCGTTAACACCAATAGGGACGACTTCAGTCGTCTCCAAGTGATCTAGTTTAGGTCGTAAGTTATATTTTTGGTGGCTACAAATAACTTAACTCGGCCTGGCCCTATATATAAGCAACGCTCACAAATATAATTCACGTCTTCAACTCGTCGCAGGGGACAACTGAGGCTCGTTCTAGAGGGAAAACCCAACCGAAACCCTAACAACGATCTCAAATCTCAAAAACCTAGCATCTTCTCACTCTGATTCCACAAAGAGAAACCTCGATTTCTAACATTCTTCGATCCTCAAGGAAATGGATGCCTCTAAATCCAGACTCACGTCTTCAAATTGTCGCGAGGGGACAATTGAGTCTCGTTCTCTCTGATCTCCTAGAGGGAAAACCCAAGTGAAACCCTAACAACAATCTCAGATCTCAAAAACCTAGTATCTTCTCACTCTGATTCCACAAAGAGACACCTCAATTTCTGACATTCTTCGATCCTCAAGGAAGACGCCTCTAAATCCAGATTCTCCAAAAGATACAAGATAATTCAATTTAAAATCGGTCATCTTCTCGATTTTAATTCGCTATTTTGTATTTTTTGGCCATTTTCTATCCATAAATTAGTGATTGTTCAGTAGATTAGGATGACGTCCGTTGAGTTCTGACATTAATATAACGAATTACCGATTTTTGTGATCGATGTTTTGTTCTTATTAGATTTAATATAATTATGCACGAATTTGATAGTTTTGTGAGAAAATTTTGATGCATCTTCTTGTTTTCCTACTGATTGTGGTGATGAAATACAGAACATGTAATTAGGAAGCTAATTTGAACTGTTCTGTTGTTTCTATTGTCTAATACTAGAGCTTTTATTGTTATGATGAGATCTATTTTGATTGAACATACTACTGCACGGATCTGATGGTTTTGTGAGGAAATTTTTCATCTTCTCCCTTAGCGGAAAAAGATATATAGTCTTTCTCAAAAGCTTACTTTTCAGATCCTTGGCCATGTTCAGCCGGCCTGTTTTTTCATTCCACTAACCAATTTATGTTTTTTCATTCCACTAGCCAATTTGATTAGGAACAAAACTCAGAAATCTACTTGATAATGAGAAAAATTAGTGGAGATTTTTATGATTGTTTCTGTTGAGAAAAAAAAAGTGAGTTTTGCCTTGGCTTTTGAGCCCCTCAACCATCCCAATCCCAGTTTTATCCTCCGTTGATTGTTGTGAATAAGTCTTTAAGACTGTCTTTTGTCTTTACTGCTGAGTTTACTGCTACAAATCTGATCGTACATATTCTCTGCTTTGTTGATTCTTGAAGCTGCTGTGGTTCAGATAAAGTGAAATAGAGAGGAATTAAAACTATGTCTTAACATAGATTTGTGGATAGATCACGTGATTCTTATCGCTAATGATACCGAGTTTAATGTAGAAAGTCTGAACTAGAATATTGTAAAATTGGGGTAGTTTTCTCGTGTTTTGACACACTACAACTGATTCTACAGTTAGGTTTTCATCTACTTTGCGGTCCTCGTAAAAAAATGTCATACAAACTAAATAGCTAGGTGGAATACCATATAGCTAGGCTATGACACTGAAATATCGGCATAGCGCCATCGTGACACCATGTAGGCCATTTGCTAAAACTGCATATAAGGCATTTTCGAATATTGTTGAAGGTAAGTTTACAATATTTGCTTGACTTAAGGACGATAAGCCTACCGAAGATTCAAGTGTCAAATCATTAACCATGAACTTCTGATCCTATTCATTGATTCCAACATATAAACAGAGCCTTGTTAAATGATGTCATTATTATATAGAATCTCAATAGGGCCGCCAACAGGTTGGGTTGGCCTATGACCTGGCCCCTTTCTGAACCGGGTCGGGCACATAAACTGAACCGGGTTGGGCACAAATTTACAGGGCATTATTATTGAATAGAGTTTAATTTAGTTGTTGTTTTAATATCAGCAATCGAGAGTTTTCTCTCAGCCTAGAACTTGTAAGTTCTACAGAATTCTGCCCTATCTTCTTCGTGTTACTTCTGTCATGTGATGTCCGTAGAATTAAAATTCAGAAATCGATTACATGCAAATGCTGATAGAAATGGCAATTCGGAAGATCTGCTTGATCCACCGAAGGTTGAAGAGAAGATCAGAGCTACTCTTGATGGATTATCCACTAATTCAGATGTTGTTAAGAGGTTTGATTGTTCTTCTATTGATTGATTGATCAATTAATCGATCGATCTCCTTTCCACCTTTAGATCTACTTTGTTCTTAACTTAAATTTTTTTTTTTTAGGGAGGCAGAATCGATGTCATGAAAATCTCTCCACACTAGTGCTAAGAAATTTGAATTTCAGGTGGAGGTGTTAAGGCTTATGGATATAATCATCAACTCCCTTTACAGCAACAAAGACATTTTCTTGAGAGAACTAATCTCCAATGCTTCTGATGTGAGCAGATCTTAAAGCCTATACATTTTTACTTGAATTTTAATGGCTTTGGTTTTATTTTTTATTTTTAAAACTTACTTATATATTTGTCTTCTTTTGTTAAGCATTGGATAAGATCAGGTTCCTTGCGCTCACCGATAAGGAGGTTTTGGGTGAAGGAGATAATACAAAGCTTGAGATCATGGTTAGTAACGATTTTAGTATTACAAAAAAGGGGATATGTTTGAAGCGTATTTTGTGAAAAGGATTCTTTTCTAATTTTTTTGAGAATTTAGCTTTAATTTTTGTTAACTCTGCCATACAATGCAGATGAAATTAGACAAGGAGAAGAAAATTCTATCGATTCGTGATCGAGGTATAGGAATGACAAAGGAGGATATGATCAAGAACTTAGGAACTATAGCTAAGTCTGGAACTTCAAGTACTTTAATTTTATATATATATATATATATATATATATATATGAATTAGCTTTTTTCTGCTTTTGGAGAGGAACAGAAGATAGTTTTTAACAAATTTTTTGCTTTTCTGTACAGCATTTGTGGAGAAAATGCAGACTGGGGGCGACCTAAATCTCATTGGTCAGTTTGGAGTTGGGTTTTATTCTGTTTATTTGGTTGCTAATATCGTTGAAGTCATTAGCAAACGCAACGATGATAAACAGTAAGGGTTTCCAGCCAATTTAGTTTCTTCTTCCTTTGGTCTTTTTTATTGTATAAAATTATGAGTAATTGTATGCCTTTATGTGTTTTTTAGGCATGTATGGGAGTCAAAGGCTGATGGATCCTTTGCAATTTCTGAGGATACGTGGAATGAACCTCTGGGACGTGCCACTGAGATAAGGTTGCATCTGAAAGATGAAGCTGGAGAATATTTGGAGGAGGACAAATTAAAAGTGAGTATATTACTTTAATTGATATGGATTTCTTAAATATGTTTGGCAATGCTCTTCGGCCTAGGCAGCAACTTGAAAATACTTTCTTGCCTATTATTCTGGTTGTCATATATATGCACAACTTTCTTGCCTATTATTCATAAAGCCTCCATCATCACTATCACATACACATTGTATTGGTTTATAATCAGCAGAGCTTTCATTTCATTCTAGGTATGTTAATGTATCATATATTTTGTTATTTGATGGGTAAATATCAATGATAAGCTATTGAAGACCATGACAAATTGAGGGAAAGGCCCATTCCACTACAAATTCTGGTGTTTTCACCTATAAAATTAGTTGTGTCAATGGTCTGGAGTGCCAACCTGACCTGAGCGACCCCAGCCTGATTTTTGGCAGGTTTTGGGCCTAAAATTCAGGCCCAATGCCTGGTCGAGGGCCAAATATAAGAGCTAACACAAACGCAGCTTATGATTTTGTATTTCATCTGTTGTTAGCCTTATATCTGGTGTACATATGATGTGAAAAATCTATTGCTTGCAGCCGTCTCCAGAACATAGGAAAACTTATTGGAGGCGACTGAAAGCCGTCTCCAATAATAAAAAAAATACTTATTAGAGGCAGTTTCAAGCCGTCTCCAATAGTAGAAGATTATTTTTGGGGATGGCTGAAAGTCGTCTCCAACATGCATTGATATGACAATGGAGACGGCTTATGACGGTCTCCAATAAGCTCAAATATTGGGGATGGCCAAAAGCCGTCTCCAATGTTTGGTCTCTAAAGACATTGGAGACGGGGCTATCACAGACTACATGGAAGCCATCTCCAATAGTATTGGAGATGGCTTAGACATCTTTGGAGACGGCCAAAAGCCGTCTCCAATAAACATATTTTTTGTAGTGATCCCCTTCAAGGTTTAGGCATCTCCATTAAATTGAGCCAATCTTGTTCAGTTCATATATATTGATTATTGGAACAATTGAGACCGATGTTTCTAGTCCCTTGTTTGGTACTTGATAGTCTACAAATGCGGTAATATAGCTTACAGATGGAGGATAATTGTCTGCAGTAACTAAATGACTTGCAGACTAAATGCAAGTTCTAACCTTTTAACAAATATATTCACATGCTTCCAATTGTTACCCTTTATCAATACAACCAAAATTATTACATTTAGCATCCTCATCAAAATTAGCTTTGTAAATTTGATAAGCAAAGAGTGTTAATACGAAAACATTATTGATATCTGGTCTTGATTTTTGCATGTGGCACCTACCATGTCATCTCTTCATGCCTACAATATGGGCTATTTCAGATCTTCAGTGGACATGCCAAACCCATATGAATCAGCATTCCTTGATTTCCCCTTAAACATCCTCTTATGTACTCATTCCGAAATTCTAATTTTATCCTTTCTTGTTACTCGACACATCTACCTTACCATCCGCATCTTAGTCGTATATACTTTGTTTTCTTATCCCTTTTTTTGTGGGCCTAACATTTTGTACCATACAACAATGCATGCCCTATCGCGCTCCTAATAAACAGGGCCCTTCGGTCAAAGTGATGCTTGTCGATCACACAACATGCCACTTCCCATACATCCACTATTTTCTATGTATAAAATGCATCCATATATATATATATATATATATATATATATATATATATATATATATATATATATATATATATATATATATATATATATATATATGATATTTCTTTCATTGTATTCCCCTAACACTCAAATTGTGGACCTTGTGTTTAATTAATCGGATAGTGTGGATGGGAGTGTGAGGACCATAGTTGCCAGGTGTTGGGATACTAGTACAATTACAGGTTAGTAGTTGTGAAAAAAATTCAGATACGTGTTTTACGATGGTGGTATGATGTTCATACAACATAGATATGGAATTTGGTACAAATATTGGTGTAACATATATGCAACATGAATATAACATGCAGATAACATTAGTATGATATACATGATATATATATATATATATATATATATATATATATATATATATATATATATATATATATATATATATATATATATATATTTATGGCCAAATATCATTTTTATGTTATTGAACTTTAAGCTACGAATTTGATGACATTAGGAGGAGAAACATATAAACTATATTTTCTACGCATTATGTAAAGGGTCGATAAGTTGTAAAACACATATAATCTCTCTTTTGTATGCTATAGTAATTTTTAAAAAATTATTTGTGTTGAGGCCTTTAAGTAAGTTGTAAAATATTGTAAAGTACATTTATATTTTTCTGTTACATTAGTTAATTTAAACTCCTATTGTTTTGGTTCAGTGCTAATACATTGTAGAAAACATATACACTTTTTTTTTTGTATGCGTTAATTGCAATATACCTTATTAACTTATATACGCCTTTTTCTTCTTTCTTTTTTTCTTTTAAAGAAATAAACTTTAGTGCCTTAGTAATAAAAATTTCTTTTGAAGAATGAAACTAATGTCACTAAGTGTGTTCAATCTTTAAAAAGAAACTACTTTAATTAAGAAACAAAGGAGAGTTTCATATAAAAAAGAAATGCATCTGAAAATGTTTCGGAAATGGCTCTGAGACACTCATAATATTGGTACTCACAAGTATCGTAGGGGCCATATAAGGTTCCTGGGTAATTACTTAGGACCAACTAATGTAAAGTTACGCATTTGACTAAGTAGCTTACTAGATCGCGTATAAGTGTAGATTAGCACTTCTTAGCATTTCTATATTTGGAGTAAGTATATTGCTGACAATTTGGTGGTTAGCTCTTTCTAATGTTCCGCGGCAAAACTTTTAATTGCTCCCCTTTTTCTGGATTCCAAAGTTGGTTTTATCTGTAAGTTTCATAATCCTTGAATGATTCTCTATCACTGTTTTTTTTTTCCAAGAAGGGATGCTTTTCTTTTTCGCTTATTGGATATTTGGATAAAATTTCACACTACTTTCTTACTTATTCCTTTTCCTCATTGAACTTGTTTTGATTGGTTGGAGAAAAATTGAAACTTCAATTGGTATTCGTGTTGTCAGTGATGCATCATATTGACATCGTTACTTGCTTCTCTTAAACAAGCCGAACTGTCCTTATGACTTGTGATTGATTCCTAACTAATTTTATAATCAAGGTGATTTATGATGCTCCCAAGTAAAGAGAGCAAAAATATAGTTAAAATTTTTTGTATTTTATTAAGGTTCGTTTATTTACTAAATCTTTCGATACTTCCATACTTAGATAATTAATGCTATTTGATTCACCAGAAGAAAAAAAAATTATAATACTGTATACTTCACTAGCAAGGAAGTGAGTTTACTATGAATAAAAATAATTTTCTTTGGGAGTTGAATCCGCTTTTCAACTGGACGGTGTTTTGCCGCAGCCTTGAAATAGGGGGTGCAAGTCCAACATACCCATAAAAGGAAACCGTTTGGCTGTATCTAATTTCTAACCTGTTGTTCTACTCCAATTACATAAAATGCCTTCATATAATTTAGTTATATCAGACAATTTAATTGCAATAATAACCATGTGAGCAAGTTCGAGTGCTCCTGGATCGAGCTCACGCTGTTTCTAGGGATTGGAATGATGCTCCTGTTATTGTTTGTGGGGATTTCAATTGTACCTCAAAAGTAAGACTAATTCTATGGCTCCTGCCCTTATGTGAAGTAGGTGTTTGAAATTTGTTATGTGCTTGGAGTATTATCAGTTTCACGTTAAGTTTTAAGAATGTAAGCATGTTGTTGCTTGAGTGACATTTCAACTAAGTTTTTGACTCTTGAATTTGTTCTTGGATCAGAGCCCATTATACACAACTTTATCTATGATCAGAAGGTACATGCTTGGTCTTCCTGTTACAAAATTATTTCTACAAGGATGTAGCGAGAGCCGATACTTGATATGGTTATGATTAATCCTACAATGTTCATGTTTTGTAGTAAATTTGTCCAGACTGGCTAAAAATCAGGTGTCAGGACAGCTTTCTGCTCGTCGATATACACCACAGCCAAATGACGCAAATCCTGGGCATGGTTTATACAGGTCAAATCTGTAGAAGACAAACTGACCTACTTTGGTTGTTCGTCAATAAAAATTGAGGTTCAAAGAGCTTATACTTATGTTTCAGGGCCCAGTGTCCCCCAGATAATTCGTGTGGACCATCTACATCGATTGATGAAATGCCTTAATTTAATTGATGCTTATTAAATTTTGGAAATTAACTATATGTTATTGTAATACCCATCATTCAGAGATCCAACTTTGCAGAACCTTGAGCTAAATTTCCATTCATGGTGTTCGTGTAAGGACTGGCCTGCTGAAAAGTTGAAGGAAGTGAGTTGTTGATGCTTTAAAGCATCCTAATTGGAATATGGGGAAGAAAATCATAGTGGACTCTGCGACCCTTTTCAACAAGGCACGCTACTTTATCATGGGCACCTTCTGAGATGTAGCTTAATACTAAATAATAATAAATAAATAAATAAAATAATTAAAACAATAATAAATAATTAAAATATAGCATAATAATAATAATTAATTAAAAAAAATTTAATTATTTTATTTAATTAATATTTTTTTTAAAATTAAAAAACACCTACGCCGACGGCTAAAAATATATATAAAAAAACATATTATTTTTTTTTAATTGAAAACACCTACGTCGACGGCTTCATCCGTCGACGTAGGTGGGGAAATTAAAAAATATTTTTTTTTTATTTTTATTTTTTTTTAAATTAAAAACACCTACGCCGATGGCTGTAACCGTCAGCGTAGGACCCTCTAAATCTATGCCGACGGAATTATCACCGACGGTATAAGAACTCTACGCCAACGGTTGGTAGCCATCAGCGTAAGCTATATTGACGGTTGGGGAACTCTACACCGACGGCTGGCAGCCATCGGCGTAGGTCCCTTTTTTTGTAGTGCGCCCAGTATATGGCGCATATACTTTTCATTTTGAATCCTTTTTTTCTAAAGTGCCCTATATATATATTATGAGGCCAAGGAGAATGCTCCTCGACGTAAAGATATCTTTGCGCCTATTGAAATGGGCGCGACACGTAGTGTCTTTTTATGAAATGATGGGTGTTGTTGTATAATCATTCAACCACGTTTTAAATACGGTTACCTTTGTTTTAAAAAAACTAGATAACATTTGTGAAATACCCTTTGCCTGAATACGTGGGTGTCAGAACTCTACCAACCTTTCTGAAATACCCTCTGCCTTACCACGTGGGTGTCAAAACTCCACAAACCCACCTCTTTTCCACTAAAGGGATGCCAAATCTCACGGAGTTACTCTTTTGATACGTAATCTCTCGTGTGGCAACTAGCTTTCTTGGTCTAGATCAGCCTACTCACATTTCCAACTTGTACGGGAACGCATTAGGTTAGAAACTATACGGATTCCTGAATATGAATCATATAGCGATACGCAACAACTAGTATAGGGGCAGGCCCACGTAGAGTTTGGGTCTGCACCGTGGATGGTGGTTGTGAACCACCAGCAGGATGGCTCTAGCACACGATGTGACTAGAGCGATCTAATACCTATGCGAGGCCCGGATGCAGGAACTCAAGCCTACAAGGCTATTGTACGCATTCTTTAGGGGATCACTTAGGCTAGGGACACATCACGTAGCTATTAGATCACTTCCCCATATAGGGTAAAATAGTAATTTAGGCCAAATGGCAGGAGGACCTCAAACGTATTGGTTTGACATCCTTTTTCAATTTCCCGCAACGTCCCGCATCACTCCCCCACATAGCTATGTCATGTCCGTGTCACAACCCACTCTGTCACCATGTCGCGTGCCCTCATAGCCCACGGCCAAAGCTCTCGGAGTATCTACGGCTAAACCCCTCATGGCTTGATGATGCACCTATGATGCCCCCAGCTTGTAACCACCAATGTTGCAACGCAAGTGGCCCTGCGATTGACCCAGATGGCCACGCCGTCACATCGTCCCCTACTTAGTTGCATTGATATCCTTGTCGATGCGCTTCAAGTACTTCTTCGAAGCTGCTTGGAAGAAAGATTTCGGCCTCAGGTAGACCCTTTTATTTAAAAGATATTCCACAGAAAAAAAATCATTCGAACTGCCATCTTCCTAGTTGTTCTGTCTATGAGCAAGGATCTCTTCAAACTGTCTCTTCAACTATAAATTAGCATTCTAGCTCGGCACGAATCGACAAACTTCTTGCGGGGTCCGTCGGGTATCTTTTATAAGACTTTAAGCAACTGACGTGAAATACATGGTGTATTTTCAGCCAGTGAGGAAGTTGTACCCGAAATGAGACATCATTAATCCTTTTTGTAATTGGGAATGACCCATCGTACTTGCGAGTTAGTCCTGTTGTTGTCTTCTGAAAAGCTTGAGCTGTGCAGGATTAATTTTTATCAATACTTCATCACCTACATTCAACTCGATAGGTCTTCGACCCTGATCGACCCATTTTTTTATGCGTTTAGTGGCCTTCTCCAGGTAGGCTCTAGCGATCTCTGTGTTTCTCTGGCATTCCTTAGCAAGATGGTATGTTGCCGGACTCGATCCTGTATATCCCATTGTAATTATGTGCGGTGTTAAAGTTTGTTGGCCAGTTGCTAACTCGAATTGACTCTTATTCGTGACTAAACTTTTCTACAAATAATAATAAAATTAGGCTACGTCCAACAACTTAACCCAATTCTTCTTATTAATGCTCACAAAATGCCTCAAATAGTATTCCAAAATAGCATTCACCCTTTCAGTCTGACCATCGGTCTGCGGATGCATGCTAGATAAGAAGTTCAGTTTCGTCCCCATGAGCTTGAATATTTCTGACCAAAACTTGCTTGTAAACTGCGGATCTCTATCATTGACAATCACATGCGGCACACCCCAATATTTCACTATATTGCTGACAGACAATCGTGCAGCCTGCTCTGCTTTACAGTTTGACAGTGTCGAAATGAAAGTCGCGTACTTTGAAAATCGATCCACAACTACCAGGATGGATTTGAGTGCCCCTACTTTTGGCAACGCAGAGATAAAATCAATAGAGACACTCTCCCATGGTCGGGATGACACTGGAAAAGGCTGCAGGAGTCCAAATGGTATGGCTCTTTCCACCTTGTCCTGCTAGCATATCAGGCAAGTCCTGACATACTCCTCTATCTTGGGCTAATAGAAACGCCTCTCCAATAAGGTGAGCGTGCGGTGTATTCCCTGATGACTTGCCCACAATGTGTCATGACATTCTTTAAGGAGTTCTCTCCTAAGTTCTTCCACTTGCGGCATATAAAAATGGTCCCCCCTTAGTCACCAACAGTCTGTCCTTAGTCCAAAACCGGCTTGTTCTCCCCTCTTGTACCTACTATAAGATGGTCCTCGCGAGAGGATCAAGGTTTAACCCATTACACAACCGATCGGGGATAGTAGAGCTAACGCGGCTAGCTGCAGCTTACTCTTGAATTTTTAACGTTGCCAACTGAATCTTCAATGCTACTAACTCCGCTTTGTGGCTCAAAGCGTCTGCGACTTGGTTGGTCCTGTCGAGTTTATATACCAAGTCCATATCAAACTCGGCTAGAAAACTTGCCAACGGGCCTGTTAAGGCGACAATTTCTTTTGCATTTGAAAGTAGTTATTCGTAACATTTTCGGTCATTACTAGAAATTTAGACCCAAGTAGATAGTGCCTCCACGTCCTTAGGCAATGAACTACCATCATCATCTCCTTCTCTTGAATGGTATATCGCCACTCGATATCGTTCAGCCCTCCGCTTTCAAAAGCCACTGGATGTTCCTCTTGCATTAGTACTCCTATAGCATAATAGGAGGCATTCATGTGTACTTCAAAAGGTTTGGAGTGATCGGGTAGCTTAAACATGGGGTCACTCATGACAACCGATTTCAAATCCTCGAATGCCCTCTGGAACTTCTCCCACTACAACCATGGTCGATCCTTCTTCAAAAGGTCGGTTAGTGGTGCTACACGATGTGAGTAGTCGGGGATGGACCTTCTATAATAGTTGACTAGGCCCAAAAATGACCGCAGCTCAGTCAACCCTTCTAACACTCTCCACTCTTGGAGTGCACAAACTTTCTCAAGATCTATGCTAATGTTTCCTCCTCCAATACGGTATCCTAAAAACATGATATGCTCTTTTGCAAACGAACACTTCTCCTTCTTCACATTGAGCTAATTTTCCCGCAGTACATTAAAGATGGTTTGGATGTGGCTGAGATGTTCTTCCAACGTGTTGTTATACACAACAATATCATTCAGATACACCACCACGAACTTGTGAAGGTAAGGGTGGAACAACTTATTCATCAGGGTGCAGAAGGTGGCTGGGGCATTAGTCATCCCAAAGGGCATCACCAGAAACTCAAAGGCCCCGTATCTGATCACACAGGTAGTCTTTCTTTCATCTCCCTTAGCAATTTGCACCTGATAGTAGCCAGGTCTCAAGTCCAACTTGGTAAAGTATCTTGAACTGCCCAACTGATCAAACAAATTTGCAATCAATGGCACTGGGTACTTATTCTTGACGGTAACCTTATTCAACGCCTTATAGTCGATGTATAATTAAAGGCTACCATCACGTTTCTTCTGAAATAGGATCGGGGCACCGAATGGAGCTTTCGACGACCGAACAAACCCGACCTCAAGCAATTCATCCAACTACCGACCTAACTCGGCTAGCTCAGGAGGAGCCATCCTGTAAGGAGCTTTGGCCGGAGGTTTCGCACTAGGTTCCAATTCTATTCGGCGATCCACTGCTCTCTTTGGTGGCAACACCTTTGGCAATTCTGGCAGCATGATATCCTAAAATTCCCTGAGTATTCCTGATCGGCATTCTGACACAATCTCTGTCGGCCTCGCCACATTCTCTTCTATTAGTGTAGCAAGAAATGTAGGCTCCCCCCTCTTTAGTCCCTTCTTTAACCGAAGTGCCGAGATAAATTCATCACTTTCCACTTCTTTGCCTTTCTTAATGACTGGGATCATGCAAGGGGTTTCTTCTTCGAACATGCACACTGACCTGAGGTACGATATGGGCACCGCTTTAGCTCTTTTAGTGGTTGAACCTTTATAAATTAGAACCCTAAGTCTCTAATCCCTAATTCAACGTCTTGTGAGATTCGAGCCTTAAGTAAGGTTGTAAAACACTAAATTTTGACCCAAATTTTGGACAGAAAATTCGAGGTCCAATCATCTACTTGATTCAACTTGACTATATATATATATAATTTACTTACAATCTGTTCGGTTCGGTCGATTTCGGCTTGGGAAGGCTCGAAACTGAAACCAAACCGAAATTTTCAATTTTTCTTTTTACCAAACCAAACCCAAACCGGTATCCATCCAACCCGGCGGTTCGGCCCAAAAAATGCATAGCCCTATTCCTCACTATCGGGGTGTCAGCGCTTCGCTACTAGGGTGCCATCACTTCTCTCTCGGGTGCTAGAAGGCCAGCATCGGTGCTGAGCCGCCATCAGACGTCGCTATTGAGGTGCCAACACTTCTCTCTTCGAGGTGTCAGCGCTTCGCTACTAAGGTGCAAAAAAAAAATGGTGTTAGTGCCTCGCTATCGAGGTGTCAGTGCCTCGTTATCGAGGTGCCAACGCTTTGCTACTAGGGTGAAAAAATAAAAACTATGGTGTCATCACCTCGCTATTGAAGTGAAGCGCTTCTCTCCCATGGTGCAAGTACTTCGTTGCCGGGGGCCCACATTTTTGAGTAAAATAGACCTGAAAAGTAAGTCTGATACTTGGAAAAATAGAGAGAAAAGAGAAAAGAAAGAGACTTCTAAAAAAGTCAAGTATGACCACTGAAAGGAAATATAAGTTTTAAAATATTTTAGAAGTTTGAACTCTAGTTAGTAAAGTGGGCCCCATGCCACAAGTCACTTCACAAAAAAATGCTATATGTCACACCCATATTAATAGGCAGAGAGAAATCTTTACACCTGAGCGCATTCTCCCCTCAGCCTATATATATATATATAGCTCCTATTGGCTAAAGGGCACATCAGGTGACTTAAGAAGTAAACTTGATGAGACATGCCAATGGCAGCTCAGGTCATGGGATTATGTCCCTTGACTCAAATGAGGGTATATATATGTATATATATTTTTGGAAGCGTATATATATATATGGAGCCGATTCCATCCTCCAAGGTCCAGGTGGAGATCCACGTGGCACCGAAAACACTGTTTGGAGCACGGCTGGATTGTTTAGATTACTTAGAAAAAAGAAATTTCTAAAAACACAATTCAGAGTTTGACGGATTTCAATTGTCCACTTTTCACGGTTCAAAAAGCACACGGTGGAGATAAGTTTTCAATTTTTTTTATTTTTTGTGAAGATGATCCAAGCAATACACCCAAGCTCCATGTGGCATCGAAATAATATTTCAGGTCCACGTGGAGGTCTATGTGTAACCTTGGGGCTATATACATGGAGCCGGTTCCGTCCTATCCACATGGCACCCAAAACACCATTTGGGTGCCACGTGGAGTACCGGTGGATTGTTTAGATCACTTTAAAAAAAAACTCAAAATCATTTTTTCAATAACACAAGTGAAAGTTTGACGGGAATGGTCTATTTTTCACGGTTCAAAAAACACACGGTGGAGAAGAGTTTTCAAATTTATTATTTTTTGTAAAGATGGATTAAGCAATGCACCCGAACTCTACGTGCCATCGAAATAATATTTCGGTGCTACTTGGAGCTCCATGTGTAACCTTGGAAGACGGACACCTTTTCCACACACACACACACACACACACACACACACACACACACACACATATATATATATATATATATATATATATATATATATATATATATATATATAAGCGCCAAATGGTTTTCCACACACACACACACACATATATATAAGCGCCAAATGGGTGGTTAAGAATTTGGTTCGGCCAACTTTCAAAATGACAATACAGTCATGATTTGGAAATGTAATTCTATATAAATTTCATGTTTTCAAAAGACTTTTGTGAATTGCTTTTGTCCTAATAGGTAATTTTGCAAGAAATATATACCTATTATTTCCCCTTTCCATGTTCGAGAATTCAATTTATTCCCAAGTGATTATCTATTGTGTATGTTTAATAACATATTGGTATGCACATTATCTAAATAGGCTATTCTATATCTCCGAAATATATGGCAATCTTAAAAGTAAGGAAGGAGTGTTGTCTACGGTGATAAGGGAAATTTTGATGATATTTTCTTTTGATCGGTACCATGGGCTCTCGGAAGTGTCTAGCTTAGAAAACTGCCTCGCTGACATTGTGCTCAAGAAAATATTGTACCTGGCATGCTTTATGGCAGCAAGGGAGTTCTTTATAATATTTCTATTTTGTTTTTTTTGATGTTGTTGTTACTATCATACTATTATATGTTTCAATCATCTCGCATTCGATTTCCACAATATCTACCATCTGTAATGAAATCTCACCGTCTGACAATAGGCTCATAACCTTTAGATCTATTCTGTAGAAGATTACAAAGAAATTCGATCTCTACCATCTGATTGCAAGCAGTCAATGGGTTCTCCTCCTTTCGAATGTGGTTCTTATAACATATGTAAAAGTCGCCTCTTATTTGACACCATTGAAGCATGATTTATCATTGTGCCATGTGGCGCACATCTATGATCAATCTAAATTGCTAAAGTGGCAATCCATTGTTAGAACATGTTCCAACCAATATATTATGCTTATAAGTGGATGTAAACCATCTGATTGATAAACTTTAATATCAGCCATAAAAATTAAGAACCGTTCATACTAGAGTGAACAGATCGGACGGTTCGAATCTCTCAAAAAATCTTATTTAGGACTGATAGCCCTTTAATTGATGATATATCACTTTGACGGTTTGGATTTTGAAGATAAAAAATCAATCAATAGTTTAAGATTGTTTAAACACCATTTGGTGTATAAATGATGGTTAACACCATAAAATTTCTTATCTTCTTCTCCTTCATTATTCCCCACAACAGTTAACACCAATAAAATCCCCAAATCAAATCTTGCTCTTCGTCTTCGTTTCCATTGATTGGAAGAAATTTGCGGGTTCGGGAACGATGTCCACTCGCCTCGATTTCGTCCTTCAAATCGTCTATCAGTAAGAAATCATCATACAAACTCTGCTTGAATGCCGAGTGGAGCCACTGATTTGGGAAAGAAGGCCGGTTCCGGAGAAGGTTGTCATTTAGGAGATGGTTTATAATAACCCACAGTCATACAAACTCTGCCTTCTCACCTTCTTCTCTACCTAAGTTTTCCAAAAGGTATGTTCTTCTGTAGAGCTATTGTTCATTAAACATGTATTATATTCATTATATTTGTCAACTAATTGATTTACTGTATTATTTTTTGTTCTTCCCCCCCACCATGTACATACTCAAACGACGACAATGGACGACCTACACCTTACTACAGGTATGTCTCCCAATCTTAAAGATCTCGATTCCATTTTATGTAGTATAAGAGCATATTCCTCCTAACTTTCTTCCTCTTCAGTTATATTTAGTGGCTTTTATGAACTTTTTAAATTATGTTTTGCCCTACTGATTACTTGCATCAATTGAAATCAGACTCCATTTTATGACCCTACGTCTTGTGCACTGCAATTAGTTTGATATACACCTTCTGATCCTCTTCTCATGCCTTGGAACTCAAGTTTTTTTAAAAAAATATGAACCTTATTTATGTGTGAAATTGTTGCCTTCATCTTCATTGTTGGTTTATTTTGTTGACTATTGTTATGTTGATAAACTATTACTAATCCCTATTCTCTAATATTCTCTATCATTTTTAAGATATTGGGAAAAAAAATTGCATTTTAATCGATTACATCATGATTAAAACCTGAAATCCATAGGGAAAAAACGTGGATGACTTTTTCAATAGTTAGAGATTAAAACACGAAAAAAAATCGTCCAAGAATTTGTTCACAACTTAAACGCAAATTTTTCAAAAAGTCGGAGACTTTGGTGACCATGATGCTCATCACTTATTTATAGGGCTATGCAGAAAACCGACCGAACCGACTCGACCGAAATTTCAGTTCAGTTTCAATTTTTGGACATATCAGTTCGATTTCGGTTTTGAAAAAGTGGCTATCGAGTTATCAGTTCGATTTCAGTTCCGACATGAAACCGATAATGGGTATTACTTAGGTGCATACAAATAATAGGTTACAATTAAAAAAAATTCTTTGAAAGCCTAAACTTAAAAGTTAAAAACAGTGAAAAACCATTTGTCTTCTGCAAAGCCCTAAAACCCATTTGTTTTCTGCAAAGTCCTAAAACTAAAACCCTTCTTGTTCCCATTCGTTTCCACTTCCCACCATCGGCCGTCCGCCGTCCTTTCGCTCGCCGGCGCCGTCCATCACGATCCAGCAATCCCATAAGGCATTACGACCACACTCCACAACAGGTTTCTCTCTCTCTCTATGTTCCTCTCAGTGTCTCTATTCCTCTCTTTCTTTGTCTCTGCTCCTCTCTCTGTCTCTCTCTTCCTTGCTATTTTTTTTTTATAAGTTTATAAATAGGGTTTAATTTTTAATATACAAAGGACTTTTTAAAAATTTAGGGTTTAGAAACCGAAAATCGACTGAACTGATAACTATCGGTTCGGTTTCGGTTTGAGAAACTAGAAATCGATAGTTATCAATTTGATTTCGATCTAACATGAAAACCGATCCGAACCGACTCGATAACACCCCTACTTATGTAGTTATTATGCATAGCATGCATGGGAGTAGGTTTCTCAAAAATGCTCCGCTATCCTTCCGATGGAATCAATTCTGCAAGAGACAAGAATGAGCCCATCTGTAGATGCCGCTAGACACCTTGGTGACCAGGGAATTGGCTAACTGTCCGGCTGTTTTTTAAGATAAAAAGTTCATCGAATATGGCATAGAGCATGACCTCTGTCCAAAGCATAAATTAAATAGTAGTCCTATAGCATTCACCACAGCCTTTGGATGTGGAACAACAAAACAGGCTTAAATAAGACAGATGATAAAAAAAAAAGTTAGTAAACTGTGTAGGATGTTCAATGCAATCGAGAGATATTATGCACATGCTTTTAAATATCGGTTGACACATATCGGAATAGGCCCATCCGATACCGATAAACACCCTTATTTAATGAGGTCAAATATCGGACCAAATCTGCGGATATGAATCAGACAAAAAATACCCTTTTTCAATTTTTTATATTTTTATATATATTTTATACTTATAAAAATAAAAAAGGTTCTTGAATATCAGCTGAATAGGTTGATACATATTGGATATACGGGACCATATCGGCCTGGGTCCCAGCCGATATGTCGGTACACATCCCACGTTAAATCCCTAACTATGCATATTAGACTTGACCCAGGCCGATATGCCGGTACATATCCCATGTTAAATCCCTTGTTAGTATATTGCACAAAGTTTGACGGAAAATAGACCGAAAATTGCTTCAAGGCGCGATTAGATCGCTGTCTTTAAGACAATATTTGCCCCCTATATGCAACGGGATATCGGCAAATTCGCATCTAGGATACAATGAAGCCTCGGTGAATAACCGATCTGTCACACACTACGTTGCACTGTAGTGTGCGACCCAACGAAACGAAGACGCAGAATGCACTGGTTTGCACATGAATTCTGAGGGCTCAGATGTAGGATTCGGAAATTGCAAGTGTTTAGAATCCCTCCTCTGGCCTCTATTTATAACTTTCGGAGCACCTTTTCAGGGGCGGTTGTGTCTGTCGGTTGCTTGCAATCGAGGGCCCTAATCGATCCGATCAACGGTTGCAAGGATCCAACGGTTCACATCCGAACAGTTACATCTTTTGGTCAACTGATTTGTCTGAATTCGAAATCCTAACTGTTTGTTCGAATCCGAAATCCGACCGTTTCCTTGAACGGTAGGAAACTGCCTGATGCACATATGCGGTGCACATGTGCGAAGTCAATCCGTCTCCGGTCAACAAGTCAACCGATCGAATCATCTCAGTTCAAATAGGAAAGGCTCCTCAAGACGATGCGAAGTGCAAAGTGCGCCTTAAAAGCGCCAATTGCGATTCAAGATATCGACACGCAAGGTCTGCAGTCGTCTGCAAAGGGCTAACGCCGCTATGAGCTGTGTTCTTATCAAGCCAAATAATATGGAAGGTAAGTTTCCATATATAAGCCATAAATATTTCTTGTAAAATAGTGAGGTGGGACAAAACATTTACAACACTTTTAAACTTATGGTGGGAAAAGTTTCCCTCCAATATTAATTCAAAATTCAAGTAATTTTGACTTGAAGGTTAAAAGCATTCTTTTAATATGGAACCAATCACTTTAAGGAATCATTTAAAAATAAATAAATATTATTAAATTAATAATAGATAAATATTATTAAAGTAATAAATATTTATTTGGTAAATATCCAACATTCCTCCCCTATTTACGAAATAAATATCCATCCTCCCCTATTTTGAAAATAAAGAAACTGAGAATCATTCTTAAATCTGATAACCAAAAACTGTATATATATGTACCAAAGAAATTTGAGCATTTCTTGACTACTGTATGCATAAATGAAGGTGTCCTAATCAATTGAACCTTCACTTAGTGAGAATACATCAAAGTTGATAAAGAACTTTAGTGATCTAATTTCTTAAACTAATTTTCTTGTATAATCAACCGGATATATCACACACATAAGTAATCTAAGTTTCATTTCATTTTAACAGCCAGCACGTTTTATGGCCTTGTGCTTATACCCCGGTATTCATGAGTTGTATTTAAGAAAAGCCTTTATCTTTCTTCGAAGCGGCGGACTTGTAACTCATATAGTTATTTATCAGAAATGCCCTTGTAACTTAGACATTTCAACATTATATGTTATAGGCTGATTAAGAGAAATATCTCAACATCTTCCTTACGTTACAAGTTTCACATTATTACTTGAGATGGTTGGAGTTGTAAACTCGCACTTTTAATAATGTGCAATCACTACATATGATTTGTTTTCCCATTGAACCTTTAGTTTCTGGACTTTAGAAAATAGGTCAGGTTACCATCATAGGTGATGTAATCTATTAGGCTTTAAACCCATCCCTTCTGATGTTTTAATAACCACATCTCTTGCAAGACCTTTTGTAAATGGATCCGCTAAATTTGCAAAGGTCCGTATTGAATTGATAGTAATTACTCTTTCACGGAGTAATTGACTAACATAACTGTGTCTTAAACTTATATGTCTAAACTTTTCATTATAAATTTTGCTATAAGCTTTAGATAGCATAGCTTCACTATCACAGATAAAGAGATTGGTGGCATAGGCTTCGGCCAAATAGGAATTTCTAATAGTAAATTCCTTAACCACTCTGCTTCCTTGCTCCCTGCCGCAAGAGCAATAAATTCTGATTCCATAGTTGCATGTGTTATGCATGTTTGTTTCTTTGATCCCCAAGAAACTGCGGCACCTCCAAGTGTAAATACCCATCCACTAGTAGACCTTGACTCATCTATATCATTGTTCCAACTAGCATCTGTGTATCCCTCAAGTACAGTAGGATAACCAACATAATATAAAGCATAATCCTTAGTTTTATTAAGATAACTTAATACTCTACTAATTGCTTTCCAATGTTCATGACTAGGATTACTAGTATATCTACTTAATTTTCCTACCGCATAAGCAATATCAGGTCTAGTGTAATGAGTAGCATACATCAAACTACCAATTACTCTAGAAAAGTCTAATTGAGATACACTTCTACTATCGTTGGGTTTTAATTTTATACTTGGATCAAAAGGTGTTGGTGCTAATTTTCCATTATGTTTAAATTTCTTTAGCACTTTTTCTATATAGTGTGATTGAGATAAAATAATATTATTATCTTGCTTAAATAATTTTATTCCAAGAATTACATCGGCTTCACCCATGTCTTTCATATCAAATTTTGAAGCCAAAAAACTTTTTGTATATATAATACTTTCTAAATCTGTACCAAAAATTAAGAGGTCATCCACATAGAGACAAATAATTATTCCTTTATCCTTTGATATCTTACTATAAATGTATTTATCTGATTCATTAATCTTGAATCCATATGATAAAATAATACTATCAAATTTTTCATGCCACTGTTTAGGAGCCTGTTTTAGACCATATAGGGACCTAATAAGTTTACAAACTTTATTTTCATGTCCTTGCATGATAAAACCCTCTGGTTGATCCATATATACTTTCTCTTCAAGTTCACCATTTAAAAAGGCGGTCTTAACATCCATTTGATGAACTTGAAGTTTATATAGAAGCAAATAAGATCCTTATGGAAGAAATCCTAGCCACTGGAGCATAGGTATCAAAATAATCAATACCATGCTTTTGTCTAAAACCTTTGGCAACAAGTCTAGCCTTAAACTTATTTATAGTGCCATTAGGATTAAGTTTTCTTTTAAATATCCACTTACAACCTATAGGTTTAGATCCCTGTGGTAAGTCTACTAATTCCCAAGTATTATTGGACATGATAGAATCCATTTCATCATTTATAGCTTCTTTCCAAAATGCAGAATCAATAGACTTAACAGTTTCATCAAAAGTTTGAGGATCTTCATCGATATTAAAAATAAACTTCATTTTCTTAGTTTTCTCATTTCTGGTTCCTTCTACAAGATACACATAGAAATCTGACCCAAAATCGGTGGCTTTCCTAGGTCTCTTACTTCTTCTAGGTTCCATCTTTTCATCTTCACTACTAGAGAGATGAAGAGAATCAGAAGATTCATCTAAGTTAGAGGATGCAAGAGGTTTAGAAATAGTAGAGAAAGTATTCTCATAAAATACTGCATCTCTAGATTCAAAAATTGAATCCTTTTCAAAAATATTATTATGCTCACATACTAAAAATCTGTATATAGGACTATTAATAGAATATCCCACAAAAATACATTCAATGGCTTTAGGACCTAATAAAATAGACCGGAAAATTGCTTCCGATTAGATCGCTGTCTTTAAGACAATATTTGCCCCCTATATGCAACGGGATATCGGCAAATTCGCCTCCAGGATACAATGAAACCTCGGTGAAGAACCGATCTCTCCTCTGGCCTCTATTTATAACTTTCGGAGCACCTTTTCAAGGGCGGTTGTGTCTGTCGGTTGCTTGCAATCGAGGGCCCTGATCGATCCGATCAACGGTTGCAAGGATCCAATGGTTCACATCCGAACAGTTACATCTTTTGGTCAACTGATTTTCGAATTAAATCCTAACTGCTTTTTAAAGGCGCTTTAAAAGCGAATTGCCATTCGCACATCAGCGTCTTGGCATGCGCAAGCGAACCGCCGCTATGAGCTGTGTTCTTATTATCAAGCCAAACAATATGGAAGGTAAGTTTTCATATATAAGCCATGAATATTTCTTGTAAAATAGTGAGGTGGGACAAAACATTTACAACACTTTTAAACTTATGGTGGGAAAAGTTTCCCTCCAATATTAATTCAAAATTCAAGTAATTTTGACTTGAAGGTTAAAAGCATCCTTTTAATATGGAACCAATCACTTTAAAGAACCATTTAAAAATAAATAAATATTATTAAATTAATAATAAATAAATATTATTAAAGTAATAAATATTTATTTGGTAAATATCCAACATCCCTAACTATGTATATTAGACTCCATATCAATGCTCAAAATTTGCAATCAACTCAGAAATTGCCCTAACAGTTTGGTGAAGAGACTCACTCATCCAAGTAAAATTAATGAATGGAATAAAACACAAATGTAGAGAAATACATAACGGTAAAATATTTGATTGTCTAAAACTCGAAGAGGTTTTAAAAAAACATTCACATGAAGCCATTTATTTCATATTAATTCCAACTCGCCTCGGTAGATCCCTAAAAACTGCTCCGAAGCATATTTTAAACAAATATCAAATGGAGCCCCAAAAAAATCAGATGGCAATTGATTTCATAGATAGAAATTGAATCTGGTGCTGTACAATAGTACCTGGAAACTATATCCCAGAGACAAATATCTGCCAAATAAAACGAAAATATTTCAAGGTTCACATTTAATACATCCCAAGTACATAGAACAACCAATATAGAGTTCTCTAGATTTCTTCTAAAAGGGTCCAATGTATGATAATTCTTCTGAAAATTGTGTGATACCTATTTGTCTGCTCTATAAGAAGTTAATTTTTTGTTTCTTTATTTGAGATTTTTTTAGCTCAATTTAATAAATGACTAATCATGTGGGACTTTGAAACAAATTTCATTGTATTTGACATTTTGGATTTGTGCATTCAACAATGGCGGGGTTGTGTATCTGGGGCTACAAATTTTACTTTTTCATATGCCTAATTGGAACTGACTCTGCCTTCCATGCCATCTATTCGTCGAGACCTGATTGGGTTAAGACCATATTACGAATACTAATGCATGAGAGTATAATATCCTCCTATAAATTTCCCTTCTACTAGAACTTTCTCAAGTAAGATAGTGTCTCTAAAAAATTATATTTGCCACCTGTGGGTTTCCCTCTTGCTAGCTCATTACTGTCATGTCTGAGAATTCGATCAATAAAATGCATCATTGAGAGCACTACGAAAATTAGTCTTGCCATGTTTCTTTTAATTTGATAAAAATAAGGAGTTGGAAAGATTTATGATTCCAAATGGTACTTCTTAGTTTAAAATTGATGCCTTAAAAGGAGCTTGTAGGGGGTAAACTCAAAATGGTAACTCTTAGTTTGATATTGATACATTAGAAGTACATTATTTTAGTCAGAAAATTACATAAACTACACGCTACACAAGATATTCACTTTGATAGAGTCATAAGGCATAGTGGTGAGAGACCAAGCAGAAGAGAGTTACCATTTTGTTCTTCTTCATTATTCTTTTTTTTTTTCCCGGCTTGTAGATAGCATCGAGAATCTCAAATATATATATATATAATTGGATCACTTTTTGGATTTCAAATATTTAGTTCTCTACAAATGTTTTTTTTT
Source organism: Chloranthus sessilifolius (assembly GCA_021018995.1). Lineage (NCBI taxonomy): Eukaryota > Viridiplantae > Streptophyta > Magnoliopsida > Chloranthales > Chloranthaceae > Chloranthus > Chloranthus sessilifolius. The sequence goes on from CM037589.1 coordinate 145,176,949, forward strand.
ATTAAATTAGATTGTGCAGAGGAAATATCTTATTTCTTAATACATATATGTGACCATAGTGACAAATTTCATTTTCGGGAATTTTTCGGTGGGGGGTCCTTTTGGTACATTTCGGATTAATTTCGATACTTTTCGGAAAAATTTCGAGAAAGTTTCGGGGATTAAAAATATATATTTAATATTTTTTTAATATTTTAATAAAATTTACCGAAAAGTACCGAAAAATACCGAAATTTTCCCGAAATTTTCATTTGACCCCCATTTCACGAAATTTCGCCGAATTTCAGTGATATTTGGCACTATGTATGTGACAGATCATAGTAGCTTCACCAATAGAATTGTCTTTAATATATTTATGATTATCATCAATTTCTATTTCTTTAAGAAATTAATAAAAAAAATTAAAGTGGAAGAAGGTTGAATAAAGCTGATCATAGGGATAGGCAATTGGGACATTCATTAATATAAGATCAATGAACTCATGTACGCACAAGTCAGTGTTTAACTTCAAGAAATGTTTTAACTGTCTTTGTGGTTGTGATAACCATAAGAAAATGGGCAGTAATATAATACTTTTCTTTTACATGTTTACTATCCCTTTATTAATGCTTTATCAAAATATATTGAATATCCCAAATCAAACTAACTGAGACTGATGGTAGTCTCTGTTAGCTCACTGGCTGGCAAAAGGAAGGGGAAGTTGTGGACTACAGATTTCATAACTCATTCTCATTTAGGAGCTACATGACTCTTCCTTCTTTTGGGTTTTGAATACTTTCTAGTCTTTCATTACTAAAAGCTATTGTGAGGCCTCGGGATCATGAAAATCATAGGCAGATTGTGAAGACCCAGACCCACATGCCACAATATTGTTCGGTTCTGGGCTTAAGTCCCCGCCTCGGTTTTGTTTTTGGGATGGGCTTAAGTCCCCACCCAAAACGCATCATGACATGTAACATCCGCAATCACATATAGTTCAGAGTCAAAACTTTTCCCTATTCGATGTGGGACTATTACAATCCCCCTATCTTATAGAAGAGCCGTCCTCGGCTCTAATACCATTCTGTGAAGACCTAGACTCACATGCCACAATATTGTCCGGTTCGGGGCTTAAGTCCCCGCCCCGATTAAGACTTTTCCTATCTGATATGGGACTATTACACAGATAGCACAGAAGATTGAAAAGGATCTTTCATTATGGTGTTTGAATTGTGTTTGAAGGGTTAGATAGCTCCCCAAAAATATGAGGGAATTTTCTTACATGTACACATTTTTAAGAAAATGTATCAAATTAGTGGTGAAAAAATTCTATTTGGATTTGTTATATAATCAATTCTACATGTAGAAGTCTTTGACATGATTATATAAAGAAAAAAGTTATTTAAACTTTCCGTTTTTCACTTCCCCTTAATTTATGCAAGCTCAATGCTGAGGGACTCTCTCTCACTCTCTCTAAATTTTTGTATTTGCAAGTTTCACATTATCTATAGTACTTTGGTCATTTTGTCATCACATCGCCAAGCCTTCAAACCTTCAAGTCCTAAGGCCAAGCATCTTAAGGGCACATTTGTTTCGTTGTAATATAGACCGTGTAAAATGGAGAATGCATGTAATTTTTTTATGACTGGATTACATGCATTATTCACTTTGCATGTAAATTTTGGGTGTAAAATGGTTGTTCTTTTGGGTGTAAAATTTCTTTGTAAAATTCACTTTTTGATGTTTTTTAAACATTACACCCAAAAGAACAACTTGTGTAGTATATTAAACTTTATGTGCAAAATGGACATTCCCCATTTATTCTTACTAGTATCCGACTTCATCGAGCATGATCGGCAATGGTGCAGCCATGACTTTCCTAATGGTGGCTCTCATGAAGTTAAATTCGGCTCAACTGGTCAGTCCTAAAAGTACCTTAAAGATTTTTATTTAACGATGAAGGGTCCTGAAACCCCCAAACCCCCCCCCCCCCCATCAGATAACGTGGCTCTACCACTAATGATGGTAATATCCAATGTAACATGGAATCATGGTGATGCAATCTTCTATGGCGTTAGATGGCACTATAAAGTGAGTACAAATTACGCTTGCTCACGAGTCATCAACAACAATTTGGAAGATCGTTCTCACCATAATGAACTAATTTTCATGCGACTGTTTGGTTGGGTAGTAATTGGAAGCCCAACCAATTAGAGTACTATGACCCGAAGCGGCTTAATACTTGGGGTGTAATCAAAACCCAAAAGAAAATAGAGAAGGAAAACAATTTGCCAATTGGAAACCCATCTTAGCTATGATTTTTTATCATCTAAATAGAAGAGTATTTTTATATGAAAATTGCATTTAAAATAAATGACAGAAAATAAAGTTGAAACCAACATAAGAAGTGAGAAGCATTAGACCAACACCACCATTGTATTCATCATAGAAACAAACTTTGCACGAATATAAGGCCTACAACTGCATCAAATTCTTTCAGAAAAGCTACTACAATCTAAAGGGTCGCTGAACTCGGCGCGGAGTCGTCATCGCTCTCGAAATTCATTAAACTTTCGGAATCCATTGAACTATCGGAATCATCAACGTCATCATAAACTTCATTCATTTCTTCTTCAATGTCCTCTTCGTCGTCCTCATCCTCCTCTTCCTCTTCCTCTTCCTCCTCTTTTTCATCTGCTTTTGCGTCACTGCTATTATCATCTTCACCAAAGTTGAGTATATCTATCACCTTCTTCGCATGATTATTGTCACAACGCTCCGCAGACGTCACGTAAGTTTCGACTTTGATAATCTCCGAGGGGTAGACACGTCTAGGCGGAGTTATTGGGTTCGAAGCATGCGATTCGGCATCGACTGCCATTCCTGCATAGTTACGAAATGGGTCAAAGACCATCTTTTACGCAAGTTGAGACTTATGATATAGGGTAAACAACACAACATTAGACAATGAAGGAAAATATTTGTCTAATAAAATACCATCAGTAGTTTTCATAAGAACAAAGTAACATACGTGAAACGATAGATAGTGTATAATTTTCTTACTAAAACCAAATCACACTGATAACAACGAAAATCACAAAAACTACAACTACCAACTCAATGGTAGGTGTCCAAAAGCCCTGACTGTCTGGCTTCCCAACCATTTCCACAACACGTCGGTTGTGTATCCCATGAACTCTATTATATCGTTCAACTGCCTCTTTAAGGGACCGAACTGTGACATGACAAGCGTTCGAATATCCATGTACTTGTTCTCTTGCTTCCTCCCACGTCCGATATATCCCCGGCACCTGTCCAACGAAAACAACATAATAGCGACCCATCTGTTGAGGACATATATTTGTAGTATAAGTCAATTTTTATAATAAAGACGAAATCTCTAACATATTCGTAATAACATAAAGATGAAATCGCTAACATATTATATAATAATATCATTTTAAACACACACCCTGGGAATAGGGCTATCACGAACGACGCGCTTCCCAAAGCATATTTGCGAGCCTTTCACGAAATGCTCGGGCAATTTCTCTCTCCGCCCTCGTTTGTGATGCGCAAATCTCCGCATCAGTAACTACGTTGACTTCATCTGGTTCAAATTCCCTTTCACATCTTCATTCTTCGAATACCAGATCCACATCGCGGTAGGTATGAATAAAATTGTGTAACACGCAACATGAGATGACGATCTTCACTTGAGTATGTATAGGGTAACGAGCCTTACATGTGAGGATGGGAAAGCGTTGTTTCAGTGCACTAAACGCATGTTCTACCACATTTCTCAATTGAGAGTGAGATTGGTTAAACAACTCTTTAGGGATTTTTGGTGGGTTACTACTATTGAAATCTCGTAAGTGGTAGCGAGTTCTCCGATAAGGCGCGATAAAGTTTATCATGTTCGCATACCCACCATCCACAAGGTAATATTTTTCAATAGGAATGGTCAACCTATTTTGTGGGCATGAGAGCGCATTCGCCAAAACTCTTGAGTCAGCTGCCGATCCCTCCCAACCCGCTAGCACATATTAGAACCTCATGTAAAAGGAAACCGCGGCAAGCACGTTCTGCGACTATCTCTCAAGGCCGTGCATAGCTCCAAAACAATAGGCACCCGCATTCGAAAAAGATCGAAAGGCATGCGCCCATGTCCCGTTAAGGCTTCTTGCATAAACATGTGACCAGTGAGTATGGAGGTATGGACGCGTTGTCTACCACTGTGCATATGACTGATATAGTAGCAAGCTGCGAGCATGATCATGCCCCCTGCCATCATTATCGCATTCTTTGTTTCAGGGTCAATGTCGTCCATTTTGACTTACATACTATAAAGTTTAAACATAAAGTACGAGTTATATCATGAAAGAAACGACGTTTTCTGTGTCATACAGAAGGTGTAAACATAAAAAAAGTGCAAGCAAAAAAAAAAAGTTCAACATAAAAAAAAAAGTAAAAGCATTCAATAACCCCAACTTAGTGAGGGAAGAGTGGTGACAAGAACTCCATCAGCTTGGCAGGAGGTAAAGCTAGGAACATCTCTGCAAGCGGCTTCTCCGACAGACGATAGCAGCAAGAAAGGTATTAGATTTTGGTCAGTAGACCTGCCTCACTCAACTGATCCAAGATAGGAACAAACTGCTTGCTTAGAATAGGTTTAGTCCTAAGCTGCTTGAGTTCTTTAACATATCCCTCAATTACTTCTACCAGTTCTACCCCTGGGTCAACTCTCTTCCTTCATGACCCAGAAAGAGAGTCACTCCTATAACGTGCACTCGTCTGGTTTTGTGATGAGCTGTCCTGAGTGTTTTGAGACTCAGTTTGATGTGATTCCTCATTCGTAAGAATCAACGGGTCACCAAAACTCTGGGTCCCAAATGACTCTTCTTGAGGGACATCATTGGGGTGATAAACACCCCTACCATCCACAATACTATTGAAGAAAATAATAGAGAGACTCTCCCAATCCTGTAGAGTTTTGGTCCGATAGGTCTTGGCCCATGGAAAGACATGCGAAATTGTAAAGATCTAATGATTAATATCGAAGATGTGAGCATGTTATTCAATTAATGAATTGTAATGCAAGGGAATGAGGAATTTCACCTACTTGTAATTTAACCACATGTCGTTCTCCGCAGTGACCCTCCGTAGGTCATGATCCCACCCAAAGCCACTTTCCCCAATTAAGGTTTTGGCGTGTGAATAATATTTTTTAATTATCCTAAGCAGATGATATAGATTGTTTTTCTTCACTGGTACCCCGTTAGCACTGAACTCAAGTAACAAGTTTAGTTTCAGTTCCATTTCCTCCCAGGCTTGGGGACGGAACGTCCCGTCCTTATTAGAAATTCTACGACCTAGCTGACACTGCTCGACCATATCATTCACCATCAACTGCTCTAACGCGTATGTCCAAGTATAGTTATTTGCTGGTCTCCTTCATGGGAGTGGAGGGTTACCACTTGGAGCAGATTATGACATTTCTACTGAATCAATGTAAGGCTATTAGTGTCTTTGAAAAAATTGGGTAACTATTACTCGTAAAAAATTACGTACCTAAGGATGTGACTACTATCAAAATTTTGGTATGCAAAAATCATTAATCCCTTTGAAAAAGGTTATGGGCCAAGTAAAAAAAAAGGAACGAACAATGTTTTGTCGTTCCTGCCCTCACATATGTGCTATGTGAAACCAAGCACACATCTTGGGTTTACCGATGATGTAGCTTGCGTGGAGGATATAAGAACCCAGTAACGGATAGCTTCAACCTGTATTATTACAAACTTGAATCTTAAGAAAAATAGTTAATAAGCAAAAATAATAGTGAACTGCATCGTAATCTTACGCCAACGTTGGCAAGTCACGTAAGGCTTGAAAGCGTTCTTCAATTTCTCTGTCCAAAAAAATGTCAGACGATAAGTATAAATGTCCAGTATAAGAGTGCCTAAAAATAATTAAATTACAAAACTACCTTATCACACAATTGCTTGACCAAAACTTGCTTTGAATCAAGATATTTTGCGTTGGATCTTGATTGTAATAAAAAACACACATTGAATCAAGATATTTTTCAAAATAAATATTTATACAATAAAACATAGTTTTGAAAATGCTTTATCAAAAACAAAAAGATGACCTGATCAAGAATTTACTGTCTAGCTATCTAGCAGTTAATGATGCTATCAATCACATCCATAATGGTAGATCTGTCGTATGAATCCTCAATTACTGCAATTGGGCCATTGTCGGGTGCAATTGGATGAACCAGAATTGTGTTCAACCAAATATGATATAGTTCTATAAAAATGGAAATTGTGGAAGTGAAGATTCTTTTCTATTAGAAGGGCGACAAATCTAGTTTAACATGATATCTGGTTGGACCTGACCATTGCCCTAAATTTTAACCACACGCAAAAAATTCGATAAGAAATCTAAATTCATTTTACAAGTAATATTTGATATCTCGTGAATTTCTCGATATAATATATATTGCAATAAACGGAATGTACCATAGTTTTAATTTTAAATTATCTTTATAACAAAATATTTTTCTTTAAATGTGATATTTTAAAAATAATGGGAATATCATTAATGGTGATTAATGAACGATTTCTATTTGATTAAAGAGAGCTATTTCTCTTTGAGCATTGATGAGTATATGTAGTAATTCATACATATGAGCTTAACAATTTTAGATGATATATAAAGTGCAATTAAAATAGCTGCTACAAAAGATTCAAGAGTATAAAAGCTAAAAATTGGGTAACTATTACTCGTAGAAAATCTCAATGATTCAAGATGGTGACAAGCATAGAGACACTACCTTTTGTGATCAACTGACGGTTGATGATCGATCAATTGTCTACATTTTATTAGACCTAATGACAACTTCAAAGGCGTCACTGAAGCCATTTCTTCATTGTCAGCAATGATTTTGTTGACATCAATTTGCCGAAAAATCACCATCCTACTCACTCCAACAAAGTTTCATAGAGGGGTGTAGTTTTTTGTTTTTGTGACTACATTAACCAAGCAGGGCAGCACTACTTGGTTAATAAAAAAACCACCATATGCACTTTTAATACTTTGATGAGTTTCGAAAGTGCAAAGGAGTACAATCCCACCCATGGGGCCTTATCGAATGGACAGTCCAATCTACTGTGGTTCAATCCAACAACCTATTAAGAGTAAGCAATGAAGTTCCACAGTCAAATTTCAAATTCCATCACTTATATTTGAATCGATACTACAGAAGTCATTGAAACCAACTTCCCTCTCAAAAGAAAACTTATTTTCAGGTTCTAATCATGGTAGTGTTTTTCCATGGCCAATTGCAGCTTGGAAATTTTCTACAGTCTCAAGATTCTGCATACAAATATAATAACAGATGTTCCAAAGTATTATGGACATACACTAATAAGGTTGCACTAAAGGTAGTTTATTCCCTTGCTTACTCCTGAATTTATTTCCTTTTCATAAAACTTGTAGGTAATTTCAAAAATTCATCTGCACTGCAGAGTCTTTGTATTAACATTGTACCCATACCAACAAAATTTGAGATTTTTTTATTGGTACAAAAACTTGTATTTTTTTAACAAGTCACTTTTAAATTGCAACTCATTTTTAACAATTTGATCGAAACTCACAAAGAAAATCCTTATTTTTCTATTTTCCCAAACATTGCCATTAGACCACAGATTTTACATCTTAATCACGATTTTTCACAAAGTGAAATTGTCTTCATAAATAAATGAGTTGCTAATATTGGATTCATGGAATGTTTCATGAAACCTGATGGAGGAATCAAGCCATGACAAAACAATCTACTTGAATGATAAAAAAAGAGAAGTCTCATAATTTGTTTCTGAAACTTATTATTGTTGAGAAATCAAGCCATGGAATGTTGAGATTCTCTATCAATGAGATTAAAATAAACCTTCAAATAGTAATTATGATAGATCCCAAAGAGTCATACTTGGAAAGAATCACATAATTAAAAATTTTGATCTCTGTGATTTCACCCCAATCTATGAATGGCAACAGAACTATGAAGGAGAAGAAAAAGCAAATGAGTACAGAAGTGAGTAGTGACTCATCCTTCAATCACTAATGAATTAGTAAAGAAATGTGAAAGATTGACATTTTCTTTGTAGTTGATGTTCTGGAATGAATTTTAAAGCTCAAGGTTATATTGTCATAGTAATGCCCATATAATAATTAGTCACTGATGCTGTCATAGTGAAATTGATTTTTACCTCTCTTTCTCATTCTTATAAACAAGGGTTTTTTAGGATCATATTCTGTAACACAAATTTTGACCGAGTGATCGTGGTTCATTTAGGAGAAAAAGGCCGTGGAAGAAGAGAAATTGAAGCAAGAGGAGAAGTACATGTGGGCCATTGTTGATGCAGTGAAAGAGATGGTTCCTTCTAACTTGGATTTTAATATCTTCTTTATTGATATTGTTAGATTTTGGTTTGTTTCCTTTGGTTGTGTGCTTTCTTTATATCTTATTACAGAATATAGATATAGTTGAATTTGTACATTGTTCGTGTTGAAACTGTGTGAAAATAATGCTTGTGTTGCTTTTAATCTCCCCAATATCAATACTTAATGGTTGATGCTCATTTAACAAAATGTATAAGGGATTCTTTTGAAAGTGTCATTCTTTACAAAATGGTTATAGGAAAGAACTACTAACAGGGGGAAACCAACCAACACAAGGAGGCATACTGCTGCATCAACCCCATTATTTCTATAGTCTTCAGATAAGTCTCTCACAAGAGGGCTCCCTAGGTGTCAAAATATTGCTCTAAAAGGAAAAATTTCACAAACACTTTAAAACATTCTGAGAGAATTTGCACTTAGGATTTTTGGCTGAAGTAAATGAGCAATATATTTGACAATAAAAATGAAGGAGTTTCATGTTTCAAGAGACCTGTATGAATCATTCACATTTGCTTTGCCTAAAATCCTATCATTCTGGGGTATTCTTGTAAAACCCTAGAGAAAATAGATAATATCAAAAAATTTCTAAACAACCGTATATTGCCAGCAGTCTTGATTGATCAGAAAATCTTGAAGAATTCAAAAAAATCTCAACATTCTTGATTGATCAAGAAACCACTCATTTGATGGCTATGAAATCATTTTAATAAATTCCCTCTCACACCGAATTAAGTAAAAATTAAGACCCATGAACACCGAATTAAGCAAAAATCAAATCCCATGAACAATTAAATGATAAAGCATCTAAAGATTTTTAGAAAACAATCTCTAATAGGCTGCTTCAATTAAAAGAAAAGTACAGAAGAAGAAGTGAGTAAAGAAGAAAATCTAGCAATCTAAAGACATTGAAAATTTCTACAACTATAAAAATAGGTATCAGATGGATTTGCATATCCATACCTGAAGGAGATGAGGATGGGAGCTTTGAAGATTGTGGTGTTTGGATGCCCATTTATAGCAGAAATGGAAGATTTTGAGCCTGGAAAATCTTCCTTCCATCACATCTCCCAGATCTGTTAGCCTCCATTTTCCCTCTCCACCATCACCTCAACCCTGCAAACCCACGTGTACTTCCATGGCTTCTTTCATAACCTGGGCAAGATGGCAGCCAAGTTCATCCTACCTATCTGCAAACCTAGTTTACAAATGAAGCAGGCCTTTGATTTGGTGGACTGCTCGAGGGAACCTCATCTCGAAACCCTTCTTCAGCTATCAAGGCACTTACCTCACCTACAACCGTGAATAGCAAAGGTAGGTTGCTGTTAAAAGCCCTTCAAAGGGTCAAGAAAATGAAGGAGTATGCAGCAAGAAACCTCTTCTCTCTTCTGGATAGCCTCTGTTAAAGCCCTGTAAAGCCTCTGTTAAAGACGCTCTAGCCGACGCCTTGTATAAAAGCGAAGAAGGAAATCATATTTTATAGCCGTTAGGAATTGCTCCTACATTATTTTGGACCTTACGAGGCTTGGGGTTCGTATGCCTTTAATTTTACCTGCAAAATGAATACTAAAATGCAGCTGGCAATTACAATGAACCAAACGAACTTGCTGTAAGAATTCCTACCGTTGGGCTGTATTATTTCTATTTTGCGCTTTTTAAAATAGCATTACATCAAAACAAATGTGCCCTAAGTTTAAGATTTGTGCTTCTCCTCTTGCTTCAATTTCTCTTCTTCCACGGCCTTTATCTCCTGAATGAACCACAATCACTCGGTCAAAATTTGTGTTACAGAATAAGATCCTAAAAAACCCTTGTTTATAAGAACGAGAAAGAGAGGTATAAATCAATTTCACTATGACAGCATCAGTGACTAATTATTATATGGACATTACTATGACAATATAACCTTGAGCTTTAAAATTCATTCCAGAACATCAACTACAAAGAAAATGTCAATCTTTCACATTTATTTACTAATTCATTAGTGATTGAAGGACGAGTCACTACTCACTTCTGTACTAATTTGCTTTTTCTTCTCCTTCATAGTTCTGATGCCATTCATAGATTGGGGTGAAATCACAGAGCTCAAATTTTTTAATTATGTGATTCTTTCCAAGTATGACTCTATGGGATCTATCAAAATTACTATTTGAAGGTTTATTTTAATCTCATTGATAGAGAATCTCAACATTCCATGGCTTGATTTCTCAACAATAATAAGTTTCAGAAACATATTATTGGCTAATTGAAGTAGAGAGACTTCTCTATCTTTTTTTATCATTCAAGTAGATTGTTTTGTCATGGCTTAACTCCTCCATCAGGTTTCATGAAACATTCCATGAATCCAATATTAGCAACTCATTTATTTATGAAGACAATTTCACTTTGTGAAAAATCGTGATTAAGATGTAAAATCTGTGGTCTAATGGCAATGTTTGGGAAAATAGAAAAATAAGAATTTTCTTTGTGAGTTCTGATCAAATTGTTAACAATGAGTTGCAATTTAAAAGTGACTTGTTAAAAAAATACAAGTTTTTGTACCAATAAAAAAATCTCAAATTTTTGTTGGTATGGGTACAACATTAATACAAAGACTCTGTTGTGCAGATGAATTTTTGAAATTACCTACAAGTTTTATGAAAAAGTAGTAAATTCAAGAGTAAGCAAGGGAATGAACTGCCTTTAGTGTGACCTTATTAGTGTATGTCCATAATACTTGGGAGCATCTGTTATTATATTTATATGCAGAATCTTGATATTGTAGGAAATTCCCCAGCTGCAATTGGCCATGGGAAAACACTACCATGATTAGAACCGGAAAATATGTAGCGGATGCCCTGTTAAAAAATCACACTAGTGAGGGCACAGGTCCGGTTAGATGTATGCCAAAAACGTAACACAAAGGACCTGTATAAGAGTTAATGTGAAGCACAACTTGTTTAGTTAAAATGGTCAGTCATACACCGTAACATAAGGTAGTGAAAATATTCAATTAAATCTAGCAAGTAACAATAGTAGTTTTACATTAGGAAACCCAAGTATGTAGGAGTGTGTATGGTGCTTTGCACTAAAGCCAATTCCAAAGTCAGGTCTATTTGGATTTAGTAATGGACACCGAATTTTGCGAATCAAGCACACAAACCTTGAAATGAAAATACCCTTATTGTGGTACATAGGAAACCAACCAAACAGAATATATACTCTGAAATTACAAAGGCAAACAAACTTGTTTGTTTTTAGTGGAGATACATACAGTCATCAAGTAGTAAACTTATATGGAATCCTAGCCTAAAAAAAAAAAAGCTTATCCATCAACAGAAGAAAGAAGTGAAACATCCAAGCAAACTTGGATTTGTTAAATATGGGGTACACTCTTTCCCAAGTACTGACTTGCATGGGATCATAGCTTATATCATGTATAAGCTACTTTGCATCTCGTTGGACTACACGTATTCGTGAGTCATTTGTTAACACCATGCACGCAAGGTGCAGCTCGATGCATATAAAGGAAGAGGAACCTTCTTCATCTTCCCATTTTCTGCTAAACACTAAGCAACTTCTATCACCAACAACCAACAGTGAAAACCTTTTTGTTGCACCTCTTGTACACCTCTCGATAAATCCATAGAACCTTAGCTCACAAACTAACATGAGATTGCAGAAACAGTCCTCGGACTCAAGGAACTCCTTATATCACTGAAGTGATATACGTTTGGTGAACGCTTATCCCGACACAAATTTAACACCATTCGAAAGGTATGTTACATTCATTTGCATTTAATTCCATGGCTATAGTGGCATTCCAATGAAACCCAAAGTAACAAAACTGCAAGTTAGGTGTATCTGATAGGAAATCTCCTATGAGATATATATATATATATATATATATATATATATATATATATATATATATATATATATATATATCTCATTATATGTTGATATACCTGGCCAAGCTCAAAGGTACACAAAGGCACAAACACACATGGAAGCAAGGACTATACCATGGCAAGCAAGGCTTGCCGCGGCAACCTCACAAGGTTGCCGCGGCAAGGTCCTCAGCTGAGTTGCTTGCCGCGGAAAGCCTTGAAGCTTGCTGTGGCAACCCCCATGGCTTGTCGCAGCAACCTCTATTGGTTGTTGTTTTTGGCTGTGATCGCTGTGTAATACACCATTGGGCTATTGAGAGCATAGCTACGGTGACCTTTCAATATCGGAAATCTTGTCAAGCAGGTATTTAGGATCTCAAGTGACCCATTACCTTGATAATTACACTATTAAAATCCATCAATATCTTTGAATAATAGGTGCCACTTGGTGCACTCCGGATCCTCCTTGATAAACTAAATATAAGCTACATATATAGGGTAAAAGACCCAGCAAACCATGTAAAACCAAAGGGTAAAATAGAGCAGAAAACACCCCAGCCAGCCACGCCTAATAGGCTTGCCGCGGCAACTTTACAGGCTTGCCGCGGCAACATTACGCTCAATCTACTGTATGATATTTTCGTCATAATGTTTGATCTCAAACTCGGATTGGCACGATTTTGTATGCGTTGGAAAGGGGACAACGAGCCCTATAACTTTCATGAAGGAATAAATTTCTAAATCCAACGTTTAAGGGGTCAAAAATTAGTGACAAGTCGTGAAAATATGCTCAGCTGCAAAGCTTGCCGCGGCAACCTATGTTGCTTGCCGCGACAACCCTGCATCTAACACACTTGGTGGCACCTTTGATAGGGGTTTGTGCTGGGATGACTTGCTGAGTTTTACCATGAGACTTAGGACCATAAATGGTCTATATTTGGGGTCTATGTTGACCCAATGAACCATTAAAACTACTAAAACTATAATCATAAATCATAGGTATTTTGTGCACATGACGAGTTTGCTTGAAGACATGCGTGCACGGGTAATCAGTTACATGTAAGCCTGGTATAAGGTAGGGAATGTACTTTGTCAACTTGTGTTTTAATTGCTCATTCACATCTAGATAGCATATAAACTTATTTTGTTCAATAAAGCTATAAGTATAAAATAGTTGCTTATAATGAGATAGATTCGATATATGCTGTTGTAGGGACTTTTCTGAACTAAATGATATTGAGTTTTATATTCTCATCTAGTTAAATAAACTCTTAATAGAATCATGTGTATAGGAAATATGATATTTAATTAAAATTTATTTTCCTGAGGATGATAGATATTAGTAAACGAAGGAATGTTTTGCATGATTGATATCAGTAACCTATTAATAGTTACCAGCTGCAATGTGATATTTAATTTGGTATGGATAAGATATGCTCGAATTAAGGTTAAGAAATAGGGATGACAAGCATGATATATAAAGATAATTAGTAGTATCATGCTAATATTATTTTGATGAATTCAGCCTTAAAGTATTTAACTTTGTTAAATTCAATTTGGATAAACTATTAGTTAAGAATAAGAAGCTCAGTTTTGAATTAGTATGACCATGATAGTGCAGCTTTGATACGTTCAGCTTGGATAAGTTCAGCGTTAATCAATAATTAACTCAGTCAGTTAAGTATACGAGTTTCATGATGTATAAACATGCAAGATCAGTAATGCTAATTTAGTTAGATGAAAATGAGGATACGATCAGTTTCAATGCATGAATATGAATAATTATGCTAGGTTAATATGCTAGTTCAGTATTATGCAAGTTTCAGATTATACTAATAAAAGTTTCGATAAATGATTATGAGCATATCAGTTCGATAAGATCAGCTTGACATATGTTATTATCTTAGGACTATTGTCAAACCAATTTAGATGACTTGATCAATAGATGAATTTGTATGTATGATGATACTAGATGAGTTTAGAAGAAGTATAATGTATGCACATACTAGTTTTCAATGTATTACTATGACTGCTGGTGTTAGATCAGCTTAGGAAGCTACAGACTTAATGTATGCTTTACATGATTATGATGCTAGTTCAGCTTGGATACATGAATATCAATGATTATGATAATTGTAGTTTTATATGATCATGTGGGTTCAGTTATTCAAATCAATTTTGCTATATAATATCTATTCACGATGTGCTCGCATATATGTTATCATGCATTATTCATGTTCTGTTATCTTTGATGTCATGTGCACGTCTTTATTTCATCTTGAAATAAGTGATCCCGCTAACTCAGGAGCTTGATATCCCGTCCAAGTGATCCCGCTAACTCGGGAGCTTGATATCTCGTCCAAGTGATCCCGCTAACTCGGAAGCTTGATTTTCTCGATCCAAGTGATCTCGCTAACTCGGGAGCTTGACAAGTGATCTCGCTAACTCGAAAGCTTGATTTTCTTGTTTCTTGTATATGTCGTGTTTCAGTATGATTTTTGTACTTGTCTAGCATGATTTCTTGTCAGTATGATTCCTCGTATTTGTTTAGTATGAATCTGTCAGTATGATATAATATTTACATGATTTATTGCTTAGTATACTATATGTTGCTAGAATAAATGCTAAATATTGCTAGAATAGATACAAGGTATGATATAATGTATTTAGTTTTGTAATTTATGCATTAAGAAGTGAATTGAAAATCTAACATATAAAGTAGCACGATATAGGTTTCTGTTTACTACTTCAGGTATAGGTTTCTGTTTATATTCCTGTTTAGTTTACTGCTTTAGATAAATGAATGAATATTAGTTATTGCCATATTTCTACATATCATAGTTAATTCAATTTGCTTCCACATATGTAACACTTTGTACACGATGCCCTTGTATGACAGGATCATGTTAGGTGATCCGACGGGGCGACCTTTCCCATTTACGAGAGGGGGAAAAGTCAGGCTGTCAGAAAATAGGTTTTCTTTTGAGAGGGAAGTTGGTTCTAATGACTTCTGTAGTATAGACTCAAATGTAGGTGATGGAACTTTGAAACTTGACCGTGGAACTTCATTGCTTACTCTTAATAGGTTGTTGGATTGAACCACAATAGTTTGAACTGTCCATTCAATAAGACCCCATGGGTGGGATTGTACTCCTTTGTACTTTGGAAATTCATCAAAGTATTAAAAGTGCATGTGGTGGTTTTTTGATTAACCAAGTAGTGCTGCCTTGCTTGGTTAATGTAGTCACAAAAATAAAAAACTACACCCCTCTATGAAACTGAAGAATTGTTGGAGTGAGTAGGATGGTGGTTTTCCGGCAAATTGATGTTAACAAAATCATTGCTGACAATGAAGAAATGGCTTCAGTGACACCTTTGAAGTTGTCATTAGGTCTAATAAAATTTAGACAATTGATCGATCATCATCCGTCACTTGATCACAAAAGGTAGTGTCTCTATGCTTGTCACCATCTTGAACATTGAGATTTTCTACGAGTAATAGTTACCCAATTTTTAGCTCTTATGCTCTTGAATCTTTTGTAGCAGCTGTTTTAACTGCACTTTATATATCATCTAAAATGGTTAAGCTCATATGTATGAATTATTACATATACTCATCAATGCTCAAAGAGAAATAACTCTCTTTAATCAAATAGCAATCGTTCATTAATCACCATAAATGGCATTCCCATTATTTTTAAAATATCACATTTAAAGAAAAATATTTTGTTATAAAGATAATTCAAAATTAAAACTATGGTATATTCCATTTATTGCAATATATAATATATCGAGAAATTCGCGAGATATCAAATGTTACTTGAAAAATGAATTCAAATTTCTTATCGAATTTTTTGCGTGTGGTCAAAATTTAGGGCAATGGTCAGGTCCAACCAGATTTCTTGTTAAACTAGATTTGTCGCCCTTTGAATAGAAAAGAATCTTCACTTCCACGATTTCCATTTTTATGGAAGTTCTATATCATATTTGGTTGAACACAATTCTGGTTCATCCAATTGCACCAGACAATGGCCCAATTGTAGTAATTGAGGATTCGTACGACAGATCTACTATTATGGATGTGATTGATAGCATCATTAACTGCTAGATAGCTAGACAGTAAATTCTTGATCAGGTCATCTTTTTGTTTTTGATAAAGCATTTTTAAAACTATTTTTTATTGTATAAATATTTATTTTGTAAAATATCTTGATTCAATGTGTGTTTTTTATAACAATCAAGATCGAAAGCAAAATATCTTGATTCAATGCAAGTTTTGGTCAAGCAATTGTGTGATAAGGTAGTTTTGCAATTTAATTATTTTTAGGCACTCTTATACTGAACATTTATACCTATCGTGTGACATTTTTTTTTATAGAGAAATTGAAGAACGCTTTCAAGCCTTACGTGACTTGCCAACGTAGATGCAAACTTGCGATGCGGTTCACTATTATTTTTGCTTATTAACTATTTTCCTTAAGATTCAAGTTTGTAGTAATACAGGTTGAAGCTATTTGTTACTGGGTTCTTATACCCTCCACGAAAGTTACATCATTGGTAAAGCCCAGATGTGTGCTTAGTTTCACATAGCACATATGTGAGGGCAAGAACGATAAAACATCGTTTGTTTCTTTTTTTATACTTGGCCCATAACCTTTTTCGAAGGGACTAATGATTTTTGCATACCAAAATTTTGATAGTAGTCCTATCCTTAGGTACGTAATTTTTTACGAGTAATAGTTACCCAATTTTTTCGACAACACTAATAGCCTTACATTGATTCAATAGAAATGTCATCATCTGCTCCAAGTGGTAACCCTCCACTCCCACGAAGGAGACCAGTAAATAACTATACTTGGATGTACGCGTTAGAGGAGTTGATGGTGAACGAGATGGTCGAGCAGTGTCAGCTAGGTTGTAGAATTTCTAATAAGGACGGGACGTTCCATCCCCAAGCCTGGGAGGAAATGGAATTGAAACTCAACTTGTTACCCGAGTTCAGTGCTAACGGGGTACCAGTGAAGAAAAATAATCTATATAATCGGCTTAGGATAATTAAAAAATATTATTCACACGCCAAACCTTAATTGGGGAAAGTGGCTTTGGGTGGGATCATGACCTACGAAGGTTCACTACGGAAAACGAGGTGTGGTTAAATTACGAGCAGGTTAAATTCCCCATTACCTTACATTACAATTCATTAATTGAATAACATACTCACATCTTCGATATTAATCACTGGATCTTTACAATTTCGCTGGCCTTTCCATCTGCCAAGACCTATCGGACCAAAACTTTACAGGATTGGGAGAGTCTCTCTATTATTTTCTCCGATAGTATTGCGGATGGTAGGGGTGTTTATCATCCCAATGATGCCCCTCAAGAAGAGTAATTTGGGACCCAGAGTTTGGGTGACCGGCCGATTCCTACGAATGAGGAATCACATCAAACTGAGTCCCAGAATACTCAGGACAGCTCATCACAAAATCAAACGAGTGCACGTTATAGGCGTGACTCTCCTTCTGCATCACGAAGGAAGAGAGTTGACCTGGGGGTGGAACTGGTAGAAGCAATTGAGGGATATGTCGAAGAACTCAAGCAGCTTAGGACTAAACCTACTCTAAGTGAGCGGTTTGTTCCTATCTTGGATCAGCTGAGTGAGGCAGGTCTACTGACCGAAATCCTATACCTTTCCTGCTGCTATCGTTTGTCGGAGAAGCCGCTTGCAGAGATGCTCCTAGCTTTACCTCCTTCCAAGCGGATGAAGTTCTTGTCACCACTTTTCTCTCACTAAGTTGGAGTTATTGAGTGTTTTTACTTTTTTTTATATATTGCACTTTTTTGCTTTCACTTTTTTTATGTTTGCACCTTCTATATGACACAGAAAACGTCATTTCTTTCATGATATAACTTGTACTTTATGTTTTTCCTTTATAGTACGTAAGTCAAAATGGATGACATTGACCCTGAAACAAAGAACGCGATAATGATGGCGGGGGGCATGATCATGCTCGCAGCTTGCTACTATATTAGTCATATGCGCGGTGGTAGACAACGCGTCCATACCTCCATACTTACTAGTCACATGTTTATGCAAGAAGCCTTAACGGGACATGGGCGCATGCCTTTCGATCTTTTTCGAATGCGGGTGCCTATTTTTTCGGAGCTATGCACGGCCTTGAGAGATAGGAGTTTTCTACACAACACAAGGCACCTGTTTGTAGAAGAGCAGGTGGCAATATTTTTGCTCACATTGTCTCATAATAAGAAGAATCAAGTAGCACAAAATCGATTCCAGCACTTGAGATCAACGATTAACGAATATTTCAATGACGTCTTGGAGGCGATTTTAAGGCTCTATCGCGATACTGTCGTCCCTACAACTGCTGCTCTCCAACTAGAGATAGAGCATGATGCACGATTTTATCCTTACTTTAAGGTAAGCGTAATTAATCGGTAGCACAATATTCTAATTACATTCGATTGCACTGGATCCATCCTTACACTAACATAATGGTATTATTGTCCAAAAGATTGTGTAGGAGCCATCGACAGTACATACATTACTGCATGGGTATGAAAATAGGACCACCCCCGATATCGTAATTGCAAGCAATTTACGTCGCAAAACGTGCTTGCTGCGATTTCCATTTACATGAGGTTCCAATATGTGCTAGCGGGTTGGGAGGGATCGGCAGCTGACTCAAGAGTTTTGGCGAATGCGCTCTCACGCCCACAAAATATGTTGACCATTCCTATTGAAAAATATTACCTTGTGGATGGTGGGTATGCGAGCATGATAAACTTCATCGCGCCTTATCGGAAAACTCGCTTCCACTTAGGAGATTTCAATAGTAGTAACCCACCAAAAAACCCTAAAGAGTTGTTTAACCAATCTCACTCTCAATTGATAAATGTGGTAGAACGTGCGTTTAGTGCACTGAAACAACGTTTTCCCATCCTCACGTGTAAGGCTCGTTACCCTATACTTACTCAAGTGAAGATCGTCATCGCATGTTGCGTGTTACACAATTTTACTCATACCTACCGCGATGTGGATCTGGTATTCGAAGAATGAAGATGTGAGAGGAAATTTGAACCAGATGAAGTCAACGTAGTTACTGATGCGGAGATTCGCGCATCACAAACGAGGGCGGAGAGAGAAATTGCCTGAGCATTTCGTGAAAGGCTCGCAAATATGCTTTGGGAAGGGCATCGTTCGTGATAGCCCTATTCCCAGGGTGTGTGTTTAAAATGATGTTATTATATAATATGTTAGCAATTTTATCTTTATGTTATTACGAATATGTTAGAGATTTCGTCTTTATTATAAAAATTGACTTATACTACAAATATATGTCCTCAACAGATGGGTCGCTATTATGTTATTTTCGTTGGACAGGTGCCGGGGATATATCGGACGTGGGAGGAAGTGAGAGAACAAGTACATGGATATTCGAATGCTTGTCATGTCACAGTTCGGTACCTTAAAGAGGCAGTTGAACGATATAATAGATTTCATGGGATACACAACCGACGTGTTGTGGAAATGGTTGGGAAGCCAGACAGTCAGGGCTTTTGAACACCTGCCATTGAGTTGGTAGTTGTAGTTTTTGTGATTTTCGTTGTTATCAGTGTGATTTGGTTTTAGTAAGAAAATTATACACTGTCTATCGTTTCACGTATGTTACTTTGTTCTTATGAAAACTACTGATGGTATTTTATTAGATAAATATTTTCCTTCATTGTCTAATGTTGTGTTGTTTATCCTATATCATAAATCTCAACTTGCGTAAAAGATGGTCTTTGACCCATTTCGTAACTATGCAGGAATGGCAGACGATGCCGAATCGCACGCTTCGAACCCAATAACTCCGCCTAGACGTGTCTACCCCCCGGAGATTATCGAAGTTGAAACTTACGTGACGTCTGCGGAGCGTTATGCCAATAACCATGCGAGGGAGGTGATAGATATACTCAGCTCTGGTGAAGATGATAATACCAATGACGTAGAAGAAGATGAAAAAGAGGAGAAAGAGGAAGATGAAGAGGAGGATGAGGACGACGAAGAGGACATCGAAGAATAAATGAATGAAGTTTATGATGATGTTGATGATTCCGATAGTTCAGTGGATTCCGAAAGTTCAATGGATTCTGAGAGCGATGACTACTCCGCGCCGAGTTCAACGACCCTTTAGATTGTAGTTGCTTTGGTGATCCTTATAAAGTAACAATTTTTGTATGTACTTATCGGGGCTTATATGGGTTTAAATTTAGCTTTTATGAAAAAATTTGATGCAGTTGTAGGCCTTATATACATGCAAAGTTTATTTTTATGATGAATACAATGGTGGTGTTGGTTTAATGTTTCTCAATTCTTATATTGGTTCCAACTTTATTTTCTGTCATTTATTTTAAATGTACTTTTCATGTAAAAATACTCTTATATTTAGATGATTAGAAATCATAGCTAAGATGGGTTTCCAATTGGCAAATTGTTTTACTTCTCTATTTTCTTTTGGGTTCCGATTACACCCCAAGTATTAAGCCGCTTCGGGTCATAGCACCCTAATTGGTTGAGTTTCCAATTACTGTCCAACCAAGCAGCCGCATGCAAATTAGTTCATTATGGTGAGAACGATCTTTTAAATTGCCGTTGATGACTTGTGAGTAAGCGTAATTTATACTCACTTTATAGTGTCATCTAACGCCACAGAAGATTGCATCACCATGGTTCCATTTTACATCGGATATTACCATCATTAGTGGTAGAGCCACATTATCTGATGGGGAAGAGGAGAGGTTCAGGACCCTTCATCGTTAAATTAAAATCTTTAAAGTACTTTTATGACTAACTAATTGGGCGAATCTAACTTCATGAGAGCCACCATTAGGAAAGTCATGACTGCACCATTGCCAATCATTCCCGATGAAGTCGGATACTAGCAGCGATGAATGGGAAATGTCCATTTTTCACATGAAGTTTAATATATTACATAAGTTATTCTTTTAGGTGTAATATTTAAAAAACATTAAAAAATAGATTTTACAAGAAAATTTTATACCCAAAAGAACAACCATTTTACACCCAAATATTACATGCAAAATGAATAATGCACGTAATCCAGTGATCAAAAAATTACATGCATTCTTCATTTTACACGATCCATATTACAACGAAACAAACGTGCCTAAGAGTAGAATAATTATTGTAACGAAATCAACACTAATCGTCTTGTCCAAAATTTAGTGTCGGAACCTACGAAGCACGTGCATTTTATTAGTATATATATATATATATATATATATATATATATATATATATATTAGTCACTTTGAACTGATTTAATTATTCATTGTGCATACTTTAGTGGGATAAAAATCAATTTTTATATTTTTTCAAAAACGATCACATGCCCCATTGCTGCATTACCCAAAACATGCTTTTTTTTTTCTTCGATCAGATGCTACATGCCGTATGATCTAGCCCATGTGCGTAGCTTCTAAGGACTACCTTTGTGGGTACAAACCTCCCTTTCTCCCATATGTGAAAAGGATCTTTGCATTCGAACCAACTATTCGAATGCTAGATCGTGTGCCACATAGCTTAAAACCTTTTACAACCTTTTTACGTGGCGCATCAATTTTAGAGTTATCAGATACGTGGCGCATCATTAAATAAAACCTTTTACAACCTTTTTACGCTTAAAAAATGTCGCCTAAACATGGAACATTAAAATTTTGCACTTGATCAGTGAATACACACTCTTCCTAATTTTTTTTAGATGAGCTTAATCGTCCGTAGACAAGTTGCCGGGACATCCTATCTCCTAATGAGTGCCACGTGGAGCTCACATGTTTCGAATGCACAGATAAATCATGCACATGAACGTGTGTATATATTGCTCGCTTTAGCATATATACATGCATATCTTTATAAAATGACTCTCTACGACAAAGTCGTAGGGTTCAAATCCTATCACGTGGTATATTTGGGCTGTCATATACGCCCAAATGGTAAAACGACACCAATTCCTCTTAGGATTTATCGGCCCCTCTAAGATTTTAGAAAAAAAAAAAATTAGACTTTTTTTATCCTTCGAATAACAAGTCAAACAATTAGACTTTTTTATCCTACGAATGACAAGTCAATTATCTTGATTCCCCCAACAAACTTAGTGCATTGAATATATATATATATATATATATATATATAGCAAAGGAGAAAATGCGTAGAGATATCTATGGGAGTGATATGTAGCGTATTTTTTGTAAAGTGATGGGTGGCATAGGGCCCACTTTATTAATTATGTTAAACTTTTAAAATATTTTAAAAGTTATATTTATTTTCAATCATCATTCTTGATTTTTTTAGAAGTATTTTTAAAGTCACTGACTTTTCTCTTCTCTCTTTTTCTAAGTGCTAGATTTATTTTTTCAAATAAATTTTACTCAAAAAATGTGAGCACCTGATAGTGAAGCGCTAGCACCCCGGCACCGAGGTGTCAGAGCCTCTATATCGAAGTGTCGGCGCTTCACTAAAAAAGAAAATGGGGCGTTAGCATCCCTTTTCAAGGGCTCGATGTCTCTATATCGAGGTGCCGACGCTTCGATGATAAAAAAAAATTAGCGAAACGCCGACACCTCAATATACAAGCGCCAACTCCTTGCTATCGGGGTATCGACGCCTCGTTTTGAGGTGCTGATACTTCGTTGCTGAGGTGCTAGCACTTTGTTACTGAGTGGTCATATTTTTTTAGTAAAATATACTTGAAAAAGTAAGTCTGACACTTTCTTAAAAATATGGAGAGAAGAAAGAGAAAAGAGACTTTAAAAAAATAAAAAATGACAGTTGAAAGAATATTTAACTTTTAAAATATTTTAAAAGCATAACCCCAGTTAGTAAAGTGAGCCCCATGCCACCTATCACTTCAAAAAAGGACGCTACATGCGCGCTCATATCAATTGGCGTAAAAATATCTCTACGCCCGAGTGTATATACTCGGCCCTCTCTCTCTCTCTCTCTCTCTCTATATATATATATATATGGGAATCGGTTCTTCAATGGGAGGACGGAGGACACTTAGGCATCCCCCACAACATGGGAGGACACTTAGGCATCCCCCACAACATGGGAGGACACTTAGGCATCCCCCAAGATGTTGTGGAGCTCCACCTGACACCCAAAACATTGTTTGGGTGCAACCTTGAGCACGGGAGATAGGTTAAATCAATTTATTTTTTTTTACTTTTTAAGGCTTTCATCATAGTTTTGACTAATTTCAATAGCTCAGATTTCAAGGTTAAAAAGGTACATTGTAGAGATAAGTATTTTTTGAAATTTTTTTAAAAATATGATCTAATCAATGCACTCGTGATTTGCGTATGATCAATTTGGTGTCCCCGGTCAATTGCAGGTATTCCTCAATCGTAGAGGATGGAAGCCTTTTCATATATATATATATATATATCCAAATCTAACTTGTACGGGAGATTGATTCAACTACTGGAATTCAAAAAATCGATGCATTATTCCACAATGTCCTTTTCCATGATTGCAACGTAGAAGCAGTTTTAGCAGGTGTATTCCTTCCTCCGAAAACAACTGCAATGTTATTTGTCAAAATCGGCCGTTTTTCTCATAAAACATCCAAAACACGTTTAAAAAGCATGTTTTTGAAAAATACTCGAAATTTTAAAAAATTCATGATTTTTCCGTTTCAAATGCAGTGACAAGTGACAAATTTTGTTTTCAGGAATTTTTTGGTGAGGGTCCTTTTAGTACATTTCAGATTAATTTCGATACCTTTCGGAAAATTTTCGAAAAAGTTTCGGAGATTGAAAATATAAAAAATATATATTTTTAATAAAAATTTTAAATATATAAAAAAATTTTACTGAAAAGTATTAAAGTTTTCCCGAAATTTTCGTTTGACCCCTATTTCACGAAATTTTGCCGAATTTCAACGAAATTTGTCACTATGTTCAAATGCAATTTTTTTTAAAAAAATTCCCACAATTTTCCTTATTTCTGTCCGATTTATCACCTTTTTTTTTGGTTTTTTAGCCTTGGCAATTTTTTCCCCATATTCCTGACTTGGAAAGCTCTGGTAAGGACCATTTAATGGGGCAGTCACCAGCTTCATCCAGACTCTAACATGACACCTTCATGCCCTATTTGGCAATTCTCTTCCGAAAACACACTTTAAGAGAGAAAATGTTGGGTGAGAAGCACATTTCACCCAAAGACATGACCACATTTAGCTGAAAATGATGTTCTATTGAGAAGCTGTCCAATGCCTGCTTCCAAAACAACTCAATTTTCAAGACATGAAAAGCAATATTTGAAAAGTAGCATGTAAAGTACCTCTTCACCACACCTGGAAAGTGCTTTTTGGAGAAGGTTTTCCAAACAGGGACAGCCCATAGCTAGCTGGCTTCCTTCCACATATTTGGAGGAACTAAAAAATCTCTGTTTTTTTTCTTGGGGAAAAAAAACTAGAATGATAGCATAGACCAGTCTGCAATTAATTGGGCCCAATGCAAATCTGTTCAGAAAATGGAGGGGGCTTTTATCATTTGAACTTACAAATCTGCCCATTTGTGCCTAAATGATGGGATCTGGTGAGCCTAGTTAGGCTCTGAATGATCTTAGTAGTTCAACACCTACGCCCAAGTCGAAGCCCATTTATCAATCAAGTTTAAATTTTAGGCCCACCCAGATCATTGGGCCGAACTCATAGCCCACCCAAAACCAGGCCCTACTGCCCATCAGGCCACCCAGCACTCAAACTACGAACAGTGTTGCCCGTCAGGTCACCAAGTCAGGCTTTGACAATAGTTCGGTAAGGTAAGGTTAAAATTCAGCAAGGGGAAAATCTGCGATAAATAGTCAGTAAACAATAAATGATATAAGAAAAAAATCGTGAATTATTTGTGAATTTTTAAAAACATGCAAATTTTTGAAAAATTCGCAAATATTTCAGGATTAATTGGCAGAACCTCAAATTCGTAAAATTTGGTGACTATGACTACAAACAGGGGCTCAACTCTATTAGCCCAGACCTGGCCCATACAATGCCAGAGGCACAGAAGCCCATCAGGCCACCCGGGGCCCTAACTGCAAGGATATAGGGATGTTTTATCATTGCGGCGCATATTATCTCCAGTCATTTCGAGAAAATTAACCATGTGGGGTTACCCACCGTAGTGGGTTCGATTGATGGGGCAATTCCTGTATTGACCATAGCCCAAAGATCTCACCAATCAGATGATAATAACCATACCATCAGGACTTATCCAAGATCAAGCCTGTCAACAATATTTACCCATCCAAAAAAAACAATATTTGCCATCCAAATTTTTTAGAAAATCGATTATTGCGCTATTGATGGGCGATCCAAGAGCTGGCACGCCGATTGGATGGTTGCGATCAATGTAGAAATCCAGCGGTTCATTGGTAGATATAGGCCGTAATTTCCCTACCTCTTTTAGTCATCAGTAAACTCTAACCATCAAATTGAATTGGCTATAAAAAAAAAAATGTTTCCTCAAATAAGTATGGCATTTCAGCACTTACGAAGGTGCCTAAGGAAATTTGAGAAAACAAAAATAAATGAGGGAATAAAATACAAATTACCAGAGAATTCAGTTATAAGATAACACAGCTACAACAATTTTCCTCATCCTTTTTCTTCTTTAAACTCTCTTCCATGGCCTCCAGTTCTGTGATGATATCTCCAAATGATGGCCGGGACTCTGGATTCTTATGCCAGCATTTTCGAAGAAGCCTGAAAGGAAATGATGCTGTTATATGATTATATCATCCAATACTCGCTACTCAACCAGCCAGTCATGTAAACGGTGATTTAAATACCGGACAGGACAGGCCGATCCAACCCAGGTTGACCGGAACTGGGAGCCTAGCCAGTTCGGTCCGATCAAAAACCAAAAACTTTGGTTTTTTTGGGTCCAACAGGTGAACTGCCTGGTTTTTGGTTCCACCGGTTCACATAATTATACCTATGATTTATTTTAAATTTTAAACTTCTTTATTTTCTATTTCAAAATTAAAATGACTTAAAAGAATACCTATTACTTAATTAGTTTAACAACGTATACACTTTACTTAATTAGTTTAAATAAAAGAAAGAGGCGATAAGGGTTTCTCTCCGTGTGTGAGAGTTCACTTGGGGCGACTCGTCTTCCCCAATTTTTCTCTTCTCAGTTTTACTGAGATTGCTCTCTTTTGTTCCTGGGAGTATTTTTTTTTTTTCTTACTTTTCTATTTCTTCTCTTTATTTTCTTTGTTCTTTCTATGGATAACCTTCTTGAGGAAGTCAAGAGAAAGCTAGTCCTAACTTCGGAGATGGAGGAAATTGCTGCCACTACAGATGAAATGGAATCTATCAAGGCTAGGGGTCAAAACTGTCTTCTTGGCAAGATCATCTCATCTAGAAAAATCAACAAGGAGGCGATCAAAGAAACTTTTCCGAAAGCTTGGAATGCGCGTCAAGACTTGCACATGACGGAAATGGATAATAATGTCTTCTTGTTCCATTTCCCGGATAGAGAGCAGATGAGCCGTGTATTAAAGATGGGTCCTTGGTCCATTGAGAATAATCTTCTTGTTCTTATTGAATCAAAACCAGATTTACCAGTGGCCTCTCAAAGTTTTGACACAATTTCTTTCTGGATTCACGCGGTAGGACTACCTTTGGGAGCCATGACCCGTGAATGGAGTGTAAAGATCGGCAACCATATGGGCACCACAAAGATGGTGGACGTAGACGCTAAAGGGATTGGATGGGGTAAATATTTAAGGATTAGAGAGGCTGTGGATGTTACAAAACCAATCAGAAGGGGTTTCATTCTCCAAATGAGGGACAAGGAGCCGTTGTGGATCAGATTTCAATATGAGAGGGTTCCCACAATCTGCTATCGGTCATAGTGAGAGAGAATGTGTCCAAAAAGCGAGACAGCCGGTGGTAGAAGATGGTGAACCCCAATACGGACCATGGCGTCGAGTCTCTCAAACTTTCAGCTATACGCAAAACCGTGGGACTCGCTGGTCACCCCCAAGAAGAGGTCCTGAGATTCCTAATTTGGGCAATGAGGCTGCTTTGAAAGTTGAAACACACACGAGAAACTCTTCCCTTGCAGGGATTTCCATCAGAGAAGAGGATGGCAAGAGCTCTGGCGATGGATGGGTCGGGGCAGAAGAACCAATCACGAATTTTGGGGGATTCGGACCTCGCTACGCATACCCAGCCTTGCATGGTAGAAACGCTCCCTGATGTTTCAGAATCCCCTGATATTTCGGAATTCCCTAAGGTCATTACCCAAAGCGGGTACAATTTTATTGGCTCCAATTTAAATGATGAGGTCATGATGGTAGTTGTGATAACACAAAGGGGAAGGAAATCATTCGTGTGGGAGTTACCAATGATGAACCTATCCCTATCAAGCACGCTTCCCAACCAGAGTTAGAGGTGAATCCACTCATATCCAATCTCCCGATTTCAGTGCCCAATGATACAGAAATTATGCACGTGGATACCGGTTACAAAACTAATGGCGGTCAGAGGGAAGGGATGTGGGTTCAAATTCTTGGCACGTACGAAACATTCAAGGAAAACAGGGACCAGGTCTATACCAGACCCAATTTCGGAACCAACCCAACCTCTGCTCGAAAAAAAGAAAGAGGCACCGAATTGAGACACAGGCTGAGGTGGGAGGTGTGATGGTAAATGATGAAGATACGCGTTTGCTAAAGATGGCCAGAACTGAAGGAGTCCCAAGACTCCCAACAAATATTCTATCGGCAGAGGCTGCTTTGCAGCCCTGCCAGGAGCAATGAAAATTTTCAGATGGAACTGTCGGGGAATTGAGAACCCCCGAACAGTTCAAGAACTTCGCCAACTAAAGGCGAAAGAAAATCCCACTATTGTCTTCTTGTCGGAGACAACAGAAAGCGTCACAAATGGAGAGGATTTGGACGCGGCTGGGGTTTCAATCAGGCTTTTACATTGACAGCATGGGCAAATCTGGTGGACTAGCGATGTTATGGTGTGATGATGTTATTCTCGATATCCAATCGTACTCCTCATCTCATATTGATCTGATTCTTACAGTAACTGAATCAACACAAAAATGGCGCTTGATGGGCTTTTACGGAGCTCCTGAGGCGTATAAGCAGGATCAATCATGGGATCTTTTGAAAAAACTAAAGCATAGATACTCCCTTCCATGGCTTTGCTTTGGCGATTTCAATGAAATCATGGCTTTGAATGAAAAGAGAGGCGCACAGATCAGAGATGCCCATCAGATATATAAGTTCAGATCGGCGATCGAGACATGCTAGCTGATTTGGGGTTCATATATACCTGGTGTAATGGGAGGGAGGGATCAGATTTCACTGAGGAAAGGATTGATAGAGTGCTCGTGAATCATGCTTGGCAAATAATGTTCCCGACGAGTAAAGTGTACCATCATATTTGCACAACCTCTGACCACAATCTTCTCTGCTTATCAATTGGGGCGACCCCCTATGATCAACATATCAGCAAGGACCAGTTCCGGTTTGAGGCGGTTTGGCTAATGGCAGAGGACTGCTCAAAAATTGTTGAGGAAAATTGGGATACAATTTGTGTTAGGGATCCAACGGTGGATATAAATTACAAATTGGCTCAGGTGGCGAGATCTTTACAGGAATGGAACAAGAGCAAATTCGGTAATGTACCACATACACTTATGCTAAAGCAAAAGGAGCTTAATTGGATGGTGCGAGGAAGCGAAACTGGTGTAGAACCCGCAACAGTTAAGGCCTGAAAAGAGAAATCAATGTGTTAAATGGACCAAAATGAAATCATCTGGCATCAAAGGTCACGCGAAACCTGGATGAAGTGTGGGAATAGGAATACCTCATTCTTTCACGCAAAACATCACGCCGGAAAAAAAGAAACCATATTGAGGGCTTCCAAGACTCTTGTGGACATTGGTTCACCTCCAGGGAAGATGTGGAGCAGATCACAACAAATTACTACCGGAGTTTATTCACGTCCTCAAAACCAAACCGAATTGCAGAAGCGCTTCAGGACGTCCAAGCAAGGGTCAATGCCGACCATAACCTCACTCTCACCAGGAAATTCACAGCGACTGAAGTTCACAAAGCCTTATGCCAAATGCACCCATTGAAAGCCCCCGGACCCGACGATATGCCCGCTATTTTCTATAAAAAATTCTGGTCTATTATTGGGAATAATATTGTTAAAATGGCTCTCCATTATTTAAATGGAAATGCTCCCCCATAAACAAAACTCACATTGTGCTTACTCCGAAAAAAAAGAATCCAAAAACCGTCTCTGACTTTAGACCTATAAGCCTTTGCAACATCACCTACAAAATCATAGCTAAGGTCTTAGCCAATAGACTCAAAAAAATTCTCCCCTCAATTGTTTTTGATAGCCAAAGTGCATTCATACCAGGACGCTTGATATCGGACAATGTCCTTGTGGCCTTTGAAGTTGCCTATTTCTTAAAAAATAAAAGGAATGGTAGGGTTGGAAATTGTGCAATTAAGCTTGATATAAGTAAAAGCTTATGATCGGGTCAAATGGGAATTCCTTGAGCATGCTATGCTTAAGTTGGTTTCAATGAAAGATGGGTGAAACTTATAATGGGCTGCGTCTCCTCGGTATCTTTTCGGATTAATGGTCAAACTGTGGGGGATATCAAACTGGAAAGGAATCTCCGTCAAGGAGACCCTCTATCACCTTACCTTTTCATTATTTGTGCAGAAATTCTCTCCATTATGTTGACAAATGCGGTTGATCAAGGAGCGCTCGCTAGAGTTAAAATTTGCCGCAATGCTCCAAAGATCTCCCATCTTTTCTTCACCGATGATAGCCTTGTATACACAAAAGCCACAGAGGTAGAAAGTCGTGAGGTCATTCAAATTCTACAGTTGTATGAGGAATCATCGGGCCAACAAATTAATTTCGACAAATCGGCGATCTCTTTCAGTGCCAATGTCAAGCCCATGGATCAAAATCCCAGAATTCCAATACATATCGTCCATCGAAGACGATACGTATCGGGCATCGTCCGATACATTTTTTTTTTTTCCAAAAAAATCCCAAAAAATACTAAAAAAATCCATAAAATTATATTTAATGTTTTTCTATTTATTTCAATTTTTTAAAAATTTATTTAGGGCTTATTTGATGCTTATGTTTTCGTTGTACTTTTTCAAAATTTTAAAAAAACATATTGATTAGAATATCAGATCAATGACAACCCTGACCACTGATTCATGCATACTAATTCATGTAAAACCGATATTCTTCCAGTTGGCTCATTCACTATCCTAAATCCCTACTTAATCACTAACTTAGCGAGTGCACTTAAATAGTACTACTACTTATAGCCTACTACAACATAAAACATAATTTTCCAAAGATTCCATTGGATATATGTTTGTCAAAGAAGCTATGTCAAAAAATTTATGTCAACCATAGATTAAAAAATTAAAAGGTCCATTGTACATGTAAAACTTACTTTAAAGCCACATTGAATTGCGTGGTGGTTCTTGGCCCTCGTGATCATCATCATCACTGTGCGAGCTTTCCCTATAGTGTTGGACATATTGATACCCATGCTCATATGTCCCCCCTTGAAACTGAAGCAGTAGCGACGAATATGACTCAGTGTAATAGGTATAGGTCGGTCCTCCAAAAATTTGACCATCGACATCATATGGCCCAGGGTAGGTTGGTTGAGGCCAGTAGTGTGGGTTAATGGTTGTTGAATCTTCGGAGTTTTGTAAACTAAATCCCTCGAGGCTAGAAGTCATATAACCCAAATCATCTTGCGGACCTTGTAGTGGTGGTGGTGGTGTTTGGTAAGATTTTGACGCTCCTTTTCCTTCAACCCCTCCACCTCTATATGTAGGAGTGTCAAACATTGTTACCAGTTCATCATCTCATACTGCAATACCTCCATAAGAATAAGAGGGATCAACATCATCCCCTCCACCACTAGTGCCAACGTGGGTTCCATCGTCTCCACCATCATCGTCATTATCACTACCAAGCTGCGTTTCGTCATCAGATCCAACCATTGAATGACGATTTAATCTTCTTTTCTGCCTCAGTTGTTGAGAAGCCTGCTCCTTCGCTACTCTTTCAGTATTGTCCAGCCATGCAGTGCTCTCACTATCCAACACTGGTGCCTCTCTCTTTGATCCACTGATTCAAAGGGTCATCCTCCATGAATATATAATCCAACTCGATGGAATTAAAATATTCACTATCTGTAAGGTAAAATATGATAGATGAACTAGTATATTCCACGTCAATTACATCAAATAAAAATTATATGAACTAAGACTTCATATAATTGCTTACCACGGTTGGTCCTCTGCATATTCCTGACCCTTAATCATTTGTTGTAGTGGCAGTAGACTAACTTTTCCAATCATTCTATAGTTAACCTATTCCTTGTCTTCGTGTGAATGAGAGAGAAGGTACTCCAATTCCGCTCACAGTTGGACGAGGAACATGTTTGCGATAAAGCGCGCATTGCAACCCGCTTCAGTATCGAACCATCACCTCCATAGTGCATCCACCAATCAACGGGTTTATCGTGTTGGATTTGGGATTGCACTAATCTCGTCCCAAATGAACCATATTTCTTGTAGAACACGTCAATCTACAAAGATGGAATTGCACTAATCTCGTCCCACATATCAATAAACAAATCATGACATTTGACTTATTAGTTATAAGATATGATTACTCACGTCTCTTATGGCTTGACCTTGGTCCGCCAACACATGAAGCATTCGTTGGATTACATTGAGCAAACCGTTGTACACTTCATCGTCCTCACTCAACTCAAAGCGTCGCGAATAATGGAAGGTTGGATTCAAGTAGTGTGCTATACATAAAATATGAGCAATTTCATCAGTATATGAAAATAGTGAATAATATGAAAAATAATAAATAAGTAAAAATTACTACATAAGCAGTTTAGCATGTTATACCTGCGGCATGCAAGTACTGATGGAATTGTGTGCATCCCACCTCTTGTCGATAATTGCCCAATATCGTTTATATTTTGTAGGGCATTTGATTTTAATAGCCAATTTTGCCTTGTCCATTGACTCGTAAACATATCCCATCATTAGTTTCTCATCGCCATCTACCAACCTCAACACTTGCACCAACGGGGGTAGTGACAGCAATCAGGTGATCAACATCTGCCCAAAACTGGGGGTTATAAATCAGTTCAGCAACTTCATTGCAAGCAAGTCTCTTTGATCGTGGGAGTTCTAACTTATATTTTCTCTATTCTTCGAACGACACCATGCTTTTCAGCTCATGCTTATATCTAGCCAAGCTCTGTAGGGCTAGAAATTGTGTCGCAAACCATGTAATCGCAGGCCGGAGCAGCTCATTTTTAGTGAAGTCTCTCATTAAATTCACTAACTTGTCAATGTTATACAGGTAAGAAGTAATCGTTCTTCCCTTCTGAATAGTTTTATGTGCCTTGCTTCTCTTTCTCAAATCCTCAAGAATGAGGTCCACGCAATGAGCGACACATGGAGTCCAGTACAAGTGTGATCTTTTCAACATTAGTTGCCTTCTTGCGGCTTTGTAATTGGCGGCATTGTTTGTTACCACCCGACAACCCGCTTCTCTCCAACCTCTTCAACTACCTTATCTATTAGTTGAAAGAGGTAATCAATAGTATTCGCGTGTTTAGAAGCATCAACTGATTTCAGAAATACTGTCCTAACATCGTTGTAGACTAGAGAGTATCAAACTCTTCCTTGTGGGACCGATCCATCCATCGCACATGATTGTGCAACCTCTCTCATCCCATACTCCCTTAAAACTTTTCACATAAGCTCCTATCTCCTCGTACTCATCATTTAGTAAGGGCCGAGATACCTCATATGCAGAAGGCTTTTTTACTCCTGGACCAGCTTCTGCACTTGTATCAATCATACTTTGAAAGTATAACGACTTTACAACCTGACTCGAAATATAATTGTATATCACGAACTTTACAATCGATTTTTCAAGTCTCTTCCCCAGTTTTTCAATGAGGTTGTACTCAATTTAGTTTGTTTGAAGCTTTCTGTCTGATACATGAACGGATCCATGGGACCTTTAGTACGACCTGGTCTCCCTCACGGATGTTGATCGACGCAACCAGACAGTCCCCTGAATGTCCTCATCATCATCAACAACATGTGGCCTATGACTAGATCCACCACCAGGAGTAGACATGGATGGGCACCTCAAGCTGGACCAAAATTGATAATCGACTTCTTTCTGATCTCGTCGCTGTCGTGCTTCTCTAGCACTGTCCCTCATGACTCTCACTGTCATCACATCCTCATGCTCATCCTCATCATCCTTAGGTCCAGGTGCAGGAAACTCTGGATCTCCACTCCTTATTCTTTCATATATTTCTCTATCCCAGTCGACTTCTACTCTTTTCTTTCCCTTAGTTGCTTGCATCCTGGCTTTGATAAATTCTCTCACCACTCTCGGTGCATTGGGACATCCTTTTGTCTCTCCCTTAACGTGCGCCAAATGCTCCTTCAACCGTGTTATATCTCCTCCCAGCAATTTCTTCCCACAAAACTTGCATTCTATTCGGAGTCTATCACCATCTATTGTTGTGCCGTATTGCCAGGCTGGATCTTGTCCACGTACAATATTTATTTATTTCACCTGCATGAATGAGCAAACAATTACATGTGATGCATCATTGCATGTTGATTAATAATGTTATGATGCATGTGTCACACGTAATCATCATGCGACACACGCATTATTCTAATTTTAAAAACATTAGATTACATTTTACCATATTTAGTTGATATTATTCTAATTTTTAAAATATTATATTACATTTGAAAATGTTATTCTAATTATTCTAATTTTTAAAACATTTGATTACATTTGAAAATAATATTTAGTTGATATTATTCTAATTTTTAAAATATTAGATTACATTTACCATATTTATTTCATATTTTTCTAATTTTTCTAATTTTTAAAATATTATATTACATTTGAAAATCAAATTTATTTGATATTATTCTAATTTTTAAAAATTTTAGATTACATTTGAAAATTTATTTCATATTATTCCTACTTTTAAAATTTTAGATTATATTTTACCATATTTATTTGATATTATTCTAATTTTTAAAATATTAAATTACATTTTACCATATTTATTTCATATTATTCTAATTTTTTTAATTTTTAAAATATTAGATTACATTTGAAAATCAAATTTATTTAGTTGATATTATTCTAATTTTTAAAATATTAGATTACATTTGAAAATCATATTTATTTGATATTATTCTAATTTATTTAAATATTACATTACACATGTGACACATGTGTAATTGATGTGTCACATGCATCATGGGGTATGTGTGACATGCGTCACATGTGTCACATGTAATTGATCTGTCACGTGTCACATACCCCACGACAATGCGACGCATGTGATACATGTGGCATAGGGTATGCGACACGTGTAATTGATGCGTCATATATGTAATTGATGTGTCACATGTATCACATACCCCATGACACATGTCACACATGTATTACTAACATATATTATTTATTAAGTATTTATAAATAATTTCATAAAATAAATAATTTAAGTTATAAATTGACCCACATAAACCCCAAAATAAATAAATAAAGTTATATCGACCCACATCAACCCCATAGTTAGAAATTGACCTACATATTATTATTTAATAAATAATTTTATAAATTGACCCACATAAACCCCAAAAATAATTATCAAATTGACGCACATAAATTGACCCACATAAACCCCAAAATAAATAAATTAAGTTATAAATTGACCCACATAAATCCCATAATTAGAAATTGACTCACATATTATTATTTAATAAATAATTTTATAAATTGACCCACATAACACTCAAAATTTGGCCCATTATAGGCTTAAATTAGAGTGGTTTAACACAAAACCACCTAATTTGGGCTTAAAAATTCAAGATTTACCATATTTAAGGGTAGATCTTAAATAAATAAATCCCCCAAAATGTAGATCTAGTTTTCACTAGATCTACCATATTTATGGGTAGGTCTAGTGAAAATAGTTTCAAAAATGCAACCAAATAAATAAATAAACAAGGTATATGATGTAATATGATACCTATGTGATGGTTTCCGGTGAAAATGTGACGATTTCGAGCGTTTTTTTGTTGGTCGGTAGCTGAAGTTTGCCCTCCCGATGGTTGAGGTAGAAGGAAGAAGGGTAAGCTGAGAAACAAGGGAAAACCATGGAAAAAAAATGAATTAAAAGCCCTCAATCCCGTGCTTGTAAAGTAGCTAGGCCCCATAGTCCAGAAATTTGAAATTATCGGACGATACGGGCGATAATTTGCCCATATCGTCCGATAATTTCAATTTATCATCCGATACGGGCGTTACGGGCAATAAATTGCCTATATCGGACAATAAATACCTAGTTCTAAGGGGCATACGATACAAAGCCATTGTATCGTATCGCCCATGTCCAAAACCGATATGTATCGGACGATATTTTGACCCATGGTCAAGCCGGAGTTGCGAGCCAAAATCAGGTCCATTTTTAATGCTAAAGATGGGTCCAATATTGATAAATATTTGGGCCTCCCATCCGTAATAGGGAGATCAAAGAAGGTTATCTTCGAGTCTATCAAGGAGAGGATATGGTCAAAATTGAAGGGATGGAAGGAAAAACTATTATCAAGTGCAGGGAAGGAAGTTCTAATCAAAGCCGTGGCACTGGCGATTCCAACGTATGCCATGGGGTGTTTTAAATTACCATCGAAGCTTCTTGATGAAATCCTAAGTATCATTTCCAACTTCTGGTGGGGTAATTCAAAAAAGGAGAACTCGATTCATTGGGCGAGATGGGAGAAGTTATGTTTTCCGAAAAAAGACGGTGGGTTGGGTTTTAAAATTTTGGCTATCTTCAATGAGGCTATGTTTGCCAAACAAGGATGGCGATTTCTTAAATACCCGAGATCACTCCTTTGTCGGGTCCTTAAAGCAAAGTACTTTTAGCCATGGGTCAAAATACCGGAAATCCGATACGTATCGTCCTAACCTCCAGGACGATACGTATCGGGTATCGTCCGATACATTCAATGTATCGGCGATACATTAATGTATCGGTTTGATACATTCAAAAAAAAAAAAAAATCTCAAAAAAATCTGAAAAAATACCAAAAAAATCTGAAAAATTATATTTATTTATTTTGTATTTATTTCAACTATTTTTGCTTTTATTTTTAACTTATTTGATGCATTATTTAGATGAATATATAAGTTACATGCCTATTTTGCAACTTAACCCAAGTAACATACCTATTTTGTGACTTATTTTTTACTTAAGATCACATTATTGACTTAATGTAATAGATCTTCTAACATTAATTTTGACCAACTGATCACATGCTTATTTTATTAACAATATTTCATAATTTGATCGACGCAGCCACACATAAACTAAATTACAATGTATATTGACAAAAATAAATTATATATTGTCAAAATTAATAGCTATGTTGATAAAAATAAATTTAATTGTATATGAAAAACTTACTGTAGAGCCACATTGAATTTCGTGGTGGTTCTTGGCCCTCATGATCATCATCGTCATTGGTGCGCGAGCTTTCCGGCCTTTGCCTATAATGTTGGCCATATTGATACTCATGATCATATGTGCCCCCTTGAAACTGAGGCTGTAGCAACGAATATGGCTCAGTGTAGTACGTAAAGGCCGGTCCTCCAAAAATCTGACCAACGAAGTCATATGGCACCGGGTAGGTTTGTTGTGGTTGGTAGTATGGGTAATTTACTAGTTGCTGAATCTTTGGTATTTTGCAAACTGAATCCCCCGAAGCTAGAAGTCATATAACCCATATCCGTATCATCTTGTGGACCTTGTGGTGGTGGTGGTGTTTGATATGATTTCGACGCTCCTCTTCCTTCAACCCCTCCCATTCTAAATGTAGGAGTGTCGAACTGTGTTAACGGTGTTGAGTCATCGTCCCATGCCGCCATATCTCTATAAGGATCAGAGGTACCAGCATCCTCCCCTCCACCACTAGTGCCAACGTCCCCTCCACCATCATGCCCTCTACCATCATCCTCACCACTCCCATCATCACTACCGGACTGCGTTTCGTCATCAGATCCAGCCACTGAATGACGATTCAATCTTCTTTTTCGTCTCGCTAGTTGGGAAGTCTGCTGCTCCGCTACTCTTTCAGCATTGTCCAGCCATTCAGTTCTCTCAGTATCCAAGGCTGGCTCTTCTCTCTCTTCGATCCATTGATTCAAAGGGTCATCCTCCTCGAATATATAATCCAACTGGATGGGATCAAAATATTCACTGTCTGCAAGGTAGAATATGATAGATGAATTAGTATAATATGTAAGTAAGACTTCATATAATTGAGGATCTAAGACTTCATGTAATTGCTTACCACGGTTGGTCCTCTGTATATTCCTGACCCTTAATCGCATGTTGTAGTGGCGAGACTAACTTTTCAATCGGTCCATAGTTAGTCTATTCCATGTCTTAGTATGAATGAGAGAGAAAGTGCTCCAATTCCGTCACGTTGACGAGGAACACGTTTGCGACAATACCCTTGACCCGCCTCAATATCGGACCATTACCTCCATAATGCATCCACCAATCAGCGGGTTTGTCGTGTTTAATTTGGGATTGCGCCAACGGGGTCCCAAATGACCCATGTCTTTTGCGAAACATGTCAATCTATAAAGATGAAACACAGTAAGGCACATATCAATAAGTAGATGATAATATCACATGACATTTGACTTATTAGTTATAAGGTATGATACTATGATTACTCACATCTCTTATGGCTTGACCTTGGTCTGCCAACTCAGGGAGCATTCTTTGGATTACATTTAGCAAGCCGGTATACACTTCATCAGTGTCACTCAGCTCGAAGCGTCGCGTATACTGGAAGGCTGGATTCAAGTAGTGTGCTACACATCAAATATGAGCAATTTCATCAGTATATGAAAATAATGAATAAATAAATAAAAATCACT
This sequence comes from Chloranthus sessilifolius, assembly GCA_021018995.1. Lineage (NCBI taxonomy): Eukaryota > Viridiplantae > Streptophyta > Magnoliopsida > Chloranthales > Chloranthaceae > Chloranthus > Chloranthus sessilifolius. The sequence goes on from CM037589.1 coordinate 145,215,407, forward strand.
ACATAATTGTGCAACATGTTATACCTGCTGCATGCAAGTACTGGTGAAATTGTGCATCCTACCTCTTGTCGATAATCGCCCAGTATCGTTTATATTTTGTAGGGCATTTGGTTTTTATACCCAATTTTGCCTTATCCATTGACTCATAAACGTATCCCATCGTTGGTTTCTCATCACCATCAACCAATCTCAACACTTGCACCAACGGGGTAGTGACAGGGATCAGGTGGTCGACATCTGCCCAAAATCAAGGTCAGTAGATCAAGTCAAGAACTTCTCTTTGCTCGTGGAAGTCCTATTTCATGTTGATTCCATTCTTCCGACGAAACCATGCTTTTCAGCTCACGCCTATATCTAGCTAAACTCTGTAGGGCTAAGAACTGTGTTGCAAAACGTGTAATCGCAGGTCGGAGCAACTCATTGTTCGTGAAGGCTCTCATTAAATTGACCAGCTTGTCACTGTTGTACAGGTAGGAAGTAATCGTTCTTCCCTTCTGAATAGTTGCCTGTGCCTTGCTTCTCTTTCCTAAATCCTCAAGAATGAGGTCCACGCAATGAGCGGCACACGGGGTCCAGTACAGGTGACGTCTCTTCGTCATTAGTTTTAATCCAAATGACTTTGTAATTTCTTCGCATTATCTGTTACCACCGCACAACCTCTTGAACTACCATATCCATTAATTTAAAGAGGTAGTCGTAGCCTTTACGTGTTCGAAGCATCAACCGATTTCAAAAATCCGTCTCCAAGATCGTAAACCAAAAAGTTGATCAAACTCTTTTTTGTGGGACCAGTCCATCCATCGCACATAATTGTGCAACCTTTCTCATCCCATACATCCTCAAAGCTTTTTACATAGGCAGTTATCTCATCATACTCATATGTTAGTAAGGGCCCAGATATCTCGTATGGAGATGGCTTTTTAACTCCTGGACCAACTTCTGCACTTGTATCAATCATGCTTTTGAAGTACGGCGACTCTGCTACTTGGCTCGGAATGTGGTTGTATATAAAAAACTTGGCAATAGATTTTCCAAGCTTCTTCTCCATTTTTGTAAGTGAGATTGCACTCAATTTGGTTTATTTGGTGCTTTCAGTGCGATACATGAATGAATCCATGGGGGAAAGAGTAATCTTCTAGTAGATCGCCTATAATCCCTCCCGGATCTTTACATCCTCATCATCCTCAACAACATGTGGCCTATGACTAGATCCACCACCGGTAGCAGGCATGGATGGGCCCCTCAACCTGGACCGAAACCGATAATCGGCTTCTTCCTGATCTCGCCGCTGTTGTGCTTCTCTGGCACTTTCTCTCATAGCTCTCGCTATCTGCTCATCCTCATCATCCTCAGGTGCAGCTGATGTAAACTCTGGATCTGGCCTCCTGATTCTCTCATACATTTTCCTATCACGATCGGCTTCAGCTTTTTCTTTTCCTTTGCCACTTGTAAACTAGCTCTGATATTTTCTTTTACTTCTCTGAGTACACTGGGACACCTTCTTGTCTCTCCCTTTACGTGGGCTAAATGCTCCTTTAACCGTGTGATACCTCTTCCCAGCAGTTTTTTTCTACAAAGCTTACATTGTATCTGGAGTCTATTACCATCTATTGTTGTACCGTATTGCCACGCTGGATCTGTCGATCGTACCATATTTATTTATTTCACCTGCATGAATGAGCAAACGATTGCATTAAAGTAAACATCTAATTTACACTTGAAAATAAAATTTATTTTTTAATTATTGCTATTTTAAAAATATTAGATTATATTTTATTAAATTTATTTGATATTATTCTTATTTTTATAAAATTTAGATTACATTTGAAGTTTTATTTTATATTATTCTAATTTTTAAAAGATTAGATTATATTTTACCAAATTTATTTGATATTATTATAATTTTTAAATATTTATTTGATATTATTATAATTTATGAATATTTATTTGATATTATTATAATTTATGAATATTTATTTGATATTATTATAATTTATGAATATTTATTTGATATTATTATAATTTATGAATGTTTATTTGATATTATTATAATTTATGAATATTTAGTTGATATTATTATAATTTATGAATATTTATTTGATATTATTATAATTTTTGAATATTTATTTGATATTATTATAATTTTTAAAAATTTATTTGAAATTTATTCCATATTATTCTAATATTTTATGGGACATATCCCATAATATTAATTATTTTAATTATATGTGACGGTCACATATAATCAATATGGGTCACATATAATTAAATTTATTATTAAAATTAATATGGGTCACATATAATTTAATATGTGAGCCATAAATTTAATTATATGTGACCCATATTAATTTTAAGTTTAAATTATATGTGACCTATATTGACCCCATTATTTTATTAATTATATGTGACCCATATTATGTGACCCATATGATATGTGACAGATATGATTTGTGACACATATTATTTTTGACCCATAATTTTAATTAATTTAAATATTTTAAATTATTTTTCCCCTCTTCTTAATTTAAATAATTTAAATATTTTAATTATTTTTTACCCATTAAATATGGTAGATCTACTAAATTTATGGCTACATCTACCCTTATATAAGGTAGATCTACCCATAAATTTAAATAATTTTAATAATTATAATAATTAAAATTATGGGTATGTGATAAAATTTAAAGGTAGATCTACCCTTAAATAAGGTAGATCTACCCTTAAATAAGGTAGATCTACACTTCTATAAGATAAATCTACACTTATATAAGGTAGATCTACCCTTAAATAAGGTAGATCTACACTTATATAAGGTAGATCTACCCTTATATAAGGTAGATCTACCTTTAAATAAGGTAAATCTATACTTATATAAGGTAGATCTACCCTTAAATTAGGTAGATCTACCTTATTTTAGTATTTAAAATGAAATAAAATGCTAGTAAAATGATAAGCACGTACCTTCTACGTTGATCCCGTGATTTTTTTTGCGATTCGGCGGCGATTTAGGGTGCAAATAACCCAAAAATGAGAGGAAAAAGAAGGAAGAAGAGAGGAAGAAGAAAGGAGGAAAATGGGGAAAAAAAGGGAAAACCCGACCCTTTAGTCGGTCAAAGGGTGGGGCCCACTGATATCGCCAAATTATCGGACGATAATTTCAAATTATCGTTCGTATCGGACGATAATTTGAGTCCTTTTTTTGTTTTTTATTTTTATCCAAATTATCGGACGATAATTTACCTATTTTATATGGGGTACGATACATACCCTATGTATTGTACCGGTGACCTCCAAAACCGATACGTATCGTCCGATACGTATCAGTATCGGACGATATTTTGACCCATGCTTCTGGCACATAAGCTTTATGAATGCTAAGACAGGCCCTAACCATTCTTACTCTTGGCAAAGCATATTATCGGCACGTTCCATTTTATAGCGAGGTACAGTTTGGAGAATTGGGAAAGGAATGACTAATATCTGAGAGGACAGATGGGTGCCTAGGAAATCTACATTCAAAGTTATTTCTAGCAAGCAAAACTCTTCTTTGGAATGGATAGCAGAGCTCCTTCAATGTGGAGAACGAGCAGAAAATCTGATTCGGGCCAATTTTTGTGAGGAAGATGCAAATATTATTCTCACTATTCCGCTTCCACTCCATCGTGATGAGGATATTCTGGCTTGGGCTTATGATGCTAAGGGACGGTTCATCGTCAAAAGTGCGTATCATGTTGCCCTCGAGTGTAAAAAACCACAACCGGGCTCCAGCTCTAGTGCAATTACAAAAGATGTGTGGAAGAAATTATGGAGTTGCCCTCTCCCAAACAAGATCAAGCTATTTGCATGCAGCGCTTGCAAAAATCTGTTACCCATTGGAGTAAAATTGTGTTCAAGGATGGAATTCATCGATCCAACCTGTGATATTTGTGGCAAGGAGATTGAGGACATTAATCATGCCTTGAGGGGGTGTGACTGGGCTTCCCGCTTCTGGTTTGCCTCCCCGTTGGGAGCTAGAACATATGTGAATAGAACAACCAATTTCTATGAATGGGTTGAAGAGTTTTTAAAGGATAATGGAGAAGAACAACTTAATCTATTTCACTTGTGCTTGGGCGGTGTGGAATCACAGAAATGCAGTGTCACGGAGAGCAGGGTGAGGATCCATGGACAGCGGCCACAAATGCTATTAGCTATCTTGAAGAGTTTACCAGGGTAAACAACAACGAGCTTCACAATCATATCAACAATACCTCTTATGGTCAGCAAATTGCACAATGGAGACCTCCCGATGAAGGCAAGGTTAAGATCAATGTTGATGGATCTTGGCGAGACGGTGCCACCAAAGCTGGGATTGGAGTTGTTATTAGAGACCACTCAGGTTCTGTTCTATCGGCTACGGCAAAGCCGGTTAGTTATGTAAACTGTGCTGAGCATTGTGAAGCAAGGGCATGTTTAGTAGGGCTTCAACATGTGCTGGTTCACGGTTTCTATAATATTATTTTGGAGAGTGACTGTTGTCGTGTTGTGCCTTCCATTAATGATGACGAAGAGGACCTTTCGGATTTGGGTCGAATTATTTCGGATATTAAACGGACCTTGTTATCCTTCGAGTCTGCTACCTGCATCCATGCCAAACGTGATTTTAACAAAGTGGCCCACGGCCTGGCAAAAATTGGGTCCCTGGTGACTAATTATGTAATATGGACAGATATTGTCCCTTCTTTTTTGTTATCTAATGTAACTCTTGATTTAGGTTAATTGTGAATATGATAATGCTTGCCCTCAAAAAAAAAAAAAAGAAGCAATAAATATCTAATCTAATTAGAAAATTTTTAAAAGACGTTTCAAAATAGTCGACATTCTAATATATATTGATATGGAGTGAATTGGTAATTAATATATATATATATATATATATATATATATATATATATATATATATATATATATATATATATTTGAATGGAAAAGGTGTCCGTCCTCCAAGCTTCCACATGGAGGTCCACGTGGCACCCAAAATATTGTTTCGATGCCACGTGGAGCATCTTTCAAAAAAAAAAAAATTGAAAACTCATCTCCACCGCGTGTTTTTTGAACCGTGAAATGTGAACCAATGAAACCCGTCAAACTTTGACTTGTGGGTTTAAAAAGTTTTTTTCGAAATTTATTTTTTTAATATTGATCTATACCGTCCACTTGTGCTCCACATGGCACCCAAACAGTGTTTTGGGTGCCACGTGGAGCTCCATGTGTATCTTGGAGGACGGTCACCGTCCTCCATTGGAGGACCTAACCAGCTCCCTATTTGAATTTATTAGTATTTTTAAAATTCTATGATTATGAAAAAATATTTATGTCAAAGCTAAATTATTAAGATATAATATAATTAATTTATAAATTTATTTTAAAAATATTTTTTTTGGTTGAATATATCCAGTCCCCTAGTCTGACTGCTGGCTCATCCGGTATAATTTTTAAAACATTCGTGTTATATTACCGAGCTGTTTGTGACACTACGTATGAATGTATTAACCCTACTTTCGCAAATTGCCACAACTTATAGTGATTTAAGAGAAGTTATTGTATTTTCATGATTTCCCCCTAATACTTCACAAATTTTATAATTTAAAGAATCTTTGACATGTGAAGCTGACAAGCATTGACCAAGAGACTTTTTATTTTTTATTTAAAGGACTTGGGGTTTCTTCTTCTAATCCCTTGTTGTATGTACTTTGTAGCTTGGATTTCACTTTACATTGCTTCTATGCATTTTCTCTTGTTTATTTAGAGTTTTCTACATTTTTCCATGATGCCGCTTTACGTTGCTTCTATGCATTTGCTCGTTTATTGAGAGTTTTCTATTTTTTTCGTGATGGGATTGTTTATTTTGAGAGTTGTGCAGAAAATAATGTTACCAAGGAAGTCCATCAGGAGGATTAGTGATTAATATTGAAATATATTCCAATTTAAGGACAAATGTGTGCTCCTTGTGCGCCGAGCTTGCCACTTTCAGGGAGTCTTCCAGCTTCTCAGAGTACTACTGGACCCCAGGCACTTCTGCATCATCTGAGATATCTAACTATGTATTCTCCTCAATATTCTACTTGGATTATTGATTTTGGTGCCACAGATCATATGATTGGTGAACCTCCTTATTCTCATCATCCGCTCCTCACTCATTATCCAGGCAGGTATGCTTGGCATACTATCTTTTACTACTTTGGCATAGATATGAGCTCTGTTCTTGCTTTTAAGTGTTCATGTTTTGCACTCATTTAGTCATGGTACATTTACGAAAACAAATTGAGTTTACGGCATGCCCAGTTTTGGACATGCTAATCTTCAGCATTTGTGTTTTTTGTTCCCTGCATGCAAAAGTGCATGTAGTACTAATAAATTTCAATGTCACACCTGTGAACTCTCAACGCATACCCGAACTCCTTTTCCTCATATGCTTCGTAGCAATTTTTTGATCTTGTGCATAGTGATGTTTGGGGACCTGCCCCTATCACTTTTCTAATCAGCTAAAAAATTCATCGCAAGAAAAAACTTACAACAAATGGCCCAAGCGAGATACTTGGCCGTACCACCCGCCAAAATGAAAAAAAAGAAAAACAAAGGAGGAGCTATCGGCAGAGAACTGAGAGAAGAACAGTAATCCAACATCTATATGAAACCACCACCCAATAGAGGAGAAGATCATTTGGCGACCAATCCTGGACACTCAGCGATAAAGCCACCCAATCCAGTAAATTGGACATCACTAAAGCTATAATCTCGCCGCCTGACCTACTTCTTTCTTCGAGGATTCAACAATGAACTTACCATTATTGCTCCAAGACCAAATCCAAATGTCAAGGCTAAGGGTAGACAATCTGACCGGCACTTCGAACAAACCCACATAATCACCAACTTTGTGATCCCTGAGAATGAGACACAATTTAATATCCAACGCCAGGTGATGCGGAACGGGAACCCTAAAATGCATGAACAATGATTTGATAAAGATTTGCCGAAATTAAATAAGAAAATTCAAACTCAATCGTAAAATTACCACGATACCTTCAGGTTCTTAGAATTTCAATAGGTAAATCACACGAGATCCGGATAGGATCCAGTCCGATGTGCAAGTCCCGTCAGCTTTTCGGCGGATCGAGTCTAGAGATAGAACTCTAGCTTTTCCAGGCTTAGGCATTCGTCTTCGATCCGATGTAAACTCACAAGCACTCACTAGGGTTGCGGAATTGGTTTATGATTTGTAATAGGCTTATGGTTGGGTTTAGGTTTATGGCTCTGAATGGTTTAGCGTTTCAAAAGATGTTTAGGGTTTTGGGATCAAAAGGAAACAAATAGATTAAGGGTTAGGGAAGCAAACACAGGTCGAGAGATAGCAAATATAATAGATCAAAGCAAATAGATAACAAAAGATAAACAAGAAGATGTATGGGAATCACTCCCTTGGCCTCACACCAAACTCATTACGGGAAGAAGACTCTCTCTTCATAAAGCAAAAGCTCTCATTCAATAATCTAATTAAATTGTCTTTACAAGCCTCTTTACATAGGCTATCAAAATAAATTTCAAAATAAAGAGTCCAATTACTAATAAAACACAAAAAATGTAAATTTTCGCAATATTTAGAAGTTCCGTCGCGACGCCCACGGACGTCCGTAGTGCCCCACGGACGTCCGTAACCTACGGACAGTGAGGGGTCAAAATCACGGCGTGCCATCGCTCATTCAAAGACGGATGTCGCGATAATCGCTTCACAATTTTTTTTTCTTCAAGCTGAAAATTTTGTTGCGGCTCAACTCCAATGCTCTCAATCTTGACGTTCCCCGTCATTCTCCTCCACTCAAAATGTTTCATCCCCGATGAAACACGCACGTGGTACTGATCAAGTGTATTGGAACTCCACGGTGGAACTCCTTGCAACTAACCCAAACAATCTCGACACCGAGCGGCGTATGATCATGATCTCGGTTGATTGAAGCGTGACGCACAGTGTAAACCTCTCCTCAACGAACCAAATAGCCCGGCTCGCCAATCCACTGTACTAAATATTTTTGAAGCTTCTCTCATCAACTCTCCCAGACCCGAAGGAATTCATCCCCGATGAAGTGTGATCGCGATATCGGTCAGGAATACGGCAACTCCAACGGCGAACTCTCATGATTGGCCCATGTACTCTCGGTAACCCTCTTCATCTCATAAACCAGAAACTCTCTGCCGCAGGTGAATGCTACAAGATCATCTACCTGATATTCTTTGAAACGCCTGTGAGTATCAGCAGATAATTTGTATTGATTGTTGCTTGAATTAACCTTCTGTTTAATTTAAGCATGCAATGCAAAATAAAACTCAAAAGTTTACTCACAATAAGACTCAGAATGTATAGCGGTATGCAACTCGAGATTATGATGTGCATGCGTGTCTATGGACTCGATACTCTCATGTGCGTGCGACGCTAACGACTCACATGTAACCGACTCATGTGTGATTGAATCAAGTGACACTAATGGCTCAGGTGCCCTCGGCTCGAGTAACTCGGGAGTACTTGTGTCAACCAAAATCAGGGACTTGTGCACGACTGACTCTACGGACACTATCAGATCGTGCATAGGTGACTCGGTTGAATCGTGTGTGCGTGATTCCACATCACTACTCACAAGGGAGATAGAAGCCTCTTTAACACAAACTAGACTTTTTTCAACTTCTTCTATCTCCTCTTCACTCATCACGGTTCTAGGGTCATACATTTCCTCTTCTACTTTCATATTTTTCAGCTCTTTAGAACTTTCGCTTTTTGTCAATAGACTCGGAGTGGAAAATTCTGAGGTGCATTGGTAAGCAAAGTGTCCGAACCCTTGACACTTAGGCAATCAGGACACCTATTTGTCTTGATTTTCAAAATCGTAGAAGGTGACGGTGTGTGAGAAAAACATAATTCTCGATAAGTCGCTCCCTCATATCTTCCCATCGTGTGATGGGCTTACGATTAGCTAACTCGCGTAGAAGCTCAACATTAGTCAAATAGGTTTTGGCACTACCCTCCAACGTTGTTTTCACTAACCTAACTTTGTACTCATTCGGTACGCCATACCAATCAAAATACTCTTCCACACTAGACAACCACTCCACGAAGGTTTTAGGGTTTGCCGTACCCTCAAAATCTTGGACATCATTCCGAATAGATTTTAGAAACCTATCGGCAGGATCGTACTCAAGTTCACGATGATGAGGGTATCCCCTAACACTAGTCTCATCACGACTTTTGAGACTTTGCCAAGAATTTGATGTGTAGCGGCTCCTATTATTAATTGCACACAATTCAGCTTTGATGTCTCTAAGGGCATCGACAATCTCGCTCATGCTCATGGTGAATACGGCTTACTAACACGGGTGTTAAATGACATGCAAGCATGAACCACAATGGATGAGGAATTTTGTCAAACAGTAGACATGCATAAATGAGATAAAATGCAATTACAATTAAAATGTCACACAATATGCCCTAACCTAGAAAACTTAGGGCTCTGATACCAAAACTGACGTGGGACGGGAACCATAAAATACGTGAACAATGATTTGATGAAGATTTGCTGAAATTAAATAAGAAAATTCAAACTCAATCGTAAAATTACCACGATACATTCGGGTTCTTAGAATTTCGTTAGGTAAATCACGCGAGATCCGGATAGGGTCCAGTCCGATGCGCAAGTCCCGTTAGCTTTTCGGCGGATCAGGCCTAGAGATAGAACTCTAACTTTTCCAAGCTTAGGCATTCATCTTCGATCCGATGTAGACTCACAAGCTCTCACTAGGGTTGCGGAATTGGTTTATGATTTGTAATAGGCTAATGGTTTGGCTTAGGTTTATGGCTTTGATTGGTTTAGGGTTTCAAAAGATGTTTAGGGTTTTGGGATCAAAAGGAAACAAATAGATTAAGGTTTAGGGAAGCAAACACAGGTCGAGAGATAGCAAATATAATAGACCAAAGCAAATAGATGACAAAAGATAAACAAGAAGATATATGGGAATCACTCCCTTAGCCTCACACCAAACCCATCACGGGGAAGAAGACTATCTTCACAAAGCAAAAGTTCTCATTCAATAATCTAAGTAAATTGTCTTTACAAGCCTCCTTACATAGGCTATCAAAATAAAATTCGAAATAAAGTGTCCTATTATTACTAAAACACAAAAAAAGTAAATTTTTGCAAAATTTAGAAGTTTCGTCGCAACGCCCACGGACGTCCGTGACCTACGGACAGTGAGGGGTCAAAATCACGGACGTCCGTCAATGTTCATCACGGATGTCCATGACACTGTTCACTGTTCACAATTTTTTTTCCTTAAAACTGAAAATTCTGTTGCGGGTCAACTCCAATGCTCTCGATCTTGATGTTCCACATCATTCTCCTGCACTCAAAATGTTTCATCCCCGATGAAACAAGCACGTGATACTGATCAAGTGTATCGGAACTCTACAGTTGAACTCCTTGCAACTAACCCAAACAATCTCGACACCGGGCGACGTACGATCATGATTTCGGTTGATTGAAGCATGACGCATAGTGTAAACCTCTCCTCAACGAACCAAATAGCCCGGCTCGCCAACCCACTGTACTAAATAGTTTTGAAGCTTCTCATCAACTATCCCGGACTCGAAGGAATTTATCCCCGATGAAGTGTGATCGCGATATCGATCGGGAATACGGTAACTTCAACGGCGAACTCTCATGATTGGCCCATGTACTCTCGGTAACCCTCTTCATCTCATAAATCAGAAACTCCCTGCTACAGGTGAATGCTACAACATCATCTACCTGATCTTCTTTGAAACGCCTGTGAGTATCAGCAGATAATTTGTATTGATTGTTGCTTGAATTAACCTTCTGTTTAATTTCGGCATGCAATGCAAAATGAGACTCGAAAGTTGACTGACAATAAGACTCAGAATGTATAGCGGTATGCAACTCAAGATTATGATGTGCATGCGTGTCCATGGACTCGATACACTCATGTGCGTGCGACGCTAACGACTCACATGTAACCGACTCATGTGTGATTGAATCAAGTGGCACTAATGGCTTAGGTGCCCTCGGCTCGAGTAACTCGTGCGTACTTGTGTCAACCAAAATCAGGGACTTGTGCACTACTGACTCTATAGACACTATCAGATCGTACGTATGTGACTCGGTCGAATCGTATGTAGGTGACTCTACATCACCTACTCACAAGGGAGATAGAAGCCTCTTTAACACAAACTAGACTTTTTTCAACTTCTATCTCCTCTTCACTCATCACGGTTCTAGGAACAAACATTTCCTCTTCTACTTTCATATTTTTCGACTCCTTAGAACTTTCGCTTTTAATCAATAGACTCGGAGTGGAAAATTCTGTGGTGCATTGGTAAGCAAAGTGTCTGAACCCTTAACACTTAAGGCAATCAGGACACCTATTTGTCTTGATTTTCAAAATCGTAGAAGGTGACGGTGTGTGAGAAAAACATAATTCTCGAAAAGTCGCTCCCTCATGTCTTCCCATCGTGTGATAGGCTTACGATTAGCTAACTCGCGTAGAAGCTCAACATTAGTCAAATAGGTTTTGACACTACCCTCCAACATTGTTTTCACTAACCTAACTTTGTACTCATTTGGTACGCCATACCAATCAAAATACTCTTCCACACTAGAAAACCACTCCACGAAGGTTTTAGGGTTTGCCGTACCCTCAAAATCTGGGACCTCATTCCGATTAGATTTTAAAAACCTATCGGCAAGATCGTACTCGGGTTCACGATGATGAGGGTATCCCCTAACTCTAGTCTCATCATGACTTTTGAGACTTTGCCAAGAAATTGGTGTAGCAGCTCCTATTATTAATTGCACACAATTCGGCTTTGATGTCCCTAAGGGCATCGACAATCTCGCTCATGCTCATGGTGAATATGGCTTACTAACACGGGTGATAAATGACATGCAAGCATGAACCACATTGGATGAGGAATTTTGTCAAACAGTAGACGTGCACAAATGAGATAAAATGCAATGAATATTAAAATGTCACACAATATGCCCTAACCTAGAAAACATAGGGCTCTGATACCAAAAATAATGTAGGACAGGAACCATAAAATGCGTGAACAATGATTTGATGAAGATTTGCTGAAATTAACTAAGAAACTTCAAACTCAATCGTAAAATTAACACGATACCTTCGGGTTCTTAGCATTTCAATAGGTAAATCACGCAAGATGCGGATAGGGTCTAGTCCGATGTGCAAGTCCCGTCAGCTTTTCGGCGGATCGGGCCTAGAGATAGAACTCTAGCTTTTCCAGGCTTAGGCATTCGTCTTTGATCCGATGTAGATTCACAAGCTCTCACTAGGGTTGCCGAATTGGTTTATGATTTGTAATAGGCTTATGGTTTGGTTTTGGTTTATGGCTCTGATTGGTTTAGGGTTTCAAAAGATGTTTAGGGTTTTGGGATCGAAAGGAAACAAATAGATTAAGGTTTAGGGAAGTAAACACAGGTCGAGAGATAGCAAATTTAATAGATCAAAGCAAGTAGATGACAAAAGATAAACAAAAAGATATATGGGAATCACTCCCTTGGCCTCATGCCAAACCCATCACGAGAAGAAGACTCTCTTCATAAAGCAAAAGCTCTCATTCAATAATCTAATTAAATTGTCTTTACAAGCCTCTTTACATAGGCTATCAAAATAAAATTCGAAATAAAGAGTCCTATTACTAATAAAACACAAAAAAATATAAATTTTTGCAAAATTTAGAAGTTCCGTCGTGACGCCCATGGACGTCCGTGACCTACGGACAATGAGGGGTCAAAATCACGGACGTCCGTCACTGTTCACTATTCACAATTTTTTTTTCCTTAAAGCTGAAAATTCTATTGCGGCTCAACTCCAATGCTCTCGATCTTGACGTTCCCTGTCATTCTCCTCCACTCAAAATGTTTCATCCTCGATGAAACACGCATGTGATACTGATCAAGTGTATCGGAACTCCACGGTGGAACCCCTTGCAGCTAACCCAAACAATCTCGATACTGGGCAGCATATGATCATGATCTCGGTTGATTGAAGCGTGACGCGCAGTGTAAATCTCTCCTCAACGAACCAAATAGCCCGGCTTGCCAACCCACTGTACTAAATATTTTTGAAGCTTCTCATCAACTCTCCCGGACCCGAAGGAATTCATCCCCGATGAAGTGTGATCGCGATATCGGTCAGAAATACGGGAACTCCAACGGCGAACTCTCATGATTGGCCCATGTACTCTTGGTAACCCTCTTCATCTCATAAACCAGAAACTCTTTGCTCCAGGTGAATGCTACAAGATCATCTACTTGATATTCTCTGAAACGCCTGCGAGTATTAGCAGATAATTTGTATTGATTGTTTCTTGAATTAACCTTATGTTTAATTTCGGCATGCAATGTAAAATGAGACTCGAAAGTTGACTCACAATAAGACTCATAATGTATAGCGGTATGCAACTCAAGATTATAATGTGCATGCCTGTCTATGGACTCGATACTCTCATGTGCGTGCGACGCTAACAACTCACATGTAACCGACTCATGTGTTATTGAATCAAGTGACACTAATGGCTCAGGTGCCCTCGGCTCGAGTAACTCGTGCGTACTTGTGTCAACCAAAATCAGGGACTTGTGCACAACTGACTCTATGGACATTATCAGATCGTGTGTATGTGACTCGGTCGAATCGTGTGTGGGTGACTCCACATCACTACTCACAAGGGAGATAAAAGCCTCTTTAACACAAACTAGACTTTTTTCAACTTCTTATATCTCCTCTTCACTCATCACGGTTCTAGGGTCATACATTTCCTCTTCTACTTTCATATTTTTCGGCTCCTTAGAACTTTCGCTTTTAATCAATAGACTCGGAGTGGAAAATTTTGTGGTGCATTGGTAAGCAAAGTGTCCGAACCTTTGATACTTAAGGCAATCAAGACACCTATTTGTCTTGATTTTCAAAAATCGTAGAAGGTGACGGTGCATGAGAGAAACATAATTCTCGATAAGTCGCTCCCTCATGTCTTCCCATCGTGTGATGGGCTTACGATTAGCTAACTCGCGTAGAAGCTCAACATTAGTCCAATAGGTTTTGACACTACCCTCCAACTTTGTTTTCACTAAGATAACTTTGTACTCATTCGGTACGCCATACCAATCAAAATACTCTTTTACACTAGACAACTACTCCACGAAGGTTTTAGGGTTTGTCGTTCCCTCAAAATCGAGGACCTCATTTCGAATAGATTTTAGAAACCTATTGGCAGGATCGTACTCAGGTTCACGATGATGAGGATATCCCCTAACTCTAGTCTCATCACGACTTTTGAGACTTTGCCAAGAATTTGGTGTAGTGGTTCCTATTATTAATTGCACACAATTCGGCTTTGACGTCCCGAAGGGCATCGACAATCTCGCTCATGCTCATGGTGAACATGGCTTACTAACACGGGTGCTAAATGACACGCAAGCATGAACCACAATGGATGAGGAATTTTGTTAAACAGTAGACGTGCACAAATGAGATAAAATGCAATGAAAATTAAAATGTCACACAATATGCCCTAACCTAGAAAACTTAGGGCTCTGATACCAAAACTAACGCGGGATGGGAACCATAAAATGCGTGAACAATGATTTGATGAAGATTTACTGAAATTAAATAAGAAACTTCAAACTCAATCGTAAAATTACGACGATACCTTCGGGTTCTTAGAATTTCGATAGGTAAATCACGCGAGATCCGGATAGGGTCCAATCCGATGCGCAAGTCCCGTTAGCTTTTCGGCGGATCGGGCCTAGAGATAGAACTCTTGCTTTTCTAGGCCTAGGCATTCGTCTTCGATCCGATGTAGACTCACAAGATCTCACTAGGGTCGCGGAATTGGTTTATGATTTGTAATAGGCTTATGGTTTGGTTTAGGTTTATGACTCTGATTGGTTTAGGGTTTCAAAAGATGTTTAGGGTTTTGGGATCGAAAGGAAACAAATAGATTAAGGTTTAGGGAAGCAAACACAGGTCGAGAGATAGCAAATATAATAGATCAAAGCAAATAGATGACAAAAGATAAACAAGAAGATATATAGGAATCACTCCCTTGGCCTCATACCAAACCCATCACGGGAAGAAGACTCTCTCTTCATAAAGCAAAAGCTCTCATTCAATAATCTAATTAAATTGTCTTTACAAGCCTCTTTACATAGGCTATCAAAATAAAGAGTCCTATTACTAATAAAACACAAGAAAGGCAAATTTTCGCAAAATTTAGAAGTTTTGTCGCGACGCCCACGGACGTCCGTAGTGCTCCACGAACGTCCGTGACCTACAAACAGTGAGGGGTCAAAATCACGGACGTCTGACACTGTTCATTACGGACGTTCGTGACACTGTTCACGGACATTGTTCACAAATTTATTTATTTTTCTTGAAGCTGAATATTTTGTTGTGGCTCAACTCCAATGCTCTCGATCTTGACGTTTCCCGTCACCAGGCTACCACTCTCCTCGTCCATACATTGATGCACCATAACACCATAACTTGGCAATTGACTGCAAGCTTAAAAATACCCCTAAACCGATTGCAAAAAGCTTCCTCGCCCACCGAAATATCTTTCCAAAATGTGATTCTGTCACCGTGTCCAGCCTCTTACACCTATATGAAACAATTCGCTCATGACCATCACCAACCTGAAGCATAAGCACACCCTGATGGATTCACACCCCAAACGTTTCACTGACACCTATATTTGGCATTGACAATGGATGCCCATAAGAGAGTAGGTTCTTCCCCAAGTCTCCACAACCACTTCCAAGAAGAGCATTATTCAATTCTCTTAATGACTACCACTCCACAAAAGTTTTTTCGCCAAACTCTCAATTTTCACTACCACACCAAAAGAAAATGGAAACCTAGACATGTAATATATCGGTAAGTTAGATAATGTAGCCTTCAAAAGAGTGGGATGCCCACAAATGGAAAGTAAATTACCCTTCTAAGTGGCCAGTTTACTATCAATTCTTTCTAGAATGAAATCCCAAACCTACTTTGCAGGCTTGTCAAGAGATAATGGCATCCCCAGGTACTTCATAGGCACTCTCTCCAGCGCATCCCATACTCAGCCAAATCCAACAAGTTTGCCTAATCTGCCCCTATCACTTCTTTTGACGGCTTTTGATATTTATGTCACATTTATCGATAATCACTCTTGTTGTACTTGGTCATATTTGCTTACGATGTGCTACTATGGTCTAAACTCAGCTTCGCAAGTTATTTAGGCTCTCCACTCTGATAATGGTTCTTATGGATGTCATGAGATCTCTTTTACAAGGGATGAATGTTCCCCATCCTATTGGTCAGTTGCTTTGCTTACTTCAAACCATCTGAATAACCTACCTTGAGTCGAATTTTGAGAGGCCAAACTCATTTTCATTTTCTTAAGTCTAATGTTCTTTTATTTGACATCGAGGCCAAAGTCTTTGGGTACACCTGTTTTGCTGGAGATTTTCATCCCCAAAGGCATAAACTTCTCTGTCCGAGTTGGAATTGCACTTGAAGGAGGTTCTAAGTGTGAATCAGAAGGTTATTTTGAGTTACGGGTCCCGTGGACCGGAATTATCCTTGTTCCTCTCCTTCGAACTTGATGACAAAATCATTCGGTGCATTTTTCTTGAGTACTCTGCATTATCTAAAGAATATCAGTCTTATGACCCTAAGATTAGGTGGTTGTTTATTTTATGAATTTAAATTTTTTGAGGATGTTTCATTTTTTCTAATGATTCTCATATGCAATTAACTCCTTCATCCTCTACCCAAAAAGAACACACTGCTTTTTTCTTCTCCTGTGCCATCTCCTCCTGCAGGTGTTTCTCCAATTCCTCCACCATCTACACATGACCGTCTCTTAAGCATACTTATCAACGCCGAAGCAAGTGCCGCTCATACTCTTGCGCCACTTGACCACTAAGACTCAAGTCCTTTAGGCATGCCCCACCACCACCCAGCATCTTCCATAGAGTTATGTAATACATTAGGGGGCATGTTAGTTGTAATGTCGGGTGCGTGTGTGGTAAGTAGCTATTACTTACCAGTTTCTCATTCTTTTATATCCTTGAGATGGGTGATATAATAGATTGTATACATACAATTAATGCATTTGGATGTGGGTAACAACACAACCCTAATTTTGTTCCTCACCTAGCCCTAACTCTAAGTACATAACCTTAAAATTACCTTGGTATCAGAGCAGGAGATTTCGATCAAAAAACAGTTGCTGACATCATCCTTTTGCGACCGACGTCATGCTGACGCATCATCATCGGAGCCATGTCGGAATCAGATTTTGATTCTATGGTTTTGATCGGTTTATTTTTCCGGTCAACTTTGCCTTTTGAGCATTGCCGTCAGACCACCAGAAGGCCAAGATCCATAGTCATCTACTCCATAGTCGAAGCTCACCGAAATCATCACCCAAAACCTGCTACCTCACCGAATCTCATCGGAAACCTGTAAAGTGAATGAGAAATCTCCAGATCTGGTTCAAATCATCTCAGATTCACTCCTAGAGGTACTTTAAATGCATTAGAAAGCTTCTTTGATGTTATATTCATCGATTTATGTTGCTGCTGTCCCTGGGTCTCACTGGAAGTGTCTTGAGGTGACTGAAATTTGCTGGAATGTTATGAAAATCTTTTATTCCGACAGTATTTGATATGAGTGGTGCTTGAATTCATTTTTCGTCTCCTTTTTTATTGGAAAGTGATGGATATGGCTGCAATTAGTGGTCTTTACTGCAAAAAATAGTGTTTTTTGGTGATTTTTTGTGGTTGTTTGAGCCTTGTGGCTGTGTGATTGTGGAAGAAAGGGCATACATATCTGTGTAGTGGAGAAGGTGGTTGTAGAACCCCCTCTTGTGTGTTTGAAGCATTGTTACTGTGATGAAGCTATTGTAGGCAACGGTAACACATGGCCTTAAAATCACCACCATCAGTTTCATGGAAAGAAATACTTGTCGTGGTCTCTGTCAGCATACATGTATTTGGATGCCAAGAAAAAATTGGGTTACATTAATGTCACTGTGGCCAAACTAATAGCTATGGATCCCACGAATGGTGTGCGAATCTGAGAATTGGTATGTGATGACTTTATTGTTGCATTCAATGCAACCAGAGATCAGTTAATCATTTATTAACTTGCCCACAGCCAAACATTTATGGGAAGCTATTCGTAAAGCCTATTCTCAGCTACAGAATTTGGCTAAGATGTTCAGTTGAGTGACAAAATTAGCAATCTCCGTCAGGGAGAGAGGTCTTTGAGTGACTACTACGCGCAGGAGAGGTCTCTTTGGGATGAGCCGGCACAATACGTGGAAAATGAACTGTGTTGTTCAGTAAAACCCGAGTATGAAGCCATTAGGGCTGACATTTTGAGATCTGCTCTCCCATCTTTCTCTGAGTTTCGTAGAGGGGGGAGGGAGATTTAGTGGTCGAGGTGGTAGAGGAGGCCGAGGTGGACTTTCAAGAGAAGAATGGAACAAGCTCAAGTGCACTCATTGGGAAGGCAGGGGCACCTCATTGACACTTGCTGAGATCTTCATGGCAAGCCGACGTTTGATAGGTTTTAAATTTTACCCTTGCAAGGGCACAAGCATATAATAGCTAGGGCGAGTGTTAAGAATGTCGAACCCAAGGGAGGTTAGATTAATCTAGATCTATTGTATTTCCTAAACAAAATATTTGAAGGTTTGAGAAATAAAAATAAAGTGTAGATTAAATAAAAATAAAAATAAGTCAATAATTTGAACACCACAAGAAAATGAAAGTAAGCAAAGATCAAAGATAATAAAGACCTTTAGGATCCAGATTCCAATGACAGAATTATTGTTAATTAACCATGATTTAGCCTTTATTCTAAATGATGTGATTTACGATATGTTCTTCACTACAAGAGAGAACAGATGCCACAAAGAATTCTTAATCAACGAGATAGTATGAATTATCTAAGAGGCACAAACCATTTACACTAATCATAGGCATGGTTTGTCAATCCTAGTATAACTCATCTAGCCTATTGATCTAGAACTGTAAAAACCATTGCATAAACAATCGTATCTCGACCACAGGTACAAGACTCGATACAAAGAAAAACAGATTAGTGTAGACCTATTTTCTATGCAGAAAAATAAAACAAAACACAAGTTGAAAGAAGTTAATAGATAATCCATTTAATCCACTCAACCGAAGCTTATACAATCAAATCGCATAACAAATAAAATACAGGACTAAGTCAAATCAAATTAACTACTCATCTGCAACTTTATCCTTCTAAACTAGCCGATTTAGCTGCTCGTCTCCCTATAAAATCTCTTCGATTGATCAGATCGACGATTCGTTATCCCAAGATTACAATCTTTCTTCTTTTCTCTCCAAAATGCTACTCTCCTTCTCAAGATTTCGAAAGATGCCCCATTCATATCTCAAAAAGATTATTTATACTCCCAAAGACATAGGGCACCCTTACCGAATTTTTTCGGATTTTCTAAAACATTTGCAGCATTTTTCACAAATTTCAAGAGCCAAAATTGATGGATCGACCGAAATTTCCGATCGATCAATTTTCCCAAATTTCCAGATTAGTCCTCTTATCAATTTCGGAATTCCGTTCCACTCCGAGCACCTTTGCCATATATCCTTATCGCTTTATATATTTGATTTCACGGATTTCTAAGCGTGCAATTCCCTTTTTGCTACTTTCCCTGGCATCGGGTTGCATGAGTCAAACTTTTGACATCCGATGGCTGCTAATTTTCTGTATTTTCACCAATATTGGAATTTCGAGAGTCATCTTGCAAAACAACCAGACTAAACTAGAAAATGATCAAATTGGCTTTGCCAAGCACTACAAAGTATATGTTCTTTTTCTGGTTTATCAATGTTTTCTCCTGGTGCGCGTGCATATCAAATTACTGATGATGATGTGATGGGTCTGCCTGCACCTTCAGCTCCTCAGATGCCTCCTCCAGTACCTTCCAAACAGATCACTCCAAGTCAAAGAGAGTATCAGGATCTCCAGAGTCTTCTTCAGTGTGCAACGATCTCTCAAGCCCAGGCTCTTAGCTCCTTCTCCAGCTCCTCTCACTTGCTTGAGCAAGGTACCTACAGATCCAAGCATATTTCCTTTTTGTCTACGCCCCCATGGATCATAAATTCAAGAGCTAGAGACCACATGACAGGTATGTCACAATTATTTCATTCAATCACTAGTGTTCCTAATAGTTGTTAAATTCGTGTGTGGATGGGTCTCTCGTCCCTGTGAAGGGTAAAGGGCCTATCAAACTTGGTAGGGTACCTTTGGAATCTGCTTTACTTGTTCCTAAAATGTCTTTAAATCTGTTGTCTGTTAGTAGAATCACAAAAAACCTTAACTGTTGTATAACCTTTTAGCCTTCCATTTTGTTTTTCAGGAGCTGACTTTGCGGAGAACATTTGCTCATGGTTGTGATTAGCATGGACTTTATATGTATGAGGTCCCTGAGCTACAGAGAATACAGAGACCGATTGCAGCCAGTACCAGTGTTGAGGAGCTCTATCTGTGGCATTCCAGATGTGGCCACCTACCTGTTTCACGCATTCTTTAACTTTTTCTAGAAAAATTTAGACATTACGATGTCCATGTTTAAATGTCAAATTTGTCAGTTTGCAAAACATCATAGAACATCTTATCTTGTTAGTGAAAATAGAAGTGAAGTACCTTCTAATTTAATTCATTCATGTTGTTTCTATGCATGGTTTAGATATTTTGTCTCATTTATAGATGATTCCGCTCGATATTCCATGATATATATTGAAAACTAAGGATGAAGTCTCCTCTGTATTTACCATTTTTCAAAAATTTGTTCATACTCAACTCCATGCTCATGGCAAGGTTCTTCTGTTGGTAATGGAGGGTAGTATTCTTCCCACCATCTCCAATCGTATTTCGTGGTCATGGGACTGAGTGGCAGACCACGTGTACCTATACTGCCCAACAAAAGGGGGTATCTAAAAGAAAAGGCGGCATGTTCTTGAAGTCGCTCGATTGCTTCTGCCAGATATGAATGTTCCAAAATATTTATTACGGGAGGCTGTCCTTACCTCCATTTTCTTATTCAATCGGATGCCAACTCCAATTCTTAATGGCATATCTCCATACAAATTAGTTTATCTTGATCGCCCTTAGTCCTTGTTCCTCCATGTGTATTTGGGTCTTTGTATTTTGCTCGTATTCCACTGGCACTTAGTTCTAAACTCAATCCCAAGGCCACACGTTATATGCTTGTTGGGTACCCCTATCTCAAAAGGGGTATTAAATTTTATGGCCCTCTCTCCAAGAAGTTCTTGGTCATTATGGATTTGACACTTTTTAAAAGATACCCCTTTCCCCTAGCTTCAGGGAAGCGTGTTCAGTGCCCTCTTCCAAGAGAGAATTATGGTGGTGAAGAGAGCATTCCTGTGTTACCAAGAGTAGACGATTATATGGATGATGAAGAAAAACCATAAGAGATAATTCTGTTTGATAAGTTTGGGACAGTGAAAGACGGAACGTTCTATGTCAAGAGGAAGTTCAAGGCTCAGATTGCACCTCAAGAGCCTCCTCCCAATACTCCTTATCAAAGTCCATTCTTAGAGGAAGGCCCACAAAGTGATCTTGAACTTCTTATTGTCATCAGAAAATCATCCAGATCATGTACCCATCATCCTATCAGTAAGTATATGTCTCTTATAAAAAAAATGTATGGTTTCCATCTTGCTTTTGTTAACTCTTTGGATTCCATCTCTATTCCTAGTTCTGTATCTAGGAATAGAGAATTTGGAGTTGATTATCAGAAGACCTTTGCACCAATTGCCAAGTCCAACACCATTCGTGTTCTCCTCTCTCTTGCGGCTCATAGGCATTGGCCAGCTAGACGTGAAGAATGCCTTCCTCCATGGAGATTTGAAAGAGGAAACTATATGGCTCTACCACCTACATTCGTAAATTAGGTAGAGTCAAAGAAAGTATGCAAACTAAAGAAATCAATTTATGGGTTGAAACAGTCATCCAGGGTTGGTTTTAGAGAAGCCATTATGAGAATTGACTACAGAAGGAGTCACAATGATTACACTCTTTTTGTAAAGAGGGGTGTCCACCTCACAGTGTTGGTGCATGTGGATGGCATCATTGTCACTGGAGATGGCAATGATGAGATACTCCAACTGAAGGGCTACCTAAGCAAAGTGGGTCCCTTGAAGTACTTTCTTGGATTCGAGGTGGCTGGATTCAAGAAAGGAATTGCTTTATCTCAAAGGAAGTATGACGGAGACGCCACTTACATGAACATTGGATTCAAACCGCACCGGTTCTATCGGCATCGGAAGAAGCGTAGAGGAAGCCCGAGTACCATAGCCTCAGAGGAGAAACGGACACAAACCGCGAGACGAGCAACACTACACGCGAAGAGAACGACGTTGCAGAGAACCCTTGCTCGAGCGAGTACTTAAACTCGCTCGAGCGAGCCTCGCTCAAGCGATAATAAATCTCGCGCAAGCGAGCCCGTAAGACGGGATTTTATGCGAAACTTCCCTTTTAGTGTTTTACTAGTACTAGGACTTTTATTTCGAACTTAATTATTGGTGGCCTATATATAGAGGCTTGTAAAAACTTTTAATTGGTTGATTGATTATTGAATGCTTTTATGCTTGAGTAATCTTTGCCTAAGATGGGTTTGGTGTGAGACCAAGGGAGTGATTCCCATATATCTTCTAAGTTATTGTCTTCAACTTGTGTGATCTCTTATATTTGCTATCTTTCGATTTGTGTTTGCTTCTCTAAACCTCAGCCTATTTGTTTCCTTTCAAATCCGAAACCCTAGACTTTTGAAACCCTAAGTCATACAAAGCCAATACCGTTTCCAAAACCATAAACCGATCTAAAAGCCATAAGCCTTTTACAAACCCTAATTCCTTTTTACAATCCAATTTGGAATCCGTGAATCTACATTGGACCGCAGACGAGCGCCTAATCCTGGAAAAGCTAGAGTCTCATCTCTAGACCGATCTTGCCTCGACTCTAAAAGTACTTGCGTATCGGACTGGACCCTACCTGGATCTCGTGTGATCTATTCATCAAAATTCTGCAAACCCTAAGGTATCTTAAGATAATTTTGCGATTAAACTTGAATTACTTTATTTAATTTCGGCAAAATCTGCATAAGATTATATTCCGCATTTTAGGGCTACCGTCCCGAGTCAGTTTTGGTATCAGAGCCCTAGGTTTTCTAGGTTAGGGCATCCTTGTCATATTTATATTATTGCATTGTTTTTGTGAGTCCATATTGCATTTCAAATTAGAACCCTAATAGACCTTGTGATCACCATGGACTCCAGTGCGATTCTCAATGCCCTTAACGGTATGCGAGAAAAATTTGGTGCGATTAGTGTACGTCTAAATACCATTGAACAAACCCAAACATCCCTAGGAGATGGTAATGATAGATTACGTGATCAAATCAACCAACTGGAAGCGATGAGCGGGCTGGAAAATCAACACCAAGAGTGTGAATGTCCACACCTTGAACGTAATGGTCGCCAAGACAACCGGAACCGTAGGGATCATCGTAGAGATGACTATGACCCCGAAGTTCAACTCCTTAAGAACGTTCGAGTTGAGATTCAGACTTTCGATGGAAGAATGGACCCTACCGCCTTCCTCGATTGGCTTTCTGACATGAACCAACACTTTGATTGGTATGCCATGAATGACGACCGTTGCATTAAACTTGCGAAATTGGTTGGTCAAGCTCGACTTTTCTGGCTCAATGTTGAGCACATTAGGGTGAACACGAGTTGTCCTCCCATTACCCGTTGGGACGACATGAAGGAACGACTTACTGAGAAGTATGTTCCTTTATCATACCACCAACGTCTCCTCGACCAGTGGCAAAATTTACGCCAAGGTGGTATGCCCGTGACCGATTACACTGCCAAATTTGAAGAGTTCATGATGAGGGCAAAAGTATCGGAAGTTCCTGAAATCACTCTCTAGATTCCGCACCGGTTTGCGACTTGAGTTGCAAAAAGAGTTGATTTCTCACCCCGTAGAAACTCTTGAAAGATGTTATGCCGTTGTGCAAGATCTCGAACGGTATTTGAAAACTACGGTGGTGAAAAGAACTAAGCCACAATATAATAACCAACAATCCGGTGAGGGACGATTCAATCCTCCTCCCAAACCTACACAACCTGCCCCTACCAGTTCTAGGTTTGAAAAAGGAAAAGGTGTAGTCGGAGAATCCTCAAGGGTTAATTCTCAAGTAAAGTGCTATAAATGTCATGGGATGAGACACTTTGCCGCCCAATGCCCTACGAAAGAACACCAAAGGACTCTCTTCATTGAGGGAGAGGAGGATGATGATGTAGTGGTTGAAGAAGAAGTATTTGAACTGGTTAGCACACCCAGTAATGAGAAGGGTGATGCTATTGGTCATGCTTTAGTTGTGAGGTGTGCCCTTGCACAGCCTCAACGGGATGAAAAAGATGATTGGCGAAGGGAGAATATCTTCCACACCTATGCCAGATTTGGTAAAAAGAATTGTAGGGTCATCGTGAATAGCGGTAGTTGTACTAACGTAATATCAACTCATGCAGTACGCCGCTTAGGGCTTACACCTGAAGCCTACCCGAGACCTTATAAAGTCGCATGGGTCAATTCTTCATCCATTCCCGTGTCGAAAAAGTGTCGTGTACCAATTCAGTTAGGCTCTTATTCGGACACCTTATGGTGCGATGTGGTATCGATGGATGTGGGCCATATCATTTTGGGAAGGTCGTAGCTCTACGACATGGATGTGACTCTTTCTGGTCGAACAAACATATGCACGTTCATGCATAAGGGCAAAAAGATCACTTTACACCCTTTGCCTCTCAAAACACCATCAACCAACACCATCGAAAAGAAGGGCGAATCTTCTAAGTCCATTAATATTGAGAGCCCTTCTGAGTTCGAGAAAGCATCGAAAGATGAAAGTGTGGTGTACGCAGTTGTCACCGTAGAGTGCTCCCGAGTCGGTGAGCGAGTGTCCCCAAGAGGTTGAGCCGATTTTAAAAGAGTTTACGGATGTCTTCCCTGAAGACTTACCAAACGAACTCCCTCCCCTACGTGATATCCAACACGCAATAGACTTGGTTCTTGGATCTACCTTACCGAACCTGCCCCACTATAGGTTGAATCCGGTTGAGCATGCCGAGTTGACTCAGCAAGTCAATGAGTTCCTTCAGAAGAGGTTCATCCAAGAGAGTCTGAGCCTGTGTACCATACCTACCCTACTCACTCCTAAGAAAGATGGTACGTGGCGCATTGTAGGTGACCTCTGCTTAGCTATTGCCCTTCCATAAAGGTCAAAGGAGTTTTGTTACTATCAACCCTATTACTCAATATGTTGCAAATAAGATTTTACACCTTTATATTGTGCCTCATTACCACAACTTTCACTATTTCTATTTCGCGTTCAATTGGTGAAGCTCTTCAACATCCCTACTGGTTTACAACAATGAATGAAGAAATGAAAACTCTAGAGAAGAATCAGAAAGCTTGTTGATTTTCCTTCTGACAAATGTCCAGTTGGCTATTACTGGGTATTTCCAGTTAAATATAGAGGATTGTAATAAAGCTCGTCTTATGGCCAAAGGTTATTTCGGATGCCTAGAGTAGATTTCACTGCGACTTTTTTACTTCGATTGTTAAGTTCACTTCCGCTCAAGGCATGATCTCTTCGGTGGCTTGTCATAATTGGCTCTTACATGGTTACACCAGTTGAATGTTAAAAATGTCTTTCTTCATGGGCATTACAATGATATCTACATGGACCAATGGAACCCCACCTGGCTTTCAAATTTAGGGGGAGTATTTTGGGAAGGTTTCTCCCCTTCGAAAATCAATTTATGAGTTGTAGTAGTCTCCCAGAGCTTGGTTCCAAAGACTTAGTGCTATTGTTCTTACCATGAGATTCATCCAATGCCATTTTGATTATACATTCTTTATTCATACTGGATCCAGAAGTCTGAGAACTATCTTACTAGTATAACTTAACGATATTCTAGACACTGGAAATGACCTTGCCTTTATAACTCATGTTAAGGTAGAATTAAGTCGAGTCTTTGACGTGATAAATTTGGACCGTCTTATTGTTTCTTGACATAGAGATTGCTAGATCTTCTCAATGTATATATCTCACAGAGGACATATCCTACGGGATGATGGGATGTAGACCTGTCAAGTGTCCATGAATCCTAAAGATCATCTTCTTGCTGACAATGGAGAGCCGCTTTCAAATCACTTTGAGTGCCAACGTCTTGTTGGGTGCCTTTACATATCTTGTTAACACATGGTCATACCTTACATTTGTTGTGTCTGTTGTTGCTCAGTTTATGCATGCACCACAGGTGCCACATATGGATATTGTTCATCGTATATTACATTATATTAAGTTCTCTCATTGAAGAGGACTATTTTACTCTAATGTTGTTCACTCTTTTATCAATAGTGATGTCGAATATGCTGGAGACTTCCACTAATCACCGGTTCACCTCTGGATATTGCACCTTCCTTGGAGGTAACCTGGTGGTGGTGTGGAAGAGTAAGAAGCAAGATGTGGCTTCCAAATCTAGTCTTGAGTCTGAGCATTGAGCCATGACACAGTTCATGGGTGCTCTCATCGCTTTGCTCCTTTCTCACCGAGCCTGGGTCTCCTCCATCCATTCCCATTCCCTTGATATTCAAGCGGCTGTTGATATTGTCGCTGACTCAGTTCTTCATGAGAGAATGAAGCAGATTGAAGTTGATATTCACTTTATTGGTGACAAGATTCAGAATGGCATCATTGACACTCCTACCGTGTCCTCTTCAGATCAGCTGAAGGATATTTTCATTAAGGCACTCAGTTTTACACAACTTCAGAGTACTCTAGTCAAGTTTGCCATGATAGATTATCTAAGCACTAGCTTGAGGGAAAGTAGTAGAATATATGTATGACTGTAGCGGTGTGCTATTCATGATATTGGGTGGGGTATTTTAAGGGTATTCTTGTCATTCGGATTTGATGTAAAGGCCAGTCAGTGTGGATTCTAACTCTAACTAGGTGATTTTGCTCTCTCTCTCTCTCTCTCTCTCTCTCTCTCTCTCTCTCTCCCCTTCAACCTTACCTTAATCCTAGCCTTCAAACCCTACTACGTCTACTAAACCTTGGTCCAAAGGAAGAGCGAAGGGATTCTTCCAAGGGACCCTGAGCGAAGCAGTGCTACACTCTCAAGCTTCTTACCTAACTTGACATGCTGCCCAACGCTCTGTTAAGTCGGTCACAAGAATAATTCGAGTGTTGAGTCGACTAACAGTCTAACAGACACGTCAACAATCTCTTTCTTCACATATGATACCGATCTGACTAACAGCCCAACGCTCTATGCATTTATTCTTGTTTATTTAGAGAAACGTCATAAAGTTCTACAGAGGAATTCTATCAAGGGCACTGTGTACCTTTTTCCTCTCCTTCAATTGTTTGATACTTCACTATCAACACTTAATCCATATTTCATCATAATTATTTGATACTTATTTACTGTAATTACTTAGTGAGTTAATTACTTCAGTACTTGCCTCCTTTGTATAAAGTAGATGGTTAACAATTCATAAACAGTAAATAAGTCATGATATTATTCACCTTTCTTACTTACTAATTTGCAATGTTGATATCAATTGTATAATACTTCAACATTTATGCTCCATGGAATGAGAAACTTATAATTACTTCCTAAGATTTATGGTTTGCATAAATTTTCTATATATATTCTCTTATTCTATATATTTTTTGCTTTTGTTCTATATTTTCTATGTTTCACCTTTTCTGTCTTCTACTATTTCCAATAATTAGTTTTTTTACACTTGCACATTACCTTCTAGGGCCTAATCGCCTTGACTCCACCTTTCACCTTTGATAACCTTGATCAGATGCATATCAAATCATCAAATGCATATGGTTTTCGTTGCAGATTGAAGAAAAGAAAGGAAAAATAGTAAGAAAAAAGAATCAGAGAAACAAAATAACATAAATATGATCTTGACAAATTTAGAATTGCATTAACATGCATTTGTTTATCCAAAAATAAAAACAGGATTATCGCTGGTGCTAAAACTAAGAGTTATCGAGCCATACCATATTGTAGGAGCAATATCTAGTGAATGCTGCAAATTGTGAAAGAATATATTTTAAATGTATTAGCTACTTACTCCTTGACTGCTTCTGGGTATACAAATGAGGAGAGAGATGGTCGGGAATCTTCATATGCTCGCTTGTCTGCTACTGCTTCAGGTGGGTCCGACCTATTCGAAGGCCCCCCTTGGAACATCTACAACAAGAAGAAGGTACTCATTCATGGAATCTCATTATCAAATTTGATGCTCCAAGTAAATGGCTCCATAGGACCTCAATAAACTAATTTTAAGCTTTGTCCATGGCTTTCATCAACAAACATGTGTGTGCCTCCCAATCCCGCAAACTTTAGTCGACTTAATCAAAATGGGCCCGACTCTCCTGACCATCATTTAAGCACCAAAATGGTGCTTAAATGATCTTACACCATCAATGGTTATGATGTGGGTGATCCATACCGAAAAAGTGATAGATCATAGACTGATGACACCCCAAAAAATGGTGTTTTAGGGAGATTTAAACTATCCAATCTGTGGACTTTAAAATCGACCGTTGTTTTCAATTTTAATGCCTGATATTAAAGCTCCTCAATCGGACATTTCACATCCACTTATAGGCATGTTTCTTTGGGCTGAGACATTCTTATGATAGATTGCCACTTGGACAAGTTAGGTTGATCACATGTTCATCACATGGTATAAGGATAATCACACTTCAATGATGTGAGATTAAAAGTCTTAACTTCAATGGTATAAGATCATTTAAGCACGATTCTAGTGTTCAGATGTCGGTGGAGCTATTATGCCAAACAAAATTCACTTTCTGAAAGAGTTTAGAGAGAAAAGTGAATAAAGAAAAAGTCATTTTGTTATCATATAAGAAAAAAATAGCAAATCCAAATGTCTTAGTAGATTTTCCAACTCAAGACAAGTGTGATTTTGAAAGATTCCCAAGCAATACATTTCAGTATTCTCTGAAAGAATCAACGTCATTTGTTTATTTCTTCTTAATTTTCTAGTCCTATAATGTTTTCGAGGGATAAATGAGCCATGATCGACCCACTTTTAAACCATGTACTACACCTTTTCGGCAATCCATGTCATCAAACTGGTAGTTAATATTGGAGCTATAGTAGGCACAGAAATCTCTCATTAGGGATTTGAATTTTCCGATCTCTGCACTCTAATATGGCAGTTGTTGTAATACCCCAATCTCGCTATCAAATGTTTTCTTTAGGGTTAGTAATGCTTCTGTCCGTATTGCCTCATTAAGGGTGCTTCTTTAATTGCAGACGATGACTGCTTTGATTCAAATGATGGAGATCGTTTTTCACCCCAATCCTCCACACAATGGATCCTGAGACCATGGGCGTGGATGGTCATTTTTTTATTCCATGTGGCACAAATCCCAAAAAGTAGCCCAGAAAACACATTTGAGTGATGGGAACCACATGATTTTTGAGTCACTTTTTTTAGATTTGTGTCACGTGAAAGGTAATTAAGGCAGTGTGGCGAGGTCATGACGAAGAGGCTCGCTATGCCATGGCGTGGCCATAGTGAAAACATGGTGAGGCTATTTATTATTTTAATTTATTATTTTATCTATTAATAATATTCTTTTTTTATTTTTTATTTATATTTTTTATATAGGAAAAAAAAAATACAAGTACTAAAGCATCATACTTTGATTCTAATATTGGGGATTTCATGTTCTAAGCATAAACAAATATCAGTAAATACAAATCAAATATGGAACATCAACAAATCTGTAACATGGTAAGTATAAATAAATATGAAATATTAACAAATATAGAATATTAAGAAATATGAAATATTAAGTACACATATGGTAGTGTCGTCGACGCTGACATTTCATCAATGCTGGGCCCACGTGGAATACAAAACTGGTTGTTTGAAGTTGTGCCCATGGCCTCAAGATCCATTGTATGGAAGATTAGGGTGACAAACTATCTCCATCGTCTCATTCAAAGTCATCAATGGTTTTCGGACGTAGGGGCTCTCAGTAATCTGGTTGGTGGGAATAGATTTACCCTTCTAACAAAGATAGCAATCGGTTTATAATTGTAAGACGTCGGAGCCCATGTCTAGATAGAACATGGCAAGTCCATGTTCTGTCTCAATTTGTGGCTATTTTTTTCCAAATCGGAGCAATGCTACATTTAATGACTAATAAGGATACAATGATCAAAGAAGACAACGAGATGTTCAGCCAGAAGTAATTTAAAAAAGAAATTAAAAGAGACCAAAAATCAAGGTCAGTCAAAAAAGAACTTTAAGGAGCTAGGGAGTGGTGGCTTAACCAAGCACCCGACAATCTAATTTGTGGCTATAGTTAATAAAAATAATTATATTTTTTAGGATTATCCAGAAGAAAAGGTAATAGAGAACATTTTTGATAGGGATACACGAATTTCTTCTGTGGATTGATTCATCGTATGCTTTGATGAAAAAAAACACAACCGTAGACCAATACATTGAGATCAACTTGATTGAACCATGTAAAAGATCTCCTACATAAGAAAGGAGGAGAAGAGGAAATAGGAGAGAGGGTTTCTTATTAGTATGAAGAATCAAATAAAAAACTAACAACTTTGTAAAACAAAAAATGTATCTCCACTAAAACCTTCCAATGAATCCCTTCAAAATACGAAAAAATGACCTCCAAAAAGCCAAAAACTTATAAAAAAACCACCGTTACTGACAGTACTTCTTTTTTCTCTTTTTGAGACTAGAAGAATAGTTTCTATAGCCCTTTGCTTTAGTTCTTCGCTACTTTAAATATTTTTATTATGCCACTTTACATATCATTTCTCTCTTTGGGGATGAATATATTACTCATTGCATCAAATTCCTTCCAAATTATCGAATCACAAAAGGAGAAACACTTTCAAAACTATACCGAGGATCTATTGTAATCACGTGTTTTTTTCTCAAGATTTATTATACCTCATGTACTATCAAAGCAAACGAGAAGACATCAACACTCTTTCCATATGACTCTCGACGAAAAACCTCCGGTGCCATGTAGCGATCTGCCAAATGAAATGATAAACATGAGTAGATTTATAAATTTCAAAAGGGAAAAGGGTGTATGGTTTCGAATGCATGGCCAAACCCATGCATTCGAACCCCACATCACATGCCATGTGGCAGGTTATCCCAAAAAAAACCTGTTTTGGGATAAGGTGTCATGTGGCATGTGATCTATGAAAAAATGTTTAAAAGAAACAAGTTTTTGGGTGGTCAAAATAATGGTCAAAGTTTAAGTACTGCCCACATAGTCTAGTGCATTGAATTTTTTCCCCTTTGACCACATTTTGGACGGTGGATATGCATAGGATCATGCCAAAAAATTTTGGGCAGTCTTTGACCATGGGCAAGTTGCCATGGCACCCGATCCCTTAGATGGGTACCACGTGGACCCTACCTGATTCGAATTCATGGATCCACCATGCATTCGAACACATATGCCCAGGCCTCTTCTCAAAATTTCATATTTCCATACAAATAAAAGTGTTAAAAAGTCTTACACGACCCTGTTCCTCCAGTCATTTTATATGAACCATATGAATCTTTTTCTTGTGCAATCTTGCTTAAGCCAAAATCTGTAACCTTAAGGTGACCCGCTTCATCTTGTAGGACATTTCTGTTAACGATACAGAATTGTAAATAGTTAAGCAAAAATTTAAGAGTGAGTCCACAATGGGTGTCCATCCAACATTGGCGGTCAATCAGTCCACACGTCTGTGTGACTTTTTGACGTGCACGGATTTCCATGCATTGGACATCTGTGCACGGATTTCCATACATTGGACATTCGTGCACAGACGTGTGAACTGCCGTATCCACCAATGATGGGCGGACACCCATTCTAGACTTCAAAATTTAATGCCTGTCAGGGATTGTAGAATAAGACTCGTTTCGTCACCTTGGGGTCAAATCCCTGTGTATGATAGCATGTGGTTTATGCTGGTGCAGATAATTCATGCCTCTGCAGAATGTCACAAGAAAGGGATTATAAATCGTAACAATGCAGATGAAGAAGAAATATCCAAATTATAAAGTAGAACAGAGATAAGAAAAACATGGAAGGATTAGAACAAAATTTTTGAAGGGTATCACAGTCAAATTACTTCTCTGTTATTAGACATGAATTGAAATGGGAAAAGCAGACGAAGAATAAATATCCAAATTCTGTAAGGCTCTCTTTGGATGATCCTTAGGAAAGGTGGAAAAGGATTTAGGTATCCCATGGATACTAACCTGTTTGAATTCCACAAGAACCCAAAAAATTTGATGTTTGGATACCAAAATAACACATGGGAAACCAGGCTATGATGGTATAAATGGCCTCTCTCTCTCTCTAGCCTATTGTACTATAGCCGTAATAAAGGACCTCTCTCTCTCTCTCTGCCCTTTTTGGTTTGGTACCATTAAAGACTATTGTACAACTTGTCCCTACTCAATCTAGGTGGTGTATGTGGACACTATCGAGACCTGGATGTCAAGTATAGACTCAAGAGATTGCACAAAGGGTGCAGGGTGCCTTTATAACAACTAAAGATTCTTCCTTCCCTGGGTTTCACGTGCTTAAACCATTGGCTATTTTGAATCAAACAATAGAGATCGCTTTTTGCCCCAATCTTCCACACATTTTGAAGATTGAGGCAAAAATTGATCTCTATCATCTAAGTCGAAGCGGTCAACGGTTTAAGCACGTGGACACCAGACTGAGGGAAAAAAAACTAGAACAAATTTATCCTTCACAAATTAGAAGACTGGATGCTGCATACCGAGCTTACAGAGATTAGCTTTAAGAGCTTGATGGATATGTCATTTCCATCAGCTTTCAGTACTTGATGGAGAGGTCACTTCCATCAGTTTCAAGTACTTTATGGAGAGGTCATTTCCATCACCAAATCCTATCAAAAATGCAGGATTTTACCATTTCCGGGAGGGGGAAAACAGGCACTTTTTCCAATTTCATTTCCAACACTAAGATTTTGCCAAACAGGAGAAACAATAGAATTTTTTTTTCTTTGCCACACATTTTCTTTCCTTCCCCTCTATCCAGACAGACCCTATAAGTGATTTTCCACCACTTCCAAAGAAACTCAAAAAGGAAATGCGTATTCAGGTAAAGAGGCCAGAAAACATGAACACTTCCGGCAATTTCATGTTGAACTTCATATTGCCATTAAAACAGTTTTTGATGTATGAAAATTCTAGATCCAAATCAGAATTTGATGTAAAGATTTTGAACTAAACAAATATCTAAGCATTAATAAAATCTAGCTGCAAGTTAAAGGTAGAAGCTAATCTGTCTAGTTGATTTTAATGAGAAAAGGGTAAGAAAAAGATATGATCCTTTCTTAGTCACTCCCAATATTACAGACTAAAAAGAAAATTAATTAAATTAAAATTTGTAAAAATTTGATTCAACATGATAAGTCTATAAAATAATGGGGAATATTTTTTTAACATCAGAAATTACAATGAACATGTTTATGCTTGTATCTGAAGTGTGTGCAAGTCTATTGTATTAACTAGTGTTTGGTATGGTGTTTAAATCAATGAGAAGCATATGTGTGCATCATCATAATAGCCTTATCCTATCTATTTGGGGTTGGCTTCACAAGTCCTATTTCTCCAATCATTTCTGTTCAGCACTAGGCCCTTGCAACTCCAGATCAAACATTCAAATGTTTCTTGTCAAATTTCACTAAGACTCTATCTGGGTCCTCTCTCCTTTAGTGTACAGCAACTCTCCGCCTGCTCTCCGCTAGTGTAGGTTTTTTATCACTTAAAACAGCTCCCCGCCACAGCAAATAGGGCTGAGTGCTGTGTTACCAAACACTACTTTAGCTCCCCACTGGATCCAACGAGCCAAAGAGCTGCTCTTTGGCCCAGAAGAGCTAACACAAACACATCCTAAATTTAGCAGTGTTGTAGCATATCTATAGAATGGTTATTTATATAGAGCCTAAAAATATAAACTAATCATCGAACGTTATCCATTTCATAAAAATTCAGTCGATAGGATAAAACTTAGAAACCATTAATTTGATGCAACTTGTATGAAACCTGATGTGGAAATAGTTGAGCAAATAATTCAATGCCAGACTCAATGTTTCTTACCTTGCAATATCTAAAGCATAAGCAACAGCGGTGGGTGGGTCCAGTCTTCCTTTCTTTTTTAAGATATCATACAAACTTCCCTACGGTAGAGTAAGAAATGAATATCAGAAAACGAACTTTCGTAGGCTCGCCGCTTGATAAGTATTCAACACTCACATTAAGAAGATACTCAGTGAGGAAGATCAAGCGGTCGGGGTGCTTAAGAACACCAAGAAACTGCACTATATTGGGATGTCGCAACCTTTGCCATAGTGCAAGCTCCTTCATGAAGGCACTCCTGTATGAGTAGATGATTAGGCTCAACGTGAGAATCATATAAAGTAGAAAAAATTGCAAAAATCTGAAAGATGGAAAAAGTACAATGGCTTTCAATTTAAAAAAAAATTATAGTTCCTTAGAAAGAGTTCTTGAAATCCTTAGAAAGAATTCCTGGAATTGTGAATTAACAGAGCCAGACTGATCATTTTTCAGCACATTCTAATAAAATATGCGCCATTAACACGTCTTATCATAAAATAGGAAAATTATGGTCATAAGTAGCTAATGAAACTAGGATCGGCCTTTCAGAAGACAGAAAATTCTAGTTATCAAATTACAAATACAATCATGAATGACTGATTCCATTTTACTAGATTTGGAAGTGCTCCCCATTGATGTGTGTCTTGTAGTTATGGGAGTGTGAGTAGATGCCTAGATATATGTGCCACTTATGGCATGCATGCAGTTGTTCGGGCTATGTGAGTTGTAAATTACTTTTATTAGCATAAAGGCTAGTTGGGGTGACACGGGACGGTAACCCTAAAATGTGGAATATGATTTTATGCAGATTTTGCCGAAATTATATAAAATAATTCAAGTTTAATCGCAAAATTATCTTAAGATACCTTTAGGGTTTGCAGAATTTTGATGAGTAGATCACACGAGATCCAAGTAGGGTCCAGTCCGATGCACAAGTACTTTTAGAGTCGAGGCAAGATCGGCCTAGAGATAGGACTCTAGCTTTTCTAGGATTAGGCGCTCGTCTTCGGTCCGATGTAAATTCACGGATTCCAAATTGGATTGTAAAAGGGAATTAGGGTTTGCAAAAGGTTTATGGCTTTTGGATCGATTTATGGTTTTGGAAATCTAGGGTTTCAGAAATCTAGGGTTTCATAATCGAAGGAAGAAT
This sequence comes from Chloranthus sessilifolius, assembly GCA_021018995.1. Taxonomy (NCBI): domain Eukaryota; kingdom Viridiplantae; phylum Streptophyta; class Magnoliopsida; order Chloranthales; family Chloranthaceae; genus Chloranthus; species Chloranthus sessilifolius. The sequence goes on from CM037589.1 coordinate 145,251,015, forward strand.
TTAGGCTTGGGGTTTAAAGAAGCACGCAGAGATTTAGATAGCAAATATGATAGAGAAGATAACAATAGCTTTTGGGAATCACTCCCTTGGCCTCACACCAAACTCATCTCAAGCGAAGAATATTCAAGCATAAAAGCATTCAAAATATTCAATCAACTAATTAAAAGTCTTTACAAGGCTCTATATATAGGCCACCAATAATTAATTTCGAAATAAAAGAGTTCTAATACTAAATAAACACAAAAAAGGAGTTTCACGTAAAATCTCGTCGAAAATCGTCGCTGTGGCTCGGTCGAGCGAGGTCGCTCGCACGAGGCTCACTCGCACAAGGTTAAGTGGCTCGCTCACACGAGGTTAAGTGGTCGCTCGCGCGAGGGATCACTGCGGCACTGTTCTCCTCGCATTTTGTATCTGTTTCTCCTCTGAGGCTACGGTACCCGTGCTTCCTCTACTCTTCTTCCGACGCCGATAATTTGTTGTGGCCCCAAATCAAAGGCTCCCGAACTTGGCGTTCCCCATCATGGGGCCTCTAAACCCTAATTAAGCCATTCTATTCTCACACACACACACACTCTCTCTCTCTCTCTCCTTTCCCCTTCTACTTCCTCTCCTAAACCCTAACCCTATAAGTCAAGTCAGAGCAAGGTTATTATTGTCAAGCTGGGCATGATAGATATCTGTGCACCAGCTTGAGGGGAGTTTGGTGTGTGTTTTGTAGTTATGGGTGTGTGAGTAGATGCCTAGATATATGTGCCACTTATGGTGTGGATGTAGTTATTGTGGGTGTGTGACTTGTAAATTACTTTCATTAGTATAAAGCTAGTTGGGGCCCCTAAACCCTAACATTCAATTCTCACACTCTTCTTTTTCCCTCTTCTTCCTCTCTTAAACCCTAACCCTAGAACTCAAGTCTCTCCCCTCCTAGAATCAAGGTGCTCGTATCAACAGCTTGCCTAAACAAGATCATGACATGTGAAAATATTAGAAATACAATCTCAATGCCATATTTATACATCACATGCAGAAAAAGAGGAAGAACTGATGAATCACGTCAAAATGCTTTGCTTTGGGAGGCCAATGATTTCATGGACACCATAGCTAAAGTGGGTGTTAGTAGAACATCACTCCGTCCTAGCAACTCATTGCCCATTTGCCTCTTTACTAAATTGTTTCTTCTATTTCTATACTCACTCCCATAAATTAATCATTGTTAACTAACAACTATGAATATTCCATTTAACTATTTTATGCTAACTTCATTTAAATCATTTAACCCATACTAAAGGTAGTGCAAACATCCTAGTCAATACCTAATGCAGGAACTTACTAAATGCAATGCTAGGGCTGAGATTATGATTAAAATTAATTTAATCAATTAAAAATAATAATTTATCATAACAAATTATCATGAAAATTTCTAGAAATTCAATTAGGTGATTTAATTTCGACCCAAAATAGCGTTACTTTCGTATACGTTCCCTATCGCGGATCTAGAAGACTAGGATTCTTATGAACGACTAGATCTCCGATAGTTTTAGGGCGTCGAACGAACTCGCAAGCAGGTTCTCTCGATACCAAACGAAAATAAAAAGCTAATAAAATTAATGATAAACAAATATTGATTTAGGGCTTTTATGATATCAATAAAATAATTAGGATTACGCTACTTACGCAAACTATAGATCTAAAGAAGATAGAGATGGCAGAAGAGTTGGCCTCGCACCAAACCGCAAGTGGGAATCGAAGAATCGCTCTCTATTTTGAGAGAATCACACCCTCACGAAAGTTTAAAACTCTCAATTTTGCATAAGCAATTTTCATTAACCAAAAACTAATAATAAAAGTGTTTACAAGTCTTTAAATTGGCTAGCCAATGCATAAAATTAGAAATCCTAGTATAACTCTAATTCCTAATTCAAATACAAGAAATATCCTAATTCTTCTAAAACAATAAAGTCCTAAACAATAAGGAAACTAATCCTATTTCTAATAAAAGAAACAACTCTTACTTTTTAAAATAAAATAATAAAAGAAACTAATCCTAATTCAATTAGGATTCTTGAAATTCGTCACTTTATGTGCAGCCTCCGAAAACTGACCATAACTTCTTCAATATTTATCGGAATTGCTCAAATTTTGGCTCGTTGGAAAGCTACTTCGATAAGCTTTCAAATATGACTAATTTTGTATCAATCCGACTTCGTTTGACACTTCAAAATAGGTCAAACATAAAAGTGACGGGATTAAAAGTTACTCTTCTTTCTATAAGTTACGTTTCTTCTTTCGCCTCCGATATGTTATGGGCGGTTGTTTGAATCGGTTGTCCCCATCAACTCTCCCCGGGTTAGACGGATTCATCCCCGATGAATGCTGGGTTCAAAAGATCCGGATCAAGCTGTTGAAATTCCTCCTGTGTAATCCAAGTATTCTCTATGTCGGCCTTGTTCTTCCACTTGGCCAAGTACTTCTGAAGTCCCCCGTGGTTGGTGGATATAATTTGATCTTTTAGCACATTTTCGATGATCTCACGGATTTGCCGAGTAGGTGGGGGTAACAGTGTGGGAAGGGGAATAATTGGATCATCGGATGTAGAAGACTCAAAGGGGTTGGCAGGGATAGTTGAAGGGCCATAGAATGGAACAAGGTCCTCTACATTGAAAGTCGTGCTAATCCCCAATTCTGACGGAAGATCTAAGATGTAAGTATTAGAACTGGTATGCTTCAAGATCTAATAGGGCCCAACACCACGAGCTTGTAATTTTTTTGCAACTCCTTGCAGGAATTGCTTGGGTCTATTCCGAACCATCACAAAATCACCCTCTTGGAATTCTTTGAACCGTCTATGAGAATCTGCAGAGAACTTGTATTTTTCATTCTTTAAATTAATTCTTTTCTTAATCTCAGCATGCAACTCATGAACGCAATGCGCAAATGTGGATGCAGACTCTGATGACCTATGATGAATGGACATTAAAATGAATCTACTAGCGGCCTAGGTTTATACCCATGCACAATTTGGAACGAACTCATGCATGTGGTTCTATTAACCGAATCGTTATATGCAAACTCAGCGACAGATAAGATGGAATCCCAACTCCTAACGTGCTCACCCACTAGACACCTTAAAAGATTTCCTAAACTCCTATTGACAACCTCGGTTTGCCCATCAGTTTGGGGATGATAAGCAGATGAAAATTGTAGTCGAGTCCCCATTTTATGCCATAGTGTCTTCCAAAAATAACTAACAAATTTAACGTCACGGTCAGACACTATCGTCTTAGGCAAACCATGTAGACGAACGACCTCGTTAAAGAACAGGGTAGCAATATGCCTAGCATCGGAGGTCTTCGCACACGCAATGAAGTAGGCCATCTTAGAGAAACGGTCCACAACAACGAACACCGAGTAATGGTTTCAGAGGGTTTTAGGGAGGCCTAACACGAAGTCCATTGATAGGTCTTGCCACGGGGTGTGTGGCACCGGTAAAGGTGTATACAATCCCATGTTCTGCCTCTTTTGCTTTGCCAACTGACAAACACAACACTAGCTGATAATTTTAGCAACATCTCTGGTGAGATTGGGCCAATAGAATCGGTCTTCAACCAATGCGACAATTTTATTACGACCAAAATGGCTAGCAACCCCTCCGGTGTGTAATTCCCAAACGAGAAAGTCTCGCAAAGAAGTGCGGGGAATACACAATCGGTGTTTCAAGAACAAATACCCCATCCTGTAGAGTATATTTACTCCCTCTGACAGGTTGTCCACTCACAAGTGAGGCATACTCTTCGCCAAAAATCCGGACATGTGGGGTAATCCTCCACGAGGCGTTCGAATCCGGTTACCTCAACACTTAATGAGTGCAACGTCGCCATTCTACGGCTAAGCACGTTAGCCACTCGATTCTCCACACCGGCCCTATGTTTCAACACAAAGGTAAACCCTTAAAGTTGTTCAACCCATTTCGCATGTCGTGGGTTTAACTTTTTTTGAGAATTTAAAAATCGTAGGGCTTCGTGGTCCAAGAACAAGACGAATTCATGTAGTAGTAGATAGTGTTTCCAATATATAAGAGATTGGACTACCGCGTAGAATTCTTTATCATAGGTCAAGTACTTCTGCCTGGCCTCATGTAGCTTTTCACTGAAATAAGCTATTGGATGGCCCTCTTGGCTCAATACTCCTCCGATACCTACACCTGACGTGTCACAAGCAACTTCGAAGACCTTAGAGAAGTCAGGAAGGCGCATGACAGGAGCTTCCGTCATTCGAGACTTAATCTCCTTGAAAGCCTTAGCCGCAACAGGTGTCCATTTAAACTCCCCCTTTCTGATGCAATCGGTGATAGGGGAAGTTACCGTACTGAAGTTACAGATGAATCGCCTGTAGAACGTGGCTAAACCATGAAAGTTACGAACTTCGTGAATGTTCCGAGGTTCAGGGCATTCAACGATAGCTTTGACCTTTTCGGGGTCTGCAATCATTCCATCAGAGGTCACGACGAACCCTAAGAAGACAACGCGATGTGACATGAACATGCACTTCTTCAGGTTCGCGTACAACTTCTCCCCTCAGAGAGTCACAAACTTGCCTTAAATGGTTCAAGTGTTGTTCTTTGTTGTGGCTGTAGATGAGGATGTCATCAAAATAAACCACAAGGAACTTGCGATGAAAGGTCGTAACACTTGCGTCATGATACGCATAAATGTACTCAGGGTGTTCGAAAGCCCAAAAGGCATGACAGACCATTTGTACAAACCATCTTTGGTTTTGAAGGCAGTTTTCCATTCGTCCCCGAGACGAACTCGGATTTGATGGTACCCACTCTTCAAATCGATCTTCGAAAAAATAGTGGCACCTACCATCATGTCTAACATATCGTCCAATCTTGGTATCGGGAATCGATACTTGACCGTGATCTTGTTAATTGCGCGACTATCCACACATCCTCCAAGTTTCATCTTTCCTGGGCATGAGCAGCGCTGGCACGACACAGGGACTCGAGCTTTCCTTTATGAACCGCTTTTGGAGAAGATCATCAACTTGCCTTTTTAACTTCGAGTGCTCAAATGGATTCATACGATAGTGGGGCAAGTTGGGTAAGGTAGCTCCAAGGACCAAATAGATGGCGTGTTGGATGTCCCGTAGAGGTGGTAATTCATTTGGAAGGTCTTTGGGAAAGACATCCGCAAATTCATTCATGATTGGTTTGACCTCTTTTGGAACCTCAATGCCTGATTCTTTGGACTTTTCAACTGTGACAAGGACATAGACGATGTCCTCTGTCTTAGCGCCTTGTTCAA